>JALIRH010000015.1:7500000-8750000 GCA_023055505.1 Callipepla californica brunnescens
AGCCCTGGCAGGCACTGGGAGCACCATCAGAGACACCGCTGCCCACCACCGCCATATCTCTGTTGTGGGGACTGGAAGACCTCTGCCCCACATCCCGCTGTGAGCTGGCAGGCTCCAGCCTGCACCCTCCCCATCTGCAAGTCTCACCCCCCAGCAGTGAGCTGAGCACGAAGTCCTCAGGCTCTGCTCTTTTCCAAACCAGCAGCTCTCAGAGGATGCTCAGGTACTGAGACATGGTTTTCTTTCTCACCCTGCAGCCAGTTCTGGGGACCAGGCAGCCCTCGGGGCTCAGAGCAGAGTGCAGCCTCACTGTGAGCAGCACAGCCATCCCCACAGACACGAGGAGTGCATTTCTCCTCTCTCTCCCAAGCACAGCCCACGGAGTAACGCATACCATGTATCAATTGTCTCCTCACATCCCAGCCCGGGCAATGTTCCCTATTCCTGTGCTTAATGGCCCTTTTTGTGCCAGGAGGCCGTAATAGGAGGACTTGATGCCTGGCTGAGCCTCTTGTGCTGGGCAGCACAGCTGAGGCATCAGAAAGCATCCTGCTGCACCCAGGGCACCGTGCAGAGCCCTGCTCTCCCCGCTGTGCATGCTGCCCCAGGGCAAAGCCCCCAGCACCTGGCACAGGGTCAGCTCGCAGACAGAGAAACCCCACTCAAGCAAAGAGGTCACAGGAGGTCCCCCTGTCCTTTGTCCTCACCCTCTGGGGCAGAGCTCCCTGCAGGTTAAAGCTAGTTCCGGGTACTTCCTAAGAAGAGGTTCCACTGAGCAAACTCACGTGGTGGAATGGCTCTGCTAAAGATTTCTGGAAATCTGGGAGGTGCCAAATGGGACCTGGAATAAATTTCTTCCTACTTCCCCCTCCAGGCAGCGCTTCTGCAGAAGGGGAATCCCCATCCTGTTACCTGCTCACTCCACCAAGAGCAAGCAAGAAAGAAAAAAGGAGGGCTGTCTCACCCTGAGTCCATGTAAACAGGTCTGATGGACAGAACCTGGGGATGGGATCCTTGCTGCTTACTCCCTGCAGCAATACAACCCACAGCAGCCATCTCCTGTGCAACAGAACCTACCCGAGAAAGGTTTAATTCTCCCTTTTCACTGCAAGGAGTATTCTCTTGCTCAAGTCCTTGGAAAAGGACACCTCCCCCTGCCTGCTCTGTGCTGGCTACTGCTGAGCTGTGCCATCCTCCTGCTTTAGAGTGACTGTGGGCAGAGATCCCAATGGGACCATGCTCAGTCTCCCTGCACCTCCTGGTCCTGCAGCCCTGTTTGCTGGTGCTGTGCTGAGTAGAACCACTCTAAGCAGGACACAGTTCTGTTCCCCAGCTCAGAGCTGGCAGGAGGGTGAGTGCTCAGCTTTTCCTTCCCTGGGAGTTATCTGTCCACAGTTACTCTACTGGTACCACCAGGCTGCCTGCCTCCTGCTCCAGGAACGAGGGGGTCTCTTTGATGCTCAGCCTTGGTACTTCTATGTCTTGTTTGACCTGAGCAGCCTCCCTGGAATGCCTGCCTGCCTTTTATAGATCAGCGGTGTATCAAATCTCAGAATTATTGCTGGCTTTTGCTAAATCACATAGAAGTGTTTTGTTTAAGAGAAAATTCTCCCTAGGCTTTCTCGTATCTCACCTTGTGCCTCTCCCGCTCAGCCAGCCCTACTGTAAGGACACAACATTTTCCTGCCCCGCATCTATGCTTCTTATTTTACAACTGCTTTTCAGTGCCCAAGGAGGTGGCTGCAAAGCTCCTGATGAACAGCCTCAGACTCACCACTTCCCAGTCGCACAATGGGGGTACAGCACCTCTGGTTTGTCACTGTGCTGTCCTACCTGCTGTAGGCACCACTCACACATGGGGGACAGTGCCACCCTGCAGCTATGACAGTGGCTGCCTGGCTGTCACCAACCCGAAGCTCAGCAGGCTTTGCAGGTAGGGGAGACACAGGCTGGGAGGTTTCTGTCTCCCTGAAGGAGGGATGGGTGCGGTCTCCATCACACTGCCACCTTCCCATTTCCTGAGCTTGCTGGGTGGGAGGGCAGAGAAAGAGCTTTTAGCCCGAAGACAGATGTTCTAAGGACAGGGAATGGGGAAAGCCTTCTCATCCTGCCTGGCACACTGGGAACTGCTTTACACCTCTTCCCTTCCCTCCAGGAGGAAGGAGCAAGTTATGACGTTGATTTTATGTTTGCCCTCTCTGTGTGGCAGGATTCTGAGGCAGAGCAAAACACACCCACACCCACAGTTCAGAAAGGCCACCGCCAGCAACTCTGTGCTGAATACTTGGCACTGTCACCCTTGGGGCTGTGTGACTGGTGCAGCAGCCACGGGAGCAGGATATAATTAGATGTATTTGTGTACATCTTTGAGTCCTTGAGAGAAGAAGCCGAAAGACGGGCTGTGCGGCTGAGCTGTTCGGCCAGACAGGGCTCTGCTCTGTGCACTGCAAGGCACTGATGTTCTCCAAAGCAGGATGTGCAGGGCAGACACGAGAGCCCCTACAGGACACTGCAGCGGGGCAGAACAGGCTGCAGAGGGCATCAACACAAGCCTGTTTGATGAGTCTGATGCAAGCAGGCATTGGCACACACAAACCTGCAGCCTGAGCCGTGGCTCCAGTGAGAGCTTTTTCAGCAAAGATGTGTGGAGGTATCCTGCTCCCCAGCACAAGGCCATTGACGTGCTGAATGCTCCAAGCACACCTGCCTCTCCTCACCTCAGTCCCACATAGCCCTATTGTTCCTGCAATGTCTCCCAGGGTACAGACATGGGCAAAGCAATGCCACGTGCAGCAACGCTACGCTTCAGAAATGAAAAGCCACTCACCCCTGAGCATCAGTGTCCACCAGCAGCCGGACCAGTATTCCCGTCACAGCTACGAGGATTGGATAATGGTCCACACTCTCCAGTCCTACAGAAGCAAAAGTAAAAGACAGAATCAGTGCTGCTGCACAGCAGGTGGGACAGGGCTGCAGCCTGCTCCCAAGCCTTGGTGGCAGGATGCAGGGATGTGACTTTGATTCTCTATGGGGCTGCAGGGGATGAGTTCCCACAAAAACAGGAATTTTCCCAACTAATAAGCCCCAGGCTGGGGAACTGCCCTCCCAATGGAGCATCTCTGCCTCTTTCAGGGCCCAGGAGAAGGTGATCTGTCTTCTACCAAGCAGACAAGAAAATCCATCCATCTTATGGTATGGGATGCTCATAACAGAGCACCTGGATCCTGCCTCTGCAAACAGGCAGAACAGGAGGAATATGGCTGATGCTGGTGCAAACAGCTTGCCTCATTAATTCAGTGCAACCAAGTTTGCTACCTACACTGAAATCTGTCCAGGCCTTTGAGCCCTTCAGACAGCTCCAGTCTAACCCATGTCACATCAGTACACCTCCCCGGCAAGATACCTGCCACAGGCACTGCCCAGCTGCCACCTGTGCTGCAGACAGACAGAGCCATACAGCTGCTGATCACACACCTCTGGCACAACCTTGGCTTCAATGTGCCCTCTGTCCAAAGGCTTCCAGCATGTTCTCAACACGGCACAGGGATGGAGAGCCGATGCACAGACTCACCTGGCAGACGGAGGTTGACCACTCTGTCAAACAAATTCCTTTCAGCTGTCACACGGTTCAGCACCTGGTTCAAGAGCTGCACAGGGAGAAGCAGAGTGTCTGATGTCAGCACCTTGCACTTACATTCATATTTCACGTACAGAAGCCAAGCTGCTCCTGTGCATCCAGCTCTTAGGATGCAGAGGGTACAGCCACAGCCCATGAACAGCCAGCTGGCACGTGCTGCTGGGCAACTCAGTGCCACTGGGGTGGGGATGGCAGTGGGACAGCCCTACAGGCCCTGAGGCAAGGGAAAATCACAAGGAGCAATGTCCTTGTCTGTGTGAAAGAGCATCACCACAGAAGATTTCTGCACTGCAAGAATCAGATGCAGAGGCACTTAATCAACCACCATTAGCTCTCACCCAAACCCCAGTGAGACAAGCAGGGATCGCTCGAGGCTTGACACACTCACTATAAGCTGTGCAGTCTCTGAGCACAGCATCCTTCTTTCTGCCAAAGCACTGAACTCTGTGGGCACAGCTTTGAAGTGTCACCAGGGTGAGAGGCATGCTGCAGCGCCCTGCTCTCTGCTGACACTCCTCCACTCCCCAGACCAGAAGCTGAGGGCTCATACCCTCTCTACCAAGGCAAATACCTGGGCAAGCCTTCGAAGCAGCAGCTCCGACGATGGGCGATTCCAGTCCAGGAAGATCTCGGGGGCCAGAGTGACAGTCATCTCCAGCACCCGGAGCAGGCTGACCGACAGGTCAAAGCACGTGGCACACACCTTCAGCTGGCGGCTGTCCACAAAGTTCCTTTCCAGGCGCTCTGCAGCCTGCTGGATCTATGAAGAAACAGAGACAGTTTAACAAGGCCTCTTCCCAAAAGAAGGGCCACGAGCCCCAGCCTGGCCCAGTTCCTATATGTGCCAGGGAATGGCTGTACCCCCAACCCCAAGATTCACATCCTGAGCCCTGCTGTGTGTGACACCAGGCATGGGGTCATGTGGCCCAGGGGGATGCTTACCTCCTGAATCATGCCAATGAACTCAGAGAAAGCCCAGTTCAGCTGGTTGAGGACGCTGTTGAGGAAGCTGGGGGCCAAGTCACGGTCACTGCGAAGCAAGTCTGCCATGTGTCTCTGCAGCAGGGTGGAGGGACACGGCTCTGCAAGCAAACATGGACAGCTCAGTGGCATGGACACAGAATGGCCACAGATTTGGGGCAAGAGCGGGTAGGAGCTTGGCTCTGGGCTTGTTAAATATTGTGTCTTACCATACCGTGCAGTAAGCAGAGAAGGTAGGTGCTGGGATGCTGGACACAAGGTCTATGCTGGACAGAGATCTCCCCAACACCAGCCAGAATTAAGCAGTGACCGGTTACTTGCACCTACTGCTGCACATTAGCTCCTCATCCTTGTGCTCAGCTCCTGAGGCTCAGCTCAGCTCTAAGTGCCCCTGGTAGCAGTGTGGCAGTGGCTGCCCAGAGCCACTGTGTGTGAGGGAGTCACCTACAAAACCCTCTCAGCAGCAGGCTGTGCCTCTGGTGGGCTTGGGCATGCAGGGCTGCTCGCACATGTCCCTGCCAAGCATGGCATTGTGTCCCTAGGGTCAGTCACATAGCTGGGGAGCATGGTCAGTCACACAGGGGATGCTGGCCCCTGCACAGGGGTAAAGGAGGAGTCACACATGGGGTGGGTGCCTCTCACCGGCAGCTGGAGGCTCACAGAAGCAGTAACAGCACGAGGGAGGGACAGCCAAGATAAAACTACAGACTAACACTCAGGGCTTGGAGAAAGAATCATGAACACCTTTCAAAATATAGGGAAGAAGCACAACTACTCTCCCCTATGAGAAGCTATCAATAAGAACAGGTAGAAACTCCTGCTCAAAGGGCAGCAGGGACAAAGGAAATGTGCGGCATCCTCCAGCATGATCTCAGAGACTGAGCAGCTGGGCACAACTATGCACAGCACACTGGGAACAACAGAACCAGAGAGGGAAGGCAGGAAACAGGCAGAGATCATCAGCTCAGATGAGAGTGGGAGAAGTGGTTCTGTAAATCCTCACAATGAGCCTAAGATTCTGCTGGGATGGAGGACATGTGCTGGTGCCTCGGAGCCCTTATGCTCCAGACAGCCTTTGGTCCTGGCCAAAAGCACATCTTTGGGGGGGGGAATTTCATCAGGGCAAATGGCTTTGATGTCCTGTGCTTCACACATGGCTCAGGAGCTGCCCAAGCCAGATGGATCGTTTATGTACTCAGCGATGCTCTGTGGCTTCCTTGCCCAGGGTCCCCCTGAAGCTATGTAAGCCGTTGGCACTGAACGTGCCCTACAGCAACATTTTACAGCTTAATTGTCCACAGCAGGAAGAATTCTAACTCGCTTCACTTGATAATTTTCACCTTCCTGCCCCTCAGACTGCTCTCCACCCCCTGCAGCCAGCCATGATTTCAGACCTCCACCACAGCTCCTAGTCGCTCCTGAGGCAGGAACAGCTCCAGTCCAGGCAGCCTCTCATACACAGACTGTCACATCTGTGCCCCTGTGCCCCTGTCCCTGAACCTCACCAGCTCTTCCAGATTTTCTGCGGAGAGGTGGAATCGTTAAGTGCCCTCAGCATCCAAACCACAAATAGAAGGCAGATTTGCACAAAAGCATAATGTGTTGTTTTGTTCTATTTTCCTTCCCTCGCAATTGCTGTTGTGTAACTCGTTCCTTTGGCCATGCATCAAGCTGCCTTTCCTTTGCTGGTTTCTGAAAAGATTAAGCTAGGATTTCAGCTCAAGGAGAACCCTTCTGTCAGAATTGCGGTTTGTGATCCTCAGGAACTTGCTGGCTGCATGGTGCAAGCAGAGAAGCCCAGCAGGCAGCACTGGAGCCTACTCTGTTCTTTTCTGTAGGTGACAGAAAATGGCAGGCAGCACGCCCTTAGCAGACAACACTAAGCAAGGGGATCTGTCTGTGAGGGGTGGCTGGGAGAAAAAGCCTTATCACAGAAGAAAGACCACAAATATCAGCCCAAGTGCAGCAGCTCCAGGCACCAACACTGCAAACTGCAGCTGTGCTGTGCAGCTCTGCCTCTTCCACTGACACTTCAAGCCAAGACAGTTCCCTAAATGAGCTGCCCAGCCAAAACCTACCTCAGTTCAAGCAGCTTTGGCTTTTTGAAGGATGATTTTCTGCTTGTAATAACTTGCTTTATCCTGACTTCTAGCAAATGACTATTTCCTCATGGTGTTTTTCCAATAAGTGGTGTGAATTTGCTCCAAGCCTTCAATTCCAGGTTCTTAAATGCTTTCCTTGCTTCTGGCAAAGACTGTGCCAGTCCATAAGAGCATTAAGAAGTAGTGCTGCTTGTCAGACCTCTCCAGAGCTATGAAGTTTTTCTAAGGTTTTACGCTAAACACCAGGAAAGGTGCACAAGTTTGGTTTTTATTGTAACCAGGAGGAGTGTGAGTCTTGAATACACTGGGACCATGCTGAAAGCCCTCAGTCACAGCAAGAGAGGCTGCTCCTCCTGCATGACTTCCCAGACTGGGAACACCATGGAGCAAGCAGCAGCTGTAGCCAGAAACCTAACCTTGCAGACAGATGTTCACCTGCATTGAGGAGTTTCATCCCCACACCCCACTCAGCACTGCCCTCCTGGGTATGAACACAGCCCTTACATTTGCTGTTGGAGAGGAGTGCCAGGAGTCTACAGTTACCTGTTGATGTGGTTACCTTCTCAAACTTGGCAACAGAATGCCATTAGGATTTCTAAAAGTTGTAACTCCTTCATATAAAAGCCACTCAGTCTTGGCTTAGCCTTCATTATAGCAGATGAACATCAGTCATTGGAACTGAAATTGGTGGTTTTCCAAGGCCAGAAATTATGATCTCAATACATTTAATGTGGGCAACAGAGCATGGCCCCAAGCGGTTATAGACACATCTGATGTTTCCACAACAGAAACTTCACCACAGAGAGGTGAGCAAAGTAGTCAGATACAAAAAAACAAAGTTCAAAATGGGGGGAAATGGTGCATAATCTATAAGGTTATCAGGCAGTCAAGAAGACCCAGACCTCTCAGCTAGCAAGTTCTCTGAGGCCAGAACGAAGCACAGACAAAAGCTAAGATGTGAAGGGCAAAGGGCAAAATGAAACATAACCAGCAGTGGAAGAAAACAAGGAGAAAGGAGGTAATAGAAAGGAAAGACATAAAGGAAATATCCACAACTAAGCTGGCTACATACAAAGTTTCTTTAACTATAGGAAATAATACTAACAGAATTATTTAGAAAAGCAGCAATAGGAGAAAGTCAAACAGCAACAGAGGCCATTAACAGATAGAGTTAAAAATTAATAAAGCAGACAAAGTGGAAGCATTCAATAAGTGTTCCTTTTGGATAATTGTGAAGAAGCAGGACCACGTACTTTCATTACAGGAAGACAATTATGTACTTTATAGTTTGCTAATGATCTGGCAAGATTATAAGAGCTATTCGTGAGACCTCTTGGTCATGTACGTGTGGAGCTCCAGGCATTAGTCCAGCTAGGAGCAATGGGATGGATGGAGGAGCAGAGCAGTTCCACCCAGCACTACCCCAACTTTCCAAAAGGATCCAGATGTAAATGTGCCCATCTGACAGATGGAGCAGCGTTAGAAAATGTGAAGCTGGGGATGCAGTGAACCCCATCACTGGTAATGCAAGGAATGAGATGCCAACAAGGACAAGTGCAAGGTGTCAGGAAGCCCCACGCATGCCTGGTGGCTGCAAACAGGCTGCCGGCTCTGTGAGCAGGGGTTGTTAGATGGGAAGGGGCCAGGCAGGGGCTCGAGGGGGGAACAAAAAGCCCTCCTGAACAACACTCAGAGGCTGCACTTTTTTCCACATCATTCAGAAGGACAAACGAGTTTACATAAACGTTTCTGAGGAAGAGAATGTTGTAATGTACACCCAGCAGAGCAAGGCAGCAGCAGAAGATGGGAGATAAGGTTAGGCACATTTCCACCAAGAAAAAGTCAAGGGTTTATTTCTGAGAGCAAGGAACTACGACTGGGAAGGCTTGGACAGTTAAACTAACACAAGGCATTATTCCGGCTTCAGGCTGGCTGCAGAAGCCAGCCCAGATGAACAGGACTTTCTTTCAGCTCAGCAGTTTGGCCTGCTGTCCCTGCCGATGCTCAAATTGCAGCAAGGTAAGGACGGATAGGTGGGAAGGCAGGGGGGCAACTTCTCCTTTCCTGGGCAGTATCTCAAGGACACCTCTGAGTCCCATGTTCCTCTTCAATGAAACCAACATTCATTATTGATTCATCTGCACCTTAAAATAGCAGTCCCAGGAGCATGTCCCCAGCAGCCTGCCCAGCCTGCTCCACGCTCAGACTGTGTGGAGCCATTCAGGGATGGATGCAAAGAGATCTCAAAAACTGAGGAACTTTGATCCTGCCCCAAAGCTCTTCAGGACTGAGGGATCTTGGTGATCTCCCCCCGGGACTGACAGCAGCTACCTGGGGGCTTGCTTGTGCAGGCTGAGGGTGAGAGGTTGCCATCAGGTCCCAGCCATGTTAGAAGGCTTCCCCATCATCCTCCAATAATGGGAGGAACCCAAGGCTGGCACAACCTGCAGCAAACCTCTGACCCAACAGGTAACACTGATAAAAACAGGAGCAAGAGCAGGTCTGTAATGCAGCCTGTGTAATCTGCCATGCGGGCACAAGAGTCCCTGGCATCTCCCAGGGATGTAATTGAGAAAAGGGATCACTGCATGAACCCCTCTGTCCCACTAAAGAAGACTCTCTCTACACAGAACTGGGGAGGGAGGGGACTCTCTAAAGCTACTGCACCAGACAGGACAGGGACACAACAAACTTACTCTGGAAACTAGCAACAGAGAGATCTCCTGGGTGCCCATGGGCAGGAGAAAGAAAAAGAACAAGAGTGCCATTAAAGCAGAGACAGGCAGCTGTCCCCACCAGAAGGATATTCAGTGCACCTCCATATGCCCCCAGGCAACATCATGTTGTAGTATCCCCTGTCCCCCCACGGAGCACAGTCTGACACAAAGCCTTTTCCACAGAAGAGAGGAATCAGGAGTATCCAGACTGGCCAAGAGTCTGCACAGGTGAAGCAGAAGATGTGTACTTCAGCTCACAAAAGTTACCTCCCTCCCATGTATTTTCCAGATGTAGCAGACCTCAGGAACTCCTCAGTTTGGCAATAGCACTGGCAATACCTGAACTGCCACACCAAAGGCAAGACAGGCTCTGTCATGCTCCAAGAGAAGCCTGTTTAAAACATTCCCTGCTTCTGAATTTGTGCAGTGCCCCTCCTCCTTGGGCACCCATTCCCTCTCACCATGTACCTGCTGTTAGGACAGCCCTCCCTCTCCACCCTTTGTAATCCTGAATGCCAGTCCCCTGCCCCACTCACTCTGCAGGCTGGGGAGGCTGGCATCCTCAGGCTTGGTTTTCAGCAAGTGTGGGAGCCGTGTGTATCGGTATCCGAAGCCACAGCCCTACCAAAAACGATGAGGAAAGATCTTAGAGGATGGAGAACAGTTAGGTTTTGCTGCTACTGGAAAGCAAAATGCTCAGTATCCACCCAAGCCCCAGATAGGGAGAGGGCAGGGATGCTCACCCGCCATAGCCTGACGAGGATCCAGTTGGTCTGCGCCCAGGGCCGCTGCTCGTAGGGAGCCAGGAGGTTCTTCATCATGGAGATCCGCCTGCCAGACAGAAGACAGGTCAGCTGCTAAGGGTCTGGGGACAGAGGATTAAGCTGGACTTACAGCAGGACTCATGGAGCTGGGACACAGCAACACATACCGGTATAATAGAGAAAGGAGGTTCCCTAAATCAACTCCAGCACCCCGCTGCAACTCCTCTACCCCTGCAGTGCTTGGCAGCCTGCCTGCTCACCCCAAGCCTAGCCCCAGCCCAGCCCTGCACCAGGAACAAGCAAAGCAGCACTTACTGCTCTTCTGGGATCCTCTCTACAGCACGCAGTGAGTGGGGGTAGCAGACATAGCTGGCCAGCGCCTGCATCAGGGAGTCCCGGATGTCTGTGGAGCAAAGAGAAGGAGCTAGGACAGGCATCCAAGGACACACAGTGCCATGGAGCACCTGAACACCAGAGGCCGGGAGGGACCAGCCCTCATTAACAACAGACCCTCTCTGGAGACATTCTGAGGAAGAAACAACTTTGCAGATGACACTAAACTAGTGGGATTCAGTCAATGTGCTCAATGGCCAGACCTGGATGGGTTGAAGAACTGGGACAGCATGAACCTTATGAAATCATAAGAACAAATGCTGACTCCCGGGCCTGGAAAGGAAGAATCCCTTGTAATGGTACAGGATGAGACTGACACAGTGCGGAACAGCACTGCAGAGTGCAACACAGGGATGGAGGCAGACAGTAATCTGAGCTTGGGCCAGCAGTATGCCCTGGCAGAAAAGGAGGCCAACAGCATCCTCTGCTGCATTAAAAAAAGAACACAGCCAGTAGGCCAATGGAAGTGATTTAACTCCCTTTAATTAGCTCTCATCAGACCACAGGCCGTGCATCCTGTTTGGATATCCTCAACTAGAGTTCAGCAGAGGGCTGCTAACATGGCCAACGTGCCCTGCAAGGAAGAGCTAAGGGAGATGAGTTTGTTCATCATGGAGGTAAGAAAGCTTTGGGGAACATAACAGTAGCTTGCAAAGAGGTTATCACTAAGATGCAGCTCACGATTGTGGTTATGTACCACTAGTGATATATAGTAGGAGGCAAATGGACATAAATTAAAGTAAGAGAGATTCACACTGGATATAAAGAAAAACGTTTTCTCCATGAGGACAGTAAAGCAGTGAAATAAGTTGCTCAGGGAGGCTCTGTGTTGTACTGGTTTCATCCTTTGAGGCTTTCAAGACCAGACCGAGCAATGCCCTGAGCAGCCCAGTCCAGTACCTCAGCTGATCCTGCAGAGAATGTTCTAGAGATCTCCTGAGATCCCCTCCAAACTGAACAACCCTGCGGTTTCTGCCTGATCCATGCCTTCAGTCAGAGAAGAATCTGCACCCTCTGTGCAGAGGGAAGGTCAGTAATGAGCTGGGAGAGCCTGAAGGATAATACTTTCTCAAAGTAGCAGATACTAGAAAATACACAGCTACAGAGAGTACCAGATCAAAAAACGTGGTTGTCGAAAGGTATTCAGGTTACAGCCAAAGCCTGAAGTTCCAACAGTGCTCTCTTCAGGAAAAACTGAGTATTCAGGAAGCCACAACCAGCTGTTGGGTGCTCTTCTGCTGAGGGTTACTGGTCCACATCAGAGGCTGACAAAGGTACTGTGCAAGTGCTGTGCCCTGAATCTCCCTCTTGAGCCCACTGTCTCTTCTGTCTTTAGTTGGAGCAGCTGAGAGTATTCCTAGACAACTGACTCCCTGCTAGAGTTTGAAGAGTACTTCTTGATCTACTTCTGTGCAGCCAGTCAGTGACTTCAAATCCCTTTAACCTAGAGCACAAATTCATCTAGCCAACCTGTACAGAACGAAAGGAGCAGACAAGCATCCTGAGGCTCTTCTGTGGATGCAACAGCTGTCAAGCCCAAGTCAAGCCCCAAATTCAGAGAACTACTGGCAGAAACACACATGCAGAAATAAGCATTTCTGTACACATCCGCGTGTTCCTTATGTTAGCAAAAGCTCATAGTGAATTGAGGGATACCTGTATATGGTCCATCAGTACCTGCATCTGTTTGCCTACTCCTACTCCAACTTGGGTAAAGCAAAGGCTTGCTGCCCCAGTCAACAGGGACAGCATGCCTGTGCCTAGGCAGCTAAAAAGAAACCCCAGCCTCAATGTTCAAGTAGCTGGGATATGAGCCTTGCTCTCAAGGAGTGTCCTGGGTACCTAACCCTAATTAAGCAGAATACGTCAGGTAAGGGCAGTGTCTAGCCTCTCTTTGCCTGTGGAGGTAGAGTACTTAATTAATTCAGCAGACAGAACCCAGAATATTGCTGAGCCACTGGCAGTAGGGCTAGCCAGGGCTGTAACGTATGACCCTAAAGAAGAGGAGAGCAGCTTTACCTGTGCCCACGATCCTTGAGTCAGCAAAGTGTTTGGCCAGGATGGCAGCGAGGCGCATCAGGGTTTCTTCATAGCCTGTAAAGAGAAGGAGGGAGCAGGGGTCATACAACGACCCAGTGGGCTGTGGTCCAGCAATAGGATAGGCAATGGGATGAGTTCCTGCAGCAACTAACTTTGCAGCTTTGTTGCCTGTCCAACTGTGAAAACAAGCAGCTGGGAAAAACAGGTATCTGCAACAGTTTCCTGCCTCACCATGTAGTCTGAAGCAGATACTCAGAGAAAGGTAAAACCAAAATACCAAGCAACTGAGTTGGATGACAAGGGAGAGAAATCTAATGCAGAAGGGGCTGAGCAACACAAATAGCACCTCAGATCTATGCAGAGAAGCCGTGACCTGTCTGCAGGCCCTGAAGAAATAAATCTATTACTGCTTAATTCTGCTGCTCCCTGCACAGCTTCCAATTAATGGACACTTTTTAGCTATGCCTTGTTGGCTAGAATAGGGCTCCCTGCCTAAGTTCAGTAAAGGCCACTGCTCACCAATGGGCAACTACTGAAGGAACAGCATTCAGCACTCACCCCAGGTCACACAGCCAATACAAAGTGAAGGACATCACAGCCAGGAACAGATACAGAAGGGATGCACCAGCTACCAGGACATCATAAGGGTGGGGCTTTACTAGGCCAGAATCAGCAAGGCCTCCACATCTCCTTACCTGGAAGTTCCTCCATGCTATTGACAGGGCTGAAGTAGTTCTTGAGTGCACTGTAGCTGTTCATAGCCACGCTGAGGTAGAACTCTGGCATGAAAGCAAAAAGCGAGCCTGTCCTGTCACCATGCTCAATGGTGCGGATGCACACTCTCAGCAGCCAGTAGATATCCTGCATCTTCTCCTGCCAAGGAGAACACAGCAATCCCAGTCAGTCCAGAGTACAACTTTCACCAGTATGAGACCAGATCAAGAGTGGCTTTGTCTCTCACCGAGTCTTGAATCCCTTCAGGATTCTTTTCTAGGGAACATGTGACCACACGAGCCTGATCGCAAAAAACGTGTGTTAGTTTTTATTCCAGGGTGACAACTGGATTCCTGAAGGGAGGTGGGTACCCATCTTTAATATAACAGGTCATCCAGAGACACAGACACTGTTTCTGCATGGGCTACCACAGTGATAACTGGTATGTGCTGGGAAAGCCCCCCAGCCTTTCAAGAGGGATCCAGGAAGAAGGGTGGAACATCTGAAAAGGAAACTCTTAAGAGTTGGATGCTGTGGACTCCAGGAAGAGAAGCCTCAGTGAGAACTCTCAGTGAGACACAGTGCAGCTCAGGGAAATGCTTCACAACAGCTTCTCTGTCTTCTCAGCCTACCCTAAGAACTGGATGCCCCTTGGGCCTGCATGCTTCTGTCAGCACCACAGAGACTTGATTCCCCAAGGAAAAGCACCACACAAAGCTCAGGGATGTGTTATAATGTACACTTAGGGACCAAGCATGGGGCAGGAGAGAGTTCAGGCCTCAGAAGGAGTCCCTGCGCATGAAGGCACAAACAAGCCCCACAGATCATCAGCATTGCTCCAGCACCAGCAAAAATATCACCTGTGACACGCAAGCTGAGCAGCACAGATACAGAGGCAAGCCTGCTCACATTACACCCCTACCCACCTTTGAATAGATGGTGACATTTATCCAGGCAAGGCGTCGGCTTAGGTGATTGAGTTTCTCAGAGAAGACCTTCTGGCTCTTGAGCAGCTCCTCATGGATGTCTCTCCTCTGAAAAGAGTGCAGAGATGTGAGGGCAGATATCACTTCCACTTACATTATCCTTTTTAAATCTGGACAAACAACACAAAAACAAATACCACCCTGGGGCTAGCTAGGCAGAAAAGAAAGAGGTCAGCTCCCCTTCTGAGGAGGGTGTGGGAATCAGTGCTATAAAAAGCATTTACTGGCTTCAGTTGCAGCCCAAAAAGCCTGATGCAGATACTGGTCCTGACAGCTTTAGGATCAACTGCTGTCAGGGGTACTTTTTTAATGCATCACCAACTACATTTGGTCTCCGGCAGCTAGAGAGGACATATGTGCCCCCAGTTCACCACGGCAGGGTATTTCCTACTCGTTTTTTTTCTGAACCCTCCACTCTGCTTGTGAATGCCAGATCTAAGGAAAAGTCTCAGCAGCCTGAACAAAAGTCAAGTAGTTGTGGGTTGGAGGGTCTCCTCCAGACAGGAAGCCTTTAAAAAATCCTAAATCACAGCTGTGGGGTACCCCTAGTCCCAACTCCAGACCAGCTCGGAGATGCCTGCAGCACTTGGAGGTCTGCAAGCTGCCACAGTCTGTCTGGGAGAAGCTGAAGCAGTTGCTTCAGTGCCTCTGTTCCTTGAGGCAGTGGTACAATGGGCTGGCACAGCATGAAATGTGACTGCCAGCTCCAGGCATGAGTTACTACCTCAACAAAACACAAGTTGCTCCAGGGCTGGAAATCATGCATGTGCTTCAAACTTTTTGCCAGATACTGAGGAGCTACCAGAGAAAGCTGGCCAGAGACACTTACTCTCTTTGGGCAGCGGCTGATTTTTTCCTCTGTATCTTTCAGTGCCATAGCATACTCATTCACATCATCTGACACACCAACCATCTGAAAAGAAAACAGATTCCAACAAAAAATGAGGACATTTATTTCCCTAGACACCAAAGCATGCAATCTGATCCCCTGAGGGAGCTGGGAGAAGGAAAGAACACAGTCTCTAAGCAAGCAGAAAACTGAGAGTCGATACTGAAGCAACAGAGACTGGGAGAAAGGATGCCTGCAAAGCATGTGCCACTTACCTTCCCAAGCTGCTGGTGGACACTGAGGTTGTACATCATCACTATCCCATCCAGGACTTCCAGGAGGGAGTTCTCTGTGATGGGCTGGTCTGGCTCCTCTGGAGGTCTCCCCAGTAAAAGACCCTCGTTTCCATGGCTGCCTTCAACTGCAATCCACACCCAAGACAGGAGAGAAATTCTCAACAAGGCATTTTGGCACCACAGCTTGTGTGTGCACCTCTCTAAAGCCAATGACCAGAACCCTGCTGTATATCTGTGACACACTGCTCCTTCCCTAGTCACACAAACACACCATCCCATCTCGCTGCATGCATCAGGCTGAACTGACAGACCTGCTCTAACAGACCCAAGCCACACATCAAACTTGCCTGACCCTACCAAGAGGCCAACAGCAACGATGCTGCCTCCAAACTACCTCCATGCCAAGTCATGCTGTGCTTCCAGGAGCCAAGGCAGCACCTCTTTGCACGTAACACCATCAATAGTGTTATGTGCAGGATAGCAAAGTGGTTAACTGTGGACTCTGTGGGCCTCAGTGTGCCCTGGGAAGGGGAAGGAGCAATCCTGGAAGCAAACAGATTGCTTTCCTCTCAAGAGTAAGGAGAGCTGAAGAGGCTGTTTTCCCAGGACCAGTTGGGCCATGCTAGCATGCAGCAGAAGTACTCACTGTCCTCCTCTGTACGCTGCTCCACACTTAGAGTGCGTACTTTGACCTTCTCAAGGGTACCAAGAGGCCGCCGTGGGTTCATCAGGCTGACGGCCGCTGTGCTGAGGAAACGGTTGGCACGGCCCAGGGTGGGAGAGCTGAGCCAGCCAGGTCTGGCAAGAGCTCCACCAATGGCCAGGGCGGCAGAGGGACGCTGAGACTGAGAAGAAATTAAGGGAGAAAGAGTTCTAGCTATTATGCTGTTCACTACTCCTCCCTTTTCCCTGCAGGGATTTTGGTACAGATGAAAAAGGCAACTGGAAAGGGAGATGATGCTCAGTTAGCCAATGACTGTCCCTTCATCCAGGGGCACACGACAAGCATGATCTGGACAGCAAGAAGCTGCTGTACCTACAGTTGCCATGCATCCTTTAAAAGTAAGCACTGAAAGCTGCCACAGAGGAGAGGGACACATTCAGATCAAGGGATAGTTACAGTGCAGAGAAAATGCGATGGCTCAGACTTGGTACACCTCGAACCTTGGTGATCTCCCCCCCAAGTTAAGCTGTTAACCTGGCTGCCCAGAGACTGGTTATAATCCTGGACCAGACACTGCTTTCCCCTACACAAAGTTCTTCTAGCTAGTGGCTAAGCTTGCTGCCCCAGCACCAGTAGCTCACCTGTGCTGCTGATGTTGCCGATTCCTCATCTTCATCAAGATCATCCATAGTCACTGCCTGCAGCTCCGCAGGGTCAATTAAAACATTGGCTTTAGCAGCCAGGTCATCTGCACAGAGCACACCAGAGCAGCTGTGAATGCATGAGTTACCTGTCACAGCCCTAGGCTCATCCTCTTTCCTGATTCTCAGCAGATAAAGAAGCATCCAGAGAGGTTGGAAGCTGCATCAGAACAGGCTCACTTCCCCAGCTCACCTTTCCCCTTATATGGAATTCATCTTCCCTTGCTAACAAACAGTGACAGGTACTGCTTGTTTCTGTTTCTGTTCTGTTCCTATACTGGCAGCAAATAGAATAACTGATGAACCAGGAGACAATGACCAGGGCCAAACACAGGGAAGTTATTTCAGGGCCAGAAGAGGTATCCTTGTGGGACTGCTCGAGTTGGACTCCTATCTTACATCAGCAGGCCTGGCATGTTGCTACAGCTGCAGCAAGGGGGGCTGCAGAGGCAGACTTGCCAGGGCAAATGGCAGAGCTAACCCCTGGCCCTATAGGGAGTCTCCCTGGCTTTACTGCTGAGCTTATTGAGTAGGCTGGGGTTACTCTGACACAGAGAAGAAAAGAAGCCTGACTCTGCTCAGCTACTCTCCACCATCCCCACCATACACCATAGTGGTTTGGGGCAGAAAATAAAAACACAGCAAGAAAAATCAGGACAGGAGTTCAGAAAAAAAGTTTCCAACTGAACACTCAGGCCAGAGCCTGCAATTAGAAGACAACAAATTAGTGCCCCAACCAGGGATATAAAGAGTAAGCCGTTAACTTAAAGGACACTCTACTCAAGGGACACTGCCTTCTCTACAATAACTTGCATCTCATCAAAATTCAAGTCTCCTCTCCTTACATTTAATCATATTTCACTGCCCACAGCTCCCTCCCTGGAATGTCTCTTGGGTGAAGTTCAGCTAGGACCTGTAGTAAAGCTGCTGGAAGTGAGAGTGCTTACCTTTCAGAGTCTTCTTGAGATGAGACAGAAGACCTCCGAGTCGCTGAAGGTCAAAATAATCCACTTTCCCATTATAGAAGAGTTGGGGAGGGACATATGCCTCTAAAGCAGAGAAGGAAACCTGTTTGTCCCATCCATCCCATAGAGAGGACCCCTACACAGATACCAGCACCAACAAGTAAGCCCTAAGACAGAGCCCCGGGCCCAGGCTGGTGCTACTCCAAGTGACTTTTGTTGTTCTAAGAACACAAGCCATTGAGGCAGAGGTAACTTCCATAACAAGGTAAGTAGTAGATGCACATCAAAGCAGGAGGCAAAGAGCCTTCCAGCCCTTCCTCCCTCCCAGTCTCAGTCACTGGGGAAAACTGGATCCTTTGAAAACTCTTCAGCTTTCACCTATCTACTCTAACCTGAGCTGGAGTCCACTTCATCCCATAGGGTACTGTAAGGCACTTAATGAATCTAGAGAAAGAGTAAACCAAGAGTAAGAAAAGGGATACGTAAAGCTGGCACTAAAAATGGAAAAGCAACTGCCATTGCCTTGTTTTCCCCTTAATCCCACAGTCTCGGAATTGTGAAAATTGGCAAATATGTTTCCCTGTGCTTTAACTATTGGATCACAATATAAATATTCTTTTGCAAGTCTCAAATTATCCAGAATAGATCTGTGTGTTAATTGGATTAGATCTGAACATAGGCATTTCCCAGGAATAGCAGGGGTGCAGAAGGTACAGCACCCATGAAAAACACATTCAGCATCCTGGAGAGCATTCCCAGGAGGCAAACCCTGTCCCAAACACAGAAGTGTCCTGCTAGCTTCTCCTCCAGGCCTCACCTTCACTGCTCAGTGCGGCAGGTGCCTTTGTCTTGTGGCCATCCCAGAAGAAACGCAGGGCAGCAATGAGCCGGTGCAGGAAGCACACCATGTACTCTGGTGGGCACAACACAGTCAAATTCTAGGACAACAATGAGAGTTCAGCCATTAGGACAGTTGTGAAGGTGCTTCTTAGTCCCGGTGGCCACAAGGGCCAGGCAGAAACTTCCTGTTCTGTCTTGCTCAAAGCACATGCACCTGTTTGCAAAGAGCACCTCTAGTTTCCAGCACTGGGATGGAGCCCAGCCCTGACAGCATGTAGCTGCTTCCACCTCTGTAAAATCCCTGGCTCTACAATAAAAAGCTGGTCTGACAGAGGAGGATGGATACCATGTGTTCCACCAGTGAAGATGGGCTGCTTGTTAACACAGAGAGGCAGGTAAGGAAAGGGTGTCCTACAATAGCATATTCCCTCCTTTCAAAGCTGCAGGCCATCAGTCTGACCCAAGGTTGGAAGAGTGGTCCTCACACAGGCAGTGAAGAGGATGCTTTTATCTAGGTATCAGTTGTTCATCTGCTGGAAGCAACTCTGGCAAAAGGGCAAGAGTTCCCACCCCAAAGGTACCAGAGAGCTGTTTAGGTAAGGCCTGTGGGATGGCTGTCCCTCTGACTCACCCCTCTGTTGCTCGCATTTTCCTGAAGAAACTTGCGGAATTTATTCAGGAAGATGTATCTGGAAGCTTCCCCCTGGCAGGAGGAAAGGCAGGTGGTGAACTCACAGGGAAAGGCATTAACTGTCCATCTCTGTCATGCCTGACCAGGGACACATCTGGGCTTTGGGCACACAAGGTACAGGGGCACAGTACTTTTTTTGACATTGATTAGGCAGATCCCCAGTATTATGTTATATCAATAGGTATCCAGAAAATCTGCAATAAAGTCTGGTCCTGCAGTGACAACCTGAGTCCTCGTGAGGTCCAAAGCTGCTGAGAAACAGAGCTGTATATGCCTGGGAGCTACCTTCAGCAGGAGAAAGCAGTTGACCCAGCTATCACCATTGCTGGTGGTATCCTGTGAGTATCCTGTGGAGCACTGCTTTGTAGTGTTCTGATTTCTGAGGCCCATAGTGGGATGCACTGACTGTGGCCAGAAGATGCACAGCTTTATCCAGCTGAACATTCTCCACCTGCTCACTAGAGACACTCACATTACTGACATTTCTTTTCTTTCTGGAATTAAATGTCTGGATAGAACGCACTGCAGTAAGACTGTGTCTGACTAGTTCAACAGAAACCCAAGGCTGGCCCAAGTGCAGCTCATGTTGTCAGTCAACACTGGCAAAGCATCTGAGACCCTTTAAAACAGAGTCCAAAAACTCAAGTTTCTGCAGTTCAGCCTGCCTTACTGGATCAACTAGAGAACTACATCTGAGGACTGAATGTCTCCACAGCTGCACTTCTGTACCCTACAAGTCCTGGGATGCAGAGATAATGTAGCAAAAGATCCACAGAGTGCTTACCCCTCCTCTGTCCTTGTTGTTCAGCAGCAGCTTCAGAATCTGAACCTGGAGACCTTCCACCACTAAAACAGGGACACAGCAGTCTGCTATCGGACAGTAACAGCTGGAGAGCAACTGCCCATGTTAACTCCACCAGTACCCTGTCACCAGGAGAAAGACCACCTCCCCAGCACCAAGAACCAGGTCCAGCAGAATGCTAGTCCCATCACTGGGAGAATTTTCTCCTCCACCCAGCAATAAATCTATCCCCGGCTGACAGACAATGCCCGTAGAGGGGAGTTTGCTCACAACACCTGGTGGAATGCTGCATGTGAGGGCAGTGAGGACCCAGCACTTGTACCCATCTATGAGGTGACAGTGGCCATGGCTGGCCCTGCCTCTGCAGTGCAGCCTTTGTGATGGGAATATAGCTTGACAGAAGGCAGTTTGGAAACAGCTCATGGGTCGGTCCCTCTGGCTGCACACAAAGAATGGGATCTTGGCAATCCCCTTCCTCACAGACCTTCAATGCGTTTCTTGAGCCGCTGGCAGCCTCTTTCATACGCCCGCCGTCTCAGTCTTTCCTCAGCGCTCTCCTCCTTCACCTCCTTACTCTCCTTGCCCTGGTTGAGGAACAGACAGAGAACAGGAGGGTAGCATCCTGCCAAAGCGGGAGAAGAAACTCACTGAAACAAGGCATGAGTGAAGCACACCTAACCGGCCCTCCTTGGCCTTGCAACAAATCAGGGCAGGAGGTCTTCTGAGGACACACAAACCCATCCGTAACTTCTTTGACTCTGTGAGGTTCCTTTCCAAATCTATTGTCACGGAAAATTGTTACCTCCCCCATCCTGAGTCACACACCCTAACAGGAGATGACAGGGTAACACAGTGGCACAACTTCCACACAGCTCTGCTGGGTTTGCCTGCATCAACCAGTTGGAAACACGGTGCACAGACTACCGAGGTCCTTTGGTCTCCTTAGCAGATGCGCCTTTACTCACCTCCTTGGTGAAGCGGTTTGGCCACCACGTGGTGGGAATGAGCTCCTGCAAACCAGCCTCCTCCACACGCAATGGGCTCTTAATGTAGAAGAACACAACTGAACGGAGCACGTCAAAGCTGCAGCAAAGTTAAAGGAAGCACGAGAAGAAGCTATCGCAGAGAAGGGATGGGGTATGTTTCCAGAGTGTAGTGGGAGATCCCTCTCCAAAATCACTCAAAGCTCTGCAAAATCCAGAGCCTCATTCTCCTGGGAGAAGCCCCTTGCACTTAGGGTAAAAGCTGCCCAAATGCTGGCATGGCAGCTAGGCTGCTCTGAAAGGATTTGAGGCAGTGGTCTGCCCTAATGCCTAAGGACATCAGAGAGGTGGGTCAGGTAGAAATCAAGTCCTGTGTGTTAGTATGATGCGACCTTCATGGTTTCTGCAGGACTTTGCAGAGAATGGTGTCAGGAAAACAGAGGAGACTTGAGAAATGACCTCTCAAAGATGGGGTGTCTCCTGCCTCCTGGGACCTGCCAATCCTTGCAGTCTCCTTGGCTGCATTATTGAGGGCAGGGAGAACAGAGAACAGAGGATGCACAAAGGATACAGAACATTGCTGAGGAGGTATTTCCTGGATTTCTCATGCTTCAAGACTGCAATGGTGAGCCGGAGGTAGTGAATCTAGGGAAACAGGAGGAGCAAAACTGACTCCATCTACAGAAGAGTACACAACTCTCTAAGAGGTACAGTGGGAGAGAGCTGCCATTGCTTGATCAAATAACTGCAGATTATCTAGAGGTCCATAATGTTTTGGATTAAGGGACATCACAGAACCTGGCTAGTCAAAGATTCCTGGAGATTCAGAAGTACAACTCACTTGTAAGCCTAGGTCTGGGATGATAGGAGAGAACCTATAAGCTCGCAGCAGTGACATCAGTAGCTGCTTGAGGCACTCGTGCACTTCATATTCCTGAAAAAAATAAGAAAGAACAGCAACAGGATGGTATCAGGAACAGCTTAGTTCCCAGAGTGCAGCTTTGGAAGGATGCAGCATTTACTTCTGTACTGAAAACACAGGCGCTGAGAACCCTCAGCATTTGCTCACCTTACTCAACAGGAGAGTGTGAGCAGTGGTTGCTGCTATCCCTGAGCTACAGGGGAATAAGCTTCTGTGCAGGTAAAACCTACCAAGCAGACAAGCCAAAGCCCAGGTCCTATTTGGCTGGGCTGAAACACTCATTCCCACAGCCCCCAGACCTACACAACTCAGCACTGGCAGAATCAATCCAGAAATGAAAGACAAGCTACTCTTGTGTAAATGTGACGGTGGAGGAACTGCCTTGTTGAGTCCAACTGACAGCCTACCAGTGGGATAAAAGCTGTCTCTTCTACAATCTTGGCAGCCCCACCAGCACATTTTGCTTCACTTGGTTTAGCAAGATCATCTCAGGAAAATGAGCATCTACCACAAAATGGGATCTTGTCACCAGGAAGGCAAAGAAATTGATCGCTACCAGCATGTTCCAGTAGATGCGCCTATTCTCAGTACCTCTCAGCACTCTAGCAACTCACCTCCATGAGAAGCCACATGAGATCCAGCAGCTGCTGAATAAGGGGATGGGCCTCCACTGCCCCTCCTCGCTCCAGGATGCTCAACAGGAAGGTCATGAGCACATCTTCCACCAGGTACACCTTGCACTGCAGGAAGACAGGCAAGTCAACAGCCTTCCAAGGCAGAGTTACTTCTCAGCAAAGACTGAGGCCTGATTTGCATTCCTTTGTCAGCAAAAAAAAACAGGTACCTACAGAAGCTTGTAATGAGCAGGTAAAACTCACCATAAGAGGGGAGAAATAATTGAAGATGTGGGCTAATGTAATCAGCACTGTGGGTTCTCCCTGCAGCTGCCACGTGGATGCATCCTTCTCCACCAGCTTCCCCTCCTGTAATGACAAACCCAGAAAAGCACAGCTTGGTGCCCACCCAGTCCACCCCTCCACCTACAACTGAATGAACCCGTGCTTGCTGTCATGTGCTAGAATTGGTCCAGAAAGCTTGAACGTGGCAATTTAGGATGGCAGAGCAGCAGCCATGACCACGCCTCCAGGGATCTGTAGTTCTGCCCAGGTGTCAGTTCCAGTCACATACGTGCAACTTGACAATCTGTTTTTCCAAATGAAAATTGGTTTTCTGAGTGCGTGTCATTGCTTGTAAATGGGAATCTCTACAGAGGAGGCCAACAAGTGAACAGGGCTTCCAAGTAAATTGAGACTATAGCAGAGAGCATTCCCTGTGCTACAGGCACAAACAGAACACCTCTCACCCTATAGGTAAAAAAAAATGGTTTCTACTGAACAATTAAAACAGGTTCTCAAGGCAGGCCTGCCAGAGCTTGACCCCATCGTTGCACCTGGTCATCAGGAGAATGCGTGGGCTGTGAACAAATTTCTTTCAAGGCTGCAAAATCAAATGCAGTAATTCTGAACCCAACAAACATCATCTCTTAGAAGGAAACTTCACGGGACTGAGAACAACAAAGCCCAGTATGATCTAACTGAAGCCTTAGTGTGGAACTATTAGGAATCCCATTTTGCAAACCAAAGTCCAGAGATGTGTATGTCCCATGCAAAAGAAGGCATGTCTAAGGAAAAATCTGAGCGTGAACAAAGTGCAAAACCACATTTCCTGTCATGATGCCCCACAGACCTGCCCAGTAAACCAGCTTACTGTCACATCGATCCCAGTGTGGATCACATTTTTCAGGAAGCCTAGCAGCTTGCGAGCCTTCATGAGGTCTGCAACAGGAGGATCTTGCAAGGGGCGGTAGCCTTCCACTGGATAAGTAGGCAAGTGTTAAGGTAAAAAGCAATCAGATTATTTCAGAACTTCTTTATCTGAGGAAAGTATCTCTTTTACCATACGCATGAGTCAGAGTTCAAGACAAAGTGCACTTCTAAACGGATGATAAGACACAAGATCTTCTCAATACTGCAGGTACTGAGTACTGCTTCCGATCAGAAAGGAACCTCCAAGACAACTGTCAAGGGACACATTCAGAAATGCTCAGACAAGGGCTGCAGCTTTCAGCTCAGCTTTCACACAGGAAGGCAGCAAGCAATGCTTCTACTATGCCAGAGGTACTGCACAGCTGAGAGGTTGAACAGACCCAAAGCCAAGAGGCTCAGAAGCACAAAAGGTTTCCAAGTCTGGAAAGTGAGATTTTCTACGATCTCAGCAACTGGGGACAGGCAGCCCCTGGCCTCCAGAGTTAGCTGTTGACTCAGAGCTTAAAGTAAACAAAATTTCAGCAATTACTAGCACCAGCAAAAGTGACTGTGGGCCCTGCAGTTGTGGTCCAGCTGAGGGATGCCTGCTTCTTCTCTCCTTGATCCTGCTCTGAGCAGAAGTGCCAAGAGAAGAAAGTGAACTGCATTCAGATATAGATATTCTACAGTCTCCATGGATGGTCTCAGTGCAGGATCGTCTCCCTTCTGACCTCCTCTCCTCATAACCAAAGGATATCGAAGCGGACGGCTTCCAAAGTTAAAAGCAACAGACTCTTTGAATGAGAGACTGATGGCAGGGAAGTAAGCCATTCCAGCACCTCTTGTGATGTTATCAAAAGCAGTCCCCAGAGATATGCCGTTTCTGAAAGAAGAAAAGCCAACAAAACTTAAGCCGTGGACAAAGGGTTTTGTGGTCAACCAGGCCATTCATATGTCTGCATTTCTCTCCCAGGAACCAGACAACACAGACTCAGCAGTCATTCACACTTCTACACACTCGTAACTGACAGACATGAAAACATCACAGTGCTGCTAAGCAAGTATCCTGGGAATCACAGCAGAATTCCTATTTGCATATAACAGCATGGGAAGGCACTGGAGTCTGCACAATACGAAGAGCCCTGCTCAGCTCCAAGGGCAACCAAATCCTTATGAGGTATCTGACTAGCAGGAAATTTATTTAAAAGTAGGTGGCATTTTTGTCCTTATCCACTTGACACTAATAGAAATTGAAGGATAATGGTCTCAATCTACTCTTCTCTGAAAGATGATGGCAGCATCTGACAGTTTTTCATTCCAGCTGACTTGTCTCAGGCCGTAGTTTAGGGCCAGGGAACAATTCTTAGGCTGTCTAGTGCTGGATATTTATCAGATTTACCACACTTCCCTCCAACTCTAGAACAGGCAAAGTCTACACTTGCCATGAAAGCAATCAGTGGGCCTCAGCCAACTGTGGTATTAAGCATCCCACCACGTTCCTCTTCTCCTTCAAAATCCCAGCAAGCTTTACAGAGGTTTAGGAGCGTGAGCACTTTTCTAACAACTGCTCTCACCCAAACTTAGGATATTCAAAAGCCCACTTAGATGGCTTCTCAACACAAAGCAGTAAAGCAGAGGCTGGAGTTACCAAAGAACTTAACGGGGAGAGCAACCAACTGAGTAATGAGGAAACGTAGATTATACACAGCCATTCATAGAAAAGGGAAGTTGACAAAGATGCTTACAGGCAGAAAGCAATAGTGCCTTCCTCAAGGTCTATCAGACAGCTGACGATGTCTCCTGCAGCCCAAGACTGCATTAAAAGGAGAAAAAAAATGTTAGACGCATACCCAGCATGTTCCCACATCAGAAGAAGGGCTATAAGCCCAATCAATCCCTTATGATTTAGGGGTGAAGGAGTAACAGCTCCTTCTGACAGCAGCTCACATTGCATTTTCAGACACTTCTGGAAGCCTCTGGATGGGATTTTCTTTTTTCCCTTGAGCAGTAGGAACATGCACAGGATCAGAACAAGGCTTATCCCAACACTGCATCATCCTCTGATGCGCTACAAAGAACCAGAGCCTCTCAGACATCACCAGCAACACTATGTTGGGAATGAGTCTGCTGGGCCTGCCAAACAAAGCACCCACACGGGGTGCCCAGCACCCCTCAAGTACACATCAGTGCTGGCACAAAGTCTCCCCAAGAACAGACTGAAGCAGGAAGCACAGATCCAGTGCTTTCGACAATGCCCAGCAGAACCCCATGAGCAGAGGGAGACACCTGCTTTCTTTTCCCTTCCTAGAAGGACAGTACTCACTTTGCCATAGTTGGTAGTGGTCACGTTCCACTTGCGCACCCTATTGCCATCATACGCGTAGGAATCTGGCGTATCTCCGACTCCTTCCTGCATCACAGTATCAAAGAGGAGTCTCAGACTAGGACAAGCACAGAGGACCCCTCACAATGCAAGAGCAGCTTCAAGGGGGAGACCAGCATGCAGGGAGTGCAGCTGGCAGCAGACATGGTCTGCCCACAACCTGTGATCTTGATCTCCATTCCCTGCTAACATTTGGGTTAAAAAAAAAAAGCTTGCAAGATAGCAAGACCCTGCAGTTGGCACACCTTCCCAGCATCAAACATCCCACCCAGTGCCTGACAACAGCTGGCCTGGGCCTGCCTCCCTCAGGCAAAGCAAAGGAACACCGAGCAGCCGTGTGCAGGAGTTACACTACCTCCTGATTAAATCTGCAGTTGAGAGTACACCATCCAATCTGCATGAGTCCTTGGGAGGAGATAAGCACCTCATAAACCCATTTCCCTGAAAGAAAAAGAGACGCCACACAGTAAATCCCTGCCCCTGCACTCACTGTTAGAGAAGTAGAATGTGATACAGCTCACACAGAAAATAACCTGGCACACAAAGGGTACTTGCAACATCCCCAAGACTCCCCTCCCAACTCTTCACTTGGGCACCACACAATTCTCCACCCTCCTGACTTTACTGGAAAGTCAGTGGATGAATCCAGAAACACTAGGCTCAGGATCTAGAACTGCAACATATTCAAGATTTCCTGTGCTCACTAGTTATGTCACTCTCAATGTGCTCTTCCTGGGCTCTTAACCAAAGCATCACTCGCTTATCTTCTTACCTTTGTAAACGCATGTTGTGGCCCTGATAGAGCCAAAGTTACTGTGGCCAATCACCTGGACCAATAAACAGAAGATATAAAGTTAGGAAATAAGACCTCAAAACCAAAGTGTAGTGAAGTACATCAGCTAAGTAACCAGCAGGAAACTAACAGAAACAAAGGAGAATCTTTAAAAGGCAGTACCACAGCAAGGCCTGGCCTCATCTTGTCCTCACTTATACAATAGAAGAAGAAAGGAAGGAAGAGGCAGTCACTGCAGGGAGGGACAGAAAAGCTGGCTGCCACTGCAACACTTCCCCACCCTTGCAGCTCCACTCAGAGCTTGCTAAGACTTGGGGGTACTGCTAGACCTTTTCCCAGGAGAGATCACTTCCTCCAGGATTCCTCTGTTTGTTTGGTTTTTTTTTTGAGTAGACTCCATTTCACAACACGTTACAAAGCCAGTGAAAAGGACCTGCTGCAATGAACAAACCCAGTGCCTTTAGACTGACAAGCCCATTTCCTGCAGCAGCCAGCATCGCACTCACCCCAAGTAAGTCATCATCAACCAGCAGGAGCCCCTCAAAGCCGCTCGTGTGGTCCAGCACCACGGTAGAGGGACCAAGCCGGCCCTCTGTTAACTGATCTGAAACAAAGAGTTGCAGAAGACTGGTTAGGAAAAGATAAGCAGGATTCAAAGGTAGCTCTGAAGTGCTGCTGGATAGACTACAACTGCACCTGAATTCTGCTGCAGTGGAGGAAGACTTCAACAGGTTTACACATGTTAGACCATGACAACTTCAAGAAAGGAGACACCCATGAGATTTAAAAGGAAGCTTGAACAGCAACACTCTAAGCCTAAGCTATGCAGCAGCCAGATCACAAATGGAAGCCTTCATGTCATCTGAAAATGTTACTTCTGCAAAGTTCAAAGGCCAAACACTGAGCCAAACATTTGGCCAATGCATCACATAACAAGCAGAAGCACAGAGTGCAGACATCTTGTATCCCCTACCTTGGCTGTCTTCAGAGCTGTTCTCCTCTGCCAGCAATCGGTCAAGGTGTTCCTGCAGGTTCTGGAACGTCAGGTGCTTTCTAGGGAATAAACACACACAGGAACTCTTCAGAAAACTCTGCCTTCAAGTTTAAAAGGGTTAAATTCATTCTGTGTTATAATGATATTCCTTTTCCAGAACACCTTTGCTAACAATCCCTTGCTTCCTATCTGCTTTTTTCTA
This sequence comes from Callipepla californica brunnescens, assembly GCA_023055505.1. Taxonomy (NCBI): domain Eukaryota; kingdom Metazoa; phylum Chordata; class Aves; order Galliformes; family Odontophoridae; genus Callipepla; species Callipepla californica. Next base: position 7,528,205 of record JALIRH010000015.1, read on the forward strand.
ACTTACTAAAGAGTTTATCTCCCTCCAGTCTCACTCCTGTACAGCAGAAAACAGCCCAGAACCCATTACTTTATGCATAAAGTTGGGGCTGTTCCCCTTTCGATACATCACTTTGTAACTGCAGCAAACTGTCATTTCATGCTCATCTCCTTTTAAAACTTCCCAAGGATTCACAGAACAGCACTGCTTGGCTGTGCTTGTGGGACCATTGTGATTTCCCTATATTACTGTGAGAAACGATGGCTTTTCCTGTCCCTGCTTTCCATTTCCACTCATCTGTGGAACAACCATTTCACTTCTTTGGGACATTTTGAAAGCACAGTGGACGTGAAGATGCACAGGGGTGGAATCAATAAGGCAGCTTTGGACTGGCACAAGAGACCAGCTTCAGCAAAGCAGCTGTATCAGCAGCTACCATGGAGAAGGAGCACAGGAAAGAGGCCAGAAAAACACGAGACTGCCAGAGAGAGGACAGCCAGAGAGGTTTACAATGAGATCCCCAAAAGACAACATGCTGTACCACAGAAGTTGCTCCTGTGTAGTAAATAGTATTTTCAAGACCAATTTAACTGCTACTGGGCTTTCTACCAAGAAGACAAGTCGAGGGAGAAGATTGGAAGGGAGCTACGAACAGAGACCAACCCAACAAACTATCAGTTCTGTGTTTGCACTTCATTCAGCACCAGGCAAAGAAGTTAGCAGTACTGACAATTAAAATGCCTGGGCAGATGGAACACAGCAAGGCACGTGGGTAGGAGAGCTTGTGGCCAAGTAACATAACCCCCTTGCCTCCCCCCACAAGAACCTTAGCTCATCAAGCACACAGAGGACCAAGAGCTATTTTTAGCAGCCACAAGCTTACATTTGAGCTGGCAGTGCTAAGTATAGCCAGGGAAACATGACCCCAGCTGCTCCGCAGCACCGCCCACCCAGCACCAGCTACATGCCTGCCCCTCTGCAGCACCTGGACCTGCCCTGAACCAGCTGACCTGCCTCTGCCAAAACATTTAATGCAAAGGACTTCTTTCTCGTCCAACACTACAAGTTGCTGGACTGCAAAGTGAAGGAGAAATGAAAGCAAAGAGGAAGAAACAGACACTGTACAGCAATTTTGTGTTCCTTTTCCTCTGTTGACTCCTAACACGGAGTCCAATTCCACCACTTGAGAAGCATACAGTCTTCGATGTACAAGTATCAGCCTTGCATTTAGCTTACGGGGGCACTGATGACATACGCTTCATTAGCTAAAACCTGTGCATTTTGCACAGAGAGGGAACAGGAACGAGAAGGGGAATGCACGCTTGCCTATTTGTTTCAGAAATATTGCCTCATAACCTTTGATGTGGGGTTTTACATGCAGAGGACTGACACAGCATCGCTGCCACCGAGTGAGTAAGACGTCCCATACCTGTAAGCAGCTGCAGGCTGGTTCCCATCAGCACTGGAGAAGACACGGTGCAGATAGTCATTCAGCAGCCTGCTGTTCACAATCCCTTGTGGGAAAAAAAGAGAAAAAGAAGCTTAGCAAGTCGGAAGTCAAAACATGAACTTCAAGTACAAGCAAGAAAGTTTGCAGATCAACACAGGGGAAGACAAAGCTCCAAGAAATTATTTAACTTCTCACTCTTTTCAGTAGCAGCCCTAGAGCCCAGCAACACAGAGCGAGTGCATCTCTGCAACAGGAGGACTACCAGCGGTCCCCCAGCATGAGACCACCTCTTCAGGAACCCTGCTGTACTACTTCCAGATGACGTAACTTCTAATTTGGAAGTGGGGGTCCAATTTGAAAGCAAAACCAAATCCCATAAACAAACACAACTAACACAGGTGTTAGCATTCCTGATGTCCTCTTCACACCTGGAACATTTTAGGTAGCTACATCCCTTAACTGTGCTACAGAAGGCTCAGAGACAGGAAGGCTTGCAGACACAGGTCATCTAGACTAAGTCACAGTCTTGTTAATCCTGTACACTTCACGCTAGCTTTCACTGTACAAAGCTAACCCTTGTGTCACAAAGCTCTGGGTGCAACAGAGCCCTCCAATACCAGATTTGTGATCTTACAAGCATGATTCTGACAGATTGGTCAGTCCATGGAAAACAGAACACTTAGCAGGTACCAACATTCCCAAGGAAAAGATGAATTTGAGAACATGAGAAGCCATCTACCCCAAGTCAGACGGGACAAAGAGGACAAAGCCTTACACTGCTGAAGAAAGGGCACTGTCATGTGAGCTGCTGGTGGAGTCCTTCATATGGCAGGAAAGACTCTCCTCCAAAACCTCACTTTCAGCTCAGAGACTTACTTAGTTTCAGCCCCACTATGCCTCTTATCAGCAAGACAACTACAACTGGAATGCAGGTGATCTCAGGTGAGGCCAGGGCCACTCACCCTGATCACAGTGTTCCTGCTCATACAAAGCAAGTTCAGCCCATACCTGCAACCTTGGACTTCTCTGGCTCAGTGCTCAGCCTGTAGTTCTTCCTTGAGAGAGCTGTCCCAGCACCCCGTGAGGTCATTCTTCACAGGACCAGCTCCAGAGCGGAGGGAAAACAGACACCTAGAACAGAACTTGCTTGGGAGGATGCTGCCACCTGAGGGCTTTTCCCTTTCTTGTGGGTTCACGCGCCTGGAGTAAACAACAGCATTAAGTCAAAGAAGTCAGATGCTACCACTAATGCCACCGCACAAGAGCCCAAAGCCAGCTAGCTGCCAATCCTACTCTCAGATCCACCTGTCCAACTGCCCAAAATCTTCCTAGGATTTTCCCAATCTTTCACAAGATACAGATTTGAAGGGTGGACTACTTAGTGGGTAAGGAAGTGGCTGGTTGGCAGCCCAATATCTAGGTGGAAGCCAGTAATAAGCAGTGTCCCTCAGGGGTTCTGCCTTAGGACCAGTGCTCTTCAACATCATTATTAATGACAGACAGTGGCATTAGCATGCCTGTGGGTAACATCAACTTGAGTGGTACAGTTGATACAGTAGAAGGAAAGGATACCATCCAGAGGAGCCTGAACAAACCTGAGAAGTGGGCCAATGTGAACTTAACAAAGTTCAGTAAGTCCAAGGGCAAGGTGCTGTACTTCAGCTGGGGCAGTCCCCAGGTACGTGTACACAGTGGGAGAATTCTTTCAGAGCATCTCCAAGAGAAGAACTTGGGGGTCCTGATGGACTAAAAGCTCTCTATGGGCCAGCAGAGCACACTCACAGCCCAGAAGGCCAACAGCATTCTGGGCTGCATCAGCAGTGGGGGCAAAGGGCAGCAAGGAGATTGTCCATCTCTACTCTGCCCTCGTGAGGTCCCATTTGGAGTACTGCATCCAGGTCTGGGGGCCCCGATACAGGAAAGATGTGGAGCTGCTAGAGAGGGTCTGGAGGAGGGCCATGAGGATGACTAGAGGGCTGGAACACCTCCCCTGTGAAGACAGGCTGAGGGAGTGCAACAACTGTAAACTAGAAGAGGGGAGATTGAGGTGAGATGTTAGGAAGAAATTCTTAGCTCAGAGGGCAGTGAGGCTCTGGCACTGCTGCCCAGAGCTGTGGGTGCCCACCCCTGCGAGTGCACCAGGCCATGGGAGGGGACTGGGCAGCCTGAACTGGGGGAGCAGCCCACGGCAATGGTGGGCTGGGATCTGTGAGGTCCCTCCCAGCCCAACCATGCTGTGATTCTGTAACTCATCTTGTACAGGGCAGAAAGTAAGTTGGTCAGAGACAAGTTAGGAACTCGACAAGTGCTATGCAGAGTGACCAGCCAGGGACCCAAGCTGCTGAACACCCTAAACGAGCAGGAGAGCGTGGCACGACTGCAGCTGAGCCCAGTGCCAGACAAGACATGCTGCTGGCAATGCTGCCGTGCCACAATGCGCGTCCCACTGGAGCAGATGGTGCTGCCAGCAGGTCAAAGAGAGGGCAGAGCAGCACACACACACATCAGCCTCTTCACTGCTCTGATTGGCGATTCTGTGACTAAAAACAAGCCTGGCCCCAGCAGCTCCAGCAAACGTGGGCTCTGACTGAGGCCAGGCTTGGAACTTTCTACTCTGGGCAGCCGCAGGCAGAACCCTTTTGAGAAAGAAGGGCACAACAAACAGCACGGGGGAGGCCAGGCTTTAAACTGGGCCGACACAGGGTGAGCAGGAAGGGCAGCAAACGCAGCTTTGTCTGGCACCTGCACTCCCGCCGCGCCCAGGGCGGGGAGACAAAGCCGGCACCCCCAGCCCGGCAGCATCCCAGAGCAGCGGCAGCCCTCGGACCTGTGGCACTGCCCGAACGCAAGAGGAAAGCCCAGGTCCCGGCCCACCCCGCAGCCGGCAGCAGCCCCGGGGCTGTCCCGCGTCCCAAACACAGCGACACCGCCAAGATGCCAGGAAAAGCGCCCAGAACCGGGGAGCCTCCCACGGAGCCGCACCCGGCCCCGGTCCCGACCCCGGCCCGGAAAAGCGCAGCCTCCCCGATCCCCCCCCACCCTCCCGGGCTGAGGTCGCGCTGCCGGCACAGCCCCCGTGCCCGGCCGTGCCCGGCGCACCACCGCGCGTGGACTCGGAAGGACCCCGGGCGCCACGGCCCAGCGCCCCGCACTCACCGCCGGCCCGGGCGCGCCGCCGCTGCCGCCGCACTACGGCGAGCCGCGAGGGCCATGGCGAGCGGGCGGGCGCGGGCGCGTTGCTGGGAGACGGGCGGAGGAGCCGGGCAGGCCGCGGCGCGCACCTGCAGCCGGAGCCCGGGAGGGGCGGCCCGGATGCGCGGCAGCCGGCGGGACGGAGCAACCGGCGCCTCTTCCAGCTTCGTATCACCCGCAAACTTACTGAGGGTGCGCTCAGTGCCATCGCCCAGAGCGTCAGTAATTAATTAATTAGACGGGACCGCCCTCAGTGCTGACCCCTGGGGAGCGCCTCTCGTGACTTCTTATCACTGGCCGAGCACTTAGGCATGGAGGCAGGAGATTACCACGGCTGCTCCGAAAATAACACCTCCCCTTTGTTTCCACAGAGCAGACAACAGCTATAAAGAGCACAATGACACCAGATGACGGAGCACGTTTTCTGCTAGATTTTTATGTAGCAGTGGGTCTCGCCAGACCAGAGCTAGGTGAATAGGAGAAATAGAAAAACCTACTGAAAGATGTGTAGAGTGCAGTTGCTAGTCCAACATCTTCATCAGCGACGTGGATGACAGCTCGAGTGCACCCTCAGCAGGTTTGTCAGTGACACCAAGCGGAGTGGTGCCAATGGCATGTCAGAAGGAAGTGAAGCCATCCACAGGGACCTCAACAGACTCTAAAGGTGAGGCTCATGTGAGCCTCATGAGGTTCAGCATAGCAAAGTGCAAGGTTTTGCACCTGGGTCGGAGTAATCCCAGACACGTGTACAAACTGGAAGAAGAAGAAGGAGAGAGTAGCCCTGCAGAGAAGTATAAAGGAGTGGTGGACAAAAACTGAATGTGAGCCAACAGCGTGCTCTTGAAGCTCAGAAGTCCAATGGTATCCTGGGCTCCATCAGAAGAGGGGTCCCAAAAGGGACCAAGAGGTGACTGTCCCTCTCTACTCTGCCCTTGAGGCCCCATCTGGAGAACTGCGTCCAGGTCTGAGCCCTTGATGCAGGAAAGATATGGAGCTGCTAGAGAGGGTCCAGAGGAGGGCCATGAGGATGATCAGAGGGCTGCAGCACCTCCCCTATGAAGACAGGCTGAGGGAGCTGGGCTTGTTCAGCCTGGAGGAGACCTCATTTCAGCCTTCCAGTGTTTGGAAGGGAACTATAAACAGGAGAGAAATCAACTTTTTACTTGGGTAAATAGTGATAGGAGAAGGGGGAATCGCTTTAAGCATACGTACTTAAAAAACCCTTCTTGTTATCCTTTATCTCTTTTGCCAGCTTCAACTCCAGGTGAGCCTTTGTTGACACTTCCCTGCAGGCCTTGACAGACCTCCTACAGTCCTCCCAAGAGGACAGGCCCTTTTTCCACATTTCATAGACCTTCCCTTTAATCTCCTGCCTCCCTTCCCTGGTTTCCTAGGGATGCCGTGATCTTTAGACCAGCCCTGATGTCTACCCCCACCAAGGAATGCCCAGTCTGGAAAAGCCTTTTGAATTATATGTGCATGAAAGATGGCACATTGCGTGGGGAGTGTTAGCAGAACAGACTGGATCCTGGAAGAGATCAGAGGGATATTTCTCTAGACGACTGGACCAAATAAATGTAGGGTGGCTGTCAACTTTTACAAGCAGTGGCAGTGACGGTATTGCTCATACAGGAGGCATGAAACCTGACTTTGAGACAGAAATTAGTGGTTCCCATGCACAAAAGTGTGCAGCATCCCCAGAGCAGCAGCAGCCCTCAGACCTGTGGCACTATCCCAGTGCAGGAGCAAAGCCCAGGTTCTGGCCCACCCCATGGACTGTCCCATGTCCCAAACACAGCAACATTGCCAAGATATTGGGAAACAGCTGCTATAAAAGTCCGGGCGCTATTTACGCCATGCTGGGTGGGTGTGTGCTTGTGGAGGGGCAGAGCCTTCCCGTAATGGTAGGAGGCAGCGCTCGGCAGTGCTCGGCAGTGCTCGCTCGGGCTCCGCGGCGGGGCACCGTGTGCTGTGCTGCCGTTGCCGGGCGCTTCTGGAACCCCCTTTGCCTTCTTCCTCTGCCAGCGGCCCTCCCGCCCCAGCAGGGCGGCGAGCAAGGGCTCGTCTCCCCGCACCAGCACTGTCGTAACAGCGCAGCACTTTACGGCCTCGCCGCAAAGCAGGGACGGAAGCGGCGGGCTGCCAGGGAGCGCGGGCCGCCATGGACCGGAGGAAGAAGCCGCTGGACGTGGCCGCCTCCTCCGTAAGCGAGCAAGCTGCGCCGCGGCGGGGAAGCAGAAAAAGGGAGCGGCGGCAGCGCCTGGCGCTCGGCTTAGAAGCAGTGCTGCGAGGCCCGTGCGGGCAGCGCGCTGCTCGGGCTCCTTGCCGGGCCCGGGGCCTCATCGCGTCCTGCGCGCTGCTGAGGTGGGGCGGGGGGGGAACGTCAGGCTGTGCCGGCCTGCTGCACAGGGCTCTGACCTGGGGAGTGCCCGCGGAGCTCTGCTTGCCTGCTGCTAGCTTAGCAGTGACCTGCTCGATCAGATCGCTGCTTTTAAGGGCCACATTCGGCTGCAATTAAATGCTCGCATAGCTGTTAACATAGATTGCTTTACTCGAAAGAGTTTTTATACATACTTTATATAGTAACTGAGGTTTGGCAACGTGTTGTTTTCTTTTGCCAATGATGCAGTTGGTAGATCTCAAAGCAGAGCTCTTCCGAAAACAAGAAGAATTCAAGAAAGAAAAGCTACTGAAAGATGCTGGCATCTTTGCGAAGCCCAAACCCTCTAATAAGGTAGGAACATTGTTCTGTTGTTGTCGTTCTTAAACTGAGGCGGTCTGTACACATTTAAATGTTAATAAATGAGTATTCAGAGCTGTACTGCCCTTTGGGTTTTCATCGCGAGGATGTTCTGATTTCTGTCAGCACGTTTCCAGTCCTCTGCACAGCACAGAGCTCCTGCCTACGCCTCTCTGAGTAATCTCAGAAGTTGCATTCCCTCAGGAGCTGAAGCTTTGCTCACTGCAGAGAAGAATGTGTCTTTTTCACTTTAGTAGTTTTATTTGCTTCCCTGAAGGAGGGAAGATGGTAGAATCATCCAGAATCACTGAGCTTCCCTGTTAAATGTAGTGTGTGCTCCTCTGTGTCAGTGTGTCATGATGAATGCACAGCTCTCATTCGTTTTTACTCTTTACATTTCTGTTCTGTAGTAGCAGAGCTACCACACATGAAGGTTGTGTTGCACTGTAAACAGGAAAGCTGTATTTGTAATCTGAACTGAATGTAAAAGAGAATACAAACAGTTCACAGCTTTGTTATTCTTTAGTTATTCATTATTTTTTCTATAACACCTTTGCCAGAGTAGATTTTATCTGATATGCATTTCCTTTATCACATCCTTTTATCCCATTACACAGCAATCTGTCACGTTAGGACATATTTCCTACGTTCTCCAGCACAGCAGGCGTAGTCTTAAGTCAAATGTCTTTAAGAACTTATTTAACAGTCTTTGTGATTGAGTAATCTTTATCATTTCACTATTTTATTTGTTGTTACAAAACTGTATTCTGCAGAAACCAAGCATCTGGACCAAACAAAACACAGGAGTTGCAAAACGAGCTGAGAAAGATATTGAGCAGAAGGCAGAAGAGGATCAAATCTTAGATCAGTCAAGGTAACTCTTAAGCTCTGTAAGAAAAGAACGTTTCACAGAACTTACTCTTCAGTACTTAGAAAAATATATCAAAGAAGTTATGCACGTTCTGGGTGAGCAGTTCTCATCAGACTAACAGCTGAGACCACCATCAGCCCCATGCTCTGTGCTGCGGATGTGCAGGCTGCACTGAAGTGGCGTTACACTAATTCACACTACACGTCTGAATGTGTCAAGCTGCTGAGTTTTGAGTGTCATCTGTAGAAGTAAAATCCAGGGCAGTGTTGTGTCAGGAGTCATTTGACAAACTTTCTTGGATTTGACACTGTTTGGTAAATTTGGCTTGTCCTCCAATAGTGTAGCTGTACAATAGATACACGATGATGTGATGGGAAGTACAGCATTAGTAGCAGGGTGACATGATCCTTGTCTGCAGCAAATGAGAACAAGCCCAAACGCAGCAGCTGTAGACATAAACAAAGGAAGAGAACCTGCTTATCTTTAGAAGCTCTCCAGTAGGCAGAGATCTCTAACAAGGTACCTTTACCTCCACTGCCAAGCCTTAAATGAGGTCTGGGAAGGGGTGGAGCCAGAATGCACCTGAGCTCCCCTGGGCCGGCCCTGCCTTCCCACCAGCTGCTCAATCACTATTTAAGGTCATGACTTCTTCATTTCTGCTGCAGATGAAGATGCAATTTAGAATTGAGGTGCTGTTTTTTCTGTGAGTTCTAGTACTTCAAAACTGGTTTCTACCATTTCAGAAATCACCTGAAATTTTCAGTTTCTAAGAAGAAAAACTTTTTTTATATGAGTATTTTTTTTATTCTGTAAAACAGTTTTTCAGTGTCTGATATCTGTAAATTGTCTTCTAGTTTTTATCTATAGTAAGTACAGAGAGGTAAAATACCAGTGACTTCATAACCCTGCCTTCTTAGTAAATTATATTGAACTCTATAACTTCAGTTGTAATTTCAAATTATTTTCACTATAAACTCTGAATCTGGGTATCTGTGTTTCTTCAGAAACATCAGTTCAGATTTAAAAGAAAAAAAAGCCAGACACTACTCAGCTTCTAGTAAATATTTCAAGTGTTCCTAGTATTGCTTTTCTCATTTACTAAAGCATGAATGGTTTCTTTTCAGTGAGGTTTGGGACTGGTGAAATTACAGTTTTGTTTGTTTCTCAGGAAGAAACTTGAAGAGAAAGCAAAGCTGTATGAGAAGATGACAAAAGGCGACTTCCCAGGTGAGCAAAGCTGATCTACGATAAGTAGTCACACATCCAGCCACGTGTAAGAAGTGGTTATCAGACCAGGATCCAAATCTCCTTGCAGTTAATATCTGATGCTTTCTTCACCAGTGTCCAGTTTTGCCATGTGTGATGTGTTGTGTTCTTTTCTCTTCATGGTTCTTCTCTACAAATTGATTTTCTGCCTTAGATGAAGAAACTGAAGATTTGTACCTGGTGGATTTCACTCAGAAGATCATAGACAAACAGCGAGAAGTACAGGAGCTGTATCAGAATGAAACTGCTGGAAAGACTTTAGAAAAAGAGATGGATGATGAGGAACTTGAACCAGAATCGGAAATACCACCACCAGAGGACCCAGATGAGGAATGGTTGGTACTGCTGGGTGGGCTGCTGAGGCTTGGCAGTTGCACGAGAGAAGAGTTCTGTTCCACAGAACGTGTGGAGTGATGGTTGTTTTGGTGGGGTTTTGGTGCTTTGGTTTTGGTTAATTCTACAGGTGGAGGAGAGGTGCCAGGTGGATTCCATTGGGGTAAATGTACTACTACTACAGATGTAGTACATCTGTGCTACAAGTGAGACGTGTTGCAGTAACCTCTCTTATGTTCTTCAATGTTTTATGGGAGTTCTGATTGCAGTGTTGCTTGTATTGTTTATTCTTTGGTGTCTTGCATTGAAATGTATTTTAGAAAAACATTTCATTACATCCATCTTCTCTAGTGTGGGATTTTCAAAATGAGCAACTATTTTTGTTGTGTGGCTTCTTGAAAGAGAGAAATGGACTGAAAAAACCCCACGATTTTCCAGCATTTCTTCCACTGTTCCAGTGCAGCAACTCAAGTTGCTTTTGACCACAATGTAAAAGAGCTAACTTACTAAAAGTACATATCTCTAAAAGTTTGGTCTGGGGGAACTAGGCTGCCAATCCTATGTTTTCAGCTATGATGTTAATTCTTTCACTTGGGATAATAAAACAGCACGATGCAAGGTAACTTAGCAGCACTGAACAAGAAGTACAGCTCTTTATCTGCTTTGTTGGCTACTTTAAATGTTCGGTACTGTAAAGATTTGTGTAAGAAGCATGATCCTTCCTTCAGAGGAACTTTTATTTTGGTGTGAAAATTAGATGGCATTTTAACTTCTGAACATTTCTTTACATCACCTTACTATCAAAGCAAACAGATTGCTCAAAGGAAGATTGAGTCAGTGTCTCTGGTAAAGCTGTCGTGTGGCTTGTTCAGAATGCAGCCTTGTGAGCCCGTTAATTGAAAGGCAGGGGAAACTATCATGTATAGAGAGACTGAGAGATGCCAGGTACTTCTTGGAAAGTGTCACTGCTTCTGTCTTTTGTAAGCCTGCAAGCAGACATTTTGTGTGAAATGTCCTTTGCTTTCTTTACAGGGTTGATTATGTTGATTCCTTGGGCCGTTCTAGACGCTGTATGAAGAAGGATTTGCCAGGTATACTTAAAATGGATCAGGAACTTCAAGGGAAAAGGTATTACCCGTTCTCAACCCAGAGTTGTTGAATCTACTGCTTCCTCTAGGTTTACTTTAGGGCAGCTTCTGTTGGTTTCTACATTTTGCTGTAAGAAACAGCTGGAGAAATTACAGAGAAATTGTACGTGACAATGATTTTATCAATGTTTTTTATTATAAATTCAGATGGTATGCCAAGTATTCCTTGTCAGCTACCATTTGAATTATGTGGCTGGTGTACTGATTTTAAATTGCAAGAGAATAGAGGCTCTGGATATGAAATAAAAGCACAAATGACATTTTTAATAACCTCACTTAACGTGGCTTGTAGAGAAAAAAAAAGTTCTAAGAACCAGAATTAGCAATCTTTCAGATATCTGATGCAGCTTTTAAAACTGTGGTCTACCTAAACTAACTGTGTTTTGTTATAGCTTCCAGAAAATGCCAGAGAATTGTTTCCCAGGTTCTCTTTAACCTGAAGACTGTCCTTAGTCCTTTAGCAAATCCAGCTGTGTTAGATCTCCATTTGTTTGATTTTGCTTTTCTGTTGAACAGCACTTTACTGTTTTGTTTTGTTTTTCTTCCTTTTAAAATTATTATGGCAGCAGATGAGAATCATTTTCAGAACATAATCTGAAGGTACCTCAGCTGAGCTGCTGGAGTGAGAATGCTTTCACACCAGCAACTTATTAGTGTTTAATAAAGAGAGGATAGGAGTATCTTGAAATTCCAGTCTCCGGATTGATATGGATGACTGTTTATGGGCAAAGCTTGCTTTCTCTAGACAGGAAGAGAGAAATCCTGCTGCTCCCCTCAAGAAAACAAAAATATTTCCCATGCTGGGTACTAATTGACTTCTAGGGTAACAGATTGGCTTTATGCTGTTTCGAATGACTTTCATTTTCTTATGTCAAATCTGAAATAGTTCTGTATGTGATTGCTGACATCCAAACAGATGACAGTAAGAGTGAACATTTAACATTTCTTCATCCATTCTGTGTCTGATCAAGATTTGATAAAGCCTCTGAGAAAGGACAATTTTGTTGAAGCGTTTTAATAACGTGTTCTGCTAGTACCTTGCCTCAGAAATGGTGCCATACTCATCATTGTTTTATTTCTAAGTGGTGCCTATGGTGACCTGTTCTGTAAAAACTGCAAGAGTGGATTAGACCCAGTTGTAATTTAATGTCACTGTTCGTTACGGTGGAACCAGTAACTTTGCTCTGTACTCTCTAATTCCCTCCCCTTTTTTTTAATTAGACTGGATGCTGATGGGAACACACTGTTATCTGAAGATATGAAAAGAGAACTTCAGAGGCAGCAATGGGAAAAAGAAGAAGAAGAAGCCCTCAGGAAACCCATGGGGCCCATCCATTATGAGGACATTCGAGAAAATGGTATGCTTCATGCTTTGCATCACCTGTCCTCACACAGAGATTAATTTTAGAGGTAGCAAGGGAAAAGTATTTCTTTTTGCCCACATGGCAAACTTAATGTATATGCTAAACCAACTTGTAGTAACTGTTCCAACCACCTGGGCATTCTTCTAGATTGGTTTTTACTAAATTGCATTTTTTCTCAAGTATATTTCCCAATTAAATTACATTCCTCAGTTTTTCCCTTCAGGAGGCTTCACTTCATATATAATCAAGCTAAGCCTATTTTAGACATGCAACACCATTTTATTTTCTTTTTTATGTTGTAATTTAATCATTAAAAGTAGGATGCATGGTGCTTGTATGCTGTCAGTAAATTGAGGATAACTCAATTTTATTGACTTTCTTTTTCCTTTTCAGAGGCCAGACAGCTTGGTGTTGGTTACTTTGCCTTTTCTCGTGACCAAGATCTTAGGCATAAACAACGAGCAACACTGGATATGCTAAGAGAGCAGGTACAGGAGCATCCTGACTTGTTTTGTTTTTGTCTTAACACTCAGCAGTGCATGAATTTGACTCTGAAAAATTATCTCCTTTTTCTTGTGGAAACATGGTAGCTGTTAATATTGCTTTGAGTTCTTCAGGAAAGAAAGACAAGTAGAAACACAGGAAAAGTAATTTATGTTTTTCTTTACTGTTAAGACACTGGATCAAAGAACTAAACGTGAGCAGTTAAAAGAAAAAAGGAAGGCAGCTCTAGAGTCAAGGCTGTCTAAACTTCGAGCACGGAAGGTGAAGAAGTTAAGGGAAGAAGGATTAGAAGAGGAGGCAGAAAAACTGGAGAATGGAGGTACAAATAGCTGTCTCTTTAAGATGAATAGTTGCTGTTTCATCTTGTTCCTGACCAGTGATGGTCATGCTCTCACCAGTGCAGGCTTGGACATTTAAGATATATATCTAAGTTGTATATACAGAGTATATAATGTAACTTAGAATAATTAGAGTTCATATAACTTTGTGAAGATATAAAACTGTGCCAGAAATATCTTGATAACTCTGGAATGTTACACGTGGGATGCTGTGTGTAGATTGTGATTCTTTTTTGAGTTCCTGCCTGACAGCAGGAGCTGAGCAGGTTAATGAAGCATGCTGGAGTTGCTGAAATTGTACTGATTGGTTTTTAAGATGAGCAAGAATAATATTAGCACACTGATTTTCATTTTTAGAGTTTTGGCGCAGTCTGTAAAAGGAGTACACAGCTAGCATTCAGGGTTTGAGTTCTAAACCTATCTCTGTCTTGTCTCCCTTATTAGCTACAGTGGAATACAGGACACGAGACTAGTAGTGTCATATTTAACTTGCCAGAAGTCTAGCCAAGCCATTAAGCATTCTGGAAATGATGAATGGTGATGTGCCACTGCTAGCTGTTACTGTTGTTCAGAAGAATGCAAGTTTTCCTCTCTAGGATTGCTGAAATGGAGATGTGTGCTAATGTTCTTAACCATTTTCTGGTCTCAGTATAACGCTCACCGTGTTCCTTTTTGGGTTATTAGGCAATTGATTTTTCAGCAATCTTTTTTGGAAGAGTTTTTTGGAAAACTCTTCTAGTATGCTGCCTGATTGTCTGGTTTACCCATTAACTTCTCTGAACTAACACAAAAGAATTAAAAAATAAACACACACCTCCCTGCTAGGATTTGTTTCAATGTTAGAATGAAATTAGAGAGCTGCTGTAAGTTCTCTATATACTATGTATAGCTCATATCTGTATAACCATTGCATCCTATTCTACCTATTAAATTCATTTAGGAGATTGTATCACTAACAGAAAACATTCTCTCTTTCTGCAAAGCAGAGGTGAAAGACACTACTGGTCCAGTAGAAGCTGAACCTGAAGTTCCAAGACCAAGTAGAAAGGTAGAGGTGGTCATCCAGGAGAGAAGAGATACAAAGCCTGGTGTGCCTTATGTCCGAGAGTGGGATAAAGGCAAAGGTAAGGAAACAAAGGGTAAATGAAATTCCGTGCTTTCTCGATGCTTTTCTCCTTACTATTTCATATTTTTTAATATATTTTTACTGGAGCAGTGGGAGTTTGGCTCTGTTTTGCTACATTGGACAAAGTCTTGCTATATTAACATTTTCTAATTCAGTTCTTGCTAAGTCTTGTTAGCCAACAACGTGGTGTTAGGTGAAAAGTAACTTCAGGTGGCTTTAAGCAGCTGCATCTTCTGTGTGTGTTCCTTTGTATCCTCTTTTCTCACTAGATCAATATTTAAGCTGCTGTTTCCCCTCTTTCTAACAGAGTTGATGTTTGGACAATGGTTGAAGAAACAAGAAGAACTCAGAGAAGAGCGTGATCCAGAATTTGCACCACCATCCGATTACTTTTTGGGACAAAAGAAAGATGATTACAGCAGCCGGAATTTGAACAGTCCTGAAATCTCCTCTGAAAAAACAGAACCAGAAATATCTGAGGACCAAACGAAGTCATCTGTGCAGGCCAGTACTCACAGAGCTGAAGTTGTGCCACCATCTGTGCAAGCATACAACAGCATTCAAGGTGGCTCAGCAGCAGCAGAGGCCCCTGGCAGTGATGCTGAAGATGGGTCAACATCAGCAGAGACTGACAGCAGTGAGGAGCAGGATGGGCTGCCATCACCACACCCCTACATCTGTGGTGCTCAGAACGTGCCTCCATCAATGCCAGCTTATGGCTATGGCGCACATCACGTGCTGCCACCAATGCAGCCCTATGGCTACAGTGCTGCACATATGATGCCACCGATGCAGCCCTATGGGTACAGCGCTCCACATATGATGCCACCGATGCAACCCTATGGCTACGGTGCTCCACATGTGCCATTTTCAGTGCACACTTATGGCTACGGAACCCAGGATGTGCCACCACCAACGCAGGGCTGTGACTGCAGCACTCAGCATGTGCCACCACCAACGCAGCCCTGTGACTGCAGCACGCAGGATGCACCACAAGCAGGGCAGGCCTGTGACTGCAGCACTCAGCATGAGGATGCACCACAAGCAGGGCAGGCCTGCGACTGCAGCACTCAGGATACAGCACCTCCAGGGCAGACATGTGGTGACAGTACACAAAGTCAGGAACCACTTTACCAAAGTTTAGATGATATGCTGTCTTATTACAGACAGGTGACTTGAACTGAGCAAAATAGTGAACAAGAATCGGAATTTAAAGATCTGGAATAGCATAAAGATCTGGAGTAGAATTATCTTCTGAGCAGAACGTTCCTTTCCTATGTCTGGGGAAAAATAAGCTTCTGTAAGTACATCAAAATAAATATCCTGGAGAAAGAACTAAGCTACCTTACAGGGTAAAATTACAACTGTGATGTCCTTTTCTTCTCCACTTCTTTATTAAAATTGGGTGGGTTTTATTTTTTTTCCCACTCCTTAAATAGTTTAGTGCACATTTTTATTCTTTACTACTTATGCCTGAACTTTGGGGTACAGCTTCTGGTTTGGAGGTACTGCAAGTTCAGTAGTGTCTTTAGAAATGGTACTGAAATGGCAGACCTTCTGTTGCTAAATGCAAAAAGGTTCGAAGAAGTTTCTTATCTATTCCATGCCCTGACTTCAGGGACAGCAAGTGCAGAATATTGGCTAGTGAGAGTTGTGGAGGGTGCTCCCCGTGGCTGCCTTCTGAGTTCCTGAGGCCTGTTTCTAACTTGTAATTCTGTGAAGGAGATCAGAGTTGAAGAGGGGCACTACAGATATCAATAAATGATGGTAAGACTAAAGAGAATAAATGCTGAATTAGAAGCCTCGACACCTGAAATTACTGTCTTACTGGTTTAGAAAATGCTCTCTTCGTTGTTCAAGAACGTTCTTGCATCATTCCGTTATATTGAAGGCTTTATTTAATAACTTTGTCTGAAATCTGTGTATTGTTACCAGATGGCTCAGGGACTGGAGTGTTATGATAACTTGGGGTTTCTGTTTCTCTGAACAGACCTAGAATTTAAGGGGAGAGTAACACAATGGCGGTGTCCCCCTGACAGGCACAAAAAGCTCAGCAGTAGTTCCTGTTTTTGCTGCCCTGAACTTAGCCAGGCAGCATGGCATTAGGGTTTACACTTCCCTTCCTTTAAATGCTTCAGAATGAATAAAGAACCTGAAAATAAATGACTGTATACTAATGACTAAAAGGAAGAGGTTATAATTCTGTCTTTTTGCCAAATTTAACAGCACCAACACACTGGTTTTTTGGTTTTTTTTCCCCTTTAGTTTGGTACAGTCTCAGGTTAGTCAATATCCATGAGGTGGCACTCTAATCTTACAAGTTTGCTCCAAGAAATCCTGCCAGTATGTACCCATACTGACGTGTTTTGTAGTTGTGCTGAAGTTGTCTCTGACTCTGATCCCAGAAGGGATTTTTCAGCGGTTTCACCTCACATTTAATTCATGTTTAAAATAGTTGCCCTGTGCTTTAGGAGCTTTCTTCTGTAAGGGTAAGTTCTTGTAACGTAATTTCAAGCAGAAAGTTGCTTAAATATTTTGCACATTGGTTGAAGACAACAACAGAAATGAAGTGGAAGTTTGATGTTTTTAAGTCATTGTGCTGCTGTGTTAGGTGTGCACATAACTGTGGGATTACTTGTCAGAATTAACTGCGTTTGAATAAAGTGAAGCATTTCAGGGATGTTAGAGAAGTTTCATGTTTAAGACCTCACATAAGTCAGTAAGTGGGTACGATTCAGAATAGGGTGTGATTTTTTTCTTGTAACTGAACTAACTCCAAAGAGTGGGCAAAGCATTTTAAATCATTAGAGCATGAACTGGAATTCATTATAGCAATCATATCCTTCAATAGATTGCCATATAAAACAGTATTTGCATCTATTCTTTTGCTATTCTAAACATTGGCATTCATTTCCTACTGTCCTCTGGGCTTTGATTTCTCTCTGCCCTTCAGACTGGGAGTAATTTTATGTACGTGTATGATTTAAGAGCTATCCAGTCTTTGCATTAGTTTAACACTGAGTTGCAGCTGTGCTAAGTTACAAAGGTCATTTATAACGTAGCATTTTGTGGAAACATATGATCAAAGTGTTCCTTTGTCAGCTTTATTTCTGTAGCCTGATGTTAAGGCCTGGGAGGTAGTTCAGTGTCTACATTAGGCTAAAGCCTGCTGAGAACAGCTCTCCCACAGCAGCAGTCTGTCACTTTGCCATTTGGTCTCCTTCCCTCTTGTCCTGGTCTTTAGATGAAACATTTGTGGGTATTTTCTCATGCTGTGGAGCACATTTTTCTGCTCACTCTTTATTTCACTTGGGTAACATCACTGTGATCAGCAACATCGTTCATTTCATTTAGTAATTCTTGGGTCAGACAGTTGCTTGCTGAGATACGACCAAGGTCACATTCTTCTTCCAGATCATGAGGATATTGTATCTCCCATTCCCTCTTCCCTCTCACTTTAACTATTCTCCCAGGATACCTCCTTTGATGCCAGAGGGAAACGGGTGTGCATTCGGGCTGGTTGTAAGGATCTGCCACCATGTGCCAAACTATGACTGATGTAAGTAACCTGCCTCACCTGCTACCCTATGCACTTAGCATAAACCTCTGAAATACGCTATCAGTACAACTGACTCCCACTGGTAAGCATCTTCCTTAGTCTTGCCTGATTTCTTTGGTTCAGTGCTTCTCTCAAACACTTGCATCCACAGCTTTACCTCCTTTTCTGCATTGTTTCTGTGTGCCTTTTGTGTACGCCTAGGGTTTTGCTTATCAGCAAGAGCAAACATTGCCCCGTTCAAAATAAACAGATAAGTAAAATGAACAGTGTAGCCCTGCACGAAGAAGCCTGCTCCTTTTAAGTTGTTTCCCAGAGCTCTTCCTCACCTTCAGAGGTGTTTGCTCACCCATTTTGATTGTTTGGCCTTTGCACTCAGAGCTCATGATTTCTAATAAGTGTTTTTGGTTTTTGCTTGTCACTTTTTAAATATAGCTAAAATAAAAAGGCTTACTTACCAGAGGGAGGGAAAGCTGTCAGCACAGCAACCAAACAGTGTGGGGAAGGTTGTTTCCCTCGTTAGCTCACAGCTTCACTGCCACTGTTCTTGTACAGCACCTGTGAGGCTTCGGGGAGGTGCTCATTTCCTAGGAGTCACTTTCACTTGCTCTGGGCTGAGGAGTGGGGATGATGATGAAAATAGTGAAAACGATGACGTTGGTGTTGGGTTTGGACAAGCTTGTCCATATCTCAGTGCAGCAGCAGCTGTGTTTCAGAGCTGTGAGGGCAGCCTGGCTCCTCTCCTGCTGCTTTCAGTTACTGATGCTCAAAACCTTGCTCTGGGCTCAGCTGAGGGGCTGTCTGAGCTAAATCCCATCCAGGCAGATAACGGACATCTCTGGTAGTGCTGAAGGTGCCTCAAAACAGATATGAACTATGCAAATATGAAATGATACTTTCTCGTGATAGCAAGGGTAGCTTGCAGCTGTATTTTCTTCATGTATTTCTACGAGCTTCCACCTTAAAATTTGAAGCAAGCTTGCTAATCTGCTAGCAACTTTGTTCTTTGCTCGTTCAGTCTCCCCTAGAGCTTGGACTGCGCTCATCCGCGCTTCCCAGCCTCTAACCCGCAGAGGACAGGTTTTTGCGGCCAGCCCTACTGACCTTCCGCAGAGCAAGCGAGCTCCGTGAGGCGGGAACAGCCGCTACGACAGCGCATGCGCAGCGCGGCTCCCGCGCTCTGCCCGCAGACCCCCCCCCCGAGGGCGGAAGGGGCACTGCGCATGCGCCATCCAGCTTTCTGCACCCGGAGAGGAGCGCGGCTGTGGAGGCAAGCTCCTGCTCACAGCAACCTCCCGGCTCCTATCAGCGTCTTGGACAGCTGCAGCTAAATAGAGCATCCAGATTAACCTTTTTTAAAGTAAAACCCATAGTAAAGAGAGGATGCATCGGTCCTTAACAAAAAAGTTTTATTCCGACTAAACAAAATGTACAATGCTTCCCAAGTGCTAATGAGCTTTCGCGATGTTCTGAAGGCTGCAGGTCCATTGGGTGACTTGAACGCGTCTTACCCTGCAGCTCGGAGCTACTTTTTGCCAGACTTCTTTATTCCACCGCTAGCTGCCAAAAGAAACACCATCGCTGGTCAGACATTGCTGCAGAGCTGAGGTGCACCTTTAAAAGCCCCCCAGGCTGCCTGTGCAACTCACGTCCCCACTGGTGAACTAATCCTGCATGTGGGGGTCTGTTTGGGATCTTACATGCTTTACTCTGAACAAAGTCCCTCCTGGAACTAAATACGCCCCAAAATTTACAAGAGCGCAAAGTACTTCAACAGCTCTTTGCTCCTCCGCTGATCGTTTCTTATACAACAGGAATATAGACTGAACAAATCAAACTGAAGTCTGAAGGAATACAAGCATCAGCATTTCTACAACTCAACCCCACTTGGGACTGATGGCCCGGATGAAGCAGGTACTGGAATCACAAGAGCATCTGTTCTTCGCAGTCCCTATTAGCGAAGGCAGTAAAGCAATGAGAAAGAACTCAACGTATTAATATGGCATCGAGTGCAGCACTTTGTAAACGCTGTTTAGTTTTGTTTTACAGCATGTGTCATACCTGACCAGTGGAAAGGAGAAAATGATAGTAAGGACTGACAGTCAATAGTCAGCAGCAGACTTTGCACTGTAATATAATGACTCCAACAGCATTGCCTTGCTGAGGCTCTTGGGCATAGCCTAGCTCCTACAACAATGCAATCCCTATCAGCTCTGACAAGTGTTGGACAAGAAACCAGGTGACAGAAATTCAGTCAAGAAAAAGGAGGAGTGGTAATGGCAGGACAGAGCTATCCAGACGTGCAGAGGTACTTGCACCTGATACAGAAAAAGTTTAAGATAGTAAGAACAGAAGGAAGCTCAGGGAATTTTTTTGCATGTCTGTAATGCCAAAGACATTCTGTAAGTCCCACACTCAACACATTTTTTTGTAAGCAGATAAATCAGAGCAGCTAGATCCATTTGAGATAAACAGACAAGAAATACCCCAAGTCAGTGGGACTGGATTGCGTTCCACCGCAAGAGCACAAACTCAAATATGAAGTTGCAAAACTGCTGGCTAAGGTTTGTAACTTATTGTGTCAGCCATTTTGTCAGAGGACTTTTCTGTGTCTTATTCTTCTATGCTGGTGATCTGCCAGCTACACTGCCAGCACAACTCCCAGGTGCAGAAAAAGTTCTGGGACAAAGCTAGAGAACTAAGGACCAGCAAATCTTGACCTTGGGCAAGATAACAGTCTGTAATAAAGGCAAGTAGATAAATGTAGTCTTGTGAAAGTTAGCAGGATTTCTGTGAATGATAAATCCTTACTCACTGACCTGACGGAACTCTAAGATTATTAAGTGTATGGATAAAGTAAATCCTGGTGATTTCATATTTTCAAACAGCATTCAACAAGACTTTGTTGCAAAGATAATTCGTTACACTAAGGTACAGTGGGATTGCTGGGAAGTTCCTTCCAGGACCTCTCAACATTTAAAGTTTACTAAAGAGTAAGAAGTAAAGGTCAGAGTTTAAAGGTCATTTCAGAATGGAGAAGAGATCATCCACATTAGTGGATGACATACAAAATAACCTAAAGGAAACAGGCAGGATGTAGCCTTTAAAACCCTAATACAATCCCTGTAAAGGATAGAAGAGTATGAGGTGAGTGGGCAGACAGTATTAACAGTATTTCCTACTGCCATCATCCAAAATACAGAGTCAGCAAGCCCTTCAACTTTTCCTGTCAATAGGGCTCCTCGCTTACCGAGGGGACCTTTTCCAGCAGCCTTTGCTTTCATCTCCTCAAGTTTCTTTTGCTCCTCCTTTTGCTTCTGTTTAAATGCCAGATCTGTCTAAAGAAAAGAACAACACCGTGTGTTAACGTCTCCTCCCCCCCAAAACTGGAAAACAACTGAAAGCATTAAGAAATATTCCAACAGCAATCAAAGCCTAGCAGACTAAACTGATGCAGGATGGCTCAGCGCCAGCGAATAAGCAAAAGCTTCCGGAACAAAGATAAAGAGTATTGTTTGGGTTTTTGTGTGTGTGTGTGTGCTGTACCACAACACAGAGACTGACTAAACTTTTACTTCGTGTGTTTGATGTTTTTTGAAATTAAGGAACTGTCACCTCCCATAGCACCATTTCATTTTGCCCTCGGAACGACATCCACATTAAAACCATTAGTTTTCACTGACAGTGTGAATCTAGTGCAAAAGTGCAATAAAACTTGGGACTGCTTAGGACACGAGAAACAAAGGTTGCTTTTACCTAAAAAAAAACTACTTAAAAATCCTTTCATACACGTCATTATTATTCACTTTCTAATGCGTTTGTATTAATTCTAAGAAATACAGTACGACTACCGAGGAAGCTGAAGTTTACCACTCATTCTCTTTGTATTTTACAAGTTCATTATTCTTTGCAGAGAAAGAGCCTTTGCATATGAGCTTAATTAAATAAACCCTCCTCCTTTTTTCCTCTCCCAAACTTTCTCCAATTTGCTTTGACCACTGATCTTGTACTTGGACACCTGCAGCCCCTCCAAATTTTCAGTTTCCTACAAAGAGTGCAGAACTGTCAGTAATTAGTCAACCAGCCAATCAAGGGAATAATCACAGTACAGACTAATACTAGAATCAATATAGAATTGCAGAATCATTACGACTGAGATCAATCACACCAACCATCAGCTGTCATTCGGCCGTCATTCGTTAGACTAAATCTCACAAAACCCCACTCATCATGTCCTTGCAATCGATGCTGCAATGTCTGTAACTGCTTTTGGAGCACCACGTCGCCACGGTTTGCCTCCATCACTCACTGTGTCTTGTCCCTACGTGGCTTCTGGCAGTGTTAGCAGGAACCGGGTGCCCACAGCTGTCCTCCCCACGCACACAGCACTGCCCGCTTACAGAGCACGGTTTGCTTTGCCCACCCATTTTACTAAAATTCCTTCCGACCATTCGTTTCCATATCGTTTAACGCGGATGTCTGAAAGCTCTTCAGAAGCCCTAACGTTTTCGTAACGATAAAGCTCACTTCTAAAGCCGCGGATTGATTTTTCCTGTTCCAAAGAGGCGTATTTATCTTTTTCAGCCACTGTCGCCTCACGCACCCGCTCCGTTTCGCAGAGCTATCAGCTCACAGCTCCGCTCTGAGCCCTCACGCCCAGGGATCCGCAGCAGGAGCTTCATGTATTCCAACGCATTTCCCTAGCGGACCGTCCGCGGTTTCAGGACCCGTTCCCACAGCGGCCGAGGCGCGCCGCGGGAGCTCGGTCTGAGGAAAGATGCTCGCCGCCCTACCTCATCCAGGTCCTTCGTCTGCTTCTTCGGCTGCTTCAGCGGTTTCTTCTTGCCGCCTGCAAAGAGAGGGGGGCGGTGAGAAGCGAGGAGGGGGCGGCACAACCGCGGCCCCCGGCCCCGGCCTTACCCTCTCGGCCCGACATGATGCCCACCGCGCTTCGCTTCGCACCGCTTCCGCCTGACCCCGCGCGGCCGCCGTAGCACCTCCGACGCTCCTACTTCCGCTTGTTCCGCTTCCGGCGCCGCGCCCCGACCGTGCGGGCAGGAACGGGAACGGGAACGGGCCCGGGGCCGCGGCCACGCGAGGTATGGCTGCGCAGCCGGGCTCGTCCGCCGCAGCGGTAGCGCGGAGCGGTGCGAATGTCCTCACGGAGCTCGCGGCCGCGGCTCGGGAGAACGCGCTTTCTTTGCGGCGGTGTCGGGGCCGAGAGAACGGCGCTGCTCCGCCGGTGCGGGGCGAGGAGGTGCATTGCTTCGTGTGTGCGAGCGGCCAGGCTGTGCCGTGTACGAATGGGGCCTTCGGGAGGAGCAGCCGGACTGAACAGATCTGATTGCGAATACCTTCCGCTGGGGAAATCTTTCCTGTGTGTGTGCGCACGTGTAGCCGTCAGGCAGATAAAATTAGCGCGGGTAACCGCTGCCAAACAAACAAAGCTGCGGTAATTCTGAAGGTTTCCTGTTCGTTCCGTGGGTTTTGTAGTGTTGCTTTGGTCAGATCCTGGCGTTGTCTTAGCCGGACTTTGTACGGCTTCGTTGAGATTTTGCATGTTTATGCAATTGCCAGAGGAACTTGCTAGGCAGAAAATGTCTTCTTAACACGTCAGTGGTGGTACAAAGCAGCAGCCGGTGTTGTTTTGGCAGTGTAGGGAAGAACATTAAAACTCATTTTAAAGCGCAGCCTATGTGTGTGTGAGCATTTGGCTCTCCTTCAGAGTTTAGTTTTGCAAGTGGGCTCTCAAAAAAAAAAAGCATATTTCATTTAACACTGCTGTGTTGTCTCTCTACCCTTTACATATTTCCCTTTCTACTCTTCAACGCTTTGTACATCTGTGGAGTATGATACAGGGAACGATGTAGCCCCATTTTTTTTTCCCTTTTCAAGCTTTATTTTTAGTGCTTCTTCCTCATTTCTTTTTCTGTTCTTTTCCAGGATTATTAGCACCTGTGATGTTGTATTGCAAACTTGAATGTGAAAGCACAAAGCAAGCTTTCAGATGGCAATCACATCTCAACTGAAGCGTTACGTTACTCTGCAGCTACTCCTGCTGGTGTCTGTGCAGTCACTGTGCAATGAGTTAATCAAGAAGCATGGCAGAAATACTTAACTACAGCAGAAGAGCAGGAATCTGTGGCACAACTGTCTTTTGCTGAAAACTGGAAAGTTTCCTGTGTAAGTAATAGTGCAAAACTAGCAGTGGTTTTCTTCAAATTCTTGAATTTTGTAGTTTTTTGGCATGTGTGTTTAGTTTTAGGAGACGTTTACCCTAACTTATTTTCTTTTTCTTTTAGCACTTTGGTAATTGAGTACAAGACATGGGGCCAATGAAGTATAAACCAAGCATGTCATCAGTGTCCTGTGGCCTGCAGTATCACCATTCTTTGGTAAAGTGGAGTCAAAAAATGAACGTGCACTTAGCACGGACTTACTGTTCTTCTGGAGCAAAGAGGCCTGAAGCCAAGTCAGCCATAGGAACAGCCATGGGCCTTCTGCATCGGGTGGCAGAGGCTGGGAGTGTTATGGGAAAAAGCTCCCTTCAGAAAATATCTGCAACTGGCAAGAACTGGTGGGACAAATACGAAGAGTTTGTTGGGCTTAATGAAGTTCGGGAGGCTCAGGGAAAAGTGACAGAGGTAAATGTGGAGATAATGTGAGAAATAACATTTTAAATTATGACTTAAGCAATGTGAAGTATGAACGTGGCTGTGAGGCTGAAAAGAGCCTCTAAGGAGAACTGTGTCTTTTTTTCTGCTTTAACTGGCTATGCAGATACTGTGACTGAGTTCAGGTCTGGTAATCTCAGTAAGTGTAGCATATTCCCCTATTGTAATGAATTGTGCTGCTTTTGTTTTCCTCCCTGGAGTCCGTATGACCAGCAGTTTACATCTATCTCACAATAAGCCTCTAAATTAAATAATCTCTCTTCTCAGGCTGAAAATGTCTTTATGATAGCCCGAGGGATAGTGCGACAGGCTCGTGAAAATGTAGAAGCCCAACAGATAAAGCTGAAGGAAGTGCGGGACCGCTTGGACAGGGTCTCTCGGGATGACACCCAGTACTTAGAACTGGCTACACTGGAACACAGGTTGCTGCAGGTAATTTTCTGGTGTTTGAGTGCTGAAAACCTATGCGCTTTGCTTCTGTGTGTGACTGCTTTGTAGATGTGCCTAGAATGTTGTTTGAGTGGTGACAGGTGCTTGTAAAAAGAAGATGGGATCCACAGTCCATCAGTAACAGATAAAGGTGTGGTAGCAGCCTGAAACAGCCCAGAAATCCAAGTGGAACTGCAGGAAACAGGCCTGGAAACTGACACATCTATGGCAAAGCTCAGGCAAGTAGTTGATAACTATGCCTGAGTTTAAATGGATCTTCTGAGTCAATGAGTAGAGCAGAAGTGATGAAATAAAAAGAACTGTCCAAATTACAGGTCAGGTTTGTGTAGATGAGATTTCAAGAAATGAGCTCAGCATCACTGTGAAGAAAGGTAGGACTGAAGTCATTGTTGTCTTAAAATAAAGGCATGCTCAAATAACTGAGATAATTTGGAGAATGCACTTAACTGAGAGACAGGTTCACTACTATCAAAAACAGTTCTTCCTATGCTAAAATGGCAGAATTTTACTGCAGGTAAATAACCATAAAGTTTCCACTGTTTTGCTGAGATGAACTGGCTTATAAAAGGAACTTCTTATGCTGAAGCCAGCAGGAGCAGAAAGTGAAGACGTATGACTTCAAACAGGGGAAGAAAGCAAAGGCAGAGGAATGAGAAGTGTATGTGTTCATGAGATTAGCCTTTCCAGGACATTCTTTTCAGAACTATTTTCAATTCCTGTTTTAAGGGAATTACAACTGAGATGAGAAGTGGGGTAGAGGTTGGTCTTTCGAGAAGTAGGCAGAGCCTGTAAAAGCTTTATGGGGTGAGAAAAGCTGCCCGTTTGTAGCTCTTTTCTGTCAGCACCACGTGGCAGATTACTCTTTTGAAAATCTTCAAATGCAATTCTTGATGATCTTTTCCATTTCTTAGTATTGACTTAAAACGATATCTCACCAACTTAAGTAGGATTAATGAAGAAAATTGTACATTTAAAGGAAAATCTATGAAACAGTTTTTGAAACAGAGCTGATGGATGTGCTCTTTCCCTTTTTTTTTTTTTTTTTTTTTTTTAAATAGTAGCTTTTCCTTCAAAGCGCTGTGTTTCTTGCAGGAAGAGAAGAGGTACCGAGCTGCCTACTTAAATGCAGAAGAATCTGAGCGAGAAAAATTTTCTCTCTTCTCTGCAGCTGTAAGGGAGAGCCATGAGAAAGAGCGGACAAGAGCTGAAAAAACAAAGAACTGGTCTATTATTGGGTCTGTACTGGGAGCCATTATAGGTGTTCTTGGTTCCACATACGTTAATCGAGTCAGGCTGCAGGAACTGAAAGTCTTGGTGCTTGAAGCACAGAAGGGCCCAATAAATCTGCAAGAAGTCATCAAGGAACAGGCATCTACCTATTACTTACAGCAGAAGGATCTCAGTGATGTCATAGCAGACCTGAAAAACATTCTGCAAACAAGGACGTCGCAAGGAATAAAAGAAGGTGTTTTATTGGCAAGAGAAGACAGGAGTGACTCCATAAAAATAGATTCTCTTCTAATTCCTCTAAAAGAACAGCTTAACTACACTAAACAAGTCAGTTCATGTTTCGGGAGTTTACAGCAGCAGTTTACCCGTCTGCAGGAAAGTATAGCACAAATAATTTCTGAGGTGCAGAGTGTTAAACTTGCGGTTCATTCTAGACCTATGGAAAGAGTAACAGCCAGATCCTCAGGGGAGGGTAAGGGCCAGGTTTCTGCTGTGAGAGATGTGATTTTAGAGTTGTGTGACACAGAGCGGAGACTGGAATCCCAAATCAAGAGGAATTCTATTTACAGCACTGCACTGACATGTACTATGTTTGCTGTTAGTCTACCAGTACTCTATATTTTACTTAAGGGGAACTGATCTCTAATGAGTTGCCATAATTTACTCAATTAATAAAAGTAAACTTGCACTGTGCTTAGAATGCAGCTCCAAATAAATTTGTGGTAGCATTTCTCATGCTTTCTGCTGTGTGCTTGGGAAACTTGTCAGGGCTGTCCCTAGCGCTGTTCAAGAAGCGTTTAGATGAGGTGCTAAGGGATTTGATTCAGTAACTTGGTGGGTAGGGATGGTGGTGTGAGGATGGTTGGACTAGATGATCTTGTAGGTCCTTTCCAACCTAATGTATCTATGAATCTACTGCTGTAGGCTCCGTGTTAACGCCGTGCTAAGGCTATGATCTGCTGCGTGGCTTTTCACTCAAGTGAAAGAGAGTCCACTGTGTCATCTGTTGATTTAATCCACTGGTTGGCTCTTCTGTTGTTTAGTCTCATATACGATGCCAGTTGGTGACCTTCATCTGGAGCTTTATGTGTGGTTTTCAGTTCAAATGATTCTTTCAGTCTGTCGTTGATCAAAGTACGTCATGTGTAATCCTTTATAATTTCACTCCTGATTTCAAAATTTTGCAGTTTGTACACAAAACATTAGAAGTCATTGTACCAATCAGATGGAGATATTTATCTGATGTTTTTTGGGTTGGGTTATTTATTTTTGGTTGTCTTTTTTTTTGCTTTTAATCTAGATGTGATAGTTTGCTGTGTAACAAACAGCAGGAGTGATACAGACAAGGAGGACTGAGGTTACCATGGTATGACACACAGCTTCATGTGTCTGTACAGCCAGGTGTACACTTAAAATATATTTAAATCGTGTGTGATTGCTTTCTGATGATAATGGAGCTTCCAAAAGCATTTCTGGAACTTTAGCCATGTTGCTGACAGGTACAGAGAGTACACCATTCCCTTGCTATTTTGTGTTTGGAAATGACTCTCTTATCCACAGTAGTTTGAAACTGTCTTCAGTTTATATTGTTTTAGTTATGTCCTGCCTGGAAGTGCTGTTCTACAGCAGTATTTCTAAGGTGGTGTTTTATGGTAATGGTGCTATGCAAACTACTCCAAAACAGCAGTTGGGAAGAAGTGAGAGGTCCAGCTGCCTGCTTTTCTTGGAAAGGATGAAGAGTGGCTGGCTGAGAAAAATGCTGTCTAATTGTGTCTGTGTATGTCCCAAAACAAAGTTGTCAGTATTGTCGATATAGTTTTCTCTCTATGGTGGTAACAGATAAGCAAACCAAACTTGGAACTCGGGTTCTTCCAGACACCTCTGTGAAACCTTTGCAAAGCACTGACGACCTGACTTCATGCTGAAATGCCTTTGTGTGAGCATTTCAGAATGACTAAGCTGTGCTCAGTACACACTCTTGATACGTGAAACTCTTTCCAGTAAACACAGGAAAAGAGCTGGAGGTTTTGACTGTAAGCTTCTAAGACTGCACGATGTTTGGGACAGGGACATTTGCTCCGAGGCACCAACTTCATTTGGTACCACTGGGTGCTGTTAAAACACGACTGAGGAAGCAATATTAGGAAAGGTCTGTGCTGATTGAGTACTTAGAAGACGAAATATGCAACGGGTGGCTTTGGGAAGGACTGCTGCTGGTTTCTGTATTGATTGTTTGGAGAATAGACTTGGTTGAGGAAGCTGTTTGGTCCTTGAGAATTGGGATAAAAATTCACATTCAGCTGCACCGGGAAGTGCATCTGGATCAGTGCAACTTTTCAAATCTGTAATACCTCATTTTCTCGTTTTATAAATGTTCCTACATGTTATACTTCTTGCAGAAGCTCGATGAAAAACAGAGACAAGTGTGTAATTGAAGAAAGGACAGCATAGTGATTGTGTTTGTACCTGAAATTCGATAAGAGCTAGATGGGATGATATGTATCAAGGTGAAAACAGAGATCTCAGCCTATGCAGGCAGTTCGGAGATTCAGGAGGTGGTTCTGTGTGTGCAGTGTCCTTCAGCTGGCACCATTCCTTATTAGAGCTGCTTACTGTGCTCGTGCTCTTCCATGATAATCCTCTCTTGTAAAGTGGCAGCAGAATCATTACAATGAGAACAGCAGCTTGTAAGAGCAATTGGGAGGACAGATGTGTGTGCTCCCTCGACACTGCGTGAATCATCGCTCCGTTGTGGCAACGGTGAGTGTACCCCAGAGGCAGAAGGTGTGGCTGTGCAGTCCCAGCTGTACCTGGAGCTGAGGGCAGTATCCAGGACGACAGCAGAGCACAGGCTGTACACCTCATCCGTGAGCTACTTCGTGCTAGTTCTCTGTCATGGCAACATGGGCAGTAAATACACAAGTCTGAACAAAAGCAGCTCAGCTGTATGCTGAAGTATTTGTCGGAGTGCTCCCAGTAGTTGAGGAGCGTTTGCAGTACTGGCAGTGACTTAGGCTACAAACAGTGACACCTCATTGCATTTCTCCTGGTGATTCCGGCACGGCCAAGGGAGTGCTTTGTTGCCTGTGTTCTTCTGGGCTATTCCAGCAATAACAACACAACAAATAGCAGTGCTGCATTGCATAACTGTGAATTATTAAAGTTACCATGGTAGCTTTTGGGAATGAGGTCTCTCAGTTGAAGCTTTCCTTGTGCTAAGCCCTTCCAGACTGACGTTCTTGCACTCTGAGCGAAGTCCTCTCTGGGTAGGATGGCTCAGCCAGCTGTGTATCCCAGGTGCCATCCAGCTGAGTTGGTGGCTGCAATCCTTTTTGCAGGCGAGGCCAGGGACCGACCTGTGCATCTGTAAGTCAGAAAGGCAGCATAGTTTCAGGTTATTTTTGCTGTTAACCATGTCACAGAAAGAGGGAACAAGTAACAGCAACAGGAAGTGGACAATGAATGTAGAGAAATGAATGGCAGTTGTCTGAACTTGGCTCCTGCCAGCCTATTTTCAGTTCTGCTGCTCTTAACTGAAAAGCAAACAGCCTAGCTAGTGGCTATGGAAAAAAACATGGAATGAGGTCAGCGCTGTCTTCTAACAGTAGGTGCATTCTGAAGAGAATTTGCCATTTCTTCCACAGAGGAAAGGAATATCAAACATTGCTTATGCATGCAAAACAAAGGCGGCTGTATGTGGTATCACAATCAGTGTGTATTTATTATTTACGGTCTGGATGTTCTGACATCCCGGTTGGAAGCTGCAGGTGTTCCTGTTGATCTGCTTGGAACTATGTTTAGCAGACAGTTCCTTGCACAGAATACCTTCTAAAAACAATTACTTCCTTCTCCGTGATGCTGAGGAGCAATAGAAGCATTCTGCTTCCTTCAGGAGCAGGGCTGAGATTTGCAGGAGGGATGATTGTGTACACACATGGGCAGCTGCAACAGAGTATGACCCTAAAAGTATCACGTCCACAACTGTTGTTCAGAATCAAATTTGCGATCTGGACCAGTTTTGAAACATTGTACAAGGAAATGTTTTTTTTTTAAAGCTGCTTTCCACACTTCTGCTGTAAACCTTTAATGTTAAATGGCTGCAGCCTGCAGTGGCTTTTGTGTGAGTGACCCTGAAGCAAGCTGCCCATTATGGACTATTTGGCTGGAGTCTGGGAACAAGCCCTTCAGCATCACTGCTGAGTGATTTGGGGCAGAGGTTCCCAACTGTGGGGAGCGAAGACCATAGTGAATTCTGAATGTTCTGGTATCTGGAAAGCTGCAGAGCAGATAAGGCCGACCTTCTGATGGTCTCTGGATGCTGTTCATTGCCAGGAGCTGTAGACAGGACTCACTCGTGACTTTCTTAACTGCTTTCATCCTCTGCTTGGAGGGGAGGAAGAGGAAAATCAGAAGGGGTATAAGCAGCTGCTGGTCTTATGATTACCACACCACTTACGTAAGCAGGTTAGCTGAGTTTCTTAAAAGCAGCTGCGAGCGGGGGCTTCCAGAGGGGAGGGTCTTGTACAGATCTGAACATATTAAAAACCTTCTGATTAAACGGGAATCAGGAGCCGCTGAACGGGCGCCGCGCCGGCTCTTTGTGCCGCGCTCGGGCTGTTCGGGGCGCAATGCCCGCTCCGCCCTGCAGGGGGCGCTGCAGCGGGCGGCCCCGCGGGGCAGAGCGGCGCGGCCCGGCGCTGCGTGCTGCCCTGCGCTGCCGCTCCTCTCTCCGTGCGGGCGCTGGCGCTTTGTTGCAGGCGGACCGAAGGGGCTGCAGGTCCGGGCTGGCTCTGCAGGGAAGGTTCGCAGGGGATTAGCGTCTTGAGTCAGGAACGGGTTGGGGCGAAGGAAAGAAATAGGCACGCGGGTTTTTTTTACGCTCGTAGACACCAAAGCTGGATTGCAGTGGAAGCAACGCGGGTGCAGCTAGAGTGTCTGATAGGCGAGGTGCTGATAACGGTTGGGTGAACGAGCCCTGTCCCGGACAGTGATGCACAGGGGTCCCTGGGCCTGGGCGAGGAGCAGCACGGCTCGCTGCCCCAGGGCTGCCCCACAGACGGCCCTCCCTCAGCTTTCGGACACGGTTTCTCCCTCCAGCAGCAGCAGCTCGCTGGGGTGGGAAACCGGAGACAGCGGATGCAGCGTAACAACAAAGAGCGCGGATGCTCCGTGGCACTTCAGGACGTGGGACCGGCAGCGCTGCTCTGAAATGTCAGCGATGCACGTGGGAGGGCAGCGGGCCCGGCGTCTCAGAGAGCGGCTTTGTGCCTCGGGCCGAGCTCTGCCTCTTCTCCCCCCGCCGCGATCCAGGCGCGATGGGCGCGCGGCTCTCTCTGCGCCCGCGCCCTCCTCCCTCGCGTCGATCCGCGGCCGCGTGTGACGGCGCGGCCCCGTCCTTTGTCTGCCCTTCCCGGTCCACCCGCGGCGGGGCGGCTCACGGCGGCCCTCCGTGCGGGGACGACGCGGCACGGCGGGGAGCGCGGAGATCGCAGCGTGAGCCGCAAAAACGGGAGCACTAACGGCGAGGCCGTGCGGAGCCGTCACCGACGGACCGCGGCCGCGCGCGGAGGGCTTTGTGCCGCCCGCCCGTCCGTGCCGCGGGCTCCGGGCCGCTCTGGGGCCGGACAGAACGGCGCTTTGTAGTCCCGGCTCGGCCACCTGCTGCTGCGGGCCGGCTCCTCCGGGCAGCGGCACAAAGCAGCCCGGGCCGCCCTCTCCCGCTACGGGCTGCGGCCACGGCGGCTCCCGGGGCTGCCCGGCCCGGCCCCCTCCCGCCGGCAGCCAATGGCGGCTCGGGGCCGCCCGAGGGCTCGGCGCTGCCGGTGGGGGGGCCCCGGCCTCCGCTCGGACCCCGCGGGACGGGAGAGGGGCGCGGCCTCGGCGGGCGGCGGGCCGCTATTGGGCGGGGGCGGGGCCGGCGCCGCGCGGCTCGGTGCGGGCAGCGCGCCTCGGCGGGGAGCGGAGCGGAGCGGGGCGGCAGGTGAGGGCCGGCGGGGGCCGCGGAGGGGGGTGCGCCTTCGGTACGGCCGCGCCCGGGTCCGGGGGAGCGCCGGCGGTGCGGTGCTGGTGGGCGGCAGCGGCGGCAGGTGCGGCCCGGGGGCAGCGCTTTGTCTCCGCGTGGGGGGATGGGCGCGGCCCCGCGGGGACCGGGGTGCGGTGGGGCCGCCCGGGGCGTTCCCTCGGGCGAGGAGTCCTCCTCCGCTTCTCCCCCGTTATCCCCCCGACTGAGCTCTGCGCCCGGCGGCGAGCCGCGGTCCCGGTGCGGTGGGAGGAGTGAGGGGCTCCGGTAGCGGGCTCCCGAGGGGGGAGGCGGCAGCGGGGCGGCCCCGGAGGGAAAGGTGGGAGCGGGGCGGCCCCGGGCGCTGGGCCGGGAGCTCCGCCCGAGTGCGGGGTGCTCGCTGCTGCCGTGCGGCCGGGGGCTGCCCAGCCCCGCGGGGCCGTGCCGCTCGGACGGCCGGAGCCGGCTTCGTAGCGGCTCGGAGGACCGAAAGGGGCGCGGGTGGCCCGGGCCCGGCGGATGGAGCGGCGGCCGGAGCGCTGAAGTCGCTGGCAGCGCTCCTGGCAGCTCTGTACCGTACCCGGCTCCCGCGGGCAGCCGGCTCGCTCCGCAGTTAGACCTGTTCTGCTGGCTTACGGCCGTCTAAATCGCGGGGAGCCGTCTGAACTGGGGGACCTGACCTGTCTGCCCCAAATCCCCCGCCGTGCTTCTCCGGCACCGGCGGCACAGGGCACTCCCGGCACGGGAAGGCTGTGTGCTCCGCGATGTGCCCTCTCGTTCCCCTCCGGTCCCGCAGCCGCAGGATGCTGTGCCGTGCCGATGCCGTTGCAGCTCTCCCCGTCGGAACTTTCTGTGCTCGGTGGTGCTCTCTGAACGGCGCTGATCGCGGTGCGCTCGGTTCGGGATTCGCTGTTTGGGTGGAGGTGGCCGCGTGCTTTGTGTATGAAACGCGGGAGTCAGTGAGTGCTGCGCTCATCATGTCCCTGTGCGTGTGTGTGCATGATGTTGGCAGCCGAGCTGGGGCCGGAGGTGTTGCTGTGGGTCAGGAGAAGGCTGGAGCACCACTGATGGAGGTGCGCAGCAGCGTGCGGTCACGGGAGCAGTAATGGTCACTTTGGAGGCCGGGATGTCTGCAGGGCAGGGGCTGCTGGAAGGCTGCAGTTGGGCCAGAAAGTGCCCAGAGTGTGGGGCCACCTGTGGAATTTTCTCTTCAAATGTCTTCCAACATGTGAAAAGAGTTAGGTTCGTAATACGATTAAGGATATTTAATCAGATTAAAATTACCGGCATAACTCTACCGAGAAAGGTGGGTGCGGACTGTCAGTGGCTGAGCTGATCCCTCCGTGTCAGGATGATGTGGGGGTCCTGCAAGTGCTGTGCTGGTGGGACACAGTGCACCTGGAGAGGTTCTGCACTGCGGGAGGGGACTGCCTGCCAGCTGCAATCCCTGCCCGGGGGTACTGCCTGGCTCTGTCCAACGGGGAAGGAGAGGAATTGATGCCATGTGCTTCTTGGAGCAGTGCTGGGTAGGGGCACGGCTCGCTTTATGGGGTCACCTGGTGAGGGGCCATTCAGAAGGAGGCGAGGCAGCCCCAGTCCTTTCTGCTTCTCAAAGCAAACCATGAGGACTTCAGGCTTCACCTTCTCCCTGGCAGCCCCTCCATCTGCTGTTTTATTGTTTGTAGCTTTTAGGGTTTTCCCCCACTGGTTGCAGCAGCCATGATCAGAGCTGAGGTATCTGAGCCCTGCAGAGGGGTCCTGGTCCATCCCAGCCTGTGGGGTGGGAGCTGTCTGGAGGAGCAGGAGCCTGTATGCTTGGTGAGCATCTTCCCTCTGAATGGGAGATGCTGGCTGGAGCACACCTAGGCACAATGGGAGCTGAGCTGGAGCCTTCCTGTTGCTCTTTGGCGAAGCCCTGCATTTGGTAGTACTTATCTGTCTGCGGGTCCTTCAAGTATTGCAGAATTCCTGTATGGATTCTGCTGCTGCTGCTCATCGAAGCCATGGGAGAGCTGCTGCTGCCTTGGTGGGAGCAGGCCAGCTGACTCTTGTTGTGCTGGTATCATTTTCTTCATCCTATCATCTCAGTTATCTCTGACCTGGTGGCTGCAGTGGGGTCTTTGCAGGAATTTCCTATTGCTCTTTATCTGAGCGTTGTCCAGTTTGCTCTCGGCGCTGGCAGGGAATCCTCATTAAGCACAAGCACTCCTTTTGGGCTCTCCCCAGAGCCATTCAGGCTCAGCCTTGGTTCTGTGCAGCCATCCCCCTGCCCCAAAGCCCAGGCTGTGGGTGCTGGCACTGCGGCATTGCTGAGGATGTTCTGACCTGTGCTGACATGCGCTGCCACCGCTGGGAGAAGCACAGGGGTTTGCTGTGATGTCTGGAAGCGCTGCTGAAGTAAGGACTTGTTTTCACTGCTAATAATTTCTTTGTTTTTAGCCAAGATTAACCGAGACATCAGAGTGATTTTTGAGGTTACAGGAAGCAGCTTAGGTCTCCATCTCGTTAACTATGATCCAGCATTGCCTCTGATGCTTGTGGGGAAAAAGTGAAAGGAACAGATGGTGTCGGCTTAGGTGGATTTTATTTTGTTGGGGTTTTTTTCCTTCCATTCGGCAGAAGTTAAAGTCATTTCAATTCTGAATCGTTTTTAAAGTGAGGATGCAACTTTCGAACCCCTTATGCCACCCTGCTCAGGGAAAAAAATAAAATGGAGAGGAGAATGAGGCACAGCAGAGCTTTGTGTTGGCATGATCTGATAGGGAGGTTTTAGAAGTCAGTCGAAATGGGAGGTGAATCTTCAGATGGTACAGATCCGAAGGAAATTCCCAGATGCCAGACTTTAATTGCACGTGAACTTCACTTGTTTGCTTGCAGTGTAAACACCGCAAGGGCTGCAAAGAGCACTCCTGCGCCTGGCAAGTGGGTGAGATCTCACGTTGCTTTTGGCTTTGATGTTTAACTTTGGAACAGCGCAGGGCGGGTGGGCTGAGCTCCCGCAGCCTCTGCTCTGCACCAGGGCTTCTGCTTTCAAAACCCTCTCTGCCCCACAGCAACCCTGTTAGAAAATGGTGCTTGTTTCCTAAAGCAGATGGTACTGTTTTTATCTCGCCATTCAGCTCATGTCTAAGGTCTTTTGTCTGTGCTGGGGGGGCTGTAGGTGTCACGACTCAGGGTGAAGCTGTTGCAGCAGGACTGTGCTTGTTGGGTTCTGTGCTCCCAGGAGGCAGAGGAAGGCTGTGCCTGGCACTGCGGGGGGGGGGCTGGCTGTGTTCAGGCATCTGTCTGTGCTGCTGGAACGAGCTTTCTGGCCAAATTGCATGTAGCTCTATAAATAGATTGGGTATATTTGATGTCTTGCTCCACTGTAATCTTTCTGAAAATTACAGTGTTAGCAGAAGCATGTTCAGCTTAAGGTTTCTGCACGCGTGTGTGTCCAAAATGATTTTTGTTTTGAACACTTCCCATAGCTTTCCTGTCCCACACCATACTGCACTTTGTGTATGTGATATCCTTGTTCTGTTGAGGGATCACGATAAGAACCAGAGGGTGCAGACCACTGCTCTGCTCCTAAAGAATGTGTCCTCTTGGTATCATGGAGTCTTTTGAGTCAGAAGGGACCCTTAAAGGCCATCTGGTCCAAGCCCCCTGCAATGAACAGGGACCACCTATGGCTCCATTGGGAGCTCAGAGCCTCACAGAACGGTAGGGGTTGGAAGGGTCCTCTGCAGCATGCGTCCCTGGGACGGGAATTTGGGATACAAAAAGGAGCAGGGACCTCAGAAATGCGCTTGTACCTGCTGGACCAGACCTCATCAGAAGTCATGTTAGAGCTGAAGGTGTGGGGTTTTGGACAGCTTGGGCTTAATGGCCTTGAAGCTTCTTGTTAACGCTTTCAGTTTTGATTTAAGCCTTTTTGTATCATCTGTTCCCCCCTGGCAGTGCTGGAGAAAGCAGCTCTGTGAGTTACCTCACAGGAAGTGTTTGTGAGGGGATTTGGTAACTTCTGGCATCACCTCTCTGCTGCCTTCCCCACCCCAGAGCCCTGTGCTCCTCTCACCCATAGCCAACAGATGGCTGTGCTGGAGAACTCAAGCACAGGAGCCGCTCTGGGTTTCTGAATGCCCCCGTCAATGTTTTGATCTCCATTTGCATGCTGCTCGGCTTCCCGCATGCAGATTGTGGTCCATTACTGATTGATTCTGCCCAGCAGAATGGTAAAACAGGCGTGCGGTGGAATTAATTGTACGGGAGCTGTGCGTGCTGCTGTGGGAAACAGAGAAGTAGGAACTGGGGGCTCTGTTTATTTGCCAGCTCTTGTTCGCTGATTTAGCGTTCTGAGAGAAGTAGCTGAGTTCAGTTGTGGAAGTGTTGGATATAGTGGGAGGCTGATTGTGAATTTAGATTCATCCCTTTGCTGGGATGCATCCTGGCTTGCATTTTGTGTCAACCTGCGACTATTAAGAGATTCAAAGCAAAGACTGCGAGGACTTCTGGCTTTTGTCCTCTGCGTGGCTGCAGCTTTCTGGAGGCTCCAGCTGAGCAATGTTTCCATTGCTGAGCTTCCCAGCTGTGCTGAAGTCTCTGAACTAAGGCTTTAAAGAGGAGAAAGCCTAGGCAAGCTGGTAGCCCCGTTGCAAGCCACATTGTTGCAGAGCCCACCACTGAAATGCACCCGCAGCATCATACAGCACAGACCACCTATCACCACAGCTCTTGCAGTGGATTAATGAATGCCAGACTCATTAGCTACAGACAAATAACATGTAAATGGCAGTTACCTTTTGGCTAATGACGATGGTGAGCTTCCTGCTGGGGGGTCGTGTGTGCTGTCAGTGTACGATTTGGTACTGGTGTTTTTTGCCACCTATTGACCTATAGGCAGATCTGTCTTGTGTTCATCTTCAGGCTGGTCTTCTGCATGTAAGAGGTGCTATCCCTACAGCGTGTTTTGGACAGGAAGTCTGGAAAAGTGGGGGAGTAGGAGGGGGAAGCATTGACCTTCTGACGTCTGTGAGATAAAAAAAAACCAACCCATCAAGTATACAGAACTTACTTTCTGAGGGAGTAATGCAGTTTCTTTGAAACGAAGGCTCATTGTGTTCATTAGTTAATTCCCTTTGTTTTTTGTGGGATGTAAAGGTCACTTTGTCTCTATCTAAACTATGACAAAATCAATAGTCTAATCAATTTTCTAAAGTAGATTTAGTCTAAATGACTTCTGTTGTACGCTGTGGGCTTTGATGTGTGAGCGCGTCCCAGAAAGCCACTAGAACAGTCAATGCAGAGCATCACAGCAAATAACCTTGCAGAGTTTGCAAGGGAGTTTTCAGCTCCATTCAATGCGTCCACAGGGCTTTTTTTTTTTTTACCCTGCCCAGTCCCAGCACGGCTTCCTTCTGCTGTTCCCACTGAAAGAATGGAGCCCTGAGAGCAACAAAAGCAGTTGCACAGTTCACTTGAGCAGTCATGCATAAAGATGGGCAGACTTTCTGCTGTGAAAACCAGAGGGCAGCCTCCCCTGCCACCAGTTTTCCATAGGTTCTGAGGAGGATGCTGAGGATCTTGCACAGGAGGACGGTGTCCCTGCCGTGCACTGAGTGCTGCTGTTCCCCTGGGCTGGGGCTGTAAGTGCATGGCTCTGCAAATAAAAAGGTAAGGAGTGATGACAGCCATGTCTCGTTCTACAGGGCCGGCTCAGAATTTCTTTATTTTAAGAGATGTAGAGGGATTGATGCATGTGTCTGTTTTCTCCAGGAAGAGTGGCAGCAAGAGTTAGTCCTCATGGCGTGGGGTGCCTGGCTGGCGTGCACAAAAAGCATTAATCCTTCGTGCAGTCATCTTGAATAACTTGGATCTCTGGTGAGATTTAAGAGGGGAAGTTAGTTATTGTTTTAAATGTACACTGAGGGTTCAGTTGATTGTCAGAGGAACTGGAAAGAACCAGGTTAGAACACGGCAGCAGGTGGCTGCATCTATGTAATGTGCTTCTTCGGGAGTTTGGCTTGGAGCTGTGCAGCAGTGTAAATAATTCATCCGTGCCAACATCAACAGCATGCCTCGTGATTATTTAATAAAAAAAAAAAAAAAAAGGCTGATGCCTCTGAAATCATGGGTTACAGGGGACGTGTCAGAAAGTGAAATATTTCTAGTGGTTGTCCTCAGTGTCAGCGCTGCGTTCTGTGCTGTTCAGGATTTGTCAGGTTTCCAGAAATTAAAGCAACTGTGAGCATTGATTCAGCGGACAGTGTGATGGCAAATACAAAACCACGGCTGAAATGACAGGTCTGCTGGGATTTTCTTGCTTGAAAAGCCTGAGTAGTACGTACATCTCGGGCAGAATGGGAATGGGGTAAATGAGTAGTGGTTTCCTTCGAGCTTCTGTAGAAGTGCTTCAGTGGAATCTGAGAAAGCTCCTTGCACTCAGATAACTATTAGCTGGCAGATTTAATCTTTGCAGTCTGTGATTCCTGCAGCTCCCTCCATTACATTGCAAAACAGATTCAGTGAAGGGAAGTCCATCTGATGCAAGCAAATAGGTTTCAGTGTGCCAGGGATGCTGATTGCTGCCCACCTGGGTTTCACCAAAGCAATGGCTCTGAAGGTGATGCGGATTGGGGGGAGGAGGGATGGCAATTAAAAAAAAAAAAAGTATTTAGGGAAGAAAAAAGTCTAAAGTTATTTGGGAGTCAAAGAAAGGTGCCTTGTGGCAGCCGACCTGACAAGACTGACCTGCTGATTGCCACAGCCTATGGAGAGGTGACTTGGTTAAAGCACACGCATAATTGACTGAGGAACTTCTCTGCTGGGTTAAAGAGGAAAGAATGAATGGCTCAAGGCAGAAGGCAAATAAGAAATTAGACTGGCCTTGTTGCCAGAAAGAATGATGGAGCCATTGGGGTAAACTGTTAGGATGTGAACTTCTGTTTCTGCCTCCAAGTGCCTCTGGCCTCGATGCTGCCAACCGCTGTGTTGGACAGAACTGCTGAGAGGGTTTTGTGGCCGTGTAAGCGGAACAGTGGAATGGTATATGTGCTTTCTGCAGGAGGTT
The DNA here is from genome assembly GCA_023055505.1 of Callipepla californica brunnescens. Classification (NCBI taxonomy): domain Eukaryota; kingdom Metazoa; phylum Chordata; class Aves; order Galliformes; family Odontophoridae; genus Callipepla; species Callipepla californica. Next base: position 7,567,475 of record JALIRH010000015.1, read on the forward strand.
GGAGTGGTCTCACCTTGAATTATGTGGCTCAGACTCGTCCTATTGCAATTGATTTCTGTTGTTCTGTGCTTTAGAAGTAACCTCAAGCCTAATGCAGCTGTTGTTCCTCACCCCTCCTTAACTCCCAAAGTTTGTGTCCAAATGTTTTATGTGGTGGGAGCAGTAACTGCTGGGTGTGAAGGATCTTGTTCATGACAGGAACGTTAACTGGAGCCTTGCACGTCAGGGTTACATCCTCTTGATTCTCCTCACAGTATTTCTTTCACTGTTACTGCCCTCTTTATCTTACCATTCTTGCTTTACTTATTGTAAACTTTCTACAAAAGTAGAGGTTTTATTGTGTGATATATAAACCACTGTCTAAATTGAGGAGTGGCATTAAATTCCAAGTTCTTTTAAGGAATTTCAGTCTGTTTCATTAATCTCTTGTATTCAGTGCTGAAAATCCCATAGAACTAAATGTGAAAAACAGTTTAGCCCACGATTCTCTCAGAATAACTTGTGATCATTTGCTGATGGCCAATCTACAGTTACAGCGTAAGGCTGGTGAAATCATTGAGTTTTTGCAGTCTGATCACTTGGATGATGCAGACTGGTGGATTTCCCTTGGTTTAAGCCAACCATCTAAGCTCAGGCTGGATGTTAAGAGTTGTGTGTGATAGGTGTTCAATAAAAGGGCAGCTCTTGCACGTGGAGATGTGGTGGGGATGGGTGGATGGTTGGACTGGATGTTCTAAGTGCTCTTCTCCAACCTTAATGATTTCTGTGATAGAGGACTTGCCATACCGAGTGCGTTCTAAGACACCTCCGAGAAAAGCAGTTTGGAAAACAGACCTGAAGTCTGTCCATTCCAGGGGCCTGCAATTGGCAAATTATTAACTTTGTTCTGAATAGGTTAAGTAATGTGGCCCTCGTTCTGTTTGGCTTCTGATTGACTGTCGTGCCCTGGACTGCAAAGTCTGCTAATTAACACATTGGCAATGTGAAACCAATGTTTGCACTGAAGAAATCTGCATTTTGGAGCTGCGTGGTGGGAATATCAGGACTGTGTTGTGACTCCATGGTTGTTCATGTGCAATGTGTGGTGCTCTGGTGTTCCCCTTAGACGTGCAGCCAGTCTTGGGGCTGAATGTGCTACTTCAGAGAGCTTGTATCTGGAAGGCCAAAATCAGCGTAGGCCCAGAGCAGCACAAGGCTCTTCATCTCAAGATAGTGATGGGTTTTTGCCAGTTTAAGAGGATTTGATGCAGTCAGCTCTTTGCTTTTCTTCTGCTGTCTCAGCCCTGCCTTGGCTACTCCCTTCCTTTACTCGCCAAAAGCAATGAAAAAAAGAGGTATTAAAGCAGCCCATCTAGTTGTTCTCATGCAATCTAGCTACTCTGAGTGCTGGAAGTTGGCCTCCTCCTGCTGTATGTCTGCTAACACTAACCTCTGTTGTTTCCTTGTGCTGCTTTTGAAAAATACTCTGTTTTGGTTTCTGTGTGAGAGAGATGGTTGGCCCATAAGAGTATGCCAACCCACCTCATTACTCCTTTTGAAAATCCTTCATTAGATCTTTTCTGTTATATGGTTTAAAAAGGGAGGGAAAAAAAAAACAATTCCCTACCCCTGGAAACAGCAGTGTCCTTGTTCTGCTGAGCTGACTGCTGGCCACACTGATCGGTGCCATTTCCTTTGTCATCATTTATTTTAGAGTTAAGCTATAAGCTGTTTCACACCAGGCTATTCCTGTTCTCTATTTTTTGCACAATCTGTTACACGAGTATCCTAAACTCTGAAGGAACTGCTCTTTAACAGAAATAGCCTGGTCTTAAACTACTGAGCATGGCAGGAGCTAGGTGGTTGTTGCTCTCTAAGTGAAGCTCTGTGTTTTTGTTCTCATGTAACACTTTGGCACGAGCATCCCCATGCAGAGGAATGCGTAGGTCAGGGACAGAGCCATGGCCATCTTTGCCTCCAAGCTGGTATTTGTCAGCCATGTGCCTTCTGCTCTCTACCTTTCCCCATTCTTCCTCAGTCCTGTTCTCTGCAGCCCTGCTTGCTTTAGCTGGGAGGTGTCTGCCTTCCCTGCAGAACCCCTGCTGCCAGCTAAACCTGGGGTGGCCACGTGGACCTGTAAAGGCACAGCATGCCTCAGGAATGCCCCTCCGAAGGAGCTGGGAGTGATGGAAGAGATCTTGCCTGATGTGGCATGTAGCATTCTCCTTTCTCTTCACACAGACGCAAAGCAGGAATTCCCCGAAGCAAGGTAAGAAAGCAGCTCGCTCAACTGACTCAGAATGAGACTCTAGTTAGGCTCCCTGGCATGGAATCCAGGAGGTGGGTGATAGAATTACAGGAGTGCAATTTGAAGTGAGTTTCTGGTGGGAGATGACACTGAATTGCCCGAGCGGAGGGTTTGTGTGCTTTGGGTTAGTGCTAAGAGCTGGCATTCCTGAGTTACTGACTGGGGCTCTATTCTGCAACTTGGCTGTGGGCCATTCCAGTGCTTTGCACTTGAAAGAAGAAAAGTTTCAACCTCTTTGGGTTTGCAGACTTCTCAGCATTTTCGAGTAGAGATACGCCGATGGATTTGTTTTTCTAATTGCCTTTAATTACGCTTGCAGACAACTAAAGCCAACAAACTACAAATTAAAAACATTCGCCAGCACAAGCGGCGAGCTCTGTGGAATACCTTCACCTCTCCGTGATCCCTTCCAGCCATCCGAGCTCAGCCCGTGTTTTCCTTTCTCATCTGGCGCGCGCACACAGGCGTGTCTGAACTTTTTCTTTGATTTTTTTTTTTTTGCTGATCTGAAAGCAATCCCTCAGAAGGTGCTGGGTGTTTGCACAGGGCAGGGTGGGCAGCTGGTCACCAGGGCTGACCAAGCGCTCAGTAGGTGCGGAGCGGGCTGTGTTTATGGGGCACTGGTGCTGGGAAGGAATTTCCTTTCCTGGCTGAGGTAGAAAGACTGTCCGACATACAGCTTTCTTCCTTTGCTTTAGCATTCTTTGAGGTTGTTTCCTATTTTACGAATGCATCTTTTGAGAACTGCCAGGAAAATGTCTCTCTCAAATGGAAATGGAAATTTCTGAGCTCAGAGGGATGAAAACCTTTGGGTCTGAGCTCACCGAGTGAAAAGAGGATTACCATCGGCCATTCTTCAGCGTGCAAAGCAGCGGAGCAAAGTCTGCAGAGGCTCTCCGAAAGTTATTGGCTTTCTTCAGGGAGGGAACTTGTGAACAGAATTAAATGAGCTCGGCCCCATCCCGTTCCCCACTGCAAGTACAGAGAGTGGTGCAACTTCTGATCTGGTAGGTGCTCAGATAAAATGGAAAACTTTTCAAAGCTCTTGTCTTGGAAACCCACGTAGAGCCAGTGCTCCTGGAGATAAGAGAATTAATGGTTTTGTGGCTGCATCTTGACCTGACAGCGCAGGGTAAGGGAGGCAGCGCTGCCTTGTCCAGAGCTATTTGAAGAGTTCTGAAAGGAGGATGGGCTGCTGGAGCAGATGCAGATGGCACATTTTCTTCGGAGAGTGTAAAGCCTGCCAATGTGTAAAATGCATCTTAACAGAAAGACGTGAGAGTGAGGTGAGGCCTGCACATCTCTCCCTCCTAATTACTGCAGCTCAGCTGCTGCTGTCTCTTACACTTACAGATCTGAAAGGTGACAATGACACCATCTTGAATGGCAAACCAACAGTAGGGAGAATCCCTTTTGTATTTCCTAAGCTGTATTCTGGAACAAAGAAGTTATTCAAGAATATCCTAGGTTGTCCTAGGACACGTTACCTTTGCAAGAAGTTGGAAGGCTTCTCTTCGGTGTTCCGTAAGAAATAGTGCGAGACTGTTGGCAGCAGTTCCTTTGGGTGCCAGATCCAGAAACAAGGCTTTCAGACCTCATCACTCCTGGCACCTACAAAGGGAAAAACAATGGTCAGTTTGGAGTATGAGCTCCTCCTGTAGAAGCAGGGACTTCAGGGGGCAAGGAGAGCACTGTGGTGATTGAGTTGCAGTGGTGAAAGCTTGGAGGCAGCCACAGCTCCTGGAGGGTCTGTGGAGGACAGTTCTGGATTGGGTCATTGTCTCTGAAATCTTGTCTAGTTGTGGTCGCTGGCAGCTCTGCTGGTTAGCTATTAACTTGTTCAGTATCCCCTCGCCCCTGGCCCTGCCCTGTTTCACTGTATTCCTGTAAAGCTGGTTTAAGAAACAGCTTTGTCAAAGTTTCTCTTCCTGCCTCTCGTGCTCATTGAGTCTCAGGAGAACATGCTGGCACCCGTGTCTATGCAGGCTGGCTTTCTAGTGCCCTTCGGCTCTGTCCCTTCCCCTCTGAGCAGCCCCTGGGGAGCCCCATCCCAGGGCAGGACGTGCTCTAGTGGGGTGGCTCTCGGCTGGGAAACCGAGCAGCAGGGGAAAGGCAAAACAGCGCTGAAGAGCCCTGCTTTTTTTAGCTGAGAGGAGAATGTCCTCCTTCACATGCAGGCTCTTTCTGCTCATGCCCATGCATAGCCCCATTCGTGCTCACTATGTACTGTTTCCTCTCGCTGCCTCGGGGCTGCATTCAGGTTAGAGCAGATCAGAGCAAACGGCATTAAGAGAGCTTTCTGCAGCGGCGTTTGCCCTCCTTCTGCAGAGGGCTCTGCTTTTTACACGCTCAGCTACCTACTTCTGTTTCCTCTTTTAGGATGTTTTGTAGAGCATGCATCCTGTAACGGAGTTGAGCCGTGCAGCTCTTCCATTCCCTCCTGCTGCAGCCAGCTCCTCTGTCCTTTTCACACAGGGGCAGTAAAACTGGAAGCGAAGGGGATGCCTGTCTGTTTGTGTCCGCCTGGGAAATGGTGGATTTCTCTCCTGAGCCCTTTGCCTCAGGCACGTTGCCAGGAGGCATCTAGATGCCGTTCTCTTCAAACACGTGCAGTTCCAGAGCCAGAAATACACAGAAAGCTCATGAACGGTCATCAGCTGAAGGCCGGGCAGTGTGACCTGCCGCCTCCTCGAAAGCCCTGAATCGAAGAGCTGTGACTTCTGGATGCCTGGGAGGTGTGAGCAGGCTGCAGCCCCGGCTGCGCTGCGGGGGGGTCTGCTCAGAGCTGGATCTCACCTGTATCTTTAGATGTGGTCCTCAAGGATGCGATTTAGTGGGCGGTTGGGCCAGGTGGACAAAGAGGTCTTTTCTGATCTTAATGATTTTATGATTCTATTGAAGGAATTTATCCAAAGACTGAGCCAGAGGGATTAGAATTTGCCTACGTGTTTTGCTAAGGAAGTGATTGCCTTCTTTGTGAACTTTGTGTGCAGGTTTCCTTTCTTCAGAGCACGAGGAATTTAAGGTAAATTTTAGTTCAGAGCTAAAAGATGTGTTCTTAGCAAAGGCATTGGCACGGACTCCAGCCCTTTGGTGCTCCTGAACAACAGCAGCAACGGGCTCTTGGAGCTGGCAGCCCAGTTCCAGAGCTGGTTCGGCCTTCCACAAGTGACCTCTGTCCCTGGATGGAGGCATAAAGAGCCTCAGTCAGCTTGGGCTGAACTGGGCTTCTGCGTGTCTGCTCTGGGGAGAGAGTAACCTCTGTGTTCCTGGTCCCTGGCTGCACTGAGACTGCTTGCTTGGTTTAGCTGCCAAAAAAAGACATCTGAGAAGTATACATTGCTCTCCTGTGTCCTGGCTTCTATAAAACACGGGTTACGGTTGGTTCCTGTGTACGGTGCTCGGTGATTTTACAGAAGAGAGAACGGCACCACTGCAGCTATCTGCTCCGTGCAGCACAGTGAGGTCTTAGTTGTGCTCGGGCTCCGCAGTGCTATTCTGGGCATTATTAACTGGATTATATTACACGTAGGGCTCTGACGGCGCACAGCCACTCTGGGGATGTTAACTGTTTCTGTTAAGCTTTGTGCCGAGAGCTCTGTGTGGCGGGGGGGGATGCTGGCTGACCTCAGAGCTCAGTGGTCTGTAGGGCGTGGGAGGGTTTTGCATTTGGCCTGTGCAAGGGTGAGCTCAAAACTTGCTGACTTGTGCACACTGTGTGCATTAATGGCTTCAGTGCAGCAGTTGTGTGGCTGCAGGTGCTGTGGCGGGGACGCTTTATATATATTAAATTGCAACAGAAACCTTAGGAGACACTGGCAGTGCATCACAAGGGATAAAGCCAGACGTAGCTGTTATTGGACAGGGCGTGTGGTAAGCTGCTGTCCTGTGTGGGTTCTTGTGATTCCTGCTAGCCCGTGTCCCTGAAAGGGCATTGTTGAGATTTGGTTCAGTTGAGGATGAAAGCAGCTGTGGAGATACCGAAGGGCCTCCCTGGATCTGTTTATGTTGTTTTGCTTGTTTGCTTTCAAAGGGAAGACGGATATCCTGGCTTTTGTGGAAACAAAACCAAAACACAAACCATCACAAAGGAAACCCTCTGATAGGTTTGGTGACCCAAACAAACTTGATGCTTAATTGAGAAATGTAATGGTTTTCCTGGTGAGATCCGTGCACCTGTTCACCATCAGAAGTGCAGGGAGAGGTCAGAGATGGTGTGCAGCCCGGCCCTGGGGGCAGTGCTCTGCTGTGCCAGGCTTGGGGCCCAGGTGGCTGTGCAGCAGAGCTATGGCACTGGGATGGAGGTGGGGGGCTGTGGTTGTGCCAGAAAGAGAGTGCTCCTGGCCCTGAGCTGCCGGCACACATCCTGCTGCTGCTTCGGTTAAAAGCAGAGGGTGAACTCTGACACAGGGAGGCAGTTTGTGTGGTGGAAGGTATTAAAACAGGAGGGAGTGCTGTTGGTGTTCGGGGGAGATGGAGTCAGATGGGGCTGTGAGGGGGCAGCAGTGGGAATCAGTACCAAAACTGAATTTTGTGCGAGTGGGGTGTGAAAGGGTAAATAATCCTTCAGTTCAGGTTCTGTTCCTGAGCCCTTCTCCACAATTTCCTACAGTGTAAACACCAGATCTCCAAGCGTGACAGTGCTGGGGTTGAGCTCCCACCCATCCACTGGGCTCCTACTGGGGAGCCACTGTGTCAAGGGATGCCCCCTGTCCCCCCCTCCCCCCAGCAGGGCAGTATGGTTCTGTGGAAGGCAGCGGGGCCGGGGTCCTGGGGCGGAAGGTGGTAGGAGGGCTGAGCCTGCTCTGCTCCCCCTGCCCCTGGGTGCCAGCGAGTGACAGCTTGTGGGCAGGCGGCCAAGCTGGGAAAGGAGGAGTGTGTGAGGCCTTCAGCTTTCTCATGCTTTATCAGGCTGCAAAGAATAGCTCGATATTCAGCCGGCATTGGTGCGGGTCAGGAGAATGGGAATGCGAACTTAACTCCTGACACGCCGGAGCACGGGCTGCTTCCCGAGGCTATCCATGCAGTGAGAGCCTTTCTGAGCTGTGCCCTCAGCCCACCCGTGTCACAGGGGCACCCCCAGCAGGGATGTGTTGGCTGGGGGCTGTGGCTCATGGGCAGTCCTGGTGCAGATGGAGCTGGCAGAGCGCTGCATGTTGGCACACAGGGAGTTAAGTGCTGCCAGTGGCTGAGGGTGAGCCCACCTCGGGGTGCACAGCTCCATTCCCACGCCCCCGGGGCTGGGGAAGGGCCCCTGGGGGCTGGGAAGCATCACTCTGACCCTGCAGGCTTGTGTGGGGCTGGGAGGGAGCTGAGCCACTGGGCAGGGGCTGCCACACTGTCACCACTCGGCTGTGTCCCCTGGGTGAGACCCTTTGGGCAGATGGAGGTGCCCTGTGGGCAGCCAGATCCCTACTGAGGTGCCTGAGAGAAGGGAGGGCAGGGTCAGAGCATCCATCCAGCCCCTGGAGATGCTCTGGAGCTCAAGGCAGTTGGTATGAGCAGAACCCAGCAGCAGCACCAAGGTGAGATGAGCTGTGGGCTCAGGGTTTAATTCTGCAGGGCTGTGCTTGTTCTGTGCCAAGAGATATGGCTGGAGCTTGGGTTTTAGTTTGTGCCGGGCTGACTGACCTTGCTTTAGTCCTGGGTTCTCTCTGCAGAAGATGAATTGCTGTGGTCCTCATGCAGGCTGTGGTTGCCCCAGTATCTGGAGGGCAGAGGCTCTAGGAAGTGTCTGTGTGAGGTGAAAGCTTGATATATATATATATACTTTTTAATTCATTTTTTCGTGCAAGGCCACAGGAGTCAGCAGCTAGGTATGAACACCAGCAATGAGACAAGTGTCTGCATAAATACAGTGAACACCGATTATGTAGACATTTCCCTTCTGGATCTCACTGGTGGTTAACACCAGCACCCTAACAACGCTGGTAGGCAGCAGCCCTCATCCAGCTGCCAGCACACAGCTGAGCTTTGGTTTGCTGCACAGTGCAGCTCTGCACTCTGTCCTTTACCCCCAGCAGCAGGGATGTGGCTGATGCATGCTCTCAGTGCGGGGAAGCACAAAGAGCAGCTTGGGGCTGCAGCAATAGCTTGGGACCCAGGTGCAGCGAATGCACCAGCTCCTGCGGGGACAGAGGGTGTGTTCCCATTGTGCGTGCTCCTGTTGGCTCCTGTCAAGCTTCCCCTCATTATTCCTGCCCTGAGCTGTCTCGGCCCCAAGGCAAAGCGTCCAGAAGGCTCTGTAGGCTTTGCCCTTGAGAGACGTGCGGTCCTTGGAGAATGGCTGTTCAAGGGAAGCACGGCAGTGGGCTGAATTGAAGCTGTTTCAGGCTGCACAGCTCTGAGCTAATCTCCCAGAGGCAGAGACATTACTCACCAATCAGGAATGTGTCTGTATTTTTCCTAATGAGAACAAAACATTTTATCCCTGTTCATTAGCCGGGAGTTAGGGTGTACTGTTGCCATGCCAACAGACTCCTCTCCCCTGCAGACGCACTGGGGGTGTCCTCCATGCCGTGGTTGGAAGGGTGAACGGGAAGGCTCGTTCTGGCGAGAAAAAGATCCCATTGTTTTCCCAGGGCTGCCTGGACTTTGTGCAGCTGGCCAGCCCTTGCCTCCTCAGGGGGAAGGGAGCCACTGCAGGAGTCAAGTGCAACAGAGGTTTGATTTATTGGAAAAAGAGTCTTTACACTTCATGTTGTGTTGTTTTTTCCAGCTTGAAGCATACTCTTCAGTAAGAGAAATGAAGGTGTCTCAACGCTCCCAGGAGTCCAGATGGTAAGCAAAATGCACGGGGGTCAGCACTGGGACACCCATGGGCTGCTGCAGCCTGCTGGGCTCCTCTGCGTTCCTCTTTGGCCCTCTGTGCAGCCACTGTCATGCCAGGCAGCCTCTTGCTGCTGCTGTGTAATGAATGATTTCACCTGATGAGCATCACCACCTGTGATTAGTGGGTTCACCAGGGATGTGGTCTACTGGAGGGAGCAAGTGGTAGTATGTGAGAACATGCACTTGTTCCTTTTATGTCGGGAACTCCTACCAGTAGTGGGGACATCTATTCAGCAGAAGCTGTGATCTGTAGGGTTCTGCTGTAAGCAGATGTATTGACTTCAAAGGTTGCCTGCCCATTTTCTTGTCTTTGTCTTGGTTCTGCCTCCCCACCCCTCCCCTCCCCCCCCCCCCCCCCAAGCCCCCGCCCCTTTCCTGGGGGACTGCCGGGGATATGTGGACTGCAGCAGTGTGGTGTGTACATCAGGCTGCCGTACACCTCCTTCTAGTCCTCTGCAGCTGCAGTTCCACTACTGCAATGTAAAGTAACTTGCAAAATTAGAATTCTCTGTACAAGGTAATGAATTTAACCTGCAGAAAGAAACAAACAAGTGTGCAACTTCCTGATGGTGTTCCACGGCCCGAAGTGTGCTGTGAGTGTGACTAAACCTGAAGACAGTTTGCTGGAGCAGGGCGATGTGCATAACTGGTTGTCAGTCACTTTGCAGCACAGTGAGATGCTTTGTGCTGGCTGAGCTCGGTGGTGTTGACAGCTATAGACCCTCAAAGAAATGTCTGCCTGGAATGGAGTTCTCCTTTCAGGCTGCATGCTGTTCAACAGCCTAGATGTGCCTCCTATTCCTGTCCACCTGGCAAAGCACTCCGAGCAAACGTGTGGAATTTGAATACTGAAATTTGAATATCAAATGTAGGGTGGTACAGCAGAGATCCCAGACTGAAAGAGCTGCTGGAGATCTCCAGATCTGCATGAGCTTCTGGTTGGAGAGCGAAACTCTGGCACCTGGACACTAGCTGCTGGTTTAGATGAGTCACTGACTTGCACTGAAGAGATGAATATCACTTGAGAGCACAGGAGCCCTTCATCAGAAAGTAGTCTGCTTGTTAGACTTGCAGCTGTAGCAGCAGGAGGGTTCCTTAAAAACAAAAGCAGTGAATAAAGGCAGACAGCATCCCGTAGCCCAGGCTTCTGTGCGTGTGCAGCTTGTTTGGTTCCAGTTTGGTAGCGGAGCTAGATTAAAGTCTTGAATGTTAAAGAGCAAGCTTTGTGAAAATCTGTTTTGATCTGGAGCCTCTGTGAATAAATCTTGGGCGTACAACACATGTGCGGGGATTGGTGAGTCGGGTTTCCTCAGCTTTTCGCTGGCTCTGGGTAGTTCAAGTAAAACCACTAAATCACAGCTGTTTGAAATAGGGAAGGAGTAAGTACTTGAGATGATTTGAATTCAGTCTTTTCTGGGTCTGTGCTTTTAGGGTACATAAAATTAAAAGACCATAGAGAGGACTGTGTGCTGCATACATGCGGTTGTGTTCTTTGAGGTAGCCAGCTGATTCTGTCCGGACCCTCCTGAAACAATGGCCCAGCAGAACTGCATTAGAAGAAATGGTTTTTAGTCCATTTAAGTGCAAAAGATCATGGCTGAACAAACTAACTTCTGGAATGTGAGTTACGGTTATTATCCAAGTCGCGCTCTGCTTCATTCTTGTGCAGCACGAGTAGCAGCTCGGTGTTACCTAGGAGAGTGCTGTTTGTTCCCTCCTCTTCTCTCCTCCTCCTTTTTAAACAGTGTAGGGGGTGATTTCTGCCCTACTTTGTGTCTCATGTTTTGTTTTTTTTTCCCCTCTTTAGATTAAAGTTAAATGTACAACTGCTGCGTTGTGTGCAAAGCTAGAACCAGGAGAAACCCTTTGCTTTTGGGGCAGTGGCATGTTTTTTCCCATGAGGAAACTGTGATGTTGTGTTTTGGCCATTGATGTTCCTTTCTCATTGCTTCTCGTGCCTGGCAAGCAGTTGTGTGTGCTGTGCTCTGCAGAGTGCTCAGAATAGTGATGTTTTAGGTGCTGGATATTTCTAGGCTGCATTTTTCATCTGTAATGTAAAGCCTCTGTATAACTACCTCAGACTCCTTCAGTTCAAAATAAGACATTTCAGTGAAAGACAGCTCCACATAGTTTTCTGGTCTTGCACCTTCTTGTCTCACAGTTCTGTTTCTGAGATGTCTGCTGCATGCTGAGCTGCTCTTCACTAGATATGTATGCTCTATTTGTTTGATTATTTCTCCTTGTAACAACAAGGCTTTTGTTTCTAAAGTGCTTGAGCTTCTCTGAGTGATACAGATGTACTCATGCCACAGTGGAGTGAAGGACAAAATTCCAAATGTTCCTACATTTTTGGCTGTAAAAGCACTGCAGGTGATACCTGTACCACGTCTGTGTGAAAATAAACGCTTCTGTTATGTTTCAGTGCAGTTTTTTGTAACTTCCAGGTCTGACATGGTTTGATGTCACCAAAGATGCAGACAGCACTTCCATACTGTGTTGTAGAAGCTCAGCTCATAGGAAGAGCCAGGTGCCTTATTTCACAGGTGTAGTGGAAGGGGTGGAATGATTGGGCTCTGCTTTGTTAAAGAGCATTTGAGTGCTGTGTGGTACACACCACCTTGACAAGAGGGTCCTCCCCTTTGGTCGGAACCATTTATGGGTTGTTTGGGGTGTGAGCTGGTCCTTCTAGCTCTTACTAGCCTTAAATTGTGGAGGTAGCCTTATATATTAAAAAAAACAAAACCAAAAACCAAACAACCAGAAACAGCGTTGTCAGCGCTGAGCATTGTAATGTTAAATAATTCATCTGCCATCTTTTGAATTGTTTGGTTTTAATGACCTCGCCTCTTTTTCTCTAATTCCAGAGACATTTCTGCATTCCTACATCTTGAAAAGGCTTGTTTGATTCTTAATAGTGAAACCTGTGTGGGACAGAAAAGCCAGGTACTGCAGCCTGACAGGAAAGTTTAGCTTGCTTGGTAGGAGAAGTGTATAGGTAGAGTGTATTCTTATATCTGGCATTCAATAATGTAGAAGCAATTAGGATGGATTGCTGCAGTTGTAGAAAAAAAATCACAAAGGATTTTTCAGGAGTTGTCATAAAAACAATATATAAACCCAGATGTGTTTGTACAACTGTAACAGAGTGAGGTCTGGTAAGGATATTGTTATTTTATGTAGCATCAAGAAATGACTAAATATTGTGTCTGTAATTGAGGGGAAAAAATGATGGGTTGAAATATTCATAAAGAGGGTGATAGAATAAAGATGGCATACAGCCTCTAGCGCCTTCATTAGGGTAGGCAAAGTGAAGTGTAAGAATGTCATTTCTACTTCAAAATACTAATGCAGAGAGAACATGCATTATTCTGGAGGAAGATGATGAACCTGGATACTGTGTTAGAGGAGCAGCAGCTATTTTTTTGCTTCTTCCATGAGAAGTGCAAGTCTGAGTGGGTACTGAACAGAGCTAGGTGTAGTAGGCTTAAAAACAAATAAAGGCTTAGTCCTTGATGTGTGCTGGTAGCCTGGGAAGTTCTGTGCCACAGGATGTTGTGAATGCCAAACATCTGTGTGTAATTGAGGGCACAGGGCTGTTCCACAGAAGGAGCTATTGAAGGTTCCTAAATGCATGAGTCCCACCTCTGTCCCAGGAAGTTCCTGGGCTGCAGATCACTGCATTCAGGGAGGCAGGTTGCTTCTGTGTGCTTACTTCATTCTTACAGCTTCAGGCCATCACCACCAGAGCTGAAACTACTGCAATCTGGTTTGTCAGAACTGGGAAGGGGGAGAGAAATAAAAATAAAGCTTGTAAAAACAGAAACCAGCGCAGCTTGTGGCTCGAGTTTCTTCTGTGCTGGTGCTGATGTGCTGTGTGCATCTCTGACTTACTGAGGGCATTGCCTGTGAGATGTTCAAGCCTGCAGACTATTGACATGAGTTTGAAGTGTGGTGGAGAGTATATACTGGGAGTACTGTGCAGTTGGGGAAGAGTGGTGTGAAGGTGCTGGTTCTGTGCAGGGAAGCTGACATTTTCCCTTTGGTATGTGCTGTTCCTTGCTGCTCTAAGGTACTGCATGTTTTACTAAGTTACAGAGACTGTTTTAGTGCTGACAGCCACAATCTTGATCTGGATTTCCCCTCTTTAAATAGTGTTTCTTGCTTGGTAGTGCCTTATAACTTACTGTGAGTTAAAATGAGTGATATGCAGTTCTATAAACAGTACAATCTCTGTACCAAATGTTTTCAAACTTAAAATGTCATGGCCGATGTGAGGTTCATACTTCTGGAAACACTGGTCTTATTTTAGGACTTGTCTAAACATTAGAAATAACAGGGCTCAGTTCTAGGTGCTTCACCTTTGCAAGTCTGGCCTTGCACTTGATTTTAGATGCTTACCCAAATCTGCAGAGTGTGCAGTGCAGGATGAGATGTGTCTTTGAACATTTCCTTTCCCTTTCAGCAGGATGAGAGCTATGCCAACTTGTCCGTCCTTTTGTCCGTAGGCTCACTACTTTTGGAAGTTGTCCCATTTTTCTCTTCTTTGTTGAGTGACTTTGCTGTTGTGATCCTTGGGGAACAGCTACAGAAGGATGACTGGTAGCAGAATATATAGTTTAGATTCTTGGATACTCTTAAGACTCAAAACTCAGCTCATATATTTGGGGAAATTTGCAAAGATGCAGAAACCAGCGTGTGTGCATCCCACGTTCTGTAGTGAAAGTCACTCCATGGGCTGGCTGAGAAGTCATGTGCTCAGATTTCCATTGTGTGTTAACGTGCTTTAACTTGTGGTTAGCCCTGAAGTGGTCAGGCAGTTGGACTTGATGTCCTTTGTAGGTCCCTTCCAACTGAACTATTCAATAATGCAGCTTCTAGTTTATAATGATGCACATGTTAAGGAGGGCAGCTTTATTGTAGATATTTTTAATTCTTTGTGTTCTTTAACAAAAATCTGTTTGCATTTGTTTGCAAATATTTTTCACCTTGTTGATGTGTCCTGTGCTGCACTACATTAAGTTTTGTTCCCTTTTTGTAGACTGTTACGTTATGAACTTGACATATTGCACCTGAACTCACTGCTGTTCCTAACAAACTAGTATAAATCTGGCATTCCTGTCTTCTGGGTGCTTTTGCCCAGGGGTCACTCTGGCAAGATAGTGCTCTATTGAAATGCTGACAGTCAGACAGTTACACTGGCTGCAGTGCCTGCTCGTGGGAGTTTGCATTTTCAGACTAGTGTTGCAGTTTATGCAATAGACTTGTTAGTGCATCTCTGTGTCCCTAGGGTGAAGATCTGGGCTTCCCTGAAAGGCAGAGGGAAGAGCCAGTCAGTCCTGCCCAGCTAGTGGCTGTCAGACTGCTCAGGTAGGTGGATTGCAAACCAGATGGAGAACAGTCTCAACCAAGAAGTCTTTAAAATTCATGACTGCCTTGAAGAGGTAACTGGTTCTGAACCACAGAGTTCTTAGCACAGCACCAAAAACCCTTTTTCAGTACTGAACAGGACTGGGAGCTCTAATACTTTACTAGAAAAAGTTAGGATGTCCTTGATTTGAATGCAGATAAGAACAGAAGCTCACATTACAAAGCCATAGTGGGTGAATTTTGTCTTGTAATTAAAATTCCTTGTTCTGGATAAGGTGTGAGGACCCGTCTGTGTGACTACATGTTAACAAAGTGACTGCAAAACTCTTGCTCCAAATGGCTTGTTTCTCCACATACCAAATCCTGCAGCATCCTAACCTTGTGCTTCCTTTGCCGTTCAGTTTTCTTGCACGCTTTCACTCCTCTAGCCTCTAGACCAACAGGAGTACAAAGAAAAAGCATGGCCTAAATTTGGGAATGCTGGATAGCAGAGATCCCAGTCTGTGTAGGAAGATAGTTGCTCAGGGCTGTTGAGACTGATGTGAAGTTGATCCTGGCTCTCAGGTCTGCATCTCGTTCACTCTTCTGCAATGGGAGCTTGGGAACTCCTGTGTTTTCTACATGTTATGAGCAACTTGGGAAGTTCCTCAGGCTTTTTGAACTGCTTGATGTGCTGCTTTCTGATTTTGCCCTTATATTCAATACAAGCTTTGATATTGGGTTGTGGAGATGGTGCACCTAGATGTTTTCTCCCAAGTCAGATTGTTATCTAGCAGACCTGTGTAACCTAATTACCAGAATATTGAGCCGAATAGTTCATAGCTGACTGCTGATAGTCTCCCAGGCTTAAGTACTAATTTATGGAAGATTAATTGATCAAAGCTTCATTTCTGATAAAAATGAGTTGAGTAATACAAGATAGAATGTAACCAGCTTGGTTTGAAGGCAAACCACAAACAGATAGTGGTGGTGATGTGGAATTCTGTTGATTTTGCTGTCTCTTCTGGGTGGGAGGAGATAAATGTGACTTGTGTGGTTGCATTGCATTAAATTTATTTGCATGTTACTGACTGTATTCATGGCTGTAGCCAGAACTGCTGACGCTGTTGGAGTGCTGGGGGAACAATGTCAAACTACTGTCAGGCTGTGTGTTCTCCAGGGAGTTATTGGAGAGGGCAGAAGAATTAATCTTATTTGAAATGAAGGAAAACTCCATGGAGAAGAATTAATTCCTCCCTGCTTTGGGTATTTTAATGTAGAGCTGTTGTAGTTCTAAACAAATTGAAGTCTTCTCAGGTGTTGAGCTGTGCTGCTCAGTGTTTTCAGAGTGAAAAGGCTCATTCGAAGCAGGCTGTGTTATGTAAGGGCTCCAGTTTGCCTGTTGACAAGGGGATGGTGGAGCTCGGGATGCGGTCCTTGTGTGTTTGCTTGTGGGCTGTAATGCTACTAGCAGGAACTCCTTGTGCAGTAGGGATTCCTAATTTCTCTTCTGCCCTGCAGCTTTGCAGGGCTGGTGCTGGCATAGAAACCATGGTTTTCTCTTATGTTGCAAGTATGGAGCCAGCATTATTTTACAGGGATGAAATCAGGGCAAGATGCTGTGTGAAACATAGTGAAGAACCATGAAGCCCACCTGTGCTGGGTGTTGGGCGCTACCTGCCAGCCCAACAAGGCAGAGGACAGGAAAAACTCTCTTAGCTGTCTGTTCCTAGCTTCTCCTGAGCTCTAGGGCTGGCGTGGGCTGGGAGCTGCCACCGCTTATGCAGGAAGCAGCAGGAGCATGCTGGAGAGCTGCTACGCTTCATCGCTGTGTTGGCCCTTTTGGAGATGGTGACCTGCTGTCTCTGTTGGAGGCACTGCAAATCCCCCACAGGAAGGAAGCAGGTTTGAAAGACACTTGAAGTTCCTTCCCACCTTTGCTGGGTTATCCCAAGATAAGATTCCTGCCTGTATTTAGAAGGAGAGCATGGCCCTCACCATGGGGTAGGAGGGCTCGATGAGGGGTCCAGGTGCTGGCCCTGGGAGGCACATGCTGTGTGGAGGTGTTGCAGAATAACCGAGGCAGCTAATGCAGGACTCCAGCTTTCCTAGCAGCCCTGCGGAGCTGAAGCTGAGAGCAGGAGGGATTTTGGCTGGGGCTGGGAGAGGTGCCCCTAATGACAGGGCGGGCAGTGTGGTGAGAAGGCGTGCCTTCCTCGAGGTGGAGGCTGGTAACATATGAATCACGCCTGTTTGAAGTAGTGATGAAATCCCTGACGAAGGATTTCTGTAATACCTAGCCAAACAGTCTGGTGTGCTTCAGTTTCCTTTTTCTCTGGGCAGAACGGATGGTCCTGACCTACTTTTCCCAATAGCTGTTCTGTTAAACACTACCCGGCACTGTACATACAGCATTTGTGTTCTGTGTTGTTCACTCAGCTGCTGAGCAAGAAGTTTTCACTGAGCTCGTAGCAAACAGGGGAGAGCCAGTCCAGAAAGGGACTGCTTGTGCTATAAACCCACAGCTGTACCATGGCGTGGACCCCTTTGCTTTGGGCTCCTGGGCTGCGGAGGGGGATGTACTGCTTTGCTGCTGTGTTGTGCATTAGCTTTGTGCAGTGCTGTCAGGATTCAGCTAGATGGGATCTAAATGCTAATAAGACAGATAATACCTTTAGAAATAGTCGATGAGGTTAGGCTCCCAGCTTCCTAAATATGCGATTAAGAAGGGCTAAAGTTACATTCCTAATATTTAAAAGTAAATAAAATCTATAAATGTACCATTAAAATAAGAAGTTTAAATATAACTGTCCTCCTGGGGCAAATTGCAGGGCGCTGACTAGCTCAGTATCCTGTCTTTGACAATAGCCAGAAGCAGATGCTTAATGAGTACTGTAAGAGACAGGGCATGTGCGATGTGATTTATTTATTTTCTCTTCTCCATTTGATGCTCCCTGCTTATGGCCATCACCAGTTTAGGGCCCTCCTTGGCTTGGAGCTGTATCTGATTATCAGATCCCGACTACATTAATTTTTATAACCCCTTTTAACTTGTTTGTGTTTCTCGTCTCCATGACATCCCGCAGCAGTGAGCTCTACAATTTAATTGTGCACTTTAAATGTTATATAAAATATTTTTACATCCAGTGAAAATTACCCTTGAACTGACTTAGAAGAGTTTAGAGAAGACGTTAACCTTGTCCGTGCTCTTGTTTTTCTGCACTGGAAGAAGCGGTCATTAATTATTCCACATTTCACATCCTAATTGTATTTGTCGTGTCTCAGATCTCTCACATTTTCCCTATCTTGTCCTCATTGCTTCTTTGTCCATCTGAGGTCCTGCTCTGCTCAGTCTCTCCTTATATGGAAGCTGTCCCCTGCTTTTGATCATCTTTGTTGTCCTTTTTGTCATTCTGTCTCCTTTTTCAGATGTGGGAAGCAGAACTGCCTGCAGCATTCGACAACAAAATGGTGATGTTTCCTTTCCTAATCATGCTGAAGGCTGGATTTGCCTTTTTGCTTGATGCTAAATGCTGATCTGACATGCCAGGTTTCCAAAGTTTTCATAAGTGATAACAGCTAATTTGGGTCCTGGTATGCTTATGTAATTTGGATATTCTGTGTAATTCTTGGTATTAATTGATGTGTAAGGTAGTGTGCAGTTACCTACGAGCGCATGAGTTCTGTAACTTTTTGCAGTCTTCTCTGTATTTGATTGTGCTGAATAATTTTATTCTTATTAAGCCTTGCCAGTTCCAGGCCTATTCTGCTTTGTAGATCATCTTATGAATATACTGAACAGCACAGGTTGCAGAGTGAATTCTTGGCAGATCTCGCTGATAACCTTCCTCCCTTGGGAAACTCTTCCACTTATGATTTCCTGTCTTTTAAGTACTTATTAAATCATGATAGGGACTGTAATTCCACAAAAGCTTATCTTTTCTTTTTCCAAGAGCCTTAGCTGACAGTTCTTTCAAAGTCAGTTTAGTTCATATTAAACAGATTAAAAGCCGTCTCTTGGATCTCAATTAACTGGAAATTGGAAATGTGCTCTTGGAATTTCCTGGGTACTGCGAGGCTTTCTCTCTGCTCCGGTATTACCCTGTATTTTGATCAGCGATTCTCTGCCTGAACTTCAGTAGATGAGCTTGCTTCTGCAGGATGATGGGTTTATATTTGCCTGGGTTTGTATAGAAATGGTAGGTTTGCTCAGCAGGCTGAATCAGATGGGTAACTTTAAGGGAGCTCTGCTTTCCCAGAAGGGTTCTATCACAGCTAAATTAAGCTTATCTGGATTCTCTGGAAGTCCTCTACATGCTGGGAACTGATTTTTTTTCTTTTTTTTTTTTTTCTCTCCTACTTAATTGCCTGAAAGAGTGTTTGAGCTGGTATTTGGGTGGACACAACATTGGCATATGATGTGACAGCTGGGTGGGAGAGCAAGAGGTTCTTGGGTAGGTAAATGATGGAGCTGGAGATTAAAAACAACATTTGCTCTGTGGTAGCATGGTCTGGATCAGGTGCTCATCTGAGTCAGGTATGTTGTTTTGTTTTACTTCAGAAGGGTTCAAAAGTGCTACAAGAAAAATTAATTCTTTCTGTCTGAAGAAGCTCAGACCGCCTCCTGTATCCATCCACAGGATTACACATGGCTGCAATCTGCAGTTTGGGAAGGCCTGAAGCTGGAATGATTGCCTGGTGCTTGTCTGCCCTCACACTTTTCCTTAGGCATTTCTTATTGTCTGTTGCTGGAGACGGGGGTTTCTGTGTAGGTGGACCTCTGTCTGACTTAGAATAGCTGTCCTTATCTTCTTGCCCAAGGAGGATTAAGAAGGATTAGTTTTCGAACTGTTCATGCAAAAAGTGACTGGAAGCTTCTTTAACTGAAGGTACAGCGATGAGCGAAGTTAAAGGAAATGACAAGGCATCTTAATGGGGTTAAATACCCGTGGGTGAGAGCTTGCAGGGTTAAGGTGGTGGTTCCTTTAACTTAGGAGCCCTAAGAAAAAGTCCTGCCTTTATTGAGCTACATTGGTGTAGTCATGAGCTCGGAGGCTGAAGGGAGGAATTGCTTGCTGGTGTTTTTGGCTTGATCACACAGCAAGCTGGAGCTGATCCTAAAGGATTCAAATCTTCAAATGCATAATGTGGGCAGAAAATTAGCCTTTTGTTGTGCTGCAGTAACAGGAAGCTAATAGCTGACTAGATTTTCCGCTTTTTTAAATGTATATAGAATGTGATACTTGAGTTCACTTTCTGTCAGCGTATGGGAAGGTGGCTCGGTGGAAAGCTTAAAATTATGCATTAGTTATGGAGAAGACTTAACTGCGAGCAGCTTTTTGCTCCTTGTACATGGCTATGTAGATTAATTTATAAAAAGCTCACAATTTAGCTGTGTTAACCATTAACTCTTCATTAACCACTGGTACTGGAGGTTTAAACTGTTGGCTGTAGCATATCTTAGTATGTTCAAGAGGAAACACTGGATGTGCTTGAGGTGTTAGTGGGAATGCATATCCACTCCCATCACTGAATTCTGGTATAGCTAACATTAATGCTTGGTACAGCCAGGGAGTAAAAGCGCTTTCTGCAGTTTTTCCAAGGAGCCCTAACAATGCATAGAAGCATCATTAAAATGTTGGTTGTATCAAAAAGAAGAGAAGGTGCTGGATTGGCACTGGCATGGGTTGCACAGAGAGGTGGTGGAGCCCCATGCCTGGAAACAGCCAAGGTCAGGCTGGATGGGCTGTGAGCTCTTGGTGGAGCTGTGGGTGTCCCTGGTTGTTGCAAGGGGGTTGGACTGATGGCCTTCTGACTCAATTCTATGGTAAGGTGTGTGCATAACATCATTTTTGTACAACATCTTCCAGCCTGAAAAGTACTGATGTTCAAACAGCCAGCAGTAATTATCAAGGGTTTAGAAAACATCATCTGCCCAAGTGTTTATCTGTTAATGCTGTCAATTCTGTAGCCTGAAAGTATGGGTTGTACTGCTTTGCCCTGCCACTTCAGATCTTCTGTTTTGTCTTCGGAGTTTTTTAGCTATTTTAACCTCAGCTTTGGTGTTACTCACAGCTGACCTAACAGAGCTGCCTTGTTTGTGTCAGCCCTGCTCTGGTGGGGTGTCTTAGACACAGGATTCTCCTCAGTGTTGATTTTATTTGGAAAACAGAGGTTTGTGTTCATCTCTGCAAGAGCTCTTAAGCAGCGGAGCAGGGAACTGGCCTGGTTGTAGTAAATAAGACTGTAAAAGAGATGTATTTGTTTAATGGGAATGTCATCACCCGTGGCAGAAAACAGCAAGTCTCTGTTGAGCATATGAAACTCAGAAGGGGGACTGTAACTTGGGGCTTCTGTGCAGAAAACACAGTGTTGGTGTTCATGCTGATGCTGGCTGACTTGGATGTGCTGGAGCCCAAGGGTCATTGTGCAGCTTAAAGAACGATGCTTTAAATTTTTGTGTCTCGTAGGGCTCTCCCTGCAGGCTGGATCTGCAGACAGTGCAGTGGGAGTTGCAGGTGCAAATATCAGGGCTGTCTTTCCAAGGACAATTCTTCTGGGGCTGGTAGCCAGTATGAAAGACATCCAGATGCTGCAGCACTGTCTGATCTCTCCGTTTTGATGGGGCTGGGATATGAGGGAGTTAATTTGTAAGGATTGAAATAATCTTTGCATATCGATATGCTGAGGTGTGCCCAAGGGAGCTGTTGTTTGTTTCTTTAATAAATGAGTCAAGTCCTTGGGAGGGATATGTGAGGTCAGAGGTAAAAATAGTGCTACAGAAGATGCTGTCTTACTCCAGTTTCCACGTAATAAAATAGTGCTGTTGCTCCCATGTTATTGGGGCTTGTTTTGTGGACGTCATGTGAGTATGCTGTGGCAGAACTGACTAATCCTCAGCCTTTCTGTTGTGATCCAGATTAAATAAATGAAACCCAGAAGTATAATTCGGATATTAATATTTTTCAGTGTGTCAGAGCCAGTGTTGGGAGCATTGTCGGGTGCGTTTTCCTATTTAAGGGGAATTCATCAAAAAAATTGAATATATGAAAAGAATCTCTAAGCCGTGGCAGTTGCTTTCAGAATTAATTAAAGGCTACACACTTTTAGTGCAATCTGTCTGTAACAGCTGTGTTGTGCACTAACAGCGAGCGCAGGAAGCTGAACGCTTCAGTAAATCCATAAAGAGCTCAGTAGTGTAGCCTGTCATGAAACTATCAGATTTAAATGTAGGTTATCCTCCCTCTTCCTGTCCTCCCAGCGTCATGATGGGCTGTACTGAGGAGCGAGAAACAGAGGCAGCAATGCTTGTGCTTGAGAAATAATTGGGAGAATTGAATCAAAGGGCATTGCTGGCTTCTTTCTTCTCCATTTTCAGGTAGGATGGGAATGCTTCTAACCATTGGTAGCCACGCACTCGAGTTTGTTTCTAGTGTATGTGTTTGTTCACTGAGCAGTAAATGCAAGTTCATCCGTGAATGGCTCTGCAGTGATGAACAAAGAGCGCTGTATTCAGTGTTCACCCACTGCTCGGTGATGAGGGCTGGCTTGTAGAACATGCTCCATCATTCTGCTTGATGTTTTTGTCTTCTCACTGCCCTTCCTGAGCCATTAAGAATGGATAGTGGCTTGTTACGTGGAGCACCTGTGGTAGGAATGGCTCTTATTAAGGCTGCTTCTAGAGGGATGTTGGCAAATGAAATAATGACTTCAGGACAGAGCTGTGACCACAGCAGGATCTGCTCTTGGTTGTGGTCTGCTGGAATGTAGGGTGAGTTGGTTTTCCATCTCTTCTCCAGGACAGGTGCTGCAGTGGGTAAAATACTTCCTGTGAAGTGCTAGGGATGGGTTCAACTATGGATCAGAGAGCTTGGGAAGGGGCTGTGTGCTAGAGTGGTGTCATGCACTGGGCTTTGAATTCAGCCACCGGTGCCATGTATGTTAGTTCTGCTCCAGCAGTTGTCAGCGATGATGAGTGGTGAACAGAAGTCCTGTAGCTCATATGCGTGACCTCTAGCCAGAAAGCCAGCATTTCAGAATTCATAAATTCCTGAGACATGTGCTGAAAGTACTGTATAATTGCTTGCTGGCATAGGAAGGTTGCTTTAGCTAGAAAGATTACAGATTCTTCTAAGTGGAGTAGTGTAATGTCTTTGATCTGGAGGCAGCTGAGAATCACAAGGCTCTCTTCTTCATGTCGGTGTGGCTCTGTCACAGTGTAGTCAAGCTCCTGCTGGTGGATGGCCGTCAGTGTATTGTTTTGTTTCCAGACATTTAAAGCTTTGAAACCGAGGCAGAGATGTGCAGTGAGCCATCGTGATAGCTGCGTGATGGCCGTGCAGGGGTACCAGGCGGTCATGTGGGTCAGGAGCTCCTTGAATAAAGTATTCTCCAATAAAAACAGTGAAAGGGCATAAAAACAATTCTTGTTGCATCTTGGGTGATACGCTGATGTGAACTGGAGGTAGTCCAGTTTAGTCAGAGCTCCGTCCGTCACTCTGTGTATCTGCTGGCTGAGCTTGTAGAGATCCCTCATCACTTCACAGATACAATCTCTGCTGTGATGAGGACCTCTGTCAAGCCCCAGGACTCTCTCACCACCCTGGCAAGAGGCTGCATGGCTGGCTCGGGGCTGGCTGTGAGTCTGTGTGAAGCAGTGCATCAGCAGCACTGAAGCAGAAAGCACTAAGCGTTCATTATCGGTGTGAACTGAAGCCCCAGTGTGCACATAACCTAGAGGTCCTGTTGGTACGGTGCGAGTCGGTGGCTGTGTGCTCGGGTGCCAGCCTGGTGCCAGAACTCCCACGTGTGAGTACTTCCTGACAGCACTGCCTGCTTACCTACAATAACCGTGTGAAGCAGTGCCTATCCAGAGCTTCACAAAGACTATATTTAATAACGTATTGTATTTATAATACCTTCCATCCGCTGGATTTCCCAAATAGACTAATCCTCTCAGCTGATCTTTTGGTAGAGCAGAGATGCCTGTTTTACTGACAAAGGAGCTGGAAAGCAGATTTTTGCGGTGTTTTTTTTCTGCAGTAGTGAAACAGGATGGAACCAGAGTCTAACAGCTACTGTTTTCACCATTGCCGATGTGTTTTCTGCACACTGTGTGCTGGAAGTTGTACAGAACTAGTGAAAGATAGTTTGTGTGGTAAAGTTTGTGACCTAAATCAGATAAGTGACCAAGTCCTGCTGTAAGTGCTCAAAATGCTGCAGATCTTTTTACACCTCTCTGCTTTTAAGCACTTTTGAGTTAGTAGCACTTGGAGCTTCCTGCAAAGATCCCTAAGGATCCCTTAGGAGAGAAGGGACAAGCTTTCTTAGCTTGAACTCTATAGTTAACATCACTCCTGAGGTGCTGAGTTGCCAAAATGAGTGTGGCAAACTACAGGGCATTTCTGGAGGAGGCTGTGTGCTCTGCTGAGCTCCCAGCTCAGCTTTGTGTAGCTTTGATGCCTTGTCTTGGTGAGGGAGTGAGGGCAGGGAGTACATTCAGAGCTATATGACCACCTGCTTCTCAATTCAAATAAGTACTTCTTGTATGTTCTGAGTACTTGCAGCTGTCATCCTTTCTTTGTGCCAAACTGGTAATCTTCATGTTGCTGGTCCTTATTACTACATCCCCACCTTGCTGTGGAGAACAGCTGTACCCACCTGTGGTGTGGCTTGGGTGGGTCATGGTGGGTATTTTAAGGGGTTGAATCAAGGATACTGTAAAGAGAAATGCTTCCCCAGGTCTGTGCAGTGCCTGTGTTGCTCGGGTGGCTGGGAGCTGCTGTGAATTCCTCCCTGGGGGCTTTGTCCTGGCACTGGGACAGAGCAGGCCTGCTTGTGTGGGCTATGCTCAGCGATGGCATGGGAAGATCCCTTATGAAACATTGATGACACAGTGGTAGACACAAAGGAAGCTGTTGATACCCATGTGGTAAGAAAGAAGAGGAAGGGTTAATTGTGTTAATTTTCATGAAATATAAACTTCAATTTAGATCAAGTACAGAACAAAAGAGTTGTTAAGTTTCCTCTGAGTTGGATCCTAGCTACAGCTTATTTAAACAATGATCCTGCAGGTTGTGTTTGTCTTGGATGGTGGTTTGTTGTACTGCGGTGTTGCTCATTAGCAACGTATGCGATGTACTGGATGTTGTTGGAATGTGGTCCTGTCCTGGAGAACTTCCAACATAGCATCATCAGAAAGAGTTGTTCAGAGTCTGGCTAAACGTGTCTCGTGCTTTCTGGTGTTACAAGAATAGTGATTTAAGTTCAGTATGTGAAGTCTTTTGTTGCAGCACAGGTAGGACCTTCCTCCCTCCATGAATTCCATCTTCTCCTGAAGATGTCATCTTGATGTCAAGGTGGTCAAACAGAGTCATATGGTCTCTTTCTATTTTTTGTTTGCAAATCTTTTTCTTCTC
Organism: Callipepla californica brunnescens; assembly: GCA_023055505.1. Taxonomy (NCBI): domain Eukaryota; kingdom Metazoa; phylum Chordata; class Aves; order Galliformes; family Odontophoridae; genus Callipepla; species Callipepla californica. Next base: position 7,592,357 of record JALIRH010000015.1, read on the forward strand.
CTCGAGCATCCCATGTTGACTGCGTGTCTAGTTCTCTCCTTTCTGGTTATCCCTGTTTTCCCTGCCCACCTTTCCTAAGAAGGATTTTGATGTGTATTAATCTTCATTTCTGGTTTCAGGGTTGTGATAACACCTTCTTCTCTCTTGCAGAGTGTTTACCATGCCTCTGGGAACATTCCTCCTTCCTGTTCTCTGTTTCTTGGGAGTGGCAATTCCAAGGGGACTACAGTATGTCACATTCTCACGCAATGCTACAAAATTCCTCCACCTGTCCATGGATGTGGAATCTGGGACAATTTACCTGGGGGCTACCAACTTTCTGTTTCAGCTGACATCTGACCTGCTGATGAAGAACATGGTTCAAACTGGACCGGTTCTGGACAGCAAAGATTGTCTGCCCCCAGTCTCAAAGCTGGAGTGCCCGCAGGCACACCACACTGACAATCACAACAAGCTGCTCCTGGTGAACTCGGTGCAGAAGGAGCTCATTGTGTGTGGCAGTGTGCACCAGGGCATCTGTGAGAAGAGGAGCCTCACCTCCATTGACCATGTTCTCTTCCGACCAGAGAGCCCTGGTGACACTCAGTACGTTGCTGCCAACGACCCCAATATCACCACCGTGGGACTCGTGGCCTACTCGAAGGATGAGGTCCCCTTGCTGTTTGTGGGACGGGGGTACACTAGCCGAGGAGTTGGAGGAGGGATTCCTCCTATAACTACCCGAAATCTCAGGGCCCACAGCAGCGATGTTCAAGCAACAGACTCTCACTCTATTTTCTCCTACGAAGAAACAGCCAAGCTGGCCGTGGGGCGGCTCTCTGAGTACAACCACCATTTCATTAAATCCTTCACTTACCGCTCGAGTGTCTATTTCCTCTTCTACCGTCGAGACCTCAAGTCTCAATCGCGCGAGTACAAGACCTACATCTCACGGATCTGTTTGGATGACTCTCATTATTACTCATATGTGGAGTTACCTCTGCTCTGCCAGAGCAAAACCAATACATACAGCCTCCTGCAAGCAGCCTACGTCACCCAGCCGGGGAAGGACCTGGCCCAGGGGCAATTGGACACTGACGGGGAGGTGCTGTTTGCAGCATTCTCTGCCTGGCAGGCTTCCTCAGGAAAACTGAGTGAGGAGTCCGCGCTCTGCGTCTACACCATGGAGGAAGTGGACCGCTTGACCAACTGGACGAGGGATGTGTGCTACATGAGAGATGGGAAGTCAGAAGATGGGACAGAAGTGGCATACATTGAGTATGATGTCAGCTCCAACTGCGTCCAGCTGCCAGCGGTAAGTGGCTTTGCACCCCTGCAAGGGTAAAGAGAAATCTGCAGCACGTTCCTGTGTTGCTTTGTGCTCCTGGAGTGAGCCTGTTTCCCACAGCTGTGTGATGAAATTGGCTTGGGCTAAAAGCTTCTGGACTCACTGTTTCTTTGCTAGCACAGCAAGGCAATGTTCTTGCGTTCCAGCTTGGGACTGCCTTGCTCCTATTGCAGTGCTCTTCCTTGCACGGGCAGGTTTGTACCATGTGTGGCAGTGGGAATGGCATCTGGTGTGACCTGACCTCAGTGCTTGTCTTGTGGCAGTGCCAGGCAAGAGCACAGAAGCTGCAGTTCAGATTGATCTTAACATTTTCATGCCCTGATATAAAGGGGTATGATGGATCCTTGATGCTTAGGTTGAGGTGCTCCTCACAACAGCTTCCAAGAACAGGCTGCTAGCAACCAAAAAAAGTTAAAAGCAAGAGTTAGCAAAATCCTGACCTCCTGGAGACTGCATTAGTCCTGCAGAATTTTGTACACCAGGAAGTCTTTTCCTGACCTGGCTCTCCTCTAGAGCAGCAAGGAGTGAACATGCAAAGCTTGTATTCTGTGACAAAGGCATGATGGGATACTGCAGGATAAAAATGTGATCTGGAACTTGGCTGTGACCCTGAATCCTTTCGGTTTGTCAGCCACACTGGCTGGTGCTGTGACAGCGGGGACAGTGACACAAACATAGAGCAGCAGTGTTCTCCTGGGGCAGGATGCAGTGTCCTGACATGAGGCTCCACGGCTGTGAGTAACCTGTTTTTGCTGAGGGCTGGTCTGTAACAGAGCAGCTTGCTGTCTCATGTCATCCTTCTGCAGAACAGTAACTTCAGATAACTTCCTCTTCCCATCCTCCTGCAGGGTGGTACCACAGAGCTTTGGGAATATCTGCAATTGGATGTGTGGTCCAAAACTGGTTTTTCAATTATGGTTTGTGTTTTGGCAGCTGATGCAGACTGTAGAGTAGATAGCTACGGACAACAAAGGGGTGAAGAGCAGGCTTGGAGCGGGGAAATGTAAGATCAGGAGGAATACGATTACTGGTCTGTGATGTCCTGCTTTCACTGTCTCTTAGCTGTGTCCCCTGCTGGTCAGCACAGAAGGAGTTGTGCTGTTTTCCAGTTGATTTCCAGTTGAACTAGTGTGAGCAGCTTAGAATGCAGGGTCCCCTTGCCCCATGGAGTCCAGCGGGGAAGTGGGTGCACAGTGTGGGAGCAGAAGCCAGGCCGTGCTGTGTGATTCTTGGCGCGTGATCCCAGCACCCCAGCTGCACGCTTTGGCACCGGTGGGCTGGCTGAACTATAGCATCTTATTAACAAGTGTGTCCAATGCTATGTGAACGTCCTAACAAACTTTATCCTTCAGCATTCAGTCCGTGGTAGCGGTTGTCGTTCAGATTGTATCTAACAAGACGCGGGGGGCCGTGCCAGCTCCAGCCTGCTCCATTCAGCACTAAGTGGAAGCGGCTGTCAATGAGCATTTTATGCAGGAGCAGTTTTAACTCAGTCTCAATAGTGGCAGCTTGTGCTTTATATGGGAATAATGCTAATTAATTTCTCGTTTTTCTGCCTCCAAACCAGCACAAGGTATGCTCTTTTCCTCAGTTTACACTGCCTTATTTTTAGTGCAGTGGGGGAGGCTGACATTGAGTTGGACAGCTCAGTGCTGCCTCTTCAACTGGAAAAAGCACTTTTTTTTTTTTTTTTTTCATGAGAACTTCAGAACTAGCTCTAGTTTGCTGGATATCTGAAAGTGTATCCAGGTTTCCATTTGTCTCCAGATGCAGGAGATGGTAGGTGCTGTTGGTGCCTTGATAATTGGACATGTGAAACAGGTTCCTGTGCGGCTGCATGTTTTCCCTTGGGTGTAGTTTTCAAGATCTGCAGCTTTTCTTTTTGCATCAAGCTTTCCATCCTTATCACGCATCAGTACAGGTTTGTCCCGTTGTTGCTTCTCACGTGTGAAAGGCTGGAAGTACACACAGGAATTCAGCTTTGGTCTGGGCACTCCAAACTTGCTCCGTCACGGTACGATGCTGAGTGATCCCTGTAGTGCATTTGTTATTGCACTGCCAAGATGTTATTCACTGCAAACGATTCACAAAGCTTCTATGTAAATTTATATAAGCACTTTATACAATTATCATGGTCTTAATCCCATGGCACGGAACGTGTTTCAGCTCTTGCCTGTGATTAACTTGCACTGCTGACAGTCCCAGTGAGGCGGTGGGCAGGCTGTGCCAGCACTGGGGAAGATGGCACAGTCACACTGCTCTAGAGCAGCCGATCCCTGGTGTGGAGTGAGTTCAGCAGCACTGAGCACAAATGGGTTACAACTATTTCTGTCTTGTGTCCATTTTTTAAAACAAACTTTGAAAATCAGCCTCTAGTAATGAGATGCTTCTAGCTCCGGGAACTGGGGCTGTATAAGTCCAGCCTTGCTGCTTGGGGCAAGGGGAGCTGGTTTGGTGGGAGCTGCACAGTAATCACTCTGTGGGAGTAAGGAGCCGTGGAAGAGGGTGAAGATATTACCTGTATGGATCCCATGGTGAAAATCAGCACATATGCTGGCATTGTTTGAAGACAAACCACTAATTAATTAAAAATGATGGGTTTTAATAGTATCAAAGGGTACTCTGAAGTTAAACAGGGCACTGAGCAATGTGTCAAGAAGCAATAGAGAAACTGCCCTACATGGATTGTGCTATTATTTAGGGAAAAAATGAAGCATCTCCTTTCTACACGTACAATTAGCAAATAAGTTGGCAGCTTTTATTCTTTCCTTTAGAATTCAACAAGTGACGCTTTGGTGGGTACTGGGAGGGATCTGGCTGGAACAGAGGGATGACTGTTTTTGCACAGTGCTGTGGAGTTAATTTTCAGAAGTCTGACAGAGCTAGGAAGAATTGAAGCAGTGTGCAGAGAGGACTTGTTTGTCTTTTTGTGGGTCTCTAGCTGCACGCACTCCATAGGTTTTGTGCATAGCTCTTTGGAGCAGGCTGCGTTCCACCCTGTTCGTGTCTGTCCTGGTACATGGGGACTCCACCTCAGACCTGGAATCTGTGAGTGATGCAATAAAACCGTGCTCACTGTTGGAGGTACTGCTGGTGACACAGGCAGCTGGTTCTGTTTTGCACCAGAAGCAGGGATTTTCATCTTGGTTGTTTTCTGAAAAGCTCATCTAGTCTTCCCCAGAGCTGTGCCATGGCAGCTTACAGCAGAAATGCTTTTTGGAGTTGGCTCTCTTCAGTAGAGTTTTGATGCATTTCATTACCAATATGTGTTACACCAAGTAAACTTGGGTGGAACGTTTGCAGGATTCTGTTAGGTTACAAACAACCGTTGTTCCTTAACTAATGATTTGAAGCTGTTTGCTACTCTCATCAAAAAGCCTCGAGATTCAAAGCTCAGTTCACTGCGGGGGCATCTCTGTGAGAGGCAGAGGATGTGATAATGTTCTTTGTACCCTTTCTCTTTGGTACTCATTTCCCTGTTCTTTTCACTCCCCCAAAAGGACACCCTGTATGCGTACCCCTGTGGCTCTGACCACACTCCCAGCCCCATGGCCAGCCGGGTGCCCTTGGAAGCAGCCCCACTCCTGGAGACAGCAGAGGCCCGACTGACAGCTGTGGCAGTGAATGTGGAAGATGGCCACACCATTGCTTTTCTAGGAGATAGCAGAGGGAGACTGCATAAGGTATGGTCTGTCTGCAGCAGGAAGCAAAGAGCGTGAAACTAATTGGGGATGCTGGGGTTGAGGGTAGTGGGAAAAGCAACTTCACTTCTGTAATTCCTTGTGTAGGACAGATGTCTCCCGCTCCTCTTCTGTTACTTTGCCTGCATACTGCTGTGACTCTTTTGCAGGTGTATATAGGAGCAATGGGAGATGCACACGTATATGCTTCTTTAGCCATCCAGTTGAACAGCATGGTGAGTGGAGACCTTCTGTTCGACCACTTGCAGGAGCACCTCTTCGTCATGACCCAGTCAATGGTAAGAGCAATTAAATCCCTTCCACAAAAGAGCTGAAAGGAATTGAGTTCCCAGACGTTGCTGAAGGGAGTGGAGGAGGCGCTAAGAAATGTGCCAGAGGTTTCTGACATCAGAATATGGCATATATGTTTTCCTAAGTTGATCAGGCTGACTTGTATTAGCAGTGATTGTGTGGTAAGTTTTACAGATAAAAGCAAGCTGTGCAAGGAACCATGCAATGCACCTTTCCTTTTCTGCAGCCTTCTGTAATTCTTTGTGCCTGGTGGCAGCAGGAGAAGCAGCATTGTGATTGCTGAGGCTGCTGGGTAGAAAATTGAGCTGTGGGTCTTTTATTGGAGAGGATTTGTTGAACACTCAGATCAGCTTCTTGAGCTAGAAAGAAAAGGATCCTCCTGGCAAAATGAAAGCAACCCCTGTGTTACATTGTCAGAAGGAAAGAGCAAACTGAAAATGAGAATGTGCTGGAAAGCCACTGCTTCCCTTCACCCAAACCCTCATGTGCAGTCTGAGATGCTCAGATTTTATAATACTTCAAAAGAGGAGGTGAAATCTGTGAGTGGAAGATGATTAGGGGAAATCTGTAGTATATCCCTAGAAGTAATTGTTCTGTCAATTAAAAAAATGCAAAATTCATGATATACTTAGCAAAAGTAATCGGTTGAGGATTAGAAGATGATATTTTAAAGTAACTGACAGCACAGTAGCTGAAGTGTAGTAGCAGATTTAAAAGAAAAAAAAAAAAAAAAGGCAAAAGGTTGAAATTAGCAAGGCTAGTCTGTTAAGGTGGGCATGTGCTGCGAGTCAGGCTTACCCCAAGTGCTGCAGAGAGGGTTGTGTTCCACTTTGCTCAAAGCTGATTGCTCTACTTTCAGTCCAAGTGGTAGCTCTGCCAGACAGAGCTGGGCAATGGGGCAGGTGCGTTCAGAGCCCTCAGCTGAGCTACCAGCTTCAGCCTGGTGAGCTGTCAGGAGGCAGTCTCTCATGATGCAGTCCAGAAAAGCAAGCAAGTAAATGGTATTATCTGTTATTTATCACTAAATAAAGTGTTCTTGCAAGAAATGTCATGGATAATGTTTTCAGCTGCATGCTCTTTACCTCAGTATCTCTGCAGAGCTTGAAGTTAGGGTCCTTCCTCAGTATGTAAAATAGGCATTCAGATGGGCTTTGGGGATTTCTTCCTTTTTTTCCTTGTGTTTTTGTGCAGTATTAGGAATTAGCGTGAAATTTCAGTGAGTATGCCGATAACGGGCTAGGAGGAAGAAGCAGTATTCCTGGGACCTGCCTTCTGCGTGCTCTGTTTTCATGGATTTCTTTCTGACAGGTGCTAAAAGTTCCTATACTGGAGTGTTCCCTGTACTCAGACTGCGAATCCTGTCTGGCACTGAAGGATCCTTACTGTGGCTGGTGTGTCCTCCAGGGACGGTAAGATGGATCCTGCAAGGTTTTTGGAGGAGTAATGTTTAGGAATTGTCCCCGCTTACTCTCTTCCTCGTGTCTGTGTCTCTATATATCTCTAGTGTCTGGATTTATTTTTAGCTTCTTCGTGGGATATGCTTGGCCTACAAATTCGTCGTGATTTACCATTCTTCTGTCTCTTTCTCTAAAACACCCCTATAAGTCACAGTTGCACAACAGTCTCTTCCAGTTGCTTTTTGGATCTTTGGTTACCACTCGGTTACCAGTGGACTTCAGCCAGGTTTTAGGCTGCCTACAGCTCAAATTGCCCCACTTAAAATTCTATCTCTTGTACTTGGTGCTTTTCTACTTCTTGCTGCCCTGCTGATATTGCTTCACAGGAAAGAAACAGTTTATTCCAGCATGTCTATCTGCTTGCTTGTTGGCTGTCTCCCTGTAGAATGCCCTAGGACCTGCTTTATGGCCCTGAAGCCATAAATGGCAGTGTACTCATAACGGTGCTGGGAGGCTGGGACTTCATGGCTTGTGTGGCAACTTCCCTGAGAATCCAGCAAGGGTTTCAGACAGCCAGCATTGGCTTGGCAGTTGGATGTGTGCCCTGCTGGGGCTGTGCAGATCTCTCATAGGGCTTTCTGCTGTTTCTTTGCAGGTGCAGCCGTCGCTTGGAGTGCTTGTGGACTGGGTTGAGTGAGCAGTGGCTCTGGAGCTTTAACTCTTCACAGCAGTGTCTCTCTGTCCAGTCACTAACTCCAGCCAATATCAGCAGAGAGGAAAAGAGAAATGTGAGTAGTGATGATTCTGACAATATTCAAGCAGTAAAATGTCCTACAAAATTGTAGGAGCCCACAAGTCTTGCTGGTGCTTTCAATGGAATATTGAGTGACTGAGCTTTCAAGCACGTCTGCCTCACATGAGGGACTTAAGTTGGCAGTGCCAGGAAATGTAATTGTTTTTCCTGTAAATCTAAATGTCCATGTCTCCTAGTGGAAAGTTACTAGGTATTCTGGAGTATTTGATGACTGCTTGAGTGAGGACCTTCCTTGGCTTGATATCTATTATGTGTCCCTGTCTGTGGGTTCAGAGTGTTTCTGACTCTGCCTGTCAGGGCTATCTAAAAGGAGCTACCCCAAGATAAGGCTTCAGAGTGGCACCAGGGACCTGGCAGAAAAGCTGAGGTATGGCAGCATTTTGAAGTCCATCACTGTGTTAGGATGTGACAGGAATCTGTCTTCTGCTAAAGATTTGATCAAGGGGGGAAACTGCCCATTCCTTGCTGGATGCCGAGTTCAGTGGGAGAATGGCAGGAGATGATGAGTGGAGCAGCCTTCCCAAAAAGGTATTATAATAGGAAAATAGTTGTGTGTGTAAATAACTGCTTTATGAGACTCTTCCTTTGAAAAAGTAGAACCAGAATATTAGATGAAAAAATGTTTTAGAGAACAGAACATTTACTGTGTACTATTGAATTGGCAGATATTCCTGGCTATCTCAGACTTACCTTCTCTACGCGAGGAAGAATTTTACTCATGTTACTTTCAAGATTATGAAAGCCCAGCAGTTCTGACAGAGTCAGGAATCATGTGTCCTTCACCAGATCCCAACCAAACACCAGCCTTGCCAGCAGGAGCAGGTCAGTGAAATGCTTTAAATGGGGCATGATAGCTCAGATAGCACTGTCAAGAAAAAGTACATTTTGGGTCAGAGTGACGGGATTAACAGCCATGGATATACACAGTCTGTCAGCAAGTGTTCATTTCATTCTGTCATTATATCTGTTTGCTTGCTACTTGTGTGTCACGCACATCCTGTGCTATTCTGGGCTGTTGCCAGATTCCAGTGCCAAATTCTGGTGGTTGCAAAGGAGCTGCTCCTTGAAGGGTTGTATGAAAATCTGAGTAAGATCTGAAATGCAGTCTAGAGTGGGTAGCTGGTTTGGCAGCTTTTGTCATAAATCTGGAGAGAGGACTCTCTTAAACTCTGCTGCTTCTTTTTCTTTTTTTTTAACCAAACAAAATGCAAACCTTTCCGAAATCTGCACGTGAATGGAAGAAGAAAGTACATGGAAGAAAAGTGAAAGAGGGAACCACAGCTATTGAGAAGATTAGAAATGAGTCTGCAATGCAGCAGACCGCAGAAAATACAGTCAGCCTATTACTGTAAACAGTAACTGGCTAAGTATTGCTAATTGGCTGCTCTGAAGCACCTGGCAGGTTCTCTGTTTATGGCCTTTGTGCTGGATGTTACCCAGCCTGTCACTGTGAGCTCTGCTGAGCAGCTTTCTTCAGCGAACTTGTTCAGCTGAAGTAAACAAGGCAGGTGCTGGCTGGGAGCGTTCTGCACAAATAGCTAAAAATTCACCTAAATAGCTGAAGATATTTTGCCGTGTACTTATACAGCTGCCTTAAAGGCCTGAAACAGTCTCTATGGATGTAACATCGCAGCAGGACGAAGCTTGCTCTGCTGTTCAGTCTCAGGCACTTTGACTTTTGGTATTTGTCTGCTGGCTTTCACGCTGCTTGGAATAAACCAACCTGGTCTCCTTTTTGGTCAGGCACAGAGAGCAGGTTTCATGCCCTATTACACCAGGCAAAGAGAACAGGTTTGGCTTTTCCATTTATACAGCAAATGTTGACCTGAATTTAAACTGTGAAGGTCACAAAGGTAAATCCACAGTCTAGCTTTCACTGTTCTTTGGATACTTTTAGCAACACCTTTGTAAGCCAGTCTTGCTTTTATTACAAGAATTAAGTATTTTACCTATATTATTTTCACCTTCCTTCTCTGAAGTTTAGCAACCTGCTTCTGTTTTCTAACCTAGCTTATCAGACATGAACCATCCAGGAATCTCATCTGAGCTGTCCTTCTGCTCCTGCAGCAGTTCTTCTAGTCAGTGGACTATGGCCAAATGCTGTTAGAACAGTTTGCTGTGTTAACTGTGCCAATGTTCTCTTCATATCTTTTTGTTATTTAGGTTTTCTCTCTCCTTCGCTGTATTTGTAGCCTTTCTTTGCACTATCTTTATACTCTGCTAAGAGTAATTTGAAGTTGCTAACCAGAACTATACAGTTTTCTAAATGAGATGTCATTAGAGCCTCTTACACTGATATTTTCCTATTCCTATTTAAAATATTTTTCCCAGCTTGCTAAAATATTTACAGATTTACTTTAGAGGTTGCATACAGCTCCTCTGTCTCTTTATGCTGATGAGTTCCATGTTGATAGCAAGATCTTTTGCTCATAATTTACAAGTGCTTGACCTTGTCTTCTGTGCTGAACAGCACCATTGGCAGTCATGGGAAATAACTGGCTTTTTGGAAAAAAGAGGGTTTTTATAAGTATGGTGTCATTGTCCTGAAATCCGGGGAAGCGTTGGCCTTCCCACCACTGCCAGATGCAGTCACCTTTCTAGCAGTGATAGCAGCTGGCAGCGTTACAGCAACTCCTGCCTTCAGCAGCACGTGATACCCACGGTTTTTCTTAATTCTAGTTTTTCACCTGTGTTACCAGCATCATGTCTCTCTTGTCACCCTGTTAGGAATCTAGTTCAAGCCTGAGGGACCCTCTGTCAGACAGGATAGCTACTTTGTTGCCTTCCAGACTTCTGCAAATGAATAGATTTTTGCATGCCAAAGAAAGACTGAACTCTCTTAGAGGAAGGATGGACAACCTTGTTACTTATTTTCATAGCAAATTGTCCTGGACAGATGGCAGCTCCTGGAGTTCAGCACAGCACGCAATACATTTCTGTTTAGAGATCGAATACTCAGTTCTAAGATTGAGGGCATTTGTTTGAAATGAGATTGACATTTTTAGTACTGTCATATGCAAAACATGGCATTCAGGTTCATGCCATCAGATTTAGTTAGCTATGACTGCTCTTGCAGTTATTTGATCTGTCATAAAGCAATGATAATGTTTTCTCCAATGAGAATCTGGCTGTCCTGAAGCTTGTGGTTAACATGAGACTTAGGTTTAAAGCAGATAAATCTTTGGTCGTTGCAAGTGAGTTTACAGCTCCTGTGAACTCCTTCACTGACTCACCTCTCAGTCTGGATGTAACAACAAAGATCTCAAGGCGATGGCTGCATGTGAAGCACATGTTGGTTCTAAGGGTTGGGTTTTCCTTTGGATCACAAATGACAACAATCATCTTTGAGCCTGGAGTGTCACCTCTTCCTCTAATACAGAGGTGACTGTGGAATTATAGCAAACGTAGACAGAGTGATCTTCAGTCATCTTCCTTCCCCTGGGTTGGGAAGAGCTGTTGTAGACTGCTCCTGATAAACTTGTCCAACCTGTTTTTAGTGTCCATAGGATAATCTAGTGATGGAGATGCTAGGAGCATGGAAGGGAATCTGTCTCCAGGTTTGACAAGCGTCTTCCACGGAGCATGCTGTGTCTTTTAACAGTATGGCACTCTGACTGGCTCCCTTTCTAAGAAGTTTTTATTTCGCTTTCAGATCATGTCACCATAAAGCTCGTAGTGCGTTTCCATGACATCTTCATTGCTTCTGTGGACTTCTCTTTCTATGACTGTGCTGCAGTGGCCCTGCTATGGAAATCAGCACCGTGAGCACCTGCTTTTTCTTGTCTGTAGCTCTAGGGAGGGTGGCTGTCATGTCCTGCATCAGTGTGGCAGCTGCTTTTCTATCGCTGTTCCAGGTGCCAGAAGTGTGTGAGCAGTTCCTGGGGGTGCAACTGGTGCGTCCAGCAGCACCTCTGCACCCACAAAGCAGCCTGCGAGGATGGGACCATTATCTACAATGAAAGGGTGCGTCTCCTGCTCAGTCCTTTGGTGGTGAAGCAGCCTCGTGTTAACATAGCCGTGGGGAATAATATGGACTGGTTTTGTCCTTGCGTTTTATTGTGTTGTCTTTTCTCTTACCTGGCCATGTTGTTTTTCTTTAGGCTCAGATCCCAACTTCAAGTGTGTTCTCTTCTTCAGCAGCTCCTCTCACTAAGTCCTCTACCATGGCCCCAGCGGTGGCCGTAAAACCCATCACTCCCCCAGTGCATGCAGTACCAAGCACTGTGCCCCCCACAGAGCCTAACCACATCACGTTCTCTGCTGCCTCAGATTCAATGACTGAGCCTACAGAAACCATCAGCAACCCATACTCAACTCTCTCAACTGAAGCAGCATCTCTCCAGGCCATCACAGAACCCCCCCTGCCACCACCAGCAGACAAACCTGCTGTAACTCTGCCAGCCACAGCTTCTCCTGCTGCATCTATTCTTACCAGCCCAGCCAAAAACGTGGATCGTGCAGCCTTGCCAACCATAGGGCCATCCACTGCCCAGGAGCCATGGCACACCGAGCCACCTACTACTGTAGCAGCTACTCCTCTGTTCACATCTTCTCCAGCTGTGACACCTTCCCCTCATGTCACCAGTTTCAGATGGCCTCTGACTTCTTTTCCTACCACGGAAGCCCTGAGTTCTGCCATCCCATCTCCTCAAACCTCTAGCCAGATGCCAGATGAGCCTTCTGCCTCTAATGACTCTCCTGCCATGCTGGGAACTGAAATACCTGTGTCAGAGCCACCACCATCAGCTCCCCATGACTGGCTGCCGGGGGAAGACACAGAGCTTCAGGACACAGAGGATTGGATGGATTTGCTGAAGGCTGAAAATGACACATCTCCCTTCTCTGCTTCTACTCTTTTATCGGGTGATGGTGATTCTTCAGAGAGGGATATCCCTGACTTACCCAGGATCCTCCACCCTGACCTTGACTATCAGTATGATGCCCCTGGATTTTGGGAGGTAAGCTGCTGAACTTCAGAACCTGCAGTTTAAGGCTGTAATGATTTGAAATTCTGATGTGGTTTGTTGATCTAACGTTTCAGCACATAAGAGAAGTCGTGCTCTCTGAGAAAGTAGGTGACCGCTGTAAAGTGCGGGGTGAGAGGTGGCAATGTGGAGTACCCAGGTCTTGTGGAAATACTGCTGATCTGAAGGTGGCAGCTGCTGTGATGTCCAGAGTATTCACAGTTTTGTGCTGTTCACCCATTTAAGCTTGTGTGTTGCTTTCTTGTAACACCTGCAGATGTTTCTTTGTCCAGACAGGGCTTTACTTCTTTGTTGGCTTATTATGTATCTGATTTCCTGTATGAGAGGTGTGGAAATCTCTTTCTCTAAAGATGCTGTGTTTATTTTCAGAATGAAGAGCTTAGTTGGGGTCCTGGTGCATGTCCCTGTGTGCAAGGAATCCAGGGATCTTCGCTGTTTCCAGTCAATGTGGCAAGGAAGATAACCCTGCTTGGGAAGAACTTCCACCTCTACCGGGTAGTTAGCTGCAATTTCACATCAGCATTGAGAAATGGTGTCAGTGCAGAGCACTGTTTGGGCAGCCAGCCCACTGGACTGCTAAAATAATTCTAAATAAGTTGTGGCTCTGCTGAGGCTTTTCCTGTGTTCTGTCAAAAACAGCTAGAGGGGTGACCGACTTCTGTGAATAAGCAGTTATGTAGCTGGATTTCTTCCTGGGTAGGAGGGTATGCAGAAGAAGGGGGACCACAGATGTGCAGTGACCTGCTGGGGATCTGCAAGCATTTGCGTTAAGTTACACCTGTACCACAGTGCAGACAGCAGTTCTTGGAGTAACTTTCTGCTGAATCCCTGCTAGTTTTTTCTATCTCCATAAACTAAACACAGATCATCTGTTCCCTTTGTTTTCTTGACTGGTAATGCTGATGTGGCTGTTCCTGTTGTACCTGAAGCTTCCATGGTGGGGAAAACCAGCCCTGGAAAACTTCATTCCCAGGGTGTGTCTCTGATAAAAAAAAAATTGTTTGCTTCTTAAGATGGAATACTGCTTTGGTAACCCTTTACAAACAACTACTTCAGAACACACAGCCCACAGGCTAATTGCTAGTTTGTGTGTTAAACTTGACTTCACCACTCAGAGGAGCTGAGCTGGTTACAGACACATATCCTTCTTTTTTAACAAGGTGTGCATGAGCAATTCAAGGAGAGTTTACAGGAGGGAGAACAAAAATGCACTTAATGTTTCCAAGATGCAGTGCTCTAATCTGTGTTCTCTACCTTTTGTTTCCAGGACCAGCAGTGGGACTATGAATGTGTCCTGAATTTGGAAGGGAAGACGATGATGATGGAAGCTCATGTGGAAGGGGATGAAGCAGACCAGTCCCTCTGTTACATCACCTGCCAGCTGAACCAGGTGAGCGCTTGGGATGTGTGATGGCATTTCACAGTTCATACTGATACTGATTTTATTCACCTTCCTGGTGGTACTGGCATTTCAGGCTGCAGAAAGATTGTGCGTTCTGAGCCACAAGATCTGTTGCTGTGTTTGGCAAGGCACAGAATGGTGCCATCTCAGAATTGCTGCTCAGTGCAGCCTGCTGCCTCTGCTGTAACTTGAATTGCTGCTTTGCACAGTTTGCAGATTGTGAGTTCTGTGGCAGTGGTTCTTCTGTGTGGATTTTAATAGGTGAGGTTTTCAGGCGGAGGTGATGTTCTTAGTTTGCAACCTTACATAGTTAAAAGGAACATTAGCTTTTGTGCACACAAGCCCTGCAGATCCATTATAATCCTACGTCTCCAGCTCAGCTAAAATTGCAGAAGTGCCAGCTTGACCAATTTTCTGAGCAGGTGGCTTGTAATTAGGAATCAGACATTTAGGAATGCAGTTAGGAAGTTAAACAAGTATTGCCGTGAGCACACACTTGTTTGCAGAGTTCTTCCTGGTGAACCAATGTCTGTTGCTCTTCTTAGAGCTAAGGGTGACTGACTGAGGCAGTGAGGACAAGCCCATGCTGCCATCACTTGAGCTAATGCTTGTTTGACTGCATCCATCTGAGCTGTGCATGATGAATGTTAGTTTAGTTTGTTTTTTCACAGCCTATTTAGCTGGTATGTTTGTGACTTCAGTAAGTCCTTTACCTTGATGGTTTCTGTCTTTGCAGCACAGCTACACTGCACCTCAGCTCGAGTTCAATGCTGTGGTGTTCGTGCAGAGGCGACGGCACCTTCGAGTGGACAGTGCTGCAGACCTTCACGGTAGGAATGCAGCACTTCTCAGAGACAGCAAACGGGATGGAAGGGAATCAAGAAATCCTCAGCTTTATCTACCTGTATATTTGCATCTGTAGTAATCTTATCACCAGACAACTGAAGAAGACATACAGTCTCATTTCCATTTCACAGAGAAGAGAGATGGAGGGGGTTCTATGTAGGACACCAAATTGTTGGGTTGTTCTATGCCTTAGGGACTGTTTTCACATGCTTCTGAATGCTTCTCTTGCAGTGACTTTCTACAACTGCTCTGTGGGACACACTGACTGTAGCCGCTGCCAAACAGCTGACTCAAAGTACAGCTGTGTGTGGTGTGGAGGTGACAAGCCCAGCTGTATCTTCAGGGGCTCCTGCAAGGAGGAGATAGAAGACCTGTGTCCAGCACCTCTCATTCACTCTGTGAGTAACCACCTTCTCACTACTGTATGGCATTCTTCAGTTGAAAACAGAGGTCTGTAATTCAATAGTATGTTGGCACATTGAGAAGCATGCTGATCCTATTCTACTGTAATTCCTTGGTGATGTGAGGATGCTAAACTTGTGCTGAGCTTTCGTTGTACTGATAGTGAATGCTGGGGAAAGATGCATTTGTATCTCATGTGAGCTGAAACTGATGTGCCAAAAGAGGCATGACATTTTAAAAACAGGAGAGGGTCTGCAGATTGTATCCTCCAACTCTTCCAGGCCAGACTGTCAAACAGACTGGCCCAACTGAACCTGGGGTAAAGGAGGGCAAAACCTAATGATAATGGCACAGTGAGGATGTGAAAGGTGTAACAGGTTACTGGGATGAATTATTTGTTTGTTTATTTTAAGTGTTTCTTGCTAACTGCCACATGACAAGTGTCTGTAGCCATGTGTCCCTTTTGCTTGTCAGCTTGTCCTCCCTCCAGTGGCACACAGCGTCCATGTGCTGCATCTTGTCTTAGTTCATCTTGGATGCTGCTCAGGGACAGAGC
Organism: Callipepla californica brunnescens; assembly: GCA_023055505.1. Taxonomy (NCBI): domain Eukaryota; kingdom Metazoa; phylum Chordata; class Aves; order Galliformes; family Odontophoridae; genus Callipepla; species Callipepla californica. The sequence continues at coordinate 7,608,078 of JALIRH010000015.1, forward strand.
TTTGAAGTTTGTGCAGCATGTGATTCATTGTCGTACTGATGCTGAGGGGATAATGGTGCTTGCTGCTTCAATACAAATAACATGTACCAGCTTGTGCATTCCCATCCTTCAGTAGAGATGCCCTACAGAGTGGCCAGCATGTTGATGAGAAGGCCAAGCAGGGCAGTCCTTGTCTGTAGAAGTCCACAGTGGATTAATACCCTCTGGGGAGTGCTGCAATGGTGAGGTATAGGAAAGAAGGCTCTGACTGTGGTGTTCTGTTATGATCTTTCTTCTGAGGATCCAGCCTGGTACCAGTCCTGGTTACCAAAGTGAATCCATAGCAGTGACTGGACCAGGCAGTTGGTACTGGGACAATTGTGAAGGGCCCTGTGCTGTAGATCAGGTGCCAGACTGAGGAGGTCTGAGATAATGTGACATTTAAACGTGCATGGATGTCTTTGCAGGTGTACCCCCTGTCTGGACCAGTGGAGGGTGGCACTAGAATCACCATCACTGGCTCAAACCTCGGGCAGAAACATCAAGACATTGCAGAAACTGTCACTGTTGCAGGAATTCCCTGTGCCGTAAATGCTCAAGAGTATGAGATCTCTAGCAGGTAGAGTATCTGCAAACCTCCTCCCAGAGACAGGCACTGGCTTTTCCCTTGGCTGCTGATACCAGGCTGAGATTTCATTGCCTTTCCTGTAGGCAGGTATCGGGCCTTGCCCGTTCCTTAGGGAGTGCCTCTGAGTGCTGTTGCTTTCTGATTTGTCTCTCCCCAAGCGGTGACCATGGAGCAATATGTTTTTTGTACAAGGCTGTGACCAAACAGGCCCACCATGTGCTGAACACACTGCTGGTGTGGGGGCCGTGGGCCAGCATGCTCAGGGAGGCACAGGCTTGGAGCCATGCTGATTCATCAGTGTGTTCCCAGTGACAGCTTTATTTCTGTAAAGCAAAGGGCACAGCTTTTGTAAGTGTCACTGCTAGGGAAATACCGTATTAACACACAGCAAGGATGAGAATGTGTGGTTGGAGGTACAGCACAGTCTGTTGCCTCTGCTTGAGTGAGCATATCTTTAAAATGTTGTTCTTCACTTGCTGGCTAGACCTCAACCTCCTAAAAACAAATGCAGTGAAAGGATTCCCTTAGCTAGGGACTGATGGGAATCTTGCTGGACACTATGCCACACTTCTGATTAGCAGGGCCCAGCAGTTACACAGAACCTGTAAAAGCAGTGGCTAGGAGGAGGATGAGAAGGGTAAAGAGATGTCCTGCTGAATCCAGCTAATGTCAGAAATAAAGGGAACTGAGTAGCTGGTGTGTCTGGTCAGGGAAGGGCCATAAAACAGGAAAACATAGTCAGGTTTGAGGGATGTGACTGAAGGAAATAGGAAGCAGGGAGAAGGAGAAAACAGTATTTTCAGGGCAAATAAGTGGGAGCCTTGGACAAGGGAGGGAGAGGAGCCAAGCAACCAGCAGGAGATGAGAAGAGCAGAACAATTGTGAGTAACCTCTCATCAGAGCTATCACAAGCCCATTTTTCCATCCCATGGTATCTGTTGCACCCTTTCCCCTGAAGCCAGGTAAGTTCCTGCTGGGAAGTGGCCTGCTATGTTGAGCAGTGTTGTCTTGTCTGTGCTCTTTGTTTGTCTGGATCCATCTGCTTTCTGTTTTCATCCTAGAACTAGAATATAATCTTGCTGGGGTAGCAGTCTTTGTTATGTCTGTCACCTGGCATCACAGGGTTCTGACTTGAGACTGTCTCCCTGCCCTGCCTAGATTCAAATTCCTGAGTCTTTTTGGTTGGGGGATTATAGCTGTGTATATGGAACTCACTCCTGAGCAAGGCACTGACAAAATTAATGTGTAGGAAAGCTGGCAGAAGTCTGCTGCAGTGCTGAGTTTTTCTACTAGTAAATCAGTGCCCTAACATGGGATTCCTTGCTACCCTATCTGAAGTACAACCTGATTTTTCACCTTGTTAGCATCTCCCAAACCAAATTACAGTGGGGGAAGGGACTGAGAAGAACAGGAGGTGCGTACTGAGGGAGCTGGCTGGTCCTGGAGGCTGCTGGCTGATGAGCAGTGCCAACTGGTCTTGTCTTGACTTTTGTTCTGCATCAGCCACAGTGCTAATGTGTGGGTTGACCTCTGCTAGCCTGAAGCCACTCCAGACATAACCATTTGGATCACTTTTGGACTGTAATGAAGGTCTTGGCCTCTTCGTGCAGCTGCTATAGTGGGCTTCCTCCTGTCTGTCCCACTGTCAGATTTGAACAGCCCATTTGAATGGCCACCTGCTTCTTTCTGCTGCACCTAAACCAGCTTGTAAAGGAGTTTTTCTATGTTCAGCCGTATGTTCTGAGCATGTGGTGAGGCTGCAAGAGAAGGGAACTGAGGTTGCCAGGCGGTTTTAGAACGTGGCACGGTGGGTACAGCTCATCTTCTTTTCCATGCTGTGACACTGCTCTCGGATTGTCCTGCAGCATCGTGTGTGTCACCGGTGGGAGCTGGACAGAGAGAATTGGGCACATTGTGGTGGAAGTGCCTGGAGGAGGACGTGGAATCTCTGAGCACGTTTTTACCTATCAGGTAATACAGCTATCACTTCTTTAATACCTCTTTCTGATCAAAGCTGCACGCTGTATTGAAGATGTGAGTGCAACAGCAATTTGTACCACGTTATAAAGAATTCTTCATAGCGTTCAGTCAGTTTCCCAGGAATTCATAATGTTTGATGTGTTTCTGTTGAGAGCTGTGCTTGCTGTTTCAAAGCTCACACTTGGGCTGCTTTACTATTGTAGTCTCCCAGCTCCTTCTCACTTCGTGTATCTCACTTTTCATTTATCAGTAGTGAATTGCTTACCTCTGTTGCCTGAATTTTCATGCACCACCTCAGTGGGACTGAGTGTTTGTTGCTGTGAATAATTTTATTAGATTTCCTTTCTCCTTTCCAGGTGACCTAAGAGCATGTTGCACTGCACAGGTCTTAACACAAATTCTTAGGGCTCCCTGCTGGTAATCTCCTCATTTTCTAGACAAACAGACAATTTATCTGCTACCTTGTACTTCCTAACTTGAGTTCTTAATCCAGTTACTGATCTGAACAATCCCTTTGAGCTGTTTATCCTAGGGTTTGTGTGTGAGGCTTATGGCTTTGCTATTTGCAGCATCCATCTGCCTTTTGCATTTTGTGGAAAGACAAGTCCCTAGCTCACGTTTCTTGCTGGTGTGGTTGGTCCCCTCCCTCTGCTGCTACCACTGTGCAGTGGGGAGCTGTGGGAACTTAGCTGAGGACTGCTGTGATTAGGAATCTCTAGCTTGTATTTTCAGAGCGCTGGAGGTCCCTGCTTTCCTTGCCTTATTTTGTGAGGTCCTTGTCACTCAAGTTCTTTTTGTTGTAGTTTTCTTTTTCCTTCCAGAACCCAGAGCTGAAATCCATTGTTCCAACTCAAGGCCCCAAAGCAGGAGGAACCTGTCTGACCCTGTTGGGCTCAAAGCTGCTAACTGGACATCCTAATGAGATCAGCGTCCTGCTTGGAGACCTCCCTTGCCACATGTAAGATCAGAGCCTGCCATTGTGCTGGCTGTGTGCTGCCCCAAGTGTGCCCTAGAGCCCTGCAGGTTGTCAGCATTAAACTTAGGAAAACAGGAAGAGGTTCACAGGCTGTCAGCAAAGAGTGAGGTGTTGTGTTATGAAACCTTCCACTTCAGTGGCTGTATGAATCCCTTGTTGTCTTTTTTTTATCTCTCCAAGCCTCTCTGAGATGACGGAGGATCAGCTGGCGTGCCAGACGAGTCCCAGCAATGTGTCTACAGAACTCCCAGTCACTGTCAAATATGGGGACCAGGAGCGGAGGCTGGAAGGATCCCTCTTCAGATATACTCTGGATCCCAACATCACTTTTGCAGAGCCACCCAAAAGCTTTCTTAGGTACAGAGACAGTGCTTGCACCTTCCCCAGGGCTCTGTGCTGTGGGGGGCAGGTGCTACAGTACTGATGTCATCTGTTTGTTGTGTTGCACTCTGGAGTAGAGCCAGGCTTGTAGGAGTGGGCATAAAGAAAAGGGTGGGAGCGTGGGCAAGACAGAGTTAGCGAGTAATAGGTGTGTGAGATGAGCTGCTTTTCTCTTGCAGTGGAGGGAGAGTGCTCAGAGTTCATGGGTACAACTTGGATGTTGTACAGAGCCCGAAGATTCGAGTTACAGTTTCTCCATCTGAACGCCGGCGCCGAGGGCTGGGGCGATGGCGCAGAATCATCCCAGACACCGAGTGCCCTGAAGATGCTCTGTGCAGCATCCAGCAGGTAACGTGGCAGAGGGCTTGATGGTGCTAAGGCTGTGTCAGAGCTGGTTGTATAGTGTTGCAGAGGTGGACTTTCTGTCCCTGGGACTTCAGGACCTGTTGCTCTTATCTGCTTGTGTTCTACCAATTAAGTTTTGGCCAAATGAAAGCAATCTCTGCCAGGTTAAGTGCTTTCACAAACCTTGATGTGAGCTGAGTCTAATTTTGCTTAGGGATGTTCGAGACTTGTGATAGGAAACAAACATCTTTCACTGAGATACCAAACTGGGCAGAGTTCAGTGAAATTACCAGTTCTATCAACATTTTTCTGCTCTCCAATTGCCTGTCTTGAGATGTGTAACTGTAGAGGTATTGATCTGACCATCAAGACAGCACATCTTGCAGCAGAATTTGAGAATATTTGGTGGCCAAAGTACAGCAAGCATTTGTATTCGTGGTGCAAAAAAATAGAGGGCTTCCTGTACATAACCTTGGAAGCCTTTTTTCTTCGGTCTCAGTGTGCTGTGAGGTGTAATCATCTGACATATCATCTGACATGTCATCTGGCATTCCAAGATTCATGATGAGGATGATGCTTTTCATATTCTTACATGTATACGAAAGCTGCTCTAACCATGAGGGATGCTTTCTTTGCATACTAAATCCCTTTCAGGTTTTTATTGCACGGATGTGGAGCTGTACGTGCTCCTGATGGGCATGCACTAGTAAAAGCTGTTTCTCCAGTATTTTTTGGAAGGCATTTGTGGCTGTGGATTCCTATGGGGAGACTCTAATGCTTTCACCACATGTTTAAAATGTGTATAACCCAACACAGGACACTTCTTTCACAGAAATATTCAGGTTATTAAGAAAATCTGCCTTGCGTTGGAAGTCTTTGATTTCACTCCAGAGTTTACTGCTGGGGAACGTCAGAGCTAATTTCCACTGTTGAGAACTTGGTACTTGCAGCAAAACCAGTGCTCAAAAGGTTGTCTTCAGAGTAACACAATGAATTCCTCAGGTTGTGAACTTTTCTATATACAGTTAGCAGTTTCTTTGGCATTGTTCTGGGTAAAAGGAGCACAGATTGGCCCCAGATTGCTCAGGGCTGGGAAGTACTGCAGAGCTGCGGGAGAAGTGTTGGTGTTTCACCATTCATGTTTTTTCTTTGCTTTTAGTTTGAAGAACCATGTCTTGTTAACTCCTCCTACCTGATCCTGTGCAAAACTCCGGCCATTAACTTGCTACTGCGAAGTGTCCACATCAAACTGGAATTTATTCTGGATAATCTGAGTTTTGATTTCAACTCGTTGCATCCCATGCCCTTTTCTTACGAAGTCAACCCCATCCTCAAGCCACTGAATGCTGAAGATCCTGCCAAGCCCTATCGTCACAAGCCAGGAAGTGTCATTTCTGTGGAGGTAACACAAGAAACAACATACGCTGTAAAAAATTGTTGCTAACCTTAGACTGTTTTAAATTGCTGTCATGCAGCATCCAGTGTTTTAAAGCATTTGACAGGCTTGCAGCCTGTAACAGCACATCTACTTCAGCCCCTGCGAAATGGCACATAGGAAGAGGGGAAAAGGACTGTAGGAAAAAAAAAAATCCTCTTGAGCCCATTTGGATTCATAGGGCTCATAGAAAGTTCCATACTCTTATTCTTAGTTTCAGTGTAAACTAACACTATTTATGTATGAGATATTACTATGAAAAATAATCTACATCTGACAAACCCAAGGCTGACAACCTTTTCACCCTTTCATGTCATCTTTGGGGTCAAAAGAAAGGGCTTCTCTCATCTTGTGCTGCTCTTTTCCTCCATCTTCTCTGGAATTATGGGTAATGAAGATGGTTTTCAGTCCCATCTGATGTACTGTTTCTGTTCTGTTTCTGTTCCAGGGGGAAAATCTAGATCTGGCCATTTCCAAGGATGAAGTTATGGCCATGATTGGGGAAGGAATCTGTGTGGTGAAGACACTAACAAGGAACCATCTTTATTGTGAGCCTCCCTCTGAGCAGCCAGCTCCACGGCATCGCACAAAGCGGGAGGGCACCGACTTGCTCCCGGAGTTCACGGTAGGGGATTGGCAAGAACACATGTTTTTAGTCAACACATGAGCAAGGTGCAGTGGTGGAAGCAGAGGAAAGGCAGAAGCCCTAGGGGCACAGAGCTGTTCTTGTTTTCAACTCTATCTCTAGGTGCCAAACACTGCCTGAAAACAAACAGTCCAGCTGAATTCAGAAGTTGTGCTATAGGACGTAGCCTTCCTGGAGAGCTGTAACCATGATGGAGAAGTCATGTCTTTGCTTTTCAGTGCTGCACTGAGCTTACATCACAGCACGTGCTTTCTTCACAGGTGCAGATGGGAAACCTGAACTTCCTCCTGGGTCGAGTGCAGTATGACACAGAAAGCCCTCTGACCTTCCCACTGGAGGCACAGATTGGTCTGGGAGTTGGTGCATCCTTTGTGGCACTGATCGTTCTGGTCATCGTCTTCATATACAGGTGAGAGGCTGTGACATTGTATGGGAGCTTCAGTCACCCTGGAGACCTTGGGCTGTGATCGCTGGGAACAATTCTGCTTCTTATTACAGGAGGAAGAGTAAACAGGCTCTGAGGGATTACAAGAAAGTTCAAATCCAGCTGGAAAACCTAGAAACAAGTGTACGGGACAGATGCAAAAAGGAATTCACAGGTCAGTCACAGAGCTCCTATGTTTCTGCAGATTGAGGGAAGTTTGAACCACCACACTGAGCCCTACTGCTTTTTCATAGCTGCAGGTTTGTTTGGGTAGCTCAGGACAAGGCTATATTTTTTATCCTATGCCCATGCATTGAAATGTAGCCAGTTTCTTATTTATTGTTTCTCTCTAATTCAGAGCACAGTGATCTGTAAAGACCCCTATGATTCTCCAGTTCATCCTTCAGGCTCAGATGAGGAGCTAAAGGTCAGGACAGCACACTTGGAGGGACCTTAAGGACAGCTGGTCCAGTCTGTGTGTAGACCAGGTTAAATTACACCCCATACATATCCTGAGTCGACAAACCTTGAACTTCAGCTGCAAGCCCTTGTTTGGAGCATCTGCAGCTCTAGAACTGTGCAGGCTACTCAGATTGTAATCTGCAATTAATGTGGAAAGCAGTGAGGAGCAGGAGATTTCTAGTACTTTGTATATGGTTAGTGCCTGCAACCACAGATCAGTGCCAAACTGTTTTCTTCTATAAAACAGCAAGCCAGCACCTAACTGTAAAAGAGAATACATCACCAGATTCACTTTCTGGTTCCTAATGCAGTTTCTCCCAGTGCCTAGTCTAGTGATAGATGTTCTAGTAATGGTGCAACTCTTCCTGATAGGAAACATGCTTCCTCTTCCCAACACTCTCATCCTGCTGGCCCTGATCCCTGCCTACACTCACCCCATGCTCTGTACCATCGGTTGTGTGATAATGGGGTCAACATCACAGGCATTTCCTTTCCCACAGACCTGATGACTGAGATGATGGACCTCACGAGTGACCTGGTGGGCACGGGCATCCCCTTCCTGGACTACAAGTCCTATGCAGAGCGCATTTTCTTTCCGGGCCACCGTGAGTCACCACTGCAAAGGGACCTGGACATCCCTGAATGCCGTCGGCAAACTGTGGAGCAGGGCTTGGTCCAGCTCTCCAACCTGCTCAACAGCAAGCTCTTCCTTACCAAGGTAATGTGCCTCTCTCTGCCTGCAGCATGCTGTGGGATCAGGGTCATATCGCTGTCAGCTGGTGGCAGGAAGCAGACAGTCCTCAGTTAAGTCCATTCCTGAATAGTCCCCTACACAGCACTGCTGCTTTCAAGAGCCAGTAGTTGTTTCCAGTGGATTCACACACTGGTTTTGTTTCTCCTCCCACCAGTTCATCCACACTCTGGAAATCCAGCGTACTTTCTCCCCAAGAGACCGGGCCTATGTGGCATCATTACTTACTGTGTCACTGCATGGGAAGTTGGAGTACTTCACTGACATCCTCAAAACACTCCTGAATGACCTTGTGGAGCAGTATGTGGCTAAGAACCCGAAGCTGATGTTGCGGAGGTGAGCCAGCCAGGCATGGCCCCACCATTGGCTACCTGAGAGGACAGAGCCTTTCTGTCAAGATAGCAATCTTTGAAACCACTGTGGGTAACATAACACTATGGTATGAGCTGCAGTTGTAGGACCAGTATGTGTCCAGGCAACACATGCTGAACTTGAGAAAGCAGAAATGATGGTTTCTCATCCTCACCCCAGCCTGCAGTTGGAAGGGAGGAGGAAAGATGTGAGAAGGAGCTGGCATTGCCCACCCCAGATTCCTGTTCTTTTGCAGTTGCTGTGTGTCAGTTCTCGAGTTCAAGTATTGGGACTGCCGAGTCTCCTAGACTCACTTGCTGTGTAGAGGTTCCTGGGCTCATAATCCTACCACATTTGAAAACTAAATTGAAATATCTCCTGTGTTCAGATCCCCATTAGCCTCCTGTCCAGTGAATCCTTCTGATCTGAACAAATTTACTTTGTTTGAGAGCTGCTGGGGGCTGTCTTCTGTCCCCTCCTTGCCTGTCTCGTTTCACTTCTGTCATCTGGTGCCTCCTTCAGGCTGAAAAGTGCCTCGGAATAACAATTGGGATCAAAAGGATTTAATCTGACTGGTCCCTAAAGTAGTTCATTTTTTTCTCTCTCTTTTCTTGATTGCTTATCATTGTTTAGCATTCTCTTTTCCCAAAAGGGGTGATCTTTATCTCCAGTTCCATCCTTGCTGTGCACTATATTCATGTGACCAACCCCATGGTCTCTTTCAGGACAGAAACAGTGGTAGAGAAGCTACTAACCAACTGGATGTCCATCTGCCTGTATGCATTTGTGAGGGTAAGTTCTTTGTGCCTTTCTGGAGTAAAGGGGCCAAGAGAGGAGAGACAGCCACAGTTTTGCTCTGTCTCACTATTAGCTGAAATAATGCCAGAGTGATTCAGGGGTCACTGGGAAGGACGTGCATTAATGCCACTCTGTGTTTCCGGATGCCTTGCTATCACAGAGAGAACTCAGTGTAGCTCCTGTATCATCACAGCATAAGACACGCTGACCACACGCTGTGTGTGGAGAGGATGCCTGCTGATTGAATTCCTCTCCTGTTAGAAAGTGGCAAGGAGTGTCCCTCTGATTAGTGGCATGGAGATGGCAGTGCCTTGGTCTTGTGTGTCCAGCTGGTCCTTAGTCCTCATTCCCTGTGCTTGGAGTGGGAGCTGTTGGCAGAGACTTTCCTCGCCTTTAGTGGTAACTGCTGTATCCTGTCCTCCATTCTGCTGCTCATCTCTCTGCTTGGGCATCCGTGCTTCCAGACTGCTGGGTTTTGCCAGGGGCAAGAAGGTGAATTCCTGACAGATGAAAAAAACCATCCTTTCTGTGCCAGGACTCTGTAGGGGAGCCACTTTACATGCTGTTTCGAGGAATCAAGCACCAGGTGGACAAGGGGCCTGTGGACTGGGTGACAGGGAAAGCCAAATACACCCTGAATGACAACCGCCTTCTGAGGGAGGACCTGGAGTACCGCACTCTGGTAAGCACCAAATCTTTTGTTCCCTGTGGGCCCTCTGTGACAAGGCTACATGCCTCTCCTTGTCAAGACAGAAGTACAGCATCCTGCCACTGTCTCCTGGCAGCCAGGTTTCTCCCAGCAGCATACTGCAGCAGCTGATAAAGAGCTCTGCTAAATTTGGGCACTTACGCCCTTTCTGATAGGAGTTAGTATCACAGTAATCTGGTGTATGAGCAACTCTGTGTCTGGAAATAAGAGGATAAAATCGCTGATGGCAGTGGTGGAAAGCTTTCCCCAACACTGTTGAACTGGCTTTCAGCTCTCTGGGCAAGGCCAGAGAAGTGGTGTTTAATGATATGTGCCCTTTTCTTTTCTGAAATTCCTTCAGTGAAAGTATAATGTTAACTTGCTTTATTGCCAGCCATCAAAGGTGTAAATGTGTCAGAGTAGTTGTGACCTTTTCTTTTGTTTCACAGACTTTAAATGCTTTAACGCAAGCAGGAGTTGCTGCAGGAGGGGCAGAGGACTCCCAGGGGATTTCTGCTAAAGTGCTAGACTGTGACACCATAACACAGGTGAAGGAGAAAATCCTAGATCAGATCTATAAAGGGATGCCATACTGTCACCGGCCAGACCCAGACACCCTGGATCTCGGTGAGCAGAACTCCTTGGTGCCAATGTTTAATGAGGATGTGAAAAAATGTTTGTTTGTTTTCTGTGCACAGCACCCACGTGTGCATGAAGTTAGTCATTCTCTGCTGAGAATGCAGAATTCCTGACCAGTGATCTTGTACTCTTGCTGGACCCAGCAGGGCATGACATAGGAAGGGCTATAACTGTAAGTGGTAGGGATGGGAAAGAAGCAATTGAAGTTCATTCCCTTCCATTTTGTGGTGCTTGGAGTTCTTTGCCAGTCCTGGACTGTGGCAGTGGCTTGAGAAAGAGGACATGGCGGGCAGGGGGTGGACAGAGAACGTGCTTGGGAGGGGAAGACAATTTGAGTGTAGAAACGTTGTAGTCCTGTGTTAGCTCCCACTGCCAGTGGCGTCAGTGGTAACATTTAAATGATGTCTGTCAGGGAGGATTTTGTCCCTTTTCTGTCTTAATGTTCACTAGTTCAGGCTGACGTGCAGCAGACTTTCAGAGATGCCTCAGCTTAACTGTTGTTTTTTGTTGTTTCTTTTTTCCTTCCATTTCATTGTTTTAATGACTGCAGAGTGGAGATCAGGGCTGGCAGGTCACCTGATACTGTCTGATGAGGATGTGACATCTGTTGTCCAAGGAACTTGGAAACGCCTGAATACTCTTCAGCACTACAAGGTCAGTGCTTCATTTCCCCATTCCTCTTCTACACAGTTATACCCCATTTGTGGGGTCTTACTGTAGAAGTACCAGAGCTTTTTTTGCAGCAGTATATTCAGCTGAAGTCAGTACTGTATGCTGAACTGTGCTTTCTCAACCAGCATAGTCCCCTCATGCAGTTTGCTTTGAATGCTGACTTTTGCTTGTGTGCAGGTGCCTGATGGAGCAACAGTAGCTCTGGTTCCACGGCTGACCAAGCACATCCATAGAGAGAATCAAGATTACATCCCAGGAGAGAGTGAGTCTGACGTCCTGTTCTTATGATTTCATAGCACCTGTCAGGTTGGTGGGACAAGAGCTGCCATAGCCTGAGGTTTATGCTGCTATAGAAGGCTGATGGGCGATTTGAACCCTTGTAAGATTGTCAGGAAATAGGGATTCTGAGCAGATGAGGTGAGAAAAGTGCAGAAGAGTGCACAAGCAGAGGGAAGCCAAACTGGGCATGAAAATGTAAGATCAGTAGAATTTTCTGGTCCTGACTTGTAGGGCTGACATTTGTCTCTAAATAACTGCCTTGTTTAGAAACACCTATGTTGGAGGATGCAGATGAAGGTGGGATAAAACTTTGGCACCTGGTAAAACCCACAGAAGAGCCAGAGCTTCCCAAGCATCGCCGCGGAAGCTTGAGAGATCGGGAGCGAGCCAAGGCAATCCCAGAGATCTATCTGACACGTCTGCTCTCTATGAAGGTGAGAAGAAGCACAGATTGTGTTGCACTTAGGATCTTGCTGTCTTTCATATCCCCCTGACAGACTGCAGGGACGTGTATGAAGTGCCCAACGTTCCAATACCAGGCTTTTCTTCCTACTAATTCATTAAGTTTTGCAGAGCCTCTAGGAGAATGAAAAAGTGTTCATTGTCTTTTTGTCTACTCTATACCTGTGGGTCCCACAGGTAAAGGCAGGTGCCTAACACTTGACTTCTACCTCATTCGTGGCCCAAAAGGTAGCACTGACTTGGTCACCTCCTGCAGCAAGATGATGCTAACTACCCATCAGCCATGTACAGACTCAGCTGCAATCGTAACTCAAGCACAACATTTGTTCACATTCTCGTTTTTGCTTTATTCCATTATCACTGTTAAATTTTAACCCAGGAACTCGTTCCTTAGTCTCTGTCCTTGAGAAAGGATCAGCTTTCAGCATCCACTTTCCCCAGCAATATCCTGTTTGCAGAAGTACAATTCCTTGAGGGACAGCCGAGGCACTTTGCCAGGCAGTGCCTCTGTTCTGCCCACAAACTTTTCTAGCTGGTGAGCAAACAAACCTTTTCTCCTTGTTCCTGTCTGGATCAACACAGCAGCTGGCCATAGGCAGTCTCCCTCCACTGATCAGTCTCAACACCTCAGTGCCAACTCATAATGCTACAGGCTCTCTCTCCTGTAGTAACCCCCCAGACTGACTCTGACTGCCTTCTTTGTTTTGTTTGTTCACAAACTTTCCCTGGCCTGCACTCCAGGCACCTCTGGGGCCTCATTTCTCTATTGCTGCTTCCTGCAGTGGATGTGAGGTTGTTTTGGGATCACTGAAAGGAGCAAAAAAGGGTAACCTCTCAACATTGTGAGGCCTGGGCTTTCCACTCTACCTGTGGTGACTGTGTGCTGCTTGGTTCTTCACAGGGCACTCTGCAGAAGTTTGTGGATGACTTGTTCCAGGTGATCCTCAGTACCAGCCGCCCAGTCCCTCTGGCAGTCAAATACTTCTTTGACCTGTTGGATGAGCAGGCATTACACTATGGGATTGCAGACCCTGAGACCATCCACATCTGGAAGACAAACAGGTATGGTCTTCCTGCAGGACACGATGGAGGTGCTGCTGATCTTTTTGGAGCTACCTGCTTGCAGAGACAGCCACCTCTTTCTAATGAGGAGAAGCAAAATGAGAGTCCAAGGCAGTAAAGCACAGTGTGAAAAGCTGGTTTTGCCATGAGGGCTAATCTGGGATATGAGCAGTAGCACATGTAGAATATCTTCCAGCATTACAGCCGTTTTCTTTGCTGATAAGCTGTCATGCTTTCATCTTCCCTGCAGCCTCCCACTGCGTTTTTGGATCAACATCATCAAGAATCCCCAGTTTGTGTTTGATGTGCAGACATCAGATAATGTAGACGCCGTGCTCCTGGTCATTGCACAGACCTTCATGGACTCCTGTACTATTGCTGACCATAAGCTAGGGCGGGTGAGTATGGAGGGAGCAGCACACAGCAGGCACAGGCTGCTGAGCAGTGCTGGCTCAAAAAGTCAGCACCTCAAAGGACAGCCCACTGGGCCTGCTCCTTGCTCCCATGTGCCACCAGAGCACTGGAGAGCAGCTCAGTGCAGACAGCTGTGTTGTGAGGAGGAAAGAGTTTAGTATAGAGCACAAGTTATTGAGGGGTGCTCTGTATTTGTAGCTTGCAGCTACGTAGGATACAGAGCACACGTGCTATGTGGTTGTAGTATATGCTGGCCATTGAAAAATACTTAGCACCAACACTCACCCTGTACCAAGAGTAGGACGGGTCACCAGAGTGGATCTCTGCAGGATTTCAGATTTAGCCTGTGTGAAGCCTTGGCCAATGTGACATGGTACTGGTCCAAGTAGAAATGCAGACTGGAGATTCCAGAGGTTCTTTCACCAGTACACGTCATGGTTCCTCAGCCTGTGTCACGAGAAGGGAGGCTGGTATTTGGAGTGCCTCTCTGCACGGAGGGCAAAAGTTCCAGATCCTGGACAAATGACAGAGAATAGAATGGTGTCACCTGCTATGGTTTTTGCACTGAGTGGTGTAAGAGCTATTTGTAATCAGTTCTGGTTTTTGGATGTTCAAGGACTCTCCGATCAATAAGCTGCTCTATGCCCGGGACATTCCTCGCTACAAGCAGATGGTGGAAAGGTAAGCAATGGGTGTTGGAGACGTAGTTGAAGAAGGAGGGTAGGAGGGATGTGATGGTAATTGCCTCTGTACCTCTGTGCAGGTATTACGCAGACATTCGTCAGACCATCTCTGCCAGTGACCAGGAGATGAACTCTGCCCTGGCTGAGCTATCACGGGTAAATAAACGTATTTATTTCTGTAATCGTGCTAGCTGTTCTTCTGTGCATCTGATAGGAACTTAATACTGCAAAGGTCAGATATTCCAGCTGTGTGCAATTCTACTCAAAAATAGTAGCTATTCCCAGTGACTTCTCTGCTCCATAGCACCACTGAGGAGAAAACTGGAGTCATGGCTCCCAGGCAAGGACTGTTTGATTTTTTATTTTTATTTTTACTTTGCTAAGAACCATTCATGAATTCTTTTTTCCTGTTGCTTTGTCCTGGGATTGACTCCAGCACATTTCCTTATTAGTTATGAGGACACAGAATCTGCGAGAACAATTGTTAGATGTCACAGCTTTATCTAACTTCCTCTCTCATTCAGAATTACTCAGGTGACCTCAATTCCCTGGTGGCTCTGCATGAACTGTACAAATACATCAATAAGTACTATGACCAGGTAAGTGTGTTCCCAGCAGGTATGGACACCACCCTCTCCTCCTAACATCCAATCAAAAAAAAAAAAAGACTGAACCCAAATGAATTATTAAGAGCAGCCAGATTGTTACAGTGTTGGGCATTGTTTCATTGGCATATATAACTTCCATGTCATAGTTTATTCTTATCAATGAGGGAGGACATCATGAAAACAAGGGTCCTGGCTGTAACCTGGGTGCTGTTGGCATTTCACACGCATTTGTTTAATGTTATTATGTTTAGTATTATCTCCAGCCAGCAGTGCTGCATGCTGGAGACAGGCAGCCACTGAGCTCTGTCTTGTTGCAGATCATTACTGCCTTGGAAGAAGACCCAACAGCACAGAAGATGCAGCTTGGATACAGGCTACAACAGATTGCAGCAGCTGTGGAGAATAAAGTCACGGATTTGTGACAGGCACAGACAGACTGCTCTCCCTTGACTGGACAGGGACCGTGCTCGTCCCAGCTGTGTGCAGGGTGTCCTGCTGCTGTTGGAAACAGACTCTCTGAGGAGCCAGCAAGCGACATGAACGGGAATGGCCAAGGCAGTACCAAGTACAAGCATCCTTGCATCTCAGAGAATTGTTTTTTAAAGTTCTTCTTTTTTTTTTTTTTCCTTTTCAAAAGCAAAACAAACTTCAGTTTTCCTCTGACAGTCTCAGGGGACCGCGCAGCTCCTTCTTACGGATGTTACGTAAATGTGCCAAGCTTCCAAATGCTGCTGTTGAAGAGCCAGCTGGCAGCACCAAGCACTGTGTCTGTGGAGTTCTTGGCCTTGCGTGGGTGCCCTTGCCCAGTGCTGGAGGCTCCCCTACTGTGGCTGCTCATTTTGCTGGGGATACAGGAAGCTTTCCCCTGGTCTGCAGCTGTGCTGACCTCCGTCTCCATCTGGATGGATTAGTGACTGCTCCTGCTCTATTCCACCTGAGAAACTTTGCAGCAATGTTCTCACTGGTTCTAGATGTTGGATGTAGAAAGGAGAGGGACCAATGGCTAAAGGCTCTTGCTACCCAGTGTTCTGGTCTTAGAGCTCGGTTGCAACGTCTGCTTGGATGGGATGTGTTCACCAGCGTGCAGGCTTGCCCAAAAGCGCACTGTAAATGGAGACCATCCCCCCCACTCTTCCCCTCAGGACAAATTTAGTGTGTAAGGAGTCAGCTGTCTGGCTCATCCTGATCTCCACTGATCCAGTTCTGGATCTGTCAGAAGTTCAGGGGTTTCCCTGCTCTTCGGAAAAGCACAACAAATGCCTTGTGCCACTTCCCCCTTCCTCTGGTATCTAGCTCTTCTGCTGCTCTGAACTGGACTTGTAAATACCCTCAGAAGGATAACGTATTTAAATGCTAAAGGAGAATGTTTAACTTTGTGGCTTTGAGACAAAGCTTTTCTTGGAGAAGCATCTCTGTGCACTTCTACTGACAAACGTCTGTCAGCACTGGAGCAAAGTTTTCTCCACTGCTTTGTCTGCAGGGATAACTTGTAGATGTCTCTGTTGTAACAACAGCTTGCTTTTCCCCACAGCTCAGTTTGAGGCTTAGCTGTGTGTTCCTGCTAGACTTGCCTTACACCTCAGTTCCACCTCACAGACTCTCCTGTTGTGGCACACAGAAGGGTGATTTGGTGAACAGCGAACTCAAGGGAACCATGAAACACAACCACGTTCCTGGTGGCATCTGGTGTCCTGCAAACAGCAGTGACTGGTGTGAGGAAAGCAAGGCCAGGGCAGGCATGCCATCAGCCCCCAGCCATCGCTGGGCAGCTCCTCTGCTCCACCCTGGAGAGCAGTCAGGGGCCTCACAGCACTCTGTAGTGAGTGATTTTAAAAGGGTATCCTTCACTTTCTTATCCCCGATCGAGTCCAGGCTGATGTCCTGCATCCCTGAGGCAGATCAGGTCTGACTCCTCTGCTGCTGCACTCAGATGGTGGTCGTGCAGGCCTGGAGAGACTAGTGCTGGATCAGGGCAGAATCATGTCCCTACCTCTCTGCGTTGTGTATAGCAGCATTTCCAGGCCTGTGAACCAGCCACGTGGCTTTGTCTGAACACTGTGCAGTTACAACATTTTTTCCTAAGCAATATAACCAGCTACTGTTGGCATCTCTTCCCAGAGAGTCAGTGTTCTTGTGAGCTCTCCTCTTAGCACCATTCCCAGCTACTCTGTGTGCTTGGAGCGCAGCTGCCATCCTTGTGCTGCTGTCCTGCTGTGCAGAGCAGCCTGTCAGGAACTCAGAGTCTGCCATCCTCCTTCCTCAGAGGCCACACGTTTGGGTCTGTCTCTTGCCTGACCACCCCATTTCGTGGAACTTGTGGGATTTAGCTTCTCTGAAACCTCTGCCTCAACAGAATCTGCTAAAACTAGCCCCCAAAAAGCTGGGTGGAAGAAAGGACTTGGCAGTATCTGCCAGGAGCTGCTTGCAGTAGCCCGCTACTGATTTGTGGGATTTTTTTCTCTGCTTTCCCAGAACAAGGTGGAACAGGACTTGATTCTGGATCCACTTCACATCAGTGAGGAGACTCAGGAGCTCTCCTAGGGATCCAGGTCTCTCCTGCTCTGTGTCCTGTTGTGTCTCCTCTAGTGTTAATTGCTGCGGGCAGATGAATTCTGTCCACTCAGCTGGGTCAGGCTGCCAGGGAAGCAGGCTCCACATCCTTTTTACTTCTCAGTAGTACTCCTGGGCATTGGAGATTATTTACTTTCTCTGAGTATAGCTGTGAAAGTTTGCTTTTATCAAAGCAATAATCAAGACGTAAGAGTAGAGCTAAACACAAGTGATCTAACATGTTGAGTTCGTCCCTGCGTGGCTGACCAGGAGGCAGTGCCCAGTGCAGAGGCAGTGATGGTGCCCATCTCTCCCCACTGTTTGCAGTTCCAGGTACGAGTGTCCTGCTCGCTGTGGGTGCATGCAGCAGCTCCCTTGCTGGGTGCTCAGGCTTGGCCGCGTTTCTCTCCGTCCACACCACACTCCTGTGGCAAAATCCATTACTATAACAGGGTTCTGCTGCATTGAAATTTGCACAAAGACTTATTTATTATTGCTCATAATCCAAGTTTCTTCCAGTCTCTGCCTGGTTTCTCGACCAGCTTGTTGGGTGTTCTGGGGACAGAAGGAGCCCCTGTGATGCTCCTGCAGGCAGCAGCTGCATCTCTTCCTGCAGAATGTAAGTGCTGCGAGGGGCTGTCACCACGTTAATCGTGTCCTCAGAACGATGATGCTGTTGAATGGCAGGTTTGGGGTCTGCTCTGTACGGTGGTCAGTGAAATAAATTTAGGTTCACCGTGGTCTGCATGAAACACTGATAACTGGTCAGTATTAAGATAAGTGTCATTAGTGAGTTTGAATGTCTCCTGTCGGTATGGCTCGGAGTGGCTGGCACCCACGCAGTGTAGATGTGAGAGTGCTCGCTTTCATCTGTGTGGTGGCAAATGTAGGCTGTATCTGGAAGCTTTTATCTTTAGTAGAAAAGATGGGTAATTTCTTTTTAAAGAAAACAAGAGGGCTTTGAGATCCTGCTGCCTCGGTGGAATGCCTTTTCTTTGCCAGGGTATGCCCCGGTTGCAGCAAGATGCTGCTTTTTTGGTGCCTTTCTTGTCAGAATGATTGTTTTTGGTTTCCAGAATACCTAGCTTGTTCCCATAGCCCTTCCTCCTGCTCATGTGCGGGTGCGTGCCCTCTCCCAGCCAGGTAACTCGGTGTCTCTGTTACGGTATGATCTGACCTGCTTTTGTGCCCTGCCACACCTTGAGTTCTGCTCAGAGCACCTGAGGAACTGTCTTTCTCAAATTGGAATTAATAATTAATATAAAAAGCTTGAAAAATCTGAATTTTGTTACATAGTGTAATAACTGTTTGTAGATACTGTTCGGAGATGTAGGAATCTTTTGGTGATATAAGAGGTTTTGTCTGTAAATAATCAGTTTAGAGTTCAAATGATTTTAATAAAGAGAATTCTTACACAGTAATTCAATAAATTTTAATATACAATCTGTGTGTCACACTTGTGTTGAACACAATTCACCTTCTGGGATGTGAGGGGGGACAGATCTGGTCCAGGGCAGCTGCAGCTCTGGCCGTGTTTTTGCAGTTGTGTGATGCAGCCTGAGGCACGCTTCGTGCTCCTTGCTGGTGTCTACCCAGCTGAGGCAGAAAGCGCCATTACTCTAATGATGTGAACAACTCTTAATTCTTCAACTAATGGCACAGCTCTTCCCAGACTCTTAAAGCTGGCTCCCTTCCTTAACCAGCAGTTACAGATGGTAATAATGCGTATGTATATCCTAACAGGCATAAGACGCCACTGCTCAGGCCCCACCTTCACCTCTGTGTGTGTTCTCCTGGCCTTTTATGGGTTACAGAGCTCTCCTCCTGTGCAGCTGAGCTCTCTGTTGCTGCTGCCCTGCTCCTGGCTCTGTCTCAGCCCCCATCCCGCGGTATTTTTAGTGCTGGGGGCGGCAGGTGAGAGGACTGGGGCACAGGCAGGGGGAAAAGTGAGGCCCTGGCCTGGGTTTGGCAGCAGGGCAGGATTAACCCCTTGTTCTAGGGCTGGGTCTCTGCAGACACTGCAGGAAACCTGAGCTGCGCAACACCAGGGCCCCCAGCCAGGGGAAGGCTGAGGCTGCCAAGCTCTGCTGCTCGTGGGCGTAGGGGGAATGTACTGAGTGGTTTCAGTGCGTGTGGTCCTTTGCTCCTCAGCGGTGCGAGGGTGCTAGGTGCTCATAGCGAGGCTGCAGCCCTTTCACATTCCTCCTGTAAGGGGGGGGGGGGGGGAGGGAGCACAGCTGCTGCTGCACTAAAACCTGAAAGCTATTCAGTAGTAGCCAGCGCATCTGTGCAGAACTGTGCTGCTTTGTCCCCAGGTCTGGAGGGACAGTGTGACTCCAGGTGTGCTGGTCACACCGTGCTGTTATCGGTGCTGAGGCGGAGGTGCTTCGGGTACGGGCAGGGTGGCACACGGGGGCTTGGGAAGCGAATCCTCCCTGCCAGGCACGGGCTGGGAACGCTGTGCCGGGCAGGGACGGGAGGTGGTGCCACTGCCACGAGTGTGGGCCATGCAGCCTGCAGCCGCGCTCCTGAGCAGGGGGAACCACTGCAGAGGGGGAAGACTTTCCTATTTCCATCTCAGCAGAGCGGTGAAGTTCCCTCTATAAATAGCTACCGTGAAGACGGCGGAGCTCCAGCAGGGTGACAGACCTGCTGCCAGGGCAGCTGAGGCAGGGACTGCACAAACAGGTGCAGTGAACGGCGGTAAAGGAAACTCAATGCAGCTGTCCCAGGTCTCCTGCTACCCTGCAGCCAAAGTTGTTCCCAGAAACGGTGCTGAGATCTGATACCCTGCTCCTCGACACATCTATCCAGTGATGCAGAAGAGTTTGATCAGCCCAAGGACAACCCTCCCAGGGAGTACAGCCCAAAAGCAGAGCAGGACCAGCTGGTATCTCACTCCCTGGAGCTCCAGCATGAGCCAGATGATGAGAGGGGCGGCATCCCCTGCCTCCTGAACTGCATGGTAAGTGCACAGGGCCACAGGGGCCAACCCCCACGTGCCCACAGGGCTGCTTTTATGCTGCGTGTTGCAACTTGCAGGGATGCTATACTCAGCCAGGACTTAGCAGGTCTGTGCTGGATGAAGGCATGCATCGCTCTGCTAAACACTCCAGCTCCACAGATCCAGGTGCTGGGGTGCATGGGAAGTGCTGGGGCAGCTCTGTGCACCCTTCTGTGCAGGCAGAGTTGTGCAGGCAAGGTGAAGCACCGCTCGCTGCTCCCTGCTGCAGTTACCAGGGACCAGCACGATTTTGGGCTGAAGTTCTCTGAGCTGGTCCAGGCCTGTAGCAGGCCAGTTGGTTCTGCATGATGTAGCTTTTTAACAAAAAAATATATATGTATCAACTGACAAAGTACTTCAAAGCATGGTTGCATCCCAAGCCCATTCTGAGCCTTAATTAGAACTGTGCTGAGAGTTCACCTGGTGCCCAAAGACAGGCTACAGCTCTGTCACTGTGCTGGGATTGGAAAAGCTTTTTGAGGAAGTTGTGCTTCTTTTCCAGCACCTGTAAGATGTTAGTGTCCCAGAGCAGCTCCCAGTCATGTGCCTGCTGCTGCGAGGTGTGTGACAGGACATGCACCGATGCTGCCAGCACGTTAGGACTATTTCTGAAAGTTCTCCCCCACATACGAGCTCTTAGCTTTGGCAACCTGACTCTGAAGGATTTAAAGGCAGATATTTCTACTCGTGCTAATGGCTTGCTTGGGTTATTATCACCTGTCACGAGCTCTGGCAACACTCGTTCATATGAAGCTCTGACCATTACAGCAAGTGACATTTCTGAATTATGAAACGCTGGGTTGGAGTGCCCAAACTGTGGCAGCATAAATCTGTATTTCCATTAGCTTGGGGCTTGGGGGTTCTATTTCAGGTGACTTGTACTTGAGCCAATTCCATAACAGTGCTGTGGAGTAGGGGGAACAGCAGTTGTATCCGTCTATCCACAGTGCCTCTGTGTTTGTACCTTTTGCTGTCATAGAAACATTCTGGGGAGCAGCCTTTCCCCTCCCTTGTGGCCTCTTAGTAGGGGAACGTGGGACGGTCAGTGACAAATCCCTGCTTTGGCCCTGGGCTGCAGGCAGGTGCGCACCATTGCTTCTAAACCGCGTGCTCTGCTTAGCACCAACCTTGGATGTGAAGCTCCTACTGCCAGTGAAAGCCCTAAGATAGGGTACAGGGTGCCTTCTGCCCAGGCCAGTGTCACAGCCACTGAGGAATCCCTGCAGTCTCCACTGAGCCATTGGAAACTTGTCCAAGGCACAGGGAAACCTGAGACTTCCACCTGAGAGCCAGGAGTGCTGCCCAGCCTGCCGGCTTTCCTTCTATTAACTCCTAAAATGATCCTTACTTCTCTGAAGTGCCAAAAATGTTCCTGTGTTCCTAACAGTTCACTTCCAGGTTTGGACGAAGCAGGTGGAAAGGAATGGGGCAAGGGAAAACGGAGCCAGAAGAACAAATGGGAGCTGTGCACATCTATGTGTACTGCTCTGCAGCTGTCTCTCTTTTAAGGAGTTAAATGCTGGAGACTGCACTGCCCATGCTGCACAGCCCAGTTCTCCACTGCTTCTGTCCCCTCTCACCAGGATCTGCTGGGACTCTGCCATGGAAGAGTGGGTGCAGCAGGATGTGCTGGAAGAGCAGCACACAGGTCAGTCCTCAGACCACAGCCAAGATCATACCAAGGTCTTCCCACGCCAGAGGAGGCACAGGGACCCATTGGCCATTCCTCTGGGAGGACAGCTGTCCTCAGCGGTTCTTTCAGGGTATCAGTAATGTTTCTTGGTGATGGTCCCTACAGGAGGCCACCACCCCGTGCAGGAAGGAGAGGTGTTCAACGCACGATACCAGGCTCTGCGTGAGCTGGGCTGTGGGGCCTTTGCTACTGTCTGGCTGTGCCAGGACATGAGGTGAGGGGCTGATGCCATATGGGGCAGCAAAGAAGGATGACCTGGGCAGGGCTTGCCCTCTTTGCAAGCCACCCTGGCATGCACTGACTTACACCTGTGGGTCCTTTTGTAGGAAGAAGAAGAATGTGGCTGTGAAGGTCCTGAAGAGCAGGGAAGGCTTTGCTGAGGCTGCCCAGGATGAGCTCTCCCTCCTCCGATGTGTACGTATCTTCACAGGCTCTATGCTTTTCTCTGTGGAGGTGGCCACTGAATACAGACAGAGGTATCAGTTTCATTGTCCCTTCTCCTTCCAGGTCTGCCTGAGGAGCTAGGTTAGAGAATGGAAAAAGATGTTAGGTAATTCATTACATCACCTTTGCTCGGCCACCACCCCTGAAAGAGGCACTTTCTCCTTCCTCCTGTAATGCTAGGGCAGGTGCTGTCTCTCACTTGTCCTGTTGGCCCATTTTTTTCAGCTGAGACTACAAGCCAGTAAATAAGAGGAACCTGTAGAAATACAGGGTGGAAAACCACCACAACCAACAAGAAAATGTGGCAGTTTTGTTCTTAACTACAGTTGGGAATGTTTCCACTATATTTGTGTACTTCCTAGCTCAGAGAGCGTTGCTCGATCACAACATAAATACTGAAGCAAAAGGAAGTATCTCCAAAAAAAAAAAAAAAGAGACACAGCAAAATTATAATATATAACCTCTCAACTCAGAAAGCTTCCTTCTGCTTTTGCTAATGGATGAGGTAATTAGGCACACAGATCTGAGTCTCAACTAATTGCCTTTGAAAATGGCTTGACCTGCTAGTTCTAGCTCATGGTTATAATTCTCGGAGTTTACCTAAGTGGGAAGTTACATCAGTTGTGTGTGAATAAAAGCCATTACATTTTGCCTTCCAAATTATTCTGAGGCCTTTCTCCAACAGATTTGGAAAAGGTCTGGTTTGCACCTGCAAATCTGCAGGCCCTATCCAAAAGGATATGAGCCAGACTCGGTGATGTAAGAGGAAGTAAAAAGTGGCACTAATTGAACGTAATCAAAGGGGTGCTTTTCCACACATCAGCACAATTCTACACGGAGACCAAGCCTTGCCCTTAATTTATTACTAATTCTCTCAGAAAGACACACCTTCATCCAGCAGAACAGAGCTGGTTCCCAGAGCCATTTCCATCAGCACAGTGGTCCTCAGTTGCAGCACTGCCAGAAGAGGCGGTTGCCCCCCCTTGCTTCCATGGCTGCTCACTTCTGTTGTGAGAACAAACCTCCTGGTGATGGTGCATATAGATCTGGCACCTGCACAAAAAAAGAAACCAAAATCACCCATGGTTACAGCCCTGTCAAAAAAAAAAAACCAAACACACACACATATATATGTTCACTGCATATTTATATATATAAAAATATAGATAAAGTAGCCATTGCTTTAGCAGAATCACTGCTCTGTGGGAGCAAACTCATGGTACAACTTGCCATGAGAATGTGTACGACATGCAGAAATTAATTCCCCAGTAACAGTTTGCTTGTGTTCTTGGGAGTCTGGTTTGCTTGATTTTATTGTTTTCAAGAGATCTGTTATAGAGTGCCAACTCTTCTCTAGAAGAGAGTCTGCAGAACAGCATAAAATGAGTGCAAGATGTTCTTGTGCATGTGTATGTCTCTAATTGCAGTTTTGTTGGACTCTCCCCCTCAGGTGAGCAGTATGAGGAAGAAGGATCGGGCAGGAGAAAACATCATCTGTTTATTAGATGACTTCAGAATGATCGGAGAGAATGGCTTCCATATCCTTCTGCTAATAGAACTGCAGCTCTCAGCCAGTGAAGCTTGTGCTGGAGAGTCACAGGACAACATAAATCCAACTGCCATGCTCCCACGAGGAGGATGAGCAGGGCAGTAGCTTGAGCAGAGAACATGAAGGTGGCTGGAGGGGGGGAGGTTGTCTAATGAGATGTTTGGCTGCTCTTGTGAAGGGCAAAAAGCTGGTAGCAGCATATTGTCTCTGTTGGTGAATCCATGACTCTTCCCCACATATGTGCTTGGTATTTGAGGCACTGGGTCCTTCCTTACGACATCTGATGGGTAACTATGCAGCCCAGGGACTGCCTCTGCCTTTTGTGAAAAGATCTTTACAGCAGGTGAGAACTGAGCTCTAACTGGGTGGGAGTGCTGGCTGGGGAACACATCGCAGTCTTCATCCTGGGGTCATCTGCCATGGATTTCTGTATGCCTGCATCTGCTCAGAAAGAGACACCAGAGTCAGTGCCCAAGGCATACAATTTTAAGGACAACAGTAGATATTTATTTTGGGTGGGAGGAAAAAAAAATGTCAGATACAGAATGCAGAACGGGAGCATCACACACAGGAGCAGTGTGCATTACTGTCATTGTCTGTCAGTCTCAGTGGATTTGGAAAGGAGTCAGGACCACTGATGTACGGGACCCGCACCAGGGGATTCAGAGATGGCACTTGTGTTTGTATCTCATTCACATCTTAGCAAATTACTGAATTTTCCAGCAGTTCAGCTGTTCACAGTATGAACAGACTGTCACAGATAATGTTCTTGTTGAAAAAAGCTCACATGTATTTCTCTGTCCTGCTGTCATCAGAAGTCTCCTCTGGTAGCGATGCCAGACGGGCAGCATTGGCCCCAGCTTCTTGCAGTGCGTAGCACCGAGTTCAGCAGGGCTCAGGGCTGGCTTCAGCTGTTTGCACGGTAATGTCCAAGGCTGCTGAAGGTCTGCCTCATAGCTGATTTCTTCCCAGGGCTTTTAAATCGCTGGTTCAGTTATCTGCTCCTCCACCCATATTGAGGTTTTCCCGCTCAGAGCCAACATTTCCTTCATCCGCTGTAAGAATGTGGAATGCTGATCAAACAAACTGTGAAAGCTGAGTTTCTTATGCATTGTCTGTGAAGAGCTAAGGAATGGGAAACCTGAGTGAGCCTAAGAATAATTAATATTACATCCTGCTGCTAGTGCCAAGATTTATCAGCAGACTGCAGCCTTGCCAAAATGAAGATTTGCTACCTTGGTTCCCGTGCCCTTCTAGGGACACTGAGAAAGAAAAACGTTTCCTCTTCCATCCTTTTCCTGGAATATCTGCTTCTTCCTCAAAAGAAGCTCTACTAACACCTGAATAAGTCACATGAAAATGTAGTGGCATTAATCCATGTGTTCTGTTTCACACACAAGCCTTCTGATTGATCTCTTATCTGTGTAAATCGTAAAAACTCTTTTATTCCTTTGGATCAGCATCGGGGCAGTATTTACTTCTGATTCATTCCAGTTTAGCTATTTAAATCTTTCCTTGTGTTTCAGTTACCATTTAAGGTTGGTATTTCCCTGGGGCTGGTGTTCATCCCAGAATAGATTTTGATAATACAGAGAATATTTGCCAGCCTTTATGACTGACCAGTGTTTTAAGAAAAAGAGCAACAAAAGAGCAACTTAACGTCCTAGTTGCCTTTTCACTGTTCTTGATCTCTGATAGTGAGTGCTTCTCTTGCACACATTGTTTATGTCTCTCCTGTGACAGCCAGGCTCTCCCTGCTGCACCGTGAGCTGTTCTTTCCCTACATGGCTCTCCTGCAGTACCCTTAATTCCTCTCTGCATGTACTCACTCATCATCCCTCCCTCCTCCTGTCTGGGTTATGATTCACCTCCTTTGCTTTCCTTGCATGATGGGACTGCCTCCTGTGCCACGTCAAACACCCTATAACCAACCCCCAGTTTCCATTGCAGTGATAATGCTGCATTAACAGATAGGCTCGGTGGGCTGAAGACATGCCAGCCACATGAGCAAAAGCAGCTTTTCAGGAGAAAATTCTGCTTTGTGATTGCAGTGCCTCTTCATAGCCCAATCTCATCCTACTTCCAACTCCCCAGGCCTGCCCATCTGTGCTGGCACCTGGGTACTCTCATGCTGTGTCCTTTGCCAGATCCCCATGCTGTCATGGCTGTGCTGAGTGCGTAGGGCTATGGTGCTGGCCATTTTCAGGGTGAAACTTCTTGTGCCTGCTTCTACTGGACCACCCAGCAGTGCCACTACTCTTCGGGGTGCAAGTGCTGCACCCCTACTCCCTCTGTCACGCTGCTGGTCTGTGCTGTCTGGCTCACACAGGTGCTAGCAGGCCTGCACTTCCTGCACGGGCGCTGCCGGATCATCCACGCAGACATCAAACCAGAGAACGTGCTGCTGTACGTCCATGACAAAAACCTCCAAAGGTTTCTGCTTGATGCTGTTGACTGCGGCCAGAGAACAGATTTGAGGCTAAAGGCACCAGGTGAGCACTGCAGATTTCACTCCAAGAACAGTCTTAAGTGGTTATTGCCAGGAGTGAAACAGAGGAGTAGATGCAGATAGCTTAAGAAAAGTCCACATTTCCTGCAACACTGGTACAAAACAGCACAGACAACTTACACTGCTGAGAGACCTCTCTTGTCTGTTTACTACAAACCCCAGATCGAGTGGCTCCAAGTTATTCAGAGCACCAACAGAAAAGTGCCCTTGCATGCAGGTGTGCACGTGGAACAATGAAAAACCATAGGCACTTGTCAAAAAGCTGAGCACAACCTCACAGTTAATTCTCACAGCTTTCAGTGCAGGATAGTTCCCTCATCTAGTACTCTCAACTATAGGATACAGACCGACTGGTTTGATCAAAAAACTGTATGACACATCTACTCTTTCATTTCCTGTATTCCTGAGGTTTGTGGGAAACTTGCATGTACTCTTTGAGGCATTTTAAGACATGATTTATTGTCAAAGAATTGTATGAATACATGGTAAGACACAGGGCTGCAGAGTTTCTCAAGGGATTTAGTCACCCAGCAATGAGACTCTTCTTACTTTCTCCCACAGTATTCTCCCACAAGCATTTGTCCCATGACTTTGATATATTGTCCCTCAAAACCTGGGATAACAGATTAATGCTAAATTATTGACAGTCTTTTCTGGGAGCGAAAAAGCCATGATAACAGACGTAAGCTGACAGTTGTAAAGCAGTAAAACAAATATTCAGAGTCTACGTGTGAAAACGCTACCTTGACAGTTGTTGCCAGGCAGGCACCCTGCAGCACGAGAGATGCACGGGGTCACCACTCCAATGCAAGCTGCTGTTTTCCATAACATCCTCTCAAACTGTGACTGGTTAGCATCCCCTCATTTGCATTCCCTCCAAAATCAGGAGTGGCATTTTATTGGTAATAAAAAGGTGTCATCTGTCTAAAGTGTTTTTGATTGCTTAGGTTGAAAAACTCCAAAAGCAGGTAGGTCTGTATGTACCTGCTGTGGTAAGTGATGCACACCCCTTGGAGAAAGACCTCATTTCTCTCCCTTCCATCTAGGAGGTGATCCTGGCAATCCACTGGAAGATTCTGATTTAATGAGCATAGAAGTGAAAATTGCTGACCTGGGCAGCGCGTGCTGGACAGTGAGTCTGCTGCAAGTCTCGGTCCTGTGACAGTGCAAGATGCTTTGCACTTCCTTCCTTCAAATCTTGGGTGTCAGTCCTCCACAGCCAAGCAGTTATTCTAGAGTGTGCTAAAGTGAAGCTGCTTCCAGGTGTTATATTCATCATTCCCAGCTCTGAGCTGGGCAGTATACTCCAGAGATATGCCAGCTTTGGACCTTCCTTCATCTTTCAGTTTGTCTGTAAACCAGAAATTCATGATCAAGTTCATTACGAAATGTTGGGAGGTAAATTTAGCACGGTGCCGGTGGGGCTGAGAATAGGTCTGATTTTTGTTACACACATTCAGTTCTTCCCCTTGTGACTGCATGGACAGCTTGTAACCACAAGCACCGCTGTTACTCATTTATGAAAGCTGACCAAAGTGTGTTTGTTTCTGTTACAGTATAAGCCTTTCTCCAAGGAGATACAGACCCAGCCATACCGTGCCCTAGAAGTGCTGCTTGGATTAGACTACGGCACTCCTGCAGACATCTGGAGCACAGGCTGCCTGGTAGGGCTGGAGACAGTGCTGCACATGCATGGAGACGACTGACACTAGCAGGTCCAGGGTACATGTCCTCAGCACCCACCTGCACGCTGCACGTGGAGCACAGCTTCCTTGCTGCTGCTGAGTCACAGAAGGAAAAGCAGGCTGTCTGCACTCCTTCACTTTGGACTGAAAGTATGCTGCTGATGTATTCACTGTAATTAGTTTATGCTTAAGGCAGTTCACGCTGCAAGTATGTTAGCTCATATATTTGACTGAAACAGTCACATACGGGTTTCCATCCTGAGGGAACTGAAGGTGCTGCTTCACAATGGTGCAGTACAGATCAAGGCAGCATCAGTGTTTCCACGTTTCAGTATCAGTTTTGTGTGATAGTACCTGTGCTAGTTTTACTTCCTATCAGAGTTAACGAGGAAGAAAAACTCCAGTTGGTCAGTGAACTAACAATGCTACTCTGTTTTTAGGCATTTGAAATGGCAACTGGGGAGTGTCTATTTAATCCTCAACCTGGGAAATATTTCTCCAGAGATGATGGTAGGACTCCACCAGTTGTATTTATTTCAAAGAAGCATCACAGTTTCTTTACCTAGACATGTTTTCCCTTCCTCTGTCCAGATCATGTTGCTCGCATTATTGAACTCTTGGGAAGAATCCCTCCCCAGATCGCTTTCTCCTGGAACAAGTCAACAAAGTTTTTCAGGAGGCCAGGTAAGAATTGGAATAGGGAAGTTTACCCTAAAAATGACTGTGGATCTTTGGTACACCCCTAGTCAGCTACCACTGAAAACTACCAGAAGTTATGTTATACAATGCAGGCTACAAGCAGGGACAGAACAGAGATGGAGATTTCGTAAAGCGCAGTAACACTTCCTGCCCTGCCAGCTTTGAAATTCAAGAGCATTCTAGTAACAAATGCAAGTAAAAAACCTCAAAAATGGTCATAGTAAATATTGTATGATAGGGAAAAGATTTCTATCCTTCCTCCTGGAAGCTGGAGAGAATGGAAATAAGGACAGGAAGCAGCTACATGGCAGGGAAACCGAGTGTGTGCAACTGGCTGAATTTCACCCATTCACTAGCAGAGAACAATGATGAAGAGGAATGGGACACTCATATCCTCTCATCCTTCCACCATGGCTGCTATATTTAGTCTTCTGACCCAGCTGTAATGTCTTTTCTGTTTTAATCTCCCCAATTCCTTTGACTCATTAAGCTTGAAATTGCCGTCTTTGACTTCAAGGCATTATGTAATTCCATCCTTCTGCAATTTAGTCCATCCTCCTTCTCCTCATTCATGTTACCCAGCCATAAAGCCTAAGTACAATTCCTCTTATGTAGCACACTAAAGCTGTGCTGTAGATCAGCGAGCACCTCCCCGCTCATTCAGCTCCTTTGTTCATTTATTCCTTCTACAGCGCTCAAAAGATGAGTCAAAACAGTCCTTGTTTTATATTCACTCCCCGTGAGAACCAAACTGGCCTAACCACACACGCCTAACCTGAATCGCTGCATTTACACCGCATGCTCTGAGGGCTAAGGCTCGCTTCCTGGTCAGCAGCGGCACTCTTGTCCATGGCAGCGATGCACTCTGGGTTGCGCACAGGCAGGCAGAGGGACACGTGAATGACTTCGGTGTGACTATCCTGGGAACGTGTGCTTGATGCACTGACATCTAAGCGCTCCTGAACGGGCAAGCTTCACACACTAACTTGAAACGGTTTCTGAGAAACACCCGAAAGCAAAATTCAGTAGCGGGAGCGTGGCTGAAGCTTAGCCACAAAGATGCACACTCATTGATTGGAGCAGCCTGCAGCTCCGGAGCGTGCAATCACCGCGCTGTGCTTCTGCGTTCTCCCACAGGCGCCCTTCTGCGCATCTCCCGGCTCGTTCCCCGCAGCCTCCACGCCATCCTGGTGGACAGGCTCCAGCGGAGAACCCACGAGGTGCCTCCGTTTACCAGCTTCCTCCTGTCGGCGCTGCGCTACGCCCCCGAGCGACGCCCCACGGCCGCGCAGTGCCTGCAGCACGCGTGGCTCAGCGCGCCGTGAGCGCGGGGCTCCGCACGGCGGCCCGGCTCCCCTCCCCCAGCCCTTTCCAGGGCCCCTCCGCAGCACTGCGGGCGCTGCGCACAAGATGGCGGCGCTGCGGGTCTCCCCCCCCGCGGCCATTTCCCGCCCGGGGGCGGCGGTGCGGGGATGGGCGCCGGTAAGGAGGGGGGGGGGGGGGCCCGGCGCCCCGCGCGGCTGCGGACTCACGGCGGCTGGCACGAAGGTCCGCGTCATCTGCTGCGGGTCCTTAGGACAAACGCGGAGATGCAGCGGGTATTAAACGGGAAGGACAAGCGGTCTCAAGTTCCCTACCTCGCCTCCCCCTCAGACCGACCCTAAACCCGCTCGGCTCCCGCTGCTGTCCCCACCCCCCGCGCATCTCCCCCGCTCCCTCGGCCCACGGGGCCGCCCCTCCCCCCCATCCGCGGGCAGCGCCCTTTGTGTGGGAGCTCCCTCCCCTCCGGCAGCGGAGAGCCCGGCGCGACCCCCCCCCCTTCCCCTCACCTCACGGGGGTCTGAAGGGGGAGGGACGCGGCCCCGCACCACCCCCGCCCGCCCCCTCCCCCCCGCGGCGCGGACGTGCCGAGCGGCAGGCCCCGCACCCGGGGCACCGCGCATGCGCGGCGTGGCTCCCGCCTTTCCCCCCCTCCCCGCTGTACTCACTCCGAGCCCGCGCACGCGCAGCGCCGCGCGGCTGCCGCCCAGGAATCCCGGCCGCCCGCGCCGCCCCTTCTTTCTGCCACGTGTCCCGACGCGGGAGTTACCCCGCGGAGAGAGGCGCCTCGGAGAGGGAGGAGCCCGGCCCGGCCGGCACCGCCCCCCAGCACGTAGCGCGCCTCGGCCGGCGGGCACCGTCGCGGCGCGCCCGGCCGCTCCGCGTCGGCACCAGCGCCGTCCCGCCCCTCCGCGGCCGATCGGCCAATGGGACGCCGCGCCCGTGGGGCGAGCGGCGGGACGGGAGGGCGGCTTCCAATGAGAAAAGAGCGCGGGAGGGGCCGGGCGAAGAGCCCGCCAGTAGGAAGTGAGGGCAGGCGGGGAGATGTCGGGCGGCGGGCGGCCCGGCGGGGCGCGGCGCAGCGCCGCGGCAGCCAACGGGGAGCGCGAGTAGGCGTGGTCGGGGCGCCCCTGGCGCCGGCGTCGGGGATCCCCGTGCGCGCAGTGCCGTTTCCGCCCGGCCTGGGGAGCAGCCGTCGTACCGCTGCCAGGGGGAGGGGCCGGCGCTGCCGCCGCGGGCTCGCTGCCGCCGGCCGCCCAGGAAACGCCGTGGCGCTCAGCCGGGCCTAGTGCCGCGCGGGGCCCGGGGAACGGGCCGGCCAGGTAGGCGTGGGCCGGCGGCGGCGGGCGGGAACGCACAGGCGGATGCGCGGCACCGGCAGCTCCAGGAGCGGCCCGGCGCTCCGCCTCGCCTCGGTGGCGGTGCGGGGCTGCGGGGCCGGTGCTGGGGGAGGCCCGGTGCGGCGGTGGGGCCGGTGCTGCAGGGCCGGCCGGCCGGGCCGCGGGGCTTTGTGGGCGGCAG
Organism: Callipepla californica brunnescens; assembly: GCA_023055505.1. Taxonomy (NCBI): domain Eukaryota; kingdom Metazoa; phylum Chordata; class Aves; order Galliformes; family Odontophoridae; genus Callipepla; species Callipepla californica. The sequence goes on from JALIRH010000015.1 coordinate 7,639,715, forward strand.
TGAGCGCCGGGCCTGGCCGCGCTCTCCGTCCGGCGCTTCGTCCCTCGGTTCGGGGCCGCCCGCTCGGGCGGTGCGGCGTTTTCTGCTTTCTCATGGTGCCGGGGCTCGCCCTGCTGGGGCCGTGGCCACGCGGGGGGCCTGGCACTCGCAAGGTCACCGTTGGGCCGCCCTTGGGTGTCGGCGGGCCGCAGGGCCCCGCTGCAGTCCGCCTCTGCCGAGGGGACCGTATCTCCTCCGCGGAGTGACCCCCGGGGGACCTTGTTCCGCCTCTCGGGGGTTCCCACCTCGGTGTCTCCAGAAAGGGCCCGTCCCGGCCCCGCTGCGGCCCCTGGCCATTATGTAACGGGGTGCAGCTCTGAGCCTCGCCTTTGTGCGGGATGCGGCCTCGGAGCTTGGGGCCGCCGTGCTCCAGACGGCCCCCCCCCGCCGCGAGGCATTCTGGAACGGCTGTGCTAAAAGGCCCGAACCCAGCGAACCAGTTTCCTTTTCCTTCCTTAGAAAGAGATTTCCCTTTTCGCTCGTATTGGAAGCACTGGGATTTTATTTTTCATTTCTGTTGCGATTGACCCAGGAGGCCCCCAGGCCTGGGGTGACAGCAGCGCTCTCAGTGTTGGGGGCGAGCTGGGCACGGCTGGTGCTCCCTGGTCCCCCATTAGCACAGCACTGTGGGCAGGGGACGCCTCGGGTTCTCCAAGCCCGTCCCCAGGGCCCCGAGCAGAAGCAGGAATGCCAAACCCAACGAGGTGTCTTTCGTCGTCATTCCGCGCTGGGTGGAATTGCAGAATGTGGGCTGCGAACCCTGGGTTACCCTCTGCAGATATTCTGATCTGTGTGAAAAGTAGGGCAGCGAGGATTGATAGGATCTTCCTGTGAACTGCGGGCTGCAGCCGCCTCGCCTCTGAACTCCGGCCTCCTTCCAGCCAGTCGCAGAGCCAGATGCTTGCCTTATTGTTTGTGTGTCTCCTTCCTCCCCTTCCACCGGCTGGGCCCCACTCGCCTTATTGACTGGAATTTCTGCTGTGCGCGGTGGGTGTGTGCGGCAGACACCAGCCTGCGAGTGCTGAGAAGGGATTTTCCATTCACAGAGTGGGGAACAGTCAAACTAATCGCCCGGCTCAACTTTGGGGCTCAGAGTGGACTGCGGGCAGAGGAGTTTCCCTCTGCTGCTGCCTGCAGAGCACCATTTGTCTGCTGCTGCTTGCAGGGCTGTATGGCACAACGTGAGGCAAGCTGCCGTGCCGCGGTGAGACATCCTCTGGTAATGGAAAGATTCCTCTCCTTGCTCAGCTCGACTGCTCGGTGAGGGAACAGTTTGCAGGAGGCCATTTTTGACGTGACTGTATTGTGGAATCTGCCAGCTCCCATCCACACACTGTCTGCTTGACTGTAATAGCTTCCTTTTTTTTTTTTTTTTTTTTTTTTTTTTTGTTAAGGAAGAATGAGTACCTTTTATTATCTGGTTAACTAACCATTTGGCACTAGCCGCTGCCTGGGTGGTGATGTGCTGCTGGGAAGGAGCTCTCCCGGTACCCTAGTGCATTTGTTAAAGGTGGAGCTGTTGGTTGAGGCGTGCAGGATGTGACATGGGAATACGTTAGCGTCAGTGCCATCTTTGGGAGCCACACCTCATGGGGAGCCCTGCTCCATGTCAGGTGCCGGCCTTGCTTATCACACCATAATGCTGTTGTCTGGAAGCAAAAATTCCAGGGGCAGAATAACGTAAGAGGATCTGAAACACGCTCTGAAATCCTCTTGGCTGGCCGCAGCCATGCTGAGGATGCAGAGCTCTGAGCAGCCCTCACATACAGAGCACCAGCTGGTCTCCAGGGTGGGCAGAGACCCAGAACCGTGGTTCTGTGATCTCATGACATGCAGCCAGTGCTGAGGCAGAGCACAGTGGGACAGCCCCAGCAGGTTGGGATTTTCTGGCAGTACCAAAACCTTCTCCTCCGCTGACTAAAACACAGCAAGCCATCTCCACTGCCCCATAGCCTTTGTTCACCGTCTCCATGTACGTTGCAATGGGGAATTATCTGGTGCCTTGCATCCTGTTGACTAAGTGACACTGCTTTGGCAGGACCCTGGCCTGCTTGTTACTGTCATATCCGAAGTGACTCAAAAGCGGTATTCCTGCTGATGTTGTCTGAGATTATATGGCCTGTGCTGGCGTGGTGAAATCCCATGTATGTTTAATCCCTTTATAGGAAGAGTACTCAGTGGTAGCCAGGTCTTACGTTGAGAAGTAACAGGTCGAAGTTGAGAAATCCCATAGCAAAGAAACAGCACTGAATGAGCAACTTGGAGCTTGCAAAAGCTTTTGGCAAAAACGTAAACCAAAATAATGGTTTAAGTTTTCTAAGTGCTTTGTGAAGTTTTATTAAAAAATAAAAAATAAAAGGATTATGAATTCCAACTTGGAGGTGCAAAGCATTCAACAGAGACCCAAGTGTGCCATGCCCCAGCCGTGTGGTTTGGTGCCCTGCCTGGCCTGGCTGTTCTTTCATTTTGGGCAGCCAGGCTTTTTCCAACCTGTCTTGAATGATGTGATGAGATAAAAATGTTTGTATCTACTCTGGCAATAGTAAAACAAACGTAATGGGCACCCAGAGTTTTGAACACTCCGAGATCATTGTTCTCTTGGCAGTGTTGCCGCATTACAAATGCACATTTGTGTTCTTACCCCGGTGCTGCTTTTGTGTGTAGTTAAGGACCCAAGCAGCGAGATCTCGTGTTACGTTGCCTGCATAAAGGTTGCAGTAGGCGCTGGTTTTTACGCAAGATGTAGTAGCAGTACTTTTGTTGAAAGCATTAGATGTGTGCTTAAATCTAGAGCGTGTGAGACATTAAATCTCAGGTGACGCAGAACTTCAGCGATTTGGTGTAAAAATGAATATTTTGTAGCATCATCCTTGGCTATTTATTTTTCGCTCCATCAAATTAAATAGAAGCCCGTAAAACTGTGTGTGTTAGAGCTGTTAGAGATTGAAGGCAGCCTTTGGCTTACGTGACTGCTTGAGGCAAGGGTTAGCACGCAGCAAGTTTGCACTTACATTCTTAAATTAGAGACAGTTTTGTATAAATCTGGCTTAACCTAAACCTTTTGCTGATTTTTTGATCATGGAAAAAGCCTCAGACTGTAACGCAGCAAGAGTTCCACCTCTTGGAATTCTGGGAGCTGAGGTTTTTTTTTACTTCCGAACTCCTGGGTGAAGTTTCTGGGGGCTTCTTGGTGGTTGGTTTTTCCCCCCAAGATTTCCTGTTTTGGTGCAGCAAATCACCCGAGCTGTGCCCCCTGTCCCTGCTGAGCAGGGCGAGTGTGTGCTGCTCCTGGGCTCCCCACGGTGCGCAGGGGGTGGGACTTGTTGAGCTGCAACGGCACAGCCTGTGGCCCTCAACGTGCCGAGAAACACTTCTGCAACTGCTCCTGGATGAGATTTTTTTTGCTGTAATTAGTAAAGATGCTCTTTGTCTTGGAGGATGATCCACACAACAAATCAGGAGGTTCTTGTTCATCAGCCCCTTCCCCCGCCCAAGTTGGTGGTGAAGTATTATTTTCCTGCAACAAAAATAGCTGAAGGGATTTTTCCCTCGCTTCAACTGATGAGTCTAAACTTGAAGAGCTGGAGCCCAGAAGAACGTTTGTGTGGTGGATCCCAACCTTAACCCAGGTTTTGTTGACAAACCTTATAGGGGTCTCAGTATTGTTGTTTAAACTGTAAAACTGTGACTTTCTGTTCCATGCATCTGATTGAAACGCTTAAACAGTGGATCAGACGTTTTAAAATAAGTGGGAAATAGAGAAACTTTCTCAGTGAGTTTTGTTTTCCTCCTACCAGATGCACACAGGTACTTCAGTTAGCAAGATGGGAAATAAGCAACAAAGTGTACTGGTGTGCTCAGGCTTCAAGGTGGAAAAATCTGGAAGGGCTTATCCCCAGTTGGACTGGGAGCTGTGGGTGAGCAGCTGGAGTGATTTCTTTTGTGGTCAGGAATCCAATAGTTCCACATTCACCCAACCTCAGGAAAAAAGGGGGAACGAGGAGGGAGGGACGCGGAGCAGTGGCATTGAGAAATAGTCAGGAATTTGGCTTTTAGAGTGAAGTGTAGAAGGGAACTGTTGTTTATGCTAACGTTTAATCCGTATAAACTTGATAACATAGACAGGTCTTGCATTCCTCCCTGAGGGTCATGGAAGGGCTAAGTTTAGCGAAGGGGAGGTATCCAAGCAGGCGGATTTGCACCGTTTTGAAGATGGTTGACTTTTTTTCTTATTCTTCCCCTGCTAAGTGAGTTTTTTTTTTCTGCTCACAAGTGGTCTTTTGAGACACAGTGTGAGTTAGTTTTGAAAACAATGCTTAAGCCCTCGAATATTTCCAAGTAATTTTAGAGTAGAAAGGTCACAGTGCTTTTGATGTGTTCATATTTAGGGAGCGATTACAATCACAATCATATACATTGACAGTGAGACACTGTCTGCTTTTGGTAGCTGCTCATTTGCTGACTCAGGCATGTTCCTGCCATCCTTATGGAGCCCATGGTGTGGGGCTGGGCTTTCCTCTGCAACCTTATTCATTTACAGGACTTTGCTTCTCGGGTGCTGCACTGCTGGATCAGAAGACAGTATGAGGTTCTGATAGTGGGAATCCTCTTGTCTTGGAAGAGAGCAGTTTGAAATGCAAGTCTTTGATAGGGAAGGAGTAGGAAGGAGATCTCTTCTACAAACTTTGTGGCAGAGCTTATCCGTTGGTGATGATTCAGTAAAAAAATGAAACAACAAAGTGAAGCTGCAGCTCAGGGTTTCAGTTAGTCAGGGTCAGATAATGCAGTCTCATGGTTGTACATAGACTTTGTGTCATGGAAATAAGTGGCTGGTGTTTTGGAGGATTGTGTTGCATGGAAATATTTGGATAAGGAAGCCCTGCACGCCAGCGGTGCTCAGCCTGGAGGAGGGGAAGGAGCTTCCCTAGGAGCGAGTGGTGGTGATGCTGGGAGGTGGGAGCAGGAGGCACTGCACCCCAGCACGGCTCTGGCCCAGCAGCACAGCACAGGAGCAGGGTGGTGTTTCTCAGCATGCCTCTCTCTGCCTGAATTGCATCTAGAATGAAGCTGCTTCTTGGGAGCCCTTCTCAGATCATTTTTTGGTGAAATGAGAATATTCTGTAATTTACAGGCAGGATGGAATACACTGGAAAAAGTTTGAGAGCCAGATGGGAAACTGAAGTGTGCTGTGGGCTCAGCATGGGGCCCTTAAAATGTCAGCAAATCTCACCCTGACCTGCATTGCTGGTGTATAGGCACTTGTCTGCAAAAGTGAATTGAAGAATATAGGCACCTTCTGAATTTGTTTTGAACTTTTGAGCTTTCAACTAAAGGCACCAAACCAAATGATTTCCTGTGTTTTAGTGGTATCAGGTTGAAATAACTTGCAATCATGCTGCAGGAATGTTCTCAGTAATGAGGCTGTAGATTAACTTTCGCCACAGCAAAGGTCTGGAAGCTTCCTGCACCTACAGCCCCAGTGAACTTGAGAGGATGGCTGCTGATCTCCTTAAGTAGGATCTGCCTGGCTGCAGAGGAGGCCTGTGTTTGGATTCAAAGTTCCCTTGTGGCTTTATGAGCATCAAGGACGTTGGGTACCAAGGCTGCCTGGAGGTTAATGGGGAGCAAGACGCTTGTGGGGTAAAGTCAGGTTCTGAGCTCCCTGGTTTCTCCCCAGCTGTGGCACGAGTCCATCCCACAGCAGGCTCTGCAGGCAGGCTACCTGGCAGCTCCTCCCTCCTGGAAGTGCTCTCCTGCTGCCTGAGCTGCTTGCTGGCAGGGCCGGGCCAGCACCAGTGCAGCAGGGATGTGGAGGCCGCCTGACGCTGTGTCAGCTGAAGTCAGCTCCAAACTATGGCAGCGCTGCGCCCTGCGGGGTTACTCGGGGTGAGGCTGCGTGACACAGCCCAGCACATCCAGCCTGCTCCTCCTGCAGTTCTGCCTTTGTCTGCAAGCTCTGGTGCTCCTCGAGTCCCTCTTCTGAGCTCACCCAGCAGAAAGCTGCTTTATTTATTTATTAAGTTTAGGGTTTTTTTTTGCCGGATTCTTCTCTTTTTGCCAAGATAGTGAATTGAATTGGCTCACAATGAGTTTGACAATCTTCCAGAGACCTCACAGAGTAAATAGGGAAGAGCATCTGGGTGGAAGTACAGAGGTTGTAGGGAGGAGTGGCAGAGAGGAGCAGGACTAGCTCCGGTGGCCTCACCTCTGCTACCCAAGGCAGTTAAGCTATGGACTGGCATGGGTTGGGCCCTTGGTGGCTGTGCATGCAGCTCTTGGGATAAGCCTTCGGTTTCCTGCATGGAAATTGCTGGTTTGATCTTTCCTGCAGTTTCCTGAGAAGCTGTTCTGCCTGAGGTTCTGATGTAGGCTGGAGCTGTGGTGGTGGAATGGTGGTATAACCCAGCAGTGCTGCTTAGTAGCAAACTTCTGTAGGTACATTTTTACAGAAAATAAGCATAGCAGAGAACTAAAGAAATGTCTCTTCTTGTAAAATGGCAAAATATCTGTTAGTATATACAAGTACTGCAAAAATATGTATAAATAAATGTACTGCACCGTGTTCCTTACATGGGTAGTGAGTCTTTATTTTGCATTCACTTGCAGGTCATTATGACTTGTGAGATACTGAGGTATGCACCAAAACATGAATTAGGGAGGATATGTTGTCAATCAGATGTGTTTTAAGAAAATACATATCAAGTATTCCATATGGCTGCATTGTGAAGAACATATAGAAATGTGTGAGTAGAACACAGCAAAACTTGAATCCAGCCAAGGATGCGTGCAGTGGGAACTTCAATGCCATCTCTTTAATATGGTGAACTTGTTGGAGTGGCATCTTCTCAGTGTAAAGCAATTGGCCATGTGCTGCACATCCTGGTGTGAGCTGCAGGCTGTGCTTCTTGGTCCTTATACGGTGGGGCTGGGGGTCTGGTGAAGCTAGAGGCAGCATGTTGTCCATTTGAGTTGGAATAGAGTTATTTAAATGTTAACATGTTGTGGCACCTCCAAGTGCATACTGCTGTGCAAAGATTCATGTTGGGCGTGAGCAGTATGTCTCATCTGTTACAAGGGTTATCCTTTATTTCATGAAGACCTTTGCAAATAACCCCAAATCAAACAACATGCAGTAAGCGAAGAAGGTGGGAAGTTTCATTCAGCAGCAGGCTGGCCTATTTGGGGGCACGACATTCCCAAACCTGCCCCTTCTTATAAAGTCTCATCAGCAGGAGGGTCTGTGCAGAAGTCAGGGCAGCCCTGGTGTAGGTCGGGCATGAAGGAGGTGCCATGTCCTCCTGGTGGGGCTCTGTGCAGGGAGGCTGCTCTGAGGTGAGACGTTCTTGGGCTGGAATCCCAAGCTGGCAGCAGTCCTTGCACACACCACGCCGATTTTGTCTGTGCTGTCAGAAGAGCAGTGCCTGCTGCTTGTCTGGCCTGACTGCCAAGAGTCTTAGAGCACAGCCCAGGTCAGAGGGTTGCAGGGTGCGGGGAGCTCATGTGCAGTAGCACAAGTCCATCGTTTAGCATGGTCTCTCAGCCATTGTGGGTTCAGAATGCCCTTTGTGATAATCCTGTAGAAGAGCAAGCATTGAAATCTTCTGTCATGAGTTCTCACTTCAGTGGAGTCTGGGACTGTTCCTTGAAACTGCGCTCAGCAGAAATGCAGTGAATTGCATGTGGGACTTTGCACGAGCAGGAAGAAATGGCTGGGCCAGGCCTTGGCACCGCTCTGGTTCTCACAGAGCTGCATGGAAACACACCCGTGATCCTTTTGGTGAAGTACTGGGGCTGGACATCCCTCTGCTGCAGTATCACCCAGGGGAGATGGATGGGGGTGATTTCGGAGCAAACTGTTGTTGTGAGCAAAATTTGTAGCTTTTTGTTGCGCGTGTAATGTCAGAGTTTAAGGCTTCCCTTCTTCCTGTGAGTGATAGCAAGGGCTGCTCCCACGAGAGTCACTGTGTTGGGGCAACATTTTGAAGGAATTCTGATACTTTCAGTTTTACTTGCGGAGACGGTTGTGAGGGAGGAAATAAACGGCCCTGACACATATTTGAAACATGATGGAAACTTTTCTGTGTTCTGTAAAACAAAATTACCTGGGTTGTTAGGAAAGATGGTTCTACTGAAATAGCTCGTGGGTTTAAAAAGTAAAAATTGGTCTCTCAAACAATGAGAATTGCTCTGGAGTTGTGTTAGTGTTGAGAAGGTATAATTCAGCTTAGGTTAAAATCTCTGCAGTTAAACTGCGTATCTCTGCTTGTTGGGATGGTGCCTTTTCTCCAGGATTCTCATCAGCCTGTGGGGGCTGACAGCCAGCAGGTGAGGCAGCCACTGTGGGTGGTGGGGCAGTTTTCTTACCTGCACCAGGTTCATCCCATGGCTTACCTTGAATGTCATGGAGCTCCAACCCCGTGCTATGGGCAGGGCTGCCAGCCCAGGGCTCCATCCAGCCTGGCCTCCAACGCCTCCAGGTTGGTGCTCTACTGGTTCTGCCCATCTCTTTAGTGTCTTTCAGCAGTGCAGCAGAGCTATGCTGATGTTAATAGCTGTGGTGGGAGTGCATTGTGTAGTGGACACAGGTGAGAAAATCATCTGAATTGTTGCTGGGGAAGCCTTGTAATACGAGCCATGGCATTTTTCCTGCTTGTTTTCACCAGCATTGTAATGCTACAAGATAGTTCAACTTAATAACAATGTTGGTAATGATTTGTAGCTGTCAGGGTTGATAAACTATGTGAAAGGAGCCTTCAGAGCATCTTTGGCAAACTGTTTTTGGATGCTTCTGCATTATTTGGGCAGATAACTTCACGCTGTGTTCCTCCTGTGCTGAGCTCATTCTCCTATCCAACTGTTAGCCAGCTGAGGTCTTGACAGTTCAGTTTTTCCATAACGACAAATTAAATTAGCCCTAAGATGACTGGTGCATGTGAAATTCCTCTTGGTTAAAGCTTGTTGGCCTGAATTCTCTGTTGTTGTGTGGTTTTCTTTTTCTTGGGTATATTCAGTGTCTTGTGCTTGAAAAGGAGCACAGGAAAGATGCAGATGAGGAGTTGCTGGTGTTGAAGGTACAGGGAAGAGCACACAGCTTTCTTGCAGAGCAGAGTCAGTCCAGCTGTGAGTTACTCATCTTCAGTCTGGTACAGAATGCATCCAATCTAAATAGCTGATCTCCCTCCTGAATGCGGCAAACCAGCATCTTTTACGCTTCTGTGAAGCTGTAACAGGCGCAACCCATCTTAGGAGTGCCTTCATACTCATGAACCTGCAGCATCCATCATTCTGTCAAGCCTCATTTACTCACGTGATGAGAATATTTTTTTTTCTTGGCTTCTGTTCCCCAGTTTTCCAGGTTTAAAGAGGTTCCTTGCTGTTGGCAGAGAGTACAGCACTGAGAATCCCAGACAGGAGTGAGAGTGGAGAATGTAATGCAAGAACAGGAGTGACTCCTGCCTGAGTCAGATGGGAGGTTTTATTCCTCTTGGTCGGGGCCAAAAATTGGTGCTTAGGGAAGAATGTAAGGTGAGAAGATTGCAGGATCTTGGCTAAGATCTCTAATTTCAGTGTAGTAGTTCATGCTGTTACATTAAACGCAGCCCTGATTGTAGTTCTTTGATTTCATGTTGCTGTTCTTTGAGGAAAGGGGAATAACTTGACCATCATGACTTGTTTTTGGTTTGGTGTTTTGTTGGTTTTTCTTCGTATGGATAAATATATGTCTGCATTAATCCTTTGTATATAATTGTGGGTTTTTTGAGGGGAAAGGTAGGCTCTTGTTAGTGACTGAGGCAGGAATGGATAAGCTTTGTATTAACTGGCCTGTGGGAGCTGGGAGGTGTTCTGTGCTGGTGAAGGGCTGATGGACATCCTTGTCTGAGCACTCAAGAAAACAGATGCTGTGAGTGTGTTGGTAAATAAAAGTACTGATAGAGATAGGAGCTGATAATCTTAGCACTGCGAACGCGAAAGAGAACAATTAAAATTACGTCAGTGCATTGGCTGTTAATACATGTTTTATGAAGCTGTGGGGAAGCTAACACCTTCAGCCAACATCTATTTATGCTGGGCAGAAGCAGGCTCCTTCAGGGGAGTGGTTAGAGCTGGAGCTGCACTGGGGTTGTTTGAAGCATTCTCCAAAGGCTTCTGAGAATGTGCTCAATGTAGTTTTAGTTTAAAAAAGGTTTTACACTTTTTTTTTCCCCCTAAAAAAAGCTACACATGTACCCTGCGTGCTGTAAAGACTTAATGGCTTGGGCTGGTGCTGCCTTGGGATCTCTAGGCTGCACACAGTCTGTTGCATGATTTTAAACTTCCCCCAAAGAACTGTGGTCAATCCATGTGCTGTTTTTCAGCCCTTGTTCGACAAACACAGTCTCGTTCATGTGTAAGCTGCAATGCCAAGTATAAAAGCGACTAGGTGAGATTTTCCAGTCTTTGTTAGGTGGAAAGTCAGATCATCAGAAGGTTGTTTTTGGCCTTAAAATGCATAGTTACACAAACACTTAGTGGCCCTGGAGAAGAAATGGGCAAAGGTCTGAGCAACTTGATCCAAGCTGGCTCTGCTTTTGGGTGAGAAAGGGGTTTCAGGCAGCTTGCCTCCGGTGGTCGCTTCCTCCAACCTGTGTGATGTGTGGCAGGGGGAAGCCAGTCTGGGTGTCAGTGAGGGGACATGGCTGCTGTGCGTGGGGAGGGCAGGAGCTGGAGGGGGAAGGCAGGATGCGCTGCGACTAGACATGGTTGTGCTGGAGAACTGCATTAACAGTGGAGATCTGAAATATCCGGGACTGTAACTTTGAGAGGACACGCCTAGCTTTAGAGAAGGTTGTGAGATGAAATCAGCTTTTAATTTACTGCTCTTTAGTATCTTTTTATCTGGATAGAATAAAAATATTTGATAAAAGCTTGCGTAAGACACGCTCGTAGGATAATCAAGTATCATTAGGGAGCTCTGAATTGCTTTTGCCACCTTTCAACAAAATGCCTGAACCCACCCAGTTGCAAGGTGGTGCATTTGTTAGCAAAACTGGAAACCCAGCCATGCATTGTGAAATGGTGTTTTGGAAAGCAGCAGCTCCAAGGGCCTTAAGGTCATCTCAGCTAACCGCCTCTACGTGCTGCTTGGGTCAGTGTTTTGTTTGAAGGGTTAATGTGATTCTTGGGCACATTAAAAAAATAAAACTTTTAAAAAAAAAAAAAAAAACCACCAAAAAAAAAACCACCAGAGGAATGTCAAGGAAAAATAAATAAGTAATCTTACAATCAGTAACGTTTAGAGTGATACTGGTAGAATTGAATTTTGGTTTCCATGCTTCAAGAAGAATGGCAGTGCATTTGGAGAGAATTCAAAGGACAGCTGCAGAAATGATCCAGGGACTGGAAAATAAGGCTCATGATGTGTGGCTTAAAGGAGCTCAACTTACTCAGCTCATTGAAAAGACAATTGGGAGAGGACTTGATCTTTCTCTACAAGGACTTATGAGATTTGCTGACAAAGGGGTAGCAATATCAACGGAGATTGGACAAATTCAATCTCAAAATAACAGTTTCTCAGCAGTGACATTAATTAAACGTTGGTGCAGTCACAGGGAAGGGGAAAGGAGCAAACGTTCATCTTAGCCCTGTAAAATAGGTCCAGCTTGTTTCTGGAGGAAATATTTTGTGTGCTTAAAAAAAAAAATGACGTTAAGAGTCCTTTCCTGGCATTGACGTTTAAGATGTTTAAAGTTGGAGCAAGTTCAGATGTTCAGTCAACAACAAGGTCGTGAAGTAAAGATTAATTTAGAGGAGAAATAGTTAACCTGGTGCTCACATACTGCCTTGCATAAGACACACAACATGTGAAGGGAGCTCTGAAACTTAATGCTTTGTGGCTTGCATCTTTGGAACTCGGTTCTTTCCCATACTGCGTTGCTTCAGATGTTTAAGATATGATTAAGGCTTTCTGAAATCCTCTACAGAGAAGCACTGATGTAACTGTGTGCACTCGCTGTATTCAGATAAACGTTTCTGAGTTCCAGTTGACCACAGCAGAAGTCTAAATCTTTTTCATCCTTTTTTAGAAACAGCATTTAAAAAAAAAAAAACAACAACAACAGAAAACACAACGATAATATGATGACAGCCTCTCTGAAAGGCACAGCTCTCTTGGTAGGTTTGTTCTTAATGGGAGATACTCTGTCTCTGGTTAGCTGGATGTAGTCTGGAGGTGTATTAGTGTTCGAAATAATATTAAATAATCAGAAGCAGTATTCTAATAGCACTTGCTTGGTGTTCTTCATGCCATTCAAATGAGATTACTTCAGCAATTCTGTGCCTCCCTCACTTTGTAAATTCACCTGGGAAATGGGTGACTCAGTTGGGTGATGGCTCGACATCACACTTGTGCTTTTTATGTGTTTGTCCGTTCTGCCACTCCCTTGATGGCCGAGTTTCTATGTTTTCATAGATTACCTTGCCCGGGGTGCCTTTGCAGATGTGCAGGGCTCTAAAATTCCCTCGCAGGTCCTTCCTAGCTCTCCAAACCTGCCATGTGATGCAGGCTGAGCTCTCCCGGCCTGCTTGGTGTGCAGAGGCAGTGCAGGGCTGCCCGAGCTGCTCTCTCTTCTCTGGCACGGCTGCATTCCTGCCTCTCCTCTGCTCCAGGTCCTGCCCAGGAGCTGCTCGCCTCCTTCCTCTCCGCCGCTGTGTACTCAGAGCAGGAAGCGCTCTGGGAAGAAGGCAGCTCAAAACCCTGTAGCTTCTTGCACGTTGAGCCTATCGTTTTGTCATAGAAATGGAGCTGTTTTGTAGCTGGGAAAGAGGTTGTCTAGCAACTGTGAGCTCTCTTGCTTAAGGCTAAAGAGATAGCAGACTGCAGGAACGTGTTGGGGCACTGCAAAGCAAAGGCCTCCAGCTCCGCAATCCAGCACAGCAGCCCTTGCTGCTTGCCTTGTCCAGACAGCCCTGTCTGTCCCAACCTGCTGAAGCTTTTTGCAGGAAGCGTCATGCGCAGAGGAGATTGTAAAGGATTGGCAGTGAAGAAATCTTTCCTTCCCCCATCTTCCTGCTGTGTCATCAGCCCTTTTCCCCGGCACTGGGAGGCTGACAGAGGCACTGTTTCCCTTTGCCTGCAGGAGGGCTCGGGGCCTCTCCTCCGGTGTGAGCGACTCTCATGTTTCACCACGTGGCTGCACATACTTAGGTGCAGTTGTAATTGCAGCAGTCATTAAGATGTTCTCGTTACACTTCTCACAATCCAACATTCAGAAAAATCCAGTGGTTGTGGTAGCAGGTAGAATTTCATTACGGGTGTGTTAGAGAGCCATTTCCTCAGCATGGCTTCCGCACAAGCCCTACAAGTAGCACTTTGGCAGCTGTTTGATTTGAGCCCTCCTGTATTACCACCCACCTGTACTTCATGTGGTGGGTTACAGTGCTGTGTGCTCCGCAGTTCTTTTCAGAGGAAGAAATTACTAATAGTGAGCCACCAAAACTGAAACTGTTCTAAGTAGCTTTTGTCTTTATTTAGTCACTGGTTGCTGGTTGTGTCTGCTGATCTCTGGAGATCTGCTTTTAGCTTGGAGATGTTCAGCTCGATTATCCACTTCTCACCCCATTAACAAAAAATGGGCTAGTTGAAGAAGTGACCATGGCTGGAGGCATGCTACTGCTGAGCTTTGCATTTCTAGCCCACAGATTTGGAGGAGGTGTTGGAAGCCTTCTGAATAACAATCTCACTTTGATCTCTGCAGCTCAGAGCAAGTTCAGCTTGGATGTTAAAAAAACATTTTTAAAGACAGTGGTGAGGCACTGGCACAGGCTGCCCAGGGGGTAGCAGGGTGACCAGCCCTGGAGGCCAAGAAGCACAGAGCTGTGTCACTGAGAGACCTGATGGGATGAGGGACTGGATGGTCTTAGTGGTGTTTTCCAGCCTTAATGTTTATGTGATTCTGTGTTGAGCTCTGTCTTCTCACCAGTATGTCCTGGGCTGTTAAAAGCTGTCCTGCAGGAAATGTGTGAGATTTGCAGTGGGGCCAGAAGCTCCTGGAAGAATCTGGAGTGCCTCTGGGCTCCAGGCCTGGAAGGGCAGCAGTTGGGTTTCCTACAGAGACCTCCCTGACAGAGGCACAGCGTGGGCCCCAGCAGTGGAAGATTGTGGAAATCTCTCCAGAGCTCCTTTCTGTGTGAAATTCACTGGGTTTTAGTATGTCTCAGTGATTACGTAGCTTAATTACCAACTGGATTTGACCGTCTCTCTGTGTGTAGTGCAGGCTGCCAATCTTCCCGTGGCCGAGTTTCCCACTCAGAGCATGTTAGACAAATTGCTGTTTGTTAGAGCGCAGCAAACGAGCGTTACATAAGCCTTGAATAACTTCCTTCCAGTTTGGGGGGGAAAATATATTTGCATGAGCTCAGGGCCAGGTGCAACACTGCGGGTCCAGAGCAGGGCCACAGAGCTGCTGTGAGGGCTGGAGCACCTCTGCTCCGGGCAGGGTGAAGGAGCTGGGCTTCTTTGGTGGGGAGACCTCACTGTGGCCTTCCAGCACTTGAAGGGAGCTTACAGGCGGGAGGGGGACTGGCTTTTTACGGGGACACGTAGCGACAGGATGAGGAATGGCTTTAAGCTAAAAGAGGGAGTGTTCAGGTTAGATTAGAGGAAGAAATTCTGTATGTAGAGGGCAGTGAGGCAGTGGCACAGCTGCCTGGAGCTGTGGGTCATCCCTGGAGGTCTTGAGGCCAGAGCCTGAGCTGGTGGGGGCAGCCAGCCCGTGGCACAGGGTTCGAGCTCTGTGAGCTTTAAGGTCCCCTCCAACCTAAACTGTGCTGTGACTGAATGAACGTTCTGGTCATGGAGAGGAGCCAGGTGGGTGCTTGGTGATGGGATTGGGGGGGAGGAGGCTCAGAACCAGCCCTGTGATGGAGAGTGGGGCTGACCAGAACTGTGCAGGGGCTCCCTGGGGCCTGCTCGGTGCAGCCATAGTGCTGGGCTTGCTGTCCTGCTGAGGCTGGGAATTCAGCTTCTCCCTTGCCTCTCCCTCCAGTTTGTAAAGCAAACTGATTTTCCAGGCTCTTAAGACACCCTTTCACGCCTTTCTGGGTATCATAGTGTCCTTTTTCCTGCTTGAAGCCACTGCAGGAGCGAGAGGTGACGCTGCGAAATGGAGGATTCCCAGGCAGGCCGAGGCTCAGCGCTGGGATCCTGAGGCCGCGCTGCCATCTGCCTTGCTGTGAATAGTTTGCTCTGGCGCAGCCCCTGTTCCTCAGTGTTGCATCATCTCTGGGAGAAAGGCCAGGCCCGGAGCCCCAGCACAAAGGCTTTCTGAAGGCGATGAAGCTTGTTCTGTGTGCGAAGCGCCGCGCTCCTTCCTGTCATCCTTTCCACCGCATTCCTGAAGCGGCCCGGCTCTGGGAACCCCACAGTAAATCGTCGCTTTATCCCCCAGCTTCCTGCACACCTGGCTGATGCAACGTCTGCGCCGAGCCCGGCTGCGGGCTGCTCTGGAGCCGTTTTGTTCAGCCTGGCAGGGAGTGGCCGGGCAGGCAGCCGGCATCACGTGGCGGCCTTAAATAGATGTATAAAGGACGTACAGCCAGACTCGCCAAGCAGAGAGCATTTAGTGGGATTACAGGGGAATCTTTTCCATTTCTAGGACGGGAGGCTGCAATCCTACTCCTTGGCAACTTGTTTGTGGTCAGCCCGCCACTGGTTGCAGCTTCTGGCCTCCGCTGCCTGCCAGTAAATTCTGCTGATCCTCCCCCTATATTCGGCGACTTCCCGTGGCTGCGGGGACTGGCCGGATTCTCGTGGGAACTGTAATTCCCTCGGCTTGGACTCGATCCTAGTTATTGCCCTTTATTGCTCTGTTTCACTCTGACCTTGCGTGTGGTATAGGATTTTCTCTCAAATCCCTTCATAACACAAATTTCAAGGTCTACAGCTCTTTATCTGCGGGAGGGGGAGTCCAACAGCCTTTTTAATTTGGGGCCGTTTAGGAGAGTTTGTCTACTTACACCACTGAATCATTCACATGCTTGCTATTATATTCTCAAGCAACAAAACCTAGAACAAAGAAACCTTCTGGCCCGCTGCAGTTAAACTGGTATCACTTACAGTATTTAAATGAACCTTATTTTAGCCATAGCCATTTTCTGGCACAGGCAGGCCTTGTAAGTTCACTCTTAAATTGTAGGACTTGTATGGACAAGGTGTGGCGGGTGACTGCGGGGTTTTCCAGTATCACCATTCCTAGTTGTTTGCTCTGCCCCTTTGCAGTAATTTATTGCCCTTATAACCATGTTTTACCTTCTTTTGCTCTTACTCCCATGTTCTAGGCACCAGTTGTGCTCGGTGAGACATGGCAGCATTTCCTTCCTGCCAGCCATTTTGGCAAAGGCTTAGAGGGGACAGCCACAGCTGGATTCACTGGAGGTTGCTTGTCAAGCCCTTACATGCAAAATACCAGTTCTGATCCATCCTGTTTGCATTCTGTTATTTTTTGTGACATACAGACATTCTCCTGTTCTGCTTTACCCTGTGGGAAGAGAGCGCAACCTCAGCCTGTGGAACCAACGCAGCAATTAGGCCATGTTCCTCTTGCCATTGCATTCTTCCCCTCATGTTGGCCCAAATCAGATGTTTGTAGAACTGAAAGATTTTTTTTCCCCTCATTTACTTTGTTAGGGTTTTTTTCTGTGTAATTTCTGTGGGGTTTTGTATAATACACTTCCTTTTCATCATGTATTGCTGTTGTCTTTTGGGAAATAATAGAAAAAAGGTATTTTCAGGGGTTCATCTTGAATTCATTTTTAAAAATGCCTTCTTAAATGCTTCAGTATTTGAAGAGGTTGCCATCTTGTACCCCATCATGGGGTACAAGCAATGTAATTCTCTGCTTTAATCACAGAAATGGGCCAAGAAATATTCATTCTGCCTGTCGAGGTTTTCTAACTTCTCCATTATTACCACACAGTTGTGTTGTTTTTTTTTTCAGTTTTATTTTAATGATTAATGTTTTTGAGGTTCTAGCATTTCAGGGAGGCCGATAGATTTCCAAAGCATTGTCTATTGAAGTTCTCTGAAAACAAAACGTTTACTCTTTTTACAGCCCTTAAAATCAGGAGCGCTTTGCTATCAAGTTGTCTGCTGCGATGGCCTTTTTTTCTCTGTGTTGAGGTTGTTAATCTTTTAGGACATCACCTCTGCAGTGGCAGCCAGGTCTGTACTCAGCAGTGTGGGGCTCGGGCAGGTGCCTGGTGTCTGCCTGCCATCTCATCGTGTAAATCCACCTCCACGTTGTTTGGTCTACCACAGGTTGCTGCTGCTCTGTAATTTGCTTCCCCCTTTCTAATTCGATATGCATTTGTTAGTGGAATGATCCTTCTGTGTGACTCTGACCACTTTCATATCAATATAAATTTAACTTTCCAGTAAGGTTTCACGATGGCAGGGAGGTGTTCTATGAAAACCCAAACAGACCTGGTCTGACACCTCCACCTCAGTGCACTGGGCTGTGAGGAACACAGTTGGCTTGTCATGCAGATGGTATTTCTAGAAGCAAAGTCTTATTTACCATTCCTTTATCTCTTATTACATTTTTCTTCTGTTTCTTATTGAATAACCTGAAACCATCAATAACTCCGAAAGAAAAACACAAACTATTTTTTCTTCCTCTGCAGAACAAAGAAGTTTTGCATAACTTCTTGACTGCTGGTTCAGCAACAAAGTTTTGAGGTTATTCCTTCTGCTTTCCTGAGGAATCTCCCCAGTCCCAGGTCAGCTGCTGAGAGCATTTGACTATGCGTTTCATAATTTCTTTGATGGTTTAATTTCTTTCAGTTGCTCACTGTCATCATCAGTAGTCCCTTAGGGTGTAGTTTGCTGATGAGGTTAACTAAAACCGATGTTTTCTGAGCCAGATAAACTGATAGAATCCCATGGATGGATGAAAATTGCCATACAACTATCTTAAACCTGGTTTAAATCATTTTAATAAAAAATATTTTTAGTTTCCAGCTTCTTACTGAGTTGTATCAAAGTCAGTTTAGGTTACTTGTGCCTCAGTTTTAAACGTGGCTGACGCGGCCTGAGCTGAACTGCCTTATCGCACTGACTTTAGCTAAGTAGGTATATTTGTAGACACAAGTAGAGATACCTCATGGAAGCATTGGAAGCTGCTTTAAGTGTGCTAGGAACTGTCAGTATGATTTCTTCTATGGAGCAGCCGGACCGATGCGTTAGCCCATGGGTACCAAAGGCAGCTGGGAATCACCCGTGAGCTAAAAGCAGTGTTCTTGCCCTTTCCCCTTGACTCTGGGTCTTCTGCAGCATGGGGAGCAGGTTCAGGCCTCCCTGCGTTGTTGCATTTTGGTGCATCTAACAATTGTGAAGTGTTTGGTGCTCGTTGCTGCTTTAACGTTGTTCTCCAGATACCAGAGATTAAGGTGAAGTCTGAAACAAACTGGTGAGCATTTGCATTGGTAGACTGAGGCACAGTTCAGGTAGAACAGAACAAATAGGAGTTAAATGACTTACAGATCTATCTGTTCTGCCGTTGTGTAGGTGTTTTTATGGAACAGCGTGTCTGAACTTCTGGGAATCGTGCATTTTTTTTGAGCTGAATGTCTTAAACTGGCAAAAAGCCTTGTTCTGGTTCTGTTTGCACTGAAGGTGCTTGCCCTGCTGTATCTGCCCTTGATGTGAGCTTTGTAGGTGCGCTGGGAAGAACAGGCAGTGTTTGCTGGGATCAGGCAGGCTGCTCTCGTACTTGGGTGTCACTGGGTGACGTGATGTTTAGAAAGAGGACCTTCTCAGCATGGTAACTGAATCACTTAACGCTCATGTTAGCTGTCCCGTAGATTTTTCAACAGCAGGCTTTCAGCAGCACAAGTAATGAGAAAAGTTTCCAGCAGTAAATTTTCTGTGTCTGTTTGATTTGTAACACGGTGCTGGTGGAAGTGAGCCAGTGCAATGCTGCTGCTGTTGCATCCTAAACAGTTTCGAAAATTAAATTTACTGTTAGAGCAGGTGTTACCTAACTTTCGCTTGGCCAGCTCAGATTGATTGCAGTCCTTTCTGTTGATACAGGATGGTACCTGAAATAATTAAATAGCGTGTATTTACATTTAGCCAAGGCAGTTGTGATGTTGACGTGAAGATGGTGAGTCCTTTGGAGTGTGACCTGTGCCAAGTGGGAATGTGGGACCACGGAGCTGCGGCAGCCGTGCGGATTGAATGCTCATCTCAGCTGTTGTGCTGATGTTGGGGAGGACCAGGTGTCCTTATACTGGTATGACTGGTTAAGGAGGTGGGAAAAAATACATCTTTAATGCGTTCTCTAAACCAGTTCAGTATTATATACTTATTAAGCCATCAAAATTGCTGTTTCTTTTTGATTTTGAGAAGCATTGTATCACACAGGAGATAGATTTGTGCTGTGATCTGAAGCTCACTGCATTTACATTAAGATACTGAACTTCTGGAAAACTTCCAGTGGTACTGGGGAGAACATACAGTTAGGAGGAAAAAAAATGTAGCATTTTAGGGGAGAGAGGTTGTGAAGAGTTTGATATTGCATGTACAGGAAACTAACCAGTGTAGTGGGTGAATGTTTTGATCTCAGCCCATTTTCTGTGCAGACTAATGTTTTGGGTGTTACCAGAGCAAGTTTCATGAAGACCACACTGCAATCTAGCCTGAAGGTGGTGTGGTCTTGGACAGCACTTGAGATTTGTCTCAGCAATTCATTTTGAATGTTATATTGTCAGAGTTGAAAGTACACAGAAAGCAGCAGCAAACAGCAAGATCTGAGTGCTGGTGATTGTTGGGCAAGTACTGCTGGGTCAACACAAAAGCAATTGAACTGGAATTCTCCTCGTCTAACCTTTTTGTTTGGTATTTCTTGTTTCACCAATCCTCTTTTTCCCAAAAGTGGGAGTTTCTGTTGTGCAGAAACTGCCTGCTGTTTGTTGGAGGGAGGATTTCCAATGCAGTGTGACCCAGAACTCATCCCAGATACCTCTGGAGAGTGGCACAGTGTCCTGTGAATCTCGAGTTCAGAGACCGCACCTGAAACCCTTCGGTCCCAGTTGAGTCATGAGTAGGCAGGGGCTGGAATTTGTCCTGGTTACTCCTTGGGCCACTGCCAGCTGGGGATGGTCATGGCAAAGGTTGAGGGATCAATAGGGTAAAGAAACCTGAGTGAGTATTAAAAAATTTTAAAAAGAGGTTCTATGCCCTGTAAAGGGGAAGAGTACTGCAGGCACTGTGAAACCTGTAGCTTTTTCTTAACATTTGGTCTGTTTTATGTGACTCTGTGTTAAAGCAGGAGTTAGGCATTTCAGCAGCAGAATCACAGTTCTGTCATGAGCCCAAGGATGAGGCACTCCCGAAAGGGCCTTTTTGTCCTTTTCCTCCTGAAGACTCAAGGACACCTGTCTGTCCAGGTTTGAGCTGCCTGTGAGCTTGTCCTGCTCTGTTTGTTCATCTTCTCACCTCTGTGGGAGATCATTGCTTTGGGGCATAACAGGGAATTGCCACTTAAACATCGTTACACGCTGTGTCTGTAGCTCGCTGTATGCCTGTCATGATATCAGGAAGAGATTTCTCCTAGGAATGTATGTGAAAAAGGAAAACGTAACCCAGTGATGAGAGAAGTGGCCTGCCTTTGAAGACAGAAAGGAAAGGCAATAGAGCGCATGGATCTCAGTTTGCGGGGTGACCTGATGCCTGTAATGGAGGTGCAATGCTTTGTTTCTCCCCACTAGGTTTCCCCATGTCCGTGACGTGTTGGCCGAGGCTCTGCGGCTCCTCTCCGCCCTCGGAGCGGCCAGTCGCTGCCCTCTGGACTCCGTGATCCCCGACGGGCGTCATGAGCATTGCAATCCCTCTGGGAGTCACCACACCAGATACGTCCTACTCCGACATGGCTGCAGGATCAGAGTGAGTGTTACCCGTGGAGGAGCAGGGGAGGGTGACTGCGGGCTGTGTGAGAGGTGAATGCAGAGACGGACTGTAAATGTGTAATGAAGGTGGTATTGTGGAAATTGGTTCATTTGCCCCGTGACATGGGCATAAGGAGAGTTCTGAGAGCACGAGGCACTCGCCCCTGCTTTTTATTTCTGCTTGGCTAGTCTACATGCAGGTGCAGGTAGTAGTGTGTTTGCTATACCCATGCTTGATGTTTTCGATGTAGAGGCCAGCTCCTTTTCAAAATCTGTCTTATGAGAGCTCAGTGTGTTGAGCTTCTCTGCTAGCTCGGGTGCAGCAGCAGTGCACACGACTGATTTCTGGAGTGGTATGGAGCTTGGCTGGAGATGTACAACAGCACCATCCTCTGTGGTCACCTTCATGTATGTTGTTTCTGTCCCTGAGCACGTTCCAGGAAGTGCAGCATAGTGGTTAGTCCTTGAGGGTTCCCATCACAGAACTCTGCCTTTATAGATGTCAGGAACATTTCAGGTCCTGAAAATACTTTGTTTTCTTAAAGCCCTTCTCACAGAATGGTGTCAGTTCACCTGAGCACTGTTTTTGCTGGGGACAAGAAGAAGGGCCCACTTCTGTGTGCTTCTACTTCCTGTTTTCCTGTATCTTTCTTTGAAGTATGGACTGTAGTGTCTATTTTTTTGTGGCATTTTTTTAAGGCTTTTTGAAGATCTGTTTCTCCCATGTATTAATTACAGGTCCCTGCTGTGCAAATACCTGCATGTCACATTGATCACTGTAGCGCAGAATGCTCCTGTTTCTATTAATTTTGAGCTGTAAGAGCAGTGGGCTAGGGTATGAATAATTGTCTTGCCCTTCTGTTCTGCCCTGTTTTAACTGCGTGGAGTCTGACTGCACAGTCGCACTCACTGTGAGGCTGCTAATGCTCTTTTTCATCTGTCTTGGCACTGGCCCCACAGTAGGCATTCTTCTTTGTGATCCTGCATTCCACCATAAAGTCTGTATTTTTGCAGACTGTTCTAAATGAGAACTCAAGCCTGTAGTAAGTCGCTCATCTGGAGTTGATATTTAATCCTTCACTTTTCAAGACTTAATATTCTGTGCTGCTTGTCACCGTGCTTCTCCCACACTGCTTTAGAAGACTCAACATCCAGGAATTTTAAACTAGGAGAGGGTGCTAAATAGTTCATTTGTGTGCTGTGTGCTTGCTCTCAGAATTGAGTGGGACGTACCTATGCATGTCCCTTGTAATATTTAAATATCAAAAAGAAAGTAAACCTTCTGCAAAGCATTTTTTCCACTGGTTGTAAGGAATTTGTAGGTCCAACTTGAGGCTAGGCTGGAGTGCTCTGAAAAAGGCTTTTGAAGATTTCTGAGTTGGCTTCTCTCTCTGTTTTCTGAAAACCAGCAATGTCAGGACTTGATTCTCCTGGCTTTGCGTTCACTGCTGCTTTACTGCTGAAGCATCCCTTGCTGAGTCTGTTCAAAGCTAAGACTGTCTTCTCCTTTGAAATTCTACAATTTCGCTGCATGATCTGAACTTCTTGTCTCTTATAAGGGGTCTCATAGATGTGCACCATGAAGTAAATGAGAAGGCAAAAGGAAAACTAGCTTGGTTTTTGCTTAAGGCTGAGCTTTAGCATCCCCCTCTGCCCTCTGATGCAGAAGGGAGGTAGAAGTGCTGAAAGATGTTTGTGTTCAGTGATCTCAGAGGGTGATAAGGCTGCAGAGTACTTTTGCATGTTGGAAGTTGTTGAAGCTCTTTAGAGGGTTGCTGATGAGGGAGCAAGGGCCTCAGCGTTGTTGCCCCTGGACACCGTTGCACCAACAATCATGAAGTTTTATTGCTAATGGTTGTGGCAGTGCTGCTGGTATTCCAGGCTGGCTGCAGTTAGGAATATGAGTTACTTGGGCAGAGAACAGACCTGCTGTTCGGGCTCTTTTCCTTCTAGTATTTCAGCTGAAAGTGCAGTTAAGTCATGAATGGTTTTAAGTCGGTACCAGTCTGAAAATCCTGATCCTTGTTGTGAAGATGCAGCAAGGCTAGATGATTTGCCAAGTTCTACGTGCTGTCTTTTATTAAGAACTCCCTCTCTGTGGAGATAGCTACTCTCAGCTACATAGTCAAATGCTGAAGATGTGTTAAAAACCAACCCAATTTATGGTGTCATGCATCTAAATCCTGAACTACGGAAGCAGGGTTTATGTCGGCTAAAGGCCTTCTCGTTTCTGCAGTTCAATAAATCACTGTCCTTACTGTTGGAAAGACAGATCCACCTGACTCCAGAATAAGCCAGAAGCCGGGGAAGTCAGTGCGTTAGAGTGTGTATCGGGTTTAGTGGCAGGGTGGGGCAGACTCAGTGCTGCAGAGATTTCAAGAGCTAATAGGAAGTCCAAAGGGCACAGGGGTTAGTGTTCTTGGGTGGTGCCTAAACGTTCCCCACGCGTGGCCAGTGGCCATTAGCGTCTGAGCACTGCCTGATTCACACTGACAACGTAAGACCCGCTGAGAATCCTGAGAGATCTCACCAGAGCGGCAGAAGTCCAAGGTAAAGTTTTCCTTTCCTGCATTTTTCTTTCCTGCTTGCTCAGCTCCCTGCCGTATTTTTTTAAGAGGATTTCAGCTGCAGATATGATTCGGTAGTATGCTGCTGTATGCTGCTGCTTCTGATCTGTGCAGAGGTTAGCTGATATCCATCTCCTGCTTGGTGGAAGCTCCTAAGAAACAGTGCAGTGCCTTGCTGATATTCTGTCCGTAGCCTCATTATCTAATATTCCCTGCATTGAATTGCAGCTGTCCCTTCTCTGAGCAGGGTTTCTGCAGCTTTCTGCAAAGGATATACCTTTCATTTTGAGCAGTTTTTTTCACCACCATGTGGTGGAACAGCGCATTGTACCTCAGCGGCAAATTTCTTATTCAGCACATTGCACACCGTGTTGCTGCATGGAGAGAACAGGGAGTATCTGATTGGAGTGGCTGCTCTCTGTCTGGGTCACAAATTTTGTTGCCCCTTTATAGCAGGAATCTCCAGCTGCCAATGGAAGCTGTCAGGAAAGCTGCAGGTTTCATGCAGACTTTGTTGTGGGACGTTGGACTCTGCTAACAATTAGTGTCCGAGAGAAACAAGTGCAGATGCAGGAAAACTGCTTAGCTGCTGTTTGAAGCAAGCTGTTGTGGAGATAACATGGCAGTACTATTCAGTGCCTTTGAGATTAATCTGGCCAAGTTCAGATGTGAATGCTGAACTATACCCAGCTTCCTCAACTACAAGGAAACAGAGCTTCTTACATGTTTCTTAATTATTATTATTATTTTTATAACTTCTCAGACTGAGACAGGTTTTATGTAATAGGAGTTATACAGGGTGGCCCTTACTCAGCTGCTTCCCTCTGTTGAAAGCAGGTTCATCCTGTGCAACGTCGGCACGCACAGTGCCTGGTGAAGCGCATAATACACCTTGATTTCATGAAGTTTCTTCATTCATGTGGTGAATAGAAAAGAGCTGTGAACAACTGGCACTCCAAATGATGTTCTATTGATGGGTTTTACTTCTGGCCCTTTCTGCAGCCCAGAGTCTGTGGAAGCTAGTCCAGCTGTCAGTGAGAAGAATGTGTACTCCAGCCACGGCTATGGGGCCACCCAGAAACACAGCTATCGCGGGCTGCCTTACGCAGTGAGTACTCTCTCTGCAGTGAATCAGCTCTTTACTGTCTGCTTTGATCTTTTTTCCTTGTTGCATAGCTTTGCCTGTTCAGCCTTAGAAGTTTTGGCTTACTTTGTGAGGGAAACACTGAGTTACAGCCGAGTTGTGCCATACGTTTTGCATTTGTGTGTTTATTATTTGTGAAGACTTGCACACGTTACAGCAAGTTTTATTAGCATTCTAGGTGACAGATTTTTTTTAAACTGAATGAAGTGTGACTGCATATGAATATGAAGTGTTTTCCTGGCAGTAATTCTGTGCCGTTTGGTTTGTTGTACATTATTTGTGCTTTTTTAAACTATGCAGATTTCATATTGCTAATTTATAACTATGAGAAATAAGGAGCAGTCAGAGTGGGAACATGGCTTGAACATGGGATGAACAGGATGTCAAAGAGTCGTTGAGGTTGAAAGTGATCTTTTGAGATCACGTAGCGCAACCCCCCCTGCTCAGACAGAGTCAGCTGGAGCAGATTGCCCAGAAGTGTGTCCAGTTGGGTTTTGAACATCTCTGGGCAACATGTTCCAGTTTTTGACCACAGCTGTCATCTCAGATTGACAGTTAATGTTGGAATAGCTTAGTTGCTTTTATAGATTCTGAATTTTATTCACCAGTGAATGTAATTCATGAAGAAAACCATTTGCCTCTTTCAGAGCTTTACCTTCTTGGTAGATTGAGGAATTCAGATTACTTAACAACCAGTGTAAAATAATAATAACCTGGGAAGTTTCCAGACATCATATCTTCACATTAAAAGTAGTACTGCCAATACTCATTTTCAGGATCATAATTACGGAGCCCCTCCTCCTCCAACGCCACCAGCCTCTCCTCCTGTCCAGACCATTATACCTCGTGCAGAACTGAATGGCTTGCACTCACCTGATGAGGAGAACTCCGGGGACAGTGAGAGCTCCTCAGAAGGAGAATCAATTCCCACTTGGTGCCACTGCAGTGTTTCTCAAGATGGTTTCCTCCTCAAGTGTGAGAAGTGCAGGTAAGCTTTGGTGCAGTGCAGATCTGGACTGCTCTCTGTGCTGACTTCTCGAGCCAAATTCTTTTCGTGTTTGGGCTATGGGACAGACTTCCTTTTGCTAACTGGAGCGTTCTTTCCAGTGCTTTACCTAGTATTGACCCTCCTCCTTTGCGTTGTCAGCCTGACAAGTGTTGGTGGCACCAGGAGTGGAGATGAGGATGTTAAATCGATGTTCTTATCATCCTGGGCCCCACTGAGGGGACGCATCTTGTGACATCCTGTTGAATTTCAAGTGACTTTACTCCTACAAACCAGCTTCAATTGTGCATTCTCGTTTGGCAGAGGAATGAGCAGGGGGAAGGTGATCAGACTCCGCCGCCGGAAGCAGGACAACGTGTCAGGTGAGTAGTTTGTAATTCTGGTAATAGTGACTTTGCTTTCTTTCTACAAGACCTTTGTCTTTTGGCTGATGTAATCATCTAATTGTGATCAGCACCTGCTAACGTTCTTTTCCTACCAACTGCTGGGATTTTCTTCACTACTTCCTCACCTCAGTTAGCACTTGGAGCAGTCAGATTATGTAATGAACAAAGAAATACATTAACTAGTGCTGTATCAGAAATCTGGGGGACCTGTCCTCAACTTGAGAGGGAAAACTGAAGTGGTGTAGTTTCTGTGGGGAAGAATTGTGTAGAGCAGTCAAGTCATCTTGATGAAAATTGATGTAAGGTTCAGCTGTTTTCTGTGGGATGAATTACAAGGTTGCTAATGAAGCACTTCTCTTTGCAGGTGGGGACAGCAGTGCAACTGAGAGCTGGGATGAGGAACTATCTCCCTCTACAGTGCTGTACACAGCTACGCAGCACACCCCTACAAGCATCACACTGACCGTCAACCGCGTGCGCAGAACCAAACCGAAGAAGAGGAAGAGGAGTACAGAAAAAGCACGCACTGCTCCAAAGGCCAAAAAGATCAAGGTACATGGAATGGGACAAGCTGGCTGTAGTTCCTATCAAATGCTACGTGGAATACTTTTGAGAGCAGATTGTGATCTTGTCAATAGACAAGCTTTTGTCCTGTCAGGAATTGCTCTTTGTTGTAATATTGTGACTCCTTATATTTGTGACCTGCTAAGAGTACGTGGCTGTTAGTTTAGAATTACCTTACTCAGACTCCACCCTTATTTCCCAACACTGTCCATTCATGCTCAGAGGTTTGAACTTGCATATTTTCCCTTCTGCTGTATTAGGTTTTGGGGAAATAGCACTTGGAGTCTGCCTGCTTGTGCCAAAAGAGCAGTCTGTGAATGGAATGAAAAATGAGGTGAAGGTGGCCTTTTTAGCAGATTACGTTAGGAATCTGGGCTGCAGTGCTACTTGGCACTGTTCTTCAGAGACAGAGATGGTCAATGTGTGGAGAGTTATGTTGGTAGTAATGAACGTTTGCCGAGGGATGACTTCACTGTCATTTGTGAGGGTTTGGTGACTGAAATAGTTTTAAATTGCTTATACTGGAATGGAAATATTAGCGTTACCTGATTTTCTTCAAGGTTAGAGTTCCCTTGAAGTTTTTCTGGTAGGCACTATTAAATGAAAGAATGGGAGCAAAAATCATGTGAAATGTTTCAAGTATTTTGTTGTGAATTGGTTTGATTGTGTTGTTGACCCTTCCTTCTGTTAGGGTGAGTGGGTTCAGCAGGATAGTATGGGTTTTGATTCTGAGATCTTATGCTAAGCATGAAGCAGGACTTTTCAGTTCAGAAGTCTTGACTGACAAGACTTCCTCTGGATTTACATTGCAAAATCTCTTGTCCATTACTTGTTGTGTAGGCCTTCCTGTATTTCTTGCCATCTGTTGTTAAGAGTTGGTCTGTTGCATAAGATCTGCTATTCTGGAGTACTAATTCTGAGGAAGGGTTATAAAATATTTTTCTTTTTTTTTCTTCCCTCTCCTTGTTCTGGGGGCAGGCTTTTCGAGAGGGCTCACGAAAGTCTCTGAGGATGAAGGTGAGTAGAACTGAGAAGCTGCTGTGATAGGACTGTGTTGTTTGTTTGTTTGTTTGTTTTTCACTCTTAAATTTTGTACCACTCATGATTTGTCTGTGGTATTGCTGACTGAAGTATGGATGTCAAAATAATCCCAAGCCTTTGCATACACTACAAGCAGGCCTGCTCAAAAGGGTATCCCAGGAATCACCCCTCGATCCTTGCTTTTGCTTCAGATGGTTCATCACTTTCTGTAAAGTAGTATTATTCTGTTCCAAGAGATAAGACTGATTCATGACACCTGAGAGTGAGATGTTTAAGATGCAGAACTGGTTGTAGCTGCTCTCTGGTGAGGTCAGTTATCATTTGATTGCATCAAAGATATTTTAAGCTTGGACACCTCTCAGTAGCTCAAGTTAAGTGTTGGCGTTGCCTTGTTTCTTTCCACATCCTCTTGTGATGGATGGAATGGTATATTTATCTCTTTTTGCAATGCTGATAGGTTTGGTTATATGATAGACAGCTTATTTGACCCAAAAGAAAAAAAAGGTAGTGAGAGGGAGCTTACGCTTGGAACTGAATATCCCTCCAAGAGTTCCTTGAAGATCCCTCTGTTCTGTCTGACCTCAGCACTGTAGTTGGCAGTCACTCCTAGCAGCTGGCTGAGGGGAAATGGGAAGTTTCTGTGTTGTGTGTCTGTCTGGGTGTATACTTGTCTCCATAGTATTTGAGTGCCTGGAGAGGGTAAACATGCGTGGAATTTTTATGCTTTTAATGTGTGTGATGAAAATGATCGTTTTTAGTGGTTCTGGTTACTAGTACTTCAGTGTGTCATGCATCTTGGTCCTAGAAGCCAGTTAAATTTTTTGCCTCTGGAATATTATTCATTGATTATTTCAGTTACTTTCAAGAAAAGAATGAAGCTCCTTTTTTATTCTTTTTTCTTTTTTTCTTTTTCCTAACAGCTTCTTTTCATCTCTTCCCTAACAAGATGATATAAATGGATTACCTGATTTTACCCTCCTTTCTTTACACTGCTTAGGACTTGCAGTTTTAACCTTCTGAGTATTAGCTTGTGCTGTGCATTTAGTTTCTTGAAACCCTGCTGACCATTTATCTAGGAGGCTTTTTAGAAGTATTTTGGGATCAGTTGCTGCAAAGATTGAGATACGATCAGCTTCATCTAGCATTATGTTGGATGTGAGTGGGTTGACTGTAAGACAAGCTTGCATGAGATTTACTTGGATTTGTGTGTTCTGTTCCTTTGCTTTTTTAATCTGCATAATTATTTTTTCCAAAGTGACTTAAAAAGAACTTTTTCTGGCCAAGTGCTGGCTTAATTTTCTTGTATGTAACAGTGCCAAATATCCACTTTCAAGAGGTCTTACTCGTACACACAGTTCTCTAGAGATTCCTGAGTGCACTGTTGTACAATATTTTTGAAGAAAGGAGATTCTGAAGAAGGTGTCATCATAACCAATGCTTGCTTAACTTGGAGTGTGTACAGCTTTTTTTGTAGTCTATTCATATGCTCACAGCACTGTGGATAGGTTCTTCCTGTTGTGTGCTAGCCATTCACCCTTTGCTGTTTGGTGCAGAATTCCCCTTCTGAAGCACATGCCTTGGATGAAAACACAGCTGAAGGGTGGGAGAATCGAATACGACTCTGGACAGATCAGTATGAAGAAGCCTTTACGAACCAGTACAGCGCTGATGTACAGAACCTGTTGGAGCGCCATCTAAACTCTAATAAAGAGTACGTGGGCAAGACTGCTATGCTAGACACAATCAACAAAACAGAGTTGGCCTGCAATAATACCGTTATCGGGTCTCAGATGCAGGTAAGAATTGACAGAAGACGTGGGGTGGGTGAGATCCTCTGGCTGCTGGGCACATGATGTGGGGGAGCAGGAGTGTAGTTGGTGGTGGGAGGGACATAAGAACTGCTTTGAGTATAGATTCAGGAACGCTTGTATTCGGTTATGTTGGTGTTATAAGGCTGTGTTTTGTACGGTTCAGCAGTAAAATTCACAGGTATTTTACCGTAAGTACTTCTGGAGACCAAATGACCAAATCGGGCAGAACCAGATCTCTCACTTCCTGGAAATAGGAAACTTCCTGCTTTCCAGCTGAGACTTCATGTGTCTTATTTTTTCCTGGCTCATATTATCTGTGAAACTATTTTGAAGAAGCCTTCTGACCTTTTGAGTGATTATTTGAACTCCAGTAACTTTCAAATACTTCATGATTACAATTGATTTTAGAAAACTGTCTGTACCTAATTGTGTCCTTTCAGAGATATGCAGGGGTTAGTGTTGTCTTCCCAGCTTTGTGGAATGCGTGTTGACAAGAAGAAACTGCAAAGGGACTTTGTGTTGTGACTGTCCTCTTCTTCATTGTTCTGAGCTGGTGTTTCATCTGGTTCATGAGTTGTTGAATGGAGAGCAGCATTCCCACTCAGTTCAGGTGTTGCAGGGTTTCCTTGTTCGGAGGAATTGTAGATAGGTGGAACTGAAAAGGGTAGGTTCCAGAAACAGATGTGCACCTCTCGTGTAGAAGGGGAGCACAGTCAGAAACCTGAATATCAGGTATATGTTTGTGCTTGAATCATTCTTGTTTATATCAGGTGACTCACCTCTCTGAAGTTCATGTGCTCCCTCCCAGCTTTCCCTCTGCTTTCATGTTGGTGAAGCACACTAGGCAGAGCACAGATATGGCCAGTAAGAGAGAGTGCAAAACAGGGACTTTAGACTCCTTCCTTCCACTCTTGCCTCTAGATCTACAGTAATAAAACTTAGGAGGAGTAGGGATTAAGCTTTCTGTATGGCTGTGTGAGCGGCCTTTCTAAATGAAACAACTGTGAGGAAATACAGGGAAGGAAATGTTCTGTTTCTCCTGAAGTTTTAATATTTTCTCAGTCTTATATGTAGTTTTCTAACTTGTCACATTAATTTTAGGAGAAGACCTGAAATAAATAGTAAAACATATGCCATTTTCTTTCTGTCACCTTCACAGTGTGTAGCAGGACAGATGGTTATAAAAGAGCACCATACGTAAACGTGCTTGTTCTTGCACTTTCCCTCCCCTGTGCAGGTGTAGATTTTCTCACAAAGTGACCAGCATTCCAAATCAGAAGGTTCCAAATGGAAGAGACAAAAAGGTTTAAGTTGCAAAACTTCAGTGCAGTTGCATTCTAGTGCAACAGCACTGCAACAGTTTCACTGCAGTGACTCTAAACAAGCTGTAGGTAGGTAGCTTTCTTTGCAAACCCTGGCAAACTACAAAGGGAATTGATGTCTGTGGTATCTCTTGTATACTGAGGAAGGCTGTCCTGGGCTGCTGCTTGTCAGCCCTTCTGTCCTTGTTTTCCCAGCTCAGCAGATGGCTGTGAAGCATTGTGAGGATGCTAGCTGGCACAGGTGTGGAGTGACTAGCCAAGGGTATGAGCATCTCACCCTGTGCTTTGTTTTTTATCTACTCGTTTGTCTCATCTCTGTTAGGTAAACTGAGAAGCTTTCTCAGTTTGCATCAGTTGTTGTTTCACTGAATATCATTACTGGACGTGAAAATAACTTTTCTGGGTGATGAAAAAATAGGTACTTGTAAGTGGGGAAAAAAAATATTCAAGTAGTGCTCTACTTGGCCATGAAGACTCTGGAGCATGTAGAAAGGAATAAAAATAAAGTGTCATATATGTCCTGTGTGCTCTTACAGTTGATTAGCTTGGGTAAACAATGATGCAAGTGTAGTCTGTGTATTCTTCCTAAGGGAGGGGGAGTGAAGAGGGGGAGGGGGATGGTAAAGGTGACCTAAAAGCTTCCCCAGACTAGAATGAGTAGGAAGAGGTGGGCTAAGTGGTTTCATTCAGGATGTGAGATTTTGATCATTGTGATGGTCTGGATAAGCCAGTTTTTAACTCTCCAAATGATGCAAAGGAAAGCTTCTGAAAACCTGAAGCTGTTCAGTACCACGAATAAAAACAACTAGGTGGCCAGATGCCTGGCAATTTGAAAGCAGTGAAGCATTTTCCTGCCTGCTATTGCCAGAGCAAACCCAGGGTCGTTATTTGCCCTTTGTTGCCTCTGATAATTGCTGACTTGAGCTCAAACTCCTGATTGATTTCACATGCTAAAGTGAAGAGCCTTTATAAAATAAAGCCACCACGTATTATGCAGATGTTGCACTGCAAAAATATCAGAACGATTTTGTCTGATTACCAGTCAGCAATCCCTAGCCTGTGACGTGCGTAAAATCATTTGTTCTTTTCACACATGAAAGCATGGCTGCTAATCCTCTTCATATTTCTAAATTCAGAGAACGAAAAACAAGC
The DNA here is from genome assembly GCA_023055505.1 of Callipepla californica brunnescens. Taxonomy (NCBI): domain Eukaryota; kingdom Metazoa; phylum Chordata; class Aves; order Galliformes; family Odontophoridae; genus Callipepla; species Callipepla californica. The sequence continues at coordinate 7,671,669 of JALIRH010000015.1, forward strand.
TGAGCTAGGATCTTACAGAAATGCTGAGATCATTTCTGTTATACCAAACTCAGATAATTGTGAAGCTTTACAGATCCACTGATTCTCTCTCCTCTGTGGGCTTTCTTTTCCTTCCACCATCTCGCTTCATCCCGCTGGTGTTTCACAAGCTGTTTTCCAACACGAGGTGAACAGTAATGCAAAGCAGTCGTGGGCCAAAGGTGGGAATGGAGACCACCAGATAATAATCCACATTTCTATAAGATAGGAAGAAAACTTGATAGAATTGTAGGATAATTAAAGTTGGAAGCAGACACAGAAGGTCAGCTGGTCCATCCCTCCTCCGTAGAGAGTCTTTATATATAAGGCTGATAATAACAAAATAAGTGGATGTGACCACAGAATACTACTATACTATTGCGCTCAGCAAAGGAAGGCATCTTAGATAAGGGTTTACTCAGGTTATGAGGTTGATCAGAAATTAGGACTAGCAGTGTGCCTTCTTGGTCCTAAAATAAAATGTTGCTTTTATGCCAGTTCAGTGGGTTTCTCTGGTCTTGGGAAATGATCTGTGCACTCCTGTCAAGATTCAAGATCTGACGCTGCAAGCCTTTTCATAGTCTCTGTAATACATACATTCAGGTTTTTCCAATTGTCGGCAGATACACTGGTATGAAAATGATTTCAAGAGTTGTACCCTGTAGGCATGGTAAGCATAGCGCTGGATATATCTCTTTGAGGAGATCTGGAATAGCAAGGCCATTATGCCCATCTGCATAGATTTGAAATGAATATTTTTATAAAGCTATTTTTATCCTAGAGACCTAAGTGAGAGAAGTCGACTAATAGATCTTACTTATTGGCTGATCCAAGATTTGCAGTGTAATGTTATATTAAAACAAAGAAAGCCTCCTTCTTCTTAAAGAGATTTATTCAGAACACATGTAAGATTGCTTAAAAAGAAAAAAAGGGAGAGAGAAAAGGGTAAACTCTGTGATTCAGAGCTCTCAGTGTGGTCGGTATGGAGGATTTCATTTGCTTTGCAGTGCTGAGTGGTGCCTTAGGGCATTAACTTTTGTTTTCACGGGGTTAGATGTCATCGTTCTGCTGTTTTTCAGATTGAGCCCTTTCTTAAGCTAATATGATTTTTATTCGGATGAGCAGACTGCACAGTAGTTGTTTCTAACGAGTTTCATCAGGAAAAGTTGGGAGCTTTCCTTCAACAGCATCATGTGGTTTACTTCTAATTTAGATAGATGGATGTCACTATTGCTGAAGCAAGAACACTTATGTCTTGGTTCAGTCTGGGAAAGTATCAGGAAGTGGTCCTTATGAACAATGAATAGCATACTTAGGAAGGAGCACGCACAGTTCTGTTGTGGTGAGGCAGCCAGCCATCATCACATAATTTTGCAAGATTTCCCAAATTTTTATGTTCAGAGAAATTCAACCTGCTAAGTAAGGAAAGCTTTTCATTTAAAAAACAAAATCTTTTCTGTTTCCTAGTGCTTAGAATATCCCTCTGTTATGCCATAAAACATGTCATTTTTGGATGTCTGTGCTTAAAGACCAATGTAGTTTCATACTGTCAAGGCGTGAAAATCCACTGTAATAGAAAGTAGGCTTGAACATGAAGGAGATTCACTAAACTGTCAGCACCTGCTTAAAAATGTATTTATTATTATTTTTTTTTTTTTAAGTGTAATAAAATTCCCAGCTCTGGTTGAACAGGAAGATGAAGAGAAGATTCTGGATGGAGATGGAAATTGACAGCTTAAGTCTTTGGCTTGTTAGCCAGAATTACCATCCTCTGCAGAAGGAAAAGCTTCTGTTTTTCCTCTGAATGTGTGACAACCCACAATTTAGGGAGGATTCGAGTTATTCTGTCTGTGAAAGTGGCCATAATTGCAGAGCAGTTCCCTATTAGCAGGAACTGACAGGTCTGGTTATGCCTCCCAGCTGCAAATCCTCTGTCTGATAGATTTGTGAGTCTGTTGAAGGAAAGGAATAAATACTTTGTTTTTGATAAATGTTATCAAGGTCATTGGTTATCAGTAAACTGTTACTGGATAACAGGATAAAGAATATATTGATTGGGAGTATGTGCAGAATTTTGGACTTTTCTGATAGATTAATTTTTCTTATAAGCAAGATTCTTTCCATGAGTTGCAGGCCTTTGGTTTAAGCATTTGCATTTCACTCTGTTTTGTTACAGCTGCAGCTGGGACGTGTGACTCGGGTTCAGAAGCACCGGAAGATCCTGAGGGCAGCAAGAGACTTGGCACTAGATACCCTAATAATTGAGTATCGAGGGAAGGTTATGTTACGACAGCAATTCGAGGTCAATGGGCATTTCTTCAAAAAGTAAGAGTACTATGAAGTGATTAGTTTGAGAGCATCACGGCACAGTGAGGGCTAATGCACACTTGCAGGGCCCTTGCCAGCTGTGCCATCCATAGAAATGTGAAATCAAATCTATAGCCTTGGCTTGGTCTTCTGTTTATGAACCAAAACCCTCTGAAGTAAATCTGTTCAATCCTGCTCATGAAAATGCATAGGCCTCCAGAGCAGAAGTACTGATGGAAACACTGCTTCCTGTTTTAACTGCCATGGGAATTGAGTATGTGGGGATTGAGACGTTCTGTTACTTCTCCAGGCCATATCCATTTGTGCTGTTCTACTCCAAGTTCAATGGCGTTGAAATGTGTGTTGATGCCCGCACCTTCGGTAACGATGCCAGGTTCATCCGGCGCTCCTGCACTCCAAATGCAGAGGTAAATTCTCTTCACCATCACCAAAATTGTGGATGAATTTTACATAAGTCTGTTGCATTCCCTTTTTATGAATATTCAAACTTAGAATGCAGTAAACAGTGAATTCTCTGCATCTCTTGCTCATTTGATGGTTTATATTTGGAATAAGAGATCAGCAGAAGGTTGGGACAGTGAGCTTTTCTTGAAGGGAAATGTTTCTGTTAAAGCTTTCATCTGGCGGCAGAATGATAGAGTAAGCAGGTGTGAGTGGAAAAGCATAGGATAAGACAGAGCAGTGAAGCAAGCTTTTCCCTTCAGCAATTTTTGGATAAGTATTCACATAATAGATGAGAACTACTTTACTGAAGGAGTCTTCCCTCTTGGAAATAAGAAGTGCAACTTGTGGAGATGTTAGTTTCTCTCTGCTTTGTTTAACAAGGTTCGTCATGTGATTGCTGATGGGATGATCCACCTGTGTATCTATGCTGTTGCCACCATTGCCAAGGACACAGAGGTTACCATCGCCTTTGACTATGAGTACAACATCTGGTGAGTCCTTCACCTCGCCCAGGAGCTCTCCACTGCCCTCCTGGACTGGACATCTTCCTCCAGCCCTTTCCTCGCATTCTACATTTTGCTCCGTTTTCTACTGAATTGCATTTTCCGGCTATTCTGTCCAGTTCTGCTGGCATATTCTACAGTAGAGGCCATAAGGTAGCCTGCTGTCCTTGTTTTGGCACGTGGTGAGATGTTTAGTAGGAGATGCATTGAATGTCTCTGTGCAAGGGTTGAGAAATGAAGAGTGACACGAATTATGTTTGTGTTTTGGAGCAGCAACTATAAAGTGGACTGTGCGTGTCACAAGGGGAACCGGAATTGCCCTGTGCAGAAACGTAGCCCAAATGCTGCAGAACACCTACCTCCACCTGTTTTAGGCACACTGATTGGGGCAGAAACGCGACGACGAAAAGCCCGTCGAAAGGAACTAGAAATGGAACAGCAGGGCGTTGTGTTGGATGAGACCATCAGTCAACAAACAGAAGAAGTTCCAGAGGGACCTGCGGCAGTCAGTGACAATGAGGTAGAGCTCCTAATGACCTTTGTCATTGAATGTTTTTATTGGCTGTGTGGAATCTCGTCCAGGACAATACTGCTGTCTTCAGAGCAGAAACTGCTGGAGGCCTTCTTTAAACCTTAGATTTCTATGAGAATCTTGAAAACTTTAAAATGCTGCCAGATTTTGTTTGCTGTACTAAGTTAGGGCTTCTCTTTCAGGTTGCAGAAAAGGAGGAGAAACAAGAAGAGGAGAAAGAGGAGTCTGTAGATGAACAGGGAACCTTGGTCCACAGCCGACGGGCAAGTACCTCTCTGTCATTCCCTTTAGTACTGGCTTCATGTAGTGACCGGCAGGTCCAGTTTGTTATTTCAGTTGTTTCAACACAAATAACCTGGCGTAGATAACCTGCTTTGGCAGGAGGGGTTGGACTCGATGATCTCTAGAGGTCCCTTCCAACCCCTACGATTCTGTGATTCTGTAAAATTCCAGCTGTTGGTGGGCATCAGTTGAATCCACACAACAGGAGTTATGTTAAGGCACTGCAGTTTTGAAGGAACGAGACAGGTTTATTTCCTGTTTGAAAGGTTTAACTGTTAGTTTCAGGGTTATGTATTTTGTTGTCAAACTCATACCGCTAAAAATACAGCGCTAGTTTCAGAAAAGGTAATTGCCCCCATTTTATGTTCCAGCAGTGCCCCTCATTTTGCCAGCCCAACAGTTTATGGGGCCACGTGATGAGTCAGGACCTTGACCCTTTTTGATGAGTTAGGTTTGTTAACCTGCGTCTGTTCCGTATATGAGTTGACTAAATGGTTATGCAGATATGTTACCAAGAGGGAAGAGGATAGGATGAATTGGCAAGACTTTTCAAGAGGGATAGGCTACCAACAGCACTGCTTGTTGCTATAATCTTTACTAGGAAATCCTTCTCTGCACCCACATTATTACCTAGATCAAAATATTTCTTAGTGCTTTTGGTTCTCAGATAAGTCTCTTCTCAACTTTCTTATATCATTTTTCAAGTCAGTGAAGAAAAGGGACTTCTATCCTCCTACCAGGCAATAAATGTATCAGAGCCAGGAGCTTCTTGTTTTCTTTGTTGACTAAATACCATAACCACCATGCTTTCTGTAATCAGAGAGATCAATCTTCCGTGTGGAAATTTCTTGGAAATGTTTTAATCATTAAGGTAGTGCAGTAAATTGCAGAGCCAAGGGCCATCCAACAGAGCTATCCTTGGATTATCTCATGGATTTTTTAGAGGGGGCAAGATAAAGCAGTTAGTTTCAGATGGAGTTTGAATAAAAGCAATCTTCCATCAGACTGGCCTTAAGCTTAAAGGGAAGATTCTATTTTTAATGCAAGGAAACTGATCTCTGTCTGAGACAGTACAGTAGTTCAAGAAATGTATCCAAGTGAAATATTAGTTTCCCATGAGCTTGTAAGCCCTGTTCCTGTGCAGGTTTCACCAGTTAAAATCTCCTTTAATGAGGTTCAGTTTTCTATACTTGGCAGCAGGTAAATACCTATATCTGCAGTTTTTGCAATCTTTAAAATTTATTTTTGTGGGCTGAATATTTTTGAAACATAGAACTACAATGGTCAGGTTGCTGTGCATTTGTATTGCTGTGTGCTTTAAGACACTTCCTCCCCTATGACGATTCCTAGGAGGCACCTGATCCCACCTGATTCTTCTTGAAATTCATTTGATTCAGCTTGTCTGCCAGGCTCTGCAGCATTGTACTGGGCTTTTTACATATGGAATTAACAATCATTTCTGACACAGCTAGGTGAAAAGATTTCCTGTTGTTTGTTTACCTTATAAATGTCTTCTTGCCTCCCTGCTCTTTTATGTTCTGTCTTTCTTACCCACTGTGTGAGCTGCTTGGACAAAAGCTTTTATTTTGAGCTGGGTGATCTCCTGACAGTTTTTGTGGTAGTTTTATGCTTGCTGCAAATTACTGATTCACTTACTTCTTGTTGCCTCTGGCTTATATTTGATTCTAATGTTTTTTCATTAGCAAGCAGCTTCATTTGTTTCCAGGTCATCTTTTCACTCTGTTCTTTCTTGCAGTTTTTAGTTCTTAAATCATGTTTCTTTTTGGTTATTTCATAACTGTAACTCAGTAGTATCAAAGCGATCCTATTTAAGAACAGAAGCCAGTTCCTCTTATTATGCATGGTTACACTGTTGGTATTCTGGGAAATTTGCTGTATTAAAAAACACGACTACTTAAAGGAAAAAAAAAATAAAGCCTTGTCTTTTCTCTATCTAGCTCTTGGTTCACTGCTGTTCAGCAGTTGTTCTTCCAACTGTTCTGCATCCCATATCTGTTCTTGCATTCTCCTGTGTGCATGATTTGCAGTGCTAACTTCTGTTTACTTTTTTGTGTTCTAGTCCCGGGAAGATAGGAAGGTAGAAGCCATCATGCACATGTTTGAAAACTTGGAAAAGAGAAAGAGGAGACGAGAGCAGCCTTCAGACCGGAACAGCACAGATGCTGAAGTCAGCATCAATTCTGAGGCTCCTGAGCTGGAGGAAATAAAAACAGAGACTCCTGAAACTGAGGATGCAAGTTCAACACCGAGTGCCGCTGCTGCTTCAAATGTTTCTAACAGTAACAGCAGTACTGGGGTGAACACAAGGCGGTCTTCACAAGTCGCGGTAAGATAAGGATGTGTGAGAGCCTGCATACCAGACTCATAAGTAGCTTGTCTCATCAGGATTGGGAGAAATGTCAGGGAATCTCTAAACTATTCTCACCCAGACAGGGCTGGCTCTGAGGTCAGACCATGTAGCCCAGTGTTTTACCCTGCCTTGCCTTTAATACCTCCAAGGATGGAGATTGCACATCCTTTGGGAAACCTTGTCCAGTTCTCTTGGTGAAAAACTTCTGCCTTTTATCCAGTCTGAATGTATTTATGCTGTTTCATCTTCCCACTGTGCACTGCTGCAAAGAGGCTGTGTTTTCTTGGTGCCCTCAGTTTGGATGTAGGAAGGCTTTTCTTAGGAGGCACACTTCTTCGGGTGGATTAAGCCCAGCTCCTTCACCCAGTGAGCACCATATATTAGGAAACCTTTTTCATTTTCTTTGTGTTTGTTTTGTTTTTCATTGCGTGTGTTCCCATTATACAGCAGATATTTTGCCTAGGTATTTTCACAGATACTTGCCTAGAATGGTGCTTGCCGGCTCAGATCTGAAGTGAGCATAGTTACCTTAAGACAAACAGCAAGTTGAGTACTGCTGCTGTCTTACTTAAGACCGGTATTCTAGCTGACCCCTTAAGAACACAGAAAAGAAATGGTAGTGTATGTCAGTCTTTTACAAGAGAAATGGAAGGCTTCTGGTGGTGCTTGGACTAATGACAATTTATGTTGTAGGATGCTGTCCCAGAAAAAACAGTTACTAAGCCAGCTCCAGCAAAACCCTCCAGACCCCGACCGAAAAGTCGCTTCTCTCGATATCGGACCAGTTCAGCACAAAGACTGAGAAGACAGAAACAAGCCAATTCCCAGCAAGCTGAACTTGTACAGGCTGTCTCAGAGGAGGGAAGCACTGCCAACTTGGTAGCTACAACAGATGTCACCAGTGTAGAAGGTCCAGGAGAAGGCAGACAGTTGATGGGATCTGACCCAACTGTTATCCTGGCTGCAGGATCTCAGTCTAATCGTACTGCAGTGAAGTACCCCAAAACTAAAAAGGTAAATATGGTCAAATACTCAAACTGGACAGGGAAAAAATAGGTGTTGTGTGGTCTTTAGGGAAAAGTTGGCTCAGGGGAAACTCTTCTTCAGGATACTCATAATGACCTGATTTTTACATTGGCTGTATTTTTTCTCTTGTAGTGTTTAAGAGCCCTCATGATGAGTCAGATGGCTGCACAGTGCTGTACAAAGAAAGATCAAGAGGCGATTAGCAGATCAGTACAGATAGTCTATGTAGAAATTAGATACCAGCAGGCTGATTGAGGTGCAGTAGGAATGATCTCACTGTTGGGTACAGCAAAGAGCCTAGAAAGTGACAAATCATACAGCTTTGTCTTTGTGGGGGAAGAAACCATTTCCAGCTTGAGGAGTCCTGGAAAAAGGGTTGTAGGGGGCTTGTCATTATATGGAATTGGGTGATGCAGGATGAACCCTGGGTGAGAAAGCAAAAAGTAATGTCTGGTAGTGTCTGTGGTAAGGAAGAGAGTTAAGATGATGAAAAAAAATGTACTCTTTGTGGGCACACTGAGCTTGAGATAGTACCCAGGTATCTATGAGGTGCTAGGCAACTCTCAGAGAAAAGAATCCATAAACCATATACATTGTGTCTTGAGGAATTTTCTGCATGCTTTCAGTGTGTTGGAAGCAAGGAGGAAAGGACTGTCAACCAATAATTTTACGTTAAATCAAGCAGCACAGAGGTGAAGTGAGACTTACTTAAAAAAAAGAAAACAAAAAACAGAGCCACCAGAAATAACTAGGTTGTTTGCATCCTGGAAAGAACAATAAAAATTCTCTTGTTTATACTGCCAAGAGGATGAAGAGAACTTTAGGCATTATGTAGTAAGGTTTTGGTGGAATGTAGGTTTGGGATAGCAGAACTGCACGTTGGGTATGGAGGTCAGTGTCAGCATCTTTTAAGGATAGGCAGAACAGCAGGCTGGAGGGTATTTGTTTAGAACAAAATGGAATAGGTTAACTTTCAGCTTGTCAGAATTGAAGGCTGAGAGGGAAATGTGACTGCAGACTGAAATGTGCAAGCTGGGAGAAATTTCTAAGGGGAATGAGAAATTGCAGAAGATAGTAGAATGCTGGCATGTACTGGGAGTAAGTAGCTATGAATACAGTTAGGCTTGCAGCTGGAAACTGGTTTAGAACAAGGCAGTCAAGTTCTAGGAGAACCTTTTAATAATATTAATGAAGATAGAATCGAGCTACTCCTGTAAAACAGGTTTAACTGATGCTGTGCATATCGTAGATGAGAATTGGAAATGATGCAGCGAAGTGGTGGCTGTGCTCTTTCCTGTTGAGGAATATAAGGAGGTTCTAGCATACAGGCTGACCCCAGGCATTGCTTTCCTGTGTGTCTTTGTGCCATATCACCTTTCTTCTTCCTCTGCTAGTTGCATTGACATGTGTTTTCTCCTTCAGTATCTTGTTACCGAATGGCTGAATGACAAGGCAGAAAAGCAGGAGTGCCCTATTGAATGCCCTCTGCGCATTACTACAGACCCAACAGTTTTGGCAACAACTCTAAATATGTTGCCAGGTCTCATCCACTCCCCGCTAATTTGTACCACACCTAAACACTACATTCGTTTTGGATCACCTTTCAACCCCGAGAGACGTCGAAGGCCCTTCCTGTTGGATGGAATTTACAGCTCCTGTAAAAAGGTATGTTTGCTCATGTCTTACCTTTGGGGGCTGTATACTCATCATGCTATTACTGGTACAGTTGTAAATCTGTTCTGTTCTCTTTGAGCCTGATTCCATGTATTCCTGCTGAGCTGGCCTTGCGTGGTGTCTAGGCAATAACTGCTGACCCTCTCTTAGCCAGGGTTCAAGTCTTCATCCTTGCTTTTTATTGTAGTAGAACTTTTCGGTGATCCCCTTCGAAATATTCATTTTTGCATCTATAGTGGCTGTTTATTATCCAGTATATGCGATCTGAAGAGTTTAATTGTTGCCCTTAGAACGTGTTTCCTCACTACTTTCACACTCAGAAAGTGATTGGTGCTGTGGGGATAGGACAGTGTTGCAAAACACCTTGGGAATACAGTGCCTCAGTCAGGTTCTGTTCTCTTTGGAGAGCCCGTGTTACTTAATACAGGCTTCTCTGAGGAGTAAAGCCCGTGACTCTCTTTTTGGGATCATAGAATAGGGATCACAGAATAGCTGTCTATTTGTGGCCCTGTAGGAAGTCTAAGCTGAGTCCGGCTGAGTACTTTGTTTCTCCGGAGATGCTATGTGGCCAGTGAGTGATAGCATTTCCCCATCCACAGGGAAACAGTTGTTCAGTCAGATTTCTGTGTGAATACATCTTGCCTGTCACCTGTCAGCTTTGCTCAGGGGCTTTTCCAGTTCCTGTATAATTAATTACCTGAGAGTAGCTTTATGAAAATCCTTTCTGATCTCGCAGTCTTGGTAGCTCTCAAAGTCAGGCACCATGTCCTAGTTTCCTTGCCCTCTTTTGAGGGAGTTATTCTGAAGAGAAGTTTTGGACTTTGCTGTTCTCACCTCCAGTCAATTTGTTGCCTTATACTAACCCACATTTAGGAAAAAAAGTCTCTCCTCATTATTTCCTTCATAGATATAGCTCTTGATGGTTCACATATACTCACGTGAACAAAGTCCTGTTTGCTTCCATGGGCAATCTTCCCATGCATGTTTTGTTACCTTTGGCTTTTTTGTAGTCATACAGTAATTGTGACTGCTTGAGAGAGAATGGAATAGTCTCACTATGGACTTCTTTCATTCGGTCCACATCTTTATGAAGTCAAGTGAACGTTGTTTTGCAGCTCAGGCATTCTCTTTTCTGCTTTATTCAGCAATCTACTTTGTGTCATGTAGCCTGCACCCATTTGTGCTTCCCAGTATGACAACTGAATTTTCTTTTGACAGGTTGATTTAGACCTGTTCTGTCAGTGATGCACTGTGTTTGTTAGAAAAAAATCTATTTGTTTTCAGGGCCATAATTTTAGAAGTGATTGTTTCTGGCTTTGTATGGTATTTTGCTCTAGTCTGTATTGAGCTGTGCTCTGTTTTTTCCCATCCATTTCCCAGTTTACTAAGCAAATGTTGAATTCTGTCTTCTAGCATGTTCTTGTTCTTCCTAGGCTGACATCATCTGAGAACTTAGGCACACTGCCTGTTCTGTTATCTAAATAATTAGTGAAATATTGAAGGATTCGGTGTTCAGAGTCTGTGTTGCAGATTTTTTTAATAGATCTCTACTTTCTGAAATTAAATAATTTATAACTGCTCTAATGAGGATTTTAATCTACTTTATAGGACTTCCCCAGTTTTTCCATGGAAAAGACTGCTCGCTAGCAGCATTTGGTGTTTTTATCACTACTACTTGACAGTCTGGAGATGTAGGAAAAAGTCTGCTTCTTGTTCAGAAAGCTCTTGTAAGGAAGACCTCCTTTTCAGCTAGCAGAGGTCTAGAAATGGTCCAGAACTCGATACTACTCTCCCATGGCCAGATCTTTGTTGTATGTGCTTCTTGATTATTCATTCAGGAAGGGTGATTTATGAAGGTTGTTCAGATAGATCACATGTATTTTCTTGGATTGTCTACAGGCTTCTTCCTTAATCTGCTGAGAACTGTGCCAGAAAACTAAGCTGATCTCAGCTTTCATCCAAAGCATGCCAATATCTGTACCTTAGAAGGAAACTGAACTGTATAACATATTCACATTCATCACACGTTGTACAGTGGCTTGACTGCCAGATCAGATGCCACATCTGAGGTAGCAGTACTCCACACTCACTGACTGGCACTTCACACTCTTTGCAGTGACTGCAGTGTAATCCACTGAGATGGATTTGAATAAAGTGTCTGCTGTACAGTAAAGAAGGCCATCAGAATAGATATTGTCACCTGCTCTTCATGTCTGCGATGTTCCGCTTTGAGGATTGTGTCCACTGAGTTTCTGACACACATCCATGATAGCTAGAGGAATCATGCACTGCATGTGTGACTCTGTTAGGACACATGTTGCTGATGTACAGAAGAACTAACTGGATTACTGAAAGGCAAAGTTATGGTTTTAAACCTCTGTAGGAGAATAAAAGTCTTGTGAAGTGAACCCCTCGGGCAGAGTACACAGAGGCAAATGATGTATATTTTTCAGCAGTTTTTTTGTCATTCGACTGAATCACCTTTGTGTTTTCCATTTTGTATTTATTTTTTTTTATAATAAAGTAACTAAATGTTTCCTGCCTCCCATCAGGAGTTGGTTTGGATCAAGACATGGGGCTGGCACACCCACTGTAACAGCCCATTTCATGAGTCTCCAAGTTCACATCCATGTTCTAAAGACCACTGTGATTTTTATCTCTTTTATTGGCTGAAGTATTAGCTCTTTTAGTAGCTGAAGAAAACATTTGCTTTTATTTTCTTTTTGTTCTAATGCCCTTGAAAACTGCTACTTGTTTTTTATCAGATTTTTTTGTTCTTTTTCTCTGCCTGGAAGCAACCACAGTCCTGAAAGAACTGTGTGACTAAACTCAGGTATTTCTCAGAGGAAATATTAGAGCAGAATCTAAGTAAAGTTCTAATATGCCTTAGTGAGGCAGTACGCTCATGCTCCTGAGCAGGAAACAATTTTTTTGCAAAGAACAAGGTCTTAAGACACCTTATCAGATAATTCATTTTCACTAATAAAGCTTGTTCTTGATAGTTCTTGGCTGCCAGCTTTTTTAATTTATAATTTGATTTTTTTTTTAACCTTTGTTTGATATTGCTGAAGACTTGTCCCTGATATACATTTCATCAAGAGCACATAGTCAAATCCATCACAGGAGCCACTAGCACTGAGTCTGACAGCTGTGCTCTAACAAGTTCCTGTTTGAGTACATGTGAAGAAGGTAATCTTAATGTTCTGAGCAGTCTGCACAGTAGTGTAGGAGTTGAAGTACATCCTGCAAGATTACATGGAAAGTATTGGAGGGGTTGCACGTTTATGTAGTCTCGTTCTGTTTCAGCGCTGGATCAAACAAGCCCTGGAAGAGGGGATGACTCAGACCTCACCAGCTCCACAGGAGAACAGGACCCAGTGTCTATACCAAAGTAACGAGAACAGCAGTTCTTCCAGCATCTGCAAAGATGACACAGGTGAGTACTGAGCACCGTGAGTGCAGCGTGGGCGCTTGAGTGAAGCTGGGGAAGCTGCTGAATAACAAAGGCAGTTATACAGGATGACATCTTAATGTGTACTGCTGCTTCATGGCACATCTTTCTGACAGGTGAGAATGTTACTTTGCCATTCATTCAGATTTCTGTAGATGCATTCTAACTTGGGCATCGTGTGTTAAATTTCTCAGTATTTTCCTATGAAAAGACAGTCACTTTATCTTGCGTCATTGACCCCAGTGTCATGTAATCATTTGTCCAGTGGTGGGAGGGGAAGTACAATTTCTTCTCTTTTCAGCAGGATGCTGTTAGATGGACAAAATATCTGCTGATTATAGAAAGATGTAGCAAAGCCTGAGAGGCATGTATGTAATGAGCAAATCAGTCTCAAAGATGGAGGAGCTCAAATCTGTGAGTAAAGCAGCAGGATGTTTAAGTATTTTGTCTGAATCTTTCTACAGAGAAAGAAGTTGAGAAGGTCCACCTGATCAGTGATAAGTTTTCCAAGAATGACAGGCAGGAAGCTAGACAATATGTGGATAATAGGGAAGTGATTATTGAAAAGTTAGATTAATGAGAAATGAACAGAGCACCAGAACCATTAAAAGCATATTCCTGAGCAATACCTGAAGAAGCAATCAACTAAACTGCAGGATTTACTTGTTACTGCACATCAAAAAATATATTAGGGAAAGGTATTAATCTCTCATGGAAGTAAAATATGTTTGGGCTGTATTGATGTTGCATATAGGAAACTGCTGGGTTCAAGTAATGAAACTTGCTTTCTGTGGTGTGTTTGTAGCAGTGATACAGACATGTCCTTCTCACCCTCTCCTCTCCTATATACCGTCATGGTTCCCATGCCCCTAGCTCCCTCTTGTGCTTCTTTTCTACTAGTTGAAATATTTTCTTTCGTACCAATGTTGGAGATTCGTGGGCTCCATTTGGCTTGGGAGCAGGGGAAAGGAGATGGTGTGTGATCTGCAGTTGTTAATGGTGCAGCCTTATCCTCAGTTCACTTTATTTTTCAGACTTGCTGAGTCCCCTGAAGAAATGGAAGTCTCGCTACTTGATGGAGCAGAACGTTAAGAAGTTGCTGAGGCCTCTGTCTCCTGTCACCCCTCCACCTCCCGTCCCTTCAGTTCCTGGCTCAGTGAGCCCACAGCTGGCTACGCCCTGCTCGTCTCTGCCAGGAGAGGAGGAAAGTCGCAATGGTTATGGTGTGATGTTCTCACCAATTCCTTCTCTGGCTGCTAGTCGCTGCAATACTCCACTACAGTTTGAGGTAAATCCTACTGGAGGCTGGGAATGCCAAAAGGAGAGGAAGTGAAAGATATGCTACAGAGGTAGCACTGGACACATCTTCCTTTTTGAGTATGCAGTTATATTCCTGAACAGCATTGTGGTGGCAGTACTGCTTTTTCCTCTACTCCACTTTTGTTCATACCAAATTTATTTCTCTGTTAAATATCAGACCTTGTAACAGCCCAGCCTCTCCTCACTTCACACTTATCAGTAACATTAGGTTGGTTCTTTGCTCCATTTCTACAGCTCCCAAATTTTGCAGGCTCTTCAGTGTTCTTCAGTCATCTTCCCTACTTCAGCTCTCAGTGCCCATATGGTTCCCAGTCCTCCAGGTCTCTTCCAAAGAGTGTAACAGTGTTCCCGTTTCCATAGATTGTCTGGCACATCCTCAGCTTCTCTTTCCCTCAGCAGATTACAGCCATCAAAAATACAGTAGAAATATTTTGCATCAGTTTCCACTGTGTTCTTCATTTCTCCTTTCTCACACTGGTGTAGCAAGGCAATACTTTGTGCCTTTGATTTCCTGACAGCTTCCTCTTGCACGAAGGTGCTGAGCAGGCTGTTTAGGTGGATTTCCTTGCTCTAAACACAGTGTGAGAGTTAACTGCATCTGTCTAGCTTCCACTTCTATTTTGTGTAGCATTTCTTCTGTGAATAGGAATTCTGCTGTTTGTAGTTTATTTTTAGTTTCTAGTATTGCATATTTTCACTTAAAAATGAGAAAAAGTCTGCTGCTCAGACTCTGCCATTTAAAACTATTAAAAATAATTCTGTGCAGTGACAGACTGCTCTGCACTGGAGTCTGTTTTGCTCCCTCATCTGGTTTGCAACAGAGCAAACAGTCCTTTGTGATATTTTTAGCTTAGTGTGTTTCTGATTATTTTCTTTGAGAAGTGTTTTTTTTTTTTGAAAGGTGTCTGAAAGGCAGAATCTGTGGAGGTCAGCAGGGAAGATTGTGGAGCACTGAGGAGAGAGATGAAAGGCTGTTTCAGGCACAGAACTTGATTGTAAATTGTCCTTTCTTTTGCTGTGGTTGAGGTAGTAGATCAGAGCAGTGTTGCTGTGTACCTTCACAGTGTAGTCACTGATTTTCAGTCTCACCTTAGCATGTTGGTTGCAGTGTTAGAAGCCTGTATTTCACCATATTTCTGTATGCTTGCCCCATTTACCTTTTTTTCCTCTAGAAAAGGAGCTTAACGTCCTGATAGACACAGGCAGCTTTGTTCAAATTTGTGTTTATCTAAATGCAGCTCGCTCATGGCAAGTCTATTTTAATGTCATGTCTGTTCCATTTAGTTATTGAGTCTAATTTGAGAGAACATGTCTCACAAAATAAACTCTCATAAAGGTTTGTACTTTAGTCCTGTAGCCATATAGCATTGTGGGAAGAAAGCATCAGAGATTTTTTTTTTTATTGGTTTACAAGCCTCTTGAAGTGAACAGGTGATGCAGGTGATGATCTACTGCTGGCTGACTGGGGAATGTGTTTTTTAAAGCTTCCAGGAAGTTTTAGAAACCACTGAACTGACAGAGTTAGCATTAAGGTGGGGCCAGTTCCTGGGATAGCATTTGCTTACAGTAACCACTGCTGACCTTTGTGCTTGATTTTATTGATTCTGTTTTGCTTCTTGACTGTTTAGCTATATAAATAACAAGCTGCTTTCCCCTCTTTAGAACGTATCCTCCCCTGAGAGTTCCCCTGCACATAGACCTGAGTCCATGTCACCTGAGGTAGGTATCACCATCACAGTTGCATTTGGAATGAAGAGCATGTGTGCTTGTGTGTTTATTTGAGGCTCCAGTGAGTTGGGAAGGATGAGGATTTCAGAGGTTGGTGGGAGCCGTGGTGGGGTGTTGGCTGCAGTAAGACTGAGCAGGTTTTTTGGGATTATCACGAGGGAGAAAACAAAGCGAAACCGAAGACTGAAATTATTTGTTTGTTGACACAGATAGGAAACAGACAGCGTAAAGACCCAGTGTACTTCAATTATTGAGGTGAAAGCAAGATGTGTGGGGTTGCTGGAAATAGCACAGTCCACATCAGCCTCAGCCCAGGCAACAAGTGGAGTGTGATACTAAGTAGCAGCAAAAGGACAACTGGGGAAGAAATTGGAAAGTGTTCACTGGTAATTTAGGCTAGCTATGAGGGTACAGTACGGGCACCTGACTGCCCTTTTCAGCCTTGATTTATGTCTTGTTCACTTGTTGAGGAGGCACAAGAAAGTAGTACTTTATTTAGCTGCTGGGCTGTTGTGAAACACGAGGTGAAATGCTCTGAGACTGTTTCACAGTGGAAAATACACATTCATCTGTAATGTGGCAGATTATTGGGGCTGTAATACAACAGTGGAAAAATATTTCAGCAGCTGCAGTAGCGTAGATCTGGTGCCTGGTGCTGCTGTGCTTTCCCTAAGCTCTGTAGACCTGCAAAGAGCATGAAGTTGTGTCACTTATGTTCATTGTCTGAGATCTTGACAACATAGTGAAGGAGAGCATCATTTATTCTTTTGCCTGGGAGGTTTTTTGGCACTTAAAGTAGAAAAATGGCTATACTGTTATATCAGTGCCTAGTGTTCAGAAACTGTGACAGTGCAGAGATGATGCCATTACGCCTTTGTTAGAGAATGTGAAATGTAGAAATGCAGTATAAATTAAATGAATGGGCTATTGTTGGGGATTGCTGAAAATGAGATAGGAAAACAAATGGCTTGGAGATTCTGGGCATCGTATTGCTAGGGAGTCAATAGTGGTTGACTTGGGGCAGTCAGGAATTTGGCCAATAAAACACAAATGCACAGCAAATCTCTTCTGTTTCCTCTTCATAGGAAACTAGCTAGCATGAACTATTAATGTCAGCTTTGGGACATTTGGGGTGATCCAAGATGCTTTTCTTTTTCTTCACTGACTCCACAGGGATAGTGCTGAGTCTTGCCCTCTGCTGCATTAAGACCCTTAAAGGGAGAAAGGAAAGCTAAACTGGATTACTATTTAGTCCCAGTCATTCCCTTCTAGAACAAACAACAATGCAGTAAAGGGTCAAAAAGGTGATTAAAAATGCAAAAAACAACTGGAAAGCAGGACGTTTGCATTGTACAGAATGTTTTCTGACTTAAGTTTTTCTCCCCATCCCTTCGTGATCCTGATCCTTCTCCCTACTTCCCACCCCATCCTGTGGCCCTCCTGGATTTTGTAGCTCTGCCTCCGGTCTGACCTGGATTCCAGTGCAAACACCTGCCCGGAACGGCCGTCGCTGCTCACCTTTGGATCCTCTGATCTGGCTCCACAACCTTCCATAAACTCTACTTCAGAGACAAACTTCCCAGGAAAGAGTGGGGAAGCACAGATGCTGCTACGAAGCTCTGATCAGGCTTTTCGGACAGAGTTTAATTTAATGTATGCCTTTTCCCCATTGAACGCTATGCCACGTGTGGATGGTTTGTTGCGGGGCCCTGCTTGTTTGGGAGACAGGAAGCCAGTGAATTCAGAAGCAGGATGCTGCAGCTCTCCTTCTGAAGGATATTTCAGCAGGCATGAATCAGGACTGCTTAAAGAGACAGCGCATGGATCCATGTCTCCCTGCAGCGAGAGGGCTTGTGAGGGCATCCGATCTGCTCCCCAGAATCCACCACAAAGGAAGAAGGCAAGTATCCTTACAGGAGGGATTCTGAGACTGTAGAAGTTCTCTCACCATGGGGAAGACATGCAGAGAAAAGGGAAGCTTTATATAAATAAACTTGGCAAGCAATTTAGGGGTGCAGTTCCTGGGATAAATCAGTAAAGACCTTAAAAGAAAGGGAGCTACCACTTAGGCAAGATTGTGATGTGAGAGTCAAAATCACATCACTGATAACTCTTCTGGGGAGCACAGAAAGGGAAGCATGGTGCTGGCAGCCTTCATATACAGTTGTTAAAGAGAGGCAAGAGCCAGAGTAATAACCAAGTGCAGCTTTTTGGATTGGTGGAGGTGTTACTTGCTAGAAGGAAAATAGGGGCTCTTTGCTGGAAAGACTTATTGGTATGGAGAGAGAGCAACGTTGCAGGAAAAGTGGGTAAAGATTGTTAAGTAAAACCAGAAGCACAGGAGTATTGTTTAATAGAAAGTAAATGAGTACTGGTTTCTAGTAGTAAGCCAGTGACACGGAGGGAGCTAAAACTGTGTAGAAGTGATAGTCAGGCACTGCTGTGATAAAAACAGGTACTGATAGGACAGATAAACATACACTTGTGCAGATGTGTATCAGTGCCTTACTGTTCAGACTTTTCTGGCAAGTGTGGCAACTTGGATCAAGTTTCCACGTAGCTGGAAGATCTTTTTTTTTTTTTATGCTTGGTCATGTTTTTGGTTATGCTTATCTTAAAAACTTCATACCTTGAGTTACTTTTTAGAAATACCCTGTTCAGCACTTTAACATTGTAAAGACTTGTGTGCAGACTTGGAATTGCAGTTAAGAAATTCTTGAGCAGAGTTTCCTTCTGTGAGTCCATGAGGAACTGTGCCTCATAATAGCACTAAGGGGAGGCATGAGGAAAGCAGTAAGTGCTCAGCTGGAAATACTTGTGTTGTTTTGGTCCTGCTGTCCTGTGTTGCAAGACAGCGTCATGAGATACTTCAGTCAGTGCCTTTGACAGATCTGGGACTGCTTTGCACAAAATATGTTCCACTCTGTTAAGTGATAATGTTGGAAGTGTGCAGTGCTGGCTGCTGAACCACCATAGTGTGAACCTGCAGTGTAAGCAGGCTAGAATTCTGTGCTGGGCTCTGCCACGTCACGGGTCCCCTGCGCAGTCCCGTGTAGCTGAGCTGGTACAGGTGAACAGGGCTCTCTGAAGATCAGTTGTGTGAAGAAAGCTCTTATTCTCAGGTTTCTCAGAGGTACAGGTGTACTGATCTGCATTGTGTTATGCCACAAATTATGGATGTGAAAAGTAGTTTGAAATTTCAGAAGCAAACCAGCTATTTATTTCTTAACGAAGTACCAGTTGTGAATGTGGGTAAGTGGGGCAGTGGTCCAACTTTGCATCACTTAGCTTTTTTTCCAGATTGCCTGCAGATTTGGGAAGGTTTATAATCCCAGTGTACCTTTTAAAGTTTTATCTGCCAAGAGAAATATTTTTTAAACTATGTGGGTGTGTTCTTTCCCCAAACCTTGTCCCCTAGCTTTCCGACTCATAGCTGTATTTTCTCACAGGTATCTCTGCTGGAATACCGCAAGAGGAAGCAGGAAGCCAAGGAGGGCGGCGATTCAGTGCGATGCACAGGGACTCCTACCCGACAGGGCAGCGGTTCTGGGACTGACACAGATGCCAGCAGCCTGCCAGGCTCTGTAGTACGAACCCCATCCTCCCCACAAAGTGGCTTCTCCCCTTCTCATCCTTCCCTGCCTCACGTAGAGGACGTCAGCCCACCAGACTCCAGGGGGGCTAGTTCCTCCTCATCGCTCTGCAAATCCCAGGAGAACATCAGCAGCAGGTGGTGAGTGTTATCCCTCCAAGCAAGCCTCAGACTGCTCTGCAGAGATGAACCAAACTCTTGGAGGGAGGGCATTTCTGTTACAGTAATTGCAGTGGGATGGATTCTGTTGAGTGTCTTGGCATAGTTCTCTTTCTTAATTGTTGACTGTGAAGAATACCAGCAGCCTTCTCAGCATGCCCTTTAGTTCTTAGTTTAGATATCCGAAATCTGCCGTGAAAGATGAAGTTAAACAGTTCTCTCTTCCACCAGTTTCCTTTTAAGGACCCAAGTTTGAAGGACTGTAGTTGTAATAAGAATTCAATGTAGGTCTAGGTTAAAAGATCTTTTGTTGTTGAATTTCCACACTGTTTTAGATGTATGTGATACGAAGTTGGTCTTTTCAGAAGGGGAAAGCTGATGGAGCCCTCCACAACCTCACGTGTGAGAAGCAGGGACAGTGCAACAACCATAGATTTCCCGTGCCTTGCACAAATAGCTTTGAAGTAGTTACTAGGCTGCAGTTGTTTTGCCAAAAGCATGAAAAAAATCACACTATTGTGTTACTGTGTGAAGATCTAATACGGGGAAATGCTAGTTTTCAAAGACTTTTAAACTTGATAGTAACGTCTGATCACCAGAATGAAGCACTGCTGCACTGAAACGCAGAGAATTGAGTGTAGTCTGTGCACACTGTCTGTATATGTGGTGATGGTCAGAATTTAGGATGTTCTGCTGGCTGGAATGATGTAGTACAGTGCCTTTGCTGCCTTTATGCATGTTCTGTTTGTGGAGAGTGGAGGTGTAAAGGCATCTCACTGTAAGGCTCACTTGGCACTGTGCAGCTGTGTCACTGCTTGTGCCATGGCAGGGGTGGGACGGGGAAAGAGCTGAGCAGTGCTAAGGGCAGCAGGAATTGTGAGGTGATAGTATCTGAGAAGCATTGGTTTGGATGAGTTCACAGGAATAGTAAGACATGCTTTTTTCCTTTACACAATCCATCCCCGCCCCAAATATCCTCACTCTTACAGTGAAAATTTATGAGAAATAATTTATCTTGTGCTAGCCGTGTGTCTTCCAGCTGACCTTCTGCCAGGTGTCAGGCCTGACTGCAGGTGGGACAGGCAGCTGAGGATTAGCTCGTGATTATTTTGTGCAAGTGTGGCTGTCACCTGCCCTTTTCCTCCCATGCCACTTCTGCCTGCAAAAAGGTGAAAGAAAAATCTAGCTGCACAGAGAAAAAAAAGCCTCATGTGGGGACGGAGTGGCTGTGGTAACCTGGTTCCTGTGCAGAGCTTCCTGTTCTGTTTGCTTCATCTGCTCCTCCTCAGCAGATGCTCTGGCTTCAGTTCGTCACGTGGTTTCAAGAGTTGTGGGATTAAATGCAGTATTGTCATAGAACTCTGAATATAGAAGTTGAAACCACGCTGATGTGTTCTGAAATAGGATTAAGCAGCTATGCCGCCTCTTTTTTTTTTTTTTAATCCCTATTCTTCTGTCTTTTAATGGGGGAGGCTGACAGCCTCACAGTCCCCTTCCACTTCAGAAAGGAACACCTATTAGAAACTGTGTTCAACTTTGCAAACCAGTCTCGTCTGTAACCCTGACATTTCCCAACATTCACAATAGTGTTATACTAGGGACGGAAGTAAATGGTGGGATCTAAAATCTCGTGCCTTAATTCTCATTTGTCCAGATTTTTGCTAAGTTCTACAATATTTGCCAGTAGCTTTCATTTAAAAAAAATGAAGTTTCTGTCTCTTTCAGTTGCCAAGATACAGCCATCACAATGTAAACAGATGTGCTGCTGCCCAGTAAACCCAGCCTTGCAGAAAACTGTCTCCAGCAAAACAATAGCAGCAACGAAGGTGTGAATTCACCCCCTCACCCCATTCACCTCCATGAGGTGTGAACTGTGGCCCCTTTTCCCTTCTGCTTCAGTGAGGGGTGAACTTCATTATCTGTGCTATTAAATACATTTTAAAAAGCAAATGTAAAGCACAGTTATTAAAAAGAAAGCATTGAATGCAGAAAATGCATTCTTAGGCTGCATATTTGCGTGATACACAGTATGTTTTATGTCATGTTTGAGTATAGTTATATAATGCTTGGGCATTTTTTGGGCACACGTTCCTCAGTGTCTGGGGTATAAGGCATCGTGAATCCCTGACAGAAGTGCTACTATTGTGCAGGTTAAAACACATACCTTTAAAGAGATTTGGATGTTCTGGTGCATGGTAGGTGCATGGCAGGGATCTGGGGTGTGCCAGAGGCTCTGCTTCTCTAGATTGGCTCTAGGAAAGCCACTTCACCACTCTTTTCCAGCTTTAGGCCAAATACTTGTAATAAATGGTGGAATGAGGTCTAGCACCAATCTTGAGAGTATTTTTTATTACAAAATAAATAGGACCAAGCAGCAGTAATGAACAGAATGGTCATGGTAGCTCTGCTCCAGGAACAGTGAGTTATCTGCTGTCTTGACATTTCATTATCATAAGATACTGGTTTTCTTCCTTTTTAGTTTGACTAAAAGTAAACTATTTAAAATAACTACATGTAATTTTAAGACAATAACAGGATTTTCAATATGCTGTTGAATCTTGAAACAACTTTCTGGGACAAAGTATCCTGTATTCAGGTGATCTGCTGAGCTGAATGTTTATAGCCTCCTTCTGATAAAAGATCTCGTTTTTTCTCAAAGTAGCACTATCATGGTAGCCAGTGACAGAGTCTAAAACCCCACAGGAGCTTATTTGTGTTGCAGTAGTTCAGACTCTTATTCCTCCTCTGTCTCAGGGAGCTGGTATTCTCTGATCTCTCCGTTCTGTGGTAGAGGTTTGCAGTTGCAATAACTTCATATCAGTGAATTTAAGTAGAAACCTTTGAGACTTCAAAGACAAACCTGTCATGTAATTACTCCCAGGACCCTCCAGCCCCCTTGTATGTTGGTCGCATTGATCTCAACTGTGTAACAGCAATCTTCAGCTGTTACTGGCTTTTTTTGTTGCAGGATGGTCCCAACATCAGTGGAGAGGCTTCGGGAGGGCCGAGGCATACTTGAGAAGGTGCTACGAAGTGGTGCGAAGGTATCCCAGAGAAATGAATCCTCACCTACCCGTGACAGCACTGCTGAGAGAGATGCAGGTAGGGGGAGCTTCTGAATTCCTTGTTGGTGGGGAAATGATGAGCTCACCTTTGTAAACTTACTGATCTTTAGCATCATCAGTGCCTGATAAAGGCCTTTGTTATTCAGATAATATTGCCTGAGTCTGTAAACCTTTCCTGTTAGACCTGGAAGGTGTTCAGTTTGATCCAGAGTTGGGATTCAAGATCACCTGTGCTTTGGCTCTGGCAGTGATATCTTCTTTGCCCTTGGGTAGATTGCCTTACTCACAGCTGTGTACCAGGAATGCAGGTGGTGTCACTTAATAATTCTAGTTGGATGAACATCCAGATAAATACATTGCTCGCTGAAATGCACGTTTGCTTCAGGCAGTGGTAAGAGCTAATACAGCTTCCATACCATAACTCATCTCTGCTCTGAAGTTACTTGGTTCCCTGAGTTGTGATGCTTGTCAGTTTTGTGAGATACTCTTATTTACTGAGGCAAACTCAGTTCTGCCTTGCTGTTCCTTCCTTCTCTGACTAATGGGTTGTTCTCACTGAGTGGCACACGGGGTCAGTGAGTGCTGGTGGCTTGAGCTGAGCTTACAGCCCTCTGTTATCCACCTGTGATCTGAAGTTCAGTTGTGACTTCCTGTAAGGTGGGCAGATCACTTCATCATTGCCTGATTTCTTAGAGCGACGTGGAATTACTTGTATTTATTTATTTTACAGTCCCTGTTGAATGTTGTTGATTTATTCTTTTTTTTTTTTTTTTTTAGACTGATATCCCCCAGTATGTAACAAAACCCTGCTCTCCCTTCGGCTTTATAATAGATCATCGCATTTAAATAACTTAATCTCTTTTGCAATTGATCTCTGCTTCTTCACAGTTGAAAACTATGAAGGGCTCCCTCATTGATACTGTTACAGCTTGCTGATGATGTGTAGTAGGATTTGGATCTCTCTGGAGCATCTCCTTTCAATGCATTTTCTTCTTGTAGTCTTAAGAGATTCTCTTAAGGCTTGTCAGAAATCCCACTGATTTCATGAGACCCAACTGTAATTCTCTTTCGCGTCTTTCTCATTCCAATGGAAGTGGAAAAGAAGCACTTCTGCTTTGTGCCCTCCCTTGTGCAGGTATTAAGAAATTGTGGAGGGAAGTGGTGGCTTTGTCTTGTTAAGATTGCATAAAGCAAATTTAGGGAAGTTTGCAGTTTATTCACCTTCTGTAAGATAGCTTTCGCTCGCTGGGGATTATTTTGTGCATAAGCACCACATGTAATATCTGCAGCACTGTTTGTGTAATCGGCCTTTTAGGAAACAATTTCTTCTAGTAATATTCAGGTTTCTTCTGATTCAACTTCTGATCTCCAGGCTTGAATAGTTAGTTTCTCCTGTGCAGAACTGCTTAACAAAACATTCCCAGACTGCAGTCTTTGCCTTTCTGCAGTGTGGTACTCAGAATGTCACCCACAGCAAACAGCTTCTTGGAGTTTTGGATGTGGTTTCAGGAAGTGGGAAGTGGCACAGGATGTGTGGTGGAAGCTTCTTGTATCAATCTCTGCACAGGTCTTGTGCCCAGAGGAAAGGTGTCTGAGCCTCAGCAGCAAAGACAGTTCCATCCAGGTTCCTGTTTGGCTATCCCAGTGACTGTGATGTGGCACAGAGACAACAACTCCTGCAAAGCCGTGGGCACTGCTCATGCCAGTGCATCTGGTACAAAGCCAGGCCTGCCTGGCAGACATACAGAGCAGACTAATGCAGCGTGTCCTGTTTCAGGACTGAGAGACATCTGTCATGTAAATGTGATACTAATACCAACACTGTTTCACCAAGGCATTTCAAACGCTGCTGCTGAGAGTCCCTGAGATGTTGCAGATAAACAGCTCCATCTCATCAGACTGCAGCATCATAAATGTGATGTGAAATCTTCCAGTCCCACTGGATCTCCCTCTCTCCTAAAGAGAGCACTATCACTTGCTGAATGCCTTGGTTATAATAGTGGCAACAGGAGAACGCATGGGTCAGAGTGACTGGGTCGCTTGCTGAATGTACTTCTTGCTTATCTCAGTTGAGGTTCATTTATTTGCTGGGACAAAAAAACTCACCTGCCCTCTAAGATCAGGGCATTGGTGGGAGGGTTTGCTCTGCTAAGAGAAAGCTTATTCCTTTTTCTCTCTCACATAGCTATGATGCATCAGTGTGTACTTTGCTGCTGTTACCTCCCATCAGTCACACCTTTTCACATCTTGGTCAGTACCTTCTGAGATCTAAGAGTGAGGTGGTTTGGAGCAGCCCGCTGACTTGTGAAGCATGTTTCCCAGATTGGCAGCAGTGGAGCAGTCAGCCCTGGCAATCTGTGGCTTTGGTCTTGGGCAGCACCCGAATCTGCCTTTGAGGAGAGCCAGCAGCAGGAGCCTGCTGACAGCTTATGTAAGAAAGGCTTTCGTTTCCCCAGCTGTAGCCGCAGCCAGTGGGGATTCGTGTAGCCAAAACTGAGAGGAGAACTGCAGAGTCCTTGGAAACTGTCTTCTTCCCCTTCTGTCCTTTGTAAAGCCCCAGGAGCACACGCAGCCTGCGTGCTGTCTCTGGGGTGACTGCTCAGATAGGCTGGGCCAAGGCAAGTGAGCTTTACACCAAATCTGGTTTAGTGTATGGGAAGCAGCAGTGCCTGACGCGTGTGGCTGTTGTGTGCCACGAGAATGTTTACAGCGCCTTCTGTTAGGGTTCTTCAGCTTCCAAAAGGCCGATGACTGGAGGAGGCACTCTGGTTTCAGCTGTAGCTGGAGGCAGAACAAGACAGCTGCAGCTTGCAGGTGTCACTTGAGAGGGAACCGTGGTGACCTCAGTCCAGGGGTGAAGTGTGACATGTTTCCTGTGCTGTGCATTGCAGATACAGCGGGAGGAGACACTCCAGACTCCCACAAAGGACCAGCAGTTTACAGTCCTTCTCGATACAGCTACCAGGTAAATTCTGCTATTTGTTTTCTGCTCATTCAGAAGTAAAACTTGAGACAGCATTAGTGGAAGGAAAACTTGTTGAGCTGTCATCTGTTCCCAGTCCTGATGCGCTAAGCAGCTAGAGTATGATGAGGTAGGAAATAGGGAAGCTGTAGCATCTGATGTCTTTCCTTTTTTCTCCCGCCACCGTGTTCAGCTCCTGCAGTCTGACAGTCCCCAGACAGAGTCACAGACCCTCCTCCAGCAGAGTTCCTCCCCTTACAGAGGACACCTAACTCCTTCTCCCGGCTACAGCTACAGAGCAGCAGCACAGAGGACAGGACACAGCCTCTCCCACGGTTCCTCAGAAACATCCCTCTCCTCTTCCTCGTACTCCAGCCCTGCCCACTTGGCCTCCACAGACTCCTCTGCCCTCTTTGCGGGGAATTCGGGGTATTACAGCAGCCAGCAGCACTCTGGCAGTGCCAGCAGCAGCCTCCTGAAGAAGAGCTGCCCAGCTGCTGCCAGCCCGGCACAGCAAATGGCTGTGGACTCTCTATCCTCAGAGTCTGGCTCTCAGCCCTGCACAGGAGCGTCCAGCTCCACCTCAGCTCCCCAGAGCGCTCGGTCGCTGCCGTCAGACTTGCGGACTATCAGCCTGCCGAGCTCTGGGCAGGCAGTGCTCTACCAGGGCTCCCGGGGGGCAGTGATTTCCAGTGCACAACACTACCCACACCGAGGGGGCAGCAGCGTCCATCAGTACAGACTGCAGCAGCTTCAAGGTTCTGGAGTAAAGACTCAAACGGGACTTTCCTAGGGCTGCTTGGACTCCAGGAGGGGCAAAACTGCCCACAGCTCCTTCCAGGCACCTCTGGAAGTGGCTCCTGGGCCGGTGTTGGGAGGTGGCACCCGATGCAGGGTGCTGGGGGTCAGAGGCTGAGGTCTGAATGCACGGGTGAGATTTGTGAGCAGTATTGGCCTCTGGCCTTGCGGGAGAAAGCAGATTTCTCTGAGGCAGAGACTGTAGCAAAGCTGTTCCCTGATGTGTGAGTACATTGCAAAAGGAAAAAAAATATATATATAGAAAAGAGAAAAAAGAAAAAAGAAAAAAAAAAAAAAGCAAATGGTTCAAGTGCAATGACTGTGGTGCAGCCTCTGTCTCTCGTCCGTGCCCGCGGTCACCCATGCAGTACGGACGTCTTTTTTTAATACAAATGCAGTTTAAAGAAATCATTGGGGGGGGGAAGTTTAACTCCGATCCCAAAGCTCTCTTTATAGGTCAGGTTCTCAGTGCGTTCTGGGGGAGGGCTTCAATCCGTTATGATCATTCCAGTCACAAGCAGATGAGTGCACGCTGCTGCCTTGGGCCGGGCGTTTCCAGGAGGAGTGTCCAGCGGTGCGGGCGGGCAGCGGGGAGCCAGGGCACGCCAGCCCACTGCCACAGGGCACTGCCACACGCTGCCACCACCCCGCAGCTCTGGGAGCAGTGGAGGGCTCCGAGTGGCGGTGCAGACACACCGGGACCCGCCGGGCCGTGTGGCAGCGATGGTGTGGTGTGCTGGGGGCTGGCCGAGGGCTGGGCAGCTGCCAGGAGGGCTGGGGGCTGCGTGGTGCTGGGGGACCCCTGTGTGTGTGTGTGTGTGTGTGTGTGTGTGTGTGTGTGTGTGTGTGTGTGTGTGTGTGTGTGTGGCACGTGGGATGTCCCTGGCAGCTGTCTGCCGAGCGGGGCAGAGCCGGCCCGAGCACAGCGCGCCGTCTGCTCAATTCCATACGATTGCCAGCTTCTTTCTCACTTGTTTACTGTAATATCGGGCGTGTTTTTATTTATCTAATTTTATATTCAGTTATAACCATAGTAGGTTAGCTAATATACGACAGGTGTCATCCCTGGTGCTGCAGTGGAACTTCTCCTTTGGATAACATGATGCTGTGAGTCTGTCTCCCCTGTCTTTTCAGATGCACAGTCTTCTTTTCCCCCTCCCCCCCCCCCCCCCCCCCCCTTTTTTTAGGACTGTTACAGGTTTCTCTAATTCACAATTGAAATCAGGTGTTTGTTCAACCTAGGGGAGACTTTTACAATATTGAATCAAAGAGTTAACTTTCTCACACTGTCTGGCTGTGAGCATGTCGGGATGGAACTTGTCACCCTGCAGTTGGGTGTCTGTATACTGTATAAAATAGGTGTAAACTTCGCTCGGCTTAGCCCTGGGTGTGCAGCCTCCCCTTCCACGCTAGGAGCAGCACGGGGCAGGCGGGCTCTGCCCTGCGGGGCGGCAGGAGGGGGCTGGGGGAGCCCCGTGCCCGGGCACCGGCACCTCTGGTCGCAGCGGGACAGGAGGGAGGGACCCTGGAAAGCTCTTGGAAAGGTGGGGGCTGTAGCTTCTTACTCTAGTGGAGTTTTTACACCGTGCTGTAACATTTGAACTTTCACAAGAGATGTAATAATTTTGATAATAAAAATACTTAACTCGAACGGCGGTGTTTCTGGAATGGCGTGTTTTCCCAGCGCGCCGAATGCTGTGCGGGTGGGCGTGCTGCTGTCCCCACCCTGCCCGCTGTGCCGTCCCGCTCCTTCGTGGCCTCGTGCTCTCCCTCCTGCCCGTGTTTCTGCCAAACTCAGGTGCTGTGCTGCCCTGCGAACTGAGGAAGGGCAGTTCCCAGAGGATCCTGGCCGTGGAAAGTGTTCTGTGCTGAGCTCGGTCTGACAGCAGGACGGTGCCGGAGGTGGAGGATGCTCCCAGCATTACCTGCTGCTTCTAGGGACACGCTGCGTGCTTTTGTGGTGCACTGACACCCAGCTTTACCATCGCTTGCTATTTCCTTAGGAAACCACCTGAGCTGGGCCTGGAGTAGAGCCGCACTCTGGATGGGAAGCATTGGGGTGCCCACACCTCCGGTGTTTGTCCTTGCACGGACACGGTTCTCTGATGCCTCGTGGCACTGTGGCGGTCAGGACAGGTCCTGGAGCCGCAGCCATCCCCGTGCTCCCTGGGCAGCAGCAAACCCTGTGTCCCACCTGGGGCTGACCCCGACCCTCTCTCTCTCTCCAGCAGGACAGGAGCAGAGCTTTCCCCGCCCCACGCTGCAGCCCCAGTCCCGCTCCCCAGCACACCACGGGGCTCAGAGCTCGTCTGGTTTGATTTATATTTTTCAATAAGGTTTTGTGAAACACCGTATCAAACTTTGTACTAAAATACAGATATATTACAGCTACTGTATTCCTTTCTCCACTGATTTTCTTGGTTGGTTTTCCAATTCAGCCAGCGACAGTGCTCGCGATGGGGGACAGCAGCTGCTGGCAATGGGAGCGCGGGTCCCTGTGACATCCTGGGGTCCCTGGGCTGCCGCTCGGTGTGGCTTGGTCCCTCGCTGCCACCCCGCAGGGCCTCAGGGCACGACTTACCGGCTCCACCAGCCCCGGCAGCGGTCCTGCACGGCCCTTCATCGCCTTGTCCCCACGGCGTTCGCCCGGCTCTGTGTTCCCACTGGTGGCCCCTTTCCCATACCCCTCCAGAGCCCCCCATGTGGCCGGGTGCCCCTGCCGACAGCCCCCGGCTACTGGCACTGAAGACGCAGCCGGTGCTGAGGACTTTATTGCATTGTGAGGGCTGCAGTGGGCACACGGGGAAGCCCACGCTCCGGTCTGGCCAGCAGAGCCGCGGCCGAGCTTCGGCTGCCCGTGCCTGCGGCCGAGTCCTCGGCTCCGCGTGGGACGCAGATGGGCCGCGGGCGCTGGGCCGCGCCGCAGGTGGGTGCCCACGTCACCAGTGGAGATAAAGCACCGTATGGGGATGGGGCGATTTGGCAGCGGCTGGGGCTGGACGAGGGGGATTCCTCCTGCACCCGCCCGGGGGTTCTGCGTTTCCGGCTGCTCCCACTTACCAGGGCTTACATTCAGCGGTGGTGTGAGGCAGGCGGTGCGGCGGCAGCGAGGTCCCCACGCTCGAGGTGCAGCGAGCAGCAGCCTGCGGCCCCGGCAGCGCTGGAAAGCACGCGGTCCTGGGGCTGCGCTGCCGGGCGGGGGTTGGGGGGGACGAGAGGGCTCGAGTCACTTTACCCTGTTTAGAGAATATTAATTTACATGTAAAAGTACAGGCGGGCCCCATCCCGGCCACAGGGTTCCCCGGCCATGGAGACAGGATCACGAAGCTGTACAAAATGGGAGCGGGGAGGGTGCTGGGGTCCGGAGCAGCCAGCGCGGGGCGTCACGGGGCGCGCTGGGGTGGGAAGTGGTGGGTCCGGAGTCCTGGGGGATGTAGAAATCTGTTTAAAAACTTGGAGACTGTTTTTTCCTCGAAACAAAACTGCGGTTTGACGCCGTTCTCGGATGAAGCAGGTTCGGGGCATCCTCCCTCGGCGGCGGTAGAGGTGCGGGGCCGGTGGGGTGCGTGGGATGGCGGTGTCAGTGTGGACGTGGGCGCGGCTGGCACGGCCCGGAGCGCTGCATGGCCACCGGCGGATAAAGGCAGGACGGGGAGGGAGCGCCCAGGCTGCCGGCTGCGGGATGAGGTCCTGCTGCGGGTGCTCGGCCTTATATCCTCTGCAGGGAGAGCACAGCGGGTTGGGTACGGGCGCCCGGGGGCCGTATCGGGTGGCTGCAGTTGTGCCATGCACGAGCATGCCTCAAACCTGCTGCCCCCACTTATTCCCCATCCACACGGGGCCACCCAGCACGGTCGCACCCAGACATGCCACGCAGGAGTAGGGGACGGGATGCCGAAACTCAGGACTTACCGCGGTGCCGACAAAATCTGTCAAAACACAAAGAGGAAATGTCAGCGGGGCAGTGACACGGCACGGGGGCTCGGCCGCCCGCACCCTCCTGCCCCAGCCTGGACACCACTTGCATTTGCCCCACGTTTCGATGGCCCCAGAGGTTCAGTGGGACCCTCCTGTGGCCACACTGCAGCACGGGGTCCCCCCACCGCCCCATGGTGCCCCCACCCAGCAGCACAGAGCCCACCTTTGCTCTCTGTCTTGAGCTCCTCGTGCAGCAGGTCGTTCTGCCGGTTGCCAAGGACGAAGGCCAGGAAGGAGAGGATGAGAGCATTGAGGATGCCGATGATGGCCAGGATGTAAGCCCAGCGCACGGAGCAGTCGCCCAGGGAGTACTTCCCCGTCTTCTCCCCGCACATGTCCCGGATGGTCTCGGCGTCCCAGCCGTCGGGGAAGATCATGCAGCCCAGCACCAGGCAGAGAGCTGCAAGGGAGAGAGAGCAGAGGGCGATATGAGCGGGGAAGGGAACAGCTCTGTGTCCCGGGACCTCGCAAAGTGAGGGAGGGACACTGTGGGATGCAGGGCACATCTGGCATCCCGCTGTGCCAAGAAGGCAGGAGTGCAGCTCCCATCCCGCGCTCCCAGCAGCACACCACATCCCCTGTCACAAGCAATTCCCTCTCCTGGCTTGTCCCCAGCCCGCCCCATGTCCCTGAAGAACCTTTGCTCATGCTGTGCGCACGACCTTTCCCAAGTGCCGGCAGCAACACGCTGCGAAATGCAAACAGAGCGGGACAAGGAGGGGGTTCTGCTGCCCACCCTACACACACAGGTGCTCAGAGACCTGCAGGGAATTCTCATTTTTCACCCAAAACAGCATCTTGTCCCCCCATCCCCCTGCCGGCTCCAGCTGTTCTGCAGGGAGTGTGTGCTCAGGGGATGCTCAGGACCAGGGGAATTGGTGATGCTCAGCCTGTTCTGCAGCTGCAGCGTCGTTTTGTGCTCCACCGTGCTCCCTTGTCAGGGTCCTGCCAAATTCGATGGGCTTTGACATCTTGGCCAAATGAATGAATTAAAGGGAAATGAGCTCTGTGACTCAGGCCGCAGGCACAGAACAGCCATGGGCAGGAGAACACCGCAGGAGAATGCTCAGTGTGTTTGGACAACGTGGGGCTGTCCCTGGAGCAGGCACAAAGCAGAGGACTCCCCTACACCCACCTGCACGGATGAGCACCAAGCGACTGAGAACTGGAAGGTGTGAGGTAATGGTGGGAGAAACAGCGATGGATTGGGGCCCAGGGGGCTCCCTGAACCCAGGCTGGGCTCTGCACCACCCCTCCCCAGGTTCATCTGCTGCCCGTCACGTGCACCCGCGCTCGGGGACTCCCTGCAGCTATAAATGGCACGCAGCACCCAGGGCACCACCAGAACAGCCCCAGTGGCTGCCCCTGTCCCCAACACCACCACGCTGGGGACCCCCAGCAGGGACAGTGGGGATGCTGGGGGCTGCGGTGGCCGCTTTGCATCAGAGACGAATAGCAGAAGGAGAGCGAGCGCACACAGCCCTGTCCTAAAAATAGCAATCCCACGGAAATCGACGGCAATGAGCGGCAGCACAGGCGGGAGCGCCTCACTCCGCGGGCTGAGCCACAAAGCAGCGGGCTCCACAATAGGGTTACGCATCGGCACAAAGCGGAGCTGACAGCTGCTTTGTCTGGGAGCACGGGAAGGGCTGCGGGGTGAGAGCGGTGCCCACACAGCCTGCACTGCCCGAGGAGCAGCTCCTGCTGCATGGCGTAAAGCTGCACAGCGAGGGCTGTGCCAGCCCTACCGCAGGACAGGCTGGGGGAGAAGCGAGAGGGGATGCCTCAGGGGAAGCGTTTGGGGGACAAAGGCTTCTCGGTCCCATGCCCTGCTGTGGAGGACAGCTCCATGCCCTCCCCTGGCACCCGGGTGCGTGGCACGTGGGGACACCGTGGGCACGCGGTGCTCCTTGTGTGCCCGTCCCACCAGGCTGCCAGTGACGTCCCCTCGTTCAAGGCACATTCTGGGTTTTGTAACAGAAGGATTTAGCAAAATCTCCAGTTTTGCGTTGCTGGGATTTTGAACAGGGCAGATGGCTGCGTTTCTATTTGTGCTAAAGCAGTCTTTCCTCTTAATTAGATTCGGTTTACTCCTAGGGGGGCAGCGGCTTTTGAGCTGGGGCTTTCTGTGAGGCTCTAATTAAACCTTTCCCTGATTGCTGTCCACTAATTGGACACCGAAGATTTAAACACTTCTCTTTTTTTTTCTGGACAGGATGCTGAACTCCAGCCCCTCCTCCCTGCTCTCGTCCCATCTCACCGGAGCCACACGCTCCCCCAGCAGCCCCGTGCCTGCACTCGCCCATCCCATCCCTTCCTTTACACATTTGTTGTGAAACCGGGGGCCTCACTGCTGCTCCTGCGTCCCCCTGCCCACACCCCTGCTGCCTGCAGGGTCGTGCCCATCACCGCACGGCAGCTGGATGCACCGAGCCCCTTGATTAAGCTGCTGATGATCGGTGGGATTTGGGCTCTGAGCTTGCCTTAAACCAGTAAATCTTCGGGACAGGGAAAATTAAAGATGAAGGAATTTCCCAATAAGCTGAGGCAGCTCTGGGCCGGGCTGCGCTGGGGCAGGAGAGGTCAGGATCTCCACAAGCTGGGCCAGCTGCGAGCTCCCAGCATGAGGACAGACTCCACAGTGCACTCTCCTATAGGGGGTCACACTGGGGGTCTTCTATTGGGAATGCAGACAGCACTGGGCTCTGCTGGCACAGCTCAGGGTCTGGACATGCTCACTCAGTATGGCAGTTTGGTAATGGTGTTGCAGATGTGGAAAAAGTGGAGAGAGAAAGAGGTGCAGAGTTCCATCCCTGGGGATGTTCAGCATCACTTCTCATGGTCTGTCCTTAAAGGAGTGAGCCCCTAGGAGCAGGGGTTGGGGGGTCCTTGTTAATGTAATGTCCCCTTCGGGGAAAAGTTTGGGTTCTGTGCATGGGGGGTGTTGAGCTCCATCTATGGTGTCTGGGGCTCCTTTTTTAGTGGAGGGAGCTAAGGAGGACCTATGAACAGGGCCACTTTTAAGGAGAATCTTAGAGTCCTTGGAGTCGGAAGGGACCCTTAAAGGCCCTCAGTCCAACCTCCCTGCAATGACCAGGGACCCCCACAGCTCCACCAGGTGCTCACAGCCCATCCAGCCTGACCTGGGCTGTCTCCAGGCACGGGGCACCACCACCTCTCTGGGCATCCTGTGCCAGCACCTCACCACTCCTACTGTAAGAAACTTTTTCCTTACATCCAGTCTAAATCAAGGTAAATGCAACGTCCCTACACAGGCAGAGCCGTGCTCAAAGTCTCCTTATGGAAATGGAAAAGCCAGCATTTCCAGCCCCTTCGTGATGCAGAGCAAGGGACAGGACAGCACCTTTTTCAGCGCCTGCTCCCCCACACCCGGTGCAGCCCTGCATTCCCGAAGCCACCGCTCAGCGCCTGTGCCCTGAGAAGCCCTGCCTGCCGCTACCCGGTGTCCCAGGGAGCTCGAGCACCCCCAGCGCCAGCACCCCGAGCTCGGAGGATCCCCCAGCTCTGCCGGCAGTGCCGCTAACACCAGCTCCCGAACACAAGCACCCAGCGCACGCAGAAGCCCCACTAACCCAAGCAGCTCTGCCGCCAGCCTGCCCACCGCCAACCCCTAGCGCTCGGGACAGCGGCGGCACGGATAACCCCCAACGGCAGCGCCCAGCACGCGGCGGGCGGGCCGCCTTTCGCTGTCAGAGCCCAGCATCCAGCACCGAGTGCCCACCTGCCAGCAGCTGCATCCAGGCGCAGATCTTGTACACGGTGGCGGTGTTGCAGAAGAAGAAGAGCGCGAAGCAGGTGATGCAGCCCAGCGTCAGCACCATGGACAGCAGCACGAAGAAGGCCGCCGCCTGGAAGGCGCCCGAGGGGATGGTGCTGAAGTCGGTGAAGGACCCGCGGCACGCCAGCTCGCGGCCCGCCAGCCCGCTGCCCACGCAGTAGTGGAACAGCCCGAAGTAGCCGGGCTTGGGCGTGTTGACGCTGTCTCCCACCCAGTAGGGCTGGATGAACACCACCACGTTGATGATGGCGAAGCAGATGGTGAAGATGGCCCACAGCACGCCGATGGCCCGCGAGTTCCGCACGTAGTTGTCATGGTACAGCTTGGAGGCCTCCTGCGACGGCAGCATGGTGGCGGATCGGGCCGCCCCGCCCGGCGCCGGCCTACCGCCCGCGGCCTAACGGAGCCCGACGGCCGCCGGCCCCCGCGCCGCCATCTTGGCTGCCGCCTCTGCGCCCCGCGCGCGCGCGCCCCCGACGCGTGCGCGCGCCCCGCCACTGCGGAGCCCGGCCCGGCCCGACCCGCCGCGCGCCCCCGGCGGCGGGACGCCGAGGAGAGCTTCGGCTCCGCCCGCCCCGGCTTCGGCCGCGCTCGGAAAGGCGCTCGGCCACGCCCCGCGCGGCTCGGAACGCTTCGGAACGCTTCGGAACGGATCGGCTGCGATCGGCTGCGCGGGGAGCCCGAGCTAAGCGCAGCTCGAACCGCGCAGCGGGAACGCCGCTCCCAGCGCCTATCGCGAGGAGCGCGTGGCTGCGGCACCGCAGCGGTGCAGCCGCCGGCAGCGGCGGGCACGGAGCCGCACGGAGCCGCACGGAGGCTCTGCCTCTCCGCGAGCCCCACGTTACCGCCGGGCCCGCTCCGTACGCCCCGCACCCCCACGCGGCGCGCGGCGATGACGGCGGCGCGGCGCCGGAAGGGGCGCGGCTCGCGGCTCGCTCCGATTGGTGGGCTCGCACCGCGGGGCGGGCCGAGGCGGCGGCGGGCGGAAGCGGCGCCATGGGGCGGCGGCGCTGAGCGGCGCGGGGATGGCGGCGGCCCGCGGCTGCCCCCCGGCGGGCTGCGGGGACCGCGGCCTGGCGGAGCTGCTGCTCGAGTTCTCCCGGGCCCAGTACCGCGCGAAGGATGGCGGCGGCGGCGCCGCCTCTAAGGTGAGGAGCGCTGGGGGTGGGGGCCGTGCTGGGGCCCGGCGCCCGGTGCCCGGTGCCCGGCGCTGAGCGGTGGCTGCGCGCAGGTGGAGCGGATCGAGCGACGCTGCTTGGAGCTCTTCGGCCGCGATTACCGCTACAGCGTGATCTCCAACGCCCACGGCGAGGTCTGCGCGCACTACCCGCGGCACATCGTCCTGCTGGAGCGCGACAACGCCGCCGGCCGCGACCCGTAAGGCCCCGACCCCTGCCCCGCTTCGCTCTGTGCCCCCAGGAGCTTTCCAGGGCCGCCTCTCGGACCCTTCGGGGCTGCGGCTAATTATAGCCGCCCCGTCACTCGCTCCTTATGGCTCTCTGCCTCCCTCGAGGCGCTCGGGGGAAGCAGGGAGTCGTAGCCCTGCGGTCCGGAGTGCTCCGCTCGCTCCCAGTGGTGGTGGTGGTGGCGTTTCCCCTTTCTGAGAGGTGCGAAGAGCTCGCGGTCAGGAGCGTGGCCGCGGTGTGCTCACTGGGTCTTCTCGGAGGGCTGAAGTTAGAGGAGTCGTAGTCTGAGAAGCACCTCGGGTGAGAGCCCCCGTAGGGACTGGGCAGACCAAAGCGGTCTCAGCAGGTGGGTGTCCACAGCACGGATCTGTGGGTGCTCTTGTTCAGTAACCAGATGGGAGATGCCCGCTCACAGTGGCCAGGTCAGTGCATTTCTGGACTTTGACCTGCAAGCTTAGAACCGCTTCCACTCCATGCTGTGCGATATCTGCTCCCTCTGGCTGAAACAACAGCCTCTTGTTTTATATTTTAATCTCTTCCCTCAAAACATAACCCAGTTTTGCAGTTTCAGCTATGATCCTTACAACGGTAATGTGCTCAAAAGGGCAGTGGTAGCGATGTGCTTTGTGCTGTGTTGGCTGCTGAACTGAACCAGTATGTGCTGGAGGGGGCTTGGAAACAGCTGCTGCTGATGTTGGCTGGGACAGCTTCTGTTTAAAGGTTGGACCAGATTGGAAAAGATTAAACCCCTTGGTGTAGGCTGCAGAAAAGAGGGAAATTGAAATTATAGTCTTAGCTAGCAGCATCTTTAGGGGAGAGAAAGCAGCTGCTTCTGTGCTTTTTTTCCGTGCAAGGATGAGGGATATTTAACTTTTGTGTCAGGTTTCTAAAACAGGAATGTTTTTGTATGTTCCTCTGAGATTTTGCAAGCCATGAGTAGCCAGTAACACTTAAAATACTGATTACTTTCAAGCCTAGATTTATTCTCCCAAGAAGTCATGGGGATAGGTTGCCCTTCATCATGTCTTTCCTTCTGATTTCTGGGTGAGAACCACTGTAAAAGCTGCTAAGTAACTTCTCCACGAACTCAGTTTTTAGTTGCACCATTATATTCTACGCAACAATGATGAAATACCAAACAAATGTTAGCAATAAGAGAATGTTGCACTTCTTGTGTTACAGAACGCAAGAAACCTCTTCCAGTGAATGGAACAATCCCTCTAGGACCTAGTGTCTGGGGCTGCCTTTCACCTTTGTAATGTTCTTGCTCAGCTGGTAAGATCTCCTTGAAGTGTGCAAGGCACTTCACACCTCTGAGAATGCCACATTTTTTGGAAGCAATTTTGGGCTGTGCAAACTCTGCTGTCCCACGAGTTCTGCTGGTGCAGCTGTTTCTGAAGCCGTGTGGGGAACTAGCAGAAAAGGGCTGTTTTAAACCCAGATCAGTTTCTGATCCTGTTCAGGCAGGTGTGGGGTGAAAGGGTCTTGCTTGGCTAACCAAGCTGAGATCTGGCCTGATGCAGGAGGTAGTGAAAGTGTGGGAGGAATTTGGTGTGCCCTTTGGTGTGGGGCTGCTCTGTCAGCTGCAGGAAGCAGAGGGTGTCTGACAGCCAGGAGCACCTGCTCTGTGCTCAGGAACCTCCAACATCTCCCCAGCAGGAGTGGACAGGGACTGCAAGGGCTTGGAAACGTTGCGATGCTCTCAGTTCTTTGCTTCCTGTCCTGTTCTTTGTGGCTGTGCTTACTGACAGCATCCAGAGATCAGACACAGGCCGCATCTTTGGCTTCACTGCCAGTTCACTTTTATGGCTGTACTCCAAACAAATGTGATTACAGGTGCACGTAGTTCTAACAGTGTGAAGGAACACTTAAGTTCCAATACTGCTGTGGCTGGCTGAAGAGAAACAGCTCTGTTTTGGGCTTGTATGGAGTATACAGTTGCAAAAACAGTTGCTTACTCATAGAAAATGTTTCCTTTGCATTTAAAAAATAAATTCAGACTTGCAGTCAGATTTGAAGGGAGAGAATTAACATAGAGGTCACACAGAGATAAGGTTGGCCCACAGTGTCTTCTAGAAAACAAACTTCTGAGGAACCAATATCTGAAAATCTCAGGAATTAGGTGTTAAGATTGGTTACGTCCCTTCCACCTCTTTCTTCGCCTGACCCCAGGAAGCCTGAGTGGTGTTCTTTCACATGGCTGTCGAAGTCAGCTCTATTTCTGAAGTAGACATTGCTCCTACCTGTGCAGCTTTTCGTCCTTTGTCCGTGTAAGAGCATTGCACCTGTTCTTCAGAGCAGGTCTTCCCTCTCCCTACAGCCTCCCCTCTGGGCTCCCTGCTCACCCTGTGTCCCTGTCCTGCTGGCACTCATTCCTTGGTGCTGTTCTCTCCTGGGAGGTGCAGTTAGCGTGCAGAGTGGTGAAACCTCTAGGCTGGTCTGAGCTTCAGGCAGCAGATTTTTGCTGAATCCCACCTTTTTAGATTTTGAAGCAGTGCTATGGAGCTGCTAATACTGTTATGAAAAAGTATTTCCTTCTACCAAGGAGACAAAGACAGCTGGAGCAGAATGCGAGGTGCCTTTTAATTGTGTTCATTCATTTAAAAACATCCCCAAAACACAGGTGTGTACATCAGGATCTCTCAGAGGTTCAGAATAGCTTGGGATTGTGAGCGACACGTGAGGCCAGCTCTGGAGCTGCTCGCCGGCTGTTCCTGCAGTGTGTTACTCCTGTGCTCTCTGAGGAGGGCGTGCTAGGAGGAAAGCAGCTCCTGGCTGCCTGCAGTGCCAGCAACAAGCAGTTTGGGACGTGCTGATTGGGCGCATGCTCCTGCTGCCTGCACACAGCCTCACGTACTCTGTGTACAGCGCGCTGTGCTGGCATCGAGCACTCTCCTTTATGTGCAGTTAAAGGTTAGATTGGTTTCATATTCTTTACGTTATAGTAAACGTTAACACTTGCTGGAACTGGAAGAAGCCCTTATGTGTAGGGAAACATGTAAGAAATCCTAAGCTTGTGCTGTGAATTCTGGGAATTAAGTTCTTAGAAAACTGTAGGATTGGAAGGTGTTGCTTGCTGCCTCCTTGCTTCCCCCAGCAGCACCTTGTGTCATCTCCTATAAATGGATTGATTTCCATGTTAATAGTAGTTTACTTTTTCTAATCTGAATCCCTACTGCAGCTAGATTGCTTTACATTCCTACTGATAAAGCGAAGAAACATTCTTTTAATCTCTAGCATAAGGTATGAGTGTCTTCTTTGTTATTACTCGTTACCATTTGATTCTTCTTCTCGGTTGCTGAGTTCTTTTATTCACCCTAATGCACATGTTGTTGTGCCCTCTCGTAGTCTCCATTTGCTCAATCAAGTGCACAGCAGTTTTGTTGCAACGCTGTCCCTGGCCATCCCTGTGAGCTCACTGTGCCTCACTGCACACATGTGCACCTCGTGGCTGCAGATGGCTACAATCAGGTGCCTTATCTCTGTCAACATCTGCTCTGCACAGCAGTGCTGCTACTTCTCCATCCCATGGAGAGTTTCCCATGGTCTTTGTTGTCCCTTTGGTAAGACTTGCTGTATTGGTAACTTAGAGGCATCCACAGGTCAGTACGTTCATCTGAGTTCATTTGCTGAGCTGTGCTGCTGGACAGGGCTAACTGGAAATTCTTGTTCCTCTTCTCTACGTGCGTGATCACACAGTGCTGTGTCACTGGACTTCGTCTGGTTTCTGTAATGTTGGTCTGGATGCTTCTCCAGTTCCTTGTGGAAACTCTAGCTCCTGCTGCATTGACTGCATCTCTGGAAGGTCTGTGTCATTCAGAGGGCAGCTTGAATTCCTATCAAATTTAGGCTGATACTTGGAAAAATTACCACAATTTTAACTTGCTTCCAAAATATGTCTCCAACTCAGAACACGTTTCTGTTTTACTTTAACCAGAAAAACGAATAGGATTTAATAGTTCAGTTGCAGCTGACATTAATCTAACTGCCTTATGCTAGTTGGTTTACAACCTGTTCTCTAATCTCCCAGCAGTGCACGTGCTCAGGTGGCCAGAACTACTACAGTTCATCAAGTGTTCGAACTTTAATTTTATTTGTTTTTGCTTGCAAAATTCAGTTGTGTTGTATAGCAGGGCAGACCATTCCTAGAGAAGCAACCTCTTGCTTGCTAAGACCAGAGCTGCCTTTTAAGACAGAGGGATGGGGATCACTGCCCGGGGGATCTGTAGGTGCTTCGTTGAAAGATAAGTGTGAAGGTGTTCTGTGTGCTGAACTGAATCTCTGTCCAATAGGTTTGAGAGCAACGTGCAGGTTGGCAAACTGCAGGACCTCATCAACCGAAGTAAGATGGCGAGGTGTAGAGGACGATTTGTTTGTCCAGTCATTCTGTACAAGGGAAAGGTAAAGCTTTGTGGGTTACCTGTCTTAACTTAGAAAATGACCTTTCTCTGTGCCGTTTGAACCATGCAGCCACATCTTCAGTCCGTGCTCACCTTTCCTAATGCTGTAAAAATCTATTCTTAGCTACAGGCAGGCAGCCTGGAGTGGTAAGCAGTATTTGCTGTCCAGGCTGCATAAATCATCTGCAGGGACTCGAGGCTGTCTTACCCCACCCTGTCACGAACA
Organism: Callipepla californica brunnescens; assembly: GCA_023055505.1. Classification (NCBI taxonomy): domain Eukaryota; kingdom Metazoa; phylum Chordata; class Aves; order Galliformes; family Odontophoridae; genus Callipepla; species Callipepla californica. The sequence goes on from JALIRH010000015.1 coordinate 7,711,731, forward strand.
CCGCTCCGTAGATCTAATGTTTTTCCTATATATGTGTTCCTTCTGAAGGACCAAAGTTATTTGGCCTTTGAGAGGGGAAAGACAGCTGTTGTCACTTCCTGCCCCTTCTTCTTTCCAGCAGTGAGCTGCCTTTGACTAACTTTTATCCCTGAAGAGAAGTTCCCCTTTTATGCTCCTTGGGGAGTCAAGATTGCATAAACGGTCTTATGAATGTGTGGGCTTGTCTGCAAGGGGATCTGTAAGGAAGTGAAATTAGATCTGTGTTTATGTGGATTACTTAAACTGTTCTGAAGCCCTGTAGGAGTATTCTTGTTTAGAATTTAAGTAGCTTAATTCAGTTTTCTTAGTTAAATTTAGGAACTCTGTATGAATAACAAAATCATAGCTGTGACAGCATTAATCTGGCTTTGCTGAAGCCATCGTGGGCTGAACCTGCTGACCTTTTCCAGCAGGAGCAAACTACCCAGGGTGGTAGTGGGACCAACTGCAGTCTTACCAACAGGAGTGTGGAAGGCAAAGTTCAGGAGTGTGTTGTCAGTGCATCGGTGTTGGTGATTTTAGCAGGGATTGTCTGCATTAGCGCACTGAAAAGTGGAGATGGAAAGAGTGGTAAAAGAGCTAGCCACAGATAAAGGCATTTGGGAGTCTTACATGTCTGGGGAATTGGATCTGGATCAGGGCTGCAGAGGAGCCTGCCAAGGGGCAGATCTGTGGGTACCAGCTGTGCCTGTGGAGTGTGACAGCACGTGGGCCAGAGGCTGGGTGTGGGGGAGACTGTTGGCGTGCACGTGCTTAACAATGAGATATTCCTCCAGCATATTTGCAGATCAGCAACACTGGCTGGCTGGGGAGAGCTCTATGGGCGCACTGGCTACAACTACATCTTCTCAGGTAAGTGAGGAGCCGTGTGTCACTGGCTGCCTGGGTTGGGCTTCTCAGTGTGGGGAAACAGGGCGTGAGACCAGTCTGGTTGGGAGAACAGGCACAGAACTGTTGTGGACCTGCAGTGATGGGGCAAACTGAAGTCTGTTTCCAAGCACCATACCACAGAACAAAGTGCTGTGCTCATAATGCGAGAGGAAGTAGACGAAGAACTTGAAGCTGAAGAGTGAATTATGGGAATAGTAGCATAGTAGGCAAGTAAGGCAGCCTGAAGGATTCAGGTTACTGATTCCTGGGTATTGATTCCCGAGTGCTGAGAGTGGGAATTAAGTAAGACTTTGCTATTGCTAGCTAGTCACTGGAAATCAAACCTTCTACTGGGTGTTAGGGAGAACTCCTCAGTGTAGTACTCTCAGTAGTACTACTGAGTGTAGTATAGGATCTGGAGCTTGGTTTGACAAAAATATTATGCAATATCATCAGGGGTGTCCATCTAGCTGTCAGTCACAGGTTTGGTCTTGCAGGGATGAGGGAAGGATGGGCTACATTACAAAACATGCTCTTCAGGAGGAGGGATTTGGAGAAATATTGAGAGAGACGTGGAGAAAGGGTGTCAGTCCCTAATATTTTCAGGCACACGTGTCTGTAGGATTGGAGATTGTGTTGGTTTACACAAGTTTTATTTCTTAATACCTTCTTTGCAGGGGGTTCTGACGATGCTTGGGCGGATGCAGAAGACATTTCAGAGGAAGATTCTGCACTTAGGTTTGTATGCATCACTGAAATTAGTTCATCCCTTGCTTTTGAAAAAAGTTTGAATGGTAGTGGCTGGCTGAACCCAATGTAACTGGTGCCTGCTGATCTACTGCCAGAGGGAAGAGTCACAGACAGGAAGATACAGGGCCATTTGAAAGAAGCTTGAATTACACATACATTTTTTCACTTCACAATAAAAAACTAGGTCTCCAAGGTGGAGAAAATATTCTGCATCTCACTTGCTTGTTTCAGAACAAAGCAAGAGATGGGGAAAAGTCCCAACGCACTGATTTTGCAGTATCAGTTCAGTGCAGAATCTGACTCCTACCCACTGAGACAAGGCTTTTCCTGTGGGCCTTTTAACTAGGAGCAGTTCAGGGAGGAACTTAGGCAGCATCATGGTCAGTCTTCCTTGCTGATCTCACTTTGCCTTATTCTGTTTTCAGAAATGCAGACTCCCAGCTGTTTGACAAGGTCAGAGGACACGACATCAAGCTGCTTCGGTACCTGTCTGTCCGATATATCTGTGATCTGATGGTGGAAAACAAGAAGGTGAAGTTTGGCTTGAAGTGAGTCTGGGTTCATTTATTTTTCTACAGTCTTTGAGTTGCAGCTAACAGCCCTTACTGGGGACTTGTTATGGGGCATGTACCCAGCATCCTGGGGCAGTCACCAGAAGGGCAGTGCAGAAAGATCTGTTGGTTAATGCTGTAGAGAGAATCCCAAGGTTTTATGCCAGAGAAGGCTGTGCCAGCAAGCAAAATAACTGCTTTAACCCATCCCCTGCAGCCTGAATAGGCTTTCTTTGTAGAGCTTGAGGTAATTTGACAACCCTTTCTCAGAAGGGGGAGAGTTAAAGGATCTTTCTGCTTCTGTATAAGAGTAGGTAGAGATGTTTTCTTGAATAAATGTTGTAATGCTTTAAGGCTCTACCTGTTAATATGAATGTGTTGCCAAAGCTTTGCCCCTGCCGACTCCTGAGTGGAGTCATTATGTGGGGTAGTGCAGCAGGTAGCTTTCAAATGCTCCTTGGAAAATACCATACAAACGTCTGCTGTTTCCTCTTGTCCTGTGCAGTGTGACGTCTTCTGAGAAGGTGGACAAAGCTCAACGTTACGCTGATTTCACGCTTCTCTCCATCCCATATCCAGGTACAGGACTGATGTCCAGAGGGACTCCCAAGGGACAGGTGACAATCTGCTTCTGGGGACTGGGAACTTCTTGTGTGTGTGTGTGTGTGTGTGTGGTGGAATGACTGTGGCTTGCTTGAGGTTTCCTTTGTTCACCCTGGAGGGAAGCTCTTTTAAACTGAGAGCAGTACGCTGAATCCGGATGATTGGAAGTGTGAGTCTGCGTTAGGTACTCTGAGGAATTCAGAAGAATTCCTTAGTATTTCTAGTGAACTCAAGCACAGGGGAAGAAGTCCAAGTTGTAGAGCTGAAGTTAAGATGGCCTTTGACCCCCCTGCAACTCCAACCTACTACTTGATGCAAAACATAACACAAAGCAAGCTATCTATAAAAACAACTATTATCTGGAACTTTTCCTAGCTCTAGTCCTTCCCGGGAGTCTCTGTAATATATTCTCAGTGCTAGGCAGAGCTGTTAACCTGAGCCTGTAGTGTATGATTAGGATGTGAACCACTCCAGTCTGTCTCCCTGGCTAGATCAGTCCCTGTGCCTAGCAACCACTGCTGGGTCACTTGCTGCACTCTTAAAGATGAGCTGAGTATTGCTGGCTGGCTGCTGCTGTCAAGCTCAGTAATGTGATTGGATATGAGGCTGCTGTGTTTGAAGTCTGTCTGGGAGAAAGAATTCTCCCTTGCGCACAAATAAAGAGAAGGGGGTTTGGATCATGCATAACCACTTTCCTTTTTTTAACCCAGACTTTTTCTTTCTCGCTCTTAAACACTCAGGGGTGGAGTGCATTTTTTTTTTTTATACATAGAAATCAGTGACAATTCAGAGAAGCTGCCTTAAAATTGCAGTTGAAGTTTCCTTTCAGATTGCAGAGGTGTACAGAACTAAGTATTTCTGATTTCTGTAGCACATGCTGTGGGTACATATTACTGCCAATTGTCTTGCTAAATGTAGATCATGGGAGAGACAGCGAGCACTGATTCTTAGCATTTATAAAGAATAAGGAGGGAGTGATTCTGTAAAGATAAGCTGTAGAATTTTTACTATGTGGGGATCTATGTAGTGTACTCTTCTGGGACAGCTGCTGTCCGTTAGTGGCTCTTCAGGGCTTCACTAGAGATAAACCTTATCAAACTGGAACTCCCTGCGGGTGTTGCCTGATTTTAGCAGTGCTGTTCCAGAGGATAATACTGTCATTCTGTTAAATCTGAATCATGCACATGTACAGATCAGCAGCCCCTCCAGTGCCTGGCAGAATGCTGTGATATGTTGTTACTGATGTTTCCAGGTTTCCATTGGAAGAGTTTGTCTCTGAGATTGTGGGATTCTGTTGTCATAGATGAATCAACAAGTGTGCAAATATGACTGCTTAGGGTGAAAGATTAAGGTTAAAATGGGGTATCTGACGAAGCTTATGTGCTCTCCAGTGCAAAAGCCCTTCTTTCCATCTGACTGGTAGTTGGCACTTGTGGATGCCAATGCTTACTGGTATAATCCCCCGTTCTCTGCTTTCAGCCTGTGTTTAATTGGAGTTAAATCTCAGCTGACAGTTTGGCTGTGTGATCTCTAGAACTAGTCATATCCTTCCACATACCAGTTTTTCACCACTGAAATTACTTATAACTTGCAGACTAGGAATTGTTGCTTGTGTGTGTGGTGCCTGGCACGGGGCTATCTTGTTGATGTGGGAACTGTGAAGCTTATGTGGCACTCACAGTATCTCAGGAGAGGAGTTTTGTGTAGCCTGCAGGCATCCGCAGTGCTAATAGTGTTGCTCAGCTGTGACTAAGTGACTGCAGTTTGCAGCAGCGACTTCAAATAGTTGTTTGAGAAAAACAGGTGCCAGAGGGCAGAAACTTCGGGGGGGGGGGGGGGGGGAGGCGGGCTTGGAAGTGATTATGTACTGTGCTTCCTTCATATACAGCGATTCTAGTGTTTGAAAGGGAGGGCTTAAGTGTGACAAGCCACAACTGCCTCTGACAGAGCCCTTTCTCGTTACCTGCAGCGAATGCCGAGTGAAACTTGGCTTTCCTCAGGCTCTGCCAGTGTGTCTTCTGCTGATTCCTTCTCATTCATGGTGCCAGGCTGATGCCTCAGATCTGCACGAGAGTCAGTAGCCCTGGGAGGTGTGGGTCCTGGATGAAACCTGTTGTTTGAGAAAGAATAAACCAGTCCCCCAGACTCCACGTTCGCTGTGCCTTTGGAGTTTGCTCTTTGTCTGCTGTGTGAGTGTGCGTAGTGCTGAGTGCTCTGAGCTGCTGCTGCTGGGAGGCCATGCTGCATGCTGTACTGATTACTGCTCTTCACTTCCCACAGGCAACACTTTTGATTGGTTCGGTGCTCTGGAGCCCAGGGCTGCCAGCACTTCCAGTCCCACAGGGCCCTCCAGTTGTTAGATATCAGTTAGCTGAACAGTTGTTTGTTATCTCTTGTCTTGCAGGCTGTGAATTTTTTAAGGAGTACAAAGACCGGGATTATACAGCTGAAGGTCTCATATTTAACTGGAAACAGGTACAGAATTGAGAGCTGTGGGCTTTACTGAGCTCTTGAGCCTTGGTTGTTCTTTTTTTCCTGGAACTTAACTGCCTTCAAATCCTGTTTTGTTGTTTTATTTTCCTAACTAATTGTTCGTTTGTTCTAGGATTATGTAGATGCTCCATTAAGTATCCCAGCGTCTGTGACCCAATCTCTCAATATTGATTGGAGTGAGTACCAGGTGAGGAAAGTAGGCATCTCTCTGTGGGAGGTCAGAGATTTAATCAGGAATGATCGTTAAAGATCTGAAGTCTGTCTTGCTGCAGTCTCAGTAATCTGGTTTGCTTCATACCGACCCAGTGGGAGTGAGGCTGCAGACTTGATTGTTCAGAATAGCAGTGGAAATCCTCTTCCCAAAAGCTCTGTGGCTTGGTATATCCCAAGGCAGCTAACTTTAACATCAAATCTGTTTCTGTAGCTTGTGTAAGCTAGCAGTCCATTAGGGAGATAAGGCGAGGAATGTGCCAGGAAATTAAAGGCAGTATTGCTTGTTAGCAATCTTTGCACGTGCCTGCAGTGTACAGACTTTCTTGTCTATGGAGAGACTTAAGAAAGGTCAAGTTTCCCTTATGTGAATAGCAGCCACATAGCTGGGCACCTTCTTATGGGTATGCTACGTGTTTATCCTATTACACTCATAACTGAGCATCGAGTGTCTCCATTTCTCATTGCTGCGACAGCATCACTGCTGGCAAATTGGACTCTTCTGTGTTTGCCCTGGTTCCCACAAGGGACCATCACCTTATCTCGATCAGTGTGTGCCATTTCTCACAGCAGTGGGCCTGCCAGTCCCCTAGGTTTTGTGATGGTCACCCGTGTGCTGGTGTGTGTTGTGTGCTCTGCAGCTGGAAGCGCCAGAGGAGCAGCAGAGCTCCAAGTGCTGGAGCAGTGTTTGTCTGTCAGCATGAAAATAAGACGTGAGTGCCAGCATAAGGAGAATCACGGAGAAGTAGCTCGCAGTGTTGAGGCAGAACTAATGGGACGTCAGCTTGTTTATGACTAGAAACTTGTTCAATAAAATACTGAGCAACCAGTATTTTAAAAAGGGTATTAATAATTGAAGAGGGAGTAAGAAATAGATGCAGAAATGATCTGAGGATTGGAGAAGGTGCTTCACTTAAAGCTGAAGTTCTTGGTCTGTTCGGCTAATCACAAGGGTGATGGGGGTTTGACTTGATTAATGTATAAGTACATTTACAGGAAGAAATTACAAATTCTAAAGCACCCTTCAATCTAGAGAAGAAAAGCTGTACAGGAAGCAAAATGTGGAGTCTGAAATCAGACATACAAGCGAGGAAGAGCAGTCATGAATGTTATTTGTGAAGATTTCTCTCAGAACAGGGTGCTGTAGGTACAGTGAACTGCCATCCCCAGACTTGGTGTTTGTTGGGCAGCACTGCTGCTGAAAGCAAGCTTTGGGCTGTGTGAGGGGCAAAGGAAGGAAAGTTTCTGGTTTGCAGTGTAGGGAGATAAAAGAGGTGAAGGAATGATTCCTTCTGGCACGAGCACAAGGTTGGGTCAGATTGGGCAGATAAGACCTGAGAAGGATATGTTTTATGCCCTGGGTTTGCTGTGTGTCCCATTTCCCTACTGTTGTTGCATAGAATTTAGAGCAGGGTGGTGTGTGCTTCCTAGCAGAAGTTACAAGTGTAGCTGCCCACGTGCATGCGCACAGCGAGGTGTTCTGTTGCTGGGGGTCAGACATCCCTTACACCAGGGACACTGTCACAGTGGAACATTTGTCCCTCTCCTCATCTTTTTCTTGCTCATGCCACCCCATTTTCCTCGATCTGGTTCTGGCTTTGATCAGACTGCTAAAATTCCCTGCATCTTCTCACAGCACAGTGCTTGCAGGTGACTTGCTTGAGCATCTTCTGAATTTTTTCTTGTACTGCTAGAGGTCTCTTGAGTTCAGAGCCCTTCTGTGATGTTGCTGCCACTTGGCCATTACTGCAGAAGCTCAGTGCCTGCCTGGAGCAGCCTGCAGCAGTCAGTCAGAGAGCTTGGGGTGAAGTGCTGAGGTAGTGGGGATGAGCTGCTGACCTTGTTGTGCTCACCCTGCCTCTCCCTGCATGGTGTACACAGCTGTGACGTGGCTGCCAAACCATTCTGCAGAGTGCATGTGTGTGGGGGGCTGCAGAACTGGGTCAGCACTCCGTGGGTGTTTACCAGCTCGCCTCAGTCTCTCTGAGCACGGTCTGCTTGAAAGTCTGGGGCTGCAGGTTGTGTGCCAGCCACACACATACTAATGGTAGCTTTTTTTTATATTTTTTTTTCCTGCTGGGCCAGAGGGTTTACCTAGGCTGGGTGGGAGTGGTTAGAGGGCCAAGGGGAAACTTGTCACTCCAACAAATGGAGTTATTTCTCTATTTGAGAAACAGAGTATGGCAAGCTCTGAACCACAGAACATCCTCCTGCTTGTTTTCAACATTTCTCTTTCTGCACAGAGCTGGGACCTTGTGCAACAGACGCAGAACTACCTGAAGCTGCTGATCTCTATCATCAATAGTGATGGTAAGGCAAACTCCTTGCTCCCAGCAGTCCAACTGGAGCAGTTACTTTTCTCCAGAAGATCAGCTGATAGTGCAACTGTGGGTCAGTTCCCAGTACAAAAAAAGTCCCTTCATGGAGAGCTTCACTTCTCTCTCTTCAAAAGAGGGTGATGGTCCTCGCATCTCAGGGCTTCAGCTCCCTTCTTAAAGAGAGGTTTGCTGATCTCTTGAAGATTCCACAGAGCTGGGGAGGGATGTCTCAAAACTTTAGTAAAGCTGTTCATTTCCTCGTTGCTTCTCACTCCTTATTTTATGGACTACCTGTGTTTTGTCTCCCCAGTCTGAAGTTTCATTAGGCAGCTGTTCAGGAGTTCCTTTCATCTTCTGTCACTGCAATCACCTCAGCCCTCTGAAGGGGCTGTATTGCCATAAGTTGATGTCCCATTCCCTCTGGACATATAGTGATTTTATAAGCAGTGTTGGTTAGATAGAACCATGGCTGGTTCTGCCTGCCCAGCCCGCAGCAGACTCCCCTGCAGCTTGTATTGGGCCACACTGCAGATATTCAAGAGAGCATGAGAATGGTGCCTTGTGTTTGCCTCTGCTCATTTTATCTCAGTCTCATCAGCATTCCTGCTGATACAAAGTGTTCAGTTGGAGCAGCTTTCATCTCTGATGTGGGGATAGATTGTGATAGTGGGTTGTAAGTGGTTGGGTATATATACTCTGGGCAGCAAGATGATGTTCATACCTAGTGACTTCGTGTTCTGAGCAGCTGTCAGAAACAGGACAGTCCTTCAGGGTTGTTGACAACTGAGGAAGCTCTGTGCAATTTTTTGGCTACTTTATTCAAGACAAAATGTTCTGACTTGGTGATTTAGCTGTGTTCGTGAGCTCAGGTTGTGGGGATAGAGAGTAGCTCGTCACTACAGATTTGCCATAAAGAAAAGTCATTACTCTTGTTACAGCATCCATTTCTTTCCCTCTCCTTTCTGCTTCCACCTGAACCAGATGACAGCGGGCTCCTGGTGCACTGTATATCCGGCTGGGATCGAACTCCTCTCTTCATCTCCTTATTGCGCCTCTCGTTATGGGCTGTGAGTACCCAGTTGTTCTGCACTGCGTGTAGGAGTGATTGTTTGGAGGGTGAGTGACAGTGTCGCCAGAAAAAGCTGGTGGAGCAGTTAAGGTTCCTTTTAGCTATCTTGGCTTCAAAGAGTGTGGACTGGCTTTGGTGTGGAGCCCAGCACACTGTCGTGCTATCAGGCACAGTACCACAGGCAGGTAGAACAAGGTACTTGCAGCTTTGCTTGGGGGATTCTCTATCCTGCAGTCTGCCAAGATGGTCAGGGTTTGGAGCCCCGTGTGCAGTAACCAGGAGGGTGTCTAACTCGTGATGCAGGAAGAGCTGAACAGGCTGGGCTTCTTGTTTCACCACGGCAGTTTTCTGTAGTGCACCCAAGTCCCAGTCTCCAGGATTGCTGCCTGAAGACTGTCTGTCATTTGCTATGCAGGATGGACTGATCCATGCATCCCTGGAGCCATCTGAGATTCTCTACCTGACAGTGGCCTATGACTGGTTTCTCTTTGGGTAGGCACACTAAGGATTAAATCCACAACCAAACTTGTGCTCCTCTGCTGGTTTCTGGGGTGTGAGTGACTTCTCTCCTTCGTTCTCTTTTCAGGCACATGTTAGTTGATCGACTCAATAAGGGAGAAGAGGTGAGTTCAGTACCTGAACTTTCTCTTCTCAGGGTAGTTGTTTAAAATAGCAGTGTTCATTGCTTGCTTTCTGCTAACATCACTGGCTTGGGTGGGCTCTAAAAGGGCTTTTGAGGTGCTGGAGATAGGAGGTCAGAGCCTTTCTTCTTGATGCATAAGCTGTGGGAATGCGTCTTTGGGACCACAGTTTCACTGCTTGTTGTCAGTCCTCCTGCTTCCACACTTCAGCTGTTGATGTTTAGGCCCCTGATGAAGGGGTGCTAGTACTGGGACTCCCTTCTTGTTGCTGACCTAAGACTCCTAGAAGCTTTTCTTGTGTGTTTGTCCTGGGTGCTGCATGTGGCTTGTGTGCTATCACAGATGCATGGAGTTGCTTGTGTTGGTTCTGGGATGTGTATTGTGGGGGTGTACAGATGTACAAGAAGTCCATGAAGTGCTGGCAGCCTTTGGCAGTTTGGTACTTGCAGATTCCTTGTTATCTCCTTCCTGCCAGCACCTCCTCACCAAGATAAGAGGCTGCATGGAGCCTAGGTTCATTCCTGAACCACTCTTCTCTCTCTCTTTGCTCAGATTTTCTTTTTCTGCTTCAATTTTCTGAAGCACATCACCTCTGAGGAGTTCTCTGCTGTGAAGTCACAGAGGTAAGGAGCCTGTGCTTGATGCTGCATGGGCTGCAGAGCCAGGGAGCTCGTTAATGCTGTTCCTTTGGGGAGATGGAAGCCCTGGTGTCCTGGCCCAGTTTTCCTTAATTTATTCAGCACTCTGAAGGCTGCAAAATGGGGCCGAGGCTTGTGAGGTGCCACACTGTGCTCTGAAAAACTGCCCATGCTGAAACGTGCTCACTGCTTAATGGCTGTGTGACTGTTTTAGCACGGATGGACCAGGAGATGTGTGCACTGTCTTAAAAGCATCCAGCACTGCTGGGGGGAGTGGGGCAGCTGGGTTTGAGCAGGCTGCTAAGCATTAACCTCTTCCTAGCTCAGGAGGGGCAAGATGAAACGAATTGTACCCTGCAGGAGTCTGCTAGCTCTGCATTAGCACGTGACTGCCTGTAGCCTGTTGCCAGCCTGTCAAAGCACAGGATGTGTGGGCTGGGACTGTTAGGAGGTGCTGCACACCAGCCCCATCCCCTCTCCTCTGTCCCTTTGCAGCTGACATCCCACTGCTATGTGCTGCAGAGATCTGGCTGTGCCTATGGCCAGCCTCCACACAGCACTGGAGCACGGCTGAGGTAACCCTGTCTTTTCTTCCCCAGAAGGAAGAGTTTGCCACCTGGCTTCACCCTGGAAGAGATCTGCATGCTCAGTGAGTGCTTCTCTGAGCATCAGCACCCTGGTGCTGGTAATATTGGTTGATCGCTTGGGGGTTTGGGTTGACAGCAACAAGATGACTACAAATGTGTATGCTTCCCTTGAGCCTTGCAAGCGTGAGGCCCCAGGGCAAACAGAAAGAGTACTGCTGTAGGGGAGGGAGTGTCAGTGAGGCCAGGTAGGTTTTCACATAGTTCTGTTTGCTTTTTTTCTAGAGCAGAGAGACCGAGGCAGCACCACAAGTCTGAGCAGTGACTTCTCCCTAGGGATGGAAAGCTCCCCTGGAGCAGCAGGGAGCTTCACCTATGAAGCAGTGGAGCTGATGCCAGCAGGAGCACAGGCCCAAGCAGCATGGTGAGGAAATAACCACTCAGTGGGATGCAGAACAGAAAGGATAGTCTCTGAGCACTGAAGAAAAGTGCTCTGAAGTCCCTCACCATCCAGATCTGCTCTCTGAGGCATGGGTTCCCTGCAGCAGGGGGAGGAATTCAGTTATCAGAGGCTTTGCCACATGGAGACCCGTGGTTAATGACCATGTCAGGCTTCTGCAAGGGTGTTCCCCGATGACAGTACAGCAGCCTTTGTTCGTTTTCACTAGCTTCACTGTTCAGCATCATCCAGAAAGCGTTTAATTGCTTCTAAAAAATCATTCTGAACTACAAGAAAAATGACATTTGGCAGCAGTCTCCCCAGGGAACAACGGAGACAGAAAGCTTTGTTGCCCTATAATAAAATGTGACATGTTGATAAAAGAGGTTATACAGGAGACTGTGCAGTTAGTGGTAGGGGTATCCCCAAGAATCCCTTCAAAACTTAAATCCCTCTACCAACACAAGGTGCATGAGGTAGAAACAGGTTGCTTCTTTGGGATACTTCTGGGGAAGGCTATGAAATGATCAGTGTTCCCTGTTGGTTGTGGATCCTATAGGAGTCTGCTGAATGTGCCAGTGGCTGTGAGGAAGCAGGGACTGGGAAAAGTGTCTGCTGCCCGCTCTGGCACAGGTGTTGTGCTTGCTTGTGGAGTTTCTGATGCTGTTTGGGGATTTCAGAACCTTTCTGTAGAGTTGCCCCTCTCAGTTTAATTTTTCTCTCCTCTCCCTCAGCACATATGAAGATGCTATTTTATATTGCAATTATTTTAAATTAAATCTGGGTTGTGCTTGAGGCAGCTGGAAGACCTCTGGGACTGAGCCTACAGCCATGCTAGTGGCAGCAGCCTTTCTAAAGCACTTTGAGTCAATTTATAAAATGCTGAAGCAGGGAAGAGAAAATCTTCCTGCAGAATCTCAAAACAGTGATGTTGCCCCCTTCTCCCCCCCTCCCCCCCCCCCCCCCCCGAACTATGTTTGCCCTCTGTTAATTACAGAGTTCTCTTTAAGACAAAGAGCCTAGCTATCCACAGCAAAAACTCTTCAGCAAGTAGAGAAGAATTTTCCCCTTGCCTGACTACAGAGTAAGAAACTAGAAATATTTACATTGCTCTGAACTGTGCTGTGGTATGTTCAGGACATACAGGCTGGATCCTGCAGCCCACAGCCTACGTGTGGTCTTGACAAGATGTGAAAGTGGCTAGAGCACACTGCAGGACATGGCCTCTTACTTGTGTGTATCAGGACTTGATTTTGTGATGTGTTGTCAGCCTTGCACGAGTGTTAGTGAGGGAGCTGGCCATGGATGTCTTGCTGCAGCCTGTTGGGGCTGGGTAATCTGGAGAGCAAGCAGAGTTTATACAAACATTGTCACTGATAGGGAGTTGGGCTGCGCATTGCCAAGAGAGATGTGTGTCTTTGTGATGTCCTGAAAAAAGTGGACTCGAGGCCTGCTTGCACAGAGAGGCATTTGTGTTTTTAGCTTTACAAGCCTGACTGCAGGCTGTGCTTGGAGATGTTGGCAGCTATGATAACGTGAGATGAATAATGCTTGAGAGAGTCTGTGGTGTGATATTTGAGGGTGGACACACTTCAAGAAGTGAAGGGAGGATATCATGCTTCCCACTGTATGATGAGCCTGTCTTTAGCTGCACTTGCTGACAGTTCTTGATCTCAGTGAAAGCTCAGGGGCCCTTTTCAGGAAGAACTGTATCTTCTCTTTGTGTTAATTTGCCTTAATTTTTTCTTATTTTCTTGTGTACATAGCAGAATCTTTGCCCATTTCACTGCCCCGTTGAAAGGGGAAATGTTCTTGGGACTTTTCCAGGAAAGAACTAATGTTTAAAAAAAAAAAGAACCTCCTGAATGTGGAGCTGCAGTGATGTGAGTTCGTTCCAAATCCACGTGTTAGTTTAGCATGTAGCTGGACAGTAATGTGAGCAAAGATCTGTTTCAGCAGTGGGCAGCAAATTGTCCACAGGCCTGAATGCACTGGCTGGAAGAGAAACCAGAGTTGTAGGCTGTTCTCACAGGTGGGGAGAATACTGAAATGTGTCTGCAACAGGAGTGGAAAATAACACTGGTGTTGTGTCCCTATAGCCCTCATCAGTACGCAACAACACCCACCTGGGCTGGGCTTCTCGGCTGGTACACTTTGTAGAGTACAGAATAGGCCCTTCCCTGCTGGGAGGCCCCTTGTTTGAGGTGTTTTTACAGCTAGACTAAACAAAGTGCTTGCGGTATGTGTGTGGGCTGATGTATTCTCCTGTCTCTGATTTGCAGGTCACATGGATGGTGATCTATAAAAGAATAGGTTAAGATGGGTTGAGCTCAGTGTACCCCCATCACTGCACAAGCTGTGACTCACGGTTCCTTGAGAGGAGGGCAGGTTCAGGGGAAACATGAGTTTGTAGCTACTGGGGTGAAATCTGGCCTGCTGTGGGAAGGCTTCCATATTGAAAAGCTTGAGAAAGCCAGCTTTCTCAACCAGGTCTTCTGTTCTGCAGGAGGAAGAGCTGTGCATCATCGCCTCAGGCTGTGCTCTGGAGCAGGGCACAGCAGTCTGAAGACAGGCTGCCTTCTGCAGGGATGATTGAAGTCAAGTCCTCCAGCTCTTCCTCATCAACCCATTCTGATAACTTCCTGAGGATCGGAAGCAGCCCACTGGAGGTGCCCAGATCCAGGTGAGATGGGATGAAGCAGAATAATTCTGAGCAAAACAAAAGTTGGGTGAAGGGAGCGCTCAACTGCCTTCTTCTAGTTCTGAGAACCATGGAGAAGATGGGTTTGTATATACAAACGGGCTTCAGGAAGCTTGTTCTTGGTGAGCTTAACCTTGTGGGAAATGCCTGCCACTTAACACCAACTCCTGCCTCAGCCCATTTGGAGGAGTGAGGAACTGTGCCAATAACAGCTGGGTGTTTGTTCTGCCTGTCCTTAAACCTGCCTCAGTTTCACAAGGTCTGGCTTCTCTGCGTCCTGCATGCTTGGATCTCATAGCACTCTTTCTGTCAAATGCATCTATGGGGATTTGCAACGGTTGCACTGTGGGGGTAGGAAACATTTGAAGCCGAGCAGACCTTACTCTGCACCTATCCAGGTCCTCTTTCCATTTAGTGGCGTTTCTGACACTGCAGGGTGAAAATCTCTAGGTGCTGGTGGTGGGCAGAGAAGCAAGCTGTGAGTGCTGGGACAGCCCTGAGGGTTTCTCCTGAAAGGTTGTGTGTTCCTGTGGCACAGCTGGCAGATGGGGACTGGACCTGTGTTGGGGTTTGGGCTATGTGATCTCCAGAGATCCCTTCTAACCCTGTGATTCTGGGCCTAATCTCATTCCATAACAAAAGATATCCGGCACCCTTCTGGAGTCTGATGCTGCAGTAGGGTAAAGTAGAGTGGTGAGCTAAGCTAGGGAAGAAAGAAAAGAGCCTGTGGAGCAAACACTACGCATTTAGGCCAACAGGGGATAAAGAGGCTCTTAGATAAGAGGTTGCTGTTAACAGCATCAGACGCTTGTGTTGTCTCTGCAGGTTTTCTGATGAGTCTTTTTCTAGTGGTTCCCTTCATAATAGCCAGCAGCCGCATTTTAGTACATTCTCATCACGTGGAAAATAGTGACAAACAAGTAGAGCATTGAAAATGGATATGACTGTTTACCAAGGTTCTTGATTCTAGAGCAGAATCACTGACAGTTATCATACGTGACACTAACTGCTCTCCCCAGGGAAAGAGATCAGTAGGATGTTTTTCAGTTGTTGCTGGAGCCCACCTCTGCATTTGCTGTCAGATGAAACAAGTCTTCCAAGAAGAAAGCAAAATACTGGAGAGAAAGCAGCTTGTCTTGGGGTCTGCTTTTGTTTGTAACAGCAGTGCCAGTGTTGCTGTGTGCAATCTCATGCCATTCCCAAGACTTAGTTGGCTGCTCAGTGCTGGGCTGTATAAACTGCCTGCTAGTGAGCTTGCAGCGGTGCTGTGGAAGCTGTTTATAATGCTTCAGCTGGCCTCTGCTCTGTGGGAGAAAAGGAGGGAAACAGAGTAGGCTGAACAGCACCGCAGGAAGGGGCTGATCACAGTCCCTAGGGTTTGTGTTCCTGGGGCTCAGAGCTGATAAAGCCAGTAATTAGCTTTCCTCTGGCTGTGTCTGGCTGAGGAGATTATAAGTTTTTGGATGTTCAGTGCCCGTTGCTGTCAGGTGTTTAGAACTGGCATCCCCAGGGCTCGAGGCAGTGGGCAAGCATGGTGGAGAAGCTTGTTACTTCCCAGCCCCTAGTCCTTGGGGATGGCTTTTCTCTCTCCCAGTAAATAATTCTGAGGAGAAGTTGCAGTATTCTCGTTGTAAGCGGTATATGTTTTCTAAGCATTCCTTTCTGACCTTTATGCTAGTTTCTGTTGTAACAGAGCTTTTATAACTTTTCCAAACAGGGAAGGTGTAACAGTCTATCCCTAATCCCTGTTGACTTCTATGAGCAAGGCAGTGTGAAGGGCTGAGCAGGGGGGGAAATGTGCATGGGGTGAAACAGAAGGTAAGAAGGAACCTTCTTGCACGTCCTGAAACCAAGAGAGCAGAAGTATCCATTGTGAGGCCAAAGTGGTGAAGTCAGCTGATGAAAAGGTAGTTAACCTGCTAGGCTCATGCTGGGTGGAGATGGTGTACACTTGTGTGTTTTCCTCTCTGGTGTCACCTGGGTTTCCTCTGCTCCTCTCTGTGCAGGCTAGAGGAAATGAGCCTGGAGACCCTGCTGAGAGTGGGTGGAATTGTCAAGGCAACGGCTGAACTGAGCTTCTCTTTGAAACCAAGTCTTCAGGCATGATTGTGCTCCTTTGCCTCATAGTCCCTTGCCGGATCAGCCAGACTGTGGTCTCTGCCCTGCCTGCCTCCTCAGGATACATAACACTGATAGTAGCTTTGCTAGCTGAGGACTTGAGCAGTGCATTGCCTTGTTGGATGCTGACATGGCTTACACCTGTGTGGCCTGAGCATGGTATGATTTATCTCCAAAGAGAGATCTCACTCAGCTTGGCTGTCAGTCTGAATTTACCCAGCAAACTTTGTGGAGGTATTGCTCATCACAGTATCTTCAGCCTCCATTTTCCATCTCGGAGGAAAAGCAGAGTCCTGTTTTGTGGGGAGAAGGAATATATCTGTGATGGAAGGAAGAGTTAAATTCTCTTGCTCCCTGAACAATGATAGGACTAGGATGGAAAAGCTGTAGGACAAAGACTAATCATGATGCCAGAAATGCCTTTATCTCTACAGTACTGCTGCAGGTTAGCACCCTAGCCTCTTAAGATGAAGAAACTACTGTACTTGACTTCCTAATCCTCTGGTTGTGTGGCCATAGCAACAAAACACTTAAC
Organism: Callipepla californica brunnescens; assembly: GCA_023055505.1. Classification (NCBI taxonomy): domain Eukaryota; kingdom Metazoa; phylum Chordata; class Aves; order Galliformes; family Odontophoridae; genus Callipepla; species Callipepla californica. Next base: position 7,728,290 of record JALIRH010000015.1, read on the forward strand.
TACTGCAGCAGCAGTAGAGGAAAAGTGGTTGCTTGTAAAATGCCAGCAGGCACCCTCCAGGCAGTTCACATAAACAGCCCAGTCCATGTGCTGGCAGGCAAGGAGCTCAGCAGGGAATGGGAAAGGAAAGCAAGCTGGCGGAGAGATGAGCAGCACGTGAGCAAGTTACTGGGCAGGGAGCTGGGATGTCCAAAAGGAAAGGGCTGCAAATGCCAGGTGAGCCAGCAGGAGCAGAGTCCCTCTCCTTGCTGGGGTGTGACAGCAGCCTCCTTGTCAGCCTGTCCTTTGAGTCCTGCTCTCATCCAGATGTCCTGGGTACCCATATGTCCCTGGGTGATTCTCGTTAGGCAAAGCAGTACAAAGGCAGATTGGAAAGGCAGACTCTCACTAGGCAGCCTGTCTAGCTTATCCCAGTGGTAAGATCAATCTGGTGAGGGCAAACGTGCGTGAAGATGCAGCACAGATGATTTGCACAACAGGACAAGGTGCATCATGTTCTACAGATGGAGAGCTCTGAGTGCAGCAGATAGTGTGCACTGACTCAAACCCCTTGCATGTGAATGGGTACTGCTAGATGCAGGACATCGTTTGCGAGCCACTAATAATGTAAGCATCCCATGACACTGCAGAAAAACCCTGTATCTGTGTCAGGGATTTAGTGTGTGTGCACACACTGCTAACGTGGATTAGCAGATGGATAATCTTTGCTTGAATGTGCTTTTGCTAAGTCAATTAAACAAAAGCTGTAGTAGTGCAGTCTGAAGAGTCGAGGTCTGCCGGAGTTAAGCCATGATGGAGGAGCTGCTTTGGTCAACAGTCACAGAGAGCTCCCTTGCTGAAGGGCGGGAGGTGATTCAGCTTGGAGGGGGTGCAGTCTTTGGATGGTAGCAATGAGTCTGCACAGGTACCATGTGTTTTGCTCCCAACATCCACCTGCCCCAGGAGCTGTATCTGCGATGCAACAACAGTAAGACTTGAGACAGCAACCACAGCAGGACAGGAACTGTTTACAAGAACACATTCTGGAACTATTGCACGATGATTCCACCAAAGCAGCTCGCCAGGACCCTGGCTGACACGTGACTGCGCCCCAACACGGTTGTGCTCGCAGAGCACTGCTGCTTGGGCTGCTACGGCACTAACAGCCTGCGCATGGCTGACTGGGATCCAGCCAGGGCCAAAGCAGGGCTCCCTGCCAAGTGCTCCTCGCCAACTGTTCCCACGCACAGGTGGGAAGGACTGCCCTTAATTCCAGGTTGCCACAGTCTGCCCGCGCGTACGGTACCTACTTCACACTTGAATTTGAGGCACAGAGCATATGCTGGCAAATGAGCCGCTTCCCAAACAGCTCTAGGTATGTGGAAACATGGCAGGTGAGCGGGGGCAGAGCAGGGCAGGATGAGAGCCTAGCTGTTGGGCACTTGGCACTCATCTCACTTACGTATTAAGGAATGGAAGGATCCCTGATTGCTGCTCTGCCTCCGGTGTTGGCTCTTCTCTGGTAAGCGGGTATCCGTGTGCTCTGAAATACTCTATTTTGTGCAGCATGTTGCATGGGAAGCGCTGACCTAATTAAAAGGAACCGTTCCACGCTAGGAATTGCCAGTTTATGGACTGCTAAAGGTCTTTCCTTGTGTGAAAGAACAGCTTGCAGCTCATCTCTGTTTTGCTAATCTAATTTTGTTAATTTTGCACTTTTGAGAGAGTTTCTTCCCACTCGTGGACCTGAGGAGGTGGGTGTGTGAAGCTCACTTTCATTCTCTTTCGTTCTGCCATTGGATGTCTGTAGCAGATACAGCAACTTGAAGCCTTGCTGTATCTCCTCTCCTAACTGTGTCAGCTTTGCTGTAGCTGTCCGGCTGCTTCCCAAGCCCCTCCTGTGCTGCCCCTGCAGCTAGGCAGCCTCTGGCAGGGCTGCCATAAGTTGCAAACCTGTTGTTCTTACACGCTTGGGGCCTGAGCCTCTTGTCCCATCAGCAGGAGTTTGCACAGACACACCAGCGTAGCCCTTTTTGGGTCTTTGCAGCAAACCTTTGCAAGGAGCCTTCAGGACTGGGTACCACCAGGAAGATTTTCACCTGTGGCATTAACTAGATTGCACTGGTCAGCCTAGGGATCTGGTCTTGCTCTCAAGCTCAGCTTTTAAGAAGCTCCACTGCCCTTGCAGCAATCACAAGGTTTCCCACTTTGCCTCCCCATCTTTTCTCTCCCAGCCTTCGCCCCTGCTGTCTCGAGGCTGTTTAAGGTGCTTGTTGGTTGTGATGCTGCCTCAGGAGCCTCCCTTGAGAAGATGTTGGAGATCGAAGGAAAATGTATCATGGTGTCACAGCTTTGTTGGCTGCACTCAGATATTCAAGTCAGGAGGAGTGACCTGGACTCAATGCAGAGTTATCAGTTTATTTACTTAATCGAGAGTTAATTCAGCTGCCTTGAACTCCTAGGCTCCTGTGCTGTTAGATTAGATGCAACTTTCCAGTTCTAGCTGCCTGGAGCAGAACGGTGAAGCAGCGTGTGCTGTCTGACAGGTTGGTACTGATGGACTCAGTTTCTGAGGTCTGTGCTTTGGGATAGGGTTCCCTGTTCCCACTGCAGATGGGTGAGAGATGAGAGATGGGAGTGTGGGAGCACGTTGCTCTGCGGGAAGGCGTCATAAATGCACACTGTGCTGCATGGCCAGCACTGAGAAGGAGCAGATGTGTTTGGGCAGTGTTTCAGCAGTGCCACTTTGCACAGCTGCTTGACAGGGCCAGGTAGGGATGCTAAGAAGGGTTGGAGGGCTGCAGAGCCACAAGTCAGTCCTGTGGGAAGTACACGATGCTTTCGTCAGCCTGTTGAAGAGACTGAAGAGGTGACTTGGTCCACCTGCAGGAGGTGGTGTAAGACCAGTCTGCTTCTAGCCAGCAGCCGTGGAAGGCAACCCAGCAGCTGGAAACTGAGGCTGCACATCCAAAGCAGGATGAACAATTGTTTCCCCATTATCAGAGACGCATCTGATCCGTGTGAATGATGCTGGACAGTGACAATTCTGCTGTCCCTGGTGGCCTGGATCATGTATTGTTTTTTTGCTTGCCACGAGGACACAGGCACCTCCTAGTACCACACTCTTCCTCTGCAAGAACTGCAGATTTCAGTTCAGCTCTCTTTATCTGTGTATGAAGATCCCTTCCCAAGCCCATCTTCAGCTGCTCTACTGTTCAGGCTCCCCATCTTCAAAACCCTTCTTTCTGCCTAGCCCCAAGCCTGTCCTCTGGGCAGCTTTGTACATATCAGGCAGCAGCACTGTCCTCATCTCCTTTCCTCTGCTTAAGTCTGTTTCTTATAGATCTTTTCACTGCTTTAGCTCAAATTCTTCTGACTCCGTGTGCACCTAAGCTGCTCCTCTTTTTCCAGTCTGTCTATTCTGCACTCAGAGAGGTGATAGTCTCTTCTTTCCACACTGAAGCAGTGTTCCTCCAGTCCTTGTGTGCTTCTCCCTGACTTCCTGCACCGTGCTTCCAGCACTGCACTGTGCTCTTCCTGCTCCCCTCTGCTTTATCTCCCAGAAGCAGGGAGGTGGATAGGTGTCAGTAAAAAGCTGCTCCGTTTGCTTTAAGAATTCCTTGTATCCCAGGGAAGGTTATCCCTGTCTCATCTCCACCAGTATGTGCCGCAGCTCCATTTCCAAGGTAGGAGATGCCCTTGTTCCTACTGCAGTGTTACGTGCTCTTGGAAAAACATCTTTTTGGAAGAAAGTGTTCTCCCAGTGCTGGGCACTCGTGGCTGCTCTCTGAACCCGCTCAGTTCACCTCACAGCCTGAGGACAAGTGCTGCACGAGGCAGTCAGAGCTCCACTCTTCTCATTTCTTCCTGTGCTGCCCTTCTGGAGCCTGGACTTGAAAACAGTGCCATTACCCAGCCTGCAGCTGCACGATCCCCTGCACTGTGAGGGGAAGCTCGTGTGCAGCTCGGGGCTGTATTTCTCAAGCTTGCCTCTATCGATCAGACTCATTAAGTGCCAGGCTTAGATCTGCATCACGGATGGGTTTCGCCCTGCGTTCCCCCCTCCCGTGCCATTCTCACCAGGGCCCTCCATGCTGTGGCAGATCCTGTGGCTCTGGCTGCTCTGCTGGCCTCTCGGGGAGCAGCTGCAGTGCGCCACTGCTATTCTTAGCTGGGAAGACAGCATGCAAGTACCTGGCCCAGCAGAGCCGGAGCTCTTGCACTGCTCTGTGCCCGGCACAGCTCAGATAAATTATCCACGAGATCTTGGTAGTGTGTAATTGAGTAGCTCTGCCACAGGCTGTGCTTCCAGCAGTGTGTGTGCTGCTGTGCAGCAGGGCACAGTAATGGCTTGCTCCCAGGAAACTGAGACTTCTGGGTTCTTCTCAGGTGATTGTGCCCGCTGCCTGGAGATTTTGGAGGGACTGCTCAGGCTTCTTGCTCAGCTTTCTAGCTCCCTGCTTTCTTGATGGGGAGGTTACATCCTGCGAGCCTTCTCCTGGTTGTTTTATATCCTAAAAGTTGTGCCTCCCAGCACAGCTCAGGGATGGAGCTGCAGGGGATGGCCGCCCCAAGGCACGGGGACGGTCCTGCTCAGTGCTGGTGGTACCATCTCTGTGGGTTCCATAAAACATTCTCAACAATGAGCAAGTCACAGCCACAGCTCTCCATCAGGCTTTGCCGTTGCCCTGAGATGTGCTTACAGCTGAAAAGAGCAACAGGTGGCTGCTCCACATGTATGTGAGATTTGGGGCTGCTGCATCTCGCTGGAGGGTCTCACTGTTCTGCATGGCCATCTGCTTCTCGCTAGCTTGGATCTACCAGCTCCGGGGCACCTGTACTGCTCGGTTGCCCCACCAGCTTGGCTCTCCTCGTGCACTCAGAGGGAAGTCCTGGCCCCAGGCTGAGCCAGCGCTGCATGCTGCCCTGCTGCTGGCAGGCACTGCTGGCGGCCGTCCCCTGGCAGCGGCACAGCGGGAGCCGTGTGGCTGATGACCTGACTGACGGCCCCGTCTCCCTCTCTCTCTGCCCCAGATCGGCGGACCATTCTCTGCCCGGATCTTCCGTTTCCACAGACTTTGGCAGCTGGCAGATGGTGACAGGGTGTGGCAGTATTCGGGAGCAGGCAACCCTGAGCGCAGACGCCTCTCTCCCTTGCAGCTTCCCGGATGAGTTCCCTAACACTTGCCTGTAAGTGTCTACAATGCAGCATCTCCCCGGGCTCTCCCAGCTGGCTGCAGGCGCTGGGATGTTACCACCTGGTGCTCTGGAAGAAGCCTGGCAGCCTGTGGAAAGCTGTCCCATCTTCTCCGCCTTGATGCTTTCTGTCTGCACGTTCCCTCGCGGAGCTCTGAAGGAAACCCACATCTCCTCCATCCATCCAAGGGGAACACATTGCCTTCTGTAGAAGGCTTTTCTCTCTCTCATTTGAAGACAGTGAATTTGGGCTTGACAGGACGGGACTGCTTACCCAGATCTCTTGCCTTTTGGTCTTGCTCATCTCCAGCTGGTTTCAGGTCCTTACTGCTGTCCATTCTGTCACCCCACTCTGGTGGCATTAGCAGGTGCTGTGTGAGGCTGGGGCAGAGAAGCAGACACCACATCGTGCTGCGTGGCACTGTGCAAACGGTGGGGAGGCACGCAGCCCTCCCCACATAGAAAGTCACCTCTACAGTAGCTTGAAAGGCAGGAGCTGTGCTTTAATTGCTGTTAGAGCAGAGCCTTGGCGTGTGCCTTCAGGCTGCAAGCTCTCAATCAAGCAGCTGAAATGGCAGCTCAGGGGTTGCTGCTGGCTGGCTGCACTGGAGGTGTGCTGCGAAAGCTCGCAGTCCCTTAACGGAGATCTGAGTACATACTTTGGAGGTAGAGCAACATGAAAACAAACGCGTGCTGTGAGACACTGCCTGGCTCAGCTCCTCTGGGGGCTGCATGCTATCCCGAGCTGGTCCATGCAGGGGCAGATTCACAGGGAGTGTGGGATGCTCCTGCTGCCAGGTCCCCTTTCTGCTACGGCAGGGATGCACTGTACTGCTTGTGCAGCATTTGGGGGACGGGAGCAGGAGGGAAGCGGAAGGGACCGAGGAGCAGATGTGTGATGCAGCGAGTGCTTTGTGTCCCCAAAGGGCAGCAGTGCTGGGTGGCTGCTGAGCACGGAAGCTACCCGCAGGCTCTCGCTGTTTGCAGTCTGGCTGCTTGTGCCATTCAAAGGGTGGGGAACAGCGGTGCTGCCTCTCCCTTGGGTGCACAGCAGAGGCTGTGAACACTTTGCCCCTCATTCAGCTCTTTGCTCGGGGTGCTGCAGGGCCAGGCCCAGGCTGCTGTTGGGAAGGGAGTGCAAAGGTGGTGCACTGAGCCTGCCCCAGCACTGCCTGTCTGCTCCGCTGCTGCTCGGGAGCCTGCTGTGGCTGTATCCTGGCTGTTTGCAGCCCAGCACAGCGTGAGTTTGGGGAAATTGAATTCCAATTAAACTTCTGCTTTGCATCACAGGGCAGAGCGAGGATGTGGCACTGAGGGACGCGGGGCTGTCAGTGGCCTGCGCCTCTGCATATCCCACCCCATGAAACCGCACGTTTAGCTGCCCCATGAAAGGCGTGAGAGCCCGAAGCTGCAGGACCTGGCTGCTGCACACCCTCCCTTTCCTCCGCAGTTGCCATCTGAGATCACTGAACGCGGGGATACGAGCACGCCCTGCTTTCATCCAGCTTCTTTTTCATGCTCGAAGCTTTGCAAGTTCCCCATCCTAATGAGGTTGCCAACGAGCATCTTTTCATGTGTTTAGAAACGTCTCCTTTTTTTTTTCCTTCGCCCTCTGGCTCCTCTTCATTCCCAGACCCTGCACAGCGGCCGGGCGTGCTGCCGCAGCAGCGCTCGCTGTTTGTGGGCCTCCCACCATATCCTCTCGCTGCCGTTTCCGGACCGAAGCTGTTGGCTGTGGGTGGTGAATGCTTCCATTCAAATGAGCTGTGCCAATTTCGAGGCGGCCCAGGCGCTGGGGAAATGAAAGAGAATTTCTGATGGGGAGGTTTGCGCTGTGCCCTTGGGGCGACCTTTGAGGAATGCCTCCCTGTCACCGGGAGCGGCAGTGAGGACAGGTCTGAGCTGCTGGCTCCGAGCTTTTGGCCACTTTCCTCTTGGGAACGTTACCTCCTCACCCTGCTGCATGGCCAGGCGCAGGGCTGAGCTGGAGAGTGGGATCCGGGGGAGGCACAGATACCTCCTGGCCGTGCTCCCTGCCCTAAAGCCGCTCCGTGACAAGTACGGCACGCATGGCCGGGCTCCACGTGGAAACAAGGGCAGAACCTGCACGGGGGTGGGCAGTGGGGTGTCCTCAGCGCTGACCGCCGGATTCTGTCTCCTAGGCTGGTGTCAGCGAGCGACCGCGAGTCCCGGCTGGAAGAGGTGCGCTCCGCCTTCCTGGCCAGCTACAGCCGGACCATCGGCCTGAAGGCCGTGCCCCCCAGCCCCTCGGGGGCCATCGGCGGTCTCCTCGAGCAGTTCGTGCGGGGCGTGGGACTGAGAGGCAGCAGCACGCTCTGAGCACCGCCGCGCTCCGGGACCGACGGATGGAGAACCGGGGTCCCCTGGCCGAGCCGGGACCCCCGTACTCGGGGGGGAGGGGTGGACGCGGGCACCGCACCGAGCACCCGCTCGCGATTACCCTGCTCGGGGCCGGCGAGCGGCGGGGGCTCCGAGGCAGCTCCGCAGTAAAGACCTCCGTGTGCCGACCCCTGGGCTGCGTGGTGCCTGGGCTGCGGGAGGCGGGCGGGCTGGGAAGAGCCGGGGGGGCGGCGGCGGCGGCGGCGCGGAGGAGCCGGGAGCGGCTCCGGCGGGGGAGCCGCCCGCTATAAATAGCGCGGCCCACGCTCCGGGAGCGACGGCACCGAAATAGCAGCGCGCCGGGGCCGAGAGCTCCGGGCGGGAGCCCCGACGGGACGGGAGCCGGCACCGAGCGGCCGCCGGGACGCAGCCCTCCCCCGCGCCGGGATCCGAGCCGGACGGCGGGCACCCCACCTCCCCCCCAGCCCCGCACGGCGGTACCCGGCGCCGAGCACCCCCGTTCCCGGGGCGGTGCCGGGGCCGCCGTGCCCGTGCCCGCCCCCGGGCGCGCCCGCTTCGGCGGTGCGGGAGGAGGCGGCGCGGAGCGGCGGCGGCGCCCGCGCGGGGATGGCGGCTCCGGGAGCGCTGGAAGCGGCGGCCGGCAGCGTGCCGGGCACCAAGGTGGAGCTCACCGTGTCCTGCCGGTGAGCCGGGGCGCGGGGGGATGCGGAGCGCGGGGGGAGGTGCGCGGGGAGTCCCGTGGCCGCTCTGCTCCGGGAGCCCCCTCTCGCTGCCCCGGGCGCTCCGTGCGCGCGGCTGCCCGGTGCCGGCACTGCCCCGCTCCGGGCTCGGCTCGGTGCCCGCGGGACGGGCGCGTACCGGCGGTGCCGTTCGGAGCCCCCGGCCGAGCACGGCCCTGCGGGAGCTGCCCCGAGGACCCTCCGGACCAGCGGGCAGGTGGGGGCACATCACCCGTCCTGCCCGGGGCTGGCCACCCGCGCGGCCCCGAGCTCCTCCTGCCTCGCGGCTGTGGGGCACAGCCGGGCCGGAGGCTGCGTTCTCCCCTCGCTCTCTCCCAGCCCCGCCGAGCAGCAGGTGGAGGGGCTGCGGGTGCCCGCGCCTTGGGGCAGAGACCGGGGCACGCCGCGGGAGGCTGCCGAGCCCCTGGCTTTGCAGCCCTCGAGGCTCGGCCGCACACAGGGGCTGCTCTCCGCGCTGCGGGACGGCCCCGGCCGAGCGCTTCCCGCTGCCCAAACGCCGCGGGGCGATGCGCGGTGCCCCCCCCGCTCCGCGTCCGCTCGCTCCTGCGCTCTCCATTAGCCGCTGCCGGCGGCATCGGGGAAGGTTTCGTGCTGTAAATGGGTTCCCTGTCACGTTCAATCACTGTCAGCGCGGGGGACGCCGCTGCTCTCCGTCCCACCGTGCCGCTCCTGCCCCACAGCTGTGCGCGGCTCTCCTGCGCGCTGCCGTCCCACGCACGAGGGCAACGCAGCCGCTCACTCACACTCAGCTCGGTTCCCCCCAGGAACCTGCTGGACATGGACACCTTCTCCAAGTCCGACCCAGGTGGGTGGCAGCGGTGGCACCTCCGGGTGCGGGCACGGCGCAGCGTGGCACGGCTCTGCCCCTCTCTCCGCAGTGGTCATCCTCTTCGTGCAGGGCACGGGGAGCAGCGAGTGGAAGGAGGTGAGTGCCGCACCTCTTCCCAGGTCCGCGGTGCCCCCGCTCCGGGCTAATCCCCGGCTCGGTTAAATGGGCCCATATGGCCACCCGCTTCCACCCTAATGATCTCTCCCCGCCGCTAATCGGGGATTAGAGCCGGGGCAGCTGCGTCGGGGAGGGATGTGGGGAGATGGGGGCGGCCCTCACCGAACCGTCCCCACAGTTCGGGCGCACCGAGGTGATCGACAACACCCTGAACCCCGACTTCGTCCGCAAGTTTGTCCTCGATTACTACTTTGAGGAGAAGCAAAACCTTCGCTTTGATGTGTGAGTGCGCCGGCACCGATGGGGAGCGCGAGGCTGGGGGTGCCGAGCCCGTGGGTAACCCACGGGAGACCACGGCAGTACAAAGCATCACAGCGTGGATGGGCAGAGGGGGCAGACGTGGGGCGAGCAGGGGTCCCAAAGCACTGGGTGGAGACAAGGGGACGTGCCCAGGTGCCTGCTCACAGCTCTGCTCTGCCACCACCAGCTACAACGTGGACTCCAAGAGCTGCTCCATCTACAAGCAGGTGAGCACTGCGGGGCCGAGGGACGTGTGGTGATGTCCCAGTGTGGTGTGGGTGGAGGACACCCCAAAGCCGTGCCCTGTGCGGGTGCTCCTGGCTGGGACAGGCAGCCCTGGCCTCAGGGGGTTCAACCTGCTCTTCGTCTCTCCATGCCACGTTGGGCCTGGCAGAAGGTATGTGTCTGCTGTGCTGCAGAACTGGTGTCTGCTGTGGCTGCACGGTGGCCCTGGGGTGCAGGACAGCTCCAGGACACATGGGGTGGCTCTGTAGGAATGGGTCTGGGGCACGTTTTGGGGGATAGAAGATGACTCTGGGGCTGTGGGCTGGCCCAGGGGGCACAGGATGGGGTGGGTGCATGGGGTGGTTGTAGGGCTGCAGCATGAGCTCATGGATATGGGGTGGCCTTCGATGGGCAGGAGGGGTTGTGGGCTAGGGACCTGTGCTGTTGTAGGGCATAGGGTGAGCTTAGGTCATCTGGGGTCCTTTGGGGAATGTAGGCTTCAGGCTTGGGATGAGGGGGGGTTGAGGGGTCTGCAAACAGGAGTCCTGAAGGATTGAATGTGCCATTCCTGGGTGCAGGACTTCCTGGGGCAGGCGTTTGTGGCACTGGGAGAGGTGATCGGGTCCCAGCGGGGCCGCCTGGAGAGAGCTCTCACGTGAGTTGCACCCCATGGTGGGGCTGGGGGTCCCACACTGTGTCTGTGGCTGCCCACCCCCCTTCAGGACACCCTGTTGGCCACATTGCCCTATATCCCCGTGCATGGGGAGGAGATACACCTGCAACACCGGGCCTTGCACTGCATCCTGCCCCTGTGCTGTCCCCACTGTCCCCATGCTGGGCTGTTGTCACAGGGGGGTCCCAGGGAAGCGGTGTGGGACCATCCTGCTGCTGGCTGAGGAGCTGAGCAACTGCAGGGTGAGTGCTGCATCTGCACAGTGCCAGGGTGTGGGGCGAGGAGCTGGCTGGTGGTGACAGCCCCCGTCCCCAGGACATCGTCACCATGCAGCTGTGTGCCAACAAGCTGGACAAGAAGGACTTCTTCGGGAAATCCGACCCCTTCCTCGTCTTCTACCGCAGCAACGAGGACGGCACGTGAGCGCGGGGATGTGGGGTGCCGGTGTCCCTCCCGACACATCCTGACCCTGCCCCATCCCTGCAGCTTCACCATCTGCCACAAGACAGAGGTGGTGAAGAACACGCTCAACCCAGTGTGGCAGCCCTTCACCATACCCGTGCGTGCCCTCTGCAACGGTGACTATGACCGGTGAGGGACGGTTCTGTGGGGCAGCCTTGACCCACCCCATGCTCTGGCCCCATCCTCCACGCCCTGGGTCAGCCCACAGCCATATTTAACCCCTAAAACATGTCCTGGCCACATTCCTCCAGAGCCACCCTGGTGTTGTGGACCCATCCAGCACCCCAGGGCCACTGCTGTGGTGTGTGCAGTGGGGCAGCAGTAGGACAGGACACAAGCCTTTCCCCACAGCCAGCACGCAACTCCAAATTGGGTTCTTAGTGGTGTTCCTTTTATTTTTTTTTTCCTCCCTTTTGCAACCCAAATTACATAAAGGCTTCCCCCCTCCCCTGAGCTCAGCTGTGACCCAAATTTCCTGTTCCCCTCCCTGGGCATGCGGTGCCTCTCTGATGGCACACTGAGCCCTGGGCACCGCGGGCCGTGGCAGCAGCTCCCCTTCAGCCCCACTTTACTTCCAGCACAGTGAAGATCGATGTGTACGACTGGGACCGGGATGGGAGGTGAGGCTGTGCCCCAAAGGGCAGCGTGGCGATGTTGGGGTGTTCCTCATCCCATGACATGCAGCTCCTGCGCTCCTCCTGCAGCCATGACTTCATTGGGGAGTTTGCCACCAGCTACCGGGAGCTGTCCCGAGCACAGAGCCAGTTCACAGTGTACGAGGTAGGGTGGGAGCTGCAGTGGGGCAGCTCTGGGGGCATAGGGAGCCCTGTAACGGGACCTGCTTCGTGCCCACAGGTGCTGAACCCTAGGAAGAAGTGCAAGAAGAAGAAATATGTCAACTCTGGCACTGTGAGTGGGGCTGGGGTGCTCCTGCAGCTCACACCCATCGCAGGGTGCCAGCTCTGACACCCCGTGCCCACAGGTGACTCTGCTCTCCTTCTCTGTTGAGTCCGAGTTCACCTTCGTTGACTACATACGGGGCGGGTGAGTGGGGCGGGTGCCCCCGAGCTCCTGAGGGACAGGGATAGGATGGCAGTGACGGTGACACTGCAGCCTGGGGGTGCCAAAATGGCAGCTGCAGTTGTGGGGTGGGCAGTGGGGTTGGGGGCGTGGGCAGAGGTCACGCCGTGCCTGGGGCTGGCAGCCTCCCTCACTCTCCCTCCAAGGACACAGCTGAATTTCACCGTCGCCATCGACTTCACGGCCTCCAATGGTGAGTGTGGGGGGGGGGGACCCGGGGAGTGGCACTGTGTGGGTGCTGACGAGTGCTGTGCCGCAGGGCTGCCGTCGCAGCCCACCTCGCTGCACTACGCCAGCCCATACCAGCTGAGCGCCTACGCCCTGGCACTTAAGGCCGTTGGGGAGATCATCCAGGACTATGACAGTGACAAGCTCTTCCCTGCCTACGGCTTCGGTGCCAAGCTGCCACCCGATGGCAAGATCTCCCACCAGTTCCCCCTGGTGCGCCCCGGTGCAAGGCTGGGTGAACCCATGGCTGCCGGGACAGCCCGCGGGGCCGGGGAGCAGCCAGCCCGGCCGCATCCTGCCCAGCGCCATGGGAGCACCCGTCCTGTCCCCAGAACAACAACGTGGACAACCCCAGCTGTGCCGGCATCGAGGGCGTGCTTGAGTCCTACCTGCAGAGCCTGCGCACCGTGCAGCTCTATGGGCCCACCAACTTCGCCCCTGTCATTAACCAGGTGGCCGGGTGAGCGCTGCGGGGCCGGCCCCATCCCGTGGCCGCGCTGTGGGGGATGCTGTGGGGCAGCTGCTGGATGGATCCCGTGCCGTGTTCCCGCAGCACCGCCGCCCAGGTGACTGACGGCTCTCAGTACCACGTCCTGCTCATCATCACCGACGGCGTCATCTCCGACATGATGCAGACCAAGGAGGCCATCGTCACCGTGAGTGGCTGTGCATCAGTCGGGCACCGCGCGTGCCCTCAGTGCCGCAGGGCTGCCCTGCACCTACGGGTGCTGCCCCTGCGCCCCGTAGGCTTCCGCGCTGCCCATGTCCATCATCATCGTGGGAGTGGGGCCGGCCGAGTTCGACGGTGAGCGGGGCGGGCTGGGGACGGGGACGGGCCCCGGGGGACGCCCGCGCGCGGGGTCTGAGCGGTGCCCCGCAGCCATGGAGGAGCTGGACGGGGACGAGGTGCGCGTGTCGTCGCGGGGACGCTACGCCGAGAGGGACATCGTGCAGGTGAGGCTGCAGCGCTGGGCGAGGGGCAGCAGCGGGGCCCTGCGCTTCTGCACGGGGCCGCCGTGGGGCAGAGCTCGGGGCCGGGCCCCCCCCCACCCCCCGCTGCCCGCAGTTCGTGCCGTTCCGGGACTACGTGGACGAGGCGGGCAGCCAGGTGCGGAGCATGGCGCGCCTGGCCAAGGACGTGCTGGCCGAGATCCCCGAGCAGCTGCTGTCCTACATGCGGGGCCGCGGCATCGAGCCCCGCCGCGGTACCGCGCAGTGACGGGAGCGGCGCGGCCGTGTCCCCGCCGTGTGCCCGCTGTATCCCCGCGGTGTGCCCGCCGTGTGCCCGCGGTGTCCCCGCCGTGTGCCCGCCGGGCCGCGCTGCTGTCACCGACCGCAATAAAGCGCTCCAACCGCTGCGGGGCGGGCCTCGCTCCTTGCGATTCGCGTCGGCAGATTCGCCTTCTCGCCGCGCGGCACCGCGCTCCCCACCTTCCCCCCCCCGCAGCCCCTCCTCTTCGGGGAGCGGACCCCGCTCCGCTCCGCCCCGCTCCGCTCCCCGCCGCTCCGCCCGCCCCTCTCCGCCCGCCCGCGGCCCGCCCTGCCCGCTCCTCCGGCGCGGCGGCGAAAGTGCGGTTGCTAAGGCCGCCGCGCGCTTTACCCAGCGGCGCCCCGCGCTCCTCCATTGTTGCGGGCCGGGCCATGGCGCGGGCGCGGGGCCGCTGAGCGCGGCGGGAGGCGGCTCACGCACACACGGCACACACACGGCACTCGGTACTCACCTCACGGCTCGCGGCACGCGGCCGGGCCCCGGCGCCTCAGCGCTCCGCCGCACGAGGCCGAGAGCCGCGCCATGGGGGTCGACTTCGACGTGAAGACGTTCTGCCACAACCTGCGGGCCACCAAGCCGCCCTACGAGTGCCCGGTGGGCAGCTGCCGTAAGATCTACAAGAGCTACAGCGGCATCGAGTACCACCTGTACCACTATGACCACGACAACCCGCCGCCGCCGCAGCAGCCGCCGCTCCGCAAGCACAAGAAGAAGGGCCGCCAGGGCCGCGCCGGCGCCGCCGACAAGCAGTCCCCCAACCCCTCGGAGGCGTCGCAGTCGCCGGGCCGCGAGGTGATGACCTACGCGCAGGCCCAGCGCATGGTGGAGGTGGACCTGCACGGCCGCGTGCACCGCATCAGCATCTTCGACAACCTGGACGTGGTGTCGGAGGACGAGGAGGCGGCCGACGAGGCGCCGGAGAACGGCGGCGGCGGCAAGGAGAACGGCGAGAGCCAGGCGGCCGCCGCCGCCGCCGCCGCGCCCAAATCGGCCAAGCAGAAGAGCAAGGAGAAGCGCAAGGACTCCAACCATCACCACCACCACCACAACGCCTCGGCCGGCGCGGCCCCCAAGCTGCCCGAGGTGGTGTACCGCGAGCTGGAGCAGGACACGCCCGACGCGCCGCCGCGCCCCACCTCCTACTACAGGTAGCGGGCCGGGGTCCTCGTGGCCCCGCAGCTCTCGGGTGCCGTCGGAAGGGCTGAAAGGGGGCTCGTGGCAGACGTTGGGAGCGCCTTCTTGCGGTCTCCTAGCGATAGGGTGAGGGGGAGTGGGTTTAAACCGCTTGGGTTGGGTGTTAGGGGGAAATTCCCTGTGGGAGCCCCATCCCTGGGGGTGCTTAAGGCCAGGCTGGTGCCTGGCAGCCGGCCTGCAGCAGGGCTTGGAGCTGGGTGGGCTTTAAAGGCCCCCCCCCGACCTAACCATTCCATGGAAGAAGCAGAGCATCCTTCTGCCTCTCCAACTCTGGGATGAGTCAGGAGCCCCTCAGAGTAAAAGTTCATCCACAAGCTGTGCATGCTTACAGGTTTGATGTGGTCTCGTGGCCCAGTGGGTTTTCCATACATTGTTTGTTAAGTGGGCAAAATAAGCAGAGAGCCAGTGCTGAGCACTGAAGCAATGCTCTCACAGCCATCTCTGCCCTCTAAGCCACCATGCTGCCTGTGAGCAGCTGGTTGCAGGCATGGACAAATGACATGGGTTTGTGTCAGGCTGCTGGAAAAGAGAGTTCCCCATAAGGTGCCTGCACAGTGCTCAGTGTGGTGCTGCACGCTGGCTGCTGATCATTGCTGGATGGAGTAGGATGGACGGAGCAGGATGCAGGGGCTTCTAGCTGTTCCCCATGTGTTACTGCTCCTCACCCACAGCTGGTGGCAGCCAGAATTACCAAAACACAGCTCTGTCCACACCCCATTTGCAGCAGGGCCAACACTCCTGTGTCTGGGGAACAAGGTCGCTGCCTCTGGAGCACCGTGTGCCTGCTTGGTGGATTGTGCAAGCTCCCATCTTGCAGTGATGAGTCTCTAAGGTCTGCAGTTTGTTGTTTTGTCTGAACACCCAGCTGTGATGTGCTGAGTGCACCCCGAGCAGTGCAGTAGCTTCTGAGCACTGCTGCTTCTTTCCTATTTGTTGGGGTTTTTTAGGCTGTAATGTGCAGACCTCTCACCCTCTTATGCCTTCCCCTTCCAGGTACATTGAGAAGTCAGCAGAGGAGCTGGATGAGGAGGTGGAGTACGACATGGACGAGGAAGATTACATCTGGCTGGATATCATGAACGAGCGGCGGAAGACAGAAGGCGTCAGTCCCATTCCCCAGGAGATCTTTGAGTACCTGATGGACAGGTTGGAGAAGGAGTCGTACTTCGAGAGCCACAACAAGGGGGACCCCAATGCCTTGGTTGATGAGGACGCCGTGTGCTGCATCTGCAACGACGGGGAGTGCCAGAACAGCAACGTCATCCTGTTCTGTGACATGTGCAACCTGGCCGTGCACCAGGAGTGCTACGGGGTGCCCTACATCCCCGAGGGACAGTGGCTGTGCAGGAGGTGCCTGCAGTCACCGTCACGAGCCGTGGACTGCGCCCTGTGCCCCAACAAGGGCGGTGCGTTCAAGCAGACGGACGATGGGCGCTGGGCACACGTGGTGTGTGCCCTCTGGATCCCGGAGGTGTGCTTTGCCAACACGGTTTTCCTGGAACCCATAGACAGCATCGAACACATCCCACCCGCGCGGTGGAAGCTGACCTGCTATATTTGCAAGCAGCGTGGCTCTGGGGCTTGCATCCAGTGTCACAAAGCAAACTGTTACACAGCTTTCCACGTCACCTGCGCCCAGCAGGCCGGACTCTACATGAAAATGGAGCCCGTCCGTGAGACGGGAGCGAACGGGACCTCCTTCAGCGTGCGCAAAACTGCCTACTGTGACATCCACACGCCTCCGGGCTCCGTGCGCAGGCTTCCCGCGCTTTCCCACAGTGAAGGGGAAGAGGAGGACGAGGAGGAGGAGGAGGAAGGCAAGAGCTGGAGCTCTGAGAAGGTGAAAAAGGCGAAGGCTAAGTCTAGAATCAAAATGAAGAAGGCGCGGAAGATCCTGGCAGAAAAACGAGCTGCAGCACCTGTGGTTTCCGTTCCCTGCATCCCCCCCCACAGGTACAAGTCGCTGCCTTCCCCTTGCTGTGGAGGAGCCTCTCCCTTTCTCACCGTCTCATGTCCCACTTTGCATGCTGGCATTATCATTTTGCACAAGTGCTTTTCGCATTGCTCTTCCCCGGGGCTGTTTGTGGTTTCCTCTGGCAGTCCTGCAGAGAGGAGTGAGATGTGCAGCACCGTGAGTTGCTTGTGCAGGAAGTAGATGCTGCTGGCTTCATGACAGCAACCGAGCTTGGCCAGAGGTGGCAGGAAGCAGCTGGGAGCTCCCAGAGGTCTTCTGTGTGTTGGAGCAGGCTGCAGGAAAAACAGGGGCCACCTTCCTTTTGCTGCAGCTGGTGCAACACAGCCCTGCTGCTTCCCAGCCTTGCAGCATGCCTGTGGTGCACAGCTGGAGCTGGGCAGGGCAGCATGTGCCTTTGTGGCCGTGAGTCACTCTCACTGCAGCTGGGACACCACACCAGGGCTGCATCTGCTGGCCCACAGGTCCCTGGGTCACAGCTGTCGCAGCGCAGGGTCTCTGTGGGGCAGGACTGGGTATGCAGGCACTGTGGGGTTTGCTCTGTAGACAGAGTTCGGGGGACTTGTGTGGGCAGGTCTGTGCTTTGGGATTGATGGCTTCGTGCCATGGTGTTTGTGTGCTAACCGTGTGGTACAGTTCGCTCACTCAGGGTGTGTTCATGACCCGAGCCTCCCTGTTCCCACGTGTGGATGCACTGGCAAGCTGTTTATAGGCTCCTTCTGCTACCCTCGGGCTCACAGTGAAACCCACACTGAGATCGAAGCTGTTAACCTCACCCCAGGCCTTCCTGTCGGGATTAATTATTCTTCAAGGGCTGTTTCCAGAATGCCAAATGTCTTCCTGTAGAAGCTGTGTGCAGCCAATGACAGCAGATGAGGACACTGTCTGCCTTCAGCTGAGGCTGCTGCAGGCCAGGTCACCCTGTGTGAAGAGCTGGCCCTGCAGGACACGGAGATACGGGGTCCATACCTCAGTCCCACCTAGCAGAGCATCTGTTAACTGTGCTGGTGGAAGAGGCTGTCTTAGTCACTTCAGGCTTGCCATTGTAAAGAGGAGGAAAACCCCTTTTGTTTTGTCTGGGGCTGTTTAGGGTAGTCCTTCATTAGCTCCAACAGCAAGCTCTGTTCTGCTAGCATCTGCCCACCCCTCCTCACGCTTTCCCAGATTTGTTCATGCTACAAACTCCTCGGGGCTGCGGAGCTGTCTGGTAACGTTTGAATAGGGCCTTTGTCATCTTGGGTGGCCCCTCGCTGCCAGCATAATAAGCCGGGTGAATCACAGCTTTGGGGCAGCCATGCTGCGGTCTCAGGGCCGCAGGGAGCTGTGAAAGGCCCAGCTGCCAGTGCCCCCGCCTTGCACCCTAACCTGGAACAGGCAGGAGGAAAGGAGGGAAAGGAAAAGGCCATTCAGGGAGGCAAGGATGAATGTTTTCTAGTGCAGCTGTCTGTGGTGTGCCCCTCGTTCCTTGGCCTTACAGAGATTCCTGCTACACAGACGTGTGTGCTCAGTCAGAGGAGCTCGTAGTTGGGCTTGCTGCTGCACTAGGGCTTCTGCTGTGTCCAAGTTTGCTTTGCTGATTGAGTTTGTGGTTCCTCTCCCTTCTTCAGGCTCAGCAAGATTACCAACCGTCTCACTATCCAGAGGAAGAGTCAGTTCATGCAGAGGCTGCACAGCTACTGGACTCTGAAGAGGCAGTCCCGCAACGGTGTCCCTCTGCTGCGCCGCCTTCAGACACACCTGCAGTCCCAGAGGAACTGTGATCAGGTACACGCTGCTTTTTGGGGGTGCTGAGGGGCATCCTGGGTGTCTGCGTGTGCTTCCTGCGCCTTTGCAGCTGCAGGCTCAAAGCGTTTGCTGCATGCGGTGGTGCCCGCGGGCTCAGAAGGGGGCTGGAGAAAAGAGCTCCACCTCCCGATGAGGAAAGGGCAGCCCCAGCTGCCTGCTTTTTGCTGCTTTACCTTCTCCTCCACTCTCAGCATTCAGAGATTTGCCAGACGGAGCCGCCTTTGGCAGCCTGCCATGGGAAGGGAAGCCTGCCCCGCTGTGCACAGGAGTTGGCTCATTCCTCCTGCCGACCTTCAGCCGGCAGCTGTGACAAAGCTGGCAGAAGTGGCTCTAACCTGAGGCCACTCATGTCATGAGAGGGGTGTCCAGGGATCCCCAGACATGGTCTGGAAGAAACAGAGGCCTCACAGACCCTGAAATAGTTGTGGGGACGCTCCCTGTGGGTGGTGCTGTCAGCCTGCTGTTTGCCTCAGCCTTCAGTCAGTGCTTCACAGATGTGAGGTCTCTGGTGCCAGAGGAAGATCTTTCCTCTGGCTCTCTGTTTAAGCCTTTCTGAGCTCTTCGAAGACTGTGATCAGGCAGAGGTTTCTCCTGCTTTTGCCCCCTCTCATTTTTATTTGCTAGAGAAGAATTGAAACAACTTCTGCTCATCTTTGGCTACAGCAGCAGAATAAAAGTCAGCAAGTTTTTTGATGCTCCAGAAGCGAAGGTAACCAGAGCTGTATTCCTATTTTGCCCTGTTGCCCTTCACTAGAGCTCTGGGCAGCCTCCCAGACCCTGTTATTGCCAGTCTGTGGTCCTGGGCAGCTGCCTGCACTTGGTCACGTTAGGCAGAGTATTTCCAGAGTTCACCTTCTGGCATCCTCAGGGCTGGGTGACTAGGGAGCAGGTATACTGAGCTGTAGGCAGCAGTTGGGCTGTCTCTGTGAGTCACCCACACGGCAGGGGAACTGGGATGTTCACTGAGACAGCAGGTCAGGCGTGCTGGTGCCCTGTACAAGGGAAGAGCCCTCGCACACAGTCAGGAAGGCGGAGATGGTTACTCTTCTCCTGTCAGCTCACAGTCTCTGATGTTCCTGCAGAGAGACACTGAGGATAAGAACTGGGCCCTGAAGGAGCAGCTGAAGTCATGGCAGCGCCTCCGCCATGACCTAGAGCGTGCACGCTTGCTGGTGGAGCTGATACGCAAGCGGGAGAAGCTCAAGAGAGAGACGGTAACGATTGTTTGCCCCTCCTTGGGGAGCTGCTGGGGTGGGCGTGAGCATGGGCTCTCTGGAGTGCTGGTCAGTTGCCCTCCGTAAGCTGCACGGCGGGCACAGGGTCCCCTCGGTTGCGCTGTGCCCTGCCCCGGCAGCTCTGCATGAAGGTGGCTGCTGTGCAAGGCTGATGTGGGAAACACGGGTGCTGGGGCCTGTGCCTCACCTCTGCTCTCTAGAGATGATGGTGAGGTACAACACATACCCTGTGCAGTCCCGGTCGAGGAATAAGACCCCACTGCAGCAGGGAGAGGTGGTGCTGTCCTGTGGGATTGCTAAGCTGCTCCTGGAGGCTGTCCCTGGGGCAGGACACTCAGTCGTGCTCTGTTCTTATGTTTCAGATCAAAGTGCAGCAGGTGGCACTGGAAATGCAGCTGACCCCCTTCCTCATCCTCCTCCGCAAGACGCTCGAGCACCTGCAGGAGAAAGACACGGGCAACATCTTCAGTGAGCCGGTCCCTCTGTCTGAGGTAACAGAAATCTACGAAGTAAGAACCCCCTCCCCCAGATTTCTACTTCACTCACACTTGTCCCTTGCTCATGCTAAGGGCTGCCCATGGAGGTTTCTGCTCCAGAAGCCCTCTGGGCAGCCTGCTGGTGGTTTCCTGTCCCAGCACCATGTATTCAAGGGGGATGAGTGCAGCACTGCCTGTCTAGGGGGAGCCAAATGCACAGCAGAAGGGCTGGTGCTGGCAGCTGCTGGTGGCCAGGAATACAGCACTCAGCTCCTCTGCTTGTGTGACTGATGACTCCCCACTGTCTGTGACAGGTCAGAGTCTCCTGCCTGGGAATGGCAGGACACCTGTGCTTATCCTTAGGCAAGTGGCATGCTCTCCTGTGCAAGCTTTTGCTTGGTAACAGGCTGAGCACAGAAACATCGCTTCTGGGGGCAAGGGAAGTGATTTCTGAGAACATCAGTGATGATACCCTGCTTGGGGAGGTGGGAGAGGCAGCGCCTGTGCCATGTAGCTCTGGCAGGAGGTGGGCTCAGAGGTGTCCTGGCTGTGTGGTTCCATCCACAGCCACTGCTTCCACCTGGGCCAGTCTGTTCTGCGTGTCTGTACTTAACCCTCATCCCTGAGAAGATGCACAGAATTGGTTCTAAGGGTGTGCATGCTGTAATAGATTGAGTATAGCACATGGACTCTAGTCCAGAGGCATTAGTGGGCCACAGCTCCTCTAGCTGCAAAGGCAGGCAGCGTTTCCAGATGTGTGTTTGGGCAGAGCACTGGGGAGCCATACCTGATTCCTCTAATAACTATTTTCTTTCCTGGAGCAGGTGTACTAACGGGTCTCCAGGCTCTTAGCTCGGGCTCTTTTCTCAATGCAGGTCCCAGACTACCTGGATCACATCAAGAAGCCGATGGATTTTCAGACAATGAAACAAAACCTGGAAGCTTACCGTTATCTGAATTTTGATGACTTCGAGGAAGATTTCAACCTGATTATCAACAACTGTTTGAAATACAACGCCAAAGACACTATCTTCTACCGGGCAGCTGTCCGTCTGCGGGAACAGGGAGGCGTGGTTCTGCGGCAGGCTCGCCGGCAGGCAGAGAAGATGGGCATTGACTTTGAGACAGGCATGCACTTCCCACACTGCGTGACTGTGGAAGAGGCTCAGGTCCAGGACATCGAGGACGGTGGGTGTTTGTCCCCTAACCTGGGACAGGAGAGCTACTCAGAGCTTAAGTCCCAGCAGTTGGGTGCCTTAGGGCTGTTCTTGCTGTCTCCCGCTGGGTGGTGGAGAACACCACCAGGAGTAACTCACCTGAGAAGGGTACTTTTAGGGTCCTCCTGTCCCTGCTGCAGCATGCAAAGGGCTGGGAGCAGACTGGGGGCTCAGACAGTAGAACTCCTCTGCTCTTGAATGCTTCAGAGTCACTTCAGCTCATGTATTTCTGTTGTGTCATTCCTGTTTCAAGTCCCTTTCTTTTTGACTGCTGTTTCTTGCCCCAGCTGTTGGGAATCCTTAACATTCCGTGTGCTGCAGATCAGCCTGCCTTCTCCAGCAGTCCCAACTGGCTTGCTTCCCTTAGGGCTCTTTTCAGGGTGTATTTTGGTAATGTTCTGTGTTCATGGGTGTTTGCTGCTGTCTAAGTTATTTTCCTCCTGAGGGGAAGTCCCATGCCCTTCTTTGTAAAGGGTCTCCAAAGAGTTTCTGATTCTTTTCCTCCTCTTTGTGCCCTCAGAAGACATGCGACTGCTGCTCTCGGAAAATCAGAAACACCTGCCCTTGGAGGAGCAGCTGAAGATCTTGCTGGAGAGGCTGGATGAGGTCAATGCTGGCAAGCAGAGCATAGGACGGTCCCGCCGGGCCAAGATGATCAAGAAAGAGATCACAGTCCTGCGGCGGAAGCTGGCACACCCCCGGGACCTGGGCCGAGATGGGCTGGAGCGGCACAGCTCCTCTGCCAGGGGGGTCCTGCAGTCGCACAACCCCTGCGAGAAGGACCTTCAGACAGACAGTGCTGCTGAGGAGAGCAGCAGCCAGGAGACTGGCAAAGGTACTGCTCCTCCAGAACGCTGCTGGTTGCTGGGGAATGGCAGAGAACCATACCTGGACAGGCTGTCTAGTAGAGCAAAGGCAGGGGGGGCATGCACACAAACCTCACCCATAGCAACTCCTTAGGATCAAGGCAAGTGGTCTGTCAGGAGGATTCTCTCATCTCCCACCACTTTCCTTGCTGCTCGCTTTCCATAAGCTGACTGCTTACTTGCAGCAGGAATGACCACACACCAAATACTCTGTGGGGGCTGGGAGCCAAGCACATGCCAGCTGGAAGCTCCCTGGTCCCGGGAGCTGGTGGGAGCAGGTGCTGAGCCATGCTCCTCAGAGAGGTGCCACTTCACAGGGTCCCCAGGCAGAGCTGGCAGGTGTCACCAGGGTTTGTCACCTTGGCATCCTGTTCCCCTAAGACCTGAAAAAGCAGCCTGTCGTGCACGCAGAGAGCATTTAGGATCATTGGTTTTCAAGGTTGCAGTGGAGCTCTGAGAAATGAAAAAGTTCCTTTTTGCTACTGCCACCCATTCTGCCACACAGGTCCTGCAGGCTGTGGCTGATGCCTTTTCATCCCTCCTCCAGGTCTGGGTCCCAATTCTTCTTCCACTCCAGCACATGAAGTGGGCAGGAGAACCTCAGTGCTCTTCTCCAAGAAGAACCCTAAAACTGCAGGACCTCCAAAACGTCCAGGACGTCCCCCCAAGAATCGAGACAGCCAGATAGCTCCCGGGCACGGGAACAGCCCCATTGGTCCCCCGCAGCTCCCCATCATGGGGTCCTCCCAGCGGCAGAGAAAGCGGGGCCGAAGCCCACGCCCCAGCTCCAGCTCTGATAGTGACAGTGACAAATCCACCGAAGATGCTCCCATGGGTGAGTGAGGCAGCTGCAGCCCTGCAGGGAGCATATCACTGGGTGCTGTGCCCTCATAATGCTCCTCTGTTGTTTGTTACCTGCAGACCTGCCGGCCAATGGCTTCAGCAGTGGGAACCAGCCAGTGAAGAAGAGCTTCCTGGTGTACCGTAACGACTGTAACCTTCCACGCAGCAGCTCTGACTCCGAGTCCAGCAGCAGCAGCAGCAGCAGTGCTGCCTCAGACCGTACCAGGTACGTTGACTGCCTCTGGGTGTGCTGCTGCCAAAGGCACCTGCTGGGTGAGGTGTGTTACGGTGCCTCTCCTGTTCACCCTCCTGGTGGCCAGTGATGCTAACTCAGTGCTATAGGGCTGAAGGCCTGGCTGTGGGATCTGTACCTGTTTGTGCTCTGTAGCCTGCTTGGTTGAGAATACACTCCCAGGTGAGGCAGGGCTAAGGCTTCCAGGCAGAAGCACCATCCTGTCTGCTTTCTGTATGCCTGCAGAGTCCCTGGTGTTGGGTGGGCTCACTGAGCTTTCTGAGCCCCCATGATGACACTCGAAAAGCGGTTTCTGAAAGCTCAGTGTGACTGCTGCTCACAGCTCTGCTCCCTCTCTCAGCACAACACCCTCAAAGCAGGGCAGGGGGAAGCCCTCCTTCTCCCGCGTGAACTTCCCCGAGGACAGCAGCGAGGACACATCAGGGACAGAGAACGAATCCTACTCTGTGGGTGCCGGGCGAGGTGTGGGGCACAGCAGTAAGTATCACAGCCTTCCAGGCACACACCTGCCTGTTCTGTCAGCTTCGAGGGCCATGTCTGAGTTCTCTGCCTTTCCTCGATGCAGTGGTGCGGAAGGGCATCGGCCGCGGTGCAGGCTGGCTCTCTGAGGATGAGGATTCTTCCCTGGACGCTTTGGATCTGGTGTGGGCCAAGTGCCGGGGCTACCCCTCCTACCCAGCGCTGGTGAGTGCGGCCACCTACGGGCACGTCCCCAAATCCCATCGCAGTGCAGTGGTAGTGGGGGCGGGAGGCGGGCTCACAGCTCTCGGGTCTGGAGGAACGGGGCTGGGTGGGGCTTTGTCCCCTGCCTCAGCACAAGCCCCTGCTCCCCGGCAGATCATTGACCCCAAGATGCCGCGGGAGGGCATGTTCCACCACGGCGTCCCCATCCCTGTGCCACCGCTGGAGGTGCTGAAGCTGGGCGAGCAGATGACTCAGGAAGCACGCGAGCACCTCTACCTCGTCCTCTTCTTCGACAACAAGCGCACTTGGTGAGGCCTGGGGGGGTCGGGGCTGGGCCGGGATACCGGCGGTGCCGCCGGGGGGGAGCGCGCAGCCGCCCGTAACCCTCAAACGAGGTGGCTCCCCGCTCCCCGCAGGCAGTGGCTGCCCCGCACCAAGCTGGTGCCGCTGGGCGTCAACCAGGACCTGGACAAGGAGAAGATGCTGGAGGGCCGCAAGTCCAACATCCGCAAGTCGGTGCAGATCGCCTACCACCGCGCCATGCAGCACCGCAACAAGGTGCAGGGCGAGCAGAGCAGCGACTCCAGCGAGAGCGACTGACGCACCGCGGCACCGGGCCCGCTGCAGCTGGCCTGCGGCCTGGGGGGGCTCCCCCCGCCTTCCCGGTGCCCCCAGAGCTGTAAATACTGTACAGCCCTGCCCGTTAAATTATTCCCCCCCGGGAGGGGGGGGGGGGGCGGCCCCGGGAACGGAACGGGGGCGGCGGCCCCGCGCTCGGACGTGTTTGTATTTATTTTGGAGGAAAAAAAGAAAACAACAACAACAACAACAAAAGATTGGTTCGGACGGAGCCGCCCCTCCCCCCCCCACATATACACATGGCAGCGGGGGGCGGCGCTTCCGGGGCTGGGCCAGCGAGACGCCGGAAGTGGGCCAGAGCGGCGCCGAAAGGGCGGGAAGCGGCGCTCTGCGTGCCCGGGTGGGGGGAGCTCTATGGTGGTGGTGGTGGTGGTGGGTGGGGGAGTTGTAGGGTGGGGGGATGGGAGGGGTAAGAGGATATGGGGGGGGGGGTACGTGGGGATTGGGTGTGCGGTATGGATGAGGATGGGCGGGGGGCTGTGGAGCGTTGGGCCACTGCGGGTGTCCTCAGCTGAGCTGGGTGAGCCGTGGGGTGCGGGTGGCTGTCACGGTGTGACAGTGCAGCCCTGATCTGCTGCTTTGTGGGGCCGCAGCCCCCCCCTTCCCCCCACATGGCGCTGCGGGACACCCCCTCGTGCTGCCCGGCCCTGTGGCGGTGGCTGCGCTGCCCTCCGGCTGAGCTGCGCCTGGAGCTGGTGCTGGCGTCGGGGCAGGCGTTCCGGTGAGACGGCGGGGCCTGCCGGTGGGCCGGGGGGGCCGCGTGGGGCCGCAGGGCAGAGCCTGATGGCGGGGCCTGGCAGGTGGCGGGAGAGCAGCCCCGGCACGTGGACAGGAGTGCTGGGTGACCGCGTGTGGACGCTGCGCCAGGAGCGGGACCGCCTCTGGTACACGGTGTACGGTGAGGAGACGCCTGGCCCTGAAACCGACCGGATCCTGCGGGACTACTTCCAGCTGGATGTGGGGCTGGCGGCCCTGTACCGCGCCTGGGGGGCGGCCGACCCCCTCTTCTGCAAGATAGCTGCAGCCTTCCCAGGTGGGGCAGCCCCATGGGGCGATGGCGGCACCCGCCCGCTGGGCCCCGCTGACCCGCGGTGCCGCAGGGGTGCGGGTGCTGCGGCAGGACCCTGTGGAGTGCCTGCTGTCCTTCATCTGCACCTCCAACAACCACGTGTCCCGCATCACCGCCATGATCGAGCGCCTGTGCCAGGCCTTCGGCCAACAGCTCTGCTTGCTGGACGAGCAGCCCTTCCATGCCTTCCCCTCCCTGGCAGCTCTGGCAGGTTGGCAGCCATCCCTTTGTCCCAACATCTGTTCCCATGTCCATGTCTCACAGCTGTCCTCCCACAGGTGCTGAGGTGGAGGCCAGGCTGCGGGCACTGGGCTTTGGCTATCGGGCCCGCTTCATCACCGGCACGGCACGTGCCATCACCGAGGGAATGGGTGCCGAGGGGCTGTGCCGACTGCGTGCCGTGCCCTACAGCGAGGCCAGGAGGGTACTGTGTGCCCTGCCAGGAGTGGGAGCCAAGGTGTGTGATGGGGTGGGGATGGGGACGGGGTGGTGGCAGGGCTGACGGTGTGTCACGTGGCAGGTGGCTGACTGCGTGTGCCTGATGGCCCTGGACAAGGCGGAGGCGGTGCCGGTGGACACCCACGTGTGGCACATCGCCCGGCAGCGCTACGGAGCAGCACTGGGTGCCCGCTCCCTGACTGCTCGTGTGCACCAGGAGATCGGTGAGGGCAGAAGCCAACACCCACGGCTTGGGGGGGGGGTAAACGGGCTGAGCCCTCACTGCTGGCTCTGATCTTTCCACAGGTGACTTTTTCCGTGAACTATGGGGTCCCTATGCGGGCTGGGCACAGGCAGTGAGTACAAACCTCCCCCCTCCCCAACCAACTAGGTTGTCCCTCCTGGCTGTGCCCACTCAGCACCTCTCATTCCCTCCCAGGTCCTCTTCTGTGCTGACCTCCGGAAGGGCCAGGACAGCGGAAGCCGGGCCAGGAGGGGCCGTGGCCAGGCAAGCTGTGGGGCTGGGTGCTCCTAAAGAAGGGGGGAAAGGGGAGGTCTGGGAGTGGAGTTTGTCTCTTGCTTGGTGTGTGCTGGCCCCTGGAGGGCAAGCCAAGCCAAGCCAGTCTCTTTCCTTTATTACAAGGAATAAAATAGAAATGTGCATTTGGAAAATTCTCTTTGAACATGCTGGGGAGTAGATGTAGGAAGGGAGGAGGAAGGGGCTGGGCTGCAGCCCCCGTTAGCTGGTGGGGGGTTTCCTGGAGGCTCCCCATGCCCCATGCAGACCCCACATCCATGGGGCTCAGTCCAGGAGCTGGTGAGGAGCAGGGCAGGGTGCCCTCCCCTACTACCACCAGAAGGGAGCAGATGGGGAGGCATCAGGACCCCCATAGACCCTTCCCCCTCCCTCCCCCCATACCCTGTGCTGTGCCCATGGGATCTTCAGACCCCCTCAGTGAGGAGGCAGACGGGGGGTTCTGTTTGCTGGCACTCGCTCACAGTCTGACCCTGCTTAGGGGGGAGGAATGTGTAATGAGAGCCTGACAGCACCCCCAGACCCATGAGGGTGCAGAATGGCACAGAGCAGGGCTCATGGCTCACCGCTGCTGGAGCCCCCCCCCAGCCACTGGCCGTGGCACGGGCTGCTCGGCGTCATCTGCCCAGGGCCCTCCTGGCTGGTTCCCAGCTGCAGCTTCCGCATGTGTCGCACTACGGCCGTGGCGTTGAAGGCTTGCTGCTGGGCACACCATCTCATCAATACACTGCCCCCGGCACTGCCGTGCCTCCCTCCCCCAAAGCCCTGTGCTCACCTTCCACTTGCTCTTGGCAAAGTTCTTCTTGATCTGCTCGCTCACTGACTGGTGGATGTTCTTGTCCAGGGCTGTGTCCCCAGCGATCCTAAGGAGAGGGAACCAGTGTGGGAGGGAAACCTTTCCCATTCCTTCACCTCCAGGAGGAGTGCCCCCATCCCTTACCAGGGATGCTGCAGGGCTTGCTCGCATGTGAAGCGCTTGTCAGGGTCCTTTTCCATCAGGTGCTTGATGAAGTCTTTGGCTGTGGGCACAGGACAGCTGTGAGCCCCCACCCCATGAGGATCCTGCCCCCAACACTGCCGACCACCGGGTTCACCTGAGTCTGAAATGTCATCCCAGTAGGGTGAGTCAAACTCGTACTCAGCCCGCAGGATCTGCTCGAAGAGCTTGGCATCGTTCTCGTCATAGAATGGGGGGTACCCGCAGAGCCTGGCAGGGGTGGGGGACAGTCTGGGGGTCACTCACAGTGTCCCCAGTGCAGCTACAGCGTGTGGAAGGGGGATACGTACAGGATGTAGGCGATGACCCCAATGGACCAGCAATCCACTGCCTTGCTGTAGGGCTTCTGTGCCAGCACCTCGGGGGCTGGGGAGACAGCGCAGTGAGGGGGGCACCTAGTGCTGTACCACGGGGAGCACTGCCCCGTGTTGCTCCCCAGGCTCACCCACGTAGCCAGGCGTCCCGCAGGCCGTGGACATGACGCTGCCACAGCCCTCGATCTTAGAGAGCCCGAAGTCACTGATCATGATCTTGGAGTCCTCCTCCAGGCTGTAGTACAGCAGGTTCTCGGGCTGCGGGAGGGCTGGTGTCACAGACCCCACCTTCGTCCCCCAAGGTTTTGATCTCTGTGCCCTCCCCCCTCCCTGTGCTGCTCACCTTCAGGTCACGGTGCACGATGCCCATGTCGTGCAGGTAGCGCACAGCGTCCAGGATCTGCCGGATCAGTGCGCTGGCATCACGCTCGGTGTAGAAACCCTTCTCCACGATGCGGTCAAAGAGTTCCCCCCCCGAAACCCTTGAGGGGTCACACAACACCATCAGCCCTTCCTCACAGGGGAAGGGTCCCTATCCTGTAGCCCCCTCCCCTACGCGTCACTCACAGCTGCATGATGAGGTAGAGGTGGCTGCTGCTCTCGTAGATGTCATCCAAGGCCACGATGTTGGGGTGCTTGATCCTACGTGGCAGGGTGAGAAGGGCTGGGATCAGTCCCCAGCTGGCAGCAGGGCAGGGAGCAGCAGCACCATGTGCCGGGCTATTTCGGGCCGTGCTGATAACACCCAGTGCTGGGTGCCGGCAGCGGGGCCGCTCTGGGGTGGGGGCATCACAGGACCCCCTCCCCCATCCCACAGCAGCCCCCCCTACTTGTGTAGGACAGCGATCTCGTTCTCGATGCCGGCCTCCTTCCCCTCCAGTGCCTTCTTGGCGATGCACTTGATGGCCACCAGCTTCTGGGTTGCCCTCTCCTCTGCCAGCACCACCTCAGAGAAAGCCCCCCTGGAACAGGGGGAACAGGGTAAGCTGGAAAGGGGGGGGGGGGGGCACTGCCGTGCCATCATCGCTATGGTGACAAGCGGAGAGTTGGGCTATTTATAGGGGAGCGGTGAGCGGGAGGGGACAGCGGGGCCGTGGGACACGGGCACTGCCACTGCTGGGGAGCACGCGGTTCACCCCAGGGACACGTGTGGGGTCTGTGGGGCGGCAGTGCCCAGGTGGTGCAGGTGGAGGACAGCCCGGCCCTAAGCCCTGCTGTAATTAACCGGGTAATCCGCCCTAAGAGCCTTACGGCGCCTCAGCAGCACCGGGCTCCGCCACGCGGTGCCACCGGGACCCACCGGGACCGCTGCGGCCAACGCGGGTGCGGGCACTGCCACGTCCCCCACGCGTGCCCCATCCCCCGCGTGTCCTGATGTCCCCGGCCTATCCCTGCGCGTGCCGCCCCGCAGGGCCCCCTCCCTGGGCCAGTATTTGAGCTGGCTGGGTTCCCAACAGCCGTCGGCCGGGGACGCCGCGGGGCCGGCACCCACCCCGCAGCCGGGGCCGCCCGCCCCGCGTCCGCCGCCACTCACGTGCCCAGGACATCTCGGAAGTCGTAGATGAGGCGAATGTCCTCGGTCCTCTTCTTCCAGCCGGGCGCGGGGTGTCCCAGCGGCATGGTGGGCTCTGCGGCCGCGGGGCTGCGCCTGGGGGGGACGGGGACGGGGACGCGGCGTGGGCGGGATGCCGTTCCCGTGGGGCGACCGGCGGGTAACGGCTCGGCACCGGGATGGGGGGTGCTGGGGTGCACCCCCGGCTGACGGAGGGGACGCTGCGGGGATAGCGGGGCGCCGCAGCCCTTGCGCGCCCACCCCACGCGTGACACAGCCCCACGACGGGCACGGCCCGCGGGGCTCGGGCATCGGGGAACCCCCGCACGTGGCACCGCGCTGCCGAGCCGCGGGGTCGCGCACCCTACAACCGCGAGTGGGCGCGGCCGTTACCGCTTGCGTGGGCCCCGCCCCGCCGTGCCACGCCCGCTCTTACCGACGGTTGCGGCGGCCCCGGCCCCGCGCGGAGCAGCGGCGACTCCTCCTGGCGCGGCACCGCCGGACAGCGCTGACGTCACTGCGGGGGGCGGGGCCCAGCGCCGCGCAGCCAATGGGAGGACGCGGGCCGTGAGTGCCCACGCGTGACCGCGGGCTGCGGAGGGGCAGTGAACGACGGGGGGGGGGAAGCGCGAGGGGACAGCCCACGGGGAGGGCACGCGCGGCTCGTGGCGGGGGGGGAATATCCCGCAGAGGGGACGGCCCAAGGGCTGCGGTAGAGCACCACGCGTGGGCTGGGACCAGACCCCTGTCCACCTCGTCCGCCTCCCCTGCCTTCCCGCGGCCTCTGAACAGCGCATGACCGCACACCACACCACCAGTGCCAATTCTCCTTTATTGCCCTCTCAGCCACAGAACACACAGGTATGTCCCGAGCCCGCCGTGCCCCCGCCCGCCCCACTCCCCCCCGGTGACACCAGTGTCCCTGGCTGTCCTCAGAGCCAGCGAGGCACGGGACAGCTCCCAGCCCGGGGCCTGGCAGAGGTCCGGTGCCCAGAATAACCGCAGGAGCGGAAACCAGGGGTCGGCTATTCCCAGGAACGCTCTCGCTGGATCCCTGTGCTCCAGCTGTGGTTTGGTGGCAGTGGGCTGTGCCCCTGGGGCAGGAGCAGGACTCAGCCTCCCAGTGAAATGTCACAGCGCTGGGATCGCAGCACAGGGTCGTGCACCCTCTGTCCCCAACCCGCAGCGATCCCAGGCGGAGCACAGGCACGCTGAGAACCCACGGGGGACAGGGGCACCTCCTCATCCTCCACTCCAGTCTGTGAAATAAGGGGATGGCAGCAACGTGCAGTCCTGTCCTGAGCCGCCCGCTACCCATCCAGCAGCTTGAGGATGCTCTCCCGCTCCTTCAGCGTCTTCCACGCCTGGTCCTTCTCCTTCTTGGTGGGAGTGCGCTTCTTCTGCCGCGCGGCCATGATCTTGCGGAAGGCGTCCATCACCTCGTTGTCGGCCATGCGGACGCGCTGCCGCAGCTCTTGCCGGTGCAGCTCCTCCTTGGCCAACCTGGGGACAGAGGACAGCACTTCACGCCTCAGGCCCTGCACCTGGCCCCGTGCCCTGCCCACACTCACCGCAGCAGCTCATGCTTCTTGGCACGGTTGTGGGCGCTGAGTGCCTTCAGCTCTGCCTGCCTCTTGCGCAGCTCGGCCAGGACCTCATCCTCTGAGTCCTCGGCGGGACGGTCCTCTGACTCCAGCAGCCCCTGGGCCACCAGCTCCTCCTTGATCCGCCCCTCCAGCGACTTGGTGTGGGGCACGCTGCGAGGGGCAGAGAGCAGATGCTTTCTGAAGCACCCATGTTCCGCCCCAGTTTGGGCAGGGAAAGCAGCAGGCAGTACCGAACCTTGCGGCAGCACAGCAGCTCACCTGAAGGGCTTGTTCTGGCTGCGGGGAGAAGTGCCAGCGCCGTCTGCTCCTGAGTCCTTGCCAGCAATCTCAGGAATGGGAGAGTCCTCCACAGGGGAGATGATGTTTTCCTGGCAAGCGGAGAACACGAGTAAGGTTCACCTCACCTTGATGCGGTGACAGTGCCTCGTGGGGCCACTGCACAAACCTGAGCCCCCTCACCTCCACCAGGGCCTGCAGGAGACGCTGCGTCAGGGGCCCGAAGGGACACCCGTCCTCAGGCTGCTCATGCTGGGCCTCTGACTTCTTCAGCAAGGCGTCGACATCTGGGTGCATGCGGGAGGAAGAAAGTTGTGAGCAGCCCTGGTTCTGCAGGAGCTGGACGCCAGCCCCCCTGATCTCACCCCACAGTTTCAGTGCAGCCTGTTACACCTAGGGGATGGGACAACACCTTTGGTGTCCAGCTCGGTCAGTGGTCCCAGAACACCCTTCTTCTTGTCAGCTGCAGCTGCTGCCCGGGCACCATCCTTCTGCTCCTCCAGGAGGTCCTCTTGAGCCCAGCGCTGTGAGTAGTGCTTTCCCAGTGGTGGAATCTGCAGTGTGAGGTGGGCCAGGGGCTCAGCAGGGGCTGGGGTCGTGCTGAGGAGCCCGTGGGTCAGCACCACCCCACAGGCCGCGTGCACTGCTCACAGGGCTGTGACTGCTCAGCCTGCTCAAGAGCCGAGGGATGCACAATGCAGGGTAGGATATGGGGTGAGGGAGCTTGTCACCTTGTAGTGCTCCGCCTCATCCTCTGGCGGCTTGAGCAGCTCCTCCAGGACCCTGACCTCCTCGTTGGTGAGATCGGCGCAGTACGGCTCCACTGACGCCCAGAACCTGCGAGGCCAGAGCAGAGAATAATGGTGACAGTGAGCTGGGGGGGGGGCACTATGGCAGCAGCTCACGACTGCAAGCAAGGCAGCAGCCAATGCCAGTGCTCCCCAACTCCCCATGCACCTGTTTGGAGCATCGTTTTTAGGAATCCGCGGCACATCAATGGGATCGTCCTGGAACTCATACTCCTGGATCTTGGGCTGCAGGTTTTTGGACTTGGGCCTGCCGGGCCCGGGCCCCGTCCCGTGGCCCCCTTTGCCCTCCAGCTTCTGCTTCTTGGGCTTGCCGTGCTTGACGGAGGTGCCCACATCGTGGTCCTTGCTCAGCTTCAGGAACCGCCGGTCGCCCTTCTTGTCCTGCCAGTCCGTCAGGATCTGGAAAAGAGCAATACCGCATGAGAGCCGTGCGCGGGATGCTGACGGGGACGCGGGGCTCGCGGCCACGGGCCACGCACCTGCGTCTCAGCCTCCAGGACACGGAGGCGGCGGCTGGCGGACGAGAGCAGCGTCTCCAGCTCCAGCTGCAGCGTGTCCAGCTCCTCGATGCCGATGCCATCGTCCTCGGAGCGGGCCAGCACGGCCGTGTAGCGCGGGCACACCTTCACGTGGTCCACCGACTTGAAGTCGTGAAACTGCAGCGGGCAGTCCTTCAGCTCGCTCATGGCGGCACCGGGGGGGCGGGGGCCCGGGGGTTCAGGGGGCGGGCCGCGGAGGTCGGCGGGCCGCGCGGAGCGGAGCGGTGGGAGGTGGATGGGGGGGTGGGTGCGGGCGGGGCGCGGCGGGGGCAGGGCCGGGGCGCGGCGCCGGGAGGGGCCGGGCACACGCACGGCCGCGAGCCAACTTCCGGCCCCCGCAGGCCGCGCGCCGCTTCGCCCCGCCCCGCGCTCCCCATTGGCTCAGCCCCGCCCGGAGCGCGCCGCTCATTGGCTCGGCCGGCTCTCCTTCTTCTTTTCCTAATATGGAAGCGCTGACAGGAGCGTACCAAGCTGGCGGGGGGAGCGCCGCGGCATTACGGCGCCGTAGCGCCGCGTCCCGGGCTGCGCCGCGCCGCGTCCCGACCGCGTCCCGTCGGGGCGGTGCGGAGCGGCCCCGTGGCGGCGGGGCGGGAGCGGGGCCCCACGCGGGAGCGGCCCCGCCTGTCCCACCCGCCGGGTCGGGGGGTCCCGCGCATCCCGGAAGAGAGCGCCGACCGCTTCCGGTTCCGCTTCCCCGGACCGGACCGGAGCCGTCACCATGGTGGGGCGCGGGCGGGAACGGCTGAGGGCGGCGGGCAGGGCCGGGGGGGGACGGGACGGGGTGGGGATGGGGTTAGGGTTTGGGATGGGGGTGGGTCCGGGCGCTGACGCTGTGCTGTGCCCCGCAGACTGCCACGCTGCGCCCGTACCTGAACGCGGTGCGTGCCACGCTGCAGGCCGCCCTGTGCCTGGAGAACTTCTCCTCGCAGGTGGTGGAGCGCCACAACAAACCCGAGGTGGAGGTCAGGTACGGGTCCCGCCCGCCCCGGCTGTGTCTGTGCACCCGGTGGTGGACGGCTGTTCCCTGCCCGAGGTTGCTCGGAGCTGCCCTGGGTTCCCCGTCCTTCACCCCGCGCGTTGGGTGCTGGGAGAGCTGCAGAGCGGGATCCTGGTGTAGGAGTGAACGCTCTGCATCTCCAGGAACCCCGCAGCTCCCCACCCACGTACCAGTGAGCGCTGAGCCGTGAACGCTTCCCTGCTGATCAGTCCTGACCTTACTTTGCTCCCACAGGAGCAGCAAGGAGCTGCTGTTGCAGCCGGTGATCATCAGCAGGAATGAGAAGGAGAAGGTGCTCATTGAGGGCTCCATCAACTCCGTGCGTGTCAGCATCGCTGTCAAACAGGTGTGGAGACGGGGTGGTTGGGTGGGGGAGGGGGGCTGGCAGCTTGCACCACTGTGGGGAAGCCTCATTTCCCTTTCCTCTCTGCAGGCCGATGAGATCGAGAAGATCCTGTGCCATAAATTCATGCGGTTCATGATGATGAGGGCTGAGAACTTCTTCATCCTACGCAGGAAGCCCGTGGAGGTGAGGGGGGTGGCAGCAGAGCAGCTCCCAGCTCTGCTCCCAGGGGACTGCGGTGCAGATCTGGGCTGCATTGTCGTCGTGCTGTGCTCTCATAGCTCTCATACTGCTCCTTTTTTCCTCAGGGCTACGACATCAGCTTCCTAATCACCAACTTCCACACGGAGCAGATGTACAAGCACAAGCTTGTGGACTTCGTGATCCATTTCATGGAGGAGATCGACAAGGAGATCAGTGAGATGAAGCTCTCTGTCAACGCCAGGGCCCGCATCGTGGCAGAGGAATTCCTCAAGAACGTGAGGCTCTGGGAATGTCCCTTCTCTTTGCAGCAGAGCCCGTGGTTGGGGGGGGGGGTGTGCTTTGGTGCGGTTTATGCCCATCCTGGGACACGGGGGGTGACTGTAGGCATTGCTGCTCACTCTTCCAGTGGCGTTGAGACCCTCCAAGTGAGCTGAGGGTGGGCAGAGCTGGGGGGTGCAGTACAAGATGTGCCAGTGCTGACGGGCGCCTGGCCTCTGTCTTGCCTTGCAGTTCTAGGCCGTGCCGTGACTCCATGGCTTCCCGGTGCCTGCAGAGCCGCACGCCGGGGGTCTCCCACTCTGGCGAAGGAGAGCTGGGCCCCCGGCTGCGAACCCGTCTCCTCGCTGGCCGGGGCAGGGGCAAACCGGGCTTGTGCGTGCATGGGGCCGAGCGGCCCCGCTCCCCGTCCTGTCGCATTGTGTTTTATAAAGAGTTACTTGCTGTACCCCCCTCGGCTCCCTGCTGTGTTAAGGGGGAGGGGGGGTAATGCGTGGGGGCGGGGCTACATGGCAAGAGGGGGCGGGGAAATGGTCTGGGGGCGGGGCCAGGAACGGCACCATGACAACGGTAAACAGTAGGGGCAGTCCCTCCGGTGCTGGGAGGAGTGGGAGTGGCCCGGGTGGGTGCTGGGGGAGGGATGGGGGGCACAGAGCGGCCTGGGGGAAGGGTTTGGGTGGGGCACTGGTTCAGGTGATGGGGGAGCAGCTGGAGTGGGGCTGCAGGAGGGGATGCAAGGCTTAGGGCTGCTGGAAGCCCCTTGCATCCTCCATTGGGTGAGGATATGGTGCAGGGAGATCCCCTGCACTGCGTGGAGTGGGGCAGAGCTGCTAGCAGCCTCCCTCACCCCCAGATTGCCCCACATCCACTCAAAAGCAGGGCCGTGGGCACACACAACCCAGGGAGGGGAGTTCCTGGAGGGCACGCTGTGAGGCTGCGGTATTGGCATGAGGATTGAGAAGGTAGCGAATGCTGCAGCAGGAGCACCCGGCAAGGTGCAGCGTGTGCAGGCAGGTGGGTGCCTGCTCCCTGCCCTTCAGGGTCAAGGGAACGTGAGAGTGTACCCTGTCTGAGTGGGGCTCATCTGAGGCTGTCCCATGGGTCACGGGACTCTTGCAGGCTGCAGCCGTCCCCAGTTCTCCCCCGAGCAGCTGAAACAGGCCAAGCTGCATGTGGAGAAGGCCATCAAGGTGAGGGCCTGCTCCTGCCCCAGCGTGTCTCCCACATTCACTTGGCATGAGGGCTGAGCTCCCCAGGGTGCACAGCTTAGCCACGACATCTCCCCACCCAGGAGAAGAAGATCTTTATGCTGCAGGGCCGCTACCCTGTGATCCGCCGCCTGCTGCGTGCACGGGGCTGGGTGGAGAGGAAGACACCAGGCATGGTGCAGCAGCAGGAGGCAGGTGGTGGTTGTGCCAAACTCAGCGCAGGACAGCACAGGGTGCAGCTGTCCCTGGAGACCCTGTGCTCCTCGTGGCCGCCCAGCGAGGAGGATGAGGAGGAAGAGCAGCTGGACGAGGATGACCCTGATGGCATCCATGAGCTCATGGTAGCAAGGAGGGCTATGACTCCCCGCATGATGCAGGAGGACCATCACTGGGGAGGGGGTGAGGATGCAGAGTAAGAGGGTCGCACCTCACTCAACCCCTTGTCCCCCCAGTCCCGCCTGGTGCAGGACCAGGTGCCATACTTCATCTGGAGCACCCGCTGCAGTGCTGCGGAGAGCTGTGTCCTGCGACCAGACCAGGTGGTGAACCACTATGCCCAAGGAGGCTGCCTCACCACCAAGGTGGGGGCATGGGGACCTTCCCTGGGGGGGGGCACAGGGTGCGCGCTGGGACTGCCACCCTTCCCCACACAGGAGGGGCTGTGCCTCACCCTGCGCAACCTGCCCTGGTTCGACCAAGCCGACCCCGACACCTTCTTCCCTCGCTGCTACCGGCTGAGTGCTGTGGATGAGCGCCAGGCCTTCATCGGTGAGCTGGGGGTCGGTGCAGTAAGGGCTCATGGTCCCCACGTCCCCAGAGTGGCTTTGGGCTGGGCAACACCTCCTCTCTAACTGCAGAGGATTTCCGTCTCACTGCCGCGCGCAGCCTGCTCAAAGTGGCCCTGGAAAGGGCTGAGGATGAGCATACAGTGCTGGACCCGTCCCCAAAACCTAGCGATGCTCCAGGTGAGGTGCTGAGCCCCCCGACCCCAAGCACGGTACAGTGCTCCATCCCTTACCCTGTGCCACCCCCGTAGCAGAGGGGCCGGCCCCCCCGTTGCCCCCACAGCTGGTGGAGGAGGCTCTGCGGGTGTGCAGGGGGCACCTGGGCAGCATGGCCCACCGGGACATCGACGGGGACACGCAGCCCCCCAGCCCCAGCTGGGACAGCTTCCTGCAGGGCTACTACCGCGTGGTGCAGTGAGTGCCGGCAGCGGGGTGGGAAAAGCTGGGAAGGCAACCGCTGAGCCACCCCCCCACCCCATATCACAGCGAGGGGGCCGTGCTGCAGCTGAGCATGGAGCAGCGGGAGCAAGGCCGCAGCGTGCTGCAGGGCCTGGCGGGGCAGCTGCCCCAGCTGTGCATGGAGGGCGAGCGCAACGTCTGGATCCTCAAACCCAGGGCTGCATCCCGGGGCAGAGGTAGGACGGGGGGACACGGGGGTCCCCAGGCACCACGGGGTCCCCACGCGCTGCCACATCCACAGGCATCGTGTGTGCAGCACGGCTGGACCAGCTGCTGCAGCTGGCAGGCGGCACGGGGCGGAGGGGCCGCTGGGTGGTGCAGAAGTACGTGGAGCGGCCGCTGCTCATCTTCGGCACCAAGTTTGACGTGCGGCAGTGGTTCCTGGTGACCGACTGGAACCCGCTGACCATCTGGTTCTACCGCGAGTGCTACCTGCGCTTCTGCTCGCAGCCCTTCTCCCTGCGCTGCTTGGATGCGTGAGTGCGGTTCCACGCTCTGCGTGCCCTCCCCCGGCTCTCACAGAGCTCTAGTCCCACCCCAGCCCACCACCACGTCCCTCAGTGCCACATATATGCATTCCTCGATCATCTCCAGGGATGATGACCCCCTGGGTGTCCTGTGCCAGCTCCTCACCGCTCACTCTGAGATGAAATTATTCCTAATGCCCAACTGAAGCTTGCTTGCTTTCTCCCCCCTCCCAGGGCTGTCCACCTCTGCAACCAAGCGGTGCAGCAGCACTGCCGCCCAGGGTTATTCCGGCACCCGCGGCTGCCAGCGGACAACACGTGGTCGTGCCACCAGCTGCAGGCTTACCTGGCACAGCAGGGCCAAGCTGGCGCCTGGGCCGAGGTGATGGTGCCAGGCATGAAGGCGGCGGTGGTGCGGGCGGTGCAGTGCTCGCAGGGCTTGGTGCGGGGCCGGAAAGGCAGCTTTGAGCTCTATGGGGCCGATTTTATTTTCGGCGAGGACTTCCGACCCTGGCTGCTGGAGATCAATGCCAGCCCCACCATGGCGGGCAGCACGGCGGTGACGCGACGGTTGTGTGCCAGGGTGCAGCACGACACGCTGCGCGTCGTCATCGACCGCCGGGATGACCCCAAGTGCCCCACGGGAGCCTTTGAGCTCATCTACAAGCAGGTGGGGTGGGGAGCCTGGGGGGACGGTAAGGGGCTGTGGGGAAGGGGGTCACGGCCCTGTGCTCCCCACGTGTCCCAATACAGGCGGCTGTGCCCACCGTGCACTACATGGGACTGAAGCTGGAGGTGGAGGGCTGCTCCCTGCGCAGACCACGCCGCGCTTCCCACTCCCTGGCTGCAGCAGGGAAAGCACAGAACAGGGCCTTGCCACCCGCCGTGCGGAAGCAGCCCCTGGGGGCTCTGCCCCAGCTCAGAGGGATGAGGGGCCATCCCCGTGTGCCCATCACACCCCACCAGGGAACTCTCCCCTGCCTCGGCCCCCTGCCCCTGCTGCGGGGCACTCGGCCCTACAGCATGGAGGAGGGACGTGGGGCTCTGGGGCGGGCAAAGAGGAGTGGTGATGGCCCACTATGCCCCAACCCCTCTCGGTGGAAATAAATTTGTGAGTGGGAGTGAGCTACGTGACTTCATATTGGGGAGGCTGGGGGAGGGGCACGTTGTCAGCCTCCCCCACCTTGAAGACATAGGGCTGCGGGCAGGAACTGGGGCAGCCAGGGACACCCCCAACATCCGCCCCAGATAGGAACTGGGTCGCAGGGAGGGAGGGGGCTGTGGTTACCAGCACTGACTCAGCCCCCGGGGTGGGGGCTACACAGGAAAAATGTGGGGAGCGTAAGTGGGACAGAGAAATGCTGTTTGTTGGCATGCAGAGATTTATTGGGGAGGGAGAGGCGGGGGGGGCAGCCCCAGCAGGCGCAGAGTGCGAAGGAAGTGGGGAGGGGGGGGAGCACACAGCACCGTGTGGGGCAGCACCAGCTGCTGCAGGTGGAGGTGGAGGGGCAGGCGGTGGTGTGGGGACAGCTGCAGCTGGGACATCAGCTCTGCATCCAGCACCTGCAGGGGATCATTTTTTTTAGGGGACCACAGAATAGAGCAGCAGTCCCTCCTTTGCTGCACTGTTTACCTGTGTGTGGGGTGTGGGGGTCTCCTGGGGGGGCAGCAAGAAGGGCTCCCCCAGCACTGTGCCCACGCGGGATGCATGCTGGTGGTCACCCAGGGCCGGGCACAGCAGCAGCGTCAGGTGCACCTGGAGCTGCTCGGGGAAAGCTGCAGGGAGGGGAGGACATGGGGCTGGTGGCACCGTGGGGTGGTGGTACCGGGGAAACATAGGGGGGGCTCTCACCGGTGCGAGGCTGCAGCTGGAGCAGGGCACAGCCCCCCGCCGCCCCCAGCAGCCGGTAGCGGGTCAGGGTGCTCTTCACCTCCCCACGGGCCACGCTGCGGCGTCCTGGCGATGGCACTGCCACCACCTCGGGGTTGGAAGGCACAGCTTCAGCACACTGCTTCTCCCTCCCCGCCGCCCCCAATCCTCCCAGAGTCCCCACACGCCCCTTACCGCTGCCGTGTCCCCTTTCTGCTGCCAGCGCAGCCCCACACGGATCTCGCCCTCTGCTTCTGCTGGGACCCCCACAGTGACAGCGCTGAGGGGACACAATGAGAGGGCAGACCCTCACGCTGCTGGGGAGGGAGACACACGGGTGGGCACTCACCTGTAGGTGGCCGGGAACTGCCCCGTGCGTCGGGTAGCGGTGAAGGAGCGCTGCAGCTGCTCCGTGGCACGGCGACAGCACGACAGCAGCACGAGGCCAGAGCACTCCCTATGGGACGCGGTATCTCAGAGGCCCCCCCAGGATCCTTCCTACCCCCAATCCTAAACCCACTCCTATACCTGGCGGGTGCCTTCACCACGTGCAGCTCTGCGGGCAGCCCCAGGCGTCGGCGTAGTGCAGGCAGCAGTGCAGTCAGGCTCAGCTCCCCGGGGCGACCTGGGGGGGTGTGGGGGTCAGCACCAGATGTGTCTCCCCCTGGGCTGCCTCAGCCCCCCCAGCACTCACCCAGCACAGGCAGACCAGTGGGCTTGCTCACAGCCAGCAGGGCTCCTGTGGGGCGGGAGAAGGGTCAGTTCCCACTCCTGACCACCCAACACCCACCCGTGTCCAGCCCTCCTCTCCTCCCTTACCTTCCTGGTGCACAACCGAGGCTTCCAGCAGCCCCAGCACGGCGTCAGGGTCCCGCAGTCGCCCCTTCCTATGGGGAGAGTGAGATGGGGGCACACGCGAGTCTC
Organism: Callipepla californica brunnescens; assembly: GCA_023055505.1. Classification (NCBI taxonomy): domain Eukaryota; kingdom Metazoa; phylum Chordata; class Aves; order Galliformes; family Odontophoridae; genus Callipepla; species Callipepla californica. The sequence goes on from JALIRH010000015.1 coordinate 7,768,583, forward strand.
CCCCACTTGCCCCACGGGTGGGTGAGTGCGGCCCCACGCACGCCACCCCATGTGCTCCCATTGAGCCAACACCCCCACATCCCAAACTCTCCGTGTGCCCCGCACCCACAGCCTCGCAACACCCACTCGTGTCTCCGCTCTCACGCTCCGCGTCCCCACGCGTGTGCACCTCCGTGTGCCCCAAAGCCTGCCCCCACACAGCCCACGACCCCGCGCATTTACATCAGAGCACCCACGCGTGTCGCACGCGCGCCCCCCACGCACTAACCCCGCGGTGCGCGCCCCCTGCCCCACGCGCGCCGCCACACGCGCGGTACCGCCGCAACCCGCCATGACCGCACTGCGCCTGCGCGGCCGGCGGACCGCTGGGCGGTACGCCCCGCTTTGACCATAGAGCCGGGCCTCCGGGCGTATAGAGCGGCCGCCTGCCTGCGGCCATAGAGAACCGGAAGTGTGGGTAGAGCGTCTCAGCCCGGTGAGCCGGTGCGGGGCGGCGGGGCGCGGTGCCCGCGGCGAGGAGCGGAGGTGGGGCCGCGGCCGTGGGGGACCGCGCCCGGGAGCGGCCCTGCGGCTGTCACGGGTGGGCGGGCACGGGAAGCGGGATGGAGGGCCTGGAGGTCCTCGCTGGGGAGGGGGGTGCCCTCACTCTGTGTCCCTGCAGGCAGCTATGGCGTCTCGAGGTGGGCCCCGTGCTGCTGGCACCGATGGCAGCGACTACCGGCACCGGGAGCGCGTGGCCTCGCACTACCAGATGAGGTGGGTGTCGTGGAGCCTCCGCTCCCCATCACGGCTGTGGCAGGGTGGTGTCCCCTCCGGGCCACGTCCCCATCAGGGCCGTGACCCTGTGGGGCCGTGACCCTATGGGGCCGTGACCCTGTGCTGTCCCCACAGCGTGGCCCTGAAGTCTGAGATCAAGAAGCTGACCTACGTGCACGTGGTGCTGTGGCTGCTGCTGCTGGCACAGATGTGTGTGGGACACCTCAAGCTGCTGCCCCACGACCGCGTGGCCATGCCCTACCAGTGGGAGTACCCGTACCTGCTCAGCATCCTGCCCTCACTGCTGGGCCTGCTGTCCTTCCCCCGCAACAACATCAGCTACCTGGTGCTGTCCATGATCAGCGCCGGGCTGTTCTCGGTGGCGCCGCTCATCTATGGGGCCATGGAGATGTTCCCCATGGCTCAGCAGCTCTATCGGCACGGCAAGGCGTACCGCTTCATCTTCGGCTTCTCCGCCGTCTCCGTCATGTACCTGGTGGTGGTGGTGGCCGCCCAGGTGCACGGCTGGCAGCTCTACTACAGCAAGAAGCTGCTGGACTCATGGTTCACCAGCACGCAGGAGAAGAAGAAGAAATGAGCGGGGTTGGGTGGAGGCTCCGTGTGCCACGCATGGGGCGTTTGGGGGCCGCCGGCGGTGCTGCGGGGCGGCTGCTGCGGGTGTGGAGGTCCCTGGGGCTGAGCCCGGCGCTGGGGCTCCGATCGCGCGTCACCGTACGGAAATAAAGCCCCTCCCGTGCTTTCCCCACTCGTGTCTGCGCCGCCGCAATCAGGTCGCGGGCGGGGCCGCACGTGCTGCCGGAGGAATGCGGCGGGGCCGGCCCGGGGCGGGGATCCGACCCCGGCGGTGCGAGCGGAGCTCGGCTGCGGAGCTGTCGGCCATGGGCTGCCCGGTGCGCGCCGTCGCTCTGCTCTCCTCCGCGCTGCTGCTGCTGCTGCCGCCGCCCGGCCGGCCCGCAGTGCTCCGCCCGCGGGTTTCCGCCAACTTCGTGAGCTCCGGGGCGGTGGGAATGGGGAACGGGGAGCGGGGGTGACGGGCGGGGCCGCGCTGATCCCCGTCTCTTTGCTTGCAGGAGTGCCGGGCCAGCGGTGAGTGGGGCCGCGGGGCTGCGGTGCCGGTGTGCGGGGCGGCGGCGGCGGCTGCGGGGGGAGGGGGGTCCCGGGGTGGGGGCATCGCCGGTGGGGTCGAGATCGGGGCCGGACTTGGAGCTTGGAGGTGCGGGGCGGTTCCCGGCGCGCGGGGTTCCCCTTTGTAAGGGGATCCCTGTGCGTGGGGATCCCCCTCGCTATGGGATTTCGGTGCTGGGGGATCCCCCTCGGGAGGACGTTCCCGGTGCGAGGGATGCCCCGTGCGCGGCTCTTCCTCTCCCGGCAGCCGACGGCACGCTGAGCCGGCCCCGTTGCCGCCGGGGAGCCCCCACCGGGCCCCCGCTGACCCCCCCGGCCCTGGCGCTGAGCACGACGCGGCTGTGCCAGCCCTCGCTGCCCTGCCAGCCCTGCCTGCGGGTGCGCCTGGCCGTCCCGGCCTCAGGTACGGGCTGTGCTCCGGGACAGACTCCCCTTGTCCCGCTGGGGGAGCCCTGGGAGGGGACACCCTGCCCACGGGCTCGTCCCACCCATGTCAGCAACCACCGGCGTCCTGCAGGAATCCATGGGCTGCAGCTTGACTTCCTGGAGCTGGGCTCCAACCGGGCAGGCTGGCTGCAGGTGTGGCGGCGGCACCGGGCACGGAGCAGTGTGCCGGTGAGTGCGGGGCACCCTGCGGGGATGGGGGTGGGCGTTGGGGCTTCGTTCACCCCCCGCACCCCGCAGTGGCAGGTTCAGTTTGACTGCTTCCCGGCGGAAAGCGGGCGCCGGGTCCTGGTCACCCTGCGTACCATCCCTGACCGAGGCCTGGCCATCAGCCACAGCCACGTGGTTGCCACCGAGCTGCAGGGTAAGGCTAAAAGGGAGACGGGTGCCTGTAACGGCTGGCACCGGCTGACCCCCCCCGTGCTCCCCAGGACCCGTCTTCACCCACACCTGGCTCCCTGAAGAGCGGGCCATCGAGGTGGCCGTGCCCGAGGGCCCTGCGCTGGCGGTGCGGCTGTGCCACCAGCTGGCCCTGGAGTGTGAGGAGCTGCCACAGCCCTTCCACCGCCAGGTAACAGCCAGCGGGGTGCGGTCCTTGGGGGTCCCTGCACTCCCAGCACGCTCACATCACCTCTGTGCCCGCAGCCCCTGGTGCCAGGTGGCCACCACGTCTCGCTGCCCTACGAGTTCCTGGTGCCCTGCCTTTGTATTGAGGTATGTTGCTATCCCCCGTGTGCACCCATCTGCACAGTGAGGGGACACAGGTGGCACACACACTGTGCTCTGCTCCCCAGGCCTCTTACCCACACCGTGACAGCCTGCGCAGCAAGCGCTGCCCCTTCCGTGAGCGGCCGGACGCCTGTGAGTACCCCAAGGGACCCCAGGGAGGGGACACCGTCCCCTGGCCATCCCACTCATGTCATCCCCACAGACGGCCCTGAGCTGTGGTCCTCGGTGCGCTTCCATGACTACAGCAGCAAGGAGCAGATGGCCATGGTGCTGAGTGCCAGCTGTCCCCTGCACCCCCGGGCCACCCTGTGCTGGAGGGAGGTGGCAGCTGAAGCTGCACCGTGCCACGACGTCCCCAACTCCACCGCCAGCGAGGAGGAACAGGTGAGGGGATGTGGCTGCAGGGCACCCTCTGGACCCTGGGATGCACAACGTGCAGTGCATATCTGGGGACGGATGGTGCCACTCTCTCTGACCCTTGCCAGGCGTACACACTGGACAGCGTGGATGTGCACCCCCTGCTCTGCTTCAGGGTAAGCCCCCGGGGTGGCACCGGCTGGGAGGGTGCCAGGGAGGGGGCACAGCTGACCCCACGTCCCCTCCGCAGTTCTCCTACGGGAACAGCAGTCACGTGGAGTGCCCCCACCACACAGGTGAGCCCATGGGTTTGGGATGCCGGGCTCTCCCCCTCGGGCACTTCATCATGCCACGGTGTGTGCCCTCTTTCCACCAGACACTGCTTGGAACGTGTCCCTGAGTGCCCGGGGACTGCAGCTCCACCTGCGCCTCACCTCCCGCGTCCCCGCGTCCTTCAGCGCAGCACTGTGTCAGCGCCGGGGCGGGCACTGTGAGCCCGAGGCCCCCGTCTACACCGTCACGCGGGTAAGCGATGTAGCACAGAGGAGCTCAGGGGGGACAAGCCGTGCCACGCTGACCCTGCCTTGTGCTTTGCAGCCGGAGAGCTCTGCTCCAGGAGAGCTGGCGCTGCTGCTGCCGGTGCAGGTCCTGGGCAGCTGTGTGTTGGTAAGGTGACACCCGGCCCTGTTGTGCTACCCACTTCAGGGTGGGGGGCCAAACCCCAAGTCCTGCCCCACCTCATCCGTCTCCCTTTTTCCCCCCCAGGTCTGGCGCTCAGACGTGCGCTTCGCCCGCAAGCAGCTGCTGTGTCCCGATGGTAAGCACAGCCCCAGGGGTGGTGGGGGCCGGGTGGGGTGTCGTGGCTGCCCGCTCACTGCCCCCGTCCCAGTCTCACACAGGCATTTCGGGCTGCTGGGGCTGGTGCTGGTGCTGGGGCTGGTGATGACCGTGCTGCTCCTGAACTGCCGCAGCACCTGGAGGATGCGCAACGGTGAGGGGCAGCGGTTTGGGCACGAGATGGGGCACCCCAGAGATGGGGAGGCTCCCAGGGAGGTGGGATGCTGCAGTCCCACTGGGGCTGCTCAGAGCAGGGCTGTCACGGGTGTCCCTTCTGTCCTGCAGATGCAGCAGCCTGCGGCCGCCCCGTGCTGCTGCTGTACTCTCCGGACTCGGAGGAGCACCTGGCCCTGGTGTGCGCCCTGGCTGAGCTGCTGCGCGTGGGGCTGGGCTGTGAGGTGCGCCTGGACCTGTGGGAAGCAGGCGGCGTGGGGCGAGCGGGGGCCCTGCCCTGGCTCTATGCGCAGCGCAGCCACGTGGGCCGCGAGCGCGGCACCGTCCTGCTGCTCTGGAGCCGGGGCAGCGCTCGGCTCTTCCGCTTATGGCGAGGGGGTGAAGGCGGCGGGGAGCCCCGCGATGCGCACGATGTTTTTGGGGCGGCCATGGCGTGCTTGCACGGGGAGCTGGGGGCGGCGGGGCGAGGCCGGGGCTGGGTGCTGGTGTACTTCAGCCGGCTCTGCAGCCCTCGCGATGTGCCCCGGCCCCTGCGGCCCCTGCCCACATTCCGCCTGCCCCAGGAGCTGCCCGGGCTGCTGGGCGCGCTGCGGGGCGGCCCACCGGCCTCCTCCAGGCACCTCCACGGCCGTGCCAAGGGGCTGCTGCTCCGGCTGCTGGAAGCTGAGGCCAGCAAGGGGGTGGCAGGGGGCGGCTCTGGTGGGGGCCAGCTTCAGCCTGCTGGCACCTGAGTGCCCGCAGCGGGGCTGAGCTTGGGCAGAACGTGGGCTGAGGGCCACGAGGAGGACCGAGGCCCTAGATGGGGCTGGGCTGAGTGAGCTGCTGCGGGACCGTGCCCCGGGCTGGAAGACCGGAACGGAGCAGGGTGGGCACAGCCCTGGCACTGGGCAGCTGCTGTGGCGGAGAGAGCGGGCCCTGCACGGGTGAGGCCGCGGCTGGGAGAGGCAGCGGGGCAGCTCCTGCCATGGAGGGGTGCCCGGCACACCCGGACGGGCTGCTCACGCCCGGTCGTGGCCGCAGCTTTGTGCGTGGCTGCGTGGATCGGAATAAAAGCGCTGTTTACGTTTCCCCGCGTCGCTTTCTCCGGTGCCCCGGGGGCTGTGAGCTGCTGGGGTCGGCACTGCGTGGGGACAGCGCGGCGAGGACGGGCCGCGCGGGGCAAGCCGGGCCACGCCGCTCCGGTGCGGGGCAGAGCGGGGCAGGCCCCACCCCGGGGCGGTCCCGGGAGCCCGGGAGCGGAGCAGGAAGCGGGAGTCGACGGCGGTGGTGGCGGCGGGGCCCGTGGGCCGGGAGCGGGGCTGTGGGGCCGGGGCCATGGGGCGCCCCGGCCCCACCGGGCGCACGGTGCTGCTGCTGCTGCTGCTGCTGGCGGCGGGCGGGCGCGGGGCTCCCCGCGACGCCGTGTCCTGCTCCCAGGTGGGTCGGCGCGGCGGGGGCTGTAGGGCAGCAGGGCCGGGCCGAGCCTCACGTCCCGCCCGCAGGGCCTCGCCTGCCGCCTGCTCGGTAAGTGCCCGCGCCCGCGGCCCCGCTGCCGGGATGAGAGGAGCGGGGCTGACGCGGGTCCCGCTCTCCCGCAGACGCCGACGTGCTGTGCGGGACGGAGCCCGCGGCGCCGGGCCCGGGGCTGGCGGTGCTGCGGCTGCGGCTGGAGCCGGCGCTGCGCTGCTCGGGGCCGGACGGCTGCTCGCCGTGCCTGCGGGCCCGCCTGCATGTGGGCCTCGAGCCCGAGGACGGCGACGCGGGGACGGCCGCCGAGCCCCGGCGCGACGTCAGCGCGCTGCTGCTGCTCTCCGCGCACGGTTACGCGTCCTCCCGCTGCGTGGCCGTGGAGGTCCGGGCGTCCTCCGCGCCGCCCCGCGGGCCGCTGGTACGTGGGTGCTGTGGTTGGATGTGGGGCTGCGGGCCGTGGCACGTGGGATGTGTGCACGGTGCCGTGGTTTTCCTGCGCAGGGCTCCGTGCGGTTCCGCTGCTTCGAGGCACCGCTGGGCTCTGAGCTGCACGTCACCGCGTACAGCAGCGCACGCAGCCGCCGCCGGCTGAGCCAGAGGCAGCGGGTGCCAGGTGAGCCCCGGCCCTGCTGCCCGGCCCCGTGCCCTCCTCACCCGCTGAGCCTGCTTGCTATTCCTACAGACTGCTCGTGGCCTGCTGCACAGGCTGCCATCCCGCTGTGCCAAGGTAGGAATGCGTGGCTCCGTGCTGGGGCTCCGGGATGGCCGTGTCCCCATTGTGGGAGGCATCGGGGTACCCAGTGCGGGGTGCCCTGATCCGCCTGCATGCAGTGCCCAGGCTGCAGGTGTCCCCGGGGCTGGCGGCGGTGCTGGTGGAGGTGCAGATGGCCACAGTGGGGCTCAACTACACCCTGCGGCTCTACCACAACCACAGCCATGGCACCGGTGGGTCGGGACACGTGGTGACAGCGGTGAGTGTCAGCCCCTTTCTGTCCCCATCGCTGCTGTAGTTGCCCTGCTGTGGGGCGGTGTGCTGTGGGGTGACCCACATCTTGATTCTGGTCGCAGAGCGGACCCATGAACTACAGCGTGCCGCTGGAGGAGGTGCTGCCCTGCCTCTGCCTGCAGGTAGGAGCTGGGCAGGGCGCTGCAGGGACGCAGTGGGAGGTGGGAAGGCGTCACCATCCCAGTGAGGTCAGCTGGGTGTGAACAGCACAGGCACCCTAAATCATTTTTCTGCTCTCTCTTTTCTCCCTCCAGGTTTGGCCAGAGATTCAGGACCCACTGCGGGCCACCCTCTGCCCCTTCTCCCATGGTACCCAATTGGGGTGGCACATGCATAGGGGTTCTGGGACATGGGCAGATGCTGTGGTGCACCAAGACCCCTGGAGGCCCCCACACAGACCTCTCTCCCCATGCAGATGCAGCAGCGTGGGAGCGGCTGTGGGTGCAGACCCAGCTGGTGCTGCATGATGTGGGGCAGGCACTCTCCTGCTCCGTCTCTGCACCCTGCGACCTCCCAGCTGAGCTGGTGCCCTGCTGGAGCCCGGCACCTGCTGTTCCGTGCCAAGCCCTGCCCGGCCTGCAGCAGCCCGTCACCGGGCAGGTGAGTGTCCCCATGGGGCCAGAACACACCAAGGGGATGTATGGCACTGATGGGCTGCCCTCTGCCTGCAGGGACCACAGGAATTCCAAGCGCTGCAGCCACACCCCAATCTCTGCGTGCAGGTACAAGGCACCCCTGCCCCACAGCCGCCCCACAGCTGCCCTATGGCCATCCTTTCCAGCCCATTCTCTCCTGTAGGTGAGGAGCAGTGGGAGGGTCCAGCTGACACAGTGCCTGCGGGACCATCAGCATCCAGCAACGCTGCCCGGCCGTGCAGATGACATCCTGTTGATGGAGCCTGGGCGGAACACGTCGCTCTGTGTTCTGCAGAGGGGCAACTGCACGCCACTTGCCAGCTTCACCGCTGTGGTAAGGTCCCCTTGGTCCCCATGGGTAGGGGGCACTGCCACCGTGCCTCTGGTTTAGCTGTACCCCCCACAGGGGGACGGCCGCCCGGGGCTGCTGGAGCAGCAGCTGCAGGAGGACGTGGCATCGGGGCAGTGTGTGCAGGTCAGTGTGTGGGCAGCATCTGGTGGGCATGGGTGGGCTGCAGATGACTGTAGATTGTGTCCTTGGGCCCACAGCTCTGGCGTCCTGAAAACGGCAGCGGGGTCACGCTCTGGGCTTGTCCCATGCACAAGTGTGAGTATAAGGGAGGAGTGCTGCGGGTGCCAGCAGTGACAGATGGGTGCTGATGCTGTGCTCCACAGATGTGCGTGCCCGCTGGGCGCTGGCATGGCTGGGGGTGCTGGTGTGTGCCGCCTGCATCCTGCTGCTGCTGCTGCTGAAGAAGGAGGACGTGAAGGGTGAGCACGGATGGGGCTGCACGCAGCCAAAACTGCACGCTGAGCACTGTGTGTCCCCCTCTCTGCTCCCCACAGGTTGGCTCAAGTCGCTGCGCGCTGGCTGTGGCTCCAAGGGTGAGTAGTGGGGATCACTCTGTGGGGCTGGGCCCTCCATGGGACCGCCTCCACGGGGTTTTTGGGGATGCCACTGATGCTGTCCCACAGCCCCGCTACAGGGACACCGTGCACTCCTCCTGCACGCGGCCGAGCCGGTGGCAGAGCGTGCAGCCTGTGCGCTGGCGGCGGCCCTGCGCCCACTGGGGATGGTTGTGGTGGCCGCACCGGGCGGTGGCAGCGGGGGTGGCAGCCTGGGGGCCGCTGCCGTGGCTGCATGCACTGCACCGGAGGGCACTGCGGAGTGGGGATGCCATCATCCTCCTCCTGTCCCCGGCGGCTGAGGCCGCTGCCCGGCGGTGGGAGGATGCGGCCGGGGGAGCGTCAAGGGCTAGGGATGCTTCCAGTGGCCCCAGCCCTCTGCACGACCCTGGCCATGAGGTGGAACCATGCGAAGCCTTTGCCGCAGCCCTGTCCTGTGCCATCCCGGTGCTGTCTGCGGGTACCGGGCGCTACGTGGTGGCTCGCTTGGAGCCCACGGTGACATCGGTGCCCCAAGTGCTGCGGGCAGCCCCAGCCTTTGTGCTGCCCAGCGAGGCGGTGGGCTTCCTGCAAGCGCTGTCGGGACGGCGTGGCTGCCGGCTGGAGCCCTACGCGGCCGCGGTGGCCGAGAGGTTGCGGAGAGCGCTGGGCGAATAAAGAACGCTGCGGCCCGAAGTCTTCGGTGTGGCTGTGAAAAAAGGGCGGCGGCGCCTTTAAGGCGGTTCCAAGAAGGCGGCGCGGATTGGCTGTTGGGGGAGGGGCGGGGCGTGAAGCGCGCCGCCGATTGGCGGAGGGAGGCGGGAGCTGAGTCAGCGGGCGCGGCGCACGCCGAGGGGCGGGGCTGGAGGATGGGGCCGCGGCGGCGCCTGGCGGCCGCGCTGCTGCCGCTACAGGGCGGGCGCGGGGGGGCCCGGCTCCGGGCCGCGCTGCTGGGGGCCGCGCTCCTCGGGGGGGTCCTCATGGGCACCGCGGGCAGCGACACCCCCCCGGGGGACGGGGCCGAGCCCTGCCGAGCTTGCCGCGGCCTCGCCGAGAGCTTCAGCAGGGTGCGGAGCTGGGGCGGGGAGGGGACAGCACGGCGGGGGGAGGGGGGAGACACGGGGGTGTATGGGGGTGATGGGGGTCGTGGTGGTGGGGGTATGTTGGTGCTGTTTGGGGGCTGATGCTTTTTGGGGGGGTTGACAGCCTGTGCTGGGGTCTGAGAGGGTGATGGGATGAGGATGCAGGTGGCAGTGCTGGGGGGGGGGGACAAAGGGCGACAGTGTGGAGGGCACGGGGGGTGATGTGGTGTGGTGGGGGGGTGGCATGGCTCTGGGGGAGGCAGAGGGGGTGACTTGGGAATGACAGCAGTGCAGGTGAGGACGGTCCCCAGGGAGCTGGGCTGCAGGTAACCCTGGATTGGGGGTGTATCCATGGCGGGGGGGGGGGGGGGGGCTCAGCTGCGGGGTCCCACGATGCCTGGGCCGCCCCCCCTCCGCATACCCAGGGAATGGAGCGAACAGAGCACGAAGGCTTCGGTGGGGGCAACACAGCCTGGGAGGAGGAGAAGCTGGCCAAGTACAAGCACAGGTGAGCTGGTGCCCATCGTGGGGTGGGACAGGCCTTGGAGATCCCCCGTAACCATCACCGTGACCCCGCAGTGAGACACGACTGCTGGAGGTGCTGGAGAGTGTGTGCCCAGCCCAGGACTTCGCCTGCCACCAGCTGCTGGAGCGCAGCGAGGAGCACGTGGAGCAGTGGTGGTTCCACGAGTGAGTGGGGGACGCGGGGCTGGCGGAGGTGGCGTGGGTGGGCGCAGGGCTTGAGTGTTGTGTGTGTCCCCCCCCAGGCGGCAGCAGCACCCTGACTTCTTCCAGTGGCTGTGCATGGAGCGCCTGGCACTGTGCTGCCCACCTGGCACCTACGGCCCTGACTGCCTGCGTGAGTGCTGCGGTGGGCACAGGGAGTGGGGAGGGGGGATGTCCTGTGTCCTCACCTTCCTCCCCGTGTCCCTGCAGCCTGTGCCGGTGGCCCCCAGCAGCCCTGCAGCGGCAACGGGCGCTGCGATGGAGAAGGGACGCGGGGTGGCACCGGGCTGTGCGTCTGCAGCCCCGGCTACGGCGGTCCGTTCTGTGCCGAGTGTGGTGACGGCTACTACGAGGCGTCACGCAACCAGAGCCAGCTGCTGTGTGCCGGTAAGCGTTGTGCCGTGGGCTCTGTGCCCGCCCCCTTGTGCCCAGCACCCTGTGCTCACCACCCTGTGCCCACCCCTGCAGAGTGCTACCCAGCCTGCGGGCGCTGCACGGGGCCGGAGGACTCCAGCTGCCTGCGCTGCAAGAGGGGCTGGGTGCTGCACGAGCGCCGCTGCATCGGTCGGTGCACGGGGACGTGGGGCTGGATATTGGGGTGGGGGTCCCAGGGGAGCGCCGTGGGATCGTCCCTTCTGATCCGCAGATATTGATGAGTGCGGCACGGAGATGGCACACTGCAGGGCCAACCAGTTCTGCGTCAACACTGAGGGCTCCTACGAGTGCCGAGGTACGAGGGCAGGCGGTGGTAACGGGGGGGTAGCCCCCTCCCCGCAGCTCTGACAGCCCCCCATCTTCCCTTCTGTCCCCTCCCCAACGCACTGCAGACTGCTCCACCGCCTGCATCGGCTGCATGGGCGCAGGGCCGGCGCGCTGCAAGAAGTGCAACAAGGGCTACCAGCGGGACGGGGCCAAGTGCCTGGGTGAGTGCTCTCTGTGTGCCTGCAGCGGGGACACGCTGCCCGCTGCCCCCACCCCGCTACCTGCGTGCTCCCCGCAGATGTGGACGAGTGCAGCAGCAGCGAGGAGCCCGTGTGCACGGGGCTGCAGGAGGTGTGCGAGAACACAGAGGGCGGATATCGCTGCGTGTGCGCCCCGGGCCACGTGCGCAGGGACGGGCAGTGCGTGGAGGACAAACCCCCTGGTATGGCGTGGCTCTGGGGAGGGGGGGCACGGGGGGGATGCCCTCACCCACCGTCGTCGTCCTTGCAGACGCCCCGGAGAAGGGTTTCTTTGACGACGTGACGGACGATGAGGTGGTGGTGCTGCAGCAGATGTTTTTCGGGGTGATGATCTGCGCCCTGGCCACGCTGGCTGCCAAGGGTGACATGGTGTTCACCGCCATCTTCATCGGTGCCGTGGCTGCCATGGCCGGCTACTGGCTGTCTGACCGCAGCGACCGCGTCCTGGACGGCTTCATGAAGGGCAGATAGCTGCGGGCTGGGGGGCTGCGCGTGGGGTCCTGTATGTGCCCCCCCATCGGTAAGAGTAGGGATCCCCTCCTCACCCCTTGTCCTGTGCAGAAGTGGGGTCCTGCAGGCGCAGCGCTGCTGGGGGGCACAGCATGCTGCCCCCCACCTCTCGCGTGTTGGGGCACTCTGCCATAGGGATTGGGGTCCCACCTCCGAGCACGATGCTGGGGACAGGGAGAGGAGATGGGGGCAGGGTCCCCCTTACTGAGCTGAGCTCCCCATTCCCAAACCCCCTCCCCTCATGTTCCCAGGGCAGAGCCCCTGGGCCCTCCCCTCCCCAGCCCTTGTGTCCCAGACAGGGTGAGTGCGGGTTTGAATACTGGGGGGTGGCAGAGGCCCCCCAGCTCCACGCTGCTCCCAGGGTCGCCCCTCTGGATGCATGCATGTGGCCAACGCATTCGTCCGTGGTCTGTCCCTCCGTCGAGGTGTGCTCATATCTGTGTGTGTATCTCAGGAATTAAAAGCTCTGCGCACCCACCCTGGCTGCTGGGGGGCACAGGACGTGGGCGCGGGGGCCTCCTGCTTGGGTCATAAACTTTATTTCTCTATTTTTGGCACAAACGGAGCTGGCTGAGGGTCACAGCGGGAGGGGATGTGGCTCTGCGGGATGACGCCTCACAGCTCGATGGTGTCGCTGGAGAGGCTGCGGGCATCCACCTGCCTGCTGAGCGCCAGGAAGCTGCGCCGTGCCTCCGGCTCAGAGCCGGGGGGCTGCAGGGCCGGGGGGGTCTCCTGGTGGGCCAGCAGCTGGGCCCGGCTGGGCGCCTCCTCCAGCGGCAAGCTGTCGGGCGAGGACAGGCCGTGCCGCCACGGGTTCCAGCTGATCTTCAGCGAGAAGCTCTCCATGGAGCTGATGGACACCTCGGCCTCTCCACGAGGCAGCTCGGTCAGCGAGCTGCAGCGTGCCATGGTGTTCTGGGGCTCAAAGGTGCGGATGGAGGTCCCGGAGCCGCGGCGCGGCCGCCCGAACAGCCCCTCACGGAGCAGGTGCCGGCGGCACAGCGCCTGGTCGATGCTGCGCCGCAGGTCGATGGGGGACGGCGGGCGGAAGGCCAGCTCCCCCAGCGAGGCCGAGGAGCCGTGCTCGCGGATGGCTGCCACCGCCACGTTGGGGCACTTGGGGCTGAGCCCCGGCGTCCCCACCGCCACGGCCGCGTTGCTGTCCTTCAGCGCCCGCAGCGGGAGCTGCTCGGCCGGGTTGCGGATGAGGCTCTTGGAGATGTCTCCGGTGGGCGCGTGCTCGTAGCAGTTGTTGGGGTATTCGGGCGCTTGGGCCTTGCGCCCTGTGCAGAAGTACCTCACCGCTTTGGCCCAGCACGAGTGCCCCGCCGCCTCCTCCCTCCGTCCCCTCCACAGTGGCTCGGCCGCCCCCAGCAGCACCGCCAGCCCTACGCCCACCTCACCCACCCGCATCCATCCCATGGCCGCCCAGCACGGCCACCCGCAGCGCCCGGCGGGGCCCATGCCGCCCCGCAGCCACACGGCGCTGAGCAGCTGCAGCCCGCAGCATGGCACCCCCAGCAGCCCCGCCGCCAGCAGCGCCCGCGCCCCACATCGCAGCCCCTCGCGGCGGGACCCCCCGCCAGCCTCCCCGCAGCCCCCCCATTAGCAGCAGTATGGCGAGCACGCAGCCCACCCCGTGCAGCGCTAACCCTGCGCCTAACCCCCACCATGGCCACAGCAGATCGGCCACCGCGGGGACGATGCACTGCAGCGTGGCCGTGACCCCGAGTGCGGGCAACCCCCCCAGGGAGGAGGGCAGCAGGCAGAGCTGTGCCGTGCGCTGCAGGCGGACCAGCAGCAGGGTGAAGGCTCCCAGCAGCAGTGTGAAGGGCACGGAGCAGAGCAGCAGCATGCAGCGCGGCGGCAGCCGGCCCCGTGCCCCATAGGGGTCCAGCAGCAGGAAGGTGCCCCGCAGCAGGCTGGCGGCCAGCAGCAGCCCCATAGTGCCCAGCAGTAGGGCGCAGTGGGGTGGGCGCTGCAGGATGGTCCCCCCCAGCCCTGCGATGCAGCCCAGTGCCAGCAGCAGGCACAGTGCGGCCCCCACGTAGGCGTGCGCGGCCCAGGCGATGCGTAGGGCTCGGTGCAGCTCGGCCCAGCCTGCTGCTGTCACGTTGGAGCTCCCAGCGCTGCACGAAGCCCCCAGGCAGGCACTGGGCTCCGTGGGGGGCTCGCTGGGTTCTGGCTTCATGGGACGCCATGGGGCACGCTGTGTTGTCATCCATACCACTCCTCGGCGCCACGTGGCCGAGGGCACCGCGGTGCTGCTGGTGGGGGGGGGCTGCGTCCCTGCAGCGTCTGCAGGCAGAGAGGGGAGAGTTTGTTAGTGGGGTGCCCCACATGTGGGCCCGCTGGGATGGCTGGTGCTCCAGCTGAGCGCACTGTCTCTGACCCCGCAGGGAAGCCCCCTCCTGTTTGGCTCTAACCGCGATAATCCCTATAGGCAGTAGATTAGGGCCATCGCCAGGCGCAATCCTGATTGAAGGTGGCACCTCAGCCCAAGATAGCTGCCATCCCCTGGCCCAGCTGATGGACACCCCCCAGACCCCACGCTGGGATGGTGCCTGTCCACGTTGCGGCTCACCTGAGTGCCTGGTGCCAGCCGATGTCCCTGCTGTGGGACGTGCTGTGGGCACAGTGACCTCAGTGGCATTGGGGATGCTGCCGTGCCCCACGGCACCCCGGACTCGCTGCGGGGAGCCGACGTCTTGCTCAGGGAGCAGTCCTGTGAGGGAGAGGACAGCTGGCAGCCAGGGCTCGGTCACTGCGGGCTGTCCCTGCACCGTACCAGCTCCTACCTGTATAAGGGGTGCCTGGGGGGGACGTGCTGGAGTTGGGCAGCGGAGTGATGCTGGTGCTGAGAGTGGGCTGGGGGTCCCGCAGCCTCGTTGACCTGGCAGGTGCCATATCCTGGGTGGTGGCATTGCTGAGTGGGGCTCTGCGCGTGCTCCTCTGGTGTGCAGGCAGCAGCTGGGTCCAGGTCTCAGCTTTTGCCTCCTGTGCCATCTTGGGGGATGGCCCACGGGATGGGGCTCTGTGCTCTCCTGGATGTGGGGCAGGGGCAGTACTGGGGGGACCCCAAAGTCCCTGCATGCTGCTGCCCGCAGCTGCTGGCCGTCCCCAGGTGTGTGTGGCTGCTGTCACCACCCTGGTCCCTCCTTCTGGCTCTGGGGTCAGGGCAATGGTGGACACGGTGGGCTGAGGGCTGGGAGTGCTGCCTGGCATGGAGGCACTCTGCTCAGATGGGAGCGTCCCCTGACCTGCCCAGGGCGGACCCATATCCATGGGCACCTGGGGGGATGGCATCCCTGGTATGGAGCTGTGAGGCAGTTGTGTCCTCCCCTTGGGGCTGTCCTGGCCTGCGGCCTCTTGTCCTTGCCAGGTGATGAAGGGCTCTTCCAGCACAGCCAGGGTTGTGTCACCCGCCAGGCTTGTCCCTGTCACCCGAGGTGTCCTGGTAACAGTGCCCAGCTGTGGCAGTTGGGACCAGTGCACGGGGTTGTCGCCTGCCCAGTGCTTGCTCTTGATATCCCCGGCACCACTCAGCTCCCCTGATGCATCCCAGGCAGGGGGTGTCCCCAGGTGTCTCCAGGATGGGTTGTGTAGGGGTACCCTCCCCTGCTGCGGGGTCTTGTCTGGGGACAGTGTCTCCTGGGCCATGGTGGGGACCCTGTCTGCCAGGAGCAGTGCCCAGGTGACGAGCCACGCTGCAGCCATGGCGAGCCTTCACCTTCACCCTGCGGAGACAGGGGGCTGGTGAGCGGGGGTGATGCTGCCTGGGGGTGGGATCTGCCCGTTTCCCTGCGTTGAGGCCTGTGCCCAGCTGTGTCCCATCCCGGCTGGCTCCTGGCTGCATCCCAGGCGGGCCTCCCGGTGCCAGTGGCCCTCATTCCCAACGCTCCCATTTGCGGTAGCCCTCGTGCCGGCAGTCCCCATCCCCGGTGCGGATGCTCCGTGGTGCCCGTGCCTCCCGCCCACAGCATCCCCGGCGTCCCCGCTCCCGGCGTCCCCATCCCCCGTGTCCCCGGTACCGGCAGCCCCTCTCCGCGGCGCTCCGTTCACCTTGCCGCGTCCCCGGCTGCCTCCCGCCGCCCGCCGCAGCCCGGGGAGGCCCCGGAGCCGGTACCGCCGCAGCCCCCGCTAACCTGCCGCTGCCGCTCCGCTGCCGGTGCGGGCCGGGCTCTGCGGCGGAGCGGGAGGCGGCGGCAGGCGGTCACGCGCCGCTCCGAGCCGCGGGCACCCGCACCGGGAACCCGCCCGGCACTGGGGCGGGAGGGGCGGTGCGGTGCGGTGCGGCGGGGCAGGGATGGGTCTCCATAAGGGGATGCTGGAGAGGGCGGGCAGCGAGCGCAGCCCTTGTGCTGGCGGTACCCGAATCCGGGGGCGATGCTGCGTCCCGGCCCCGCGCAACCGTGGGGCAGTGTCACCGTGAAGGTGCCCCCGGGGGCCGAGGGGTGACAGCGGCACCTTCTGCCCGCCGCCGCTGCAGCACCTTCCAGCGGGGCCGGGGAATTCGGGCGATGCCGGCCCCACGAAGGCAGCAGGCGGGCGGCTGATGCCGGGATTAGCGGCGGAGGGGCTGCGCACGGGGCGGGCTGCGGGATGGAGCAGCAGCAGAAGGATAACGCAGAAGGAAGAGGGGCAGTGTACTGCTGTCACGCTGTCTGTTCACCTGCTGAAGTGGGATCTCTCCTCTCCTGAAAAAAACCCAGTACTGAGACATGAGGCATTTGCAAAGCAACAACGGGTTTATTAAATCCGGGCAAACGATCGCAGCCTTCCCCTGCGGGATGAGCGCGCTGTGCCGTGTGGGCTCATGGCAATCGGCCGCTTCTGTCAATATTGAAACGCCTCTTTCACCAGCAGCTGCTCAGATCAAAGATCAAAAGGGCAAAAACATTGGAAGCAGTGGAAATAGACCCATGGCTGGAGACCCAGGGGATAGATCTGCTCTGCTCGCTCCTGGGGCCGCCGAGGGCTCGAGCTGGGATTGAGGCCAGGCTGGTGGTCAGGTGGCCCCCTCCCACTCAAAATGTGTGTGCCTGAACCAGAGAACTGCATCTAAAAGATGAGAAATAGCCATCAGTTACTGAAGCTGTTGAATTTCCACGTCGCTTCTCTGGGCTCCTGTCCGAGAGCCATCCTTGGAAAGTTTGTGATGGATACGTCTTTATTTATGAAGAGAGACACCAGACAGCTATGATACAAACTAAACAACGTCCTGAAATTCCTGAAACAAAGAAAGCTCAGCCTCAAGGGAGACGTGGCACAGCAGTCGGTGCACTGTGTTGCTGGGATTTCGCTTTCCTCAGCTGAGCCCATATCCACTCAAAGCTCAGAAACAACTCTTGGGGCAAATGTTAACCTTACCAAAGTCAGGCAGAAAAAGAACCCTACTTCCTAGGCAGCCTAAAGCCGGAACTTTCAGACACATAAACCAAAACAGAGACCACAAGTAAGAGCGGGGTGAAAGCCTGCAGCTACAGAGATGTTATTAGAGGTATCTGGCTGAAAAGTTGGGCTGAAAGTCTCAGCCAAGTGCAGGCACTTCTCTGCTGCGTGAACACAACAGTGAGCGGAGCCCGGGGCACTTCTGGTGGGGGTAAAATAACACAGACCCACACAGCTTTCCAAGCCTCAGATCCCACGCTGTCCCTGAGGATGGATCGGAGCAGGCAGTGACATGCTCGGGCACCAGGCAGGAGCCCTGCCTGCTCTCCAGGGGCTGTGTGTACTTGGGAGTGCTCAGCCCTTCTCAGCAGTCCCAACAGGAGCTCACCCATCTGCGGGGGAGCCTGCAACACCAGATGAAGGGCACTAAACAGGAGGGATAAACGGCAACTGGAACGACCACATCTGCGCTGAAGGCCCTGAAAACAGCAGCCCTCAATCTGAATAATCACTATCGAACACTAAGGACCTACATTCAGTGCCCTGTGCATTGCTGGGAGGTGGGGTGGTGCAGCTCGCCCGGTTCTCACCTATCATCCTGCACAGGGAGAACAAACTCTCCTGGGGGGAGGAATCCCAGAAATCCCTTCTCGCACTGTAGACAATCACTCTTTTTTTGCTTTCCAAACTTCTCTTTCTTTGGTCTGCAAGTTGGTGCATGCTTTTATTGGAGCATGGTGCAGGCAGGGAGCTCCTTGTCAGCCCGGGCTGAGCGCTGCTGAGCATCTGCTGATGGGGGGCTGTGGAAATCGGGTTGGAGCTTGCTAAACTGAGAGCCGCTGTGTATCTGGGAAAGCAGTTTTTCCTGGTGCTTCCCAACCCAATAATCCTGCTTGCTCTTACTTGCTTCAGCCCACCATCAGCACACCTGGTGAGCTCTCCTTTTCTCTTGCTGGGGTATGTTTTCTTCTTCCCCATTGCTTTATTCCAGGGAGTCCTTCCCGACTTCTGCTTTGCCATGTTCCCTGTGGCTATGTTCTCCAGCTCATGATCTGTGGACAAGTTCCCATCTCTTTGCCCAGACATGTTGCTTTGCACAAATTGATGGCACACTTGAGGCTGCCTCTGCTGTGATGGCGTCATGGGTTTAAATCCTCTGGTGCCTCTGTGGAATGCCTTCCTCAGAGGAGTGACTGGGGATATCTCCTGCAGCACGGGAATGTGCTTCTTCCAACCATCCCCCAGAAACTGGCTGTCAGCACTGCACACACACGCATGGTGAGAGCAGTTCTGTGCTACCAAAGCAGATTCCACCTCCGTGCCACACACAGATGTGGCAACGGGGCTGACTTTGCTTCCAGAATCCATATTGAGGCCATCCCTAGGTGTCTCATCCCCAGTGACTCTGTGCTGCTTCCCTGTGGCAGACAGACCCAAGCAGCTGCAGCCCCCCATACCATGGCAGCACGGCCAGCACGTGTCCTGGCATGTGCCAGGGGAGGTCTGCGAGGAGTTATCCACCATCCTGGGAGGGACTCTGGCACTGGACATGAAGGTCTGCAGCTCAGCCAAGGCACTGGGCAGCTTCAGGGAGCGTAATTCTTCACACAGCTTCAGGTGGTGGTCACCGAACTGAGCTGGCAGTGACTCCAGACCCTCTTTCAGCTGCTGGACACTGGATTTCACGTCCAAAATCTCCACATCTTTCTGGGGGAGCAGTGAGAAGAAGCAGTAAACAATGCATTACAAAGTCTGATCATAGGATTCAAAGAAGAAACTTTGGTACTGTGCATCAGTGAGAAGCCTTAAGTTGGGTATTGACCCAACCTTAGCAATTTGTATCACTCTATGCAAAACTTGTTTATTGCAACCCAGAGGTGGGCATGCACTGCACCACCTCCTCCAGCAAAGGCATATGCCAGAGCAAGAAAGCAGTGCTTCACCGTGTGCCTGCCACCACAGGGCACTGTTGGGCTCCCTTCTCTTCCACCAGGATTCCATCAGCGCTGACAGCACTGTGTACAGGCTCCTGGGTAAGCATCAGTCAGTATGTGGTCCAGAATTTGCATTTTAATATGCTTTCCCCATTCATTACAATAGGAGCCGTCTACTTTGTAATCCTCTGTCTGAAGACAATTTAATATTCAGTTAATATTTTGAAGAAATGGGAGAAATTCGGAATGAAGACTCAGAATAAAAGATTAATTTCCCCACTTACGGCCGCCAGCCTCCTCTCCATCTCCAGCAGCGCCTGCTCCATTTGGCTTTTATCTGCCAGGGCTTTCAGCACCGCTTCGCTGTGACTTTGAAGAGCATCTTGCACTAAACAGGCAAATCAATAAAAAACACATTTGGTCTTTCATTTCTAAATGTGAATAAAGCTCTTTCAGTACTATCGCAACTTCCGCCATGGCTTGGCATGAAATTCTTCACTGCGCTGTGCAGCCACAGCTGAGCTCTCCCCAAGCACCAAACAATGAACAATGGGGTACATGCTTAATGCAAAGCACTTGGAATTTATAAGATGCTGAGTACAGGCCAAACCGCTGTGCTCTATTAATATGGCAGCTGGAGATGAAAGGCTATGTGAAGCCGGAACACTTGGTTAGCTCAGTTAGCTCAGTGCAGGGAAGGCTGAGGTGAACAAAGGTTGCACTGGGAGAGGTACCGTGGTACGCCAGGTTTATTTAACAAGGAGGGGGAAAATGCTTACCAGTCTTACAGAATCATAAAGTGAAAGGGTTGGGAAAGACCACTATCATCCAGTCCAACTGTCCGCCCACTGACCATGTCCCTAGGTATCACACCTCCCCTTTCCTTGAACCCCTCCAGGGATGGTGATTCCACTGCTCCCTGTGTACCCTGTCCCAGTGCCTGACTGCTCTTTCTGGGAAGAAATTCTTCCTAATATCAGACCTGAAACCTTCCTTTGAAGCCATAAATGATGAAGCAGAGAAAGAGAAAAGCTTTGAGGCGTGGTTCTCTAGCCACGTCTGCTCTTCCCTTTGAACTGCACAGGAAGGTGTGGGTGCATGGCTGGGGCAGAGCACTCGCTGGCTGTCCCAGAGCAGGATGCAGGCACTCCTACAACAAAGCATTCCCAAGCCAGCTGTGTGGGATAACTGAAACTCGGGAGTCCTGGAATGCCACTGTGTGCCCGAGAGAAAGACCCGTGTGGAGTGATGTTCCAACAAGTGGCTGCAAGAGCTCTGCAGTTAATTAATCCTCTTTTCCTGCAGATCCAATATGTTTGATTGACTGCGGTGTCTGTGGAGCTGAGAGCCCTGCTGATGGGGCTCCTGCACGTGGAGGATTTATCTCAGCTCCTCAGGGCAGCTCCTCTCACCCCAGGGATGCTGCTCCCCCGCTGCAGTGCTTGGCATCACTTCTCCTCCTGCCCTGCTATTTTCATTAAGCTTGCGGGGACTTAATTATCTCAGTGAGCTCTGCCCTTCTGTCAAACCCGCGATGGAATTGGCCAGAGTTAAAAACTATTAGGGAGAGACAAGCAGAAGGGATCGTAGGTGCATTCTGTGTAAAACCAGAGACTTTTGAAAAGGTACATCTGGGAAAGGAGAAAAGAAAGAGATGTGAGCAATTATGGGCTGGCGGGTTTGTTCTCACACTGCCCAAGTTTTTAACTAGACCTTAAAGGAAAGAGCAATGAAAGATATGGAGGAAAATGGAACAAGGCTTCATGAAAGGCAGATTGTGCCTGACTAATGCAATACCTGACGATAAGAGAGGTGACTTGTGAGACAAAGGCAATGCCTTTTTGTAGGTTCAAACAAAGCTTTCCATTGGAAATTATCATGTCATATGAAGAAACCTGAGACAAACTGTGAGGTGCATAAAGGCACTGGAGAGTGGTGGCAGGAGGGGACAAGTTATCTCCCTAAGTGCTACCTGCATTATGTTTTTGGGAAGGCTGCTGGCACCCTGCAGGCCTGCAGCCCCGCTGAGGGGAGGAAGGCCCCTCACATCACTCCATCCCATTCCAGCTGTGCACAAGGAAGGCTTACCTCGGCTCACTGCTTTTTCCCACATGGTTTATTTTAATTCTGAATCATCTCTAAAGCTTTCTGATTTCCCCTGTCTATCTGTTCTTCTTCAACATGGTGTCCTCGGATTAAAAATAGCGTTGCATCCTCCGGGCTTGTGATCTGCACATACGTTTGACTCAGCACAGCATGCCGTGGGCAGGCTCCCAACAGCCTTTTGAACGCGCTCCATTCGTATGTGTAGGAGTGTTCTGCAGAAAAACCTCAGTACAGAGGAGGGGCACTCTCCTTCCTTGCCGCCTTCTACACCAAGGAGCGCTCAGACTTGTCAAACATTATTAAACACCACAGAAATGGGTGTTGATCTACGCTGTGGAAAGAAAGGCTTTGAGATGGCTGAGGTAGATCGGATCAAGGACCCTGCTAGTCAAACCTCTCGGCTTTGAAAATGATCAAGAACAGCTGCCTCAGAGAAAGTCTTCTTCAAATAAACCCTGCAGTGGATGGTTATTGAATAACTCAATCACAGAGGAAAAATCTTTACTCGGTTAATGAGTGGATTATGCACAGGCTTGTGCCTCTCTTCAGGTATTTCACTCCAAGCAAAACAGCTTTTTCCCAACCTGGAAGGTCGCTGTGGTTGGGTTTTCTGTCTTTGAAAGCTGCTGGTTTGCATTAATAACATAAGGAATGTGATATCCGTCAGGAGGGAGAACACTGCAGGTCCTCGGGGCGGGCGGTAGGTGAGCCCACACAGCAAGCCCACCCTGCTGCCCAGTGCTGGGCTTTGTCAGAGAATTACATCGGCTCGTACCTCTGTAAGGGAAATACTGCACATGATTTGCCATCTTTGCTGGCAGAGTATTTTCAGCAGTGTGCTCGCTGGGAACACGCTCCTCGTTTGCTAGAAGTGTTGCAGAGGATATGGCTGTTGTGAGTTGTGGCAGCTGGAACTGCCAGATATCAGAAAAGCAAGACAGTTCAGAGAGAGCTGGGCTGTGAATATGAGGATTTGTATATATATATAAAAGAGAGCTTTGATACAAATGTGAGCGTATAGGTGAAAATGAGGAAAATAAAAAAGAAATGAGATACAGCAGCTGAAACCAGAAGGAGCGAGCAAATGGTGAGCCAGCAAGTCAACCAGAGAAACTCTTTACAAAACAGGACTGAGAACACCGGTCTGCTTTCCTCTTTACATCCCAGTGCACAGCACGCTGAGATGTGCGCAAGGAACAGAGCAGCTGTGCTTCTGTGAAAGCAGCTCAGGCAAATGCTGTCTCATCGATGGTGCCAGACGCAGCTCTATCCGCTGTGTGCATGCACATATGAACAAATGCACAAAAGAGAACAGTTTTTATCTTATTGCAAAGAGCGTGCCAGCACAACAGCATTTGGAAGTATATTTTGAAAAATATTTTCTCTTTTCTCCTCACCCAGTGGCTATGTAGGCTTTGCCAAATGTACGTGCTGCTCGCTGCTGTAAATGAGGCCTGTGCCACTCCTGAAACGCTTCTAATGAGAACAGACTTTCAAGTGATTTCAAGTGATACTTTCTTCACTTTGCAGCGTTGTTTGAATGCCCTGGTGTACAACTTGTGTCTTTGAAGAGAGCCTTGTCATCTTCTGCATTCAGCTCATGGTGTCAAATCCTCCGCCACCGACTGCTCAACACCTCTGCCATGTCACCCACATCCCACAGTACTGTATCACCATCCGCTGCCATTCAGTGCTTTATTGGCTCTGAATTTAGTTCTTTGTCATCTGAGTTGAGGAATTTTAGACGGCCTTTTTGAAGGAATTACCTCAGCTGGAATCTTTTCAAGGCACAAGTGTGGGTATTTATGTGGTGGGAACTTAATTATCCATCACTGTGACACTAGTGAAATGGCAGTGTTTATCAGCAATTAACCAGTGACAGATGAACCTCCCAGAAATATAAAAAGAACAACGCTGTGGAGTGTGTGATGATTTTCATTATATATTCAACATTCTGCAGCACGATACGTTATGGAAAGTGCCAATTTTTCTTTTCAATTGCTTTGAAAATCTAGCAGCAGGCACCTCTGGGAGGTTTCTCATTTCATTCAAGGCACATTTATTTAAAATGGTTATGGAGAAGAAACAGGGCAGATGAGCAAATGGCAGAGAAGGACGAGGGGGAATCGTGAACAATAGATTTAATTTTCAGTGCCATGACAACAATTTCTGCACAAGAGGTATATGAAATTAGGCAAAGTCCTGCCTCGGAGTGGACAAGCTGAGACACTGAAGTAACTAGGGGATGGGCAAATGCAGAATAGGGAGCTTGCTGTGCGGGCCAAAGCAGACAGATTCTTGCTTACATTGAGGTCCCACAAAGAGCTCTCTGAGTTCTCTGCTGCCAAGTGCAGCAAGGGAATGTTCTTACTATAACAAGATTGGTATTTCGAACACACACGCTACCGTGGCCTTGTGAAAAATGCATCAGACTCCATTCCTCTTGCTTGAGAGGGCTGTGTTGACTTAACGGGTATCTGTCAAAGCTGTGCGTCTTGGAAGCCACATTTTGCTGCGCAATTAATATTCTAGTGCTTTTGTGGAGGTCTTTTCCATTGAACTCACAAGGTACAGCACACATTTTGTACACATTCTGAAGCAGAATTCCTCGCTCTTGCACAGAGCAAGGTGTTGATAAAAAATAATGTCAGAATTAAAACTTACTGCACTTTGAAAAGCTCAGATCTAAGCCAAATTAGAAACAGTTTTTCTGAAGCACTCTCTCAATAAAGACTGCTGTGACTAGCCACTTAGAGCCACTGCTGTTCACAAGTATTTATATTATTGGCTTTTCTGGGAGGTTGTCCTTTCAACGTGGTACAAGTGCAACTCATTACTTAAGAAGAATAGCACCAGGGAGGGAAAACTTCAAACTACAGTGAAGACTTGAGAAAGCTTGGAAGCAGAAACACAGGGTATAAGTAAAACCACTATTTTTTTACTGAGTACTTCATTAGTGTATCAGATGTAACCTAAAAATGACTGATCAGAACACGAAACCATAGAGGCGCATTTATCCACACACATAGACCATACAGCACCTAAGCTCTTTGACACAAAGGAGCAGAGAAAAGGTAAATAGAACCAGAACAGAAAAAAAACCAAGCCCCAGCTGCAACTATGTCGTTATTTGCTCTTGACCCTAAGGAGAAACAGCTGTGAGTGGCATGAGCCGCCTATTTCAGCCCAGCCTGGAGGCATTCAACAGTTTGACTGTGCCCTCTGTCACCAAAAGGACTCACGTGTCATAGAAATGGTCTCCAGGTGAACAGAAATGGATTTGTTTCTTGAACTGAATGCTTCTTCAAACTTGTCCAAGTGTGCTTGCAGCTGCAAAAATGGAGGTAAGCGAGAAAATTATATGTTGTCTTTTGTTTGCAGAAACACATCCTTAATTGCCACGGAACAATGGATAGTTATCTGTTACCTCAGTTTAACTGTCCATTGGCTGCAACCCCAAAAGAAGCTTGGAATGGCTCAAAAGACAAATAAAGGGTTGCAGAAGTCTTAAGTTATTTTGCAATGTAGATATTAATCTGCTTAAAAAACCAAATAATTATGGTAGCAGTTAAATTATTTATAGAAAGTAGAGAGGAGAAGAGACTTTCACTTTCAGGCTGTGAGACCACACTGTATTACTTGTTCCTGAGAGCAGGCTACTGTCTTCAGGCAGAAGGAAAGAAACCTTTGTATTTGCAGACAGCCATTACAGCCTGTTCTTGCTCCTAAGCCCCTGAGAAATTCTACTGCTGTCTCTGAGATAAGGCCCTAAGGCCTGTAACCATAAGGATTGGCCACGAAGAGCATGGTATGTGCAAAAAAGCATTGACGTTCGTTGGTCTAAAGTATTTGTGTGCTCACAGCAAACAGTACACTAAATCAAATATCAGCAAAGAAAGCGAGAGAAGATGAATGCTGTGTAACATTTCTAATTCTTCCTTCCCCTGGGCTCTGAATTTGAATTAACTTACCTCTTGAAGCCTGTTGTTGATGCTGGAAATAAAGGTGCTTAACACTTCTCTAAAATGAAAGAAAAAAAAATCACTAAGCTGTAAACACAGCAAGTATAAAGCAGGCATGTAAGCTACTGAAGTAGTCAGGAATTGAAAATATCACAGTAAAAAAGCGTGTATATATGTATAGATACACACACACATATCACACAGAGGCATATACGTATTATTTTAGCTCTCCCAATCCTGGCCCAGCATGTCTGCCTCTCCTAGAAGTTCCAGGCATGTTTGCACAGCAGCACGTTGGCTGCTGGGTGCTATTGCTGTGCTGTCTGCCCCAGAAGGACCCAGTCTGGGTGGAGGTGACGTGTCAGCTGCTGAGATACATGAGTATTATATTTGGACTAAAATGACTAGGGGGGAAAAAATAGGGAAAAGCTGCGGCATTGACAAAGGAAGAACAAACAGCACAAATCCTTTCCTCCTGAGATTACGCCTGTGGTTTCTGTTATCCATCCTTTAGAGTGGAGTGAGCCTATCAAGAACCAGGCTACATCCATGATTAACCTATCAAACCAAAATGCACGGGCTGTTGCTAAGCGAAGTGATAGCCTATTTCCTCTCCGGAGTTTTGGGTCATTTAAAATTGATCATTTAGTGATCCAAATGACAGCAATCAAAAAGGTGGAGACCAGGTAGAATCTAACAGTGGGAGGTAGGCAGGGCTCCCGGATTTGTTCCAGCTTTATGGAAAGAATAAGTTCATTTTGATCATCAAACGTGTAGGAGATGCAAATGGGTAAAGATAATACAGCTAAAGATTAAAGATAATATAGCTGTAAGCATGCTTCAAATCTGAGAATGCATCTGCAGTATAGGAAGAAGCAAAATAAATTTAAAGAAGAAATAGAGGATAACTAAGATTTGTCTAAACATTTAAAAAATGCATGTTTGTTCCTCACAATTCAGTTACAAATACAAAAATCCTCCTCTTTTCCAGTAAGCACCAGAGATTGCATTTTGCAGTATAAGAATCACAGTGCCTGTGGAAAAGAGGAGATGTGCAGTCCAATCTGATTAAAGGCTTTTAACAAAAATGTGTTTCATTTTGAATGTTACTTTACAGAATGTACAGAATGAAGAATTATTTATGGGTGCACTGGGGAGCCTGCCATCTTTCATTACTGAGATTGGAAATATTGGCTTAGTCCTTAAAGTCCTGGAGGACTGATGGCTACATCTAATTCTTAATGCTTGACAAAGGGCTCATCATCAGATTACACTTGTCTGTTATCAAAAACACACAAGTGAAAATCCTGTATGCAAGTGAAATTACAGAGATCTGTGTGGGTTTATGTTACAATCGTCACATTTTCCTCTGCACACAAGTGTGCTTGGCAGTCTCCTCATCTCTCTCGAAGGTAAGTGTCTCACCAGGAGTCCCTTTGATCAGTCCCAATATAGTCTATAAATTTTTGAGAACCACAGGCTTTCACAGAGAATCAACACAGGAGAAAAAAAACCAACAAACCCCTGCTGACTAGAGAAAGAAGACAAAGGTAAATTCAGGTTATAGTTTTGCTGTTCCTTGTGGCTTATGGCTGGAAGTGTTACACAACTCTCACTGCAAATAAACCCTATTCTCTTATCCTGTCACTTTGCAATGGGAGATTATCTAAGACCTGAAAATGTGGTTTTTTTTTTTTTTTTTTTTTTTTTTTTTTTCCCTGGAGAAATATGCAGCTATGCTATGTCTAACTTTTAAGAGGAGCTGCAGGGAGTGATAACAGACTTCACAGAAGGAGTTTGCAATGGCTACGTACCGATCATATTTGTCCTTTATTTTGTTCTTGTTTACTTCATAATTTTCCAGGACTCTTTTCCCTCGTCCTGCACTGAAGTTAAACAACCCTTTTTCTCTTGTCTCTTCATCAAATAGCTGTGGTTTTGCTTGGTATTTGGTGAAAATACTGGTCTCGCTCTGTTGCACAAAAGAAAGGAAAAATGTTGAGGTATAAAAAAAATCAGAACGTCAGTTAGCAGAAACCATTTGAGTGCAAGTACTTTATAGAGGGAGGGTTCACAGTGGTTGGATGTGACGGATTGGATGAGGATATTAAAAATATCATGAGATTATTGCTCACTTGGTATACCTCATTAGATGGGTTGGCAGTTGGACTGGATGGCTTTAGTGGTTTTTCCCACCTTAATGATTTTATGATTGTGTGGCTCCCTGTGGCACAGGCACACAACCTGAATTTCTTCAAACTGGGCTTTTTCCTTCATCCTGGCTCTTTTCAGTTGATTGCAATCAGGTGCATAGATACTTTTCCCTGTATGCTTAACACAGACTATAAAATGATTTCAGGGAGCTCCCTGTACATTAATCTAAAGAAAATCCTATTGAATTTCCTGCTAGGTGACATCCTTTGCTGCTGAGCATCATCAGACTATAGCTCAGTTTTTCACACGTTTCAGTGTTCTTTCATCTTGAAGAGTGAATTTTCTTTCCTGTGTCTGATGAAAACCTACGTGTTTAAAGGACAAGCTCTTCAGCAAAGTGCAAGGGACAGCCGATAGGATCTGAGGCTGAATGGCTGCCTAGGGCTATGGAGCTGGCATGACTGCTCTTTCCTAATCTTTGCTCCCAGGTGCCTTTATTTGGATCTGGTGCTATCCGCTAGTGGTGCGGGAGCTATTTTAGTGAGGCTGGTAACATCAGAAGCCACGTGCTACAGGAAGAAGATTTGGAGTGTAGAAGCTCTTCATCCACAAGTGTTCAGGGATCTGCTGCAACAACAGTACTGCAAGGTAACCTTCTGTCAGTGGAACTGAATACCTCTGTTGTTCTTGTGGAAAGCTAATCATGATTAACACAGAATTGTTCAAAGAACAGATGACATATTCTACCTCAGCTGGGGGTGGGCTAAGGACTAATTTCACATTCAGTTGGTAATCAAAAAGAATAAAGAAAATAATACCTATCTCAATGTTGATTGATTATAAGTGAGAGTTTTTTAGCTAACCAGGCTGCTGTTTAGTCTAGTTGGTGTAAATATATGTTCTTCTTACTGTATCAGGAGGTAACTGGGTTTGGCAAAGGTTAGTACCTATTTCAGTATTCACTGCTAATTTTGGATGGTGGCTGTGTGCCTGGTCAGGGCTGAATGAGGAAACAAAACTCACGTCCTGGGAGTTGTGCTGGCCCAGTTGTGTGCCCAGCTCCAGCGGTGCTGCTGCCTGCACGTTCTCTGGGCAGAACTGGGAGCCAAAGAGCAGCTGGGAGTCACTCAGACTTGAGTAGTCACTCGGAGCGCTGCTCCGGGCAAAGAGCTTGTTCGACCTGAAATGGGGTAGAGAGGCTTGTGAACATGAATAGCAAATAAATAGGGAGTGTATGGCTGGACACGTAGATCTGATTGCTAGAAACATTTCAAATGTAACAGTGCACTACTCAGAAGATGTGCTGCTGCCTTTGGTGCTGATTCTGTGCAGTGGTAGATCGCTCTACTCCATCCACCTGTGTCACTGTGCCTTACCCCAGACTGCCCACAGGAACAAAAATCTCACCATGTAACAAATCCTAAAATGGGTCAAGGCAGAAACAAACTGAATTAGTTCAAAGCGAAGTGTTTGCTAATAAATCACAAAGGCTTTCTTCTGATCAAGCCTGGCAAAACAGCGGTAAACAAACTGAGAATTACAGATCAAAATTAACGATGTAGGCTCTTAGGCAGGGTTTTCCTTCCATATCAAATCATATAACCAGAGGAGGAAAAGAACAGAGAGCAATTCATGTTTCTAACAAAAGATGATCGCCCCAGCATTTATTAGCAGTGACGTCTTCAGTTAATCTCCAGTTTTGGAAGGAGCCCAAACATCATACAAACAACAGAGAGAGTGTTTAGTGGGAGCCTGCTCAGCCCCCTCCATGTAGCAGTGTCAGTGACAATATCATCTTAATGCTTTTGGCTTTGAGCTCGCTGTGTATGCTGAGCTGCAGGACTTTGGCTGGCACTGTAAGTATCACATCTCCTGTGCTGTTTTTTCTAGACTCAGCCATCTTTTAGCTGGAAAAGCTCCTTCTTAGTTTGAGGAAGGGTTTTTATACTCTTCATACATTGACAGTAAAGCACTTAGTTCCATAATCCCCTTTCAGAGTGTCTGGTACAACTGCAGCATGTCACATCCCATAACCTGCTCCTCTGCTCAGTCCCTTTGTATTACCTAATGTCTGAATTACAGGATTCCAATACAAAGAGTTGTAGTGTTGACATGCTGGGGAGCTCAGAGGACTTTCTGAGCCATGTAACTCCCCAGACTCACTCTGTGCTGATACTATGACCAAAGAAGGCTATTGGCAGCCCTGGAGCTTCATTTTTCTGTTTCAAGTCTGCTCTCTTGGTGGTCAGTTTAGGAATGATGACACTTCTTCCAAACTATGGGGGGAGATGAAACAGATGCCTGTTGGAGCATGCTCACTCCCCTGAGCAGTGGAGTTCTTTCTCCCCTGCTTAGCACTGCTGGTGATGAATTCACTAACGAGGCCATCTGGACAAGGCATCAGCCTGGCCACACGTGGCCCAGAGCTCCCTGTGATGGTGAAATCAGACAACCACCTGACCGTTTCCTTCAGGATGCCTGAGTTTCATGGATGCGTGATCTGCTCTAAATATAAACCCTTCCTTATAAACAGCAAGAAAGCATGCTAGCTATTTAATCCTGGTTAGCAGTCCCTCTTAGGTGATGCGGTAGTTTATCTCAGGAGAACTTTCAGCCTTCTGCTAAAATGAGCCGTTCCCAGTTTTGTTTGTGTGTTTGTGCCAGGAGCACTCCTAAAGCACTGCCACGTGCATTTGAAGCAAGATAAGATTTAGATATGTGAGACATGTGCCATCACAAGCTCATGTCAGCTTCAAAATTGCTAAACTGTACTCTGCTGACCGATGGAACGGTTTCTTCTTCCCACCTAACTTTGCACAAGGTATTGCGATATTGGCAGCTCCGACATTTACTGTAATGTGAGCGTGACCTGAAAAATCTGCAGCCCTCTGCATAGCTGGGGAGTCAGCTGCGTCCCTGCTGTCTCAGTTTCCTTGTCACCAGTGGGAATTCCTCCCCCTGTCCCTCAAGATAAGTTGGATCTTTTTGGAGTATGTTCTTGCGTGTTCCCAAATTGCAGTTAGCACATCCAAATACTTCAGCGTGGCCACACGCAAACATATCGCCTTTCGTTTAAAGGTTCTTCCTTGCCCCAAAATAGCTGTCAGATGCAGCAAACAGAGACAAGCAGTGAGCAGTAAATCTTCTCTTCTTGTGTTCTCTAGATGTTTCTAGCATCGTCATGCCAAATTTCATAACTGTAAATTGTCTTAGGCAATTTTTATTCTGTTGTTTGGGTTCAAGACCAAATGTTAAGAGTCAGCTGGAAAAGCATACAGAGTCTTCAACAGTTTACAAAGCAGCATTTATTTGTGGTGCTGCTCGGATTGTATTTAGCCCCATCATTCGCTCCAAACCTGTGCCAGTGTCCCTCCTCTTCCACAGCAATGTGGGTGAAGCTCACATGCCTTCCTGATGTATTTAAAGTGCAGTAAAGCCTCTTTCCTGAAGAGATATTTCCTTTCTCTCCTGGTAGTAATCTTGAATAGTATCAGTGCAATACTGCTCCTTTCCCCCTGCTTTCTAGCCAAAAATCTCCCTGCCCTTTCCGCTCCCTCTCAGTTAGTGGCCAGGGCTGCATCACAACAAATCCAGCTGAAGTGCTGCGAGCTCCTTTACACCTGCTCTTCCTCATAGCTTTAGTCTGTATCTATAGGAACTGTCTCCAGCTCTGCCACGCTGCTCTTGTCGTTACTTCTTGCTGCCTGCCAGAGTGTTCATCAAACACGGGAGGATCAGCATTTGCTTTGGCTGGAGAGGAGGAACTTTAGCATCTGGGGGCTTGGAGGAATTTAAATCAAGGAGGTTTATCTGCTATTTCAGCTCCCAGCCATTTACCGTCTCTGCTGGAGAGTGTCAAGGCGTAACATTATTTTTCTTTGGAACTCAGTGACCTGCTTGCTGCAAATCATTTATTTCATTTCTGCATTTATATCCTAAAAGGAATTTCTCTAAAGAGATCTTGGCAGTGGCCCCAACGCATTAACCACAACAGGATCCCTTACAGCCGCTGCCTCCAGTTTCCAGGTATCAGGCTCAAAGTCCTTCTGCTCCTGCTTTAATTCTTCAAGGTCATTTTTACTTTCTATGAGGAACTCCATTATTCATTCCGATGTGATTCAATACCACCCAAACATTCCTCACCTTGGAAACCGCGTCTGCTTTTGTCCTGAGCGAGGAGCCAGCAGGCAGAGATTGCTGCAGCACAGCCTCGTTTACTTACACATTTATCCCTGGCCATATTAGGAATTAGACCTCTGGAGACAGTTTTTGTCCCCCATTCTGAAGCCGTTTCCCAGCTTGAACAGTCCTGTAAGGCTCAGGATTTTTTTGAGCTGCTCTCTCAGTCACTGTCTTGTCTATACCCCTTGTTTTCTGCTATTTTTGGGACCTTAAGGTGACTTCAGAATTTGTGGTTCTGCTATATGGAGTGGAATTTAATGAAATAATGGATTGAATGGAAGGCTTGGAAATCTTTTCTCAAAGCAGAAATATGTTGTAGGGAATAAATGGCAAAAGTAAGCTTCATGTTATAGCATCTTTTTGGATTTAATATTTCTCTTCAGTATTTTCATTGTATATTGGCCTTACCCACTCCCCAGAAGGCTTTCTGCTCCTGATGCCTTTGGACGTTGGTTTATTAGTAGTTATTATGCCTTTAGCAAGTTACCGCTTTTCATGTGGAACAAGAAAATTATGGTAACTTCAATTTAAAATCGTAATCTATTGCTTCCTAGTTTAACATTTCTAATTTCTTAAAGGATGACCTCTTGTTTTCTTTACTGTGCCATTTATCCGTGTCTGTCTGGTACTGGTCCTTCTCATTCTGCTTTGATGGCTGCTCTGCACTTGTTCTGTGCCTCAGCTTGAGGTCTGAATAATCTCTATGCCTCATGTGAACATACAACCTTTTCTGCCACCCCTTTGGATCCCTTTTCTAACAAGCTCCTTTATTTCTATGTCAGTGTCTTTTTGGAAATTAAACATTTCTATAGTGGATTTTTGGCTCTCGTTGCTCCCGTAGAGATGCTGACTCCAGTTCATTACTGTCACTTCAATGGCAGCGCTACAAGAGTAATAGAGCAATACTCTGAACGAGGGTCTTGTGCCCAGCCCAGGACTGAGGCAAGGTGCAATTCTTCCATGGGAGTTTCCTCACTGAGCAGGCCTTAATGGTGCTGAAAATCTGTTTTCAGCTCTGTGACTACTCAATCGATAGAAAGCTAATTGAAGCATCACTGCTTTTGTGACCACTGTGCTGAGATCCCCTGCGATTTCCTCCTTGCAGCCTTCTGGCCAGGCAGTCAGCAGTGCGGGTCTAATGTGGCACATTCCCTAATTATGTGTGGCATTTCAGTCCCCCAGAATCGTGTTGTTTGTTGGTACACTTAAATTGACTCTCGTCTTTCTCCATGGCACAGCCGTCACTTTATCATCCTGACTTCTTACCTTCTCAATAATTGGCATACTGATATTCCAGAGAACAGCTAGATAGTCTTCCTAATCTTCCTTCTGATGGGTCGCTAGGATCTCTATTATGCCAATATTCACGTATAAGAACAGGAAGAGTGGGGACTTTGGCTCCCCCATCCTATTTCTCAGGCTGCCAGCAGTTGCAGACAAGAACACGCATGTTTGATGGATTATGAATCCAGCCCCAAGTCCCCGGTCTGTTCCAAGATGCAGGCAGAAGGAGGCGCTAGAAGTAACGATGCAGAGCAGTGTTGGGCTTCTGCAGAAACTCTGTCATGGCCTCATTACATCACTGGAATCCTGCATTGCTCATGGACCTGGCAGCAGCTGCTCTCAGAAGTAATGCATCTCCTCAAATGTGCGAAGAAGTAACACTCGGAGGCATACCCTGCCAATGCTATGTGCTGATTTTATGTTTCATCTTGGAAGCTTTCTGAAAGGCAGTACTCTGTAGTCTCTGTATCATATCCTGCTGTAGTAAGAGAAGGGTCCAGTACCAGGAGAAATGAGCTGGGAGAAGTTGTTAACATCTTTTCCCTATATCTTAATTTTGTGCACATACTCTTTTTCCTTTAGAAGAAGTTAATTTACCTTCTGAGTTCTCCTTTTGACTCCTCAAAAAGCTCAGCTTCATTCTCAGTATTGTTTCATGCCCTACTTGACCCTCTTAACTCACTTGCAAAAAGAAGTGTTAAGCAGGTGTTAAAATCTCATCTGTGTTTTGTTTGCGTGCTATTAGATTAGTTAAAAGGGAAGGCTTTAATAAAAGCAGGAAAAAAAACCAAACCAAAACAAAAAAAAAAAACAAAGCCTGCAGGTACCAAGAAGATAATAGGATGATGCAATGCATATTTTAAAAAGCTAAATCGTGACAGGTAGAAACATAGTGTTCTCTGAATTGGCTCCCCTTTGACCCCTGCATCTGTACAAAACTCAATTAATTCATACCTATGCGACAAGTGCCTTTATAATGGGAAAGGAACCTGCTATCATGTTTTCATTATCATCCATCATCATTGTAACATCAGGCCACATCTGAGACACCATGACTAAAACTGTGAATTTGAACAACAGTTAGTTATATAAGTGGTTATTTAACTACCAGAGGATCAGAAGATGAAATTAATCAATTAGCTTCTCCAGAGTTAAATGAGGGATAAATCTGGCTCTGTTTTTAAGCCAAGTGATGCAAAGGTTGATACTCTGCTGTACAAATAAATAAAATTATTTTTTTAGTTCTCTAGATGTTCAATACAAAAGTAATATTTGTAGTTTCATTGTGTATTGTAGGCATGGGGAGTTATAGCTGCTCTTTGACTTCTGCTGGGGAAAAAAAATCAGCCGTGTGTGTAAATGCAGTATATGGAATGATTTTAGAGTTACGTAATGTGTAATGATATTGCAAATTGGGATTCATTTTATCTGTCTTCTACACAAGGCAAGAAGAGAACATTTAATTTATCTAATTAGACATGTTGCGTAAGATAGGCCATAGGACTTTCCTGAATAAATTCCTGCTTAAAGCACAGGAATAGCTTTCAGCAGAGCATCCAGCGTTAATTTTAAAATTCCCTGCAATGGTAAATCTATCACAGTACTTAGTAGGCTGAGAGTAATGTAGACAGAAACAGCATCACAGAGTAGGTTAATTAGCCATAATTCAGCAGACTACAATTAACAATAGATTAATTTTAGGTGTATTTCTTGCCATTCCTGCAGTTGTTCCCTGCTTTGGCAGTACAGTGACCATGCAATTATGGCAGTTTCTGCAACAACTTCCAGAAACAGGGAGCTATAACAACAAGATGGTGGCACCTGCTATTCCAGGTGATCCTGCTGCTTGCCGCAATGCCTCTGCTTACACATCTCGAATTCGAGTAAGTGGACCACCAAAATGTTTTTAATTTGAGTAAATGCTCTTAAACACCCAAAATGTTGCCAGTCCCAGGAATGTTTTGCGTTGTCAGTGCAAGACCTCCAAACTTTTTGGTGCTCTAACCTGGAAGGAAGGGGCTTTTTGGATTTATAACATCCTCATCATCTTAATTCCTGAGAGGTTGTTGCGTTTAAGGGCTGCGATGGCTGCAGCATGATGGGTGTGAAAACACACAGCACTTACCCAGAGGCTGTGGGAGTGCTGAGCATCTCCTTGATATTCCAGACGTTGAAATTCATTTTTTTTTTATTTTATTTTT
Source organism: Callipepla californica brunnescens (assembly GCA_023055505.1). Classification (NCBI taxonomy): domain Eukaryota; kingdom Metazoa; phylum Chordata; class Aves; order Galliformes; family Odontophoridae; genus Callipepla; species Callipepla californica. The sequence goes on from JALIRH010000015.1 coordinate 7,803,495, forward strand.
TCCCTCAAGAGTAACTGTTAGAAAGGGAAAATACAAGAGCTACTGCTCCTGCATGGGCTCACCGGCTGCACCGTGATGGCAGCAGCCAACCCACAGCCCGGTCAGCGTGCAGCCAGCATGCTTTTGGGTCTAGGGCGAGGAATGCTTCCCCCAGGTTCTGCCCCTGAGAAACTCATGTACCACCTGAGCCAGGGGTGGTTTGTGACTGCTGCGGAGTTGAAACTCCCTCAGGACAGAGCACAGCCAGTGCGGGGCCTAGTGAGGCCTGGCCAACATGGCCGCCACAGCCAACATGGCCGCCACACCCACTGTGGCTGCCAGGGCAGGGCCTTGCGGCTCCTCACAGAGCTGAGTTCTTGGCTGTCCCCACACGCGCAGGACCCATTCCTGTGCTGTGTGAAGGAGGTGCTTGAGCCCGGGGACCCTTGGCTGCTCCGTGCAGCATGCTGGGCCACTTTGGTGCCCAAGGGCTGTGCAGTCTCCAGCGTCAGCAGCACTCTTGGAAATGCAGAACGGCTTAATTTTACTTGCTAGTCTGACAGAAATAACCCGTGATCTTAAACGTGCCCTGCAGGAAGACTCTCAAATATGGTTTTACTGGAATCTTTATCTTCCTTGTCTTCAGGAATGGAAAATGGGCATGCTCGCTTGCCTATTTTTCCCCCTTTAATTCAAAGCAGTTTTAATGCCAGTTAAGCTGTTTGTTTACCAGTTCTGAAGGTGCTCCATAAGCAACAAACTGCTTCAGAAATAAAGCTGTTATAAATTTGCAGATAGATTAGAGGGGCTCACCACACCCCGTCAAGCAGTTCTTGACTGGAAAGAAGTTTTAGCATTAATGCAGCCTGGAGCTCTGACATATCAAAATGATAACTATGCTGTGTTTCTTTAACAAATTCTTCAGGAACTTAAAGAATTATGGACTTTTACCCTTCACAGTCATCTTGTAGCAACTCTGCTGCATTGTTTTTGCTTGTAACAACAGGGCTACGTCTGTATAAATAGCTCAGACTTATCTCCATGGCTTAACTCTTGTCTGTGTGATGATCCAGCGGTAGGAAGCTTTTCTAGGACTGAAGCTAGGCTGTGCTCCTGCTGCAGTGATGTGATAGTCAAGCTGTCAAAGGATGGAAGCCCAACCTTCCTCCAGAGAACACTGCTGCAGGGATATCTGTGGTTATGGCACCAGTTGAGAAAAGGAAGGCTTTGGTCTGCTGCTGTGCTTTGTGCAGCTCGGGTGTGTGGGCCAATACCCAGCACTGCTATTGCTGTGTTGAGGTCAGATGTGGCCCTGCATTGCAAATGTTTTTTTTCCATCCTTTTAATGGAAAATCTAGAACTCCTTTCATAGGAGCCCATAGGCACTTCTACCCGTTACAGTACTGTTATTAGGAAAGGATTTGTTGGCACTCTGTGCATGAGCTGTAGGACTCAATGCAGTTATTTTAAGTTATTCTGCAGAACTGTTCATGTTTCTGATGTGGCTGGAGCTTTCTGGTTTGAGTTTCTACAGAGTTTGTGGAATATGATAAATGAGATTTTGTATTTCATCTCTCCTGACAACAGGAAGAAATTTCTGAAAGAAAATACATTTTTTTTTTTAATGATTGGCTTGAGAGAAAGCTCCAGTCCCAGTCTCCCTCATCCATAACACAGCTCTGTGGAGATCAGCAGTGTTGCCAGGTGCTGGCTTGCACCACTCCTTCATAGTAACAGACTATGCTTCTAGCATTAGGGAGTCTGACCAGACACTTGAAGCCTTTCATTTAGTAAAAATTAGAAGAACATGCCAGGAGATAGACAGCAATATATCTTGTACGTTCCTCAGCTGTTTTTCTTCAGTTTGTTAGCATTTCATTAGCAACTCACGAGCTCTTCACTTAATAATGTATCTGTCTTAAGTACAATCAAGGCCATCATTTGTTTTGCCTTTTTGGCTGAAGATTTTTCCATCTATCCCAAGATGTTCTTGTCTCTTGTATTGGACACTTTCATCCCTTTATTTGGTTGGGATCCTGATCCCGTGTTCAAAAGTGAAGAGAGAAAAGAATGAGCAATCCAGACTTTTAGGAAAGGTCACAGATTCTTCTGAATTGAAACAGTCAAGCCAAGTGGTGCTGTGGTTGGTGGATGGCACCCCAAACTCCCCAGTCACATGCAGGAGATGTGTGCTAATAAAAGAGGTGAGCTGACTGTCAGGCAGCCATAGAGCTGCTGGAAATATCACCGCAGTGGGGACACACAACATCAAGGTGTTAAGGTGTAGCTGGCGTGCCCTTGCATTTGGAAAGGGCAGTTCCAAGCACCAGCACCCACTCTGCAGCCCACCACTTTGGAATGGAATGCTGCAGAGCAGTGTCAGCCTGCTGCTGACTCAGTGCCTGATTTATCCTGCCCGCACCATACTCCCATGGGATGAGTTCATTAATCAGGTCTGCGTTTCCAGTGCAACTCCGTGATTTAGGGCTGCACATGACAAAAGCTGTGGTGAGTAAAGTTCTTAAGAGCCTTGGTGGCTTCTGGAATGGGCTGGCAGGGTGGGGAATCTGGAATATTCTCTCTCTACAATATTCACAGCAGAGTGCCAGAGCCCTGCATGTGGCATGTTCGGAGGACAGGATCCCTCTTTCCAGCTGCTGGACCTCCCAGCACAGCATAAGTGACTGACCTCGTCCTGCTGCCAGCGTATCCCCCCAGCTGCTACAAGCCTCAATCCCCAAATTGGGGCCCCCTGTTGATGGCGCCTCCAGCACACCAGTGTTTCTACGGCAGCTCCAGAGGTGGATGCGTGGATGCTTCAGCATCAGAGGTACAGCCAGTGCAGGTATCCCAGGATAATCATCCCAAAAGCAGTTCTTCTCTGAACCTTGCCTAACTTTTTCCATGCAGTGCCCTGACATGTGCACAGCCTGATGCAGCAACACCACACCGGCCATCTTCTCCAAAAGGTCAGGTGCTCACACTTGATATTTACTCCAGCCCATGAGATTTTTCTAATGTCATCTTGTTAAAAGAATGAATCTCTCACCTCTGTCTGTTTTGGCCTCTCTGTGCTTTAGAGTGTGTGAGTTCAGAGTGGTTTTAGCGTGGAGCTAAATCCAATAATGCTCAAGCAAATTCTAATCAACCCGGGGCAACACCCGTTCCCCCTGCAGCAGGACGACATGACCACAGCAAGCTAAAACTTCACATTTCATTTATTTGAGGTGCTACATCACCTCCTAGGCACTGAGCTACAGGGCACCTCTGCGCTACATGAGACATCGACTGGGTCTACAACGACACAGCACTCACTGCTACACACATGGCACGGCCAGCGACAGCCCTACCTCCGTGGCTCCCCATGCCAGCAGCCTTGGCCCTCCTTGGACACCAGGATTTGCCCCCAGCTTCCATTGCTGCAGGAGCCTGGCAGGATTTCCAATGCCTCACAGGAAACTGTGGCTGCTACAGTACTTGGTATCATGGGACGGCGGCTTCCCGGAGCTGTGCACACCCTGTCCCCACCTTCAGGCACTTGGTGCTCCACCGGGGCTGCTCCCCAGGCTGTAGGGCCATTGTCAGGGAGCATCACGCAGGCACAGAGCCTCGACAGCGCCGCTGGGGCCCTGGGCCACCCCACCGATGATGAAGAGCAGGTCCGGGGCCAGGCAGCTGGAGCAGGAACAGCGGCCAGTGGGCATAGGAGGCAGCAGCTCCCACCTCTTCCGTGTGAGGCTGAACCCTTCCACTGAGTCCAGTGGGCACGACTGGTTCCCTGCAAGAGACGGCATGGCATCAGCCTGCTCTGCGCTGTGTTGTACTGAAGTAATTATGCAGGGTCTCAGCAAGATTAACAGCATCCCCTGGGTAAGGGCTGCTGGCACCAATGCTGCACCCACCACTGCCACACCAGTCAGCATTACCAAGGCCACCCACGGCCACCACGCGTCCTCCCAGGCAACCAGCGATGAAGTCAGCTCTCTTCTCCCTCATACGGATAGCACGGTTGGGCTTGATCCAGGCACCTGCCAGAGAGAGGCTGTCAGCATCACCATGGACCCCACAACGCAGGCAGCACTCCTGCCCAGTCTGGGCCTCACCTTGTGCGGGATCGAACATTTCCACGGTGTTAACGAAGTGGGGTCGGGAGTAGAAGTTGTGTGGCCCTGGCTGCTGCAGCCCCCCGAGGCTGAAGAAGACGCTGTCGGCCATGGCGCAGGAGGCGAAGGCGCGGCGGCTGGGCACGCTGGGGTAGCGTGTCCAGCTCTTTGTCTCCAGGTCAAAAGCCTCAAAGGCGGTGACGGGAAGCTTGCCCTGCCGGCCCCCTGCGTGTGGATGAGATGCTAGCACTGGTGGCACCTGAGAGGCAGCCAGCGCTACCAGCAGTGCCCAGCAGAAGTGTCTGCATGGAGCACTGGGATGTGCCAGCACCTTGGGGCAAAGTGTCCATCTGAGCAGGCTTCTGGGCTCGCCCACTTACCCAAGACGAAGATCTTGTTGCCCTGCAGGAAGGCAGAGGCCCCGTAGCATGGTGTGGGCATGGAGGGCAGCGGCTGCCAGTGGTCCTTTGCTGGCTCATAGACGCGGACCAGCGCCTGTGGAGAGGTGTCTGCTCCCATTCCTCCCAGAACATAGACGGCACCATCTGCGGAACCAGCAGGGGTGAGGGGCAGACAGCTAGCACAGCTGGGCAGTGCCCTGACCCCACTCGAACCCTCGCCTGCCCCATCCACCCTGTGTGGAGCAGAACACCGGGGCCATCGGCTCTAATTATTCCCGGCAGCACCATCTCCCTGGAGACACCATGGCAACGCTGCCATGCTGCCAAATCCTGCTCCACCGCCGGCACCCCTTCCTGCGCCCATCACAGCCCCACCGGCATCCCCAGCCCGGAGCAAACGTATGCATCCTCTATGGGACTCCCACACAATGGCTGCGCTGAGGCTCGGAGGCAATGTTTGAGCAAGACGTTATCACCTACCTCTCTGCACAGCTGCGATGCCCATGGAAGGCTGTGCCAGTGCTGCCTTCTTCTCCCACCTGCCCTCATCCACATGGTAGATCTCAACGGAGGCAAGAGGGCTCTGCGAGGCATCCACACCACCCACTACCAGGATCTGTTTGCCCACAGCGAGGGTGGCAGCACCAGCCCGTGGTGTGGGCAGCGGAGGGAGTGCAGTCCAGCACTGGGCCTGGAGATCAAGCACCTCAGCGGCTCCCAGGGCTCTCCCACTGCCTCCGCAGCCACCCAGCACGAAGAGCTGCCTGTCGTGGTAAGCCGTGCTGCAGTACACACGTCGTGTGGGCATGGAGGGGAAGGAGACCCACGCAAAGGCACCCGCACTCGACGCCGCCATGGGACGGCTCAGCCACCCTGGGGGTCCCCGGGCCCAAGCCCCACCGTGCCACCCATCCGGCCCACGGCAGCGGTGGGACTTGACTCGGCTGCCACCTGGCTCCTGCAAAGAGAGCAGTGGGGTCAGCCCTGGGCACCAACTGCTGCTCCGGTCCCTGCGAGTCAGAACCCCCGGTTCGGTGTGACAGCGCACTGCTGCGCTCCCGATGCACCACCCACACCCTCCGGGGCTCCCACTCCTGGAGGATCCTAGCGGTCATCTCGCATACCCGTCCATCTCACGCCCCAGGGCTCCGGTGCCCAGCTCATCTCCGCAGGGCATCGTCTCCCCGGGGTTCTCGGGGCTCTGCTCATCCCCGCGGGGCATCGGCTCCCAGCACATCTCCTGCACTCTCCGGTGCTTTCACTCCCCAGCGCTCCGGGTGCACATCTCGCACCCTCGATGCTCCCTCTCCCCGGGCTCTCCGTCCGCACCCCCGGAGCTGTCCCGCCCCGGACCGGTCCCGCCGCCCCGGAGCTGTGCAGGCACCGCGCCGCGCTCACCTCGCCGCCCGTTCCGCCGCTCTCCGCTCCGCTCCGCTCCACGCCGCCGCTCTTCTCCGCTCCGGGCCCGCCTGCTGCCGGTGGAGGCGGTGCCGCGCCCGCCCGGCCCCCCCGGACCTGTTCCCGGGCCCCGCTCCCCGGTGCCCCCAACGCCCTGCGCGGATCACCAGGTGGAGGCACGAGAGGACAGGGGATGGAGCCCACCCTGCGCACCGCAGCTCGCCCGCACCGAGACGCCCGGGGTCGGTGCCGCTCGGCGGAGGCAGGTGCCTGCCGATGCCACGGTGCTCATCTCTTTGCTAAACTCTGAGCAAGTGAACACGGAGGGCAACGTGCAACCCCTGCCTGCACAGCCTGAGCGGGGACAGGAAGGGAACTCACACCAGAAACAAGGTAGAAAGATTTGCTTTTAAACCAGGTAGTGGCATAGAACCATCTCTGCTAGGGAGAGACACCGTACCCACGGAGCCAGCTCTGGGCTGGCCACCTCTGTGGGATGTGGGAGTGGGAATGGATACAAACACTGGCGTGGCTGCGTGTGGCTGCAGGAGTAGAGGGCAGCAAAAGCCCCCAGCCCCAGGAGCAGGCACAAGGCACAGCTCTGCCTGCAGAGGGGCTCCAGCTCCCTGCACTGCTGCTGCGGAAGGGAAAGCCATTTCCTTACGGGATGCCATCACACTTGTATTTGGGCCTGGAGGTTCTTGGTGGGACAGAGTGGGCACATCGCACGTTGGACAGGGGACAGCTCAAAGCAAAACCCACCCAGGACTTTACGTGCAGCAGGAAGGAAGCAGGGGACATCCTTGTTCTGAGCGCCTTGGCCCTGGCCCGGTCTGCAAGGTGGCATCACTGTCCATCGCTCTGCTGGCTCAGGGAGCCGCTCTCCATGCGGGCCAGGTAACTATCATAGTTCTCCTCGCACCTCCTCACACAGTGGAGGAAATAGTCCTCATTGGCAATGGCCTCCAGGAGGTCGGTCTGCACCAGGCAAATGTCATACAGCTCTGAGGTAGGAGCGCACCTGGGGCTGCTGCTGCCTCGCTCCGAAAACACCTGTGGGAGAGAGCAGAGCACAGAAGCACTCACATCCTCTGTGGACAGCCATGCCAGAGCTGCACCCAGCACAAGAGCAGAGCCTGGCAGCAGCACACGCATCCCGCTGTGCATCACAAGCTTGCCTCCCTCAGCCAGGCGCTGTCAGCTAACGGAGCATCTCCTGCCAGGCAAACCAGTGGCAGCAGGAAAGGGGTCCCATTTTCACTCTAGCGGTAGAAGATTATGTTCCTCCAGGTTTCTCTCCCCTCCCAGCTGGCCCCTTTGGATCATAACCAGCTTGTCACAACATGTGGCTGGGGTTCCACTAAGGAAAGAGCTGCACTGGGCTGCTGGAAGAAGAACTGTGCCGTGATCAGACGACCCGAGCAAAACTTCTGCCACCAGCTCTGGCATTGCTGCCCCAGCCTGCTGCCAGAACTGGTGCAGCCACATGCCACAGGAGGGATCAACAGCTTTACCGTGCTTCTGCCTAAGGCCACCTGATAACCTGTTTCCTTCCCAGCACAGCCATGCTGTGCTTTGTCACTGTCACTGACACAGGGGATGGCCCTGCAGAGCTAGTGACACAAAGGAGGAAGACGGTGTCTAACTGACCCATCCAGGCGACAGAGCAAGGCCCAACAGCAGCACCGAGCCCTGCTGGAAAACTGCTCAGCTGCCATCCAAACCCTGACTGTGTCTGCTGCCAAGATGACTCGATCCCACCTGTCTGATCTGGTGCCAGGGGCGCCCTGAGGTTATCTTCACAGCTGCCCTGAGACAAGCTGAGCAGCACAACTGACCCAGCCATGCTGGCTACAGATGGTGACAGGCAGAGCTCCCTGATCAGGAAAACAGCCCGAGGCTGAAATGCAGTAAGTGGAGCTGCATGAGCCATGCTCTGGCTGTTCTAGACATGCAGGGAGCAGCTGCTGCAGAGCGACCTCAGGCTCTCAGCAGAGCCTTCTGCATTCATTCACCGCAATCAGCCCAGGCACAGTGCAAGCCTTTCCTCTGACAGGTCTGTTCTGGGCTGTGACAACTCCTGTCACCAGCTACGAATCTGAGAGAGCGCTTGTGTAGAAGCGAATGTCTGCAAACATCCCATCCTTCGCTGTGCTCCAGGTGCCCTGCAGACCACTGCAGGCTTCATCGTGTGCCTCCTGGATGGAACCCAGCCAAGGTTAAGACGCATCTGCGGATCTGCAGCTCTTGTTCGAACGTCAATAGTTTGTCCAGCTGCTGAGTGCATTTCGGTCTGCACAAGTGTTCCCATGCTTCGCCACAAATGCTGCCCTTTAAATACAGTGCCACAAGAAGCTGCAGCCGCGCAGTGAGGCTGGCTGGCTGCCGAGCTGGCAGGGAGCAGGGATGACTCACCCCGGTGGAGCACAGGAGCTTGGCAGCATGCACAGGCATTGAACGCCTGCTGTTCTGTGCTGACAGCCAATTCCAGCCTCCCCACCGGCAGCCCCACTCACCTGGGGAGCAGAGACACCAGGACGAAGCCTTGGGCCCTCTCTGCACACTCATGCTAACACAAAGGGAACAAAACCTGTCTGCCCTGAGCAGCTAGCACCAGGGGGTGTTCGGCCACCTACCTGGGGGTGGACAATGGTGTCTGCATCATCCAGCCGGATGTTGTCGTCAATGAAGATGTGGTGAATGCTGGGATCATGGGGGTCTATCCACAGGGGCTTCCCACCCTGCGAAGAGAACTGATTTCTGGCCCACCTGAAACAAAAGGTGGTGCAGTGGATTGTCAGGGAAGGGATGGGGTGAGAGCTTGCATGTAAGGGCAGTCAAATCAGCACCAATTTACTCCTAAGAAACAGGGAAATGGGACAGTAGGCAGAGACAGTCCTGCCTCCCTGCTTGAAGTTACCTCCTATGAAAGAGAAACACTTTGCAGGAGACAAATTTGAGGGTGTTTAGAGAAAAGTGAGAATTACACCAAACAAAAAGTGCACGAGTACCATCAGCCTGCCTACAGGGAGCACAGAAGTTATTGAGGCTGCAACAATGTAAAAGCATCAAAACTAGGAGCTATCTCAAATCAGGAGAATCACAGAGGAGGAGAAAATGCCCACTCTGTTTTCTCAGTGCCCTACTTCTCACCAGTCGAAGTGGTCTTGGAAGCCTCCGATTCCCTCCAAAGAGCTGAAGTAATCGTACAGCTTTCTTCCATCCTCCCTGGTGGTGAGTCGCTCTGCTCCCCGCTTCAGCACAACCTCTCGCTTACTGCAGCGTATTTGGCCAGGAGTGAGGACCACAGGGAGCTGCATTATTATTGAAAGCAAGAGATGAGAGGTTTCCAAAGCAAGCAGATTGTTTACTGCATTGTAACAGACAACAAACAGCAGGGTGGTAAGTTCCCATGACAGTGTGGGAGGACAGCGCTAGGGAAAATATGAGATGTGGAATCTACACAGCCCCAAAAGCTTTCCGCGTCCTGAGGAATGGAAATAGAGCCCATCTAGCTACACCTTTCCATCCTTTCAGTGCCTGATTGCTGTTAGCTCTCTGAGAAAGAACTGGAATGACTTCTGACGATTGGACTGGATGATCTTAGTGGTCTTTTCCAACCTCAGTGATTCCATGATTCTATGATGCTCGCTACTAGCGCTCCTGCCCTGCCTCCTGGTGTGACCAGCTGTGGGCAGAGGTCCTGCTGTGCTGTAGAGGCCGCTTTGTGCCCAGCTCATCCACCCTGCTTGCAGACCCCCCCCCACCAGCACACGGGGACACACTCACCGCCAGGTCCCGCAGGGCAGGGAACTGGGGGTGCTGCCCAGCCAGGGCCGAGCTCAGGGCCAACAGTGTGTGGGGCAAGTCGGTACCGAAGGTCCTAAAGACAATGGTGAAGTCCCTGCCGTCCCAGTGCAGGGCTTCCAGCAGGTGGAAGAAGGAGGGCAGGATGAAGTGGTAGTGCTTGCCGTGCCCATCCCGCACGGAGAGCTCCTCGTGGGGCTCACCCGGCCACTCCAGCAGCCGCAGGTGCCGTGCGTGGAGGCTGCTGAAGCACTGGCCGGGGCCGGATTCGGTGAAGGCCTGGTCGCGGCCATAGCGGCAGTAGTAGCTGACGGCTCCGGGGCAGGGGGCTCGCAGCGACGGCCTGTCACTCATCCATTGCCATTCACCTGCAAGAGAGGAAGGTGCTCACCGGCTGCCCACCTTCCCCGCGCGGCCACGGCCCCGGTTCCCCAGCCCCTGTCCGGCCCTGACCCCTCAGTCCGGTCCGCGACCCCCGCCCCCCCGGCCTCCGGGCCCGGCGCTCACCGTCAGCCCGTTCCCGGCCCCAGGTGGCGGTGCTGAGGAAGCTGTTGAGCGCTTCCCGCGGGCCCTGCCCCGACACCGCGTCCGCCGCCACCACCGTGTTGTTCAGGTCCACGTGCAGCACCAGCCGCCGCCGCCCCGCCCGCCCGCTCATGGCCCCGGTGTCAGCACCGGAACCGGCGACACGGAGCCCGTTGCCTGGAAACGGCGCCGCTTCCGCCCTCCGCAGCCGCCCCGGCGGCGCCCCCTGCCGAGCCCTCCCGGGGCCGCGGGCTCCGCGCTCAGGGCCGGGACGGGGGGTGGGGGTGGGGGTGGGGTGGGGGTGGGGGGGGCTCGGCGAGGTGGGCGTGGCCGAACCCCCCGCTGTCACCGCGGTGGGCGTGGCCACGTGCCGGAAGCGGAACTGGGCGGTGTTTCCGGCGCTCCGCGGGCGGCCATGTTGGAGCGGAGAGTGCGGCGCAGCGGCGGGTGCGGGTCTGGCGGCGGCCGGTAGGTTGGGGCCGGCGGTGCCCGAGTCCCGCGCTCCCGGGCGGGGGCACTGCCGAGCCGCCCCGGCGAGGGAGCGCCTTCCGGGTGCTGGAGGCGGAGCCGCAGCTCTGCGGGCCCCGCCCCGGTCTCCGCCCCCTCCGGGTGCCGGGAGCCGGCGCGGGGCCGCACCCGCTGTCTGCACCAATCACATCCCCGCAGCCCCCCCCCCGGGGAGAGCACCGAGACCCGGCGGGGCTGCCCGCGCCGGGCTGCTGCAGCCGGTTGGGCCGAGGGCGCACGGTCCCGGGTCCCAACCGGGCCGAGGGAGGATGTGAGGAAGCGAGGGACGGGCCCGGGGAAAGGGCTCCGTCTGGCTCCCGAAGGGAGGCAGCGCCGAGAGCCTGCCCGCCCTGTGGACCTTCCCTGGGCGGCCCTGCGGAGCTCCCGGGGTGGGGCCTTGCTCTACTGACAGCTGCCCCCGGGCCTCTCGAGGCCTCTAGGCTTTGCTGCCGGTCTGCTCCTGAGATAGCAGAGCACCTTGCTTGCAGGGTGGCTGCACCGACGGCTGTGACCGTCGGGCACTTTTGCTAGGACGTGTCCCTGGGTAGGGCTCCAGGTGAACAGCCTTGCTTTTGGGAGGGCCTTCATGCACACTGCAGCTTGCACTACGCAAAGCAAGGCTGTGTGGGTGGATGTTGAGATGTTCTGTCCATGTGGCAATGAACACTGGATCCTGCACCGCTGCCGGACACCGAAATACCTGCCCAGGTGTGCTGGCTGCCCCTGGGCTCACTGTGGCCTGAAGTTCTCAACAGAAGATAATGAATTTTGCAACCTGTTAAGAGTGTGTTGTTAGTTGTGCTTCTCTGCTGGCTTCTCCCTCTCTACCAGGTCGGGATTAAGCTCTCTGTCCTCGCTGGCTTCACAGTGCCCGCTGCTGCTTGGTCATCACGGAGATGGCAAACCTTGCTGCTGGGCACGGGCACCAGCCTCAGCCCTGTCCAAGCGCTTCCCTCCTCGCCTGCAGGAGGTACCCTGGGTGTTGCAACGCGACTGCATGATCCTCCTCCAAATCCCTCTTCTGCTGTGACGTCTGCAGAACACTTGACATGGATTAGTCTGTCATGTGGCGGCTCTTAGCCCCTCGCTGACCTGTGCTTCTCCTCCTCTGTCTACTTTTGGCTGATATTAAACTGTGGGCATGTGTGTTTTTCCTGTCTGCGGGAGCTGCCTGGCCCTGCGGTGCAGCTGCACTCTGGGAGGAATCCAGGCTATGAGCAGTTCCTCACTGCCTCCTCAAGTGCTCATTTTTCCAGCTCTCTTATCTGCACACTGTGCTCTCCTGTGGTGCCTCCCACACCTTCAGCATGTCCCTGAAAAGATTGTTCCCTGACTCCTCCTCACAATTTTGAGAACAGTGCCACAGATTTTTGCTTCCAGCTGAGGTGTTGGCTGGGCTGCCAGCTCAGTGCGAGAGTTTGAGTTCCCCCAGTCCCACCACAAAATCCCACCCTGTTCTTTGGTATCTATTTGCTTTGTTTTTGTTTTGTGAGCCAAATTGGTCTTCTTGTTGCAGCTGCTTAATGCCGCTAAGTGAGATCTGAGCGTTGTACTTCTGACCATTGTGCACATAGCCTGCTGATATCCGTTTCCTGCGTGCCACTCCACTTGAACTTTTCAATTCCTCACTTGGCAGCGAACGTCCTTGGATCGACAGCAGTTTGCTGGGACAGCAAGTTGTAGACTGTGGCTGAAGCATGGGGACAGCAAGGAGTGGCGTTGTGTTGCCCTGATATTCAGCATCACTGAAGCGTGGCTGAAATAGCCTCCAGCTCTGCTGTCAGTGTTTCAGAAGGATGCTGCAGATTTGGAAAGGACTTGGAATCCCTTTTTGAGCAGAATCAGTTAGAAAGCTGGAAAATCGAATGTGACGCAGGGTTAGAGTTGAGATGGTCAACTCTAGTTCATCAGTGAGAGTGTTGACATGGTGTGGTTATGTTGTTCTCAGTATGTGCACAGGGAAAAGCTTAAATGAAAAGTTGCTTTGCAAAGGCAAAACGAGATCTGGGCACCAGATGCTATCAAACTCAAACTGGGAAAAAAGCTGTGGATATCACTAAATTAACCACCAGGACTGTTCGTCTTGGGATGGGTTGGATGGGATTGTCTGAAATCTTTGTTTAGGATTGAGTGCATTTCTGTGAGATATGTTTTAGTTTTACTGCAGAGATAAGTCAGTGACGGAGTGTTTTTTGCTGGAGTTGTGCAGAGATTTCAACCTGATGCCTGTGAGTAGCAAAAGTCTAGGGTTAATGGTTTCAGGTCCCCACTTAAAAATGTGAGATGATTTCAGTTGCTGTAAGCTAACTATCTTCTCTCTCCCTTTGAGGTGCCTAGGGTTGTTTTTCCAGTAATTTTGAAGCACCCGATTGCCTAATGCCATGAATATTGCAGTGAACAATGTGGAAGAAAAAGCTGTCCATTCCTGGTCGAGAATTTACTCTGCAGGACAAAAAGTGCTGGAGGAAGCCCTCCGAGTCTTCAACCCCATGTCCAAGGACCTTTCAGACACAGAAACCCAGCTGGTGGCCTTTCTTCAGGGCCTCAAGGAAGAGGGCTTCCAGCCCACAATTCTGAGGAGCAAGGATGTGTATGGGTACAGCTCATGCACAGCAGACACACCTAGCCAAGCAAAAGGGAGCACACTGCACAGCTGCACGGCCGCCACCACCTCCACCCCCACTAAGACTCCAGCTAGAAGCACTGCAGCTGTGGCAAGAGCATCTTCTTCCCCCACCAGCATTTCTCTCAACTCTTCTAAAGCCTCCTCTCCGACGGTCTCTAAAGGTAGTTCTACAAATTTGCTGCTGAACTCCTTTAAGCATACCAGGTCGGGAAAGTCCAAGGCCTCAGCAGTGGGCTTTCCTGCAAGCATGTATCCTGATGTGTATCCGGCGGTGAGGCTGTCTGTGGTTCTGGAAGCTCTGGTGCCACTGAAAACCCCCAAATCCTGTTTGAAATCCAAGTACACACGAGGGCCCCTTGGGGTCTCACCCTCAGACCTTAAACTCCTCAAGGTTTCCAGCCAGACAAGGCAATTTTCTTCAGGCAAGACCACTAAAATAAGAGAAGGCAAGCGATGTAAGCGTGTGGTAAAGAAAGCATCGGATTCTGCCACCCTCGCTTTAAACCTTCTGAAGGGGCTAAAAGGTGGAGTGCTGCAGGAGAGCAATGCTTGCAAAGCCTCGGGAATCCTGAATGGAAGAATCGCAGCCAGCTCCTCCCAGGGCTGCACCACAGCACCACAGACCAAGGCCTTGAAAATCAAAGCGAAGGGAGCTCCGGTGGGGAAAGTAGAATGGACGGATAGCAGCACTTACCAGGAGGCTGTTGGGAAGAAGAGGAAAAGAGTTGCAGAGGCGAGAGACGCACCACAGAGAAAGAGATCAAAATCCATTCCTGTCCAAAATAAGTCTCGACGAGCTCGGAGCACTTTGAACCTGCTGAAATTTTGGGCCATCAAGGTGGGCAACTCTTCTTCTGATGATGAAGTGAGAAGAAGAGCGCAGAAGATTCTTAGAGTCAACCTGTCCCCTGTGATCCGAATTCAGCCCTTGTCCCACTCTCACAGCGTCCCCTGAGTTCCGTCACTCGGTCACTTTTTTGTAAGTAAACGTGATCCTGGCACCGGAGCGTGGTGAAGTTTAAGAGCAACTTTGGATTTCTGGTGTCTGGTGACTATACATTGACTAACCTGCAGACGGAGCAGCCTGCTCTCGTGCTGCTTCTGCCTGTCCAGCACCACTACTATGCAGAACTGGCTGCACGAGTACAAAACTGTGTTTGGGAATACGGGATGGTGCCCTTGGCCCACCGTGAGCCAAGCAGGTCAGAGCACTTGCTTTCTCTGGTCTCTCTTCTAGATGTGGCAGGCTCTCATTGCAGGGTCAGAGCACGTGACTTTCTCATGACATGGATGCACTGTGATATTGCTCTTTTACAAGCTGTACATTTACTGGTTTTATTTTGATCAAATTTTATAACTTTATATATCCATATATGTGCATATAGCCCAGGAACTGCTGGAAGATGCACTTCCTCCATCCCTCTGGGACTGGGTTCGATAGCTTTTGTTCCCCCCCCCATCAGCCCGTCTTTCATTGAAGGTGCTAGGATTTCGTTGTGTTTCAGTGTTGTGACAGTCTGTCCTGGGCGCTCTTGGAGCAGCTCAGAAGCAGGCAGAGTTATAACCACTCGAAAAGGCCAAGAAGTCTGGAGAATTACCAGCTGGTAGTTGGTACTAGCATACTTTTTTATCATCATGATCATACTTCTGTATTACCTCTGCCTGAAAGTGAGGGAGTGCTACCGGGCTGTTGCTTACAAGTCTGCTGGATGTGTCTGGGTGCTTTTTATTGTAGCAGAAGCTCTGAACTCGTCTGGGGGGTTTGCCTCCAAAGAGCAGTTCTGCTGGAGCCCGGTGTTGTTCTGCCCTCTCGTACCTCTGTTGCAAAGGTAGAAAATGAGCTGTGACTGTTACGGCCTTAGGGCTGGAGTTGCTGATCAGAGTTGCTTGAAGTGCCCTGCCCACAGTGTAGCTGCTGTTGCTGGACGTGTCAGGAGAAGGCTGTAGGTGTTGGTAGAGAAGACGCCCGCTGTGTTTGAATGTATTAGATGAAGCCCACCTGTCTCAGAGTTCAGTGGCATCTGTGAGCCTGAATCACGGCAGAAGAGCTGAAGTATTGAAAGGTATATACCAGCACTAAAGTGTGGAGAGTTTGTGGGATGTCTGTCAGTTTGTGGGAATGAGGCAGTAGGAGGGGAGAATCACTGCATAATGATGGATAGCAGCTTTGCCAACCTCTAGGATGTTGAGAGAAGTTGTGTGGCAGGTGTGACAGCTCGGCGGAGGCTCTGCTGGTCCCCAGGAGCACTGCAAGCCACTGCCAGTGGGCTGTGCTGCTGCCTGTGCTGGGACAAGCTCCGGTCAAAGCAGCTCTCAGCACCTGTAGGGATGGAACATGGGGATATTCACACGGCTGGTGATGGGATGTCAGTGGGGTATGGCAGTTTGGGGGCAGGGAGTAGTGCCTGGCTGTTTGCAGGCCTGGCTGTGTGCCGTGCTGCGTTCAGCTCTCTGCAGCAGCGGGCTGGTAATCCACTCATTCTCTCACCAGCTCAAAATACTGATTGTCTGACCTAGTAATCTCTGGGGACGTTGGTTGAAGAGATGAGCTCCGCTGGGAAGCCTCGGCTTCTTACGTGTCATCTCTTCTCTAGCACCTGTGTGGATTTCAGTGCTTAATAAAAGGGGTTGGTGTCTGATCCCCAGCTCAGAGAGCAAAACTGAGGCAGGGAGAGGAGAAAGGAGTTTCACTAGGGAGTGAGAGGGCAGAGGAGCTGGTGTCCTGGGGCACAGCTCAGGCTCAGCCTGCTCTCACCCTCAGGGGATGATGGGTGGCCCTGAATCACGCGCTCAGCTTCTGGGCAGTTTGACTGCACGCAGCTGACCTGCTGTCAGAGATTATAACTTGCAGTGTTCAAGACTGACCTGTGAATGCCGCTGGTTGGCTGCAGAGCAGGAGGAATGCTTTCTTCTCCTGTGTTTTAAAATGCCCTGGCAGAGAGTTGCCTTTCCTGACATGATCCTGGATGAACAGAAACCCTCCATTACTGCTAACTGGCCAAAAATTACTTTGTCCCTTTTGTTCCCACCCCTTCAGACCTTTCTCATTCCCACGCTCTCAAATGCCAGGTCTCAAAGTCCTGTGTTGGAGTTTCTCTTTCTGGCGGTGTCCCAGGGAGGGCTCTGTGGTATCGCTGCTCTCGTGGCTCCTCCATTCCCAGCCCCATATAAGGGCACCAAGAGCTGTCCTGGAGCTTCTTTATGCACCACGAGACCTCCCAGCAGAGTGCTTGGGCTCCGGTGGGAAAAGCAGTTGCTCATCCACAGGGCTGTATTTAGGGCTGCATTGTTTTTCCTCCAGTGTGAGCAGGAAGCCGAGCACCTGATGCCAGCTGTCTGATGCGTCCCTCACCTTCCTTGTGTTTCTTCCTCTGCTGCACTTTCTGCTTCCCTGCTTTTCTGTCACTTCTTATTTCACGCTTTGACTCTGTGCCAGCTGAGGACTTGCCTTGTGCTGCATTGCATGTCATGCAGAGCACACTGCCTCAGCCCCACCTTCCCAGGCACTGAGCTGGGTGCAGACATTATCTTGCCCAGCATCCTCCCGCAGCCACCAGTGCGAGCTCTGCGCTGCTAGAAATGCTTTGTGCTGGGGCAGCATCACAGGATGCTGTGAGGAATGTGGGCACCCTGTGCTCAGGGGCCTGCAGGTGGTCAGTCCTGCCTCCATCAGTGTTCCTGTGGCACAGAGCACCAGGCCCCGAGCTTGCAGGGCAGTGCTGGAGCTCTCAGGCTTGCATTGCATTTGCTGAATTCACATCGTTCACAGCAGGTCTGTGCCGTCCTGATGTCTCCTCTTCCCCGTTGCAGATGAGTTTGGAACTTGGCTGGAAGAATGGCAGCTCATTATTCCCAGAGGGGCTCTGTGGCCTCTGGTGCCAATGTCAGCCAGTGTTTCCTGGCAGTTACTTTCCAGCGAGCTCCCCACAGCCCGTCTGTGCTCAGCTCTGCCAGCCTTTGTCTCGTGCTGTACACACAGCTGCTGCTGTTTTGGGAAGGTCGGGGGCTATCAAACCCCTTGGCCCTACCAGAGATCTCCAGAGGTCACTTCCATGCTGTTTGTTTCATGGCTCAAGTGGTTGGCTCGGATGCCTTCCAGGGACTTGCAGCAGTGCTAGCTGCACAGCATGTGGGAAATACATTGCCTGGAGTGCCCTGGTCTCTGCTGAGCATGCTGTGTGCAGGTTGCTCAGACCTGCTTCTGTATTAGTCACTTTGAATTCATCCAAGTGCCTAACCTGGCCTGTGCTGTTCCTGGGCACTGTGACAGCCAAGAGCTGTGGAGACTCTCTGAGGAATGCTTTTACTGTGTGGATTTCTGCCACTGTCACTTCTAGTAACATTTCAGGCAGTGGTCAAAGGGCTGTTCTTCAGACTGAGTTTGTGGAAATCATTTTTCTTTTATTCAGCTGCCAAGAAGCAAGAGTTTATGCTTCGCTTCCACCAGACAAGGTCTGTGAGCTTCCTGCATGCTTCAGATGTCTGTCAGTGAGGTCCTTGGGGAGAGCAGCTTGTACAGCGGGGAGCAGACATCAGACACCAGGCTGAAATCACAGTGTTAATTGGTAGAAACGTTTTAAGGCTTGTGCACTGTGATCAGGTTTCACCTTCTGCCACTGCTTTCAGCTGGAGAAGTTTCTCCTTGGCCTCTTCCTTGCAAGCCATGTAGTGTGGCACTGCTGCTTCCAAACCACTTGCTTTCCCCGAGTGCCAGCTGCAGTAGTGTTCTTGTACAGAATTTTGTAAGCACTTTTCTGCTAGATAAGGGATTATTTTGTTACTCCTGTTTTGTAGCCCACCAGTGGTGTTTCAGCATGGAGAGGAGTGCTGGGGAGCCTTCAGAGCAGCACTGTGTTGGATGGGGATGGCTCTTGGCCTTGTCAGCTGGGCAGGCTGGGACTGTCAGAGATCAGAGCTCCTGGGCTGTGTGTGAGGCAGTGCTGCTGGATGTCAGCGATGGCTGAGCATCTGTAGACGTGATGTTCCTGTGCTGTGCTGCCTGCAGAAGTGATGAGGCTGGACCCCTCAACTTCCTTCAGAAGGCAGAGGATCTCTGAGGCAGAAGCAGTAGCTGGGATCTGGGTAAACCAAAGATGCCAGCAGTGCCTGGCCAGCCAGCTTCTGCTTCTGCTGCCAGAAGAGATCGTCGGGGCAAAGGAACCATGTGTGCAGTGTCCCTGCTGCGCTTCCTGAGCTCTGTTCCTGCCCAGCTGTAGAGCCTCCTCTTCCCAGCCGGCAGCACAATGCTGGGCACAGGAGCTGTGGTTCTGCGGGACCCCGTGGGGGTGAAGCAAGCACTTCCCCTTGTCCTCCATGAGCTGCTGAGCTGTGGGGTCACAAGAAAGGCTCATCTGCTCCCTGAGCTCCTCTGGTGCCTGCTGCCTGCTGCCCTCTGGAAGCACTGGCAGGGAGAGTGAGCATCCAAAATGACTTCCCCTGCGGGGATGATTAGGCCTTGCCCCTGGGGAGTCCCTTAAAGGCCTTATTATCCTCTGGGATTCTCTCCTTGTTGTCTTAATTAGCCCCTCTGGTTCCTGTTGCTACTGGCAGCCCCTGTGAGAGTCTGGTGATTCCCACAGACAGCGAGGCACGTGGTGCTGCTGTAAAAGAGTGGGTGCTGCAGAGCGACCCCCAAAACCTCCTGTCATCCCCAGGGCACAGCCTGCAAAAGCAGGGCATTGGGAGTGTGCCCCCAGCCTCCATTGAGGGCTGAGACGGGATGAAGCCGATGCTGGCATCTGTGTCAGGAAAGACTCAGTGTGTGCTGTGTAATGACATTCCCTCCTCGTGGTTCCCAGTGCAGCATTGCTGGGAAACGTTACTCCTGGAGCAGGGCACAGCGGGGACATGGGGGTCTGGCTCAGCGCTGCCTGGCCACAGGAGCTCCTCCAGCCATCACCTCTGAGAGAACCACCTCCACAGCACTGCACAGCCACCCTGCTCCAGCCAGGACTGGTGCTCCCAGCTTGGTCACCAACACTGGGGAGTCCTGAGTGTCACTGGGAGCAGCGATGTGCCGTGCCCAGGCTGCTGGTGCCGCTGCCTCGTCCCCACGGCTGGGCACACAACAAACTCTTGTATGGTGAATTCACAACAGCCGACCATCTTGTTCTCGAGTGATCTTTATACTGTTTCATTTGTTTGTGTAGAATGTTTCTGAAGGTATATTTAATGTTTAATATGAGACTGGGCTGCTCCACACTCAGTGTTGTATATTTTGGAATGGCGTTGTTTAGTGAAATGACAGCGTTAGTATTATTCCGCTCTTAGGAGGGAACGGGACAAAAAACAGACTGTCTTTTTTTTCTTAAATGAAATGAACTTTTGTTATCAAGTCCTAGCAGGTGTCCAGCCCTTCAGTAAAATGGTGCTCAGAACCACCCAGCGTGTCCGGCTCTTCCTTGGTCCCCGCAGGGCCGTGCTGCAGCCCTGAGCCCATAGGGATGCTGTGGGGTGGCTGTGCTCTGCCTGGTGCTGTGCCACCGCTGCTCTGTTCCGCTGAGGCACCCCCGTGCACCCCAGCGAGCTGTGGGGTCACCCAAATGCTATGAAGGAATGCCTGGCTCGGGATGGGAGATGCTCCAGACAAGTAGCCCTGATGCCATACTGGTATAAACTGGCACAGATCTGCATTCCAGGTTAGTTCCCGGGTCGGCGCTGCGCTGTGGGCGCTCTGCCAGGTCCCGCTTGCCTGCTCCCCCTCCCGCTTCCCTCGGGATCCCTTTCTGCTGGCTAATTCAACAGCAATGCCATTGTTTGCCGCCGTGTGATCCGGCTCCGTTTGTCCCGCCGGGCCATCGGTGCGCTGACCCGGCACTAACGGTGGTGGGACCACGGCCCCAGCCGAGCTCCGGCCCCTCCCACCGCACCACGAGCAGCTGGGAACTGCCCCTGGGAACTGCCCCGAACTGCCCCTGGGAACTGCCCCGAACTGCCCCTGGGAACTGCCCCGAGAGCGGAGAGCTGCAGCGCCCGGGTGAGTCAGCCCCTGCGGCACGCGGAGTGCCCGAGCGAAGTCCTCGGGCAGGGAAGAGGTTAAGCAGTTCTGCTCATAGTTGTGCTTGCTGAGGATGTTCAGGGAAGCGTCAGCCACCCGCTGGGTGCACTGAAGTCGGTCCAGGCGTGGGAGGCTGCGCTGCACAGCAGCTCTGTGCTGCAGGAGTGGAGCTGAGCTCACTGTCCCCACCTGTGACATCCGTCAGGCACAGGCTGCTCCGGGTGGGAAGTCTGCAGCCTTTGGGAGCCAGGGGAGGCGGCCTAGGAGCACTGCTGGCTGCTCAGGTCCTCTGAAGGATCTGAGGGTCCCTCCCTCTCCCTTTTCCAAGGCCGCAGATCCTATTACATCCACCTTTATCAGGCTGCTGGCAGTCTCCCCAAAGCAAATAAGGTGTGCTTGGCGAGATCCGTCGGTACCGACATGCTGGCCCTTGCTAATGGCTCTTTATCAACTCATCTCCTCCCAGCTCTCCCATTGCCTCACCAGAGCCAAGGTCGGTGCCCGGTCACTGCCGTGGGAGCCTTGCTGAGCACGGCCCTACCCTTCCTCTGGGCTTCCCCTGTGCAGTGCCTGGCCGTGGGGCTGCACACCCACGCCGCCCTGAGTCCTGGCATCCCTCCCTCAGCCAAGGTGTAGGGGATGAGGTGCACTAGGACACGCTGCGTGCTGATGGGCCCTGGGGGCTGCGTTGCCTTCCTGCCTCTCTGCTCAGCAGTGTGCAGCCAGAGCACGGCCTTGGTGCAAGCACGCGGGTCCCCTTCCTTCCTTCAGCCTTGGCTAATAAGAGACACCGCGTGACACTGAGGACTTCATTGGGCTCGAGCAGCCTCAGGGATCCCAGGCAGCGCCGGCGGGCATGGGGTGAGTGGGGCTGGCTCAGGGCACGGCAGTACCCACGGAGCAGGGTTTGTCGCACAGGGAGGTGTGGGGAAGCGTGCCGCCCCAGGGCCTGTGTTCTGCTTCTGGAGACGCACCCTGTGTAGGCATGGAGGCGAGCCCCTGCCATGGCATGTGCCGGCAGTGCCACACGCCTGGCAGCCGGCCCGCACCTCACCTTGTGCACCTCGGCGCAGGCAGGGCCCTCCCTCCCTGGCACAGCGCGCGGAGGAGGAGACAGGCACCGGCCGCCCTCCTCCAGGAACAAGCGGCCGAGCCCGGCGGGGCCGTGCTGGCTCTGCTCGCAGCCCTCAGAGGGCACGGCCACCTGCCCGGCCCGCCGGCCCCACGGGCACAGGTAGGAGCGGGGCCCCGGGGTGTGGTGTGGCCTTGCGGCTGGGCGCGGGCAGCCAGTGCGGCACTGCATGTGAGGAGTGGGGCCGTGGGGTCCTCGTGCAGAGGGGCTGCGTCCTCCCACGCCCACCAAGTGCTCCCCAGGGTGGGTGCGGGTCGGACTTTGCCCGGCGAGCCCCGTGTCTGCGGGAAGCGCCGTGTGCCTGCCGACACCCGGCACAGCCCGGGCGGTGCCGCACGGCATCACCAGGCAGGGAGGTTATGGGGCCTTGGCCTGGCCCCATGGAGGCCGAGCCAGCAGCTTCTCCAGGCGCCTTTGTTGGCACCGGGGCGTGCCCGGGCTGCCGACGCCTGGCTGGGCCGCGCGGCCGGGCCTTGGCCCCACAGCCCCACGGGCGGTGAGGGCCTCCAGGCAGAAGGAATCGGCAGTGACATTCCCGTAGCCTGGAGACCGCCGTCCCATTCAGTGGGCAGCACATTTGAATAAGAATCGTGTGTGTCTGTGTGTGTGCGGGGGGGCCGCGCAGCCGCCCGCTTTCCCATCGCCTCCCATTGCCCCGGCTCACTTCTGCACGCCCGGATCGGGGCAGCGGGCCCTCAGCCCGCGCTTTGCTGCACCACACAGGTACTGCTGGGCTGGGGGGTGGGCACGGGGGACTGCTCAGTGCTGCCTCTCCCACCCATTGGCACGGCATTGAGTGGGACCGGCGCCGGGCAGAGCGCGGGCATCCAGCTGGGATGGGCCCATGGCGTCCCCCAGCCCGGAGTGGCTGCACGAGGGGACAGGAAAGCTGTGCTGGGGCGGTGCGGGGTCAGGCTTTGATCCAGCAGTGCTTGCAAGGTTGGAAACAGGCGGTGACGGCAGAGAAGGAAGCGCAACAGGCAACTCTAGCCTAAATTTAACAGCAGGACCCCGGCCAGCTGCAGGATGGCCTTGCCTGGTCTGCTCCAACCCTGCTGGCTCTTGTCCACAGGTGTCCTTGGTTCACTGCTGGGTCCCAACGAGGACTCTGGTGCCAGAGCTGGACATGGAGGCAGGGATGGGTGCGGCTGGGGCTGCAGGATGAGGTGTGGGGATGCAGCCATGGGGACAGGAACATGGCTGTGAGATAGGGGCTGTGAGAGGCCCTGGCAGTGCTGCCCCATGTTGCAGCCCCATCTCTGTGCCCTGCAGGCAGTGCCCGTGGCTGCCCATGGATGTCCTGGCGCTTGCTCTCCTCTTGGGTAAGTGCTGCTCCCACAAAGCCTGGGGCTGCAGTGGCCCCACACCACTGCCCTGTGCTGGGGCTGTGGGTCATAAGGCCGTGCTGATGAGGTGAGGGCCTGGGCACTGCAAATCCCAGTGAGGAATCCGGGCTACAACGAGCCCTGCAGGATTAACAAGCACCTGACCTGGCTCCCATCTCCCCTTGGCACCGCTCCATGAGCTGGGTGCCTGCAGCACCCACACTCCCCCCCCCCTTCATCCCTTTCTGCCAGCAGCCCCCAGCCCTGCACCCCACTTGCTGGTGCTGCCCTCCCAGCCCTCTCCCTGCCCCCCGGTCACGAGGCCACAGCGGTGCTGCCAGCACCTTTCCGGGTCATGGAGCTTTGTGCTGCATCAGTGGGTCAGGATGCAGGGACGGGGCAGGATGGGGGTGGGGTAGCACAGGGCTATGGGCTGTGGGGTCGTGGTGCAGCCCCCCAAGCCCCCATGCTCTGTGCAGTGGGGGCACCGGCAGCGGGGGGCTGGGAAGAGCCGGATCCATCCCAGGGCTGTGCCCGCGGCAGCTGCTATCCTGCCACCGGCAACCTGCTGGTGGGGAGGGCCCGGCAGCTCAGCGCCTCGTCCACCTGCGGGCTGCAGGAGCCCCAGGAGTACTGCATCGTCAGCCACCTCCAGGTGAGCCTGCAGCACAGTGCAGTGCAGCACAGCGTGGTGTCGCGTGCCAGTGAAGCCCCCATGGTGACTGATGCTCCTCATGCAGGACTCTGAGAAGTGCTTCACCTGCGACTCACGAAACCCAGCCCTGCGTGAGAGCCACCGCATTGAGAACGTCATCTACCTGCACGGCCCCCACAGCGAGAGGAGCTGGTGGCAGTCGGAGAATGGTGAGAGCAAGGCCCTCCACGGGCACGTCCCCACGTCGGCTCCATGTTTTTACCACAACCATCCACCCCTGCAGGCGTGGAGCACGTCAGCATCCAGCTAGACCTGGAGGGCGAGTTCCACTTCACACACCTCATCATGAAGTTCAAGGTGGGCACACAGGGCACAGTGGGATGGCGTGGACCCCATGACCCACCAGTCCCCATCCCACCGTGTGCCCCATCCCTCTGTATGCCCCGCAGACCTTCCGCCCCGCAGCCATGCTGGTGGAGCGCTCGTCTGACTTTGGCCACAGCTGGAAGGTGTACCGCTACTTCGCCTACAACTGCTCCAAGCTCTTCCCCGGCGTCCCTGTGCATTCCTCGGGGCACATTGGTGAGGTGCTGTGTGAGCAGCGCTACTCTGAGATCGAGCCCTCCAGCCACGGCGAGGTGCGTGCGGCCGGGAAGTGTGGGGAGGTCAGGGTGGGGAATGTGCTGACGTGCTACCTCCCACCTCCAGGTCATCTTCAAGGTGCTGGACCCCTCCATTCCAGTGGTGGATCCATACAGCCCTGACATCCAGGGTGAGTGTCTATGGGGATGTGTCGCGGTGCTCTGGGGCAGCGTGGTGAGCGCTGACAGTGCCACCTGTGCTACCCAGAGCTGCTGCGCATCACCAACCTGCGGGTGAACCTCACCAAGCTGCACACGCTGGGGGACAACCTGCTGGACTCACGGCGGGAGGTGCTGCACAAATACTACTATGCTGTGGACGAGCTGGTGCTGCGTGGGAGCTGCTTCTGCCACGGCCATGCCGCTGAGTGTGCCCCTGCACCCAGTGCTCCGCCGTCTGTCCCCGGCATGGTGAGATGCGGCACGGCACGGCGTGGCACACGGTGACAGGCTGGGCTGAGCCAGCTGCTCTCCCACAGATCCACGGGCGCTGTGTGTGCAAGCACCACACGCAGGGGCTGAACTGTGAGCGCTGCGAGGACTTCTACCACGAGCTGCCCTGGCGCCCGGCTGAGGGCTCCAGCACCAACGCCTGCCGCCGTGAGTGCCACGCACCCGCAGCCAGCACGGTGTGGGGCCGTGGGGTCCTGCACTACCCGTGTTTGGGGTCCTGCGTGCGGTGGGTTGGGGTCGGGTACCAGGGGTGCCATCCACGCAGGGTGCGACTGCAACGAGCACTCGCGGCGCTGCCACTTTGACATGGCCGTGTTCCTGGCCACCGGGAACTCCAGCGGGGCCGTGTGTGATGGCTGCCAGCACAACACCATGGGCCGCCGCTGCCACCTCTGCAAGCCCTTCTACTACCGGAATCCACGCTCTGATATCCGTGCCCCCACCGCCTGTGTCCGTGAGTGCCTCCGGTCCCACTGTCCCCAACCCCGTGTCCCCTGCTGCTGTCTGCCGCAGCTGCCACGGTGTCCCCGCAGCGTGTGACTGTGACCCTGCGGGATCGCTGGATGGCGGCGCCTGCGATGCGCACACGGACGTGGCACTGGGCATGATCGCGGGGCAGTGCCGCTGCAAGGAGAACGTGGCCGGGCCACGCTGCGACCGCTGCCGGCACGGAGCCTACGGCCTCAGCCAGGGAGATCCTCAGGGCTGCCAGCGTGAGCTGAGGCTGGGGCGGGCACGGGATGTGGGCATGGGTGGGGATGGATGTGGGGATGGGAATGGAGGAATGTGGGTGAAGGAATGGGGGTGAAGGGATGGGGATGAAGGGATGGGATTGGGGATGGAGAATGGGGAAAGAGGGATGGGGATGGAACGGTGGGAATGAAAGTGGTGAGCTGGGGAGGGAGATAGAGGAGCTGAATGAGGGAGTGATGATGCAGCGGGGATAAAGGAATGGAAATGACAGGGATGGGGATGGAGATGGAGGAATGGGAATGGAGATGGAGGGCTGGGGACGGGAGTGGAGAAATGTGAATGAGAATGGAAGTATGGGATGGAAGGTCTGAGCTGGAGGGTTGAGGTTGGAGATGGAAGTGCAGAGATGGATGGGTTAGGGATGAAGCAATGGGGATGGAGAAGTGGGGATTGAAGAAGAATGGAGATGAAGGGATGAGGTGGAGAGATAAGGATGAAAGGACAAGGGATTCAAAGGTGGGGAAAGGAGGATTGGGCTGGAGGGTTGGGGATGGGGATGTAAGGGCTGAGCTGGATGAGTGAGCAATGAAGTGATGGGAAGGGATGATGGGGATCAAGTAGGATGGGCATGGACAGTTGGAAATGGAAAGAGGGAGGGAGGGTAAGGGAAGGGGGTTTGAGTGATAGTGCAAGGGGGACTCAAGGCCATGGGGCAAGGAGGGAGGGCTGTGGGGCTGCTGGCTGAACATCACCGGGTGCACTGGCGGTCTGTGGTGGGCTGTGGTGCCGTGTGCCAGCCCACCGTGTGTATGACTGTGTGCTGGGCAGCGTGCCGGTGTGACCCACGGGGCACGGTGGCGGGCAGCTCCCCATGTGACCCCATCAGCGGGGACTGCTACTGCAAGCGCTTTGTGGCCGGGCGCTCCTGCAGCCAGTGCGTGGTAAGTGCCCCGGCCCCACACCGTGCTCCATTGCCTGGGCTCTCCCCAGCCCCATGGCATCCTCCAGGGCTGGGCTGTCCCAGCACCTCCTCCCCATCTCTCCCATCTCACTGCAGCCTGAGTTCTGGGGCCTGAGTTATGATGTAGGGGGCTGCCGGCCCTGCTCCTGTGACTTCGGGGGAGCCTACAGCAACCGGTGAGGCCCCACAGTACTGCCCAGCAGGGCACAGGGACATGGGGATGGGGACAGGGCGGGATGGGATGGGTGCACTACCGGAGGGATGGGGACAGGGCTCCACAGTGGAGACAGGCTGGTGTGGAAGGAGGGATCTCTGTGCCTGGAGATGGAGGGATGGGGACAGGGAGGGATGGGTGAGGCACAGTTGGACAGAAAGATGGACAAGAGCCGTCCCCCAGGTGCTCCATGGAGGACGGGGCCTGTCCCTGCCGCCCCCACCTCATGGGCCGGCAGTGTGACCAGGTGCAGCCCGGCTTCTTCTGCGCACCCCTTGACCACTACACCTATGAGGCTGAGCAAGCCACGGGCCACGGGCCCAGCCACCCCCAGCTCCCAGTGAGTGTCCCCAACCTGGGCTGCCCCGTGCCTTGTGTATGGCCATCCCCATACTCCATGCATGGCTATCCCCATGCATGACCGTCCCCGTGCTCCGCGCATGGCCGTCCCTGTGCATGGCTGTCCACATCCCTGCAGGGCGCTGTGCGGGCAGAGGTGCCCCTGGACTGCCCCCAGCACCGCAGTGGGGACCCAGTGGGGCGGAAGGCACGTGCTCGGCCCCAGCGCAGCCCTCCCCGCGCCCCACAGCCCCGTGCAGCCCCACGCCACAGCATCCAGCGGCCCCCCAAGGTGAGCGCCGGGGTGAAGAGGGGCACGGCTGGGCCAGGGGCTGGGGCTGATCCATGTGGTGCCATGCCCAGCCCGACGTGGAGCCGGTGCTGCGGGACGGGGACGGGCGCATGGTGACGTGGACCGGACCGGGGTTTGCCCGTGTGCGGGATGGGGCCGGGCTGACATTCCGTGTGGACAACGTGCCCTACCCCATGGAGTACGAGCTGCTGCTGCGCTACGAGCCTGAGGTGAGAGTGCCTGTGGGATGGCCCTGGTGTGCACTGTGCGGCACCACTGGTGCTGATGGGCCCTGCATCCCATTGCAGTCAGCTGAGGACTGGGAAGCTGTGGTGAGTGTCAGCTCCCAGGCGTTGCCCACCAGCCCCCGCTGCGGGAACCTGCTGCCCTCCGAGCAGATGTACCACGAGGGACTGCCCCACAGCCAGAGGTGGGACGGGGTGGGAAGGGGGATTGGATAAGGATGGAGGTGGAGATGGGGAAAGGATGGCATGGGATGGGATAGGGAATGGGATAGGGATGAAATGGGGATGGAAATGGGGTTGGGGTGGGATGGGGAGAGGTTGGAGTTATGGACAGGGTTGGATTAAGGACAGAGGTGGGAATGAGCATAGGGATGGGGGGCTTGAGAATGGCTGTGAGTTTGGGAATGGAGATGGGGATGAGAGTTGGGGTAGAGATGAGAATGGGAATGCAGACAGATGTGAGTGAGGAGAGAACGTGATGGGATGAGATAAAGAGATGGAATGAAGATGGAACTGGGAATGGGGTGGGATGGGGATGAGGATGGAGGTGGGATCAGGACAGGGAAAAGGACAACACTGCCACACTTCCAGAATTGAAGGGTGGGGATGGGATGCGGTAGGAATGGGAAGAGGGATAGTCCTGCCACACAGGTCAGGGAATCAAGATGAGGAAGGTGGCCAGGTCCTGCTACATTCTCCTGGCCATCTCTCTGTGCCCTGATGCCTTCCTTTGTACAGGTATGTGCTGCTGTCTCGGCCCTTCTGTTTCGAGCCCAGTACCCCGTACGAGATAACTGTGCGGCTGCAGAGGGCCGGCGTCACCCAACGCCACCCCAGTGCCTTCATCCTCATCGACTCGGTAATGGGAGTCCCAACACACCCCACACCTGGTGGGAAGATGGGCAGGGATGGGCAATCCGCATGTGGGGTGGTGGACAGAGGTGGGATGGGATGGAGAGGGAGGTGTTGTTGGCAATTGAGATGCCTGTAGGGCTGTGGGTGGAGATATTAATGGAGACAGCAATGGGCTTGGGGTTGCATCTGGGTCTGGGGCAGGGAATGAGAATGGAAATGTTGATGGGATGGAGTTATGCATGGGAATGGGGACATCAGTGGGGTTAGGGGTGTCAGCGGGGTTGGGACTGATCCTGGGGACAGCCCCACCACCTTCCCGCTGCCCCACAGCTGGTACTGCTGCCACGTGTGCCAGAGCTGCCGGGCTTCCACGGGGCAGCGGCGGAGGCGGTGCAGCGGCTCGAGGAGCTGGAGCACTACCGATGCCTGGAGGCTTTCCACATGGCCCCACCACACGCCCTGGCCGAAGCCTGCACCCGCCTGGTCTGCAGCATCTCAGCCGTGCTGCACGATGGAGCTCTGCGTGAGTCGGGGGCTGCAGGGATGCGGGGTTGTGAGCGGGTGGGTGAGTGGGCTGTGATAGAGCCACGCTCAGTGCAGCAAGGCCAGATAATGCCTGGCGCAGGGGAGGGCAAGGGATGATGGGGTCTTGTGGCATAACATCCCCATCCCCAGCCGTGCCCCTGCCGCCCCGCAGCCTGCCAGTGCGACCCGCAGGGCTCCCGCAGCAGCGTGTGCCAGGTGCTGTCGGGGCAGTGTGAGTGCAAGCCCCACGTCCTCGGCCGCCGCTGTGACCGCTGCGCACCCGGCAGCTATGGCTTCGGACCCCTGGGGTGCAGCTGTGAGTAGCAGGGTCTGCTGGCATGTCAGGCATGCTGGGGTGGGATCCCTCTGTCTCTCTGTCTGTCCATCCCGCTGGGATGGTTGTTCTTTGGTTTTGAGGTCACCCTGATATGAGCCATGTCGTCCCACAGCCTGCGCCTGCTCCCCAGAGGGCTCCGTGTCCCAGCTGTGTGATGCAGGCAGTGGGCAGTGCCGGTGCCTGCCCGGTGCTGTGGGCCGGCAGTGTGACCGCTGCCAGCCAGGCCACTGGGGCTTCCCCTCCTGCCGGCCCTGCCAGTGCAACGGGCACGCCGAGGAGTGTGACCCGCGGACGGGAAGCTGCCTGCACTGCCGCGACCACACCACCGGCCGGCACTGCGAGAGGTGAGCATGGGTGGGCGAGACAGCCTGGCATGGCATGGCATGGCATGGCATGGCATGGCATGGCATGGCATGGCATGGCATGGCATGGCATCGTGTGGTGCTTACAGCACTGCTGGGGTCAGGTGAGATGGGACGGGATAAGTCAAGATGGAATGAGATGGAATAAAATGAGATGGTGGGGCTGGATGGAACAGTTTTGAGCGAATGGGAAGGGATGGGAGTTGATGAAATAGATGGGCTGGACTCATAAAGCCTCATTCCCACCCTCGCAGGTGCCAGGATGGTTACTACGGAGACCCGGTGCTGGGCTCAGGGCAGCAGTGCCGCCCCTGTCCCTGCCCTGGTTACCCCGGCACAAGGCACTACCACGGGAGCTCCTGCCATGCCGATGAGGAGACCCACCACATCGTATGCCTCTGTGCACCCGGATACACCGGTGAGGGGCAGACAGGCACCACGCTGCAGGACCCCAACAAGGGGGCTGAGGTTCCATCACGCACATCCCATATTCCCACAGGGCCTCGCTGCGACCGCTGCTCCCCGGGCTACTTTGGGACGCCGGAGATGGAGGGAGGAATGTGCCGGCCCTGCCAGTGCAACAATAACATCGACACCAGTGACCCGGGGGCCTGTGACCCACGCACGGGGCACTGCCGCCGCTGCCTGTACCACACCGCCGGGCCCCGCTGCGCGCAGTGCCAGCCTGGATATTTTGGCAACGCCCTGCAGCGCAGCTGCCGCCGTGAGTGGGGCAGGGGATGTGGGCATGTGGCGTTTTGGGGTGGCAGGGGACTGAGCCCCGTGCCCCACGTGGCTGCCCACCGCCCGCAGGCTGCAGCTGTGACCCACGGGGAACTCTGTCCGCCCACTGCACCGCCGGCACCTGCAGCTGTGACCGTGCCACGGGAGCCTGCGCCTGCAGAGCCAATGTGGTGGGCAGGAGCTGCGACCGCTGTGCACCCAACTTCTGGAACCTGGGTGGGATGGGGGGATGTGAGCCTTGTGGATGCCATGCCGTGCACGCCGTGTATCCCGCCTGTGATGAGGTGAGCATCCCATCGTGGGTCCTGCATCCTCCAGGAGGGAGGATGGATGGGCTGAGCACCCTGCTCTCCCTGCAGGTCACGGGGCAGTGCCGCTGCCACCTCGGCTTTGGTGGCCGTGTCTGTTCCCAGTGCCAGGAGCATCACTGGGGAGACCCTGAGCTGCAGTGCCGAGGTGGGAGCATGGCCCAGGGACTGGGAGTGGGGTGTATGGGGACGTGGGGACCATGGGGAAGGAGGGGTCCTGGGGATACAGGGTCCCTTGGGTGAGATTTTGGGTACATATGGGAATTCCTGGGAATATGGGAACCTTGGGGGAGCAGGAGTCTTGGGGACACAGGGTTTGGAGACACAGAGGGTCCTGGGCACATAGCGTGAAAGTCTGGGTACATGGGGGTTCCTGGGAACATAGAGAGGATCCTGTGGATGTGAAGGACCTTGGGGACATAATAAGCTCATGGGGATGTGGTGGGATCCTGGGGATAGGAATGAATCTGGAGCCATAGTGGCTGCTGAGGACATGGTGGGATGCTGGGGACAAGGGATGGGGACAAGGTGAGTCTCTGGGGACCTTGGGTATGTGATAGCACCCTGAAACCATGGGTGACGACCCAGGGGACAAGGTGCCACTCTGAGGGCACCAGGCTGTGACAGTGCCCATCTCCACAGCCTGCGAGTGTGAGCCGCTGGGTGCCGAGAGCCCACAGTGCGACCGAGCCAGCGGGCAGTGCCAGTGCCGGCCAGGCTTTGGGGGGCTGCGCTGCGATCGCTGCCAGAGGGGCTACCAGGCTGCCTTCCCTCGCTGCTCACCTTGCCACCCCTGCTTCGGGCGCTGGGATGCGGCGCTGGGCAGCCTGCAGGACGGGCTGCAGCTCCTCAGGGCACGGGTACAGGCACTGCTCGAGGGAGGGTCTGCAGTGCCGCTCAACCCCCGCCTGCGGGCACTGGAGGAGGCCCTGGGGCATGCAGAGCGGCTGCTGGGAGAGGGGGGCAGCCCCAGTAGCCCCCTCCTGCAGGAGCTGGCCGGGCAGCTGGATGGTACCAGGCAAGTGCACGTGGTGGGCTGGGAGGAGGGTTTTAGGCACCCAGAGGGGTTTGAGAGCTCTTTGCCCCATAGGACAGAGCTGGACAACTTCTGGAAGAGGCTTCAAGAGCTGGAGCAACACGTGGATCAGCTGGAGCAGGCTGATGCGCTGCACCGTGGCCGGCTGGCCAGGCTGAGCCACGAGTTGGGTGGGCTCAACCAAACCACCTCCCATCTGCAAGCTGTCCTCGGCACTGTGACAGCAGCAGGATTCCAGGGTAAGGGCATCCAGCAAGGGTGTGTTGGAGCGTGGCAGATAAGAGAGCCATGCCCTGACGCTGGGTGTGTGGTGGGGCTCTGGGCGCATGGGGGATCCTAGGAATAGAGGGACCTTGGGGAGGTGGTGGGACTCAATATGAAGAGATGGTGGAGCACAGGGGATTCTGGATACTTAGGAGATCCAGGGACACGGGGAGCTCAAGGGGACACAGTGAGACACTAGGAACGTGGCTGATCCTGGAGCCATAGTGGGATGCTGGGGACATGGGGGGACACTGTACTCGCAGAGTCCTACCGGAGCATCGTGGCGGCAGCGCGGGACTCGCGGCACGCAGAGATGGTGGCCAATGGAACAGCAGGAGAGCTGGGCACAGCACGAGCCACGCAGCGGGCAGCTGAGCGGGCACTGCGGCAGCGGGGCGACGCCTTCCGCCGGAGCATGGCTGCTCAGAGGAAATCCTTGCGGGAGGCACAGAAACGGCTGTCAGGGCTCAGCGTGGCCGGGATCAATGAGAAGGTGAGAGCGGGATGGGGGGAAAAGGGCTCGGGGGGATACCCTGCAGTGCAGGTGGCACAGAGTCAAACTCCACCTTTTGCATCCCTGCAGATCTGTGGGGCTCCTGGAGACAGAAGCTGCGCAGAGTCACTGTGTGGAGGAGCTCTGTGCCGGGACAGTGCGGGGATGCGGCACTGTGGGGGTGTGGGGTGCACAGGAGCCCTGCCCGTGTCAGCTCAGGCCCTGAGCAGCGCCCGCAATGCCTCGCAGCAGCTGGAGGTGGCCCTGGGACAGTTGAGTACCATCACACAGAAGGTAGGGACGGCATCCCCATGTGCTCAGCTCCCACATGCAGCCCTGTGTAACTATTCCTGGCTCAATGACGGCCCCTTGCACATGCTAACTGGGAACCCCTTGGTGCCCCTTGGTTACACCCCAGATGCAGGAGGTGCAGGATCTGGCGCGGGGCGCCCGCAGCCGTGCAGAGGAGGCATTGGAACGCTCGCAAGCCGCCCGCAGAAACACGGAGAAGGCAACAGCGCAGTTACGGGACTTCATCCGCCGCATCAAAGCCTTCCTGGCAGGTAGGGCCGGCAGCGTGCGGGCATGGTGAGGGGCACCGTGCCCACCCTGAGCCCACCCTGCTCCGATGTCCCTGCAGAGGAGGGAGCAGATCCGGGCAGCATCGAGCTGGTGGCGCGGCAGGTGCTGAACATCTCCCTGCCCAGCAGCCCTGCACACATCCAGGAGCTGCTGCGGGAGATGCAGGAGAGCATCAGCCAGCTGGATGGGGTGGATGCAGTGCTCAACAGCACAGCGCAGGGGCTGGCAGCTGCACAGGGGCTGCTGGCACAGGGACAGGATGCCAGGCGAGTGGCGATGCGCTGGATAGGGAGGGTGGCAGGGCCCTGAGCAGGGCTGGAGGTGTCTGTGTCCTCACAGGGAGCGAGCAGAAGGTGTGAGAGACGAGCTGGAGGGGACGCAGCTCGCACTGCAGGTGGCACGGACACAGGCGATGGCAGCAGGGAGCGCCCTGCAGAGCGCCAAGGATGGCATCCGGGCTGCTGAGGGCAAAGCCAGGGAGGTGAGAGGTGCTACTGGGTTTGGGGACCCTGTCACACCCCGTGGGTACACAAAGAGAGCACAGCCAATGCCATGGGCACAGAGTGAGCATGCCGTGGGTACCTGGTGGGCGTGCAGTGCCCACCCAAGCACCTATGTCCCACGCACACAGGCGGAGCGCAAGCTGCAGGCACTGCAGGGCAAGGAGTCACGGCTGCAGCGGCGGCTGCGGGAGCTGGCACAGCGTGTCACCGCCCTGCAGCAGCGCGGACAGGACGCCCGGCGCCTGGCACAGGATGCCAAGGATGGGGCGCAGCGTGCCACCGCCGCCTCCAGGACGCTCAGCCAGGTGAGCCCCGGCCCCGCAGGACGTGGGGAGGAGGTGTGGGGAGCTCGGCCTCACCGTGCCGTGTGCCCCAGGACCTGGCGCAGGTGACGCAGCGCTACGTGGTGCTCAAGGGCCGGGTGAGCGGGATGGCAGGGGTGGCTGGGGGGGCCCTGCAGCGTGTGACACGGCTGACGGCCGAGGCCAGGGACCTGCTGGATAAAGCCAACAGCAGCAAGAGGAGGCTGGAAGGTAAGGGGCGGCATGGGACGGGGGCTGCCCGCTCGGTGCCCGCAGCTCACCCTGTGCCCCGTGCCGTCCCCCAGAGCTGGAGCAGCACTTCGGGGCCAACGAGCAGGTGATGGCGGCCAAGGCGACGCGGCTGCAGGCGCTGGAGCGGCAGGTGTCGGGGCTGCTGCAGGAGATCCGCGAGCGGGCCAACGCGTACGCCACCTGCTAGGGAGCCCAGCCCTCTCAGGACGCGGCCCCACGCGGGACACAGCCCCGCGCGGCGTGGAAAAAAACCGCGGGGTGTCTGTAGCGCGGCTGCACCTGCGAATAAAGCTCTGAGCAGCGGCTGCCCGTGTTCGACCTCTCACTGTCACGCGTGGCCGAGCCCCGCGCGTCCCCCCCGCGGTACCCCCTGCCTCCGGCGGGGCGGTCCTGGCCCTTCCCGGCCCGGCGTGGGCCGCCATGCGAAGGGACCGCCCCGCGAATTCTGCGCAGCCCCGAGCGCCGCCACAACTTCGCTGAGGGTCGGCGAGAGGGAACCCGCACGCCCACGCGCGACCACCCACGCGCGACCGGACCCCACGCGGCGGCACCTGCGCCCCGCACCCCGCCGCGATGCGCGGCCCCGCAGCCTTCCTCCCCCCGCTCCTTCTCCTCCTCGTCCCACTGCCGTCCGGTGAGTGCGCGGCCCCCACTCGCGGGACGCCCTCGGGTGGGTGTCCGGGCCCCGCGGCTCATTTCCGGGCGGATCGCGGGAGGGCCCCCGCTTCAGGGCTGTGCGGGACGGGTACGGAGCTCCGCGTGGGGTCCAGCCTCATCCACCCGCTGCCCACGCAGGGCCGGGAGGGGCCGCGTGGGCCGCTTCTTCGCCCGACACCCCCCAGGGCTGCGCCCGCGGCAGCTGCTACCCGGCCACCGGGGACCTGCTGGTGGGGAGAGCCCCGCGGCTCAGCGCCTCGTCCACCTGCGGGCTGCGGCGACCCCAGCCCTACTGCATCGTCAGCCACCTCCAGGTGAGGCGTGGGATGCGGGAT
Organism: Callipepla californica brunnescens; assembly: GCA_023055505.1. Taxonomy (NCBI): domain Eukaryota; kingdom Metazoa; phylum Chordata; class Aves; order Galliformes; family Odontophoridae; genus Callipepla; species Callipepla californica. Next base: position 7,838,343 of record JALIRH010000015.1, read on the forward strand.
GGGGTACGGGGCAGCGTGGAGCGGGGATGTGGTGGGGTGGGGTGACCCGACCCTGCCCACAGGACGAGAAGAAGTGCTTTGTCTGTGACTCGCGGAGACCCTACGATGCCCGCAGCAATACCCACAGCCATCGCATCGAGAATGTGCTGACCACCTTTGCCCCCCGCCCCAAGAAGGCGTGGTGGCAGGCGGAGAACGGTGAGCAATAGCGTGTCCCTGGGGGGCTGCTGTTCCCGTCCTCCCACACTAAGGAAGCCGTGACTCAGCCCTGCGCTGCTGTGGCCAAGGCTGGACTCACACGCGTGTCCCCCCACCAGGCGTGGAGCACGTCAGCATCCAGCTGGACCTGGAGGCTGAGTTCCACTTCACACACCTCATCATGACCTTCAAGGTGGGCGCAGCGGGATGGCACGGACCCCATAACCCCGGCTGCCATCCCACCGTGTGCCCCCATCCCACCGTGTGCCCCCATCCCACCATGTGCCCCCATCCCACCGTGTGCCCCCATCCCACCGTGTGCCCCCATCCCACCGTGTGCCCCGCAGACGTTCCGCCCCGCAGCCATGCTGGTGGAGCGCTCGGCCGACTTTGGCCGCAGCTGGAAGGTGTACCGCTACTTCGCCTACGACTGTGCTGCGTCCTTCCCCCATGTCCCCCGAGGTCCCCTGCGCCGCATTGATGATGTGATCTGCGAGTCACGCTACTCTGACATCGAGCCCTCCACCGAGGGGGAGGTGAGGCCCTGATGGCACCGAGGGGCACTTGGGGGACCCCGCTGCCCCCTCACCGCCCTTCTCAATCCTGCAGGTGATCTACCGGGTGCTGGACCCCGCCATCCCCATCCGCGATCCCTACAGCCCCGCTATCCAGGGTGAGTCGCCCGCCCGTCTGCCGCCCTGCAGCTCTATTTTGGGTGCCGCTATTTTGGCCGCTGTCTTCCTTATCCTGCACCCCACGGAGGGGCTGGATCCGGGAGCTGCCGGACCCCTGCAGCAGGGTGTAGATGCCAAGCAATGGAAGGCAGGGCCGTGCCAGTGCCCGGTGCAGCGCCTGCAGCCCACCAGGATGGAGCTGGTGGTGGGCAGATGAATGGTGCAGGACGCAGCGGGTTAATGGCTCAGGCTAAATTTAGGCTGGGAGCAGAAGGGGAGGAATCTGCGGGGCCCGGCTGCTGGGAAGCTGCTGTCCCTGGGGAGCCCTGCTGGCCCCGTGCGCCGTGCAGCACCGCCGTCACGGAGCAATCCGTGCCCAGCCGTGGTGCAGCCCTGCACGGTGCCCTGCAGCTGGGCACAGGACTGCCACCTTCCTGTGCAGAGCTGCTGCGCGTCACCAACCTGCGGGTGAACCTCACCAAGCTGCACACGCTGGGGGACAACCTGCTGGACTCACGGCGGGAGATCCGCGAGAAGTATTACTACGCACTGTACGAGATGGTGTTGCGTGGGAACTGCTTCTGCTACGGGCACGCCTCGGAGTGCGCACCGCTCAGCGCGGCCACCGCCACTGCGGATGGCATGGTGGGTGAGCCCTGTGCCGCCCCGCAGCGGGGTGCCCGCAGTGCCCGGTCCCGCAGCCCCTCACCGTGACGTCCTGGCAGGTGCACGGGCGCTGTGTGTGCAAGCACCACACGCAGGGGCTGAACTGTGAGCGCTGCGAGGACTTCTACCACGAGCTGCCCTGGCGCCCGGCTGAGGGCTCCAGCACCAACGCCTGCCGCCGTGAGTGTCACGCACCCGCAGCCAGCACGGTGTGGGGCCGTGGGGTCCTGCACTACCCGTGTTTGGGGTCCTGCGTGCGGCGGGTTGGGGTCGGGTACCAGGGGTGCCGTCCTCACAGGGTGCGACTGCAACGAGCACTCGCGGCGCTGCCACTTTGACATGGCCGTGTTCCTGGCCACCGGGAACTCCAGCGGGGCCGTGTGTGATGGCTGCCAGCACAACACCATGGGCCGCCGCTGCCACCTCTGCAAGCCCTTCTACTACAAGGACCCCAGCAAGGACCTGCGGGACCCCGCCGTGTGCCGAGGTCGGTGCTGGGATGTGGGGTGGCACAGGGCTGCATCCAACCCTGTTCTTGTGGGGCTGGCACAAGGGCTCTGGCACTGACCCTATCTGTCCCCAGCGTGCGACTGCGACCCCGATGGCACCGTGGACGGGGGGCTGTGTGACGGTGCTGATGACCCAGAGCGGGGGCTGATCGCGGGGCAGTGCCGCTGCAAGGAGCATGTGCAGGGCCCTCGCTGCGACCGCTGCAAAGCTGGCTTCTTCGGGCTCAGTGCTGCCGACCCGCAGGGCTGCCAGCGTACGTATCGGGGTGCGGGGTCCCCCAGAGGTGTTAGGCACCACCGGACACTGTCTGTGTGCAGGGTGTCGGTGTGACCCCCGTGGCACGGTGGCCGGTGGCAGCCAATGTGACCCCATCAGCGGTGACTGCCTCTGCAAGCGGCTGGTGACCGGGCGCAGCTGTGACCAGTGCCTGGTGAGCGGGGCCCTGCATGGTGCTCAGGGCTGTGGCACCGCAGCTGGCCGCTCGCTGACCCCGTTGCTCTCCACAGCCCGAGCACTGGGCTCTCAGCCACGATCTCCCTGGCTGCCGGCCCTGCGAGTGCGACGTGGGAGGTGCCCGTGACAACCGGTGAGTTTTGTCACAGCTCAGCGTGGAAGGGGCAATCCTTTAGCTGTGGTTGGCTGATGATGTGGTTGGGGTGCCAGGTGTGCCGCGGAGACAGGGCAGTGCCAGTGCCGCAGCCACATAATGGGACGGCAATGCGAGCAGGTGGAGCCCGGCTTCTACCGCATCAACCTGGACCATTACACCTACGAGGCGGAGGATGCCCGGCTGCACAAGGTGAGGGGTAGAGCTGACCCTGGTGGGGACACAGGCTGAGCAGAGCACTGTGAGGGACATTTGCAGGGTCTCCAAGCCAGGTGTCACCGACTGGGGGCAGTGGGGTTGAGATGTGCATGCTGACTGAGGCCCATTTTGGGATCCTGTCTGACCTCTTCCCCTTTCCCCAGGGCTCAGTGGTGGAGCGTGAACCTCACGCAGGTCACCCAGCCTCCTGGACAGGGACAGGCTTTGCCCGCATGCAAGAGGGCGGCTGGGTGGAGTTCCATGTGAGCGACCTGCCCTTCTCCATGGAGTACGATGTCATCATCCGCTACGAGCCACAGGTGAGCCCCACTGATGGGGCTGTTAACCTCCAGATGAGGGCATGCAGGGCGTTTGGTGCAGTGATTCCTGCCTGTTCTTTGCATGCAGCACCCAGAGCCCTGGAAGGAGGTGAGGGTGCGGGTGCTGCGCCCCAGCCCCGTGTCCGCCAGCAGCCCGTGTGGGAACACCATCCCGGCCGATGACCAGCTCTCCACCAGCCTCCTGTCTGGGGCCAGGTGAGTGCCCCAGCAGGGCTGTGCTGAGCAGGGCTGGCAGGAGGCACCTACTTCCCCTTGCTCTGCCTTGTCCCCAGGTATGTGGTGCTGCCCCATCCCATCTGCCTGGAGCGGGGCGTCTCCTACACCATCCGCCTGGAGCTGGGCTGTGCCACGGGACAGCAGGACTCCACTGGCAGCGTGCTCATCGATTCGGTGAGGGGTCTGGGATGGGGCGACATGCTGCAGGGGGCACAAAGGATGTGGCATTAGGGTGACATCCTGCTGGCCCCCACAGCTAGTGCTCCTGCCCCGTTACTCCTCCCTGGAAATGTTCATTGCGGGTGACCCTGCTGCCATGGGACGTCGAGAGACCTTTGAGCGATACCGCTGTGCACAGCATTTCCATACTGTGGGGACAACACCGGTGGCAGAGCCCTGCTCCCGGCTCCTGCACAGCCTCTCAGCCATCCTGCATGACGGGGCGCTGCGTGAGTACGGCCCTACACACCCCACACCCCGTGCTGGTGACCGGTGCTCACTGTGTCCTGCCCGCAGCCTGCCTCTGCGACCCGCAGGGCTCGCTCAGTGCCGAGTGCCAGCCCCAGGGCGGGCAGTGCCGCTGCAAGCCCAACGTCGTGGGACGGCGCTGCCACCGCTGCTCCCCGGGCACCTTCGGCTTCGGGCCCGGCGGGTGCCGACGTGAGTGCCCATCCCGAGCCATGGATGCAGGGAGAGGTGCTCCCTGCCTGCCAGGGACTGTAGCCCATAGATGCTTTGGTGCTTTACAGCCTGCCAGTGCAGCGGTGAAGGATCTCTGAGTGCCGTCTGTGACACCATCACGGGGCAGTGCCCCTGCCGCGAGGGTGCCCATGGCTCACGCTGTGACCGCTGCCAGCCGGGCCACTGGGGCTTCCCCTCCTGCCGGCCCTGCCAGTGCAACGGGCACGCTGAGGAGTGCGACCCACAGACGGGAAGCTGCCTGCGCTGCCGCGACCACACAGACGGCGAGAGGTGCCAGCGGTAAGCAGGGTGCTCGCTCACCTGGGGCAGGGCAGGGTGCCACGGGCACAGCCAGCCCTAACCCCACCGACTGCCCACGCCCAGCTGTGCGGTCGGGCACTTCGGGAACCCAGCCCTGGGCTCCGGCCAGCACTGCCGGCCCTGCCCCTGCCCCGATGGACCCAGCGGCCCCCGGCACTTCGCTGCCTCCTGCTACCAGGATGGCCGCTCCCGGCAGGTTGTCTGCCACTGCAGCCCTGGCTACACAGGTGGGTGCCTGCCGTGGCTTGCTGGGTGTCCCCAGCACTGTCCCCAGGCACTGCCCAGTGCTCTGTGCCAGCAGGTCCCCGCTGCGATGAGTGTGCACCTGGGTACTACGGGGACCCTCTGCAGCCTGGTGGGCGCTGCCTGCCCTGCCAGTGCCACGATAACATCGATGTGACGGATGCGGAGGCGTGCGACCGGCGCACGGGACAGTGCCTGCGCTGCCTCTACAACACAGCTGGGCCACACTGTGCTGAGTGCCAGCCCGGCTACTATGGGGATGCCACGCGGCACAGCTGCAGGCGTGAGTTTACACAGTTGTGCTACATGTGCCTCCTGCCCCGGCACTTCAGGGCCCATGTGTGTGCCACTGTGGGGTCCCTGTCCTGCTGTGGCTACCTCCTTTACCAAGCTGCTGCCCTGTCCTGTCCCACCTACATCCTCATCTTGTGCCATCCTCTATCACTCATCCTCACCCTCACAGCTTCTCTGATTCTGTCCTTTACCTGTCCTTACCCCATCTCCATCTTGTCTCCATCCTATCCCTGTCCAGCCTGCGTCTGCATTTTGACCCATCCCATCCCTCCCTGTACCCTTATCCCTCCTAACCCTTACTCCATCCCCATCCTAATTCTGATCTCCTCCCCATCCTATCCCTATCTGCATCCTAACCCCATCTTCTCCCAAGCCCCCCACCCCTGCTCAACCTCCCTCTGCTTGCAGGTTGCTCCTGCAATGCCCTGGGCACCGACCCCAGCACCTGTGGGCCACAGCAGTGCCAGTGTGACAGGCACAGTGGGCAGTGCCACTGCCTGCCCCACGTGGAGGGACAGAGCTGTGACCATTGCATCCCCAACTTCTGGAACCTGGGCAGTGGGCAGGGCTGCGAGCCCTGCGCCTGCCACCCCCAGCATTCCTTGTCACCTGCATGCAACCAGGTGAGATGCCCCAGGGTTGGGGAGGCTGAGGGGATGGTGTGGGAACAGGATGCCAGCTTTGGCTGCGCTGTGTCTTTCAGTTCACAGGGCAGTGCTCCTGCCGGCCGGGCTTTGGGGGCCGGACCTGTGCTGACTGCCAGGAGCAGCACTGGGGTGACCCACGGCTGCAGTGCCGAGGTGAGAGACGGGTGGGCAGGGGGCTGTGCTGTGCCCTGTGGCATCCTAACCCTTTTCTCTCTGCAGCCTGTGACTGTGACCCCCGTGGCATCGCCAGCACCCAGTGCCATCGTGGCAGTGGGCACTGTGACTGCCGGCCCGGCGTCTCAGGTGTCCGCTGTGACCAATGCGCCCGGGGCTTTTCTGGCACCTTCCCGGCCTGCCAGCCCTGTCACCCCTGCTTTGGGGACTGGGACCGTGTGGTGCAGGACCTGGCCTCCCGCACCCGGGCTCTGGCGCAGCGGGCTAGCCTCCTGCAGCACACCGGGGCTGCCGGTGCCTTTGAGGGCACCTTCCGACAGCTGGAGGAGAGCCTGGCCACAGTGCGTGATGCTGTGGCCACCCGCAACGCCACCGCCGCCACCGCCACGTTCCTGACGCATGCCACAGAGGGGCTGCGGTGAGCACAGGGCATGGGGCACAGCTCTGCGAGGCTGTGGCAGGGTTGTCACCTCCTTGCCTTGCAGGCAGCAGATTGGGGAGGCCACCGAGAGGCTGACACGGCTGGAGAGCGAGCTGACGGCGGTGCAGGATGCCAATTACAACACCAGCCATGTGCTGGGCACTGTGGACCGCGGTGCCCGCGCCCTCAACCACACCCTGCATGAGCTGGGGCAGCGGCTGCATGCCCTCAAGACCTCCAATTTCTTTGGTAGGCAGCACTGCAGTTCCCACAGCGGTGTTCCGTAGTGGCAGGCAGTGGTCTCATGCCGTCTCGCTGCCTCCAGGTGCCTTCGACAGCATCCGTCAGTCCCACTGGGAATCGCAGGATGCCGAGCGCCGGGCAGATGCCTCCACCCGTGTGGTACCCAGCCCCATCAGTGCTTCATCAGCCATGCGGCACCACACCGAGCAGCTCCTGGCCAGCAGGAGAGATGCCTTCAACCGGCAGAACGCAGCCAGCCGGCGGGCACTGACGGAGCTGGCAGCCAGGGCACGGGAGCTGAGCCTGCACCCGCTCAACAAGAAGGTGGGATGTGGGATGGGAGTGGGACATGGTGCCTGGGGGTGGCTCAGCCCTGCCGGCCTTGCAGGTGTGCGGTGCTGCTGGGGATGTGCCCTGCGCTGAGAGCCCCTGCGGAGGAGCTGGCTGCCGGGATGAGGACGGGACACGGCGCTGCGGAGGGCTGAGCTGTGGTGGGGCCGTCTCCACGGCCGACAGCGCGCTGGACCGGGCACGGCACGCACAGGAGGAGCTGCAGCGGGCAGCTGGCGAGGTGGCCCAGCTCTCCCATAGGGTGCGTGATGTGAGTGGGAGTGGGCAGCGTGGCCGTGTGTGCTGGCACTGAGGGTCTCTGCCCCTCCCAGGTGGCTGAGGCCAAGGGGAAGGCAGAAGAGGCTCGGCTGCAGGCGCAGGCAGCCCTGGACAAGGCTAACCAGACCAGGGCTCGTGTGGAGCACTCCAACAAGGAGCTGCGGGAGCTCATCAGCCACGTCAAGGCCTTCCTGAGCCGTGAGTGCAGCGTGCTGGGGGCCACCCACACCGCCCCTTCTGCCCTGAGACACAGGGGGTGATGCTGATGGCTTCCACCTGCAGAGGAGGGGGCTGACCCCGAAAGCATTGAGCTAGTGGCTAGCCGCGTGCTGGAGCTGTCTCTGCCCGCCTCACCGGCCCAGATCCACCGCCTGGCCGAGGAGATCAAGGCGCGGGTGCGCAGCCTGGCCAGCGTGGATGCCATCCTGGAGCAAACAGCTGGCGACGTGCGCCAGGCTGGGCAGCTGCTGCAGGATGCCCAGCGGGCCAAGTGAGTCTGGGGACATGGGGACACGGTGTTGCTGGAGCCTGAGGCACTGAGGCCGTGCTGCCTTGGCTGCAGGGCACGGGCGGAGGGCGTGCGGGGTACGGCTGAAGCGGTGCAGCAGGCGTTGGAGGATGCGCGGCGAGCGCAGGGCACGGCCGGGCAGGCACTGCACAGCGCGGCTGCTGACATCCAGCACAGCGAGCGCGCCATCGGCACGGTAAGGGCACCCTCCACTGCCACTGCACCTGGCAGCCCTGTTGCCTGTCCCCACCACGGAGACAGCCAACCACAGCCTGTCTCCAGATGCGGGCACAGGCGCTGGGTGCTGAGCAGCAGCTGGTTGCTGCCATGGAGCGGCTCGGTCTCCTGGAGGGACAGACAGATGCCCTGAAGGTGAAGCGTGCCAACAACAGCTTGGCGGCCACACGTGCCCACGACGCTGCTGGCATCGCGCGGGACCGTGCCAGCGAAGCCAAGCAGGTGCTGGAGGGGCCTCTGAGGGACCGGTACCGGGCAGCCCAGGAGCTGGTGCAGCACCGGGCTCAGGGTGCGCAGCAGGCGGGCGGCCGGGCCCAGCAGCTGCGCGAGGAGGCTGCCGGGCTGCTGCAGGATGCCCAGGGCAAGCTGCAGAAGCTGCGAGGTGAGGCCAGGAAGGGTGCTGCGGTTGGGGGAGATGTGGTGAGGGGCTGTGCTCACCCATCCCCCGCCCCATCCTTCTCCCCCGCAGCGCTGGAGGAGGCGTATGAGCGGAACGAGCGGGTGCTGGACGCCAAGGCGGCCCAGCTGGATGGGCTGGAGGCCAGGATGAGGGAGGTGCTGGCCACCATCAACCAGCAGGTCCAGATCTACAACACGTGCCAGTGACGGACGCCCTGCTGCCTGCAGCCCCTCCTGCTCTCACAGCCCCCACCGCCCACGGTAGCCCTGCGATGGGCACCCCGCGTGTGAATAAAGCTACACTGCAAGACTCTGTCTCCGTGTTATGGCCGCCATCCCCGCGCCAACGGTCCGGGGCTGGCACTAGGGCCGGAGAGCAGGGAGCCGGGGCCGGTGTGTGGGGCTCGGTCGCCGCGCTGCAGATGCAGAACCCGAGTGGGAGCGCAGGCGGCGGCACGGCGGAAGCCGGGGCCCGGCTGACAACACGCGGCGGGGACGCGCGGCGCGGCCCGTTGCCATGGAGACGCCCCGCCTGGGGGCGGCCCGGCGCCGCGGTGACGTCACACAGGGCGTCGTTGCCATGGGAACGCCCCGAGCCCGGCGCGGGGGGGGGGGGGGGTAGAACCGGCGGCGCGTCACGTGACCTCAGCACGCACCCAGCGTCACGTGGGCCCGTCCGCCGGCTCCCGGAAGTGCGTCACGGGCTCGGGCCTGTCTCCGGAGTGGGCCCGCTCGGAACTTCGGCTCGGACCGGGGCTGTGCGGAGCGGCGGCCGCGCCGTGAGTGCGGGCGTGCGGCGGCCGGGGCCGGGGCCGGGCCCGGGGGGGCGCGGGGCGGGCGTCGCCATCTCCCCGCCGCTAGCCGGTCCGTGCCGCGGGGCCGCCGGCACCGCCAGAGCCCGCGTTCCGCTCCGCCTCCTCCTCCCGAGGGCCGTGAGGCGGCGGAGCCCCGTGCGCGGAGCCGGGGCCGTGCGGTGCGGCTCCGGGCTCTCCCTGAGGTTAGAGCGCGGGCCGGGCCCGGGCCGCGGGGATCTGAGCCCGCGGGGATGAGAGCAGGGGATGCGGAAAGCGGCCGTTGGCACGAGGGGAACGGTGCTGCCGGTTGGGCTCGGGGTGTGGGGAACCGGGAGGCGGGGGAAGGAAGGGGGTGGTGGGGACGGCCCCGTTAAAGGCTTCCGAGGGGCAGCTGCCGGGGGCTCGAAGCGGGGGATGCTTCCCTGCCGGGTGCCGAATGCAGCCACAGCATCTGGGGCAAACCGCATCCCATTGTGCACCTCCTGCTGTCACTGCCTCGGTGCTCACTGGCTCTGCAATGGGAAGCGGTGGCCGTGCTGCACAGCCGCTTGCTGCTGGTTCAGTGTTTGTGTGTTACCAGGGCTACTAAGAGTGTTTGTGCAGCCTCAGGACGAGCCAGGCTGTGGAGCTGGTTTAGATTGAAGCAAACTCAGCCATCTGGGCTTCAGTCTGCATGGCTTCTTGGTCTGATGTGCCCTGCAGCACGTGGGTGTTCACACAACACATGGGAGGAAAGAGAAGCACCTCCTCTTATAGCCATGCTTTCCACACTTGATGTGCTCAGCTTCGTGGCTCACACACCCACCCGGTGCCCCTCAAAGTTCAGCCCCAGAGTTGCCTCTCAGTACTCACCCCCTGGGAGCAGCAGCGTCCATAATGCTGTGCCCTGGACATCCGGCTGCTGAATGCCCCCTTGCTGCATGTTTCCTCCCTGCAGAGAGGGGGAGAGTGTGGGATTAGGATAAACCAGTGAGAGTAACCCGTGTTTATCTTGCACTTGGCTCAGACCCCGAGGCACCCACAATGGCCTGAGGCTGTGATCAGGATTCTGGCAGCCAAAATCAGGCGGAGTCCCAGCCCTGCTCAGTTCCTGCCAGCTGTTAGGTGTAACCGGTGGCTGCAGACCCACGGAAGCCAAGTCCCAGCAGCCTGGGGAGTGCCTGGCTTCCTTGGCAGAGCAGCTGCAAGCATGCCAGCCCTCCTCATTCCGTAGGACCCTACTCAGAACTCCCTGTCTCCTTTTTCTTGGTGCCGCCCCTTTGGATGCAATGTAGCCTGGCCTGGCCCTGCATAGAGCAGTATCTGCTTTTCATTTCCCACTCCTTGGGGATTTCCCTGCTAGAGACAAAAGTAATTCAGCAAACACAGCTTGCTCGTGTTTGCCAAGCCTTGCAACAATGCCCAGTATATTACATTCAACAGCTTCAGCAGCTCAGGACTGGTGCTGCTGCTGTTCCACATCTGCTCTCTTCCCTCCTTGGGGGCTAGCTGTAGGGTCCTGCTCGCCATTCCCTTCCCAGGGTTGTCTGTGGCCACCCTGGTGTGGGTTTTGAGGGTCCCTGTGCTGGGTGGTCAGAGGCATTGAGCTTTCCATTCTGCTCTTTTGGACTGGGGCAGGTTGACCTGATGAGAAGTGGTTTCATTGTGGGCTTTGCCATGGGGCTGGGCCTGCTGCAGCTGCCATGGAATCCACTGCAGTTTGTGGCTGTTGGTTGCCACGAGCATTCCTGAAACACAAATGTGCTGGCACTGCTCAGCCTGAATTGGTGCTTTCCCTGGAGATGTCTGATTGTGTCTGAGCAGAGCTCTCAGGTCTGTGCTGGTGCAAGGGCGACAGGGTGATGCGTGGCTCCCGCTGCTGGAGAGGCAGGCACGGCTGTGAGGGCTGCGGAGCTGAGATGCTGTTGGGCTCAGGGAAGCCGTTTCCAGCAGGTTGTGCCAGTTGTTCTCTGTTCTGAATGTCTCAAAGCAAAACTGAGACCAGCTACAGCTCTTGGGCTGGTGGTTCCCAGCCGTGGCCTGGGAGGCAGTGGGAGGCCGTGCCCGGCCTCCCCAGCACACGGAGCAGGGGTGTCTTGTTTCCAGCCGGGCCCTGCTGGTGCTGTCTGTAAATCAGTGGGAGATGAATATGCAAGGTGCCGCTGTTCTGGTGGGTGGTGGGAGGAGCTTCCCTCGTGCCAGGGAGCTCCGCTTTCCGCTGTCACGGGAGCTTCTCCCAGGCCTTCTGCTTCTCCCACTGCTTCCTTCTTAGGGTGTTTCTCTCTCCCATTCCCACCCTCTGACATGGACCGCTGTTTTGACTGAAATAACTGCCGACCTGCCTCGTGCCCTGTGCTGTAGGGCTGGCTTGTGTGGGACGGGGACATCCCTTCGCTCCTCTTTGCTCTGCCTTTGGGTGCCTAGAGCCAGCAGCAGTTCTGGGTGCTGTAGTGGGCACCATGAGCATAACAGTTGCTTTCCAGGTTTGTGCGTCTTTGGAGGCCATGCTTTTGTCAGTTGTAAGGGCTGTGAGGGGTTCCCTTAAAGGCTGAAGGGAAGTCATGTGAGGGCATCGGGAGCCTGGGGGCTGTAGATCCTGGTGCTGTTGGATCTTCTCCATCCACTCCTCCTGCCACGCTTGCTCTCTCTTCTCTTTAGGCCACTAGTTCCTTGCCAGAGAGTTTGAGCACAGAGAGTCGCCAAGATAGCTGGGCCAGGAAGAAAACGTCGCACCCCTGACCCAGACTCCATTACCGACCCCGGTGGGCCGTTTGTGTCATCCAAACGGCTGAAAATGTCCGGCAGCACCAATGCCCCTGGCCAGAGAAGAGTGTCTCGGGGCTTGGACGATGCCACCAACAAGAAGAAGCAGAAGGATCGAGCCAACCAGGAGAGCAAGGAAGGTGAGAGCCCCCGGGCGGCACAGCAGGGAGCAGGCCCTGCGGGATGGTTTCTTGGCCCTGCGGGTGGGAGCCTTGCAGCCATCTGCTGCAGGATAAGCAGATTTAACTAATCGCTTCCTGTGGTTGATTGTAAACCGTGCGGTGGGATCTTCTTTGGCACGGTGTCCTCCCTGGACCTGTAACCTCCTTTCTTTTGTGCTGCTCAGCCCCAGGGATGTGAAGAAAGTCAGGCCCGTTCCTGCGTTAGTTTTAGCCCGACGCTGCTCACGGTGCCTGTTTCCAGTCACTGCTTTCATTTTTTCAGCTGGACACAGTTCTGCTTTGCAGTCTGTGTGCTGCAGTTGTCTGTATATTGAAGGTGCTGACAGCACCCACGGGGTGCAGGGCCTGTGGATGGGGCTGTTGCTTCACCTCTTGCACCAGGGCAAGGTGCAGCTCGAGTGAGACATTGCTCGGCAGTAATTCCCTCCATGGCCACTGTGTACCCGGTGACAAAAACGTTGCTCCAGGTGCAGGCTGCCGTGCTGGGCGGGGAGTACCTGCAGGCAGGAGGCAGACACAGCTTCCTTATCCTGCAGCATAGTGTCCCTGACAAATTACTTGATTTCTGTGCCTGCTCTGTGCTGACTGTTGTAACCTCAAAATAACAGCCTTTTGTAGGCCAAGGTGAAGTACTACTTACTGATGGCTGTGCTTGAACGGTAAGCTGCACTCTCCGGTGCAAAACACCAAGGCACAGAGTGTGTGGCTTTGCTGCACCTTTGCCCCTGCGGCTGCAGTGCTCAAAAGAGATTCCCTTCTGTTCTGTGGCCTGCTGAGAACGGCAGCCCACAGCCCTTTGAGGTCTCTGGAGTGGAGACCACAGCTCCTTTTGCCACTGGTTCTTCACTTCAGGACAAGGTGCTGTTGCACTGCCCCCTTTGCCTAGCACAGCACATCTCCCCGTGGGGGCGGAGCTGACCCTGAGATGTTTCTGGCTCTTGGAGGTAATCCTGCAGGGAGCAGGGATTAGGTGTCAGGTCAGTTTGGTCCCCTGGTCTGATCTGGAAGGAGGTTTTATCTCTGGCAGGTTGTGCAGTGATGGGAATGTTAAAGTGCAGCTGGGCTGTATGGTTCTCTTGTTACAGCGAAATTGGTTTGAGCACAACCTAACATCAGGTTCTCGGTGTAAGATCAAGAGTCTCTCCTGTGTGGGTAGAGGCTGGGGGCTAGCAGAGACTTGGCATACTGAGTGGGGCACACAACCCAGTTACCACAGGCTCCACGGTGATTCAGGCCTTGAAGCAGCACTGCCTTTCTGGTGCATCAGTGTTGTTCTGCTTTCACTGCTGAGCTGGGGTGAGGAGCGCGCAGCACCCATCCTGGGTTCTGGCTTGTTGTACTGCTGTGGCAAAGCTCAAGGCAGCAAGGGAGGTGGGTGGAAGCAGAGGGAAATGAGCAGCACATACAGAATGAAAAGGCTGAGCAGAGGTGTGCTGATGTATAAAAGTTTGGGTGTTGGAGCACCTGCCTGTGCTCTGAGGTGACTAAATGAGAGACCCACCTGTGCTCTGCTTCTCTGCCCACCAGTGTCTCGCCCTGAGCTCGAGCAGGCTGAGACCTCCCAGGAGAGGGACTTGGAGGAGGGTAAGTTGAGGTGTGCACTAGCTGCCAGTGCATGGCCACTGAGCGCCCTCACAAAAGGTCTGAAGCTCTTGCCTTGTTGTCATCCTGTGCTCTGGCAATCAGCGAAACTAACCCGAGTGCTCCCTTGCCCTCGTGCTCCTCTTAACAGGGTGCAGCCTTCCCAGAGAATGGTATACGTGGCGGGGAACTACCCTCTCTGCGAGGGAGAGGTTCGAGATACGTGACAGACTGCTTCTGGCCCAGGTGTCACAGTGCCTATGAGATGGCCCTGGGATATCTTGCTGCTGGCATCCTCCTGCTTGTTTTGTAGCAGGAAGCCTGCCAGGCTGGGAAGATCCCAGGCTGTGTCACCCATCAGGTCCTGGTCGGTTTCTGCCTTGGCTCCAGGTCCTCGCTTGAGAACACACGAACTAAAATCCCAACATAGCCAAGAAAGTAGAACTTACCCAATTGGAAATTAAGGAAACATCAGGTTTTTTTGCTGCGAAGATTTTAGGATGCTGCATGGCCAGACCTAGAGCCTGGTGAACACCTGATGGGATTCTGTCTGCCATGGCTTGACACTGCTGCTGTGTTTTTTCCCCTGGATAAGATGCTTATGCCAGGCTGGCTGGCCCACCCATATTTCAGCTGTGTTAACTGCGCTTACCTGGCAGGAATACAGTGCTCTTTGTGACTATGGCTGAACTACTTGTTTTGCATATGCAAAGGAGAAGTGGCAGTTTCTGGTTGTGGTCAGAGTCCACTTGAATCCCCCAGAGTAATTCTGTGGCTTCCTTGTTTGCTGGGAAAGCAGCAGTCGCTTTGTAGTTGGCAGGAGCCACCCCTTCTTTCCAGCCTCACTGCTGCACGTGACTGGGCCAAGCCTTTCTGCCTCTGATCTCTCTGGTTCCCACTGGGATTCACCTGACCTGCTGCAACTTGCTGCTCAGGTCCTTGTTTGTGACCTGATAAGAGTAGATGACAATTGTTTCTCATTCACTGCCATGAGTTTTGTCCTCTGCCCCAGTGTCCTCAACCAGATATGTGTTTGGGCTCACGCTCCCCAGCTCAGGTGTGGGCACTGTGGCCTCGCACCCTGAGCAAGTGGCTGATGCTTCCCTTCCTCTTCCTAGAGTTGCTGCTGGACTGGAAGCAAAATGCTGATGAGATCATTGTCAAACTGAACTTGGGAAGTGCATCTCTGAAGGTGGAGGACGTGGATACTTTTTTCACCGATACTGACTGTGTGATCAAACTACCAGGTACAGGAGTGGAGTGACTGCTGCAAATGTTTCTCCAGCAGGTCTTGGCACATCTGAGAACTAGATGTGGGACTGATCCAGACGAGCATAAAACCTTTCCTTCAGAGGCAATGCCCTGCCGTCAGCTGGCACAGCTTCAGCCAGCAGGCTGGGCTGATATGAGAGCAGTGTAAAAGAAGAAGGGTGTAGGGTTGGGGAGGACGGGAGCTGGCTTCTCTCTGCCAAGTGAACAGGTGCCCACTGCTGTGCTGGATGCATCTCTGCCTGCTCTCTGGGATGATTGAGTCGGTGCTGGGTATCCCTTGAAAAAGTGTCCGTGCCCCTGAGGGCAGGGAGACCCGGCGCCTTCCCGCTGGGAAGGAGGCCAGCCAGATGTACAAAGCAAACCCAATGAAGCTGGCATCATCCTGAAGGCTCGTGAGATGTGGTGGCAGCCTGCCTGCAGCCTCTTTGGCTCTCAGACAAGAGCTCCCCTGGCCCCTGAGGCAGGTGAGGGAGGGCTGTGGGTAGAGAATAGTGCTGCCTGCTGCACTGCCTGAGGTTCTGTCCTTCTTTTCTTGCAGATGGACGCCAGTGGAGCTGTCAGTTCTTTGAGGAGATTGAGGGCTCCTGCACCAAGATACAGTGCAAGAAGGGAAACTTTCTGCAGCTTGTGCTTCAGAAGAAGATCCCACTCCATACCTGGTCTTCACTTCTGGTGAGGGCAAGGGGACCTTTGCCTTTTGGGGGACTGTATGGAGCCTGACAGAGCTGGGTGAGGGTTTCATTCCCTGTTCTTGAGCTGCTCTGACCCAGGGAGCATCTTAGGACGTATCCTGCATCCCCATGCTGTGTGAGGGCATTGAGCTAACCCCCTCTGTCTGAAGGAGGGCATGTTGTCATGTCCCTGTCCTGCCTGCTACAGCCTCTGGGTTCTGGAGCAGAGCTCTGGGAGGGGGGAGCAAGGGTGAGGGGCTGGCAGAGAGCAGGACAGGTACTACTGCCTGGCTGTCTTCCCACTGTGCACTACTTTTCACAGAAGAGGAAGAAAGATGGATCCAAAGAGCTGGCCAAAGGGCCCACGTGCTGGGAGAATGGAAAGGAGAAGGCTTCTTCTGCAGAACTGCCCACTGAAGAGCCACGAACTGAAAGCACTGAGCTGCCAAGAACCCGACGAGAGCCCTCCAACCCCAAGCGCGCTCAGGGAAGAAGTGAGGCCCTGGGAGGAAAGAGCCCAGCCAGCCCAGGGACGCAGAGTGGCCCCAGTGCCAAGCGGGCAGTATACCTCAAAGTGGCTCCAGCTGAAGAGGAGCCGAATACCAGAGTTTCTGGGAGTGTGGAGCCCAGCAAAGGGCATGGCGGGAGGTCAGGCAGCCGTCGCAATGGCAGAGCGAGCCAGGCCAGTGCACCTACAGCTCTGGCTGACCTCGCACCACCACTCGAGAAGGTACATCACAGTGGGATGAGGTGGGCTCCTGGTCCCTTGGTGGTGCTGAAGGCTGGTGTGGGCCTAGATTGCAGGAAGGGTGGGTGAAATAGAAGCCAGGACCTGATAATGATCATTATGGGCACGAGGACCCTTCAGTTGCTGGGCTAAGGCTGTAGTGCTAAGGGGGCTAAGACGAGGGTGTGCATGTGATGTGGGGCTGTGCCTACTGACTGACAGCAGCAGACTGTGGAGAAGTGTTGAAGTGGTTTAACCAGGGTGGCATGTGGGGGTGAAGTGACCTCTTTTACATTGACATTCTGTCTTAAAAGGCTGTGGTTATGGCCAAGGAGACTGTTCCTGTGGAGATGCCACCACTTGCTGCTACCACAGAGGTGTTCCCCCACCGTGTTGCCACCTGTGTGGAGAAAAGAGTCCTGGAGCCAGGCAGCCCTGTCGAAGCCTCACGGGGACGGGATTGTGCACCTGTCTTGGGAGAGAGCTCTAAGGCCATCCCATCAGCCTCACGTCCCCTGGGCAGAGATGGAGAGAAGAGGGACTGGTCCAAGGATGATGTGGCTCTGGAAGCAGCAGCTGATGGTGAGTGGCCCAGGGGTCAGTGTCTGTAGACTGGCCTCTTTGGGAAAGTCACTTTGCTCAGGACCTCTCCTGGGCCAGCCTGCAGTGCTGCCTTGGAGTGCAGTGAAGGTGACCTCTTCATGTCTTTCCTCAGAGCCAGAGCCTTTTGTGAGCCTGGCCTTTGTCAAGAATGACTCATATGAGAAGGGCAATGACCTGGTGGTGGTGCACGTGTATGTAAAGGAAATTCACAAGGAGACTTCCAAGGTTTTCTTCCGGGAGCAAGATTTCACACTGGTGTTCCAGACAAGGTACAAATGCAGCTTGGGATGGCATCAAGCTGATATGGAGCTTCTGGCTGTGGCCAGGCCACTTTGTTCACCTCTTCTCACTTGCTCTTTATTTCTTTGCAGCGACATAAACTTCCTTCGCCTTCATCCTGGCTGTGGGGCCCACACAGTGTTCCGGTGGCAGGTGAAGCTCAGGTATGGCTCCCATCCTGTCTGCCTGCACTGAGGTGAGGGAGCTGAGAGCAGGAGCCAGTGCCAGCTCACCAGTCTGTGCAGGGCATACTCATTTCTGCACCTGAATGTCTCCATCACACCGTAGTGCGCTAACACCACAATCCTGCGGTGGTAGCAGAGAAGAAAACTCCCATTATCTGCGATCTTCCCCCAGCCTGATCTAGAGCTCCTGGGGGCAGAGACAGACCAGACTGTGTGTGCCTCAGCTGGGATAACCCATTAGAGTGGGTATGTGGAGCCAGGCAGAATGGATCTCCCAGGAGGCGGGTCCCCTGTGTGCTCAATGTGGCTAGACTTGAGGGTGTCCATACTGCTTTGTGGAGCCCCCCCCCCTCAGGGTTGATGCTGACTGTGGCTCTGCCTTGCAGAGGCTTCAGCATCTCTGAGGTTGCTGGAGGGACTGGGACAATCTTCACTTGCTGTGTGTTTTGCAGGAACCTTATTGAGCCAGACCAGTGCACATACAACTTCACAGCATCTCGCATTGATGTCTCCTTGAAGAAACGTCATAGTCAGCGCTGGGGTGGGCTGGAGGCTCCTGCCACACGAGGTCTGCACCCTGCCTTCTTCTTGTCTTGACTGCGTGCTTGTACCCCACTGCCTTCCTCGCCACCTGCAGTGAATGTATGGCTCTGGGTCTTTTGGCATGGGCTCATGGGGAAGGAGGGGTGTGGGGCAGGCAAGCCAGGCACTCAGGAAAGGCACTGCTGCTCACCTCCCTGTACTGGAAGGTGGGAGTGGGCAAGAGGCTGTGTGTGAGCATGAGCCAAGCAGCTCAGCCTCACTGTGGGCAGTGCACAGTGCTGCTAACCACAGGCCCACCCTTCCCCCTTTTTAAGGTGCAGTGGGTGGTGCAAAGGTTGCCATGCCTACAGGCCCTACCCCTCTGGATAAGACTCCTCCAGGCAGTAACCAGCACCCCCTGTCCAGCAAAGAGGAGGCCCGAGCCAGCGAGAAAGAGAAACCACGTGTAGAGGATGGGAGTCTGGATGGTGTGGCAGCCCGTACAGCCCAAGAACACGTGGCAGTGAAACAAGAGCCACACATCCCCTCGGTGAGTGGAGCTATACTGTGTTTGATCTGGCTGGGGGGAGGTGGGGGTCCACGTGTCCCTCTGGTATGACTCCACTTCCTTGGTGCTGCTCTGAGGTCTGGCAAACTGTTCCTGGAGGAGGAGTCGGCAACGCCCGTTAGGCATAGCTGGCAAAACTGGGGACAGCACTTGTCCTGGTGGATGATGGCTCCAGCCCAGCGCCATGTGAGGCGTGGCTTGGATAGTTGGGTTCCTCTGATGTTTCCAGAGACCCCTAGTGCACAGCGCTATCACACCTAGTTCTTCTTTGGCAGCCCAAGCCAACCTGCATGGTGCCACCAATGACACACAGCCCAGTGAGCACTGAGAGCGTGGAAGATGATGAGGATGAAGATGAGAAGAAGAAGGTGTGCCTGCCTGGCTTCACTGGGCTGGTGAATCTGGGCAATACCTGCTTCATGAACAGTGTCATCCAGTCATTGTCCAACACCCGGGAGCTGCGTGACTACTTCCATGGTGAGCACATGCCTGGAGCTCAGCAGAGCCCTGCTGCTCCGTGCAGCCAGCAGCCACCCTCACTCTCTTTCATCTCTTTCAGATCGGTCTTTTGAGTCTGAAATCAATTACAACAACCCCCTGGGGACGGGAGGACGCCTAGCCATTGGCTTTGCCATGCTGTTGCGAGCACTGTGGAAAGGCACACACCATGCCTTTCAGCCCTCCAAACTGAAAGTAGGTACCAGTGTTCTGTGGGAGCTGCTGCACTGTCTTCAGCTGTGGGTCTCATCATTTTTCTGTGCTGCCCTGCTGCTGTTTTGGGTGCAGCCAGGCTTTGGGCGTGGGGCAAGCAGTGTTGCTGGTGGGCTGACAGCTGTGCTCCCCACAGGCAATTGTGGCCAGCAAGGCCAGCCAGTTCACTGGCTATGCCCAGCACGATGCTCAGGAGTTTATGGCCTTTCTGCTTGATGGCCTGCATGAGGATCTCAACCGCATCCAGAACAAGCCCTACACAGAAACTGTTGACTCAGACGGGAGGCCCGATGAGGTGAGGATGTCTGTCTCCAAGGCTGTTGTGAGCCCTGGCTGCTATAAATCAACCCTGGCCCGTGTGCTTTAGCATAGTGCTGAGCCCTTTCTCCCCACAGGTGGTAGCTGAGGAGGCCTGGCAGCGACACAAGATGAGGAATGATTCCTTCATTGTGGACCTGTTCCAGGGCCAGTACAAATCCAAATTGGTGTGCCCAGTCTGTTCCAAGGTAGAGCAGCCCTGGAGGCTGTGCCCCTGTGCCGCCTGTACTGCAGACTCCAGCCCCAGAGCGCAACTGATAGGGCAGGGCTGGATCTCCAGTCTGCTCAGACCGTTGCCTGGCTGATCTCAGATGTAAATTATTCCCAATACTGATTGTGCTCTCTTTTCTGCAGGTGTCCATCACCTTTGACCCCTTCCTGTACCTCCCAGTCCCCCTCCCACAAAAGCAGAAGGTGCTGACTGTCTACTACTTTGCAAAGGAGCCGCACAAGAAACCCATCAAGGTAAAGGAAACTAATTACTCCTGAGAGGGCTCTTGGAAGTGCCACAGGCAGCGGGCTGAACCTTGTGTTAAGCCAGGGCCTGCATGCCTTGATGTGGCATTACTGATGTGGCACTTTCTTCGTGGCAGTTCCTCGTGAGTATCAGCAAGGAGAACTCCAGTGCCATGGAGGTACTCGACTCGGTGGCCCACAGCGTGCATGTGAAACCTGACAACCTGCGTCTGGCAGAGGTGAGAATGCTAAAACTGACCACCAAGCTGTGGGCTGCACACGTGGGTGCCCCTGGGTCCCATAGTTCTGCAGAACACATTACCACCAGCAGCCACTTGTTCATGGGATGGGTTTTGTTCATAGTTGGCAGTGTCATGCACAAAATGCTGTCAGGCAGAACCCTGCTCAGATGAGCTGGGCCTCTGCAGTGGGGCAGGCAGTGCTACCCTGGCAGGATGGTGGACAAAGCACAGTGCTCCTGTGATGCTGCTGCCACCACAGCTCACCATGGAGCTCAGAGCTGTAGCTTCCTCAGGAGAGGAAGAGTTGGACAGCTCTCTGAGCATGAGGCAGCCCTCACACAGTGCTGTTCCACTGCTTTTCTGGCAGGTAATCAAGAATCGCTTCCACCGCATGTTCCTGCCATCCCAGTCTCTGGACACAGTCTCCCCCACAGACCTGCTGCTCTGCTTCGAGGTGCTGTCCCCAGAGCTGGCCAAGGAGCGGGTAGTGGAGCTTCAAGTCCAGCAGGTAAGCAGCAGGAATTGAGACTGCTAGTAAGCTCGGCAGGATGGGGAGAGCAGTGCTAGAACTTGCACAAAAGGGTAACACATGAGGCTGGCATACTGGCTGATGTGTGCCCAGCACATAGCCCTGGCAGCCCTTGGCTTGCACGAAGGGGCTGCCCATCCTGTGAGTGCCTCCCACCAGCTGCAGCAAGCACAAGGGTTTGACAAGGCTACCTTACCCTGCCCAGGTTCCTTGCCATGCCCAATGGGTTCTTTGTCCTGCAGCGCCCACAGGTACCTAGCGTCCCCGTCGCCAAGTGTGCAGCCTGCCAGAAGAAGCAGCTGTCGGAGGAAGAGAAGCTTAGGCGCTGCACGAGGTGCTATCGAGTCGGTTACTGCAACGTGTGAGTTGGCTTGGTGCCTCACAGGGAGGGTCTCCAGCTGTGAAGGGTTGAACAGGAGCGCTCAGCCCGCTGGGAGGAGGTGGGATGAGCTTGGCCTCTGGGAGGGAGCCAGTCTGGCTTGTAGCACACCCCTTGTCCCAGCCAGACACACCCCTTGAGCCCCACCAAGCTCCTGCTGAGATCCTGCCTGTTTGTTTGCTGGTACTGGGTTCACTGGGGCTCTGTGTGTTACAGGACATGTCAGAAGACGCACTGGCCAGACCACAAGGCTTTGTGCCGCCCTGAGAACATCGGTTTCCCCTTCCTCATCAGCGTGCCGGAATCCCGCCTCACTTATGCCCGCCTGGCCCAGCTGCTGGAGGGCTATGCAAGGTGAGGGTGCAGGAAAGGAGGTGCTTCTGTCCCAGCAGCGAGGACAGCCAGGGGCTGAGCTGAGCCTAGCCCTGTGCCTGACCCGCTGTGACTGTCTACTCCTTGCCCAGGTACTCGGTCAGCGTGTTCCAGCCTCCTTTCCAGCTGGGGCGGATGTCACCGGAGCAGGGGCTGCAACCTCTGCTCCTAGACAAGCTGGAGCCCCTGGCCAAGGGCAGCTGTGCCGCCACCACCTCTGCTCCTGAGCTGGAGGATGGGGACAGGGCTTCTGGCCTCGTGCAGGAGCCTCCCCTTTCACCAGCTGTGCCTGAGCTGCACCCAGAGATGGGCCACACTGGCACTGTTCGGAGCAAGGTCCTGGCTGCCAGGAGTTCCCTGCTCAGCTTGGATTCTGGCTTCTCTGAGCACATGGATTCGCAGAGCGACAGCTGTTGTGAGAAAGAGCCGTCCTATGAGAGAGCCCTCAAACCAGAAGGTAGGAGGTGCTGCAGTGCTAACCCTGTCTGTGCCAGGAGCCTGAGCAGCCCCCAGGCAAGTCAGGGAGCAGTTTTCCCTCCTTGGCATTACCTCTCACCACAGCATCTGTTTTCCCCATGCGGCTTGGTCTGGAGACCCCTGTGTATATTTGGGAAGCTCTGGGAGACATGTTTCATAAGCGCAGCCCCACCTGAAATGCCTAACAGCCCACGCTCTGCCGTGCCCTGGCAGAGCTTGTACAGCAGGGCAAAGACCTGACTTGGAAAGAGTCTGGGCTGTTGGAGGGGTGGGGAGGCAGGGGTTGGCAGAAGCCTTGAGTCCCGTGGGAGGGCAGAGCGCAGCGCTGAGCCCCTCGGGGCTGTGAGCGCAATGTTTCCCTCACTCTGACTCAGCTGCACGGGAGCAGCCTCTTGCGCTCGGCCGCCCAGCTGTCACGTTTCCAGACACTTGTCTCAGGATGGCAGCAATGTGCAGCGAAGGGGCAAGGCAGGCAGAGGAGCGCAGCTTGCCAGGGGCAGGCGTCTGCTAAAAATAGTCAAGGACACTGGGCACGTGGTTGTGTCCCTGCAAGGCCGTAGCATGTGAGATGGGGGTGGGGGCACTGCAAATTCTTGGCCCCTACGCAGGGCAAACAGGCAGTGCCACCAAAGATATGTCCCTGCCTGTCCACAGCTGCCATCCCTGGGTACCAGCACACTCCAGACTCGCTGAGCACCCGCGCCACGCCGTTCTACATCAACAAGATCGATGCTGCCAACAAAGAGTATAAGCTGGAAGATAAAGGTGAGCCTGGAGCCCTGGGGAGATCCAATTTCATCCCTCGTGGGCTCTAGCAGAGAATGGATCTATCTGGCCAGGGCGTAAGGAGGCTTTTAGGGCCAGAATAAGTCCAGGTATGTCGTTGGCCCCAGGCTGAGCAGCAAAAGCTGTGTCTGGCATGGGAGAGCAGGGCTTCACCACGGAGGGCTGGTACCTGTTCCCTGGAAGCGTTTCCCAATCTCCTACACCCCTGAGCAAATAAACCAGTTCCTTTCAACCTCCCACACTCATAGAGGAACAGAGATCTGTATGGCTGGATCACCTCCTATCTGAATAGATGCTGATTTTAGTTCCCCTGGGGTGGAGATCCTAGCTTTGGCAGTGAGGGTGCGTTGGCAGGGTCACTCAGACCCTCTTGGCTGTGCTGTGTTAAAACTGGGCTGGGCAAGACTGCTCCTAGTCCAGTCGAGGTGGGCTTGGGGGCCAGCTGCATGAGGTGTGCACCCCTTTGCAGGTGACACCCCCTTGGAGCTGATGGATGACTGCTCCCTTGCCCTGGTGTGGAAGAACAATGAGCGCCTCAAGGAATTTGTATTGGTGGAGTCCAAGGAGCTGGAGTGTGTGGAGGACCCGAGCTCAGCCAGTGAAGCAGCCCGAGCTGGCCACTTCACCCTGGAGCAGTGCCTCAATCTCTTCACCAAGCCCGAAGTCCTGGCCCCGGAGGAGGCATGGTGAGGAAGGCGACGCGGCGGGTTCCAGCCTGCGGGCGCAGGCAGCAGCGGGGGTTTCCCAGGAGCTGCCTGGTCCTGCCTGACATTTCTCCTGGCAGCCAGGAGCGCTGGGGGAAAGAGGCCAGAAGCCAGCAGGGAGCAATGCCAGTGCTCTGCGGGGCTGTGTTGTCCTGCCTCTGGCAGGGAGGCTGAGAACCTCCTGTCTCTTCTGCATCCACGCGTCAGGGAGCTGGGTTGGGCTCAGAAACCTCGGGCTCTCTACGTGCTGGTGATGAGCACATCCTTTTCCCAGGTACTGCCCCAAGTGCAAACAGCACCGTGAGGCCTCCAAGCAGTTGATGCTGTGGCGTCTGCCCAACGTCCTCATCATCCAGCTCAAGCGCTTCTCCTTCCGCAGCTTTATCTGGAGGGACAAGATCAATGATATGGTTGACTTCCCTGTCCGGTGAGAGCTCAGGGGATGGAGTGCTGGGGATAGCACTGCTCGTGCTGCCTGGCTGTTCCCTGACCTTCCCTGCGTCTGTCCTCAGGAGCCTGGACCTAAGCAAATTCTGCATCGGCCGGAAGGGTGAGCAGCAGCTGCCCATGTATGACCTGTATGCTGTAATCAATCACTATGGAGGCATGATTGGCGGGCACTACACGGCATACGCCCGCCTGCCCAACGACAAGAACAGCCAGCGCAGTGACGTGGGTGAGGATCCGCCGCCCTCCCCTCCCCTGCAGCTGTGGACGGTCTCCTTGCTTAACCCTCCTCTCCTCTCAGGCTGGCGGCTCTTCGATGACAGCACAGTCACCACCGTGGATGAGAGCCAGGTGGTAACCAGATATGCGTATGTCCTCTTCTACCGCCGGAGGAACTCTCCTGTGGAGAGACCCGTGCCAGGGCACCCCCCAGACCACCGAGCCGAGCGCACCCCCTCTGCCGAAGCTGCTGCCAGTCAGGTGAGAGCTTGTGTCCCTTCCAGCATCTGAGCCACAGAGCCTTGAAATATGCATGTGCTCACCTGCTGGACTGACCCCACAGAGCCTGGCACCGCTGCGGTGCTGTGCCACCTCTCTTGGAGGCTAAAGAGCTTGTGTCAGCTGGGCTTTGGTGTCTGCCTTGCCCTGTTCTTCCTGTGAGCTTGGAACGGTCTTGTCCCTAAGGGGTGGTGGGAGAGCTGGTTCCAGCCACTGGGCTGGGAGGGCACAGAGCTGTGCTGGGGCACAGGAATGGGCAGGAGGGGGCTGTGCCCTGCAAGGTTCTGCGCTGAGGAAGGCTGAGAACTATGGAGTAGGAACTGGCTGTGCCAGGAGGCA
This sequence comes from Callipepla californica brunnescens, assembly GCA_023055505.1. Taxonomy (NCBI): domain Eukaryota; kingdom Metazoa; phylum Chordata; class Aves; order Galliformes; family Odontophoridae; genus Callipepla; species Callipepla californica. The sequence continues at coordinate 7,862,914 of JALIRH010000015.1, forward strand.
TGGCCTCCTGGGGATAGGGTGGGGATGTTTTCTGCTGTGGCCCCGTAGGGGGCCACTCCAGTTGCAGAAAAGGTGAATGCCAGTACTGAGCCAGAGGCCTGTGAGCTTCTGCGGGATGCTGATGGAAAACTCCCCAGAGCATGCTGTGCTGCAGGAAGGGCGAGGAGGATGGGCTGGCAGAAAGAGTGTTTTCAGCGCTCATCAGTAGGGCACGGTTGGACTGATCTTTGCAGAAGTATCAGAAAGAAAGGCCTGGTCTGGTGTAGCAAATCACCTGCTTGCCAGGCTCCCCTCTGTGCGGGCTTCATTGGATCTGAGGGCAGTGCTTGGCTGTGGCACAGCTGAACTCGTGTGCCCCATAGGGACCTTGTGGTTGGCCATCCAAGACAGCCTGGCTCTCATATGCTAGGCATCCTGGCTCTGCCTTCTCTGCTGGGAACTGGGGCTGCTCCCGTCACAAGGGTGTGCATTTTGGAGCAGCCACAGCAAGGCTGCTTCGGTTGTCCTGTGCTGGCCGTGAGATCCCTGCTGTGCTGGGGATCACTGTGTGCCCTGCAGCACCCGGCCTCACCGGATCCCTCGGGGCTCATTGCAACCCCAGCAGTATGTGTCACGCACGATGATGGGATGTATTGGATCCTGCTGGGGTCTCCAAGTGCCTGGAATCACCTGCGTCCTCCAGAGACCTGCGTCCTGACTGGCTGCCCTGCGTGATCACCAGCACTCGGAAGGGCTGGGCTGTGGCTGCCTGCGGATAATCCTCTTGGAAGTTGGGCTGTGATTGGCTTTCAAAGGATCCCAACCCACCGAAGGAGAGCTGGGACTGGTTGTGCTGCCACCGTGCCTCCTGCTCCTGCCATGCAAGCTGCCTCTGAGCTGACCGTCATTGGAACAATCTCATTGGGATCACCAACCTTGAGCTGTGTTGGGCTCGCTACCTGCCCCCGCACCTGAATGGATCCATCAGTGCCACGGAATCTGTTCCTGAGGGATACAGCTTCTGCAAAGACACTGCTCTCCTGTTGCATCGCCTGCACCCACCAGAGCAACCCCGAGGAGCTGTGGGGGCGGGCGCGACCGTGCTGCATGGGGAGGCGGGCTGGTGGGGCACGGGACTGGGCTCGCAGGCAGCCGCCTGCCCCGGGGGATGGCAAGGGGTGTTGCCCGTTGTGTTCTCCAAGTGCTGACGCAGGTTTCCACATCGCAGGCTTCTCTGATCTGGCAGGAACTGGAGGCTGAAGAACAAGAGCTGCAGCTCGAGGCTCCCCAAAGGCCTGCGAGAAACTCCTGGAGGCCCCGTGGCCAGAAGAGGAGTCCGGGTTCCCCCCAACACCCAGATGAAGGCTGCGTCAAATACTTCATCCTGGCCACCACGGCCGCAATCGTGGCTCTCTTCCTGAACGTGTTCTACCCGCTCATCTACCAAACCCGCTGGAGATAGGTGTGGGCACACAGCCAGCTGCAGAGCAGGGCTGCCGGGGCACATGCTGTGCCAGGACGCTGTGCAGCGAAGACATCAGAGCTGCCAGGTGGCCAGACAGAACCCTCTGGGCAGCAGGACAGAACCCTCTGGGAAGGACATGCCCACTGCAGGCACCAATGCTCACCAAGGGAAGCATGGGGCCGTCGGCTCCTGTCTGTCTGCTCTGGCATCTCCTATGCCAGCTGGCAGTGCTGCGTGGCCGGTCCTCAGTGTTGCCAAGGCACAGCCCAGAACCAGCATCCCCTCAGCCCGCCCTCGCCCTCGCTGCCTACTTGGATTGGGGCTGGCCCTACTGGTACATGCTGCTCAGGAAAGGACAGTGCCACTGACACCGGGAACATCCTGGGAATGAGCAGAGCACTGCCTGGATGTTGTGAGAACAGGATGCCCTGACGTGATCATTGGTCCCACTGACTCTCCCTGCTTCGGGAGCCTCATGCTCTTCAGAGCTGGCACAAGCTGTGTCTCTCCGGGCCAGCATCATCTCTTCTGCTGGGGCTGGATGGCTTGTCACAGAGTGCTTTGTGCTTCCTTGCTCAGCTTGGCCACAGTGCTGCTCCTCACCCCAGGCCACGGGGGAGCAGAACCCAGGCAGACTGTGCTGGGGCACCCACAGCACTCGCTGAACTGTGTGTGGGCTGCCCCTGCCTGTCCCAGGTCTCCACTGTGCGCAGCCGCCTGGGAGGGGTCTGGGGAAGCACGGGGCAGCACCTCGTTGAGCGACTGCTGGGGAGCAGCAGGCAGGAGCTAGGCTGCAGGATGCCAGGGGGAGGCTGTGCTGGCAGCACCGCTCTCCTGCACATGCGGGGTGTGCCAATAAAGGCAGGTTTTCCAAGGAGCCACAGCACCTTCTGTGTTACAGGACCACAGCATCGGCAGGGGTTCTGCCCGCGAGCCTGCTCCAGTGCACAGCAGTGCCAGTGCCCTCTATGTGCCAGAGGCAGCTGGATGGACTGTCCCGTCCTTCTTCAGCCCCCTGGGCTGGTCCCATGGGTGCAGCTGGCACAGGGGCACTGCGCTCAGCTGGGTGCAGCAGGCTGCGGGCAGAGCTCTGCCTGCCTGTGCCGTGGGGCAGCAGCTGTGGTGCATGCAGGGCGTTGGGTGCCTGCATGGCCTGGCAGCGCGCGGCCCTGCAGGGCTGGGGTAGGAGGCTGCAGCGGCAGCGGTGTGTGACATTGAGACGTGTTGCCCTTGGCTGAGCGAGGCTCAGGCTGCTCGGGAGTGTTTGGGTTTGAGAGGTGACTTCATTGCCCTGTGACTTCCTTTTCCGTCTGCGACGCTGTCCTGCCGGCAGTGCCCTTGGCTGTCGCAGGAAGGATGCTCAGTGGGAATGGCTGGGGCCCCGCCAGCGCTGGGGGACTCGAGTGGGGCAGCACAGCCCCTAAAGCTCCCCCACCGTGTCCCAGCTGCACGGCCATACCCTTGTCCCTTCCGTGCACCCGGGTCCCAGCCCGCTGCACCCCGCCGCTGGGACGTGCCTGCCCTGGAACAGTCGCCTCATTGTCTGCGGTCTGGGGCCCCCACGCGCCCACGGCGCTTCCCTCGTGGGGCTGAGTCAGCTCCCGGCGCCTGCGGGGTGACCTCTGCTCCGCCTGGCGCTGCAGCCCTGGGCTCGGGGCCACGCACCACTCCCTGCACCTGCCTGCCCTGCAGGTGGGGGTTCCGTTCCCGGAGCACCCCTCCTCTCCTGTGCCGCTGCCGGTGGTGGCACCCACCCCGCGGGACCGCCGCCGGTCCTGTAGCCGTGCCGGGTGCTGCCCGGATCGCAGCAGCCCGGGGCGGCCGCGGTGGGGCCGAGCGTGCCGCAGCCTGGCTGCAGCGCTTGGGCACGTCGGGGCCGTCTGCGGGGCCGCTCTGGGCTCGGTGCTTTCCGCCCTCTCCGCTTCTGGGGCCTTCGCTGGGAGCGGATCGGGAGGAGAGAGGTACGCGCCGTCCCGCACTGTCTCACGGCCGCCTTCTGCTTGCAGGGACTGACTCCGGTGCCGTTCGGATCCGGCCTGGCCCCCGAAGGAGCCCCGCCGCTGGCTGCGGAAGGCCTCCCCGAGCGCTTCGCCAGCCCCGCCGAGCGCCCGGCCCCCTCGTACGGCAGCATGGAAGAAGTCGACTAGGGCAGCGCGGGCACCCGCCCTGGGGGTGCGGGCCGGGCCGGGCACCGGGAGGGGTGGGGGGCGGGCGGGGGTCGGGGTTTGTTCTGCTCTCATTAAACTGGCTGATCTCCTCTCGCCTCCGCTGCCTGCTGCGATCCCGCTGCCGCCGAGCCGGGTGCTCCCCGCGGTGCCACCTCCGGCTCCGCGTCCCCAGTGCTCCTTAACGGCCATCGGTCCGTGCCGTGTGTCACGCAGCGTCCCGGCACCGTCGGCTCGTGGCAATCGGCGCACGCTGCCGTCGGGGAACGCCCGCCGTGCCGGCGCGGTGCCCCGTGTCCCCGGCTGCACCCAGGTGTCCTCCGCCGCGCCCTACGGCCCCGAGCACGGCGGCGGACGTGCCACTCGGGGACGCGGCGCGGTGGGAGCGGTGGGGGTGGGCTGAGGGTTGAACTGGAGTCGGGATCGGATCGGGTGGTCTCAGAAGTCTTTTCCGACCCGAATTCCGCATCGGCCGGCGTCCCCCGGTGCGCCCCGAGCGCCCCGCGTTCCCCCGCCCCCCCGCCGCCCGCCCGTTACCCGGTGCCCGCGTCCCGGTGCCGGCGGGGCGGACTGCAAGTCCCGGCAAGCCGCGGGCGGGCGGCGCGGCCAATGGCTCTCGAGGGGCGGCGCGGCCCGGCTCTGCCTCCGCCGCCGCCCGGTGCCGCGGCGCAGAGAGCCCCGGAGCGGCCGCGCGGCGCCGGCCCCGCAGCCCGGCTCTGAGCCGCCCGCCCGGCCCGGCCCGCCCCGCCGCGCCCCGCCGCCCTCAATGAGGTTCTTCCGACTCACCTTCAAGTGCTTCGTGGATTGCTTCTGAGCTCCCACCGGGCACGGAGCCGCCCCCGAGCCGCCCCCGGTCCCCGGCCCCCCGCGCCATGCCCCCCGTCCCCGCCGACACGGCCGCCCCGCAGCCGCCCGCCGCCCCGAGCCGCGACGCCGCCGCCCCGACGGGCTCCGGTAAGCGCGGGGCTGAACCGGGCCGGGGAGGGATGCGAAGCCGGGGGGGAAGTGAGGTGGGGGGGGGGGTGGGGGGGGAAGGCTGCCCACGGCCACGCGCGACCGCGGCGCGCCCCCTCCCGTCCCGCCGCGGGGTGAGTCACCGCTCTGCATTGTGACGTCACGTGCCGGGCTGACATCTGACGTCACGCCCCCACGCGAGGGGCGCGGGGTGCTGGGGGGGGGGGGGATCACGCGGGGAGCCCCCCCCCCCCACCGTCCCCCCACGCACGCTCCCCCTTTCTCCCCACCCGGGGCAGAACCCGTGAGCGCCGGTGACGGCGGCGCGGCCCCCCCTGTCCCGGCAGAGGGCACCGAGCCCCCCGCGGCGGGCGAGGAGCGGACGGTGACGGCGCCGCTGGTGGGGGCCCCCGGCCCCCCCAAAACGGCCGCCCCCGAGCGGGAGACGTGGACCCGGCAGATGGACTTCATCATGTCCTGCGTGGGCTTCGCCGTGGGGCTGGGCAACGTGTGGCGCTTCCCCTACCTGTGCTACAAGAACGGCGGAGGTGAGCCCCAGCGCGGGGTGAGGGGGGGGGGGGAGGGGGAACGCCCCACGGGGCCGCCGTCGGGGCTGAGCGGGGTGGGGGTCCGCCACCTGCCCGCCCTGACCTACATCGGCGCGCGGAGAGGGGGAGTGCGCCGAGTGCCGCTCGCCATTCGCTGCTCCTGGCGGGCGGCGCGGGGGGGGGGGGGGGGGAACGGCGAGGGGGGGGACGGCACGGCTGAGCCATACCCTGAATGTCTGCGTCCCCCACCCCCAGGCGTCTTCCTCATCCCCTATCTGCTCATCGTCTTCGTGGGTGGCATCCCCGTCTTCTTCTTGGAGGTGGCCCTGGGGCAATTCATGAAGCAGGGGGGCATCGCCGCATGGAATATCGCTCCGCTCTTCAAAGGTATTCACCGTCACCCCCCCCCACTCTGTGCCCTGCACGGGGCCCCCGCAGCTCCCTGCCCACGCCCCGTGTCCCGCGAGCCAAGGGTGGCAGCTCCTGCCCTGCCCCGCAGCTCCCTGTTACCATCCCCGTTAGCCACATGTCCTCACCGTGCCTGTTGCCAACCCCGTGCCATCCCCCCCCATCTCCCCACGTCTGCACATCCCATCCCCGCCGTCATCCCACGTCCCGTCCCACTGGCTCGCCGTGGGCGCGTGGAGCCCCGTGCCAACCCCGTGCCAACCCCACTGCCGCTGTTTCAGGTCTGGGCTTGGCCTCCATGGTGATCGTCTTCTTCTGTAACTCCTACTACATCATGATCCTGGTGTGGGGTCTCTTCTACCTGGTGCACTCGCTGACGGACACGCTGCCCTGGGCCACCTGCGGCCACGCGTGGAACACGGAGCGCTGCGCCGAGTTCTTCCACCTGGAGCTGTGCCGCAATGCCAGCGTCAACGCCAGCGCCGCCGTCACCGCCCTCAACGTCAGCTGCGTCGACATGGCCAACAAGCGCTCACCTGTTATCGAGTTCTGGGAGTGAGTGCGGGGGCAGCGCGGGGGAGGGGAGGGGATGGGGATGTGCGGGTGCTCAGTGCCACCCCGCCCTGCAGGAACAAGGTGCTGCGGCTGTCGGGGGACCTGAGCGAGCCGGGGGAGATGAACTGGCAGATGATCCTGTGCCTGGTCACCACCTGGATCATCGTCTACTTCTGCATCTGGAAGGGCGTCAAGTCGACAGGGAAGGTAACGCGGTCCCGTGTCCGTACGGGAGGTGCCGCCGATGGGGGTGCGTGTGGCATAGCACTCCCTGCCCCATAGCGGCCTCTGCCCCGCGGGGGTCCGACCAGCTCCCCGTCCACAGATCGTTTACTTCACGGCGCTGTTCCCCTACGTGGTCCTCATCCTGCTGCTGGTGCACGGCGTGACGCTGCCCGGCGCGCTGGGCGGCATCGTCTACTACCTGAAACCCGACTGGTCCAAGCTGGCTGAGGCACAGGTGAGGGCAGGGCGGGTGCTGAGACCACGGGGTGGGGGAGAGGGGTGGAATGCGCGGTGCCCCTAAAACCCCCGCGCCGTCCCCGTGCCCCAGGTCTGGATCGACGCTGGCACTCAGATCTTCTTCTCCTACGCCATCGGGTTGGGCGCGCTGACGGCGCTGGGCAGCTACAACCGCTTCCACAACAACTGCTACAGGTAGGGCCGCGCCGCCGCCGGGACCCGCAGAGCCCCGCAGCATCCCGTAACCCGCTGTGCCCGCAGGGACGCCTACATCCTGGCCGTCATCAACAGCTCCACCAGCTTCTTCGCCGGCTTCGTCGTGTTCTCCGTGCTGGGCTTCATGGCCTCGGAGCAGGGCGTGGACATCTCCAAGGTGGCCGAATCGGGTGAGTGCCGCGTGCCGCCGGCCCCGTGCATCCTGCGGGGGGTGGCACGGCTCACCCCGCTGTCCCGCAGGCCCCGGGTTGGCCTTCATCGCCTACCCCAAAGCCGTGACGCTGATGCCCCTGTCCCCGCTGTGGGCCACGCTCTTCTTCTTCATGCTCCTGGTGCTGGGGCTGGACAGCCAGGTACGGCAGCGGGGCCGGGGCCGGGGCCGGGGCCCTGTGCCCTCGCTGACCCCGCTGTGTGCCGCAGTTTGTCGGCGTGGAGGGTTTCATCACGGGCATCCTGGACCTGTTCCCCCAGCCGGGGGCCGGCTCGCTGCGCCGCGAGCTCACCGCCGCGCTCTGCTGCCTCGTCTGCTGCCTCATCGACCTCTCCATGGTGACACAGGTGGGGACACGCAGGGACGGGGCCGGGCTGCACCTTCCCATGGCGTGGGGATGGGCTCCCACGGCTGCGTGGGGTGCCCGTGCCGTTGGGGCTATCTGTGCTGTCAGGGTGCCTGTGGCTTTGGGGCATCCGTGCCTTTTGAGGTGTCCGTCCGTTTAGGACGTTTGTCCCTTTTGGGGTGGTCGTGCTGTTTGTGGTCCCCGTGCCGTTCGGGTGCCCACGCAGCGGGGACACGCAGCGCGGTGACGCTCGGTGCCGTCCCGCAGGGCGGCATGTACGTGTTCCAGCTGTTTGACAACTACTCGGCCAGCGGGATCACGCTGCTGTGGCAGGCCTTCTGGGAGTGCGTGGTCATCGCGTGGGTGTACGGTGAGGCCGTGGGACGGGGCGGGGCAGTGGGGACGGGCACCCGTGGGACACCGCTGACATCCGCGTCCCCGCAGGCGCTGACCGCTTCATGGACGACGTGGCCCGGATGATCGGCTACCGGCCGCTGCCCTTCATGAAGTGGTGCTGGGCCGTGGTGACGCCGCTGGTCTGCGTGGTGAGCGGGGACGCGATCGCGCGTGGGTTGGGGGGCGCTCGGGCGCCCTCGCGTGGCCGTGTGCGCGCAGCTCCGGGCGGCGCTCCGCGGGCACCGGGCTCCCCCTGGCGGCGGCCGCGGGTATTGCGCGGGTGGGGGGACGCTTCGCGCGGGGACACGCGTGGGGACGGCCATGGGAGCTCGCTGCCGCTCCGCCCAGGGCATCTTCTTGTTCCACGTGGTGAACTACAAGCCGCTGACGTACAACAAGACCTACGTGTACCCGTGGTGGGGCGATGCCATCGGCTGGGTCCTGGCGCTCTCCTCCATGCTCTGCATCCCCTGCACCGTCATCTACAAGCTCCTGCGCTGCAAAGGCTCCTTGCGCGAGGTGGGGCAGCAGTTGGCCGGCCTCGACCCTGTCCCATCCGGATCTGAATCCATTCCCTGTCCCCTCCATCCCATCACGTTATGTTGCTGTCTCAGTCCCATCCTGAGCTGAATCCCATCCTCATCCCCAGTGCCTTCTCCCAGTATGTCATCCCTGTCCCCACCGCTGTCTTATTCAGAGCCAGTCTCCTCTGAATCTTGTCCCTGCTTCTGTGGTTGTCTCTCCATTCAAATCCCATCCTTGTCTCCTCGGCGCCTTTTTAGTCCCCATCCCCACCTTCTGTCCTGCTACCCTGTCCCTCCCTCCGTCCCATTCCAATCCCTTCCCCAGCCCAATCCCGATTCCATGCCTACCCTATGCCCATCCAAACTCAGTCCCTTCCCCAGCCCAGTCCAGATTCCATCCCTACCCTATGCCCATCCCTACCCCATCCCATCCCTACCCCAGCCCAATCCAAACCCCATCCCCAGCCGTGGGCCATGTCCTGTGCCATGTCCCTGCTGCTGACCCCGTGTCCCCACAGCGCTGGCAGCTGCTGACCACGCCGATCTGGGGCCACCACCACCTGGAGTACCTGACACCCGAGGCCGAAGCCAAGCTGCTGGCCCCGGAGCCCCCCAAGGAGAAGACGACGCTCTTTGAGACTGTGATCTGAGCGTGGGGAGGGTCACGCTGCTCCCGCCCGCCATAGCAATAATGCCAGCACCGCCTCCCACCACGCAGCCCCCACGCCTGGGCCCCCCCGCCACACTGCCCCGGCCTCGATGCAGGGAGCAGGGGGTGGTGGGAACCGCTCGGGGACACGGGGACGGGGCGGCCACAGGGGTCCCCAGCGCTGGGAAGGGGGCGTGGAACATGGGGAGCGGGTGGTGGGAGGGGGGGGAGTGAGTAGGACAGCCCCTCCCCAGCCTCCGTCCCTGTGCCCCGCGGCCCCCCCCCAGCCCGGCCCCCCCCCGGCCGGTGGCACCTCGCTCACTAACCGCTTCTGTAGCGTTTGTCTGGTGTAACCCCAACCGCCCCGACATCTGGCAATAAACTGGGAGACCCTGGCACACCTCGGCTTGGGATCGGGGCACAGGGGTGGGGGGTGGGGCTGGGGGGGAGGGGCCACCTCTCATTGCAGGGTCATTAGGAGCAGCTGCTGCCCTGTGCCAGCCTGGCTGTGGGAGGGTTGTGGGGCTCAGAGATGCCCGAGCCCGGGTCTGATGTGAGGCTGGGGATGTCAGCAGTGTATGCTGCCCCGGGAGGTCCGTTGGCACCCTGCCCTGCAGTGAGCTCAGGGATGTCCCTGCCATGAGGGACTAGGAGGGGACAGTGGCACCGCCTGCCCAGGCCATCCCTGCATCATGCTGTGTCACACCACCGTGCCATGTCATATGGCTCTGTCGTAACACCCTGTGCTGTGCCATGGTGGGGTCTCTGCCGTGCTGTGCCACACCAAGTGGCCAAGCTGTGACAAGTGGCCATGCCATGCCACGCCAGGTACTGCGCTGAGCTCTGGTGGGATCAGGGTGCAGTGGGGTCTCATCCCGGGACACCGGTTGCTCCCACTGCTGCACTCTCTCACCCCACCACTTTGATCCGGCCGTTCCGGCCCCACCGCCATCTCACACCATAATTAGTGCAGGCAGGGCGGAAGCACCCCTGCTAATTGCCGGTGACTCGTTAGCGCTGGAGCGCCGCATGCTTGGGGTGCGGCAGGACGATCCGGCAGGGCTGGTCTGCGGGCATCCCGCTGCGCTGTGCGGGTCTGCAGGGCCGTGGCGGGGCCCTCGTGTCATGGCATGTCACAGCGCAGTGATAAAAGGGGAGGCTGCAGGGCGGTGTTGGGGCACGGCGGCGGAGACGGTGAGAGCAGAGGCAGCGGGACGGGGCAGGGAAGGGAACGGGGGAGAGGAGGTGGTGGGGCTCTCAGCCACGCAGCACCATGAACAAGATCACGGTGTACGAGCGCGCCGACTTCGAGGGGCTGAGCCGTGAGTTCACCTGCGACGTGCCCGACCTGCACGAGCTGGATTTTGGCGACTGCATCGCCTCACTGAAGGTGGTGGGACAGCCCTGGATCGCCTACACACAGCCCAAGTACGAGGGTGAGCCGCACGTCTTTGAGGAGGGTGAGTACGAGGCCGTGGGGCGGCCCAACAGCTTCTCGGCGCTGCGCCTGGTGCACCACGACCTGCTGGACCCACAGATCACCCTGTACGAGCGGCCCCACCTGCAGGGCGCCTGCAAGGTGGTCAGCGAGGAGACCAACCTGGCATACGGGTACTTCAACGACCGCGTGGCCTCGCACGTGGTGCAGCGTGGGGTCTGGCTGCTCTACCAGCACCCCAACCGCGGCGGCTGGCACTGCTTGGCGTGGCCGGGGGAGCGCGTGGATGACTACGGGGAACAGCTGCACTTCCAGGCCCGGCTGTCCCACCTGCGCCCGCTGAAACCTGGTCGCCCCACGGTGACCGCGCAGCTGCTGTGGGACCAGAAGCGCGTGGAGGAGGAGCGGGAGGTGCTGGTGGATGAGATCGTGGGGGTGAACGAGACCGAATCGGAGCAGGCGCTGGCGGCCGGCAGCACGCGGGAGTACAGCACGACGCTGTGGCAGAGCTTCCGCTTCAGCAACGCCACCACGCTGCGGGCCGGGCTCTCCTTCACTCTGACCGTGGAGGCCAACAACGTCTTCACGGTGCAGAAGGGCCGCAGCGAGTCGTGCACGCGGAGGGAGCGCAGCGAGGTGGCCCTGCCCGCCAAGGTCCCGCCGCGCACGCAGCTCACCATCCACGTGCTGCGCAAGGAGGTGACGCTGTCGGTGCCCGTGCTGCTCACCATCACGCAGAACGAGGCGGTGCGCACCGAGATGGGGGAGTACCGCAGCGTGTCGGGCACCAACGTCTGTGCGCGGTTCAGCATGAGGCCGCTGCCTGCTGCGGGCACAGGGAGGGAGGAGCGGGTGAGGGCTGCGGTGGGCACGGAGCAGGCACGTGGCGTGGGTACGGAGCGGGTGGTGGCTGTCGGGACAGAACCAGGGGATGATGTGGACATGGAGCGGGTGCCCACTGGGTGCTGAGAGCGGGGCTGCACCAATAAAGCCATTCCTGAAATGCATTGCTGGTGGTGGTGGTGGGGACAGGAGCGGGTACCCCAGAGTGTCACAGCCTGAGCACGGGGGCAGCTGGAATGGAGGGGTGTGGGCACAGAGGTCAGCTGGGGAGAGCTGGGGTGCGGGACGGGGTGTGGGGAGGAACACGGGCAGCTGTGGGGACCTAAAGGGAAGTACAGGGGGATGGGGTGGCCGCGTGGACACAATGAGGGGGGGATGCAAGGAAGACGGGAGTGGCTTTTTTTTGTGTGGGGACACAGTGTGGGGGACTTAGGGAGTAGGGGCGGCCGTGGGGACACAATGCGGGGATGAAGGGAGGAGACGGGTGGCCGTCGAGGACATCACGAGGACACGCGGGGCCGCCACACGGGTGCCCGCTGACGTCAAAAGAGACCCAACGCCGTCCCCAGGGGTCCGCCCGCCGCCAGCCCCCGGCCCCGCCCCGGGCCTGCCCCCCACGTGTCCGCTGCGGGCGGCGGTCCCTTTAAATGATGCAACCTTCCTTCCCCCCCGGTCACGCCCCCCAGCGCTCCGATTCGCGGAGCTCTCAGGGAGCTCCCTCCCTCCATTGGCCGAAGCGAGCGGCTCTCTCCGCTGATTGGCTCGGCGAGGAGGGCGGGCCGGCGCGAGGCCCCGCCCCCGCAGGCGGGCAGCGGCGGCATGGCGGCCATGGCGGCGGCGGAGGAGGCGGAGGCGCTGGATCTGTTCACCGGCATCGGGCTGACCGAGGCCAAGGCCCGCGAGACGCTGCGCAACGCCGCGCTGAGCGCGCAGCTCCGCCAGGCCGTGCTGCAGGCCCGCGCCGCGCTGGGCTCCGGCCTGGACAAAGCCACCGGCGTCCTGCTGTACAACGCGGCCGCCCGGCTCCGCGACCCGGACCGCTTGGCCTTCGTGGTGGGGTACATCGGGCGGAGGGAGATCTGCAGCGACCAGCAGCTGGGCGGTACGGAGCGGCCTGGGGGGGGGGGGAGGGGGGGAGCGGGGCCGGTGCTGAGCGCGCTGCGGCCGCAGCCGCCCTGCAGTACCTCCGCAGTCATCCGCTGGGACCGCTGGAACCGGCCGACTTCGAGCGGGCGTGCGGCGTGGGGGTGCGCGTCAGCCCCGAGCAGATCGAGGAGGCGGTGAGTGAGGCCCAGAGAGAGCTGGGGGGGGTCGGGTGTGTGCTCCCACGCTCAGTCCCCCGCCGCCGTAGGTGGAGGCCGTGGTCAGCCGGCACCGGGAGGAGCTGCTGGCGGAGCGGTACCGCTTCAACACGGGGCTGCTGATGGGTGAGTGTGGGGCTGGGGGTCTTCTTGAAGCCCCCCGGGCTGTGCCCCACGCTGTGTGTCCCAACAGCGGAGGCGCGGAGCCGGCTGCAGTGGGCGGACGGGAAGAGCATCAAGAACGAGGTGGATCTGCAGGTGGGTGCTGGGGGCTGTGGCACAGTGTATGCTGGGCAGTCCCCGATCTGGGGCACCCCGTCAGGCCACCCTCATCCCACACAGGTGCTGCATTTGCTGGGACCAAAGACAGAAGCTGATCTGGAAAAGAAACCAAAGGTGATGTGCAGGGGCTGTGTGGTGGCAGCCCGGTTCCTGAGTGGCCACAGCTGCCATCCTGGGACAGTGCCGTCGCTGGGGGCTGGGTAGGGCTGTAGAGAGGTGTGTGCACAGCGGGTGCTCAGGCTGCTGTACTTGTCCCTGCAGGCTGCCAAGGCTCGGCTGGCCCCGGTGGAGAAGCAGAAGGTGCCTGTGGTGGAGAATGGTGAGTGGCTCCATGGGAGCTTCCCCAGCCCTCTGGTCCTAGTAGCCCTCAGGCTGTGCTCAGGCATCACCACACTCTGTGCAAGCAGAGATTGTCCCTTTCTCACCGGGCAGCACTGCCTCAGCCCTGTCTTACCCCGCAGGTGAGGTTGGCACAGAGACGAAGTCACTGCTGGAGCAGCTGCGAGGAGAGGCCCTGAAATTCCACAAGCCAGGTGGGTGTGAGGAGGCACTGCCTGCAGGCTGCCAGGCTCGGCACTGTGCTGCAGCCCTGAACATACCGTACCCACAGGAGAGAACTACAAGACAGAGGGCTACGTGGTGACTCCCAACACCATGGCTCTGCTGAAGCAGCACCTGGCAATCACGGGTGGGCAGGTGAGGTTGGGTCTCCGAGCACAGTGACTCCCTTGTGTAAGGCTGCAGTGGGCTCTGGGAAGGCACAAGGCGTAGGGGCTTGTGTCAGACCCCTCTCTTTTCCCCCGTGCAGGTGCGGACGCGGTTCCCTCCTGAGCCCAATGGCATCCTGCACATCGGCCATGCCAAGGCAATCAACTTCAACTTCGGTTATGCTAAGGTGAGTGCTGCCTAACCCTGCGGCCTGCTCTCGTCTCCCCACGTCCTCTGGCTGTGTCCTGGCCCTGTGGGGAGCAGCTGTTTACCGTCCTCCCTTCCTCAGGCGAATGGGGGTATCTGCTTCCTGCGCTATGACGACACCAACCCAGAGAAGGAGGAGGAAAAGTACTTCACAGCCATCCGGGAGATGGTGGAGTGGCTCGGTAGGGTTTGTACTGGGGAGGGCAGAATGGATCTGGGATGCTGCTGGGAACATTTCTGCGTGCAGCTCCTGCTGCCAAGCCCTAGCATTGACTCCAACCTGTCCCGTCCCCCCAGGCTACCAGCCTTACGCCGTGACCCATGCTTCAGACTACTTTGACCAGCTCTATACCTGGGCTCTGGAGCTTATCCGCAGGTGAGCGTGCTGCGGCGGTGCCCAGGGGATGGCTGCCCCTTGTCCAGAGGTGGGCTGCTTATATCTGCTTGGACCATGCATCCCCCCTGCAGGGGACAGGCCTACGTCTGCCATCAGAAGGTTGAGGAGATCAAGGGCCACAACCCACCACCATCGCCATGGCGGGACCGGCCTGTGGAAGAATCCCTAGTGCTCTTTGAGGTACTGTCAGTCAGGGGCTCTGTGCGCATGGTGCAGGTCTGTGGCCCAGCTGATGGCCTTTCCCCATCCTGCAGGACATGCGAAAGGGCAAGTTTGGGGAGGGGGAGGCCACGCTCCGCATGAAGCTGGTAATGGAGGATGGGAAGATGGACCCCGTTGCCTACCGTGTCAAGTTCACTCCTCACCACCGCACTGGGGACAAATGGTACGGAGAGCCCACAGCGTCCCACAGAATGTGTCAGGGATGGGTGTGTGTGTTCTTGGAGCAGGGGGGTCTTGGAAGAGGAATGGGGAGGCTGGGGCAAACTTCACACACCCTATAGGTGCATCTACCCCACATACGACTACACGCACTGCCTCTGCGACTCCATTGAGCACATCACGCACTCCCTCTGCACCAAGGAGTTCCAGGCAAGGTGAGCACCGTGCACATCCCAGGGCAGGGGTCACCATGTCTGTGTGGCTGAGCTGACCTGTGCTGTGCTTTCTCACAGGCGCTCCTCCTACTTCTGGCTGTGCAACGCACTGGACGTGTACTGTCCTGTGCAGTGGGAGTATGGCCGCCTCAACCTGCTGTACACCGTCGTTTCCAAGAGGAAGATCATCCGCCTGGTGGAGACTGGGGCTGTGAGGTAGGGCTGGGGCAGCAGACAGCGTGGCTTTCTCTCAGGGCACGCTGGGTTTTCACAGCAGTGTTTTCTCAGGGACTGGGATGACCCACGACTCTTCACGCTGACAGCCCTGCGCCGGCGAGGGTTCCCTCCTGAGGCCATCAATAACTTCTGTGCGCGAGTAGGCACTGCAGGATGGGGTGTGTGGACATGTCACCATAACCAGTAGGGGTGACAGCAGTGTGTCCTTTCCCACAGGTCGGTGTGACAGTGGCCCAGGCAACGATGGAGCCTCACTTACTAGAGGCATGTGTGAGGGATGTGCTGAATGAGCAGGCCCCCCGCGCCATGGCTGTGTTGGAGCCCCTCAAGGTCACCATCACCAACTTCCCAGCCCCCCAGGTGAGGCTGCTGTGGGCTGGGCTGGGAGCAGGGGTCCTGGGGCAGTGTTCACCCACTCCTGCCCCCCAGGCAATCGATGTCCTCGTGCCCAACTTTCCTGCTGATGAGAGCCGGGGCTTCCATAAAGTGCCCTTCCAGCCCATCATCTACATCGAGGAGACCGACTTCAAGGAGGTGAGTTGGGCACAGTGCCACTGCGTGTGGTAGCAGAACAGGGAGGGGGACACAGTCATGGGGACTGAACTGGAGGGGGGGACCTGTGCTGCACCCCCCTCCCGCAGCAGTGCATCCTCTCGCAGGAGGCAGACAGGGGCTACAAGCGCCTGGCCCTCGGGCAGCCAGTGGGGCTGCGGCACACCGGCTACATCATCGCTGTGCAGAACGTCATCAAGGTGCGTGGCCCTGGGCAGGGGGGCTGTAGGTTGGAGTTGCTCTCTGATGGCTCCTATCCCCCCACCCCAGGATGCCCAAGGGCATGTCATTGAGCTGGAGGTGACCTGCACCAAGTCAGACGCAGCGGAGAAGCCCAAAGCCTTCATCCATTGGGTGTCAGAGCCACGGGTGTGTGAAGTGCGGCTGTATGAGCGGCTGTGAGTACTGGGGCAGCGCAGCAGTGGTGTCATCTGGATGCTGTCACCCCACCGTGGGGTGCTGCTGCCCCACAGCCCCTTTGGCTGAGTTTCATTGCAGGTTTTTGCACAAAAATCCTGAGGACCCTTCCGAGGTGCCGGGTGGATTCCTGAGTGACCTCAACCCTGTGAGTACTGGTGGTGCTTTGCTGCAGTTTCCATCCTCAGCGCTGGCACAGAGAGGGGTTGAGGGTGCTGACAGCACTGTCTCCCCCCAGGACTCCCTGCGCGTGGTGGACAATGCCCTGGTTGACAGCTCTGTTCTCGGGGCGCAGCCCTTTGACAAGTTCCAGTTTGAGCGCCTGGGCTATTTCTCAGTGGATCCTGACAGCACCGAGGGCAAGGTGAGCCCTGGGGATGGGGGCCAGCACACCGGGCCCCCCTGGGAGGCCGGAGTATGCTGACCCCCCCCTCTGCTCGTCCCCAGCTGGTGTTCAACCGGACCGTGACACTGAAGGAGGACCCCGGCAAGGCCTGAGCCCTGCTGCCGCTGTGCTGCCTGTGAGCCCCTCAGACAGGGGCAGGGCTCCTCGGG
This sequence comes from Callipepla californica brunnescens, assembly GCA_023055505.1. Taxonomy (NCBI): domain Eukaryota; kingdom Metazoa; phylum Chordata; class Aves; order Galliformes; family Odontophoridae; genus Callipepla; species Callipepla californica. The sequence continues at coordinate 7,879,325 of JALIRH010000015.1, forward strand.
GGGGCAGGATGGAGCCCAGCCCCCTGCCCTCCCACCATGAGCCGCAGCTGCCTTAGCACAGCCCCGCGGGGCCGTGTCTGTGTCACCTCAATAAAGTGGAGCATCGCAGCTTTGACCCTGTGTTCGTTCCCGGGGGCAGTGGGAGAGGGGAGGGACATCTCCCCGTGGGTCGGCCGGTGCTGCGGTGCGTTGCGCCGGTGCGTGGGTATGGGACGGCAGCGCGGACGGGAGGTGCGCGCTGGGGATGTGTACAAACAGTGGCGGCCGTCCCGCGTTAAGGTGGACTCGGGTGGGGCGAACCCTGCCCGGCCCTGGGCTGGAGGTCCCCGGGGAGCCCCCGCGGTCCCGGTCGGTCCCCTCCCAACTCTCTACCCTCAGTGCCCCCGGGGCTGGCCGTGGGGTGTGGGAGGTTGTGCCCGTCCCCGTGGGCCACCTTAAGCAGCCGTGGGGCCGCGCCGCGCACACGGGCGCGTTAAAGCAGCCTCGGGCAGCGTTCTCCTCCCGATCCCAGCGCGGAAACGGCGGGGCTGGGACAGCCGCACGGCCCGCGGCCGGCACCGACACCCGCCCGCGGGCGTCCCGTGGGTCGGGGCCCGGCTGCAGCCTCGTGGGTCGGCCCGCAGCTCCGTGCTCTGCTACGGCCAGACACCAGGCGCGGCCCCGCGATGCCCCCAGACCGCGGCGTCGGAGCCGTCTCCGCCGCGCCCCACGCGCGTTCCCGCTCCGGGCGCGTCCCTCCCGCCACGCACCGCGCCCCCCGCCGGCCGCCCCCACCGCGGGAGCGCGGCCCCTTTAAGGCGAGGGGCGGGCCCGAGCGCCGAGCTCTCGCGGGAGTTGGGGGCCGCGCTCTCGCGAGGCCGAAGCAGCGCGCTGATTGGCTGCGGGGGGTTGAATGTAAGATGGCGCCCAGGGAGCTGTGAGGGGAAAAGACTCGGGGCCGAGGCGGCGGCGGCGCGAGGCGGCGGCGGCAGCGGGGCCGGGGTGAGGCGGGGCCGGGCCGCCGCGCAGCGCAGCGGGGCCGCCGGGCCGGGGAGTGCGGGAGGACGGCGCGAGACGGGGGGACGGCGGGGCCGGGCGGGGCCTACCGTCGTGCGCAGGGGTGGGGGGGAGGCGGCGGCGGCGGCGGTGGTTCCGGGGGCGGCGCGGGCCCGGCGGGGAGGGGGAAGGGAGGGGCGGCCCCGCCCGGCGGGAGCGCGCGCGGCCTCACCGTGCCCGCGCGGGGCGCGCCCCCTCCCCCCCCTCCCGCCCCCCCCCCCCCCCCCTTCCTTCCCTCCGCCTCGCTCGGGCGGCGGTAGCGCGCACCGGAAGGCTGCGGCCTCCGCCTTCTCACCGAGCCCAAACATGGCTCCTGCGGCGGGGCGGCGGCGGGGGCCGGCCGGGGCCCGCGGGGAACAAAGGAGGGCTCCGGCGCCCCGCTGCGGGTGGAGGGAGGCCGGGCCGGCGGCGGGGCCGGGCGCGGTGACGGGGCGGTTTATGCCGGGGGAACTCTGGGCTCGGTCACCGCTGCTGCTGCCTTGTTCTCAGCTCTGCCTTCCCCAGCCCGGTGCCGTGACAGGTGCGGAGGGAGGGGTCCCGTTGCTGCCTTCCCCGGAGCCCGGCAATCTGTGCCCAATAACATTAAGTGGCAAAGCCTATTGAATATAAAATGGTTTTAATAAAGTGAAAGGAACCGGGGATGGAAAGGGCTTCTTTGTTCTGTCTTCTCCAGAACGTTACAAGTCTAAGAGCTCAGGACAAGAGCAGCAGAAATACATGCACCATGGTGACTGGTGAGTCCGGATCGTCCACATGCTGCGAGTCGTGTGTGTGTTCTCAGTAACCTCGGGCTGAGTTTATGAACTAACTGCGTGTGCTCGCGATCCTTAGAGGGTTTTGTGCCCTTATTTCCTGGAAGATGGGGTTGTACTGAGCAGGGAGGGGTTACGTTCACTTAGCGATGGAAGCCTCCTGCCTGGGTGCTCTTTTGGCTTACAAATGTGCTGCCGAGGCCTAGTAAAGAGTTTGCTGTTTCTAACGCGTGTCTGGTGGTTGAAGAGGACGTGTCCTGGTCAGAGTGGGAGCTGTAGCAGTGAGCTGTATGCTGCAGAACCTCAGCCTGTTGAATGCACTTAAAGGTTTTTTTCTGTTCAGAAACGTGGGTGAATTAAGTTGTAACAACTATGGTTTCTGTGGTTGCAGCATTATTTTCCTAAATCTTCACCTAGCCCTGGTACTTGTGCTGTTGTGTGTGGCTGTGGAGCACAGCCTGATCCATTCAGTGCTCTCTGTTAAATATATCCCCAAGCAGCCTTCAGCTAGATGGGAATGACTCTGAGAGAGCCCAGGCTGCTCCGTTACCTGTGGTGCCTTCAGCTTCTTTCTGTTTGCTGGAGTTGAAAGGCAGGTCCTGCTGCTGTTTGTGGGCAGGAGCAGTGCTTTCAGTACCATGTGGTGCAGTGTGATTCTGCTCTGTGCTTGGGACTTTACGTGCCGCAATTGTTTGCAGGAGCGTTTTGGTGCTTTAATGGTTAGTGACTCTTGGTGTAGTAACTTCATGCCAGTAACAAGAAAGATTTTTTTCTGCGCTAGGTGAGAGCTTCCTTCTGACAGCTTGTGGCTGGGAAGATCCACAAGATGAGAATGGTAGGCTAACTGTGGTGTGGATTAGGATGGAGCAGCTGAGCAGGGTCAAGAATTTGTATGTGAGGAATTCATGCTATTTGTTCTGATTTCAGGTGGTCAGAAGAGGTAGGTGATGGACCTCCTGCAAATCTTGGGGCTTGTTGCTTCTGTATCTGGGTTTCTGGTGGCTTTGGCTCGCTGCTGTGGAGGAGCATGATGCAGCTCTTGGGAGAAGGGTTGGAGTTCCAAAAGCAGCGTAGGAGCCTTGATGGGATGTAGTTTCATGACATAACGTTAGCTGTATGGGGTAATGGATAACTAGTGACCTCCCCTGAAAAGATTAACAGGAAGTTAATAACCTCCTAAGACACGATTGATTTGCTGAGCCCTTTCAGCATAAGTGCCAATGCAGCAGTAGGGAAGAAGGCAGGACTTTGCCAGGGGGTGAGCCCCCCCAGCTCCGCAGCAGCTGGCTGTCCCATCAGTATCACTAAAGTCAAAGAGCAGTTGTAGTGTTCACTCCTGGGCTCCTGGCATGGCATCCTTGAGGTTCCTTCCTCAGGAGTCTCCCCTCTGCAGGCTGTGACTGCTAATGCACCTCGAGGTGGCTGTGCACAGTGATTGTGCTCTTCTACAAGCTTCACTGTGGTACTTAAGTAGAAAATGTGCAAGATCTAAATAGAAAATTGAGACAAGTTAATAACTCAGAATGCATTTACCTGCTTGAGAATGTCTACAAGCACTTCTTAGAATTAGAAAGAAGATGCATTTGTGTGCTGGGTGTAGGTCCTAAGACCCTGAAGATGCATTAGTAATTTTAGTCTCCCGTTGGTGTCACCTTGGATATGCAGTCGTTGGTCTCCTGGAGAAAGGTTGATGAAAAAGGTGCAAAGCATCAGCTGAGCCTCTTCAGTGGGAAAAGCTGAGCATTGAGCTTAGATGTACTTAGCTTTTCCTTGGGTGCTTCCTGGAGGAAACCTTGCTGGGTCAGCAGCTGAGTCGTTCTCTCAGCTCTGTCACATGGGCTTGAGAACTTGTCAGAGCAGAAGCACTGGAGGGTAGGGGGAACTGTCTGCCCAGCTCTGGGCTCTATGGGAGCTTCTGTATGGTAATTTCTACTGAACAGTTGGATTTAGCAAGTGGACACTGTTACCTTCTACTTTCTATCGCTAATGACTGATACGGGTTTTAAGTATGTTTTTGGTAATGATTTCAGAACATGACAGTTGGTGTTTATTAATTCCAGAAGTTGTATATTCAGCACAAGTTGCCTTGTTCCCTTACCTTTGATGTTCATTCTTGCTCACGTGGGCCTGGTCCAGCATGCCAGCCACGAACCTCCTCTGTGTAAGCAGAAACTGTGTTTCACCTGCTGTCACGTAATGGTGAAGAGTGGCTAGAGATCACCACAGCACCTGCTGGTATTGGTGGGAGCTGGGGTTGGACTTGGCAGTGTGGTTACGCCTTGAACTCGCTCCCAGCTTCACACGGTCATTGCAGTCTTCTGTTCAATCAGAAATTTCTGTTGTGGTTCTGCTTGGTTAAATCACCATGAAATGATGCGAAGGGTTCTGCTTTTCATACTTCTGTTAAGGACTGCAATCAGTGTATGCATACAGTGATGTTGTCCCTTTTTCTACCTCCCTGCTGGTAATACCAGATCTGCTCTTCCAGTCTGAGTGCTGTGCTGTTTCACGTCTTTTCACAGCCATCTCAGTAGCCAGTGGTGTTAGACCTCAAATCTGTTTACCCTTTATTGGGACTAATGAGTACCACAGAAACAAGCAGTATGCTCGCTGCAGAAACTATTTGTGGGTTTAAACAAGTGAAGTCAATAAGAGAAGAACGCTGCCGGTGTGTACCCTAGAGCTTTCTAATGTTCTCAGGTGTATTCATCTTTTTTTTTTCCCCCCTTGCTCTCACTTTCCCAAATCATCTGCTTCTGTCACTCTTCTGTCTTTACGCATTTCATGTTAACCTCTTTCTGTATTAAAAAGGCATCAGGATCTGATGCTGCTGTTGGCTGCTTAATTTCCAGAGCTCTGTTTCTCCACATGTGTAGTTCTGTTTGAGGAATCTCTTGATTCCGGCACTCTCTTTTCACTTGCTGTGTTCAAATCGATAGGGCTGTACTAGTCCTAATAGCAGAGGGATGAATGCTGCATCTGCTCTTCAGTTCTGCTTCCTATTAGCTGCCTAGAGTAGAGCTGCATGGCCTGACAGAACACTCTGCTTGGTTCTCCCACTTCTGTGGCTATGAAGCAGGGCCACAGGTATTGATTTCTGAGCTTCTCTTGCTAGCGCTGCATGCTGCAAATGAATGAGATCTGTGATTTGATTTATACTGGGATGAGATTCACCCGGTCTGGGTGAAGTACAATTCTAGAAGGTGTTACATGGCAGCGAGCTCTTTGAAATAGGTGCCACAAGTTGTGCCTGCTATCGCTCAGACTTCCCTGAACGGCTGAGGGTTAATTTGAGAGGAGTGTAGCTCTGCAAGGTGGCTCATAAAGCTAAAGCATCTGTCTCAGGGCATCTGGCCCTGCATGTTTGCTAGATTTCATATGGTGCTCAGTGTGAAAAATTAATTACTGGAGTCGGGAATATCCTTGCACCGGAGGAGCACTGTAGTTAAGAGTTTTCACTTTCTCTTTCCTCAAGGAACCCTCAGGACCTTACAATATGAATAATTCTCTGGAGAACACCATTTCTTTTGAAGAATACATCCGCGTGAAGGCACGAACGATCCCCCAGCACAGGATGAAGGAGTTCCTGGACTCCCTGGCTTCCAAGGGGCCGGAGGCTCTGCAGGAGTTTCAGCAGACAGCCACCACCACGATGGTGTACCAGCAGGGAGGCAACTGCATTTACACGGACAGCACAGAGGTGGCTGGGTCTTTGCTTGAACTTGCTTGCCCTGTGACAACCAGTGTCCAGCAGCAAACTCAGCAAGAGCAGCAGATACAGGTTCAGCAACCCCAGCAAGTCCAGGTAAGCATCTTCTATCATCTTTAAAGGAATATATGACTTGTTAACCTGCAGAACGGTGTTCAGAGCCAGCTAGTGGCTAACCTGAAACCAGAGGCAAGCGCTTAAGAAGCAGGACCAGTCGACTTCATATAGAACAGTGTTTCCCTCTTGTTTAAGGATTTTGGTAGTAAATTTGTCTTACTGTGCCTCCATTGAGCCCCGCTGTAGGAGGAGTAATGTACATAGCAATGCAGTGGTGTAACCTATTTGAGAAATGGTTGACAGTTTTGGCATGTACACAGCTCCCTGTAGCCTTGCACTGTGTGAAGCAGCTATAAATACCCTTCCTCCTCTGTGGGTCTTGCTTTTCCTCGTTGTTTAGAGTGGCAGTGGGATCTGTCACTTTTTTAAGATTTTTAGTAGTTTTTTAATGGGATCAATACTCTTCAAATAATTTTACTTAAATGTTCCAGAAGTTGTAGTTGTTGAGCTGGCTTATAAAGCTGGAGGAAAACACGCTGGCATTGACATTAGTTGTGAACTATGGGAAGATGCTTTTCATGCAAGGTACTTTGAAAGGTGCATATGTACCAAGGAAGTTGGCTCCTTTGCACAGAGGTAGGAGTCCTCTGCAGCTCTTGACAGATACTAAAATAATTTGTATCAAGTAAGAAAAATCCAGCATCAAGAAAAAACATATAACTGTGAGGACCAGCTGCTTTGGTCCTCAAACACTTCTTAAAGAGTTCATAAGTGTCAGGGTGTTACTCAGGCTCTCTTTAAGGTATGTCTCCAAAGAGATGAACTCTGGGTATGGCTGTCATTTTGATGCACTTCAGGTGGGAATCTTTCTGACTTGTGTAGCCTGCATCTAAGGTTTCTTCGTTTGCAACAAATGAGGGTGTGATTGCTGCAGTACAGACTTGAGCTAACAGCTCACTTGTATGCTCTTATCCTGCAGTAAATACCAACTTTCCTCTTTCACTGGTTAACTTGTCTCCAATTACTCTCTCTGTTGAGTAACTGTATGCTCAGCTAGGACTTCCGTAGCCTGTTGCCCTACAGTAACTTGTGACACGAGGCTTTTGAAGAAGAAAAGCCTCTAGTTTCACAGATACGTGCCTTAGATCTCCACGTGAGTCTTATTAGAAGTGGTTGGGGTGGCTTTGGTTCTGCCAGCTAGCGTGTGTTTGGGGAGAAATTTCGTTTTTTCAGTTCACCAGAAGAACTATTAGAAGGATTAAGGCTTTTTCAGTGCCTCAGCCTTGAAGATGTTAAAGGCCCCACACCATTCTTAAAACTGATAAGGAATTCATATGTGTGCATGTGCTTCTTACTGCTGCCTCCTTTTGGAGCTCCTCAGAGTTCAGGCTTGACCCTTGCTAGCCTCCTAGTAACAGAGATGGGGAGGGAGGTCAAATATCATACACTCCAGAGAAAAGTAAGCTCCTGACCTTCTTGAAAATAACCATAGAGTTGCTGCCAAAGTGATGTTCCTATTTTTTAAACTAAATGGCCTGCATCTTATGGAGAGTGGAAAAATCTAATGGAAAAATCTATCAAAAGCCAAGCTCTCAAAAACCTTTCCTAAAAGAATGTTTGTACCTTTCTCCTTTGTTTTTGATGTGTCTGTGCTTTAGAATACCTGCTTTCACATCTGCCAGTACAGACAGTAGTGTTTGTATTGCCTCCTGTGTGGCTGCCTTCAGCCCGTTACCACCTCCCAGCGCAGTGTGGTGGCACATCTTGTACCTGATGTGGCTGTGCTTTTTGTGCTTCAGCAGCACCACTGGATTTGTCTGTACTGGAGTAACTGGCTCAGAATTATCATTGAATTAGCCTGATTTTTTTTTCTTCTCAGAAATTGGTTGGAGGAATGTCGTTACTCATTTGTTCCTTAGTGTTTTTTCAGGGTTTCTTGTCAAGATGTAGTTAAGGGTTAAATGATGCTGTAGCATTCACACATTTCATGACTGTCTCAGTGGCAGCATGGGCAAAGCCTGGTGGCTTTGTGTGAGCAAAACCCCAGCTTGTGTTAGGGCTTTGGGGGTGACAGTGGGCCACCAGGGCAGTGTGCCTGATTCTGCTGGCTCGCTTTGCTGTTGTTCTATGAGAACTGTTGGTCATTCTCAGAGATCTTAATCAAACTTAAATCATCCCAGTTTTTGATGTGATAATCCTTTTAATTCTCACTAATCCAATTGCAAATGAGTGAAGACCCTCTGAGTGACCATGTTTCTACCTGGCAGTGCGACAGTGGTGCTGAAGGTGACTAATAATATCACAGGTCAGATGACCTCATGGCTGCAAGTGCTGATGACAGCCCTGTGATCATAAAGATAGACGGTGCTCAGGTTTCATTCTCCATCTTCACTGCTGAAGACAAACAAAGACAGTGCGTGACTGCCGCTGCTTTTATTTGTCCTGGCAAAATACACTTCCTGTTTTGAAGGAAAAGTTGCCACCTTAGGGTTTTCCTGCTTAAAACATTCAGCAAACTGTTGGTTAATGTTTTTTATTTCAAAGTAGATGCAGCTGTTCAGTTAGGTTATATACTAGGGGCTGTGGTGCAAGGGTCTTGGAGCTCCTTCCATGCTCAGTATCACAGTGATATCATTACATCTTAATAATCCGTTAACATGTTGAGTTGTCAGACCCTGTGCAACACCTGGGGCTAAGTGGGAAAGGCTGTGCTTTGCTCCAGTTGAGTAAGAGTTCTGTCAGCTTGGCCTCTGAGATTCTGCTAGCTGGTTTTGGCCACTGAGACCGCAGAACTGATGACAGCAGCCAGAAGAGGTGTTAACACTGACTTGGAGAATACGGTATTTGTGCAGAAGTGAACCCCTTCCTCCTTTCACTTCTCATGTTTACCTGCAAGATGTAGATGGAAGGATATCAGCAAAGAGTCATCGTCTCTGCAGGGGGAATTCAGTGCTCATAGGGAAGTTTGTCCTTTCTAACCTTTCTTAGCATGGTCTGATGTCAACGTTGTAGGAGCTTCTTGAGCTGGGCTGGGGATGAGGTGAAGGTGAACTGAACTATATAAGGAATGGTTAAATGACTGTGTAAATCATGTGGGCTCGTGCTGTTCTGATTCCTCAGTTCCTTATGTGTTGATTTTGAACTGCTTTAGCCTTCTCCTGATCTGTTCTATGACTTCAGACCAGTACAAGCATTGTAACATGAAGTGGGAAAAGGTGCTCTTAAGGTTCTCTTCTGAGCTACTGATCCTTGGCTCTTCAGAGAATATACCTCAAGTGCACTTCTGGTGGAAGTGGCTGTCCCCTGCCCCTGTCTTAGTTCTGGGTTCAGTCTGCGTTTCTAACAGGAGGTGGGGGTCCTGTTTGCTTATCTTGGAAATACATTCTAATATTAGTGTAGCAGCTAGTATTGCTGATTCGCATTTGCTAGGGCCCACTGTGCTGCTTCAAAGAATGGTTGCAGTAGAGAATGATGTTTTAAAGGTAGCTCCTTGTATATGGAAATAGGCTTTTCTTCAGGAGGGGGAAGCTGTTTTTTTGTTTTGTTTTTTTTTGCTTTGTGTGTTCTGACTGTCTTAGGTCTAAATCCTGCCCCAGAGTGTAGCTTGACAGCGTAATCTTGATGTGGTAACTGTTGAAACATGCAAAATACCTCTTGTGGTCTATGGCATTGTCTCACTGATGTTGATGAATGAGTAGAGGAAAAAACCTGGAGTGACTGTCTGGTAGTTGTTCTGAAAAGTTGACTTATATGCTCCCTGTAGACCTTGTTTACTTTGATAGATAGCAGAGGATTTCCTGTAAGGCAGTTGAATAACAAGTCCACCATTTCCTGCTACTTCAGTGATCAGGCTCTTCACCTATTTTGTGCTTGTCTGTGTGCTCTGGGTGCATTCTGACCTAATCTTGGAAGGAGCCCTTTATTGCAGTGTTGGTTCTAAGTGCTGGAGTCGCTGATTTTTGGGCGAAGTGCATTTTAAGCCTTAAATATGGCTATGAATAGTTAGAAAACCACAGTTGTGCTTGTTAGCTTTTATGACTGAGTGGTTTGTTTCCATTGGTTGGCTCAGGTGTGGAAGTTTGAGGTGCGCCCGTATCACTTCTGCAGGGTTTTGGTGTATGCTTCCTGCAACGAGTTTGCCACTTGTACTCTCTTACCTGTCCTGGGTTTTAAGCCTAACTTTTGGGATTGCCTTCAGATGAAACTAAGGCATAAACTGTAGTTTTGTTTTGCCTCAGTGTTTCTGAGCAGCTGCTAATTTTCTCTTTGCACGTGCTCAGTTCTAGACAAAATGTGTTACTTTTTTTTCCCTTGAAATGGCACAGAATTCTCCCATTAAGGGAATTAATTTTGGTTCTGCCCTGCTGTTACAAGACAGGACAGGCATCTAATGCTTTTGATTCTCTAGTCTGCAAGTATTTGGTCCAACTTCTAGACATTTTATGGTAGAAGTGCATTTTTCTTTGATTACAGCCTGCTGGGGTGTGATTATTTTCACGCTGTTGCATCCAAACTTCAGACAAGAAGCAATCTTCCAGTACTGGTGACTTGGTGTATTGTTCTCTTGCACCAGTGTAATCCAGGCATTCCCAGCAGAACGTTCTTCCTTCTTTTTTTTCTGCCTTTCAGCAGCACCTTGTTGTCGCCTCTGTTGGTCTTTGCCAGCAAATCTAAAACATTCCTTTCTGTACAGCATCTTTTAAAGTCAACTACTGATGCTGTTCAGTTCTTTGTCTCAAACAGGTTAAGTCTTTAAATCTGAAGTGTAGGCTTGTAGCACTCCTGGGTGCAAGCTACTTGAAAATAGAGAGGGAGTTGCTGCAAAATACGGTTGATAAAAATAGATGTGTAATTCACAAAGGATGTGTAATGTGTAGTAGGTAGAGCTTCAGTATTCCTTTAAATAGGAGCAGCCTCTAATCAGAAATGTGATGTCAACAGTTTGCAGTATGCAGAACTTTCAGTGGTTCTGGAGTCTGACTTTTACAACGTTTGGGTCTGGATGATTTTGAAAATAAAAGCAACTTTGTGAACTCTGGAACAGTAGCAAGGCATTGCAATTGTACGGGTTAGGATTTAGCTCTTGCAGAGTATCATATGACTGCAGGTCACAATTACTCACCTGCTGAAAGTGATGGAAGCTGCCCATGGCTTTCAGAGATGTTGGCTTCGGCTGTAAAGGCAGAGAGAAGGTGGTACTGGTCTGTTCCTAGGCTGTGCTTCTCTCTTAAAGCCACTTCATGACCCATCCAACTGCACTTAATGCTGTGGAATTGTCTCCTTGCAGGAGCAGGCTTTCAAGTCTTTCTGCTAGTGACAGAAATACTGATTGCATGTCAAAAGAGAAAGAGGGTAACAGACTAATGTAACATTGTGGGGTACTTCTGAGGTGTTCTCAGTCAACGTGTGTATTCTGTGATATTCTTAAAATGCACTGCAGAAGTGCAGATGACTCGGTTACTTCTTCCTGTGGTACGATTCTGAATTCCAGAAGGCAAAGCAAGTGTTTCTCACATTAAACTGAAAATCTACTGTGCAGTAATGCATTTTAGATTGACCATCTTGTGCAGGTAGTCAAGGGCATGTAGTAGTATTAAAAACTACATGAATTGTTATTATTAGTATGATTAAGGCAAGTATTCCCCAAACTAACACTAGAGATATAATTGCAATTGACTTTAAACTGAAGTCAGGGCAGGGAGCTGTGCTTGGGCACTGCTCCTAGTGTGAGGCAGCGTGTTCTGAGTATCGGATGGAACTGAAGAGCTGTCCCGTAGGTGACTTCATCTTTTTCAATTAACTCCTGAGCACATCACTTGCTGATGCAGCTCTTTAAGCTGTCATGCTGGTGCAAGGTCGTATGTGTCTTGTTACCTTGCAGGAAATTATGTAAAGTCCACATCATTTGGGTTGCAGTACGCTGCATACAGCTGTCAGCAGGAGCCTCTAAAATTCACTGTTCTTTCCAGGAACAGAATGAGTTGTTAACAGGAGGTGACTTACACAATTGGTTTGCAAGTGGTGCATTTTGCTACCCCACTTATTTCTTAGCAATTCTTACCTGGCTGCAGATGAGTCCTTAAGAACTTTTTATAGGTGACTGTGGGAACTGGGGTTGAGACTTGGTATAAATGTGCAGCATAAACCTGAGTGTAGATCTGTTCAGATGTTATATTCACTTGTCAGGCTTTAATAAGTGAGATAGAAAAGGGTGAGGGAATGTGAGCATGGAGACAGTTTTATGACCAAATAAATCAGTGTTGGGTTCAAACATGGTGTGGCCCTTTTAGGTGCCACTAAAAAAGCTCTTGTTTTTCAAAGGAAAAGTTGAATGATTCACTCCCCCCTTTAAGATAAAGCTTTAAGGGAGCCTGGAAAAGCAGATCATGGAAGGCTGGGTTATTACTTCTGAGAAGAGGGCAAATGCAACAGATTGTTTTGGGGGGGTGAAATAGGGAAACCTCTGGAGAGGAGGGCAGACCTCTCTTCGTGTCCTGGGAGTGGGGACATCAGCTGGGTTGGGCACAGGGACATTTATTTATTTCCTTTGGGATTCAAACAGTTTGTTTTATTCAAGTACTAACAGTACTTGACATAACATAGTATTCAGTATTGAGTTAAATGCGTGAGACAGAAAATACATGAATGACTTGGGCAGTAAATGAAGTGAAATGGAGTAAGTAAATAATGAAAAATTAACTGGTTTTAATTGTTCTTGTCAAATAAATACTTCTGACATTTAAAAGAGCAAATGCCGTATTGGTATCCTTATGCTCATGACACAGATGTAGGTTAAAATTTCACTGTTTCCTGTGTTAACACCTGGTTATATAGTGCTACAATTAACAGTTGGTTTCAGTGTAATAATTCTCTGCTCTGTGTGGAGGGAGCCAAGTGCTGGTTTCAGCTTACCCTCATTTCTCGCTGCCTGGTGCAGGCTCCCACAGCCATTTGGGGGCCGGGGTTGAGAGCAGTAAAATTGGTCTTTAGGGCATAGTAAGAATGAGGCAAAAAGTTGTGCATCTTGTGGCAAGATACACAAATTACAATTCTGATGTTGAGTTCGACCTGAAATCTTGCCATAGCAGGGCCTGTGCTGAAATAACACTTTGCAATGGAAATAGCTCTGAAGATTTTCAGCAATCTGTTGGCCTGAGTCAGCAGCACTTTGAGGATGGAGATGCAGCTCACGTGTTGTTCTGTCTGCTCGTGCAGTACCATGTAAACACAGTGCCTGCCCTGCTTCTGTCAGCTGGATGCTTCTGGAGTAGCTCACCTGGTTTAATTTTCGTGAGATCTTTAGTAGTAGTTTATAATTCTGTATGTTAAAAGAACGTGAACGATCTGGAGCATAGCTAGAGCTCCAGTGATGAGCCATCTCTGTCGGTGGCCCTGTGCTGGTTGCATCTGCTCACTGCTCACTAACTGCCCAATTGATATCGTTGCAGGTTCAGGTCCAGGTCCAGCAGTCACCGCAGCAGGTCTCCGCCCAGCAGCTCTCTCCACAGCTCACTGTCCATCAAGCTTCAGAGCAACCAATACAGGTCCAGGTGCAGATCCAAGGCCAGGGGCAGCAGCAGGCATCCCAGACAATACAGAGTCAGTGTCTTCAGAGCCCCAGCCCATCTCAGCTGCAGGCAGCTCAAATACAAGTGCAGCATGTGCAGACTGCCCAGCAGATCCAGGCTGCTGAGATACAGGAGGAGCACATACAGCACCAGCAGATCCAGGCACAGCTTGTGGCAGGACAGGCCATTACTGGTGGTCAGCAGATCCAGATCCAGACAGTGGGGGCACTGTCACCTCCACCTTCTCAACAAGGCTCTCCACGAGAGGGAGAGAGGAGGATCAGCACCGCTAGCGTCCTTCAGCCAGTGAAGAAGCGCAAAGTGGATATGCCTATTACTGTATCGTATGCTATTTCAGGGCAGCCAGTTGCCACAGTGTTGGCCATTCCTCAGGGCCAGCAACAAAGTTACGTCTCTCTAAGGCCAGACTTATTAACAGTGGATAGTGCCCACCTGTACAGTGCCACTGGGACCATTACTAGCCCCACTGGAGAGACTTGGACCATCCCTGTTTACTCTGCTCAGCCACGTGGTGACCTTCAGCAGCAAAACATAACCCACATCGCCATCCCTCAGGAGGCCTACAATGCTGTCCACGTCAGTGGCTCCCCAACGACACTGACCACAGTGAAGCTGGAAGATGACAAGGATAAGATGGTGGGAAGTACTTCAGTAGTGAAGAACTCTCATGAGGAAGTGGTGCAGACTCTTGCTAATTCACTCTTTCCAGCACAGTTTATGAATGGCAACATCCACATTCCAGTGGCAGTGCAGGCTGTGGCCGGGACGTACCAGAACACAGCGCAGACAGTGCACATATGGGACCCGCAGCAGCAACAGCAGCAGCCCACACCCCAGGAGCAGGGGCAGCAGCAGCAGCAACTACAAGTCACTTGCTCAGTAAGTTTAACTTGCTTGGGACTTGGTCCCCAGTTAACAACTTGCAAACGTTCTGGGGAGAGGGAATGTGAGCAGACAGCTTGTATCAAGGAAGCAGAGGTGCATCTCTTCCTCTAGTCTGGGTGTGACGTATGGCATTTGTCTCCTGATGTGGGACTGCCACATGTTAATGCTGGTGCATAATTATAGAGTGCAGAGCTTCCCAAAAGGAAGTTCTGTGTTCATCTCTGTGATGGAAATGAACGAACAGGTCCATGTTGCTACCTTTCACATAGCAGATATTCCAAGGTCTGCACTGTTTCCAGGAAATGTGGGGACCACAGCTGCAAAGTCAGCTGTGTGAATGCTCTAGTGGCCTAGTCCTGGTTACTTCACATTATGTAGCATCTGGAGTTCCCAGCAGATCCAGTGCCCAGGTAAAATGTCAAAATCTGACTAGCTGTCAGAGCAGACTTCATGGATCAGGTGTGCCCATCTGTAACACCAACCTGCTTCCAATAAAGCCCCGGTGTGCAAGAATGCCACGAGGGTCAGTGGCAAGTAACTCTCTCTTTGTCACGCTTGAGAAACATAGCAGCCAAATTTTCTGATCTTCTTTGTTAAAAGGTTTTTAATTGGGTTTTAGAACAATTAATGACCTGACTTATGTGTGTGGATGAAAGTAGTTTGTTTATTTATTTATTTATTTTAAATCAGAAGGTGTAGAGATCAGTCTGTGTCAGAGCCTGTTCTGTCTGAATGGAATGAGAGCAAAAATACCCACATCTGCTAGGACGAATGTTGTTATAAATTCCTTCCCGTTTATAAATAACACTTTTGGATTTATAAAGACACATATGCCCTCTGCGTCATCAGTGAGCACCGGGGCAGGGAGGACTGCTGTTTGGTCATCACGTCTCTGTTTCTGAGTCGGGTCGTAACCTTGGTGGACTGCAGAACATGTTTTCAATGAAAAGGGTTCCCTGCATCTCTAGATGAAGTGTCAGTTGCTGGGTGCACTGTTCTGCAAAGCTGTACTTCAAGCTGCAGCTTGTAGGTCATGTAATACATCCATTGTTTTTTTTTGTTGTTGTTTGTTTTGTTGATTTCCAAGAGCCTTCAGTATCTGATTTTTCTGATTTTTTTTTTTCCCCTGTATTGGTGTATTGGAGATAACTTTATTCCTTTTAAGTACTCAAAATAAGTTGATTGAACTTCTTGCCTTTCTGCTGAACAGGTTTTGTTGGATTATTTCATGTTTTTTTTGAGAGCAGGAAGTACATTCATAGAATGGTTTCCAAAGTATCAACTCTGTAATTTCTCTAATGGTTTCCCGTAAAGCTTCTACCAGTGCTGTGTATTCCTGTATGTAGTGGTCCACAATTCATGGGTATCAGGACAGCATTCTGATTAGAAGTGTGCAGAGTTTTGGGTACTGTGTAACCCCCCTAAACATGGAGGCAATCCTGGGAGCTCTGTGCTCTTCCTCTAGGAAGTTTGATGAAGCTGCTGTAGGTGAGCATCTCACA
The DNA here is from genome assembly GCA_023055505.1 of Callipepla californica brunnescens. Classification (NCBI taxonomy): domain Eukaryota; kingdom Metazoa; phylum Chordata; class Aves; order Galliformes; family Odontophoridae; genus Callipepla; species Callipepla californica. The sequence continues at coordinate 7,894,854 of JALIRH010000015.1, forward strand.
TTTGAGCGTCTGTTTCACAGCTCTGAGACTATGTAACACTCCTGTCGGTGTTAGCTTAGCTGCTGCCAGCTGGGGCAAGCCACTGCTATTTTGTTCTGTTTTGGAAAGTATCCAAGAGGTCACTTAAAATGTAACTTTCAGTCCGGTGACTCCAGCCTGTGTGTCCCCTTGGCACCAGATGAGACAGCAGTAAGGTCAGGGCAGAGGATCCCCAACCTAACTGCGGCTGGCAGAACTGTCTGCCTCTGAGCAGCTCTCTTGTTCAGAGGGTGATGGGGCGGTGCTCTGGAGGGGAGTGGGGGCAGAGTCCTTTTTCCTATAGAGATGGGGTGTCAGTTCTCACCCTTGGGCCCCTGTCCTCTTTATAGCAGAGGCTTGATTGACAGCTTCAACTTTGTTTCTGTCTGCCTTGATAAAAGCTGAGGCTTCTCAGTGTTAGTCTCCCTCTGCAGCTATGGTGATGGGGCTCATCTGCAAACAGCAGTTGAGAGCTGATGCAAAAACAAGGCAGCAACAGAAGCACAACAAATCAGACATACAGAGTCAGAAAGTTCCAGTCTAGGGCTCTAACAGGAATTGCCTTTCTTGTCGTGTTTTGTTTATAGTTATGTTAAGTTGAAGGTATTACTGATGTCTGCAGCATTTTCATCACAGGCCCTTAACAGTGCCAGGGCAGTTGAACCACTCTTGATGTAGTGAGGTGGTGGTTTTTTGTGGAAGCTCAGCTTCACAAGTTGACTAAAGCCAAGAAAAACACGTTTGAGCAAAATCAGTAGTTTATTTTGCTGTTGGAGAAGAGACCAGTAGTCAGTTTTTGAGAAGATTTTAGCTGTATGGAATTCCTTGTCTGTGAACTAGCTTTTCCATTGATGCTGCAGCAAGAACTGCTGATTGGTGTTGGGTCTCCTGTGGGACTTCTGAATGCATCAATCAGCAAGTAGTGTGGATTTGCTGAAGGGATTTTAGATATAGCCATTGGGGAAAAAAAAACCAAACCAAAAAAACCCTCAACAACTTGATGAGACAAATGTTCTTTCATGTGTAGCAAGTTAGACAGCAAAGATTACGTGCCTTGGATTAATCTGGAGAGGGCGTTGCAGAAGGCTTATGTCCTGGGGCTAGAGGTAGCACTGCAGTTAATTGTTTTCTGTGCAACTGTTGTGTTTGAAAGTACGTGCAACTGAAATATTTTCTTTCATAGGCTCAAACTGTTCAGGTTGCTGAAGTAGAACCACAGCAGCAGCCACAGACTTCACCTGAACTTCTACTTCCAAACTCTCTGAAGCCAGAAGAAGGGCTTGAAGTGTGGAAAAGCTGGGCACAGACCAAGAATGCAGAGCTGGAAAAAGAAGCCCAAAATAGGCTAGCACCTATTGGAAGTATGTATTGTGACAAGAGCTTTCTTTTCTTTCAAGTAGAGATTAGGCAATGACTGGAATATTAGCTGTTTACCATTCCTCTTGGAAAGCACCTTTTTGTCAGTGATTATTTTTATGTTTAAACTATTATTGACTTTGCCATACTAATTATTGCATAATCCAAATGCTATAGGGCGTGTTCCAAGGGAAATATTATAGGTCTGTGCTGAGCTGACTTGAGCAACTAGTCTAGTGGCTGTAGAAAAGGATATTATGTGACTGTCATGCGTGGCTGAACAAAATGGCTGTGTGTGCCAGCCAGCCTGGTAGAGCAGGCATGGAGCTGCTGTTTTCCTGTTGCTGCAGGGCAGTGTTTCATTGTACATGGTAAAAGAAGGCAGTCGTCGTGCAGTTGGCAGGGCACGGTCTTCCTCTTGGATTTCTGCCCGCTTATCTTTTTGGTAGATCTGACAGCTTAGAATCTTGATTTATTTTGGTTTTCTTTATTGTACTGGGAGAACGTGGTACTGCTAGGCCTGCCAGATAGACAGCAGAGCTGGAGATGTGGGAAATCATTCCTGAAAGGTCAGAAATAATATGGCTTTATGGCTTAAATAATACGGCTTTGTTTTGTTTTCCAGGACGTCAGCTGCTGAGGTTCCAGGAAGATCTCATATCTTCAGCTGTGGCTGAGCTGAATTATGGTCTATGTTTAATGACACGAGAAGCGCGGAATGGTGATGGTGAACCCTATGATCCAGATGTGCTCTATTATATCTTCCTGTGTATTCAGAAGGTAGGGGGAGGACAGTTCCACGTGCAGCAGCGCTGTGCGTGTTGTCAGAATACATAGGGAGGATTTTCCTTTATGGAAAGATTTGCTTCTAATGAGTGTCCCAAAAATTGAGTAAGAAAAAAGCCTTAGCTGCTGATGTATAAGAAGGGGAAAAAAAATGCACTGACTAAATGCAATTGATAAACAGCAGTGTGTTCCTTTTTTTTCCCTGAAGTAATATTTGAAGAATTGTTAGTATGAGTTCAGTGTCATGGGGAAAATAAGAAATCCTTTTAGGTTTGACTTCTGGGGGAAGAGGGGAGCAGGGGGATGGTATTTGAGAAATCTGTCAAGACTTGATCTAGCTGAAGCTTTAAAAGGCAAAAATTTAGCTTTCTATGGTGTGGGAAGTCTAAACTGGTAACATTAGTGCACTTCCTGGAAGAGCTGTGGGAACAGAACTAAACTGATAGGAGAGCTGGCATCTCCCTCCTTTTCTGAAAGAGTCCAGAGTTCATAGTACAGTCATGTGAATTAACTTCCAGTGATCACATCTAAAATAAGAGATGAAATCCAACCAACTTTGGTTGCTAAGACATTTCTCCTTCCTGTCTTTGCGTTCCCCTGGTAGTATCTGAGATTATCTGTTCTCAGAACAGGGGTCCTCGCTTCCCTTGGCACTATGTATAAGTCTTCAGTGCTGTGCTGTGAGGTGTTTGAGTAACCAGGTGCGTGGGCTCTTAGGATAAAGTCTTGTTTGGGTGGAACATGCTATTGCTGTACTGGATTGTGTTGTGAATCTTTTACAGTATCTCTTTGAAAATGGACGAGTAGATGACATCTTCTCGGATCTCTACTATATTCGGTTCACTGAATGGCTGCATGAGGTTCTCAAGGATGTACAGCCTCGTGTTTCCCCCCTTGGTAAAAACTTTTAAGAACTTTAAAGCCTTCTGGAGTTGGGAATGTTTAATTGAAAGCTACAGCAGGAGTGTAGTGTGAATAGAGCCCTTTCAGAGTAATCAATTAAGCCTCTAAAACAGCTCATCCTGATCAGGTAGAAGAATGTTCCATCTATGGGCTGTAGCCCTAATTGTTGAGGTCTGTGTGCCTATTGCTTGTCACCCATCAGAAGGCAGATCGTGGAGACTCTGTGGTTTTGTGAGGTTGGCTTACTTGGAGATCCCTGATCCCAGCTGAGCTTCCTCATCTCAAGTGCTAATAAATCTTGCCTGGAGCATACATTGCTGCTGTGGGAGAAGATGCAACACTGTCATGTTGCCATATAGTCAGATGGATATCATCTTTCATCTCCAAACCCACTAAGTGTCAGTTTTTCTTTGTTTTTATTAAAAAAATAAAATAAAAGAGTAGAACGTCTGCTGCTGCAGGCAAAAGCAGCTCATCTCCACCCTGTGTTTAGAGGATGATGGCAACGGGGTGAGGGGACAGTTTGAGAAGAGGCTGTTTTTGTGTACAAAAACTAGAGTAAGTGTTTTTAGAACACAGAAATTTGTTTTCTTTTGACTTTGGTCTGATTAGATGTCAGTGAAGAAGCTATTGCTGTCTTCAGAAAAGCAGCTGATGTTACAGGCTAGGTGGCTAAGTATCTGTGTGAGTTTTGAAATCCTTTTGTTTTTGCTGTGGTTGTTTGATCTGTGCTTTGTCTTTCCACAGGCCCTGGAGTTTATAGAGCTGTCTGTTTTTTCTATTTATCTGTGTATTTGGAGTATAGTATTTCCTCTTCTACACAAAGGGAAAAAATCTGAGAATCAAAGGATTACTCATGTGTCCAAATACATCACTTGGCACTGTGTACTGACTGAAGCTGTGCACAGAGCCAAGAGCTGATTTGTTATACTGGCCTGCCTGCTCTCACATACTATTGGATTAGGAGCATCTGCATTGGAGTTGGGCCATTAATTAAAAGCTGTTTAAGCGCGTATTTATTTCTGGCTGACTGGAATATCTAGACATATTGCAGGAGTATATTCTCTGCAATGTGAGGTCGATGAGTACATATACAATTGTTTTCCTAACTGCTATTGAAAAGGTTATTTCTGTGGTAATTAATCTTGGCATCATTAAGGATCTCCTCCTTCCCTTAGAGAGCACAAATCTTAGCATTTTCTGGTCTGTAAGCACTGCCTGTGTTCCTGCTGTAACTGTCTACTGGCTTGATGCTGATTTCTGATTGTTGCAGGTTATGTCCTTTCCAGTCACGTAACAGAAGAGATGCTGTGGGAGTGTAAGCAGCTGGGAGCTCACTCCCCTTCCACCTTGCTCACTACACTGATGTTTTTTAATACAAAGTAAGTACTTGTGCCTGTGAGACTTCTGCAACATAAAAGCTTCACTTTGTCAGGACTGTTAGGAAAACGCTGCTCTGGATTAAGGCACTGTCGTGAACTTCGAATGTTTGTAGACAGAGCCCTCTTGCAACCCCGTCAGGCAAAGAAGATGCAGTGCAGCAAGGAAATGAGCTAGCAGAGGGGAAACTCTACTTCTGCCTGTTGCATGCTTTGCTGGAACAGTCTAACTCAGTGTTGATTTGAGCTTCAGCTGGTTCATGATGAGTAAAGATAACTGCATTGCTGCAGAAGCTGTATCCTCTGAATATCCTATGCTCTTTTTTCTGATCAGATACTTCCTATTGAAGACAGTAGACCAGCACATGAAGCTGGCTTTCTCCAAGGTATTGAGGCATACCAAGAAGAACCCTTCCAATCCCAAGGATAAAAGCACGAGTATCCGCTATCTGAAGGCTCATGGTGCACACCAGACAGGCCAGAAAGGTAGTGTCTAGAAGTTTTCTTTGGAAACAATTTACTTACCGGGCTTGAAGATGTGTGGAGATATCTGCAGGTGGTACTGTGAGAACCCTGGGCTCTGACAGTTATTCTTATCAGCCTAAGAGAATGAAATGTGTGCTCCCTCTGAGAGGGTGTATCACCTTCTCATAATAAGTTTGTTCTGGAGGCAAACCTTACCTGAGGCAATTGAGAGCTGAGGATAAATTGCCTGTTCCCCTTTTATAGGCAAGGGGAGCAACTGTTATTGGTTATGAGCAGGGGGAGAATCTTCTCTGGAAAGACTTCTCACCCAGAGTGTGCAGTGCATGTGAACTGTGTAGGATTCCTGCATAAATGTGGTCTGCCTTAAAAGCATGAACCTGGGGTTTGGATTGGACGTTGTATTCTCAGTAGCAAGATCTCTGTCATTTTGGGCTCAGAGAGAAATGGAAAAATGGGCTATGGACAGGTTGTATAGTTCAGTATGCCTGGAATGAAGCAAGCTCTCCATTCGATGCTTTGAGTGCTTGAAACCAGGCAGCATTGCCCTGAAGCAGCCGTATGTCTCTTACCAACTATTGCATAGTAACAAAATGCTTCAGAGACTCTGTGGCACTGCTCGGTTTGCTGTGCTTCTCATACAGAGTGTCTGACTGACTTCTGGGGGGTTGGCTTCTAGTTCCAGATGACATGTATGCAGAGCAGACTGAGAATCCTGAGAACCCCCTGAGGTGTCCGATAAAGCTGTATGACTTCTACCTCTTCAAATGGTGAGAGCCTCTGTTCCATGCGTATCATTGCTTGCCTGCACTGGCTGTGTTGCACAGCATTTTGTAGCTGGCCTAGTTTTCAGGGCAGCATTTTACTGCTGGCACAGTTTCTGCATTTGCATAAATTTACATAGGTGGGGAAGGGTATTGATCGTGAGAGGGTGGGATTTTGTTACATGGTCACTGAACTTGAAACTTTTATGGTATTTAAAAAGACCAGTTGTAATTTGTGAACTGGCTGCTTTTAATCTCGTACTTGCTCTGAAGGTTTGTTACACTGGCATGAGCTCATTGTTCTGCCTGAGACTTGCAAGCAAGTGATCTGGAAGCATCTGCTGCTTGAGATTACGGTCCTGTTCAAATTGGCTTCTGAACAAAAAATGAGGACTGGAAATTGGAGGGAGCCTTAAAGGACTCACCTAGAAATTATTACAATTCTGATATGTAAAGTATGTGTTCCTCTTAATGGGTGGCTCTGCAGCTAGCCTGCATATGAAAAATGTCCTGATTTTGCTTTGCTCTAATCTCTAAGGCCAAGTGTTTGTTATACATACCAGTGGCAAATAAAAATTACTTGCTTGTAGTTGCTGCCATGGCTTTTTAACCTTGGCATGGCTTAAACATCTGGGACCACCATTGTCCCTAGGAGTAACTCCATACCTCCAGAACAAGTACCTTCGTGTCTATCAGCCAGATGTTCACTGCCAGGATTTGTGAGGCCTGGGATGAGGACAGGGGAGGTCTCTCCCTCCCAGGACGTTCCATTAGTCTGGTTATTTCTGATCTTCCTCATGCAGCCCCCAGAGTGTGAAAGGCCGGAATGACACGTTTTACTTGACTCCGGAGCCAGTGGTGGCCCCCAACAGCCCTATCTGGTACTCCATCCAGCCGATCAGCAGAGAGCAGATGGAGCAGATGCTCACCCGGATCCTGGTGATACGAGAGATTCAGGAAGCTATTGCCGTGGCTAATGCCAGCACCATGCACTAAGGCATCCTTCTCGGCTCAGAAGGGGTGGGGTGGGGTGATGGGGGAGGGACAAGCAAAGAATTGTACAGACTTTTACACTAAAGGAGATGCCTAAGTTTTTGGTTTTTTATTGGTGTAGCTATGAAGCCCTTTTAGGCTTCTTCTCTTTAAAAGAATCTAAAGGAAACCTACCCATTGTGTATCCTACCCAACACACCAAACTGTTGGAATCATTGGAGGCTGCATATCCCCTGCAAGCTGGGAGCTGTGGAAAGCTGCTGGTTGACTCTGATTTTTTTTATGATGTAGAAAATATGAACTACAGAATTGGCCTGGATGACTGGGGCCTCTGTCTCCTTGGAGCACGTGCAGCCTAGAGGGCACAGAATGATGGATGGACCTGCTCAGCCAGTGGAAGAGAGGCAGGCATCTTCTTTTCTTGTGCTTGGACGTTAATTTGCTGTTATCTTGGAAGGAAGAGGAGAGAGTGAACTACAATTGTCATTTATACAAAGAAAAAAACAAACAAACAATGATTTCTATTCAGACCTTTAAGTGACATTTTTAGATGTTAAAAGTACAAACTTTACCACACTCTTCTTTTTTGGCCTAATACTGAGGCCTTAAACCTTGAGGCTCGTGTGCCTGATGGAATTCTTGTAACATACACTTGTGTATCATATAAAGATACCACCCTGTTTCTCTTATGTATTCTTACTCTAGTTGTTTATTAAGAATGATGAGCACGTCTTTTCAACATGCCATTGAACAATGTGTCTTTATTTGGGGAAGAGTGAGCTGTGAGGGTGGGGGGGTCGTTAAACAAAGATCAGTATGCAAACTGGTTGTTTTCATCCCTGTTTGTGCTTTCCAGCCTGAGTCTGCTGGACTTCTTTCACCCCGACAAATTAGGAAGGTAGAAGGGGATTCAATTCTATTAAAGGACCTGGCTGTCTGCTTGCTGATGGAAGCGAGGTGTCAGGCTAGGAACATGGATCTGTGAGACCAGATCGGGCTGTCAGTCTGTCCTAGATGTTCTGTGGCCTGCCTGTGAGGCTTCACTCTTAGGCAAATCCCCCTCTCCCCGCCTTTACAAACACACCATACCAACTGTGTCGGAGGGAAAAGGGCCTTCCAGGGCCTTCTTGGGAGCAGCTTGTGGCTTACTCCTGCCATGTAACAGCTTTTTCAGAGTTTAACACAGCTGTGTAGCTTCTGGCATCATTCATGATCATAAACCCCAACCATGTAGCCTTGCCTTCCTGCATCTTAAATAGTTGCTCTATTCTATATTATTAACAAATAGTCTGCTCTTTTGAAGCCAGTGGGGTAGCCAACTGTGCTTGAAATGGGAGATCACTCTAGCCAGGCTTGTGATTTGTGCCACCAGCTTCTTGGATGCAGAGAGGTGACTCTGTTTCTTGAACTTGTCTTCCCTGCTTTTCCATCTCATGTCCCTTCCCTGTTCCAAGATACATAGATAGATATATACTTATATATATATATTACAATAAAAGAACTTGTTTACAGGCAAGCAACTTTTTTGAAGCTTTTGTTGGTCAACACTTGTCTGTAATGAGAAGGAAGATTTGCTGTCTCCGTTGGTTGCGCACAGTGTAAACCTGCACATAGAATGAGAATAGGAATAATGTTGTCTGCTTCTGTGCTCTTGATCCTTGTAGAGGTATGTGGGCCTAGCGAGACTTCAAGCCTCTGATGCTTCATGTCGACGGTGGTGTTCAGGAGAAAGCAGATGTGCTTGAATTGGTTGTCTGATTAGTTTGTTCACTGTATAGGACTCTGTGCTTAAGTAAGCGCAGAGAGGTGAGGTAGCAACTCACTGTTATTACTGATACCTGCACTCTAACATAGACTTATAGCTTAGTTTCCCACCTCAGAGTTAATGCAAGGGGAAAATAACATTGGGTTGGTGCCCACATCCCAGTGGGCAAGTTGGGAAGATGGTGTCCAGATGGTGTGTCATATTGACAACATACACCTTCAGTGAAATTCAGCCATTGGGAGCCAGCAGCTGCCTCCTGGTAAGGCAGCTGTCAGGATTGCTAGTGCCATTTCAGCTGTCAGAAGCCTATAATCCCTTTACCGTACTGTAGTGTCTGGCCCTAACTGAAGTGCTTAAGGGTGTAGTGAGGGGCCAGCTCCTGCTGTTTCAAGCAGTTGGGTGTGGTTGTTGTTCAGGATGCTGCACAGGCCTGCACAGAGCAGACTTCCCATTCTTTAGGGCAGCTTGCCCTATCTTCAGAAGAGAGAGACAATGATGTGAGAGAAACTGCAGAATGACCACTTGTGCCCAAGTCCCGGTGTGTGCTCTGCAATACTGCCTGTGGAACTAGCTCCAGCATGCCTGCACTTATGTGAGCCTGCTGCTTTCCCCTTCTCCATGAGAAACGCAGCAGGTATTCAAGTCATCTGCCAGGTACTAAGTGTATGAGCCACTTCATTAAGCGGCCTTGAGAGTCACCTTACTCTAAAAATTGCCAGAAGCTGGAATAACTTATTGAGTATTAGGGCAGTTTCAGGTTAGGGTTGAACAGATAATTCAGCTGAAGCTTCAGGAGAAACGGAATTCCACATTACCTAAAAATTGTAGATGGTGCATTCTCCTTACTGCCCTTAACAGCACGATGATCTGAAGTCTTCAGAAGAGAAGAGTTCTCCTTCGTCTCTATACAGCTTAAGAGTGGAGGAACTTGGCCTATCTTAGCTGTGGAGATCTCCTAGAGATTGGTTGTGTTCTGACAGACTGAAGTGTTTCCATTGCTTTCTCATTGTTTGGACATATATAAGAGATGAACTTGCTGACTTAGAAGTGGACTGCTGTACTGTACTGTCTCATCAGAATGTCCACTGTGTTAATTCATTCCCTATTTTTAGAGACAATCGATATACTGTGACTTAAGGATTATTTTTCTGGGCCTGGCTTCTAGTCTGGCTCTCTGGAGCTAGCTTAAAAGGTACAGTATTTCTAGAATATAAATACTATGTTCTTTGATAGTGAAGAACAGGATCTGCTCCCTTTTAGGGGCTCATAGGAAGACGTGCACAGAGTAGCACAGGAGAGTGCTGTGGCTTGGGGTTGCTATCCAAGTTCTGGGAGATGTTCCCAGTCAGACATGTAAAATAGCTTTTTAACACTTTCCTATAACCAGCTTGTTTGCTGCTTAAAGGGCATTCCACCTAGGCTCCGAGAGTGCCAAACTGCTAGCTCTTGTATGCGTGTATATATTAAATGAGAACTCTCCGTGCCCTATGCCTTGTTTGAGACAGGCTGAAAATGCATCCATCTTTAAATAACTAAAGCTGAGGAAGTCAAGCTAGAAGACCCTGCGGTGCTGGTTTTGAATTATGCCCATCTTGTCTCTATGATATGAAAGGAACTATAGAAGGCAGAGTATGACTGACTATTGTAAAGCACCTCACGCTCTGACATTAGACTCATGTACTGTCCTACCTCTTGACACTAATAGCATTGCTTTCTTACAGAACACTGTAGCCTCTTACACGCTTGTCTGTGGCGGCATTAGATTTTCATTTACTTTCAAGAATTCAAGTATTTCCTTTCAGTGGTAATGGCTGAAACGGCAGAGAGCAGACTAGAGAGTGGTTCTTCACCTTTGCCTAAAGTGGTGAGTGAAAGGAGCAGTCGAAGTGCGGCTTAAAATTGCACTCGTCTGATGGCTGCTTCAGAGATGTCCTTGGTTTCAGATACCAGACAAGGTCTGAAGTAGATCCTGCTTTGGGCCAACGAAAAAGATGTAATCTGATCCCTAAATAAGAACCCACTTCTGTACTGTTGCTGTTAGGGCAGAAATAAAGTTTGATTTCTCAGCTCCATCAGGGCAACTAACTGCACTGGTGTACTTGGAATGAGTTTGGCCATCTTCAGGCCTCCCATGCAACGATAAGAACAGCTGCAGAAATGAGCCCTCTGAGCATACGTGGAGTGGAGGCCTTCCTGATACTGTAGTTGCTCATCTTCTTGCTGGTCTGAGTGCTGCTAGATGCTAATGGACTCTGCACAGTCTAACCAAACTGCATTGTCATCCAATTTTAATAGAGACTTACTTGCAATTAGTGTTTGGGCTCTTAAATCACCGTTAAAGAGGGATATAAACTGTCTTCCACCCTATATGGGACTTTTCTCCCCATCTTCTTGCTGGAGCTGCTCCTCTGAAGTACTACAGGGAACGTACCTTATCCAATTGTTTCAGCCTGTTCTGTCTCACTCGTGCCAATGCATAGGAAACAGCCCTCAACTGCTGGCAGTGCTATGAGTTGAGCATCTTCCTACCTTAACAAGGATCTTACATTTTCTTCCAGAAGTTTCACTGACGCGCTGCCTCCACTCTCTGCAGCGATTTCTGTGTCCCCTCCCCATCGGTTCCCTTCTGTTGTGTGGCTGAAGCTCAGCTCTCAGCGCTGCAGTCACTTTCCCTGTATAAGCTCGTGCACGGCAGCGAGTTTGCCTGCTTCTCTGTTCTTGTTTGAGTTCATCAGGATGGGGAGGCAGATCGAACCCACTTACAACAGCAATAAACTGTGTCTAGAACTCAAGAGGGAACTGCAGGAGAGAACAAGGTGGAGAGGATGTCTCGGAAAGGCAGGGTCCAGTTGCAGCCCAGAGCCTTGCTTGATAATGAGTGTGCAGCCTATATGCAAAATACGTCTTGTCTGTCCCTCCCCATGTTGACCCTGATCTAAACAGCACATGTGATTGGCATCCTGCAAAGTGACCTTCAGAACTCTCCAGTAGCTTTGCCCCGTGAGTAACTCACACTACAAATCATTTTAAAGAGATGCACTCAACTATTTTTTTAATTTAATTTTACTCTTATATTCTCTGCTCTTTGTAATCTGCTTGGAAATAAAATGTTTTTCCCTGCAGCCTTTGTTGTAGTCTCTTTGAGGACCATTCCTCTTTGCCTGGTGTTTCTTTGGGAACAGAAGCTGACTTGTTTACAGCCGTGCCTGTGCTGTAGTGTAGCAGTTGAGATCGGCACGCGCCTCCTAGGCAGGCTTGGCAAACCTTGGCTAGCACCATTCCTTCATTTAAAATCAGAATCACAGCACGGCTCAGGTTGGAGGGGACCCTGAAAACCATGGAGCTCCAACCCAACGCCACGGGCTGGCTGCCCTCACAGCTCAGGCTGCCCCGGGCCCCATCCATCCCGGCCTCGAGACCTCCAGGGATGACCCACAGCTCCAGGCAGCTGTGCCACTGCCTCACTGCCCTCTACATACAGAATTTCCTCCTCTAATCTAACCTGAACACTCCCTCTTTTAGCTTAAAGGCATTCCCCATCCTGTCGCTACGTGTCCCCGTAAAAAGCCAGTCCCCCTCCCGCCTGTAAGCTCCCTTCAAGTGCTGGAAGGCCACAGTGAGGTCTCCCCACGGAAGAAGCCCAGCTCCTTCACCCTGCCCGGAGCAGAGGCGCTCCCCCCCCCAGCAGCCCCGCTCCCTGCCCTAACGCCGGGAGCACGAGCCGCCGCCCGGCCTCAGTCCGTTACGCCGCCTGACGTCACGTGACGCCACGCGTCACTGCCGTGCGGGCGGGCCGCGCTCCCGCTGCGGTTGGGGCGGCGCCGCGCGGTCCCTGCCGGCTGCCGTAGGGCCGCGTGTGCGGGCGGGGCAGAGCGGGCGGCGCGGGGCGGCATGGCGGACTACCTCATCAGCGGCGGCACCGGCTACGTGCCCGACGACGGGCTGACGGCGCAGCAGCTCTTCAGCTGCGGGGATGGGCTCACCTACAAGTGAGGGAGCGGGGGCCGCGGGGCGGGGGGCCGCGGGGCGGGGGGCCGGGCGCTGAGGCGCTGAGGCCTCCTCTCCTTTCCGTTCCCGCAGCGATTTCCTCATCCTGCCCGGGTACATCGACTTCACGGCGGACCAGGTGGTGAGTGCCGGGGGTGGGCTGCGGGCTGCGGGGCTCGGGGCGCCCGCGCCGCTCACCCACGCTGTCCCCGCACGCAGGACCTGACCTCGGCGCTGACTAAGCGGATCACCCTGAAGACTCCGCTCGTCTCCTCGCCCATGGACACGGTGACCGAGGCCGGCATGGCCATCGCCATGGCGGTGAGTGCCCTGCCCTGCCTGCATCGCGCCGCGCCGTGCCGCTGCTGCCACGGGGGATGCTGGGGGCAGCGTGGCGTGGGGCTGCCGTGTGCCTCAGGGCTGCCCCGGGCACCTGGAGAGCCCTCTGGAGCTCCTGCGAGGTCTCCTGTTTCTCCCCGTCGCTCCTTAGAGCAGTAGGGAGGGGCCGATCCTCATCCCGTGCTTCAGGCAGTGCTTCAGGCAGCGCTCTGCATCCACCTGTCGGTCCCTTTGGGAAGGGCCTCTTTGCGTTCGCCCATCAGTCCCTTAGGGAAGGGCCGTACCCCTTTGCCCGCGGCTTTCACCTCCTTTTGTGTTTTCAGCTCACAGGGGGAATCGGCTTCATCCACCATAACTGCACCCCCGAGTTCCAGGCCAACGAGGTGCGGAAGGTGAAGGTGAGCATCGGTGTGTTTGGGGTGGGTGGCGGAGCAGGGATTGTCCCAGTGCACTGCAGTGCCTTGCACATATAGACCCGTGTGACAGTTTATGCCTGGAACCCTTCCAGCCTGCTGGGGAGCTGGGAAAGGAGCCGCATCTGCAAGATGAGACTGCATTGAGTGCTGGATCTTCACGTGTCACGGTGCTGGCATGGTTGCCTGCACGTACCTCATGCTTTTGTTGTACATCATGCTGATGAGCTTGGTGTGGGTTTTGAAATCTGGCTGGGGATGTTGCTCTTAATTTCAACCAGGAGGTCAGTCTGGGGTCTCCTTCAAGTCTAATGCTACCTGAGTGACCCTTAGTGCTGTTTTACATCCTGGTGATGAGCATCTGGCCACGCTGGGTGGCTGCAGACCTTCATGCCTGGACAGTGTTTACCAGACACTGCTCAGCCTATCTGCTGGACCTCTCTTTTCTCAGAAATACGAGCAAGGATTCATCACAGACCCTGTGGTGCTAAGCCCCAATGACAGAGTGCGAGATGTCTTTGAAGCCAAAGCTCGTCATGGGTTCTGCGGGATTCCCATCACAGACAATGGGAAGATGGGGGGCAAGCTGGTTGGCATCATCTCGTCTCGAGACATTGACTTCCTGAAGGAGTCAGAGCACGACTTGCCCCTGGGCGAGGTGAGTACCTGCTAGATGGATGCGTTACAGTAGGAAGCTCTTGTGCAAATGGGAGGGATCAGAGAATGGCTGCGAGAGGCTGTGCCAGCAGGAGGGAGCAGGCTCCGTGTTAGCCATGCTAAGTCAGGCTTTTCTAAGGCAGAGCATCTCCTCCATTTGCTTCCTTTCTGCATTGTGGAAACCATCCTCTGTACAGCAGGTGGTATCCATTGGTGCAGGAGTTCCCAGTCTTCCTTCTTGCTGCTGCTGTCCTGTGCTGGTATAAGCTGGGGCTGCAGCAACTGCCCTGTGCCCAGCGAGCCTTCCAAGTGCTGCTCTTCCCTTCCTGGCCTGCCTTTCCCTTCACGCCTCATCTAAACTGCTTGCTTTTTTAAAATAACACCCTGAGCACGAAGATGAATAAGTTGCTTTTTATAATGCTGCGCTCTCAAACTCCCCTCTTGCAGGAACGCACTCCCTGCAATGCTGGTGTCTTAGTTTGGCTGTTTGTGTCACTTGAGCTGTGTAACTGTACACCACAGTGCTGTGGGTTACACCAGCGGTGCCTCGGGGCCGGCTGCTGCTCTTGGCTCAGGACTATTATTAGCTCTTGCTGAACAAACCTGTTGTCACATGCTCATCCTTGTTCACTTTTAAATCTCCTATAAATACCCTTAATAAGAGTCCTGCAACAGGAGCAGGTTCTAGAAGCGTGCACGGCCCTTTGAAGACCCATTCAGAAGAACCTGATGAGAACCTCAGCTCGAGCTTTATGTGGCTCATTTGGCATTCTGGAGTTGAAAGCTTGCTGCTGTTGGTGAAGGTGATGAATGGTCTAGATCTTGCCACATTTGCAGCTCAGCAGTGGTCTTGCCAGCCCATTTGTTCCATCCAGTTAAACATGCAGGTCTCTGCAGCTCAGGAAGCTTGTGGGTCCCCCAGGATGTTTCTGTGATGTTTCAGGCTGTTTCTGAGAGGTGGATTTTGTCAGACAGGATTTTAGGTGGATGTAGGCAGGGTGAACGTCCTCCCTGATGCAAAATGTCTGTTCTTGGGTGTAAATAGCTGAAATACTCCTTTCACGTGCAACTCATCTACCTTCCTCGAGGTTCAGTCTTCCTTTGCAGCTTTGCCTGGCCTTCCTGAGTAACCTTTTGTGAGAACATAATATGTGAACTTTAGGATCACAGAACGCTGGGGTGGGAAGGGGCCGGGTGGTCTCTTCAGCCCTCTGCTTGTGGTATGGCTGCAGCAGGTTGCCCGAGGCTGTCTGTGCCTCCAGGGCTGGAGTTCTCACTGCTTCCCGGCTGCTCTTCTGGCATTTGGCCCCAGTCGTGGTGAAAGCTGTTTTCCATATCCCACATCAAATACGCCTGTGTTCCAGCTGTGCCCATTGCCCCTTGCCTTTCTGCTGTGTTTTGATGCTTGTTTGTCAGAGTGAGCGTGGGTGAACTTGTTTGTTTGGATTCGAGTGACTCCTTTGCCCCAGTGACCTTCCCAGCAGCTCGCTGTTCCGAGTGAAGCCCTCACAGACCTGTGTGCTGGGCTGCGTGTGCCATGCAGGGCTGGGCACAGCATTTCTGCCAGAGCTGTGAGCAGTTCTGGAAGTGTCTCCAGCCCTTGTTTGCCTGTGCTCTGTTAAAAGGGAGGCTGTTGGTTTAGGTGACATCTTATCGAGGGTCATCTGAGAGCTGTTGCTTGCTTGGCTTGCTGAGGCCCTCTGCCACCTCTTGTATTCACGGCACCAACGGGTTTGGGGGCTGAGTGTGACAGATTCCATCTGGCTACTGCTCACATGGGGACTGAGCACTGGAGGCTGTTCCTGTGTGTTGCTGGAGGCGTGTTGCTGTGCTGTGGGCTCCTTTGTCTGCAGAGCACTCCCACGGTGCTGTGGAGCATTTCACGTGGGCAGAGGGGCTCAGTATTTGCAGATCAGTGCGAAGGAGTTCTTATGACTTTCTGTCTTCTCCCTCCCACCACCAGATCATGACAAAACGGGAGGATCTTGTAGTGGCCCCAGCTGGCGTCATGTTGAAAGAAGCAAATGAAATTCTGCAAAGAAGTAAAAAAGGTACAGGTGAACATCTGTGACACGGAGTGCAGGGCTGGGAGGAGCAGTGGGAGAATCTGAGCACGCATCAGTGCATGGGTGGACCATAGAGAGGCCACGTGCTGTGAGGGAAGGACAGCAGGGAGAGAGTGCCCTGAGCCCTGTGCCAGGGGACGGAGTTCACGTGCATTCAACTCAGATCTGTTTGAATTGGGTGATTCTTGGAAGCCGAGTGGCTGGAGAGCACCTAGCTGTCCTGCCACACCTCTTACATTTTGTAGCCTGCTTGGCCTTTGTGTTTTGGCACCCAGTTCAGCTCTGTTAGTGTTTGATAGTTTGATTTGAATTCCTAGAATGCTCTGTGACATAGATTTTTCAGTCATCTGGGCCATCTGCAGATCAGGTCAAGTTCAGTAGTTGTAATCCAGACTCGGACTGTACCTAAAAGAACATGAGCCACTTACTCCACAGAGGAAGCAGCTGGTGGTGGAAAATGTCCCTGGCCCTTGGGGCAGTCACAGGGTTTGCTATCCAGCAGCAGTTCTGTCCTCAGTTCCACGTAAGGCGTGCTGGTACTTGATTCTATAGGTGGTGATCCCAGTGCTGCTGTGGGTGTCAGTGCACCCTGGCCTGAATCACCGTGTTAATGGGTGTCCCTGCACCTGGACACCAGAGAGGAGGAGAAAAGAGGGGAAGTCCATACTGAGCAGCCCGCTTACATACTGTGGATGCTTTCCTTATCAGTGGTTGTGCTAACCATATTACCAGCAGTCAGGAGCAGGGCTACCTGTTGTAAGCCAGCACAGGTTTGATAAGGCAGCTCCGGGTCAGCACCTCTGTCTGAGCAAATGTTCTCTGTTTGCCTCAAGGTAAACTACCAATTGTTAATGAGGATGACGAGTTGGTGGCGATAATTGCCCGCACCGATCTCAAGAAGAACAGGGACTACCCCCTGGCTTCAAAGGACTCCAAGAAGCAGCTGCTGTGTGGTGCTGCCATCGGGACACACGAAGATGACAAGTACCGGCTGGACCTCCTTGTGCAGGCTGGCGTGGATGCAGTCGTGCTGGTGAGCTGCTGCAGGCCTGAGGGGTTGGGGTGGGCTGAGGGTTTGATCTGAAGATCCCCCTGCGGTGGAACAGCAGCATGGCAGTTACCCTCGAGGCACTCCACCTCTGCTGTTTAAGCTTTCAGGCACAACGGTCACTGCTGGTATTTGCACATCGTTTCTCATCAATTGTTAGCCTGTAAAGTCCGCTGTGCTCCAAGGGCATGGCTGCAGCTGGAAATGTTTAACAGGCACTGCCAGCTGCCTGGGTCACCGAGGGTCGGCATGGCCTGATCGTGAGGTGGTTGACATCTGGTATTGAGGCTGTTCCCCTGCATGGCAGGGAGAGATGTATTCCTCCTGCCTTTCTGTTTCACCTGCACTCTGAGACAAGATGAACCGTGTCCTGCTGGTAGAGCAGCTGGTTCTTATGTGCAGCCAGATGTGCTGCTCGTTGTCTGTTGGTGAGAACAGAAGGAGACCTGTGAGATTGAAGTCTGAAGGATATTACTGAAGTCTTTATGGTAAACTGTCTTGCGTAGGAAGGTACAATATTGCCTTGAGAGCAGCTGGTTCTGTGCTCAGTTCGAGGTGTTGTTCTGCCCGCTTAGCAAGTTTAGCAGGGATCCCTGTAAGCACAGTGAAGATCTGAGGTTCTTCCAGAGCTGTACTTTTACAGACATTCCAGTTGAAATTGGTTTTCTTTCTGTTGCAGGATTCCTCTCAGGGGAACTCCATCTTCCAGATCAATATGATAAAATATATTAAGGAGAAATACCCCAGCCTACAAGTTATTGGAGGAAATGGTAGGCATGTGTTGAAGACTTCTCGTTTCCAAAGTGCGTTTGCTCTCTTAGGCATGGAGGGAGCTGCAGGGATGAGAATGAAATTGGAGAATCATAGAATAGCCTGAGTTGGAAGGGTCCCACAGGGAGTCCAGCTCCTGGCCCCACACAGGGCTACCCAATACTTAAACCCTAAATCTGAGAGCAATGTGAAATGAACCTATTGGTAAACATCTGAACTTTGTGGTTTCCCTGACCTGTGGAACAGAGCAGCACCATTCTGCAGCTGCTGAGCAGTACTCTGCTGCTGCCACTGTTGCAAGTATTTCTGCAACCCTTGTTGTGCATCACAGAGCACTGCAGTGCTGGGCAGCCTGCTACACGTTAGCCTCTTTTGCACATTTTTGGTTGATGATAATGAAAGTTGCTTTATGTGGCGTTCCAATGGGGACTTCCCTCCTGACTGCGGAGTACAGCAGTCCCTGTCTCACCTGCTTAACGTGTCATTGGTGCTGCTCTTAACCTGTGCTGTGCCCTCGCTGCCCTGTGTGGCCCAGAGAGTGTTTGGCATTACATAGTGCCCTCTGCTACCTTGGCCTTTGGGTGTAAGGACCTGGTGAACCAGTGTCATCTCATCTGCTGGGCACGGCTGGGACTCTGACTCCTGCTTTTGCAGGTAGCGGTGGGCAGGTGGCAATGGCACAAGTGTCCAGCTGGAGCTCTGGGTAGGGGATGTTTGCAGCCGCTGGGGCAAGCACCAGGACAGAGCAGCATCGTGCACAAATCTGCCTGTCTCTCTTCAAACCAGTTTCTGCTCCCCACAGTTGTGACTGCTGCTCAGGCCAAGAACCTCATTGACGCAGGGGTCGATGCCCTGAGAGTCGGGATGGGCAGTGGCTCCATCTGCATCACGCAGGAAGGTGAGAGAGATCAGCTGTGTCCCAAATAGACTGAAGACATCTGGTCAGTAGAGGTACTCTGCTAAAAGCAGTGCAGCCGGGACAGACTTCTCCCATCGTAACAGCTGTGTCTCACAGCAACCAGCCTTCTGCCCTTTTTGTCCAGGACACTCTCATCACAGGGGTCAAACCTCTGGGGTCGCAGCAGCAGCAAAGGCATTTCCCAGTACTGACTGAGACTGAGTAGAGCAGGTGTGGCACACACAGCTTTGCCCAAGGGAGCTGCTGGTGTGGGGCAGGGTGGGCTTGGCAGGCAGCCCTGAAGCAAGAGGGGCTTCCCTGCTCTCTGTTCTGTGCTGACGAAAGCAGCAGTGGTGATGAGTTCATGCACCAGGCTGTCTGCGCTCCCCTTCCCTCTGGCAGTAGTGTGTGTGGGTGACTGAGTTTTGTTCTGCTGGGCTCCATGCCTTTCTGCAGTTTCCAGGCTGAAGGGGGGGTTTCTGGCCCTTGTCTCTGCAGTTAGTGGGAGCTTGTGCTGGGCAGAGGCAGTGTTACCCTTAGCTATGAGACAGAGAGAGCATCCCCGAGACCTGGAAAAGACTGCTTTGAGGCCGTGCTCAGTCCTTATGTTTTAATTCTGACAGGTGAGGTGCAGAGGGGGTGGTGAGGCACTGCAGCCTACGAGCACAGCCCATCTGCTTTGCTCCTCGGTCCTCGCCACAGAAGGCAGTGAGAGGTGGCCGACGGATGGGCACGTTGTGTTAGTGCTGTGCTGATTGTGGTGTGGAACCTCCGAGCTGCCCTGGAGCTGGACCATGTTTTTGCTTTGCCTGCTGGGGATGCTGTGGCTGCAGGGATTCTCGGCCTCACAGCCAGTATTGAGCTGATGCTCCCACAGTGGGAGCAGTACCGTGATGTGTGTCCTGCTCTGCCCCCAAGGCAGAGAACTGACCAAGGCATACTTTGATCCACAGCATGGTGAACATCTCCAGAAGATGCTGCAGAAGGTCGGGTTGGGTGCTGGCTTGGGGGAAGGAACAGAGGGGAGCTAGAACGTGCCACTTTGTAGCAGGGAGAGTTGCAAAGCTCTTAAGCACAGCTTCACAGGCTTTTGGCCCAGCTAGGGCAAAAACTCTAGTTCTGGGGGTTAATGGGTTTACCTGCCTGGATGGCTGCTGGGGTAGGGTGAGCATGTGCTGTGCACAGGCAGCCTGGCTGGCTTGGAACTGGCCTCTGGCTTGGCTCGGGCTAGGAAGGATTTGCAAGGTCAGCTCTGTCCCACACCATATGCTCTGCCTAGTAGCAGGTCACTGCTGGGGTCCTTTGTTCTGCTGCTGTTCTTCTGTCTCTAAAATATATGTGTTTGTTTTTGTTTAGCTGCTCCAAAGATCCCTCCAGACCTAAAGTCCCACAGCCCCAAATGCCCTTCTACTGTCACGGGCACCTATAGTAAGTCACTTGCCCTGTTCCCAACCCTAATTATGTGTCTTGAAGCAGGACCCTTATTTGGCTGCACATGGCCCTACTGCTTGTTTGAGAATAATTTAGCTGTAGATGCACTTGGGGTTTTGTGGCTTTGGATACTGGTTTTGAATCTGAAATTGAAGCTGAGAAGCCTTTCTGAATTCCTAAAGCAGGGTCTGAACTGTCAAATCTGGAGGTGTTCAGGCCACAAGCCAGTTCAGGAGCCTGGCTGAGCCTCCTGGCTGGATCCCTAGGCAGGCACGCACCTGCTAGGCCAGCACTGGGAGATGATCCCCAAGCAGTCCTCAGTCCTGCCCTAAACTTGGGCCTGGTTGTGGGGAAGTTATGCACTGGCTGAGCTTGAAGCTGGCTCCCCCGGGGTTACAAAGGTTTGTAACAGCGTGTTACAGCTGTGTACCAGAAGCACATCTCTCCCCACTAATGCCTGATTCCTGTGGAGAGAGAAGGGGCTCGCTGCTGCCTGGCACAGGGTGCAGCTTTGCTCTGTACTTCTCTGATGCTACCGGATTGAGCAGATAGCCGTGGTAACCCTTGATTTTTGCCCTTTCTGTTTTGAAGCACCTCAAAGGGAAAGAGGTTTCTGTTGAAGATCCTGGAAGGTTTTCTCTAGCAGTTGATCTTTTAGGGCCACCCTTTGCAGATACACTAAAAAAGACAAACCCTCACCCTGACTACTTGGTGTGTGCGTGCTCTGAACCCTGCTTTGGAAGACTGCACTTGGAAGCTGTGGTGCTGGGCCCTGGGACATTGGGAACGGTGTGATGCTCCCAGGAGCCCCGAGCCAAGTGGTTCCTTAAAGGGTTGGTCTCCATGGTCGCTGGTGGGAGGTTTCTGCAGGCTCTTGTTCCTGGCACAGTGCTATAGGTGCCAGGCTTTAGGCCCTCCTGAACGAGTTGCTTCTCTCCATTGAGCTCTCCCCTCGCAGCCTCAACGTGGCCTTTAGCAGCGTGGTACCGAGCGAGACCATCTCTTTAAGACTAACGGTGTTCATGTTGGACCTGGCAGACCTCCCTGGCTGGCTGAGCCCTAGCTTCATGCAGAGTTTTGTTCCATTCAAATCAGTTCTTTCATGACCTCTGCCTGGCTTCCCTCTCTCAGCAGCTGCTGCTGAGCCGTGGGAAGAGTGGTTGCAGCCTCTCAGCCTTGGCAGATCTGCCAGGGAGGTGTGCTGCCATGCTGCTGCCAGCAGGCTAAACCACACCTGGAGTTTGCACTCTGAAGTACTAATCCTGCATGCCTGTAATCTTATCTGCTGTATCAGACTAACTGTGACTGGCGAAAAGGCTTCTGGTTAATTGTGGGGAAGTCTCAGTGAAAGAAGCTTATCTCGGCATACTTGCATGCCCGCAGCTCACAAATGTGTTACAAGATGTGCCCTGTGCTGATTTCCCCTCAAGCCTTCCATGCTCAGTGGAAAGCCTCTAACTGCTAGCGACTGGGAAGTGCAGGTAAATCTGGAGCTAATAACTTCCCTCCTGTGGGGCAGCAAAAAGTGAGAGAATCCTGGCTGCACTGCAGGGCAGGAACAGAAATTATTTCCTGTGGACCATCTGATCATCCTGCCCACTTCCTTTTCCACTGCTGCATGCTCGTGTGTGTGTGTGTGTGTGCGTGCGTGCAGGTGTGTATATATCTAACAGTATATCTATACATAGCTGTGCATATTGACTGTCTCCCAGGCAGCTGTCTCTCCACGCAGGAGGCACAGCATACAGCTGCTGGGTATACAGACAAGGGGTCTGGTGCCACTAGAAAGGGCTGAGCAAGTGGGACATGGCCTGTGCTAGGGATGCTCTGGAGAGGAGCATTTGGAGTCCGCTCCGCTTCCTTCCCAAGCTCCCTGCCGCTGTGAGCCATGAGCCCGGTCCCAAGATCACCCCCAGCCTGCAGAGCTGAGGGCCACGAGGATGTCCCGGCAGGTATCTCCGTGGTGTATGCTCCTCCTGCAACTCAGCCCAGGGAAGGAGCCCCCAGGGATTTGTGGGTTCCTGAGTGCTGGGGCATGCGTGTGCTGGAAGTCCTCAAGGGCCTGCTGGGGTGGGGACGCAGTGCCGCGTGGGAGCCGACTCTTTTCCTGCTCTCTCCCCACGTGTAGTGCTGGCGTGCGGCCGCCCCCAGGCCACGGCTGTGTACAAGGTGTCGGAATACGCCAGGAGGTTTGGCGTCCCGGTGATTGCGGACGGGGGGATCCAGACAGTGGGGCACATCGCCAAGGCCCTCGCGCTCGGTGCTTCCACAGGTGAGCGTGGAGCAGCGGGGTCACGCACAGAGTGCCACGTGTGGCTCTGTGTGATGTCAGGCGCTGTGTGCTGTCACCCTGTGGGTTTTGGCAGCCACAGCCTTCGTGCTGCTGACCTGCTGCCCTTGGTGTCTTGCGCTAGTGATGATGGGCTCTCTCCTGGCTGCCACCACGGAGGCCCCAGGCGAGTACTTCTTCTCAGATGGAATTAGGCTGAAGAAATACCGTGGCATGGGCTCGCTAGATGCCATGGACAAGAACTTGGGTAGCCAGAACCGGTATTTCAGGTAAGAGATGGTGCTTTGGGGCAGCAGATCAAGTTGTTAGGATCTCTAGTTGACAAATTCTCTTGTTTCTGCTCCCATGCAGTGAGACAGACAAAATCAAAGTGGCCCAAGGGGTCTCTGGCGCAGTGCAGGACAAAGGCTCTATCCACAAATTCATTCCATACCTGATTGCTGGGATCCAGCATTCCTGCCAGGATATTGGTGCCAAGAGCCTGACCCAAGTCCGGTGAGTGCCCACCTGTGCTTGTGCTTTGCTTAGGCTGTGGTCTCTGGGCAGGCTGTGCCCAAGCTGCAGCGTGCTCGTGCTGCCTTGCTGCAGCCCTTGTCTCCATTAGGAACTGGGTGGTACATCTGCCAGCTCCAGAGGTGCAGGAGCATGGCTCACCCAGAAACCTTCTGTTGGCTGGGCCTGAAGCTGCAGGGTTGCCTGGCTCTGAGGAGCGCAGCAAAGGTGGCTCTGACTGCAGATGGAGGAACTGCTGCCCACCCCATCCCAGCTGCTCTGGCTGAACATGATAGAGCACTCTTCCCTGGGCTCTGGCGGGCATGTGACTGGCTGTCCTTCCTCCTCAGAGCCATGATGTACTCAGGAGAGCTGAAGTTTGAGAAGAGGACGACATCGGCCCAGGTGGAAGGAGGCGTTCATGGTCTCCATTCGTAAGTGCTCCTGGCAGCTGCTCCCAGCTGTGCTGTGGCCCCTTCCTGGGCTCAGAGGGGTCACTAAAAGGGTCTGTCTGTTCTGCCTTTGTCCCTCACAGGTACGAGAAGCGACTCTTCTGAAGGAGGCCCCTCTGTCGTCGTGCCACCTGGCCTCACGCTACCCCCCCCATGGGAGCTGCTCATGCTGCAGAAGTGCCATTTCTCTGTGAGCTGCCTGGAGCTCCCTGTATATGTTGGCTGCTTCATCCCTACCTTCGAGGGTCCACAAGCCGCCCAGGAGCCAGCGTGGGCCTGGGCTGCTGCCTGGAGCCTCGTATGTGTTGGCTGTGTTTTACAATAAAAGAGGGAAAGATGTGTAGCTGGTGCATCCCGTCAGCCCTGCCCTCTGTCCTGCTCTCCCTCATTCTCATCTTTTGCTGCTGTCCTCCTCCTGCACGCTCTCAAAGGTGCAGCAGCGGGGGCTGAGCAGGAGGGGTGAAGACAAAGGAAGGGAGGAGAGTGTAGAATTTATTAAAAAAAAGAAGCGTGTGGAAGCCCCAGAGACTATCACAGCTCCGGGAGAGTGTCACTGAGCAGTGCTGGGTCTTACAGCATGCTACAAGCCACAGGGGCAGCTGCTAGCCCCAAGGGGGGAAAACAGGGAGGGGACATCCCCTTTACAGTGAGTGCTTCGTGGCTGTGGCAGATCCTGTCAGCAAACCAACCTGGATCGAGTAAAAAATGAGCGGCCCCTGGGCAGGAAAATAAATGTGTATCACTGTCAGCCACTGTGGGGAGCTGGCAGAGCCGGCAGCGGGGCAGCAGCTGGCTGGTGCAGTGTCAAACGTGTATGCGGACAGGTGTGCACCTCAGCAAGCATGCTGTGCTCCCATTTTTGCATGCAACACAGTATTCCTCCTCTCTGTGGCCCTCCCGGAACACCTCCCACCCTCAGGCGCTCTGCCTGCACCCCGAGCAGCACCCCAGGCTGGGGGCAGGGGCTGTGGGGGCCTGTGGTGCTGGAGCGCTCGCAGGGGCGTGACGAGCCCGTTGTTTCCTGAAGGCACATGGACAATGAACTCAAACCTGGGCTCACAACCAAACAGCAGCTTACGGGCTCATGAATGCCGCAGAAGTTTGCTTTTCTGCATGACTGCCCCCTAAGAACTCCCCTGCCCGGCCAGGTTAGCCTGCAGCACAGCCAGAGGAGAGCCTGGGGCAGGCCAGGTGCTGCAGGCAGGAGCTGGCCCCGACACCTCGCACCCAAGCCAAGGAGCTGCAGCTCACCACCCGCAGCCCCCTGGCCAGCTCTGCGAGCACGCCAAGCCCAATAGCTCGTCACGTCCCACCTTTGCTGAGCGTTAACCACTCCGTGATTGCTTTGTACTTCTGATTTATGTACATTCTCCCCACGCAGCCCCCGGGCACGGCCGTGCGGTGCTCCACAACGCCGTCGTGCACGCAGAGGCAGCTCCCAGCCAGCAGCCGGGCTCCAGCACTCCATCCCATGGCGTTTCTCTGCCTGCAGCTGCGGTGCTCGGTGCGTGGCAGCCCCGGTGCTGCGGGCAGCTGAGGGCAGAGGCACTCAGTCTGTGGCTGCGGGCAGTGCTGTGAGCTCCGTGTAGGTGCCCCGCGGGGGGATGAGGCCGGCGGCTGCCAGGCGCTTCTCGCTGGTCAGAAAGTTGAACGTGGCACACGCGTTCGGCTGTGGAAGGAGGGAGGGACGGTGAGAAGGGTCATCAGCACGCAGAGAGACGGCAGCCACGGGGCAGGGCCCCTCCTCACCGTGTCCTGCACCTCCACGGCAATCCCGCACAGTCGCATCTGCCTCAGCACGTCGGGATGGAGACGCTCCACTCTGTCCCCTGTGCCCAGCACCAGGATCTCTGCAACCAGGCACAGAGATGGCACGGCGGCGGGCAGGTTGCCCCAGCGGCCCGGAGGGGGCCCCGAGCCCGTCCCCGTCCCGTGCCCCGGGCCGTACCTATGCGCGGCTCCAGCAGACGGAACAGTGCCAGGCTCTGCAGGGAGATGTCTCGGTGGGAGCCGACCTGCGGACACAGCACGGCTCAGCGGGGCGGCCCGGCCCCGCTGCCCGCTGCCCGCTGCCCGCTGCCCGCTGCCCGCTGCCCGCTGCCCGCCGCCGCACTCACGTTCCACTGCAGGATGGCGCGGGGCAGCACGGCGCAGGGCCCCACCACCACGCTGCCGCTGATGCTGAACCCGCGGCTGCTGTAGCCCTCGATGAAGGCCGCGTTGGGGCTCTCGGGCTGCAGCACCGTCACCCGCGTGCGCTGGTACATCTCATCGTCCGACGGCGTCAGGCGGTGCCCGCGGCGCGGCGCCCTGCGGGACCGGCGGCGGCTCAGCGCGGTGCGCCCGCACCGGGACCCCCCCACCCCGAAGGGCCGCCCGCATTCCTCCCCCCGCCGCCCCGCACCCCAGCACGGCCCGCGGGCCCGCACGGCACAACCGCCGCAGCACCGCCGCCGCCGCCATGGCCCCGCCGCTCCCGGAAGCGGCGCGCGGCCCCGCGGGGCGCCCCCTCGCGGCCGCCGCCGGCGCTACCGCCGCGCCCCGGCTCCACGCGTGGGTTCGGGGCCGTGGGGCGCCCGCGGAGGCGGCGCGAGGGCGGCGGGACCGTGTCCCGCTCCGTCCGCCCCGTTGCCACCGGCGCCCCCCGAGCCGGGGTGGAGGGACACGGGGGTCGGCACCCGAGGGGGGGGGGGGGTGTGTTGGGGAGGCTCGGCGGGCGGCGCGGCCCCGCACCGCGCGTGGCGTGGGGTCGGGGTCTCGCGGGGGCGGCCGCGCACCGGGATGCGGGGGCGGGGGGGTTCCCGGAGCGGCGGGCGGCTCCGCTGGTGCCGGGTCCGCCCGGGGCGGGCTTTGGCCCCGGCTGAGGAGCAAAAGCGAAACCGGCAGCGTCGGGAAGGGGAAGCGGGCGGCACGGCCGCGACAGGGTGAACGCGGAGCCCCGCTCCGCCCGGGGGTCCCCGGCCCCGCGCCGCCGGGAACGCCACGGAACGGCCGCGCCGGAGCTGCGGGTGCCGCCGTGCGGAGGTGAGCGGCGTTGGGGCGGCCCCGCGGGGGTCCCTCGTGGGCGGCCGAAACCGCCGCGCTCCGCCGCGGGGCCGCGGGACCACAGGAACGGGGCAGCGCCCCCGGGCCGCGGCCGTGGGAGCGGGGCCGTGCCCACGCGTGGGCTGCAGGAGCCCCCGCATCGCCCCCGCGCTGCCGCGGGCTCCACGCTGCTCTGTACGGGCTCAGCGGGGAACGGGGGCATCGCATAGCTCAGAGGGGCACCCGCACCGTGCCACCCCCCCGGGCAGGTGCCACGGGCAGTGCCGCTGTCGGTCAACGAACGGCTCTGCCACGAAGCCTCGGTGCACCCCGGGTGGGATTCCCCTCCTGACAGCGCACGGTTTCGATTCCCCGTGTGCTGCGGGCAGAGCGGGTGACGCGGGGCAGGCGGCAGCGGGGGCTGCGCCGTGCCCATCCCCGGCACCCCCAGCACAGGTGTCCTCCCTCGGGGCCAGCTCGGGTTTCCGGGGCTGCTCCGGTGGCACCACATGCCCCGACCGCACTGGGGCTTTGCCGGGAGCCATTTCCTCACAGCCTTCCCCACGGCACCCGGGTAAGTCGCCCTCTCCCCTTGGTCCCGCGGGTGGGCAGCGACGGCCCCTCCGTCCGTCCCTCTGCAGCGCCGGCACGGGCAACGGAATCCCAAAAGCAGCTGTCCCCGCCGCGCCCAGCTGCCCTGGGATTTCGTTACCCGAGCCCCCGCCTCAGCCTCCGCCGCCGTGCGCTGCAATAGAGCCGCTGGCCCTGCTCCGGGCCCTGCGCGACGGGGCGCCGTGGGCAGCGTCGCGGCTCAGCCCCACGCACCACGGCCGGGGGTTCCCCATGATCTCACGTTCCTAAACATAGCAGCTCGCTTCCCGGGGACGAGCCGTCAGCCTGCGGGGCCCCGGCAGCGGGGACGCGTCCACCCGCACCGAGCCACAGACTGCAGCGCCAGCTCTGTGCCACACGGTGCTGATGGGCGGCAGGAGGGCAGGATCCGGCCCTCGGACTGAGACAGCTTTGGAATGACACGATCACTCCCGCTGAGCACGCAGCCACAGAGCCATCGGGGATGTCGTGTCTGCCCTAAGCTCTTTCGGCACCTCTGAGCCCCCCAGCCCCGGGCTGTGCCCCTGTGCCCCAGCCGCGAGGAGCCGGGCGGGGTCAGTGCCGCCACGTACCCACAGCGAGGGCTCGGCCCGGCGTCAGCGGGCGGCTCGGGGGGCTGCCACCCGCGGGCAGGGGTCCCGCGTGGCTCCCGCCCTGCGGACAGTCAGCAGTTGGTCTGTGTGAGCGGCCGTTCTCAGATCACCTCTTGGCTGTGGGTGGTGCAGGGAGCACTCCGGCTCGGGGGCTGCCCGGGACCCCACGGCGGGGTCAGCCCCGTGGGGAGCACGGCGGGACCTCCACGTCCCCGAGGGTGTCCGCGGAGGGGAACGTGAGCCCTGAGGAACCGGTCTGGGGCCTGCGGGCAGAGCGGCCGCCCCAGCAGGGCAGGGGGGGGTGTTGGTACACGTGCTCCCCGCACGGTGGCCGCGCCGGGAGGGAAGCGAGGGACGGCCCTGCGGAACCGGGGCTCTGCGAGAGCCGCTGACGGAGCACCGCTCCGTCGGGTCCCGCCGACCCCGCCGTGCCCACGTTCCCTGCGGCTTCTCGTCGCCGAGCGCGAGCGGAGCCGGGACGCCACACCCAGCATGGCGGCGCTCCCAAGATGGCCGCCCGCGCCCAAGATGGCGGCTCGGGGGCGCCGCGCGCCGCGCTCAACATGGCGGCAGCGCCCTTCCGGCTGCGCCCACGCGGGCGGCGCGGCGGTGACGCTCCGTCCGGCCGCTCGCCGGAAGCGGCGGGCGGGGCGCCATGGAGACGGGCGGGGAGCGGCCGGGGCTGGCGGGCACGCTGCGGGCGCTGAACGCCGCGCTGGGGCGGCCCGCGCCGCTCTGGGTGAAGGAGAGCAGCGCCCGCAACCTGCGCCATCGCGACTTCCTGGCGCCGCGGGCCGCGCTCGGGGCCGCCTACGCCGGAGGACGGGTGGGTCGTGCGGGCGGCGGGGCCGGCGGGCGGGGCGGGGCCGGGCCGCGTGCTGAGCGGCCGCTGCTCCCGCAGGTGCCCTCCGACGTCATCGCGGCCGTGTCGGCGCTGCGGGGCCCGGGGGTGCTGGCCGTGCGCGGCTGCCAGCAGACGGCGGCGGGGCTGGAGGTGCGGCTGCGGCGCCCCGAGGCCTTCCAGCGCTTGCTGGGCGCTCCGCCCGGCCCCGCTCCCGGCCCCGCGTGCGTGCTCCCGGAGGCGGCGGTGGTGCTGCACTGTCCGGCCCTGCGGTGCCGCGCTGCTCTGACGCCCCGTCACCTGCGCCCCGTGCTGCTCGCTGACCACCTGGCCCAGCTGCTGCGTGCCCGGGGGTGAGCGCCCTGCCCTCGCCTCGTGCTTGGCCCGCGCTCCGCAGCCCGCGCCCACATCTCGCCCTCCCGCAGGGTCAGTGTGCACCTGGTCCCTGCTGTCACCGACGAGCGGAGCCGGGAGGTCCTGCGGCAGCTCCGTGTGGAATGGCCCTCCGGCAGCACACCCGGCCCCGAGGCTGTGTCAGCACTGAAGCAAGCACTCAGCCGGTGTCCCTACGCCACGCACTGCGAGAGGGAACCAGGTGTGACCTCGCTGCCTGAGGACATCATTTGTAAAGTACAGCTGAAGAGCTTCGTGGAGCAGCGGGGCCTGGAAGGCTATGACCCCAACCTGGGCGTCCTCCTTGGTGAGCCACACGTGGAGCGTCACTGATGTGACAGCAGGGGAGAAGGGCTGCTAGCAGGCCTGGTTCTTGGTTCCCTGTTGTTTTGACAGAGAGTAAGGGACAGTGGGAAGCACACTGCTTCCTCCTTTTCCTCTGGTTTGAGCCAGAAATGGAGGCAGCGTGAGACAGACCCAGATGGTGTGGGATGATCCCCTTGTGCCCTCCTTTCTTTCAGTTACAGAGGAGAAGCTGCGGACCCTGGCTGAGCTGCAGCAAGCTGTGCTGCAGGGCATGGTGAGTGAACCCCTGGCACTGCCTGCTGTTGCTCTCTGATATGCCACAGTGTTTGAGCTTGTTGCTGTGCTCTGCTGCAGGCAGGGCGCCAGGGGAGCTGCTGCAGTGTGGTGCACATGGTGAGCTGCGAGGAGGAATTCCAGCAGCAGCAGATGGATCTGTTGTGGAGGATTTTGGATCCAGGAACCCACATGGATTTGCAGGTGAGGAACCTCCTACACTGCACCAGGGCCATACTGAGACACTGTATCTTTAGCCCCTGTAGTGAATGCTGAGGCCCAGCCTTGTGCCTTCAGGGATCTTCCCCTCCCCTTGGCATCCAATTTCCTTGTTATTTTAGCATTAAAGGAGGGACAGGAGAAAACTGCAGGGACACAGGTATAACAGGACTGTCTTTAACTGAACAGAGTGCTGTTTTAGCAGCCTCTGACTTTGGGCTCCTCTTTTGCTGTGGTATCCATTCCCATGATGTGAAGTTTCCTGGCAGGCAGCTTCTGGCTTCTCAGTCTTTCACCTAGCGCTTCCTGTCTCTTTCAGAAGCACCTTGTCTGTGGACCAGTGAAGGTGACAAACCCCTCATCCCCCATCAGTGCAGACCAGTACTTTCAGTAAGTTGGCATTGAGCAAGGAGCCTGCTGTGCTGCATGCCTGTTAAGTCTTGCATGTGCTCTTTGGCCCTGCAGGCAGCAGCCCTAGCACTGTCCCTCTCTTTGCTTCTCTGCACCTCGGGGCTGTTTCTAGAGGACTCCAGCAATGCTTTTTTGCTGCTGCCCCGGCCTGCTCCAGGCAGGATTTATGTGCCCTTGGTTGGCCATCCTTCTGTTGAAGAATGATGCCACATTTAGCCTGCAGAGCAGGGAAGGAAGCAGTGACTGAGTGTCTGTGTTCCTTCCAGGCTCAGAAAACGCCAGATGCACAATGCCTCTGTGATGAAGTATGGGGAGCTTGCGCAAGGTGAGGGAGGATTTGCTCTGCAGTCTGTGGAGGGAGGAGAGGTCGGGGCTGGGGAGCTTCAGCAGAGCCCCCTTGCTGCAGCGGGGATTCCCTTCCTGGGGGTTTGCAGACAGCAGGCACATGGTACCACGTGGCTTGCTCCATCCTTGCCTGCGTTCTCTCTGCAGATGAGGCCTGGACTGAGGTTATCGATATCCTAACAGTGGCTGCCATCAGGTTTGAGATGCTGAGCACTGCCCACCGGAGCAAGGTAGGACAGCCCAGAGCTGCAATGCAGTGGGGGGGAGGCAGGCAGCGGGAGTACTGCTCAGGGAGCTATGGATCATGGCACAGGTTGAGAGATTGCCAGCACAAGGATGAGTAGCACTGGATGGACTTTGGCCACCCCAAAAGCAGTCTGGGAGTGGTTTTCCTCAGGGTGATTCACGTGATGTCCTGGTAGCCTGGGCCTGTCAGTCCTGGCAGGGCATGGTGCTTAGCACACTGGTGGCTGCAGTCTGCCTGGTGGGAAGGTGCTGCTTCCCAAGCAGGAGACACAAGGATGGACCAGGAATGGTTCTGGACCAAAAAGCCTGCGCTCTGAGGTTGTCTCTGCCCTCAGATCACCCTGGACCTGGAGGACAGCAGCATCTCTACAAAGGGAACCAAGAGCGGTGCCTTTGTGATGTACAACTGTGCCCGGCTGGCCACGCTCTTTGACACCTATCAGCGAGCTGTAGAGCAAGGTGAGCACTGCCCCTGCCACCTCTAACAGCTGTTCCCGGGCTGTCCTTACACCTGCAGTCACAAAGGCTTCTCTGGCCACCACCACAGTCTCTCACCACTTTTCCAGGCACATACCCGCCTCTGCCACCAGCATCAGAACTGAACTTCTCCTCGCTCCGGGAGGAGGTGAGTGCTGAGGGCCTGGAGAGCAGTGTGCCCTTAGCTCTGGGGGTGGATGCTTCTGGTCCTCTCTGACACGCATAATCCTTTCACAGGGTGAATGGCTCCTGCTCTTTAACTACCTCCTGCCCTTCCCTGAGGTCTTGCAGCAAGCAGCACAGCTGCCCTCACCCAGCAAGGGGCTCCGGATCACAGCCAACACAGAGGCAGTAAGTGCTGTGTGCCAAAGCACTCGTAGGTGTTGCACTAACAGTGATGCCCCAGAGCAGGGCTGCTCTTCTGCAGGGTGCTGAGGGGTGTTCTGAGAAGAGATGGTAATGCCCTCGGTGCTATTCCTGCTGTGTAGGATGGCCCCAGACCGGCCAGGCCACGCAGCGTCAGCCCAAGCCATCTGTGTTGCAGGTGTGCAAGTTCCTGATCCAGCTCAGCATGGATTTCAGCTCCTACTACAACCGGGTCCACATTCTTGGGGTGAGTCAGATGTCTGAGGCCGTTTACTGGGGGCTGTTCCTAGGTGCCAGCAAGATGCCAGGCCTGCAGCAGCAGGATATGACAAGAGGAAGCAGCAAAGTCAAGAAATAGAGCTGCCTTTCTCCTTGCAGGAGCCATTCCCTCATCTCTTTGACCAGATGTTTGCTCGCCTCCAGCTGCTGGCAGCAGTGAGGAACATGTTCCATAGTGCCCTGGCAACTCTGCACCTCCCTCCTCTCAACCAGATCTGAGCCACCACTGAGGACTGTTGCTACAGAGCAGTGCTGCAAGGGGAAGATCGGGGCACATCCTCCCAGGCCAGGCACAGGGCTGCCTGTTGATCAGGGACTGGGTCTCCTTCTGCCCAGTGTCCATTTTGAGGATGTATTTGAGTGCAAGGGAAGGAAGCACCAGGCACCCACAAAGCCAGGCACCAATCTGTTCCTCCAAAGCTGTTTATTGAAGGGGAGCTCTGTGCTGGCAGAGAGTTCCCAAGGCTCAAGGGCTTCTGCCCTGCCTTGTGCCAAATCCTGACATTAGGACTGAATACAGTTATTGCTGGACAAAGGCTGTGTCTGACCCAACAGTGATAACTGAGGAGCGGGAGGGACAGATGGGCAGAGGGAAGAAGGGCTGTGCTGTGCAGAGGGATGGGGGAGCACTGTGGTGCTGCCTGTTTTTACACCGCCCTGCCCCAGGAGCAGGATTGAGCAGTGCTTGCACACAGCCTCGCTGCTCCAGCAGCACAGTGCAGCCTTTCTGGGCTAAGGCCACACACAGCTTCTTGTCCTTACCTGTGCCTTGGCTGCCCTTGGGCCTGCTGCTGCACAGGAACAGCCCTGTCAGCCTGAGGAAGGCACTGTAGGACTGTTCTGACAGGGCTGGCTGTGCCTAGGGTGGGGGGGGGGGAGGGGGGCACAACAAACAGACTGTGAGCTGCAACCCTCTTTGCTCCCCAGTAGCTCCATACCTCTCTTGGTATCCTGCTGCCCTCAATCCTTCCAGCACTGGAGAGAGACCTAGCTCTCCCTCTGTGACAGAGGGATGTCCATCCTTGATGAGGACAGCACAGCCATACCACTGCACATGTGCAGGGTGCCTGGAGCCATGTGCCAGGACGTTCTTTTGCTCTCACTGTCCCCAGGCAGGTAGGGGAGCAGGGACTGTGCTATTCCCCTTTACTGGACAGTGCCCTGTGATGGGAGCTTGGCGTGGGTGTCCAGGGCAGCACAGCGCATGAGCTCCAGGCCCTGCCCGCAGAGCACGCAGTACCAGCGCTGCTCCCCTCCTGCCTCCACCACCTCCCAGCAGTCCAGCTCTGCCAGGTCGGGCACGTGGAAGAAAGTGGTGCTCAGCTCCTCCAGGCTGTCCCAGCTCAGCCGCCACAGTGTCAGCCGCTGGTCCACGGAGGCAGAGAGCACCAGGTCAGGCCGCAGCACCCTGATCCCCGTCACGTGAGCAGCGTGGCAACACGGCCTCGCCACGCGCTCCCTGATGTGCAAGCAGGTCCCTGGCTCGGCATCATCACTGCTCTGAGCCACCTCCAGCAGGCAGACGTGGATGGAGCCATCATCGCTGCCACTGGCCACCAGGAACCGTCCCTCGGGCAGCTCCTGGATGTGCAGGCTGTTCACCCCGCAGCTGTGAGCCATGACAGTGAGCAGCGGGGTGCCCAGGGCTGAGGAGAAGAGGTTTGGTCAGGACAGCAGTGCAGAGAGCTGCTGACACAGCCTCCCTGCCCACAGCTGTACCCACCCAGTGGCTGCAGCTCTCCCTCTGAGTGCTGCAGGGCATCTGTTGCATCTGCGATGGTACTGGTGATGTCCCAGAAGACAATGCTGCCATCGGTGGCCGCACTACACAGGAGGTGCTTCCTGGAAGATGTTAGGCAGCCTCCAGCCCCATGCTGCAGCTCAGACCGTGGACAGGAAGCCCCCATACCCTTGCTGCCACTCAGGGCAAGCAGCAGGACAGCCTGCTGTCACTGACCAACTTGTCCCCTCCACCAGCTCTGCTGCCATCACCCTTTCCTGTTGCGCAGGCACTGCGAAGATGAGTGCTCCCCTCCCAGTGCCCTGCCCAGGGCTCACCTCTTCCCCTCTGTGTGTGTGTGCAGGAACGCCTCCACTTTCAGCACACAGCGCTGGTGGTGGAACGACTCTGCCACAAGCAGCAGCTTCTGGGCAGCCTCCAGCAGCACGAAGAGCCTGGGCAGAGGGAGATGCAGCTGATGCTGGGAGAAGGGGGTGCCTTGGTGTGAGGTACCACCC
Source organism: Callipepla californica brunnescens (assembly GCA_023055505.1). Classification (NCBI taxonomy): domain Eukaryota; kingdom Metazoa; phylum Chordata; class Aves; order Galliformes; family Odontophoridae; genus Callipepla; species Callipepla californica. The sequence continues at coordinate 7,928,768 of JALIRH010000015.1, forward strand.
TGCTCCTGCTCGGAGCTGGCACCTCTGGGCAGCTGAGCCCTGTGCAGGCTGCTCACCGGACTGATCCATCGCTGCATGCAGCAGCCAGGAATGTGCAGGGCACGGGCAGCTGCTCACCGGTGGTCCCACACACGACTGAGAGGGACATGTACCTGGGCAAACACAGAACGCTTGCTGCATGCCCCCCTGGCATCTGCTGTCCTGTAGGAGGATGTGGGGCAGCAGCATGAGCTCAGCACAGGATACAGCTCTGAGCATTTTGGGGGTTCAGAGAGGAAGGACTGAGCCAAAAGCCCCCTCAAAGGCTCAGGCAGCCATTGAGCATCACCTCGTCTCCGGATCCATCTTGATGAGCTTGTGCCTGTTCTTCATGCGGTCCCAGTGCTCATCCAGCCGGTGGGAGGCCATGTGTGCGACCTGGCAGCTCACCATGCCCTCAGCCTCCAGATCCACAGCGCACTGCAGCCGGTAGCACTCAATCTGAGCACGGCCACCAGCTGAGAACAGCAAGGAGCAGAGCTGGGCACCATCATGCAGCGCAGTGCCAGCCAAGGCCAGCGCCCTGATGCTGGAGATGTGGTCGCTGAGCCTGGCAAGGGGCACCGCTGCACGCGTCAGCTCGCTGAGTGTCAGCACACACACCGTGGTGTCCTCGCTGCCGGTGATGAAGACATTAACAGGGCGGCATCCAGGCACCTGCAAAGCCCCCAGGTGCCGCACACAGTTGATCTCACGGCCATGCAGGGATGCCAGCAGCACCTGCTGCTCACAGGGCTCGGCCTCTCTGTGGTACAGCATCACATCCCCACGCTTGATGTAGGCGAAGGCATCAGCCTCAAGACAGCTGCAGTAGCTCCAGGAGCGGTGCCCACCGCCGCAGGGGACGCAGTGCAGGTTCACCCCGTTCCTCGTGCTCCACACCACAAAGTTGTCGGCGTGGAAGCCCAGCAGCAGCAGGTCCCCATCAGGCGTGAAACGCAGCTCCTCGATCCACTGCAGCCCCTTGCAGGGCCGGTGCTTCTGCAGCACCTCCAGCTGCTGGTCCCGCAGGCGGAGCTGCCGGTAGCAGCCGTCCCGGCCCGTGCTATAGATGTAATCCCCGCGGCAGGTCACCGAGGTGACCCCTGTCTTGCCGTGCAACCCAAAGAGCATGGACAGAGGGTCCTTGGGGGGCAGAGCCTCACTGTGTACCAAGCAGGAGGGCTCGGACTGGCTCTCACTGCACAGGGTATCGCTGCCGGCGCTGTCAGAACTGCCGCTGCAGGAGAAGAGGAGCAGAGAGCCGCGGCGGTCCCCGCACAGCAGCAGCCCTCCCTGGGGCAGGAAGGTGGCACAAGTGTGCCAGCGCTGCTTGCAGGGCGGCAGCCGGTAGCGCCCCATGAGCCGCACCGCAGGCACAGCCCCGGGGCCGCAGGTGACATCCATCCAGAGCACGGTCCCGCCGGGGCCGGAGACCAGGAGGGCGGCGGGGCCGAGGGCCGACCCGGGCCGGGCGGCCCAGCTGAGCCCCAGCACGGGTCCGTGGAACAGCCTCACGGTGGCGGCGCGCTCGGCACTGCCCGGGGCGAACACGAGCAGCCGCCCATCGCCGCCGCCCAGCGCGCACAGCGGCTCGGCGTCGGCCGGCGTCGGGGCGGCCGCCAGCAGCCCGCGGGGCCCGCAGGAGGCGGCGGGGCCGAGCAGCGGCACCCATCGCCCCGCCGCCGCCTCGTAGGCCGCCAGCCCGCCCGCCTCGCCCAGCGCCAGCACCCGCCGCGGCCCCACCAGCAGCACCGCCCGCGGCCGCTCCGGAGCCCCCAGCGCCTCCGCCTCCGCCTCCGCCTCCCTCCGCGGCCGCCAGAGCCGCGCTCCGCCGTCGGACCCGCCGGTGGCGATACGGCCGCCCGCGGGCCGCAGGGCCAGGGCGCGCAGGGCCCCGCGGTGGCCGCGCCGGACGCTCCGCACGCCGCCGCCGCCGGCGTCCCACTCCACGCAGGCTCCGTCCTCCCCGGCGCTGACGGGACGCGGCCCGCGCAGCCCCACGGCGGCCACGCGCGACCCGTGCCCGTAGCACGCCAGCAGGCACACGGCCTCCCCGCCGCCCCCCAGCTCCCCCACGGCCCACAGCCGCACGCTCCGGTCCTCGGAGGCGGAAGCCAACAGCCCCCGCGGCTCCGCGTAGCTCAGCGCCAGCACCGCTCCCCGGTGCCCCCGCAGCGTCCTCCGCGGCGCCTCCGCCTCCGCCGCCCTCCACACCACCACGGCCCCCGCCGCCGTGCCCGCCGCCACGGCCAGCCGCCCCCAGCCCGTCCCCGCCAGCGCGGCGCAGCGCAGCGCCCCGGCCCCGCCGCACCGCGCGCTCCGCAGCCAGCTCCCGCCCGCGCGCCACTCGTACAGAGCCACGGTGCCCCCGCCCAGCGCCAGCGCCAGCCGCCCCCCCGGCGCCCAGCGCGCCTCCCACACGCGCGCCCCCACCCGCCGCGCCGCCCCGCCGCCGCACGCCGCCAGCCGCGCCGCCCCGCCCGGCCCGGCCCGCCGCACGGCCAGCACCGCCAGCCAGCCGCCCCCGAACGCCGCCACGCGCCCGCCCGGCTCGGCCCGCAGCCCCCTCACGCTGGCCTCACGCAGCACGCTCCGCCTGCCCGCCGCCGCGCCGCCGCTCAGCAGGAACGCCGCCACCTCCGGGCCCGTGCCTGCCGGGGCCGGACAGCGCGTCAGCCGCCGCCGCCGCCGCCGGCCCCGCCCCGCCCCCTCCGTCCCCGCCGCTCACCCGCCAGCAGCACGTCCCCCGCGAACTCCAACGCCGTTACCGGCGCGACCAGCGCTACCGACTCCATCTCGGTGCGGCGCCCCGCCCCGCCTCTCACGCTTTATTGGCGCGACGCGTGGCCCCGCCCCCTCCCCCCCCCCACCCCTTCTCCCGGCAGCGCGGGAAAAAGCCACGCGCGCCCCCGGAGCGCGCCCCCTACAGCTCCACGTGCACGCCGCTGTACGCTTTGTCCACGGTCCACTCTCCCGGCGCTCCGGCCGCGCTCCCCGCGTAGCGCTCCATCTCCTGCTGGAAGCGCTGCTGCCGCCGGCGATTGGGGTCCACGTTGATCCAGTTGTTGGCGATCCACTTGGTGCCCCGCGTGACCAGGCAGCCCCCGTGCAGGGCGAAGTCGTCCAGCTCCCCCACCCAACCTGCGGGACAAAGCCAGGGTCACTGCCTGCAAACGCTGGCGCCCCGTTTTAACGCGGGAGCTTCTCATGAGGGCCCCTCCTGACACCCCGCGCCCTCGCTGAGCACAGGGCTTCCCTGGTTGCTCCCTGGCATTTCACAGCACGGCTGCCCTTTGCCTCAGCTTTTCCCCCAAGGAGAGGGTGGAAGCCAGAGGTTCGAGGCCGTACATCATGTGTCACCAGTTCCAACCCTTTATAGAGATCTCAGCTTTTCTGTGACAGATTTCAGCAGCTTTTTTCCATCTGGGAAGGATTCGGTCGTTAAAACACGACGTGGCTCCTCTGACAGAGGCCTCGCGACCTCCTCTGCAGATTTGCTCAAGATGGAAACTCTCGGGCTCCTCCCAGGAGACCCCGCATACCTTCACCAGCCCAGAGGGCCGAAGCTAATGCCCAGCCCGGCTGCCAGGGAAAACCACGCAGCGCTCTGTGAGAAGCGCAGCCCCGAGGACGTCTGTCACAGAGCTGCAGCCGCCCCACAGCGCGGCCCCAGCCCCACGCGGGGCACGGCACAGAGCTTGTGGCCGTGCTTTTGTCTGCCTCCCCTCCCCAGCCCTGTGGGCAACACCACATCAGTGGAGCGTTTTGAATTGCGGCCCAAGCTCCAGCAGGACTTTCAGCTCGCACAGCGGGGCGGAAGGCAGCCGGCGATGGCTCGGTGCAGCCGAGGGCTCTGTTTGCTGGCTAGTCCTGTCCCCCAAAGACACCAGGAGCCACCGACCCGCTGCCTACAAACAAAGGACTCTGAGAGCCAGGAAGCTCCCGGGCAGCTGGTGACAGGGAGGCTCTGCAGATCCCACTACCAGGCAGCTACCCCCTTAGGGTCTCTTCCGAGCCACAGAACCCCTGGAAGATGGCTGTCACCTCCTGCAGTCCTAGCAGAACTCGGCCTGGAGCCGTACCTTCTCCATCCGACAAGTAGTTGTACCAGAAGACAGCGGTGCCTTGCTGAGGTGTCACTCGCAGATTGCCCTTGTCGCAGTTTTTCCGAGTATCTCGCAGGTCAACGTCGTTCTGGATCAAAGACTGACCAAAACCAACAACAACAAACGCACAGAAGGTGTCGGAAATGGGGCTGGAACAAAGCGCGGGGGCTGTGCTGTGCTGCCAGTGTCCTCCTGCCCTGTGATGAGTGCCCACTGCCCCTTCAAGCATCACCAGACAGCACGCCTTCAGTTATCTTAGTCTGAAGAAAACTGCCCAGATTAAAGCAAGCAGAACCTGCGCCAGGGCAGCAAGGTCCAAAGGCTGCCCCTCGTGCATCCAAGTGGGGAATGGACAAAGCCCTGCACCTCTTCCCTCGGCCTCTAGGTGAAATCACCCTACGCAGAGCTCAGCCTTCCCACCTCCCCACACCTCACACACCAAACTCCTTCTGCAGCAAATACAGTCACAGTGACTCCCAGAACCCCTGCGCAGGACAGAGCCACTCACCATCTCTTCATACGTCCTGTTGTCAGCTATAGGAAAGACGGTTTCTCCTCCACCCGTCACATTGTTCAGGTAGAACAGCACAGTCACATACCTGCAGGACAGGACAGAGCAGCTGTCAGGGGACACAGCTGGAGCAGGAGGAGCTGCACGGGGCTGCCCATCCCCTGTGTGTACAGCGCTCCTCCAAGACAGCATGAGACACGCAGTTCACGTCATTTTTTTCCAAAGGCAGCAGGGTGTGGCACCGAAGCAGCCCCTACCGGCACGAGGTCTCGAAGGGAGCGCTTTCATTGGCGACCAGCTTGGTGTGGCTGCAGGCAGTCTCGGGGAAGACGGGGCCACTGTCCATGTGGGCATGGTAGTGGCCCCCCTGGTCGTAGCGCACGACCTGCAGGGGCTCACTGTGCTCCACAATCTCTGGGGGCAAGCGGGTCAGGCGCATCACCCTGGGGAGAGAGCACAGCAGGTGAGGAGAGGACAACTTCACCAGGACAGCCGCTGCTCCCAAGCACCGAACACATCCAGAGAAAGAGAACCCCCTTCCCCAAAAGACCGGAGAGACGGATGGGCTGCAGCAAGCATGCCAAGAGATAACTAGGTTCCTTACAGATCTGTCAGACCATCAGCATCAGCTCAGAAACTCCTCGTCAAGGTTAATAAAAAACAAACACGAAGGGCGCCTCTCCAGCAGGACTGCTCTCATGAAGACCTTGCTTGCTCAGAAAGATCCCTCCTGTGTGTGTCCCTGGAGCCTTCACGTGCCATCTCAGTGCTTCTCTGGACTCCTGCACACCAGCTACAGACCTCGGGGACAGTTAGCAAAGCACAGGGCCCCTGCTGAGAGTGAATGAGAGACTAGCTCTAGGGACATTCTCATCACCTAACACGCCTTTCCCTGTTGCCTTTCAACAGCCTCCCCCCAGGGGAGAGGGGCACAGAGGGCTCTGGGATTTTTCCACTGCTACACCTGAGCTCATCCCCAAGGCAAGCAGGTACCTCTCGAGACCTGCCAAAGGATACTCAGAGCTTTGGGAACTCCAAGCGGTGAAGCCCAAGGGGAACACGGCACCAAGGCAGGGCAGCACTGCTCCTCCAGGCCCCACAAGATCCCAGTGGGGATTAGAGCCTCCTTCAGCACCACGCCTCCAGGTCCGCAGGGGCTTTCTAACGCTGGCAGATCGAAGAGCATAAATGCAATGTGCCGATGCCTGTGTGCGCCAGCGAGCTGGCACAGAGAAAGTGGCAGCCACAGTCTGCTCTAATTAAGGCAATATGCGACCCCATTCTCCCTCTGGAATGTGCTGAAGAAAAGGAGCGGCCAGCAGCCGTTTTCCAGCCTCGGGACAGATTTTCCCCACCCATGTCCTGGGTGAGGACCAGCACCACAAGAACGAGGAGTCTCCAGCCAATTATCTGAAACTCACCACGGCTAAGCCATTTGGCCTGCGAGCTGGGTTAACTCTTCCCAGTACCAAAACCGAGGGGAAGGGAACGACAGGAGGTTCTCCCATCTGCCAGGACAGGCCCCGCGGTCACGCGCTCCCATGACCGAACTACCTTGGTGTGCCTGAGATAAAGTCGTGCTTACGGTGAAGTTAGCTCTGAACAGCTACGACAGATCTCGGTGAAATGCATGAGTAACCCGAGCAAATGACGGTAACTACTGGCACCCAGACAGGGTTGGAAATGGGCAGTTTCTCCCAGTAAGCTCGTTTACTAATTAGAATTAATCATTTCATATAGCGCCAAGTCTTCTTGGTTTTATAGGGCTGCTCCCAAAAGTGAACGGCCACGCTGAAAGGTTTGATCTTTCTTTTTCCTTTTCCGGGGGACAATACAAATCCTTGTTCTAACAAAAACCTCCTCTCCCCATTTCACGACTGCGTGCTCACTGCTCCTCATACTCCAGGCTTCCAAGCCATTAGGAGGTGTGGATATTGGCATGCCTGCACCCACACCTCCTGGCACAGGTGGCCCACGTGCCCGCACCCCCTCAGCCCTCACCTCTGCCGTATGGCTCTCATGACCTGGTGTGCGCCCTCGCCCTGGTACAGCCACGTGTGCTGGCTGTTCCGCACCGCGTCGCTCGTCTTCACTTTCTGGCTCCCTATGTACTTGTGGAAATCACGGATGTTCAGCCTCTTGAACTCCTCCAAGCTCAGCACCCCTGTGGGAAGAGAGCAGGAGCAGGCTGACCTGGGCACCCCACGTGCAGGAGATGGTAGAGAACCTTCAGCTGCAGCGCCAGGTCAGGACCAGAACAGGCAGAACACGATTCACTTGCTGCTTACATATTTCAATGGACATGTCTAGGAGCAGAGGGGGATACCCCAGGCCACCTTTCCCACAAGACCTTGAAGGGTAACACACTGCTGTCTGCAGACAGAGGGAAGGCCCAGCCACCAGGGTCAGCCCAGGGCAGCTCCTCAGGTGCCGGTCATCGTCAGCAAATCACCCACGTCATTACTTCTCATGCCCTGCTCACATCTCCCAGTCCCCACTTCCCCTTATTTGAAGCGGTCTCCGATAACACGGTGCCACATCCAGGTCGTGACCTGGTCCCTCAGTGGCACGCACCAGTGTGACAATGGAGGAAAGCAGCACTCTGGAAGCAGGGTCCTGCCAAAAGCACTTCAGCAGGACTTTTCATTTGTAACCATCCGGAACAGTGGAAAAGCCATTGGCAGCTCAGTCATACGCTCCCAGCCCTGCCAAAAACGCCACCAGCGCGGCGGCTCGGGGTGCCCTCCGGATATTTCAGCATTCACATGAATACTGCTTCATCTCTGAAGCAGCTCCTCTCTGGCAATCTCAATGCCAGGTCACTGGAAGAGAGCATGCACAGCCTGTGCGCTCACTTAATTTGATTAGGAAATGGTGAGTTGCTTAATTGAGGACGCACTAATTAGAGCAGCAAAGGTTAGAGTGCACGTCCAGGCCAGAGGGAGACCAGGGGAAGGGGGGGGAAGAGAGGGCAGAAGTGGCTAACTGCAATACAGAGAACGGGGCAATGGCAGAGATGGGGTCAGCACCAAAAGCTGACTGAGACCACCCCACGTCCACCGATGCTGCACTCCCGTGCCAGCAAAGCAGGACTCTCAGACAGCTGAGAGTCCCTCTGAAAGCAGGAGGGAGCACTTTAAAAGCTGCAGCCCACACGATGAGAGCCACGTGGTCAGAGCCAGAGCAGCCTCTGAGCTCTAAAGCTCTGATATTTTCCTTGGAAGAACACCTGGTGCGCCAGGCCTGGGCAGGGATGTGGCTTTTGCTCCTCCCTGCGTGGCTGTGTGCAGTGCCCCGTGCTGTGGAGCTGCTCTTACCGTTCCCATCAGGATCAGCCTTGACTGCAGTGTACATCTCTCGGATGTTTTCGGGGGTCATCCACCTGCCGTTCCCAAGGCGGGTGTGGGTCAGCACCTGAAATTCAGGAGCAGATTAACACAGGGCACTGGTTTCCAGTACTAATTTCTGGCTTGAGGCCTGGCCAACTCTCCTCTGCAGAGCATCAGTCAGCCAGGCGTCAGCATATTTCTGCACGCAGATTTGAGTGGAGATCATCTGACAGCCATGCTGCGTGGCTGATCTGCACTTTCATTTCCAGTTTAGGTGGTGGCAAATGACTGCTGAAGCTCAGTTAAGTAATCCTCAGGCGGAGGAGGCACAGCTCTCAGCAAGTTCTGACCTCCAGCGGAGCACCTGGGAAGCGACATCCTTCTACCTACCCTACAAGGACACTGAAGAGCCGTGGGCAAAGTGCTCCTTATCCCCCTCCCAGGTTTGTCACTGTGATTCTGAAGCCCTGTCAGCTGCAGGAAGGCACAGCCAGCTCTGCTGCACAAACTCAGCGTGCTGGGACACCCACAAGAAGAAATGCGCTCTACCTCTTTGAGCTGCAGCTGCCCATCCTGATTGTGATCCAGCAGATTGAAGAAGTCCACCTGGCTGATTTCTATCATTTCCATGGCTTCCTCATAGTCATCTGTCGGTAGGATCTGGCTCTTCTGCAGCCCCTTCAGCTGTGCCAGATGGATGATGAGTTTGCACTCCTCCTCTGTCAGGAAGTCCGGAATTTCTGCAGGAAAATGTGCACAGTAACAGAGACTGAGGAACAGTTCCATTAGGACAAATACTAATGGCAGGTCACTGAAAAGAGAGAAAAACAGGGAAATTTAGAAACTTCCTACCAAGTCAGGGGGGTGGGACAGTCAAATGTATGTACCCTTCTACCTGAATAGCTCCACAACAGCACACATCTCACACCTGAGCTGCAGGAGATGGGTGTTTTTAAAGCAGCCATTCCTCAGTGTTTGGACCCTGGGGTCAAGCCCCTTATTTTCTTGCAGAACACCACAATGGACAAAGGAGTGAACAAACACGGGCATATCACTGCATTTTATCACTTCAAAGGTTCCGTGTGGATCACAGTCTGGAACTGCTGTTTTACAGGAAGGAAGGCCAGAAGTCTTTACAGGGGAAGCAGGGATGGCCATGGTTTCAGGCTCCCTTGCCCCGCAGCGGAGCAGGCAGCACCTAGCAAACAACCAAAACCCTTCTGGGGGAACCTAGCACACTGCTCTATTGTGAAACTCAAACAGCAAGGAGACAGCTTCCTGACTTATTCCCATTTATCCCCTTGAATGAAGGGGGGAGAAGTACAGCCATCAGAGCAGGACAGCCCTAAGTGAACTGGGCTAGATTAGATGATCTTAAAAGTCTTCTCCAATCTTAATGATTCCGTAAGTGCTTTGAAACACAAAGTCCAGCTCTCTAAACTGCAGCCCTGCAGGTGTGTGCTGAGGACACATCACATCCCAGCTGCAGCAGCAATCCCTCAAAGGGGGAAAGAAAAAATAAAAGTTAATTACTTCCACGACCTTAAATCAACCCTATCAGCTCTGACTGTCAATAAGCAGTTGGCCTCTAAGTGCATACCACAAGTGCCCTGTAGAAAATGCGATGCTCCTGGGAAGCCCCGGGGACACAATGCAGCTGGCTGTATCCCTCTGAGGACACGATTTCTGCCACCAGCAGAACAGTGTCCTCGTAACAGAGGGGGCTTTGGGGCCAGAGCTTCCGCTGTCCCAAGCGTCACGGCCTCACACCAGGTCAGAGCCAAACGTACCCGCTGGCAAGCAACGGTCCCAGGATCTCCAGTTCCTCAAACTGGGCTCAAATAATGACGGCTTCTGGAATCTTAATTACGTGCTGGAGGAAAGACAATCCCTCTCTTCAGTGGTGGTAATGGGATTTTGTAACGAGGTAGAGATTGCATTAGCAGGAAGCGCTTTCCGCCAGGCAGGTTGCAAGGTGAGAGGCTCTCCAGCTAAGAGCACGCAATCCACAGTGCAAACAGCCTTCCTCCCCAGCTGCAAATTGGTTCCTTGTGCCCGCTGCTCTCCCAAACAGTTAACTTGGGGCTGTGAGACCATCCTATCTCTCTGCCCGCTCAACAATGGGTCCAGCTAAACAAATGCCTCCTAATTGACTTTGAGCAACACTTGATTGCTTTCAGAAAGAAAAAAAAAAAAACAAAAGAGAGGAAAACATCGGGGTTTATGAAATAATGACTAATCCTGGAGCAAGAGAAAGGGGCTGGGCTGGAGCGCTGGTGTCAAACAGAGCCCCAAGACACAGGGCCAAGGCATTCACCCCTCCCCAGCTGCCCTCATTTCCACACCTGCTGATCTAAGCCAAACCCCTGCTAAAATCCAAACAATCGGGGCCGCTGGCAAACGAAAATTGGAGCATTGTCTTCCCCAAGAGGGCTCTGAAAGGGCCGCACTTAATGAGGATGGATTGCCACGGAGGTGGCTCGCAGGCTATAAAAGGCGTCCTGCAGGCTGGAGCAGCTCAGTCCGGGTGCGTCGCGAGCCCGCTCCGAGCACCATGAGGGCTGTGAGCACAGGGAAGGCCTCCTGCAGGCGGGGAGCCCCGTGGCTGCCAGGCCTGCTGCTGCGGCTGCTGCTGTGGGGCTGCCCGGGGGGGAGGGCCAGCTACCTGCGGCGCTCCTCCAGCTGCACGGCCATCCCGCGCAGCATGGCCCTGTGCTACGACATCGGCTACTCGGAGATGAGGATCCCCAACCTGCTGGAGCACGAGACCATGCCGGAGGTGATCCAGCAGTCCTCCAGCTGGCTGCCCTTGCTGGCCAGGGAGTGCCATCCCGACGCCAGGATCTTCCTCTGCTCCCTCTTCGCGCCCATCTGCTTGGACAGGTAAGCGTTTGTTCGAGCCCTTTCCGCACCGCTCCCCAGCAGCGCGATGGCATTCTCCTCCTGAGGGAAAGCGCGGTCTGATCACACGGCCACTTTCGGGCGGCACAGAGGGACACGGGATTACCCAGCAGGGACTCTCCCCACTTCTGAGAGAGAACAGAATTCCTTCCCAATGTCCAAAACAGCCTTTTGTTGCTCGTTTCCCTGCTCCCCCCCCAGGCTCATCTACCCCTGCCGCAGCCTGTGTGAGGCCGTCAAGAGGAGCTGCGCGCCCGTCATGGCTTGTTACGGCTATCCCTGGCCCGAAATCCTCAACTGCAACAAGTTCCCTGCAGACCACGAGCTGTGCATCGCTGCCGTCTCCACGGACGAAAGTTCCTCCAGCAGGAGAAGTAAGGGCTTTTTCTCATGTGTTTTCCCATGTGTAGTGCTGAAGGCTCCCAGGGATGAGCCTATGTCTTGTCTGAGTTCATAGAATGACTCGGCTTGGAAGGGTCCTCAAGGATCACCAAGATCCAGCCCAGCTCCTAGCACTTCTGGCTTTAAGCTGCATTTAAAAAGAAAGGGGGAAATTCTAGTTTTTCCCTATGGGAGCTGCACTGTGACTAGCAAAGGAGCGTAACATGGGCTGAAGCTTGTTCCCTCAGCTCTGTTCATCACTACCTGGGTGCCCTCAGACAGTGGGCTTGGGGCAGGGGGGGAAATCTAACAGTGCGCCTGTCCAGGAGGGGAGCGTCTGTTAAGCAGTGTCACTGCTGACCGTGCAGCAACGAGCACAGCCTACACAAAGCACAGCGAGCAGTGCCTGTCCCACCACGGGACGGGGAGCTCCACATTCCTATCCCGGGGCTGGATAGCTCAGGAGGAAGCACCATTTCGAAACTGCAAGCCACCACTCGCCGATGTCAAAACCGTATGACGCCTTTCCCAGCAATGGGCGTTCTAACCAGATTTCTGTTGCAGCAGTGCCTCGAGCCAGCTGCAAGGACTGCGAGCTGGAAGAGGCCAGCACTGCCAGAGAGATCCTGGACAACCTCTGTGCCAACGATTTCAGTGAGTACACCCACCTGCCCTCTCAGCAGCCGGCACAGCTCCAGCAGCAAAGAACAGCTCGGCCATAAGAACTGACACGGAGGAATCACGGCTTTTATAAGCAGATTCCAGAGATGATCAGCCCTCAGTGTACCTGCTAAGTAACAGGACTTGCTGCTTGTGCCACTGCTCCTTTGGGGCACCCTGCCCATGCTACAGTGCTGCTGTGCCCTCTGCACTCACAAGGAAAGCAGGGTGAAGAGAACAGTGCTCAGTGCTGGAAGCGCTCAGCTGAGCTGAGAGCTTTTCCATGAGCACTGCAGTTGCATGGGCTAGGATGGATGCGTGCAGCACGAAAGCTCACGTTGGCTGTGTGCTTAAGGTGCCAAAAGCTGTGATGTGTAAGCAGAACTAACAGCTCTCTTTCCCTCTCCAGCAGTGAAAATCCGAATCCTCAGGAAGAACACGACCACAACCGTCTCCGACTTCGACCTGGATCCCTCCAGGGTGGAGGTGCTGAAGCACGGCCCGCTCCTCAGAACCGAAATCCCAGGCAGGCTGCAGCAGTGGCTGGACATAGACGCTACCTGCGCCCACAACATCATGAGAGGCACTCACGCGGGGGTCTTCGTCATCAGCGGAGAAGTGCAGAGCGACAAAGTGGTGGTGAACAAGGCCTACGCCTGGCAGAAGAAGAACAGGAACCTGCACCAGGCGGTGCGGAGATGGAAACATCACCGCTGCCCCGAGCAGCCCGGCAGGAAGGTGTGAGACCTCAATCCTAACACCAAGAAACGGCTCCCTTCCCTACGGCTAGAAAACTCCTTTCCCTGGCAGTTGGTGTTTCGGAGATGTACACTCAGTATTTTTAGGTGAATCAAAGCAGTCATAGTCAGCAGGTAGACTGACTTTTAATCACTAAAACCCTTTTCCTGAGACAGAGCTTAGGGATGCAGACTTAACATATTCCTCTGGCAAGGTCCTGCAAATCCAGGACTTACGGTGGACGGCTTTGTGCAGCATCAGTGACTTGAAATCCTCAGGCGAGCACAGACTAGAAGAGACCCTTAATATCATGGGCATCTGCACAGGTGAAAGGCACACAGCACACAGCTGAGGATTTCTGCTTAACCGGGGATGACTGCTTTTTTACCTTATGGAACTCAGTTTGGGTCAGAGCATTCTGCTAACTGTAACATCCGAAGATATCCCCAGAGCCCTGAGAGAGGTGGCAACCACAGGGAACTCCCTGCAGAGCACTCTCACCCAGATACATACTGACCACAGTTACTCCCAGAAGTGAACACAGCCACAGCTCTACACGAGCAGAAAGCAGAAAACAGCAAACCCCCAAGTGAGAAAACGAGTTGGATTTCTACTGTCTAACAAAGCATGGAAAGTTTTCTACACTGGATTAAACTTGAGAATGAAATCAAAAGGAAAAAAATGAAAATAAAAAGAACCCACACAGCTCTGGGGATAAATATGTTCTTCGCTGTGCACACAGCCTGCAGCCTCAGTTGTGGAGAGAACCGTCTGCTTTGATGGAGACACATTGCCTCCCTGTGCTCGTAAAGCACACCAACAACCCAGCCAAGACTGTCTCTTCAGATTTAATGCGGGCTGCGATTAGCGCTCGCACTGCAATTCAGCTGCGCTCTAACATTTGTGCAGCGATTGCTTCTATTTCCCTGAGGCTCAGAAGAAAAACACAGTGAGATTTCCTCTTTTTATTCCTCCCCGCTGCCTCGTCTCGCACGCTGCCGCCCGACCCGCGGGGCCTGCTGCCAGGTGGGCCCCGCGACGGCAGCATCCTCGGAACAGACTGCGTTTTGAAAACATAACAAGTAAAAGCTCTGAAGGTTGAAAAAGGCTTTGTCTGATATTTGTTTTCCATTAATGGGATTATTTGATTACTAGTGTTTCCCAACTAAGAAGCGCACAGATGGTCTGACTTACAAGCTTAGAAGTGATGTCTCATAACCAGAGGGGGGGAAAAGAAAATAATAAAATAGGGCGGGGACTTTTCCAGAGCTCCGTGAAATGCACTCGGGTACGATGCGGACGACTTACACGCACTTACAAAACCAAACGGCGTGCTCCCCTGCGGTGCCCAGCCCACGGCCCAAAGCACAGTGCTCCCATTAAGCCGTCAGCCGGCCGCCCCACACCGCCCTGCTTCGCTGAAAGCAAAGATCACAGCGCAGCCACTTCTCCCTGCACGGGCTCTTGCGTGCCTCAGCACTCCTTGTTAACAGAAACCCCCTCCAGGGCTTCAGGAGCTCCGCTAGCAGCTCCTGGTTTTGTCTAACAGCACCCCGTTACACGCACACCTCCACCAATTTAAACAACAGAGACGCAGTAATTAGATTTTAAAGCAGTTAATTTAGGTCGGCGCTGTTTGCGCAGATAGAGAGGTCTCCGGAATTCTTTTTGAGTCACAGCTGGCTCCCAGCAGGTCCATCTGGGAGATAAGAGCTGTCCTGTGAGTCGACGTTGCTAAATTAGGACTTCTCTATCAGAGGATAAAGGAGAGCAGCATGGGTGGGATCTGAAACGCTGCCCCAGAAGCTGACAGAGGTGCCCGAGCCATACCGGGGGCTGCGGGACCACTGCCACCTATGGGTGCCCTCCTGGAGGCCAACGTCAGCCCAGCAGGGCAGGACCGGGGGGTCAGAGAAGGTGGCAACAGGAGCAGGAAAACTGCTGCCCAGTGCGTGCCACGGGTCTGGTCAGCTCGAGCACCACACCTGTGCGCCAGCTCCATGGATGCCTGATGGAGAACCTGCTAGAAACGAGCCACGAGCATTGCAGATGTAGAAATGACAGAACAGCTCCGTGTATTTCTCGCAGGTAATTACTGCATTAATGGAATTTAATTGCAAGGAAGCGCTCTGACCCGTGGCCAGGTTTTTAGTCTGCGTAATGGGTTCTGAACGAGGGCAAAGCTCCGGTATTGGCAAAGCATCTCCAGTCCCTCAGCATCAGCAGCTCAGAGCCAACAGGTCCGCTCCGCCTCTGCAGCAATAGCAACTTCGCCACCAAATGAACCGGGCTGTTCCCAGCGGAGTTCCTCCGGGCAGGGGCTTCAGAAAGCCCGGGGAGAATCACAGCATCCCGGGGAAGGCCGCACATCACCGGAGAGGGGAGCAGAGCGAACCCAGAGGCGGGCACGGGATGGTGCGCCCCGGGCTGCCCCGCTCAGCACCGCGGTCTCCCCGGGGCCCCGCGCACGTTAGGGACGCCGCCGCCGATCGCCCCCTCCCCGCTCCCCGCCGCGGGCACTCACCGAAGAGCAGCGGTTTGAGGCTGAGGGTGCGCGCGGCGCGGGTCCGGCCGGGCCCCAGCTCCACCCGCTGCGTGTGGCCCACCTGCGGGGAGAGCGGCGGTGAGCGGGGGCCCGCCCGGCCCCGAGCCCCCGCGGCCGGCCCCGCGGCCTTGCCTTGATGCCCTCGAGGCGCGGCAGGGCGCGGGCGGGCGGCGGAGGAGGCGGCGGAGGAGCGGAGGAGGCGGAGGCGGGGGGGCCGCCGCCGGCGTCGCCGGCGCTGAGGTGGACGAAGAGCAGCAGCCCCAGCACGTTGAGGACGTAGAGGTGAGCGAACACCATGAGCACGAGGAAGTAGGGCCGGGAGCACACGGGCCGCGGGCGGCCTCCGGGCGGGCCGGGCAGCGGGGGGCTCTCCGCCCGCGCCGCCGCCGCCGCCGCCGCCGCCATCGCGCCCCGGCCCGCCAGGCCCCGCGCGTCACCACGGCAACCGCGCGGCGTGTGACGTCATCGCGTCGTGCGGAGGGGGCGTGGCCGCCGCGGGCGTGGCGGGAAAGGGGCACGTGCGGCGCGCGGCGTCCCCCGCCCCAAGGAAGAGCCGGGACAGCACCGGAGTTAGAAAGTCACCATTTATTGCAAATACACCGAGGGCGCGCGTCTGGCAGGCGGCTCCCACGCGGGTTCCGCCGCCTCTGCCCCTATCCGGTGCCTGCGAAGAGAAGCGAGGAGGAAACGCAGCCCTCCTGCGGCGTGCTGGGGTACACGGCAGCAGAATCTCCACCGGAGTGGGGCGAGGGAAGGAACTCCCAGCACGAGTGCCTCATTTAAAAATAAAGTTCTATTTTTCACCTGCTTAAAAAGTCTTAAAATTTCAGAGTGCAAGGCTATAGTACAGAAACCTCCTGCCGCGCCGGCCCCGCGTGTGGGCAGAGCAGCAGTCATGCAGTTTATGTTAGCAGTAAAAAAATTCTTTTGTTACAGTCTGGGAAGGCTGAGGACCGTCAGAGGTGAGGCAGCCCACACACTGACACGAGCAAGGCTGAAATCAAGATGCACGGATGGAGAGGTGGCGGGGGGACGGGGAGAGAAAAACGCAAAAAGAAAAAGAATAGAGCAAACATTCCGTATGCGTAGCAGCAATGCATCAACGGGAACAATTTGTACCTCAGAGCGAACGGCTCCTGAGCCACTAAGCACCTGTGGTCGCATCATGCTGACTTGAACAGGGCTGTGCATCTGTTAGAGGGGGACAGCACCGAGCCTTGCCTTTTGATATTGCAACTCCTGTTCTCCTTCCTGTTGTGGCCTTTCAAGCAGTGTCACTTTATACGATGAGCCAATGCTCCCTGTGCTCCACAGGTTCTGTCCTGGAGTTTACAGATCTGCACGGCATCAATGCAGCAGTCACTCTGCCTGGGCTGCAACACCAACTAAGCCCTGCTGCTCTCCCAGGGAGCGTGGAAATGGGATTTGTGCGTGCAAACCAGGACAAGCAGCACCCTAAGAAAGGGTGTGATCTGCTTTGTTTTAAAGCAGACAGAACTGCCGATTTCAGAAAATCTGAAAGAATGAGGGGGAACTCAGTGCAACACGTAGTACTGCTCCTCAGCCAAGCATCTCGGCGGTCTGTTCTGCACATTTGGCCACACAGCCCGGTTTCTCTGCAAACAAGGATTCATGGCAAAGCATTTTGTGGGGGCAATGGGGAGGGAGGGAGGGAGAGAGGCAAAGAGGAGGTGGAGAAAGACAAAAACCCTTTCTAGCGTAGCTCAAAGCCTGACAATTATGTAACAAAAGTGAGAGCTCTTTGGGATTAGGAAACACCAAGTATCTGTTCTGCGGAGGGACTGTGCATTATGCTAGTTACATTTAGACAACAAGAACACCAGCTGTTATCCTAGATTAGTACTTCACATGGTAAAACCTTCAAAGAACAGTTTAAGCATTAGTTGAACAAACTGCAAACTGCTGGCTCTCAGCAAGCTCTCCCCTGAGCTATGGCCAGTGTGCCCAAATTCTGACAAGTATTTAGGAGGAGGAGAGGAAAGGCAGATTTGACCAATCTCTGGAATATATTCTGAGCAGGGCACAAAGATGCTGCTGCTGGGAGCAGAGGAGGGAATGAATTCAGGAGGCAATGGCTGAAGCAAGGACATATCTAGTGTGATGGCTCCAGCCTAGACAGGAGCCAAAATAGCCCAGAGCAGAAACATAAGGAGCCACGGGTGCAGAGACCTCGTACAGCTGCTGCTTCTATTCCCATCCCTGCTCCACCACCAGCAGCTTTCTGGCAGCACATTCCTCAGGACACATCCTACAGCAGGAAAGGAAGGGAGGGAGGAAACAGCAGGCCTCTCCATTTGAAAATTTCCACTGCGAGCAAGCGTGGCCACAGGGTTAGCTTCAATGGCAGCTATTCTTTTAAACCTCTTGTTCAAACCCATCTCCCCAGTTACACATGCTGCAAAAACTTGGCTCACACATCTCAGGTACATGAAAAAGGCTCCAACAGCAGTTAGCTTGTTTTGACATGCAGGAATTTAGTACTTCTTCCCCTTCAGTTTAATCTTTGTCAAGTGAAATTGAATAAAAACAATATAGAGTATACAGGGACACACCAAAGGTTACGCTTCCATGTACAGCATGGAAGAGAATCCCATGAGTCCCCCACAGAAGTGATTTCCTCAAATCAGACACTCCAGCTTCACCTTGGCTGGCTGTGTGCAGCGTGTTCCTGGTGCAGGTGACATACATGCTTGTGAAACCTTACCACGGGGCCTGCTTCCTATGGCAAACAGGCAAGCATTGGCATTTAAGTAACCTTTTTCATGTTAACCCCTACTAAGATGAACTACTTTTCATATTTTTATTTTAGTGTATATTTTACATTAGAAAAAAGAACGTTAATAGAAAAGCTCCACATGCTCCTAACAATCAGTTTTCTGTTAAGTTCCCACCAGTACTGATACTAATATACAAATAAATTAATTTTGCAAGTTAATTTTCTGCCTGGCTTGGTGCAGGCTCTGCACAAACAGTGCATCTGTATTCTAGTGCCTGTCCAGCACGTACCAGGGAGTGTGTTGTACATAATATTTGCTCCTCATAAAGTAGTGGAGTTCAGTTTCACAACAATTAACAGGATCAAATTTTGTCAACCATGTCACCCGCCAGGCACAAATATTCTTTACCAGGTTGCATGGCACTGTTATGACATGGATTGTTTCACTCTGCAAAAGCCCCAAGCCTTGATTAACATCTGTATGCTACTATTCCCTCATCACTCACTTTGGCAATACAACACCCTCCCCACAAAAACAAGGAAAGCGAAAAAAAAAAGTCTATATGGAAGACCTAAAATTTATCAAATGCAGAACCTGACCTGACTTAGTAATAACCTGGTCTCTCCCCTACAATTCCTCTGCTCGTTTTTCTTTGCGTAGCAAGATTTTGCACAGCTGATATTCAAGAAGAGATGTCACATGTAATCAGCCTAAATCACAGCCACTGCTGGCACTGCCAGATCAGGCACAGCAGCAGCCACTCTTAGCACCAGCCATTCTCCTCATGCAATGCCAATGCTACAATGTCCTGGCTAAAGGAGCATCAGGATATCTAGATGAATTATTCTGTAACCTCCTTCAGTGCCTAGGAGGATTTCTGGGTCAGAGGAAGGAAGGAGGGGAGAGGGAAAAGCCCATTAAATTTACAAGCAGATTAAGGAAAAACACTCCACTGCCAATTTATTTTTAAAAAGGGTTGTGTGTTATTCTAAGGTTTGTCTGTATAATTGTACAACCGTTGAAAATTACATAAATTGTATTGATCTAATACTATTAACAGCCATTCAGAGAAAAACTCCCTCCCCTTCTGAAACCACTGAGGGCAGGAGGGAAATGTCCCAGGAAATATGCCAATCTGAACTCTGGCCTCTAGCATGGCAGAAACAAACAGAAAGATAAGAGAACAAACTGGACTAAGATGTGATGTTTGCATGTGTCTGACTTGCAAGGGGAGGGGTGGCTCTGTCCTTGGCCGTGTTCTCCCAGAGGCAGTGCCTGCTTATCCTGGTGAAGCTGCCATCACTTCACTTGCTGCTCTCACCCCTGCACTTTGTCATTTTCTCCTGTTTTATGTGTCATGGAAGTCTTTCAGCAGGGTCCTCCGTCTCTGCTCTGCTATGTGCATCTGATTCTCTAAGTCCTGGTAAAACAGAAGGCAGAAACAGTTAGTGTGAGATTCCCCAGAGATGAGTTATTTTTTTTTTTCCTCAGGGGCTTGAATAACCCAAGAAGTCCCAAGAAGAACATTTTGAATCACAAGACTGAAGACCTCATTCCTTTTAACATGGGCTCACTCTGCAGTTACCTGGCTCTTGCTTTAGCTACAAAGCTATACACTTCAGGAACCTACACTTAACCAGAGGTTTATGGGCAGCTTCCTCCAAAGCTTTGTGGTTCTGTTTCCAGCCCTCCCTCCTGTCCCAAGAAGTAATGAGCAACCCATTTCTACAACATCCATCAGCAAGAGGAAGGAAGGTGAGATTCTGGATGTAGTATTTCAGTACCCTCACTTAACTGCCTTAGCTCTCCACAGAGGTGTTAAGCCTGACATTAACAAAATCTGGCCAGCAGGCTCAAGCAAGCAGAACACTCACCCCTCTGTCATAGCTGTCTGCTCGCTCCACCTTCCATGAGAGATTTTCAATTTCAGCTTCCAGCTGGGCCTGCTGGTATTCAAACTGAAAGCAGCAAAATCAGAGAGCATCAAGAAACTAGCTTAGTGGAAGAGCTTTGTTCTACCAGCTACAGCTACACTTGAGGAACAAACACACATGTTCTGCTGACAGCAGTGCTGAAGAGCAGGTTTGTATCTCCTTCCTATCCATCTTTGGCTACACACTCCTTGGAGGAGGTTCCTGGTGTGAACACTCCCCAGCCTGCATCATTCAAAGTTAATCACATTAGTCCAGAAACATTGAAAGTGACAAATATCTACTAAACTCAGCTCACTTTGCCAAAAAGCAGGTCAGGAAATGCTCTTGTGAGCAGCTCTGCAGGCAGAGCTGAGGGACTGCAAACCACTGCTGGGAGCAGTAACTTGTTCCACCAGCACAGTCGGACAGAGAAGAAAATGTGGCAAAAACTTGAGAGAATAAACGTGCTCTGAGTCAAAGAATCAACGTATTCAGTGAATTCAGGACTACTTTTTGACATATCCAGCCAGTAGAAAGTTCCAAGTCACAAGAAATTTGCAGTAGGAATCAAAAGCAAAGCTACACATCAATTCCAGGCTGGAAAATCTATGCTCCAGCAGCAATTCATGGGAAATATGATTCTACAACACTGTGACAGTCTTACCAAGGAACAAACACACATTTTCCAGCTTCAAAACTTTTAAAGTGCTTATTAGTTAAAATGCAGTGCTGCCAAGGGAAAGTAACAATTGAGCAGATGGTCAATTTGAAGCAAAGAGGAAAGGTGCAAAAGCACCTTACCTTTCAGACACACAAGCTCTGGAATTGAGTAGGGCTGCTTGGCTATTCATTCAGCCCAGCACGCTGCCAGTTAAACACTCCCAGAAAAACTGTAAGTGAAATAAGAGCAAAACAATTTACCAGTTTCTTTCTGGGGCCAGACTCCATGTAGTAGGCATATGGATATGTGTACTGCAGAGTGTAACGACACTGTTGGGGTTTGGAGAGAGATAAAAGAAGAGTTTCAGACTTTGAAGTCAGCACAGTCAGTTGTAGAAGCAACTATCTTTTGGCAAGGATGACTAGACACTTCATGGTGCAGCTTCCCTCACCATCCTTGGAGAAATCTGAACAGTTATAATTCAACTCAGAAGTCACTTCCAGGTGATTTTTGCCTAGTTCATGGCCTATGCTAGAGGTGCAGTTTCACAAAACCCACCACCCCCAAGTTTCCTTCCACTCACTAGGTGTTGTAAAATTAGCATTCTTGTGCATACATTCTCTTCTCTGCGCTGAATTTGCCACCACTACCCACCTTTGCGAGTAGTTTTGCAGCATTTTGTAGGTATTGCCAGTCTATCCACGTTCCCAAGTTGTTCATAACTCTTTCCTGAATTTTCTCCTGGATTCGTTGGTATGTCTGTGCCTCCAGCTGCAAACTTTTATTGTGATTCTCCCACTGCAAAGGATGAGGAGAAGGGGAAAGAAAAAATGGTTTGAAACCAGAATACCTTTGCTGTAAAAACACAAGCTCTAGCAAGCAGAAATTGAAGTGGGGCAGAATTCCAGCAAAGCAAGACATGCT
This sequence comes from Callipepla californica brunnescens, assembly GCA_023055505.1. Lineage (NCBI taxonomy): Eukaryota > Metazoa > Chordata > Aves > Galliformes > Odontophoridae > Callipepla > Callipepla californica. Next base: position 7,950,196 of record JALIRH010000015.1, read on the forward strand.
GTGGGAAAGAACAGCAAGACAGCAGCTCCAGTAGCAAGGAGTGGAAGCTGTATACCACAGACTGACAGCAGGAAAAAGCAAGAAGCAAACCCAGCTCCTCAGAGTGGGAATGCCCTCTGTTAGCACAAAGACTTTGTGTACAAGATAGATGGTGATTCCTCTACTTAAACCATTTCTATGGAAAGGGCAAGAGTTGAATTAATGCTTAATGTGGGTTCAGTGAACTCCAACATCCACACACACATTGTGAATACGGCCATGTCCCAAAGCCTGTGTGGTCTAGAGAGCCAAGACTGAACAGATTTATTTTATCACAGGACTTGGCTCATAGTATGAAAAAGAATAAATTCATTTTAATGGGGTAACAAGTGCACTGAAAGGCAGCAGCACTGTACTTCTACCACATTCTCCTCTAGAGATGCTGTTCTAGAAATACACTGTACATCCAGGTGCTTTGAAACATCTGTGTGCAGAGACATTATGCAATCACGTTTATTTTTTGTTTGTTTGTTTTTACAAAGTTGCACCCAGTGCTCTGGGTTCTTTATGAAAACTTTGCTACAGCCAATGGAATTCTGAACATGACAGTTTATTTATTCTTTGTCTCTATGGAGATATACTGCAAGTAACAAAACTTCTCCAGTACTGAACAGAAAAGATTGGAGCAATATTTATCTACTCAGCCCGCAGGAAAGCACACAAGTAAAACCAATTTTCACTAGCACAAGGAAACACAAGAGCACGTATGATTTGCTTTGGGGATGACACTACTGGTTTGGACTGGACCTGCAGAGCAGGACTTCAAATAAGAAAGAACAGAGCCTAATAATTCAGCACAAATTCTCTTTGGGCAGTTTCTTGCATGGAGATTGCTGGCAATGACCTTTGCACCAGGCAGGGAGCATTAAAAAGCTACAGCAGCTCTGGCCAAAGAGATGTCTCCTACCCTCTCAAAATAGAACAAGTACTTCTTAAGGGCCTCCCTGGCCTGTGCTTGCTGACTCTGGTTTACAATATCAGGATTCTCTTTGTACCGACTGCATTCGTAGTACTCGCTGCCGTGAGTCTTCCAGTCTCCCAGACACATCCAGCAGAAGTCTGCAGAAAACAGTGAAAACCCACTATGATGCACAGGAAAGAAAAAAAACAAACTCTGAGAAAGAAAAGCTTCAGGAGACATAGCTCATCTGTTTTCGTTACTTCTGCTAAGCCAAGAAACGTACATTTTGTATCATCTTGCAAAACAGAACACAACAGTGAGCCAAAAATACCAGCCTGTCCTGAAGATTTTCATTGCACAGCCTCATGTGCAGCTACAGAAAGTAAACTTCAAAGTGTTGTATTCTGTACATCAAGACCAATGCACAGAACTTGTGCTCTGCACAGGCCATCACTCTGGGTTAAAGAAGAGGCAGGCTGTCGTCTTATTTGTGAATTGCATCTGCCCCACGAGAATCTCTGGTTGAATAAAATATGAACAATCAAATCCAAGAGGGAATTAACTCATGCAAATAAAGTCTGCCCTCAGTTCTCTCCAAGAGAGAACTACCAGGATGACTTCAGATATCAGTGGTCAATGACACTTCAAGTAAGGAGCCACTGAACTGGGAAGAAAGTGGAGGAAAGAGAACAATAGCAAAACCCGTGTAACAGTTTCCTGATTTCAGAGCGAGGCTGTGAGCATTTCGCTGGAAAGGAAAAAAGATGGAGATTAAGCTGCTAAAACAATAATCACTTTTCTGTCGCTTTTTTTTCAGGGACTGAAATTGGCATTTCCAGAGTTCACCAGCCTTGAATGCTAGTCACCATGGTACCTTGGCACTTGCTTGCTCACTCTTGTCACAGAGCTCCATCAAATCACATCCAGTGCTGCTGAGGACCCCAAAGCAAAGGAAATGAGAGAGGACAGCAATCTTTAATCATCATCCAGGTAAGGTTCTGATAATATATTTCCTAGCAGCACGCTAATATAGAGGGCCCAAACACAAACTATTTTGCTCCAAGGCAACAGGATTACTTCTGTCATGAAAAGATCTATAAAACAAGAGGCTGTTCCTTTAGAGGAGCACACTATGGTCCAAAGATGTTCTGGCTGCTTACTGCACAGAGGTGGACTAAAAAGTCCAATAGAGAATGTTATGCAGAACAATTCATAGCTCCTGAAGCTCCTCATTATTTCCATCTGAGACCAGAAGGACCTAAACTGATCTGAGGAGACAGCTTAGACCTGCCAGTATTTTCAGCTGGCAATCAATAGAACATTTAATATTCTCCTCTGAGATGTTTTACGCTCTTGGCATTATGGCAGAGACAGAGACTTTCCTATACAATGTCAGAGAGAAGGAGTTAAACGAGCACTGAATCAGAACCTAAACAAAATCACAGCCAGTGGGGGGGGGGTGGGGGGGGGGGGAGGGAGGAAAGGCTATCACAAGTCTGTAATTAATACCCTGACCACGTTTTATGAGGGGAAAAACATCTCAGTCAGTGTTCACAAATCATCTTCACAACACAAAAAAAGAGAACATCTTTAAAACACATCGCTGAGAAAACTGCTTCCAAATTCCACTTACCATGCTTGCATTTGGAGCATTGCTGAAAGAGAAGACAGGAGGCACTGGTTAGTGGAAAGTGGGAAAAATTTCTGCTTAGAACAAGGAAGATCTGATGTGTTCAGGGAACTGCTCACCATGTGATTGCAGCCTCCATTCTTTTCAATACAGATATTGCACTTCGGACACTGGGGAAACAGAAGCATTTGTTAGACCCAACTCTGTCTCCAGCAGACTTTCTGAGAATGACAATGCTTGCATGATTATCCTACCTGTGTTCTTTATTACTATTATTTTTATTATGTATATGTGAAAATATTAACACATATACTCTCTTCTCCCATCAATTACTGACTGCACAATTTAAAAAGGAGGTAGAAAGCCAAGAATGTTACACAGCAGCACAGGATTGTTTGCTCAAGTAAACGAGTTTGCTGCAGTTACACCTTGCAAAACTGAAAATCTCACTGAGTTACCAACTAGCAGTTGATCAGGCACAGAGACATAAATGACCTCACATATGACAATAGCTTCCACAGCTACTTAAACCACAAGATAACTAGCTCTGTATCCTGCCACTGTCAGATGACAACTAGCAGAGGAGAATCTGTAAAACCACAGTGAGAGCTACACACTTATTTATTCCAGCAGTGGTCCTCTGATACTCCAGAATGGTGAGTTCAGGAACATTTTTTTGGTTGCACAAGTACAAAGAAGTGAGTTTTGTCGCTTCTTATAAATTTTAATGACAGGTAAGATGTATGCTGAATATAAAAGAGCACTATATTTACAAAGATGCACAGCAGAAAGACTGCCATTACATGCTGACACTCTAGAGAAAAAAGTCTAAGTACTCGCTTTCCTAGCACAACTGAAGCTTGAGTCTAATTAGCACTGTTGCAATTACTATTGTTTATAGTAAAAACAAATGCCAGTTGACTAAGAACTGTTTTGAAGTTAGGACACAAAATCCTCCAAAAGACATTAAAAACTCCAGTCTGCAAAGAGCTAATCTAGAAGAAATACACCCGTGACCTTTAAAGAAATTGCATCAGGTAGAGTACATAATATGTAACAGGTTGTTTTTTTTTCTTTCAATCTACCAGAAGTACTTCAACATACAATTTATTGATTTCACCCACCCTCTTTTGTTGTTATTGCCAAATCAGGACTTCATCCTCCTCACCTTCCTCCACACAGATATGGAGAACTGAGCACAACTAGAGTTTACTAACTGCACTTACTGCGCCCTCTCCCCCTCCATTTGAAATACACGTTCGTTGTGTATTTCCAAGCAGTCACAATGCTGCCTCTTCCCCATGGGAGGGCAGCACAGCTGGCTTCCAAAGACATTCATACAGAGCCTGGAATAAGACCACCGTCCTGTCCTTACCACAGGAGGGCAGCTGGAACTTCTTCATTCCCAGCACATTCAGCTGTGTTGTAACACAGTCCCCAGAGAGCTGTGAGAATTTACAGCCTGTGAAAATGCTAAGTGCATACAGAATTGTACCCTGCTTCCCAGGTAGGACTAGAGGACTCGAAAAAAACATGCAGGTACTTGTCCTCACATCTTTAGTGTGAGCACTGATGTAGTTGGCCGTTTCGGAGTCATCTGCGCATTTGGTGAGCCATTTCCGGATGGTAGCACAGTCTGTGGGTGCGTGGTACATCTGCCGACACTTAAAGCTTAACAGAAAAGAAGAAAGAAGGCATGATATATCCATTTCCATCCAAATTACTCAAGAACGGAGGTATTCCTGATGAGCAAAATCTGGGAGGCAGAGTGAGGGTAAGGGATGCCAACATATTCACCGTACTAGCAGAGTGTAAAAATGAAGGCTGAGCGCTGCACAGCGAGAGCTCCAACAAACCACCACTCTCACGTGCAGAAACCAGCATCAGGATGAGTGAAGAGGCCCTCTTTAACTTAAATGTGACCAAAGACACATGAAGGCAAACAAGGCACGTTAGTGCTCCCTATTTAGTCAAAATTTATTCTCACACTAGCCTCAAAATACACCAGAAACTCTGGTAAACAAATACTTGTAAAAAGCCTAAAACCACCAGACCAGCAGGTAACTGAAAGATCTCTACCACCGTTACCAGAATCTCTACCACTTATTCTGACATGACCCAAACTTGCAACCTAGCCAACAAAGGACAACAGAAGATTTTTAACTCCTTCATTACTCAAGCTCAGCATTCCCTGATTGTCAGAACACCCAACTCCCAGGGAGTTTTGGGAGCAAGGGCAAAGCTGACCACCCACAGAAGTCAGACACTACGTGTCCAGTTACTCAAGTTAACTCAAGTTACAAACAACTTTAGCAAAGCATTTGAGATGCTTTCACACACTGAACCTATTGGCAAGCAAACGGAGTAGCTCTGAGGACAGCAATTTCCCCGTGATCTTTAACCTTTTCCGTTTCTTACCAGAAGACCTCATTGCAACGATTGCACTGCACTCGCCGGGCTTTTGGCTCCTGTACCTGTATGACCATAGGGCAATCTGCACCAGGACACAGCTGCAGCTGGTAATGGCTCTGTGAACATAGCAAGGTAGTAAGAAAAAGGGCGCAGAAGAGCATTATCTGTTCAAATTTAACTACTCCTATCCACAATAATACAAGTCAGTGTTTTTTTTACTGGAAAAATATCTTGAAAACTATTACCAGGTCTTGGCTAACGGAGCAGGCAAACCTTTCCCACGTTAGGAAAGGTGGTGTTAGCTACTTACAGCTTATCACGACAGGGAGTTCAAATGGAGGACTACCGATCAAGTAAGTACAGCAACACATGTTGCTGTGAGCCCATGAAGACACCGAACAGTTTTACTCTGAGCTCTCTTCCAGGCTTGTTTTATATCCTAGAACTTACTCAAGCTGGTGCTTTTCTGTAGTGTCTGTTTCCTTTCAAATATTGAAAAGAAGTGACACCACTCTCTCACACTGTTCCTGTGTTTCTTTCAGCTCTCAATCACCACAATACTTCCTACAAATTATCTTATCTGTCTGCCTGAATTCCAATAAATCTCAAATGAAATGCTATTAAGCAAACCAATGCAGCTGGGCTTCACTACAGTGATAGACTTATTTGTCAGAACATAAAATATCCATGCAAGAGCAGGGACATCAAAAGCCTGATCAAAATTTGAGATTCTCAGCTGAAACACTCTGAGAACTCTTAATTCACTGTCAAGGACCAGCCAAGGAGTTCCCGGGTGACCTTACAGCAGAATTTACTTTGGCAGTCTGCTAGAGCATTTTGTCAGTGAAGCTACCCTACAGGAGCAGCCACATCATCCTTATGGGGGACAATTTTACTATAGTCACTGCATTTCTAATCAGAAATGCAAGATGCTCCAAACAAGATTTCTGCAAGTCACCCAGAGTACATTCAGAGTATTCTAAACCTGAAAAAGACAGTACCTCCACATAGTCCCTGAAGAGGTAGCGCCTGTATTTGTCTTTCAGCTCTTCACTAGGCAGCAATGGAAACACAAAGTCTTCTGGTGTCCGAAGCAGGCAGTCCTGAGCCATGCAGGAGACCCCTTAAAAGAAAGCAACATTTCAGCACAGTGCTATGTGTACTAAACAGCAAACACAGAGATAACATTCAACACAGTTTCCTAGCTGCCATCTGTTGTTGTGGCAAGAGGGACACAACTGTGGAACAGATCAATCGAATGTATCAGGGCTGCTGAAAAGCTAAAGCCCAACTGTCTTCACTGAAAGATGATAGGGCACAAATGTATTCAGGAGCAGTAAGTGTTTCAACCAGGATTCACAAGTCAGGTACTTAAAAGCAGAAAAGTGCATGTTACTGTCATATCAGCAAGAATGACAGGCCAGGAGAAGCCCAAACCAGCTCTGGCAACTACTGTCTTGTGTGCAACACAAATGGAGCAGGTGTTTGTATCCACAAGAATTGCCAGAGCAACAAAACAAGGCAACACAGAGATCCAATCTCAAAATATAGCAGATTTGCAACTTCTGATTTGTTACAGTCATGCTCTCGAGATCACAAAGGGGAGAAAAGCAGCAAATGGATCTATAGAATTGCAGGTTTTATTAGGAAGGAGTAGGGCTTTCCAGGTAGTACGCCAACATCAGCTAGGGATTCAAGTAAAACAGGTAGTTAAAGTCCAGTCTGTCACAAATACCCATTCCATGCTCCATTTTCTCATTAATGAGATATTTTAGAACAATTCAGACAATTACCTGCAGAGCAACCAATATGTCAAACACAGAGCCACTATCAAACCCTCCTTGAACTTACCAACTCCAACACCATCCTTGACAAGCACTGTACAATGCTGCTCCCAGCAGCTGCGGCAGAACTGGTGCTGACAAGCCAGAGAAAGCAAGTTCTCCTTCCGGACAAACTGCATGCACACTGCGCAGTGATGGGAGGAATGTACCATTGCCTGGGAGAGAGAAACCAGCACAACACTGAAAGCAATTGCAGCTCTCCTGGAGTATTCTCACCTCATCCACAGTTACCTGCAGCACTGAACAGCTCCTGACTTTCATCTAGTGCTACCCAAAATTCATCTTTGTGTCATCAAGTCAGACACAGTTCTGCAATTTTTCACTGAGAAGCTGTCTGGTCTCCCTGTGGGTAGTGCAGAACTAACCCCCTGACAACAGGCACAGCCTCTCACACACTTTGGCTCACCCTTGGGACCTGAAGAACTAAGTCAAGCACAGCATTACCAAAAGCAAGATTCATCAAAGCCGTTAGCTGGAGTTTGACCTCCTATTTCCCCTTTCACAGAGAAGACTTTTCATCACTTTTCATCTACTTAAATCTCTGCTACTCTTTGATAAGCTCGTGAGACAGCAGTGAGCTTCTATGTGTAGCTCTCTGTGCCAGGGATGCAGTAGCATCAGCACCTCACCCAGCCACGTGACCAGAAGAGCTTGTTTGGTAACATGACCACATGAAAAAGGAATAGAGCAACTTCATTCCAAGCAGACCAAAACAAGATTCATCAAGTTGGTAATTGCATTGATCGGCCAGATCGACCGCTCGACTTGAGCAGTGAGCACACTGCCTCAAACCTTTGAAAGATGTCTCTCCAAGCTTACCATGATAGCTTACTGTAGTACGAGCACGTGGCCCCAAACAACTCCCCATAAACATCAGCACTCTGCATTAGGAGCTGAACCACAGAGCAAGTTGCTATAGCACATACAAATAGATCTTAAGGCATTGCCTATCAAACCAAGTTTGCCAAACTTAAATTAACCTCTGAACTGTAACTTCACTGCTCCAAAAACGAAATCACCATTGCAATGAAGGGTCCTTAAATGACAAATGATTCAGACAAATCTCAAAACATACGTACTCCTTTTAGGTACGTCAAATAACAAAGATTTTTTTTCTGGACTCTAGGCAGATAATTTGAGTCCCTGAAGCTTACTGCTGCCAGCTGTATTAGCATTTTGACTCTACATCAGTTACATCTCAGCTCAGATGCCAGAGCAGGCTCTCAGGTCCCAAAAATCCCCTTTTTCCCACAGCCCAAATTGTGTTTCTCAGATGTAACATCTTACCACTCAAAATGCAACACATTGTAATGTGTTCCCCAAGTACCAGGCCACACTCAGTGAATGAATTCTGTAAACATGTAACAGAATATTTCTACTGGAAGGAAAAAAAAAAGCATCCAAGGACCCCACAGCCCCAGCTGCACAAGGCAACTGCTGTTGGTTCAATTGTCACTACTGCTCTGCTCAGCCAGAGCACCACAGGGAGATTTGGCTCAAGCATTCCTGAGCAGAGGAGTACCCTTTAAAAAGTAAGGGTCAAATTTAGGATGTAGGACCTTGAGTTTGTGAAGAGTTAATGTGGGACAGACCCATCAGTAATGCTGCTGTCCAATGAGATGGGTTAGAGGCTTCTCTGCCAAGGGGAACAGACCCAAATAATCAGTATACTTACATGTTTGGATGAGGTGGGCTGAACTCGTGCTTCTACTAGCAACTGGGCAGCATTAGACTTGTGCCTGAAAAGACAGTTGAAAGAATGATCAAATTCACTTCTGGATATATTTTGCACTGGTCCATCACCATGATAATGCACTCTGGTGAGGCTCTGTCTCCTATTCCTTTGTAAAATCAAGCTATCCTGCGTAGGCCTCACTTTGGCTCCAGGCTGCTATACAGATAAATATTTACTTTACAACAGATTATCACCCTTTAGGTATATGAAGCTGTCTGTCAGCAGCCTTAGAGTTAAACACATCTTGCTTTTTGTGATTGCTATCGCAGAGAAATCTCCAGTAAAAATAAAAACCACCAGGATACAAAGCTGCATCAGAGCTATGACTAGACTGTAACTTGATAATGCTACTTCATACCAAGACAGATGTTTGAGGACCAGATCAACAGAACAACTTGCAAAGTCACTGCTGCAGAACTAAGTCCTTCCCTGTACTTTCTCTTGTCTAAATCCTGTTTGTGAACCTGCAGAATCACCCTGACTGCTGTGTGGGAAATCTCACCCTCCACACTCCCAGGAGAAAAGCTCACAGGATGCATAGCAACAAACAAGCCAGCTACCAGAGATGCTGCAACAATATCCATACATGATCTGCACTTCCCATATGTTCTCTGGATGAAGTTGCTGGCTAACGGGGCCAGAAATGGCACAGCAGAATGAGTCAGCCTGATGTGCTCTCTATTTTCAGACAATGTTCAGCTCTGAGCCAGTACTTTCTGGAGGGGCTGCCAGACAGCAGTGCCTCCTGACACACTTCTGGGCAGAGTCTGAACTCTCCAAGAGGACTTCACTGCAGTGTGATGCTGCCCAAGTAACATAGGGGCTACACTCATCAGTTCACTCACAGCATCTGCTGCTGCTCTCCAAACGCTATTCAGCTTGGAAAAAAACAGAACTTATGTTCAGAAGGAACAAAAACCTCAAAGCAAATGTATTAATAAACTGTACATTCAGTGCTTCCTCATGGTTTACAGATCATATGTTCAAAACAGACCATATGTTATCTTTGAATTTTCTAAATAAATATAGATGCAGCACTCTCAGTCTGCTGGCTTGCTGTTGAAGCTTGGCGCATCAGTGGGGCTTCCAGCATGTCAATAATTCCTTGGACTGAAAGACACTTGCTGACACTATCCTCTCCTTATTTACAAATTCTTTGCAGGCAGCACAGCTTCAGCAAACAGCATTTTTCCTCTGCTCCCTGACATGCCTGCATGGCCTGCTTTCAGGCTCAAAGACGCTTGTCAAAATACACTACAGGACACCCTAAGTATTCCTGCAGAGACAGGGAAAAGCATAAAGCACAGAAAAATAAGGTTACTTACACTTACCTTTCCAAAATCTCTGAGATTTGCCAGTGGAAACTAACTAATACAAGCTTTGCAACAGCATGTGATACCTAGGTGAAAAAAAACAAGAAGTGAGGCATATTTTGAGGATGTACTTCTGCTTAAGGCCATGACTTTCTTATAAGACCAATAAAATTGTGCAAACCCAGCCAATTCCCATTAAACTACTAGATGTAATTTTCACAGCCAGTGTACCTGTGGTATACAAGTTGGAATGAAGCATGGATGAACCCAAAGTAACTCACACGCTTAACCACAACAGCACTGCAAGAAAGGAATCACGAAATGGCAGGATCAGCCCAGCAGCTGCTGGAGCCCAACACCCAGCCCTGGCTGCAGCCACCCCGTGACAGCACCAGGCCGGCCTGGGATCAGGGTCCTCACTCAGTGCAATACAGCTGACACCACACCACTCACTGAGAAGCAGCAACAAGCTGCGAGCACGCACATGTTACGAAAGCAATGGGTAGTGCAAAAAAACAAAAAGTACTCACTTTTTTCCCCATTGTTCACTGTAGAAAAAGTTGTATACACTAGAATGGATTAGGAAGATGGAAACATACTCTGGTAGGGACTTTTTCTATGCAGGCTTGCTTGGACTACACAGGCTCTGAGCAAGCATTAGCACAGACTTTGCCAGCTAGAAATGCACATTCTAGAATACTGCAACACAACATGTGAAGTCAGATTACAAGGGTATAAGTGAACAAGCTCTACTCTGGTCCTATGTATTAGTTTATTTCAGAAGAAAATTGGCCTTTGGACCCTAAATGCCCCGGTGATGCTCACTGAGCTCTGCTTCCCCTGCTCTGAGAAAAGCTGTCAGCACAGCATCTGTGTGCTGCACATCCAGAAAACACCACTTCTTCTGTCCCAGCTGCAGGAAGAGATCTTTTTTTTTTTTTTTTTTTGACAAGCTGTCAGTCCCAATCACCAGCTGAGAAACCATAAGCTGTCTCAAATCCCACTGCAGGTGAATCATGGAATCTGATGAGCTGGTAACACAGCCACGCAACAACTCCTGCACAGCCCCGGAAGGAAAACAAGCTGTGCTTGCTCCTACAAAACAGGCTCTGCTCACCTACTGCAACATATCCATTACCCTTCTAAAACCAACCCACCAAAGAGGTGCAGTTTCACAGCACAACACAACTGACCTATTCCTGCCATCAGATACGGCTATGGCCTCAGCCCTGCACTGGCATCTGTCAATGTCAGAAAGTTGGAGCGTCCTGTGGAGGCAGCTGGGTGCTGCTGTGAGGACGGGGCAGAGGAGAGCAGGGCAGCTGAGCACCTTTCTGCAGGCAGCAGGCTAGCTTGGCTCAGTGGGAAGCATCAGCAATGCGGTCCCTACAAGACTGGCTTCCTGCAAATGCAAACCACATGCTAATGAATCACTCCCTAATAGTAACTAAATTATTTCCCAGTAGCAGTAAGAACAACCATCCTGACAAAAGTAAACAAACAAGAACAACAGACTTAAATGGCAATTTCATCTGTAACACATGAAAATGAGTATTTTTCAGTTGCATTTTCACAGCCCGAGGTGCGTCATCACAACTCCATGAACAGCGTATGGAACTGCTTGTTCCCAGAAGATGAGCTAATTAACAAGACCCCCTGAGAATGAGAAATTATGAAAACAAATACTAGCATTTATTCCTTATATCTAATGAACTAGCCTAACAATTAAATGTTTCTGAGTCAAACTGTTTGGCAAGACGCAGAATTAACGTTCTTGAAGGATGCCAGGTTAACAGATCCAGAGACAGTCCATCTCTGAAGACATTCTAAATCAAGAGCAAGGATTCTGCAAGGCTATTTCTTTCTGTTCTAGAACATGTTTCAGGGAAGTCCTGTCACAAAGAAATTCCTTTCTGGCCTTACCTGTGAACCCAACTCCTCCCAGCAGCCAAAGTCTGCTCCCCAATCACGCATTTGTTTTTTTCTTGGTAGGGGACAAAGAATAAAGCTTCTGTGACCATTCTGAATTTGTTCTACCTACAAGCCCTGGCTGACCAGCTGTAACACTCATTTTATTACTTGCATCATAAAAGCACCCAAGAATAAAAGTCACGTTTGTGATGTGAGTCCGGTTTCACAAAAGCCCCAGCGCACAGGATTTTGGTGCTATCCCTCTGAAGCACATGAGATCTTGCAAAAATACATCCCACAGCCAGTCTGTTTGGCATGGAAGGACTCGTTCTTACACACTCAAGACAGATAACATTCAAACTGTGAGAAAGACAGATGGAAGAGGAACAGGTAATGCATGAGGCTGGGCCCTGCCTGCTGATTGCAGCAGGTGGAGTCTCACCACAAGGCAGCCTATGTCCTGCTCACCAACAAGGCTGGTAACTCAGACTGCAGATGAGGAAACCACTGGGGGCCAACACTACCAAGGGACTGAAGAAACAAAGCTTATGAAAAGTAGGTTTTTAACAGTAAAGCATTTCCTGAACAGTCAGAAGTTTTATACAGTGAAAGACCTCAAACTTATAAAACATTCCAGAAAGAGCTGTGATTCAGTCCTCTATCAGCAACTGGATGACAAAAGACTCCAAGAACAATAACGCCTCATCTGAGGCACAAAACAAATTGAAAAAGTTATCTTTGAAAAATTGTCACTTTGTTTACCCTTCTCTGTTCTCTTCTCAGAAGACACAAAAAAGCTGTGGGATGGCCCACTCAGTGTTCTGCTGGCAGCAGCCCATTACAGAAAAGCACTTCTATGAACCACAGTGTAGAAAGGAATGCAATCTAGATGCTGCACTTCTATTTTAGATTTCGTAGGCAACAGCAGAACTGTGCCAATGCTTGCACATAACTTGAGCACTCCAGAAAATTTTGAAATCAGACAACAATAATCATGCTGTTTGTAATTAGAATCATGTAATCATATAACCTTTTACATTCACAGAGACCTTCAAGATCATCAAGCTCCATCACTGCCCCACATCCCCTGGTACCACATCCCACGTCACTTCAGTACCTCCTGCCATGAGGACTCCATCACTTCCATGTGCAGCCCATTCCAATGCTTGGCCACAGTCTCCATTTTCCCACTATTACAGATAGTGAGTTGATCACAAATCAGCTCAGACAAAAACCAAACTTGGGAGAAAATTCAAGACCAGGCTTCTTTCTCTGCAATCAGGGTGGCCAGAAATTTGAAACTGTGTCTGGCTGGGCAGCACATCATCCAGTTTCACCTTCCAGGAGGAATGTTCTCACCTCAGAAGCCTTTTACAATCCTCCATCAGCTTAACTCTGTCATCCTAGTGACAGGGCCAAACATGACCAACGCTCATGTTTAGTGCTGCACTGGAAAAGCAGAGCCGTGTCAGTAAAGGTAGGAAGAATGCCAAGAGGAAGCTGCTCTGCCTTAAGAGGAAGTCTTCAAGAGTTATAAAAGAAGTCAGAAAAATTTACATTGTGTTGGATAAAATTAGATTCTGAAACTAGAACAAAGAAGAAACATCATCACATTAAACATGTCCATTTGTTTTTGGTTTTTTTTGAAGAAGAAGAGAACAGTGATTTTTCTGTCTTGAGGTTAATCTCCTGGGGCCCCTACTCTCCAAGATAAGCAAAACTGTCACACTTCAGAAGTATGAGAAACAGTGTGGTGCTCTTGGACAGGACAACATCAAAAGGATTTACAAAGAAGCTCTCTAGGTACCTCGCTGGGTCTGGAAAGCACAAAGACAATTATGCCTCAACTTGCTTCCCTGATAAGCTGTGTTACTGGAAGAGCTGAAGTTTCATCTCTCTACAGAAGAAAATCTTTTCAGCCATTCCACTTTGACAGTCGCTCATTCAGACAGAAATGTTTCCTAAAAGCTGAAAAACACTGTCTTTTGTAGAGCTTATATTGTACAGAAATTGCTCATGCATATTGATGTAGTGTGCATATCTCATAGCTCATTTCACTTCTCTCCAAGGAATGACCTATTTTATTTATTTTTTTTTTTGGAGGCCTGTTTCAATCCACACTTCTGCAGAGATCTGGTATCAGGGACTTTAAAACAAAAATTCTCACATGGTTCTCACAGAGAGTCACGTCAGAACGAGTTGGTGGTATGATGATCTGCTGGAGCTGACACCCCCTGGCTCTGCATTGAGCTGACAGTTCACATTAAACCAGGGCTGCACTGAAATGCCTGGCCATGATGAACACCACCCTGGCATAAAAAACACTACTTCTGTTTCTCGTGTTTCCCCCTCGCTGAAGGTTTTTATACAAATACAGCTAAGCAAATAGAATTAATCTGGAGAAGCATTTCTACTAATCCAGAAATAGAGTTTTGTGTCAGGTCTACAAGAAAAAGAAGAAATTATGAAAAGTTTAGTTTGTGTGTTGCATCAGAACTTCTAAAAACACATTCAAGACTTCAGAACAGCGAGAACAGGGCAAGAGCTGTTGGTGAGCAGTGAGAAGAAAAACAGAGGAAACTCAACTGAGCTGACAGGGAGAAACTGTACTCAGAAACTGTACTTTGAATGGAATACTATTGATGATGAAAAAAAACCTTCAGGCACAATTCACTTAATGATACTGAAGTAAAGAAAGCAACCCACAAAATGGAAAAAAACACTATTACACTCATTCCTCAAGTGGAAAGTAGATGCAGCTCCTCCATACCCTGCTGGAAAAAACTGACTGCCCTGTTTTTATTGGAGGATCTCTCAGAAAACTGCAGAACTATTAGGAATCAAGAAGAAACAAAAAGGGTCAACCGAAAAGCTTTCTTTTAGACCACATTTTCATCTTTGCTTTATCTATTGCTCTTTTAAGCAGGCTTCCAATACTCAATCCTGGTAGGAAAGTCCCGAGGCTGCAGGGCTTGGGTCACCACAGCCACCAGCTGCTGTAAGCACTCGATGTGTTCAAAGGCTTGTAGCAAATTCCCCTCTAGCCACCGCAGGTTTCTGGCATTAGAACACTGTTTTCGAAACAGAATTCAAATTCATACACAGGAAAATAAAAGACAAAGTTACAACAAAACAATCATACACTCCACCCAAAGTTTTGCGTGTTCAGTCATGCTTAAAAAACACGAGAAAAAGTCATGTCTCTTTAAATACCACTCACAGCATTGCTTAGAATTTGTCTGACATTTCAATCCCCCTGCTGACAGCAGACTGCAGGCTGCACTCCTGAAAGAGATGCAATTTGGAGACCCTGGCAGCACAGTACCACGGAGTGGTCCTGATGCACAGCATCGCACCAGCCCTGCTTCACCACGGGTCTGAGTCTGCTCACTCACCCTCAGGCACACAGAGACCTGGTGTCAGCCCACACCATTAGAATCATGTTTAGGAAGCAGAGAGCAGTTTGGGAATGAGAAATACCACCAGTGTTACTGCATAAAGCTCATGACGCTGTCAGTGCACGACATACTGAAGAGGGATCTCAGGTTAAACTCCAAGTCCTGCTCTGCAATCACACACGGCTCTAATCCATCTGTTCTCCTGTGGAGGACAGCGAGAATTTCAGCTGCCAGCAAACAGGATCAGTAGGACTCAGCTAGGAAATCTCAACATACGTATTTCCCAAGCTGTTAGGCTATTCTTCCTGAGGAGATTCAGAAATTACAGAAAAGATTTAAGCAAGACAGCGTGCCAGAAGGCATTATTACCAAATAGCTATGAGATCTCTTTGAAAGATGTAGAGTGAAGGAAATGTAGCAAGAAAGCTGTAAGACACCACGTGGGGTTCAGATTGACACAAGACTCCCAGCTGCACTCACTGCAGTGTCTCTTTCCAGGCAAAGCCCCAGCAACGTGCCACACTGTACACTCACCTTGGCCCTTGTCTGGGGGCTTTCCACTAAAATACAGGAGTGGAAAATCCTTTTTGGCCACACAGAGGATGCACAAGTAATAAATAACCTGAATCCACACAAGCTTGAGCAGTGGCTGAGGGCACAGCCTGTGGGGCAGCTAAATTCAAGCTGTAATGCACTGGTGCATACACACAGACACAGCAAGGTAACTGGAGTAAGCCTGGTTGGGCCCTGGGGGTAACACAGTCCTCTGTGGAATAATCCTAGTTTCCATGGGCATTCTTTTCCTTTGCTGTAAGATGAAGAAGAGGAACATCTGCTTTGTGAAACAGCCTCATAGTACACAAACTGGCTCATTTCTGCTGTGCCATCTGTAATAGCCACAGCACACAGATTTGGCAGTGAACTTAGCTGCACTGTGCCACTCCTTGCAATCACACTGTCCAGCTGTAGGATTGCAACATGAAGTAATTACTGAAAGATCATTTAGACATATTCAGTGACTTGTGCCTTGCCTTTACCTCCCACCAAGACCAGACTCACCAGCAGCTGTGGAGCTTTCCTGCTCCCTGCAGTGCCACGCACAGGGTGTAAGACACACTTTACACGTGAATCACAAAGAAATGTGAGGGCTATAATCACCCTCCACGTTTGCAGCTCATGTTTCCAATCAAGTTGAGAATTCTGGCAGTCTTGGGCAACACAGAACAAAACTAATTTCTCTCCTCAAAGGACCGCATAAAGTTGTGACAGCTCCAGGCCCCCTTATCTTGCCAACCAGAAGCCTGAGAAAACTTACTGTGCTTTTAAAAAAAACTGCTTGGGAGTAAAAATTAAGTACACACTGAGGACAGTGACCAACATCTCCACATCCTCCTGACATTTATGACGTTACTAAATCAGGTAATAACTCCTTTTGCACAGCAGAACTTCCAGGATGTTTCTGAGAACAGAAAATGGTGGAGAAGAGAAACACTTTTCAGCTGTGTGTTCCTGAGGGTTATAACTTCAGATGGGACGCAACATTTCTCTTGATATCAAAACACAGAATATAGCACAGGCAGAAATGCAGCTAATCTAGGCTGTACTGGTACTCAGACGCAGCACATTATCGCTGCCACACACCACCCCTTGGCTTTTGTGGAGAAGTCACATTTGCCTGTCTGGATCTACCACTTATATTTAAATACTGACTAACTTTTCTACTAATATTTATCAATTTTGGTCAACCCCACATATCCTTAGGCTCTTATGGGCAACAACTGAACATTTATTTTTCAAAAACCTGCTCCTATGAGCATGCATTTGAGAACCTCAGCTTTAATACATCTCATGTACTTAGGTAGGGCTAAGTCTCTTGTGATTGCCATTTTACTGTGCTTATTAAGCTTCATTAAGTCATTATAGTGTCATAAATGACAACTACGCAGCATCACAGGTTGTCTCAGACGAGCACAACGCACACGCTTCTGGTTTGCACCGTGACACAGGGAGGCAAAAAATTACTCGTGTGACATCTTGCTCTTCCCAGACTTTTTGCAATTGCATCACACAGGCCAGCTCCTCCGGGTAGAGCTGCTCACACCAGCTGCCAGCCTGCATGCACATGACTCTGGATCCTCTAAAGATGGTATCTGAGAGGGACTGCTGCCAGCGTTCACCAGGCAGCTCTACAAACTAACTGCTCCGTGTCAGCACAGTCTGAGCGCGTGGAAGAGTTTGCAAGGGCTGTGCTTTTATGAGCAAATGCTAATTTGGCTGTATTAAAAAGCAACAAAAACATCAATCAGGTGAGCAAGAACATGTGGAAAGCCAAGTTTAATGCTGGAAGATCAGCAGTGATAGCACAGATTAGTGGATCAGTACTGTGTCATCACACAGAATACTTTTTTCTATCTATCAGTTTTAGTCTTCAGAGGACAGGGTTCAGACAAACGCATCAGAAGTGTTTACTTCAAGAATCAAAGGAAATAAGCTTTCTGCTGTCTGACAAACATGAACAGATTATTCACACTAATTAACTGAAAATGTTAAGTCTCTCAGTTTTACAATTCCTTCAGTTTTAGCAGAAAGATGACACCAGTATAAACTGCCTGTAAAACAACACTGCCCTCTTTCAATGTGCAAAGATATCTTGGCCTCCTCGTGACTGACAACCAGCTTCTAAAAGCTCCTGAAGTCAAAGTAACATTTTTTCATAAACCACAATAAAAATTGCTTTATCTGGTGGTTCAGATGACCACTGTGAAAAAGTTGGTAGAAAAACCAGATTCATTTCATCACCAGAACAGAGAAACTACTGCACAGAAATTCAGCACTTCGTACAAAGACTCTCAGCAGAGCCAGAGAGTGTCATTCACCAACAAAAACAGTATGACATCATCACACACTTAACTGCTCGCCAGCGATGGGGTCAACTTTGTTTGTACAACACTGGAGTATCGTATTGTTGGCATGCATCTCCTGATTCTGCCACTCTAGAACCCATAATCACTTTACGTGGATTTAACAGAGTGGTCTTGAAAACAAGATTTCCACCATCCGATGTTAAGTTGATTTTTTTTGAAAGGTACTGGATTTTATAAAATATATCTACTTAAAAAGGACTGTTCTGCTGCCAATCCCCTCGCTGCACTGCAGGCAGTAGGTGCTGTCTGCTTGCAAAAGCACTGTCCTTAACGAGCACTGATGTTGGACTAACCGACCTTGTGGGGAACTGACCCGTGCCTTCCTGCTTTCATTCACAGGCTTTTGGTCAGAGAATCAGGTTTGGATAATACTGATTTGAGACTTCTTCAAGCACGGTTCAGCAGATGCCCTGTTCTAATTTTCTCAGGTTACTGATGGAATCCCCCACAAATAGATCTGATTCAACAGCACACCCCAAGAAGAAAACATTTTCTCTTTTTTCTCTGGAAAGCAAGGATCTACTCACAGTTCTTCCTAAAACCAACCTGAGGAGAAATTTTTAAACTTATGCAGAACATTCATGATTGACCTGCCAATGCCATGGCTGCTCAACTGTGTGTTTAGCTTCATTAGAAACAAGTTCTGCTGTAACTCACAAGGAGTGAAAAACGGCATTCAAGAGGATTTCCAAGGCAGAATACCTTCTAGCTCTGTACTTTAAGAAATCAAGAGTTTGACAGAGTCAACTTATGACAGCTGAACAAAACAGTTTAAAAAATAACTCTGAGGGTTAATGAGAAGAGTAAATGAAATACTTCTTTGATTGGTATTAGCTAATAACAGTAGAAATTGTATGTATGAGGGTGTAAAGCTCTGAATACCTGTTTTTGGTCTTAGAGCTTAGGCAAAATGCCACGGAAGAAACACACAAGTCCCTTCAATTTAACCTTCAGAGCATGAATCACCTAATGGCAATATATAACAGCAGAACATTCAAGTATGGCTTTGAGCTCATTCATGGTATTCATTTGTTGCTTTAGGGAACTGTACTAGTCTAAACATTTCTTGGGATAACAAGTTGTTCCATTTCCATGAAATGAATTGCCTTCAACACTGTTCCTCCAGAAAAGTCTTTAATTTACCTTTTCCTTTCCCTGTCAGGGGTGAGCACTCTGTCACAAGTATAAGCTAATGCTGAAAAGCAGTACATAACCACTAGACACAATGTGCAGTCCTGGAAATAAAAGGAGACGAAATCAGCACAGTGAAGTACGGTGTTCCAGAAGAACAACAACAACAAATACACAAAAAATCCCCAAGGTATTGTGAATGATAGTATTCACAAAGGAAAAGAAAGTTTGTAATGCTCAAGACAATTAGAGGAAAAAAGTTAATACAGTTCTGACCAAAAAAGAAAAAAAAAACCAACCACCCCTATTTATGCATCTCCATTAAGTCAATAGAAAATAATGATTACAAATAGCTCCAATTCCATCCGATTTCTTTCTTCTGTACGCTTGCTAATGTAACCCAAATTCTTTCCCCTCCAGCTTGTTTAAGAGAACCAACATAATCACAGTTTCCTTGGGGGAAGAGGAGGGAAGGAAGAATCGGTTGCTCAAGTATTGTAAGAAAGGACATCAGGAAACCAAAAGCACACGCTACCAATACACAGCAGATTTACAAGTTAAGAAGTGTGCAATTCTTGCTCCACCATTGCTAGAAAATGGTGTTAACATGGCACTTATAGAACTAAAGTAGCTTACAAGATCAGTTTTCCAGGTTTCTGCTCAGATTTATTTTTATCTTCTCATGCAGAAATCAAAACGCACAGCACTTCATTTTTAAGGAAATATGTAGGCATAGTCTTGATGTAAAAGGAATCTAAAATGTTTTCTCCTTGGGCTCAGAAGAGATGGGTTTGGGAGCAGAATCAATCTGGCAGGTTAGCATTGCCTCGTAAACTATAACCTTTGCTGCTCTAACATCAATGACATCGCTAGAATTCTTGGGGGAAAAAAAAATTAACTTTGAAAGCCTGATTTTATTAAGTATTGCTTTTGTTAATTTAATTCATGAGAACAAGATGGCAGGTCTTTCTGAAGGGTACTTCACCTGAAGGCAAACAGTAAGAAGGAGCAGAAAAGCATTTCTAAATCACTGCTTAATTGCTGAGAACCAAGAGCAACTGGCAGCTGGCTCAGAAGTACTGGTCAGCCACTCTCATTTGTTCTCTTCGTTTGCCTCCCAACCTGCAGGGAACAGCCAGTATTCAGAGCCTGAAATGCACATTCTGAAACAAATCAGTCACGAGTTTGACAGCTAAGAAAGAATAAAATATCTCACTTTATAGGCAGAATACAGGCTTCAGTCTTCAGGTTTTATGTTTACACTATTTCTATAAGAATCCAGTGCACAATTAAGAATCAAAATCTTTCTCTGATCAACACAGTTCAGATCTAATCAATAGGAATCAAAACTCAGCCCATGTGCTGTAGTTACTATCCATACTAGACCTGCTACAAGGCTGGCACATCGTTAATTTCAGCCAAGCACCATAATTTCACCTAAGCTTTGAAGCTTAGGAAGCTCAGCTTCCCTCTGACCAGTGCTGGGACCAAAGAACACTGTCAAGGCAGAAAGGGAACTTCCTTCTATTACTAGTATGCACTAGAGTCATCATTTGCACAGAGAAAATAATTTCACAGAGGTCTTACTGAGTATAATACCACGGAGCTGGCTTGGAGTAGTATATTCTGTGATGAATTAGTCACTATAAGAGCTGGCAAGTTCATTGTACTTTTATTGCTTGTCACTGCAAAGTTAGGGTTAATACCTGACAAGACAGCTCATCTGTCTTCTTTGAAAGTCTATGATTATTCCCTCAGAACCAACAAAGTAAGGTGTTTGTGTTAGAACTACAGAGTTTCAACACATTTCCCTATCTGTCAGTTAGCATCTCAAACATAGCTGAACCAATTTGTACCATCTATGATTTGACTTGTTTCCTTCCTATATATATTCTCTTTGCACTGACACAATGCAATGAGTTTTAACTCAGAATGAACGTGAAGCTCTGAAAACAAAACAAAACAAAAAAAAACACTGTAAGAAACAACATACACGTATGAGAGATTTTCAGGCCCAGGAAGAAGTATGCAACAACTGTAAACCTTGGAGTCAGTTTTGAACAAGAGACCTGCAGTAACATTCACCAAGCTCCCCATACCAGTAACACAGTCACAGCTTTTATTCCATACTGCGTGTTTGGCGTTTGCCTTTTCAATCACAGACTTACTTTGCAACTGTGTGAATGCAGAAACCTTTCCTCACCTTTAACGTGGCAGCCAAGCTGGCCATGTGTTCATTCAGAGTGCTCTCCGACTCCTTGTAAGTCAGGCAGGTGAACTGATATTCCTCTGGATCAAAGGCATCTGCTCCCTGCTGCTCCACGTCGTTAGCTACCCCATCATAATAATCCTCAATATCCCCCGGATCCTCATCCTCTTCCTCCTCCTCGCAATTAGGGTCATAATCCTCTTCATTGCTGTCAGAGCCCTGGCTGTTCATGTCCACGGACATCTTAATGCCCTGTCAAACTGCAGAACAGGAAAGCAATTGCAGCGTCTTGTTCTCCTCCACACTTTATCGTTCTTTTGATTTCATCTGAGCTCTGTCTCCTAAGGAGGGAAAAACAATTTTTTTTCTGTTGCCTAAGAAATGTTAAGAGGCCACATCGACATCACACAGGTGACCCACCAGACAGGAAAAGAGCAGCCCAAGGCCAATGAAGATTTCGCTGCACAGGTCCCTGGTTTGGACCTGCTGCATTAACACATGCACTTGCAAGGCCAGGGCTGCTCTGACAGGTGGTGTCTAAAACCTCACTGAGGGTGTCAGTACATCGCTGCATTGCCATCCGTGAGGGTCCCAGGACTTTCATCATTTGCAAAAGGGCTCCATAACCTTCATCACATATCACTCCAGCAATACATCTACATTTAGAACATCATGTTTTTACCAACTACCTGCAGTCACGCAGAAAAGCATCATCTGCATTTCATCAGCAGAAAAAAAACACCTTAGCTATGATCATTGGAACTACGAAGGCAACATGTGATACCCATACAAGTCCATATTGCTTCAGAAACACAGAATTCAGTGGGACTTTGGAAAACAGGACAGGCAAATATACTTTTCTTACGCATCCAATTTAACAGTCTTCAACACCATCTCAAAGAAATGGTGAAATTAGTTAATCCCTTTAATGAGGTTTTGCTTGACATGACACGCCTACATCTGAATGAGGAAGTAAAAGAAGTGCTCTCATGTTATTACCTTCTCACTGTAATTGCACATTACCTTCTGAATGTAAAAATTGATACACTCAAGTGTTGGCAGCTGCTGTTCAAGAGGAATGGGAACAACCAAGCTATTTGTTACAGTTCTCCCCAGTACTGGAAAGTTCACATATTTGACTTTACATATCAGAACCCCACCAGCAGAAGGTTTGTAACTAGAACAGCAAGAAGTGGAGGTCTGAGAGGGTCAGCAGGTAGGGCACTGATCAGCCTTAAGTTTGTGGTCATCCCATATTTAATGACAAATTTCCATTTTACCAATTGATTTCGTTTCTGGAGAGAATGTATTAAATAAACAAAACACAATGCTGCCAACATTTTATGTACAAAAAATTATACATAAAAGTTGTATTTTCTACAGGCAGCATATGTTGTGTTTCATATATATATATATATATGGCATTTCACATCATTATGTTGTTCACTCTGATACTTGCATAGATATACCCACAGTTTCACAATTTGTAGCTGCCAGGGAAACCATAACGAAGCTTTGACACTCCTGACTTTAGAGAACAGTAAATCTCTACCACGAGTTTTCATTACTTTTCCTAAACTCATTTGTTTTTTGGTTGCACCAAACTGAGCAGGCAGCACCAATAAACCATGAAGAGATGCGATGTACCTTCAATCTGAGAAGCTGCAGTGACTTCAGCAGACACAAACCTCCTCCAGCGAGAGAGGCTGAAGGCCAGGAGCTAATTATATTATTCCAAGAATTCTGGTTTCCAATTCCTTTGCCTCTCGATTTCTGAGCTATTCACAACATAACATGCAGATAATTTATATCACTGCCTCCTGCAGAAGTCCAAAGGAGCAGAGGCACTGTCTCTCCATATTGGAAGACGTGAAGTCTGATTTTGCAGACACAAGGCAAACCTGCACTGCCCTTCTGTCCATGCTGTTTAGGGTTCACAGTTCAGCTCTGGGTTTAACCTGCATCAACACAGACCTCTCGCATAAAAGATGTAACGGATCTTTGCTGTTAAATCCTATGACAATGGAGCTACTTGTGTGAGAACCTAAACCCACTCTACTACAGAGATAACAATAGCTAAACACGTGACAGTTCTGCTCAGCAAACTTCAGAGCATCACAAATCCAAGCGCGTTTCTCCAGTCAGAAAAGTTCTCAGACTCGATCAGATCATCCCACACTTGAGAGACAGAAGAAAACCACATTTAACTCACAGCCCTCAGAACACCTCAGCACATCTCAGACCAACAAGGTACTCCAGCAATACAAGGGGCCTCCGAGCACCTGAGCAGTTGCACACTGGTCCCGAGGGGGAGGTGCAAGCAGAGCCCTTTCTCTGTGCCACCAACATTTACTTGAACAAATGGAGGAACTGTTTGCACGGGCAAATCAGACACGTCATGCAGAAAACAGCCTGCAGGCTGGACGCCTTTTGTGAGCCCTGTCACAACATTCTGGGAAAGAGTTCACTTCCAGCATAGCTTACTGACAGACGATGTGTGTGAATGACAGAAGACACTAAAGCTTCTGTGGAGAAAACAAAGGAAAGAAAACAAGCAGTGTAAGTCGCCTCACTCGTGTAACACTCAGCTGAACGCCCTCAGATCCAAACACAAGCTCTCTGAATGCAAACTAAGACAAAATGTAGCTAATGTTGATAGCACTAGTTTTTAAGACAGTAAATATGATGAACTCAAAAGAGAGGGTCAAAAGAACAAAGAGTATTTGGAGTAATTTAATTAATATCGTAATCTTAAATTTTATAATCTGATCTTTTAAACAATATTTGGGTTACTTTCCTACCCAGAACACGAGGTCCTACTTTGCCACCTCCATCCAAGCACTCTTCATCCTCCTTAACACTGATGTAATCACCCACCTTCCCTTTGCCTTGCTCCAGGAGCCCGAGAACACGCCCTCAGCTGCACTGAGCACCTATCAGCCCAGATGGGATGCTCAACGCTGAGTTCTGACTTGCAACATGCCTCTTCTTTAGCAAGATCTCTAGGAATAAACACTTTTGGCTATGCTACCACCAGTCTCTAACCTCTCCACTACCAGGCAGTGAATTACCACATCCCACCGTGCATCTCACCTCACTGTATCAATCTTCTTTGACTTACACCCTCTGTACCTCTGTGGGACTCCTCTAACGTCCTTTGGAAGATGCTCCTTGCCTGCAACTTTTTCCTGCAACTGTTTCACAAAATGCACATATTTCAGTGGATATTTCTTCTCTCATTCCCTAAATGATGACTCTGAAGCAAGCTTAGAGCCACCCCAGTCTGCCTCCCACACCACTTCTCTGTGTAACTTCACCTTCTTTCTTCTGAAGCCCTGCACAGCCCCAGCTGCACGCTGCCATCGATGTTAATCACATCCCTGCCCATGTCACTCATAGCCCATAATCCCAGGATCATCCTCAACTGCTTTCTCACACACACAGTGAGCAAACCTCCCCGCTTCTTTCCCTGCTGAGATTTTCAATGGGATTTTTTCATCCTAGAAGTGAGAAAGCAGGACGGCAGCCCCCAGCCTTCTCGTACAGCCAACAGCAGAGATCTCCCCGCAGCCACAACGCATCCCCCGGGAATCCGCTCCCACACCCCAGGCTTTGTTCACGCCCCTGCGCCTAACGCGAAGGCTTCATTCCTTCCCGACCTCGCATCACTCGTACCGAGTTATCTCACGCGTGCCCACAAGACCTCCCACTGCTCGCAGCACCCCACGAGGGTCACGGAGCGCAGATGCAGCCTCCTCAGCCCTTTCCCCGGCTGCAGGAGCAGCCCCGGGGTGCAGGAGCAGCCCCGCACCGCCGCTCACGCCGCTGATGGGGGCAGAGCGGGCAGCCCGCGGCCACCCTCCGCCGGGCCTGCGGTGCTCCCGGGGCAGCGCCGAGGCGGCTCCGGGCCCTCCGCCCGGCTCCCTCCCGCCCGGCAGCGGCAGCCGCCCCCCGCCGCGGTCCGCGGGCAGGGCAGGGCCGGGCGGGGCGGCACACGGCGGGCAGCCCGCTCCCCGCGGCTCGGCAGCCCCGCACTTACCGGCGGAGCGGAGCGGAGCGGCGCGGCGGGCGGGGGAGGCAGGGAGCGGTGCGCCGGGCTCCTCCTGCCGGGCCGCCGCCGCCTGCGCGCCGGAAGCCCCAACCTCCGCGCTCCGTCACTTCCGCCGGGCAGGGCCGCGGCCGCCGGGCCGCCCCATCGCTGCGGGCCGCGGGAGGGGGGAGGGCGGCCGAACCGGCGGGGCTTCTGCTCGGCGGCCCCGCGAGCCGGTGATGCCCGGCGGCCACGTACGGCGCCGCAGCTCGATGCGGAGCTGGATGGGGAGCCCGCGCGGCCCGCCGCGGTGCCGCCCGCCCCGTGTCCCGGCGTGCCGCGCGGCTCGGCACTGGGGGAAAGGTCGCGGGGCGGAGGGGGCGGCGCTCGCTGTGCTGGGACGCGGCGCTCCGCTGCCGTTCCGCGCCCCTCATCAACCGTCGCCATGGCGGAGCAGCCGCAGCCCGTCAGCCCCGTGAAGAACTTCTTCGCCGGCGGCTTCGGGGGCGTGTGCTTGGTGTTCGTGGGGCACCCGCTGGATACCATCAAGGTGAGGCGCGGCGCGGGGCCGCGGGACGGGGCGGGGGGTGGCGGAGGGAACTACGTTTCCCAGCGGGCGCCGCCCGAGGACTGCGCCGCCCGGGGGGGCTGCGGGGCCGCCAGGACAACAAGTCCCGGCGTGCCTCGCGGAGGGGCCGTGCGCGCCACGAGCGCCCCCTGGCGGCGCGGAGGACCCGCGGTAGCTGAGCGTTACCGAGCGCCGCGTTCATTCTGCTGCGTGGGATTGTTACCTGATACCGTCGCAGCAGTCAATTAGCTGAACGCATTGGCTATTAAAGGAGTTAGCACTCGTTCTCTTAACTTCTGCAGAGAGTAAATGACGCAAACGCTCTGTAAACATCGCGCAGTCAGCTTGTGCTGCCCAGCCGTTGCGTTGAAGCTCTCTCCCACTCAAAGCTGGGGCTGCAATACTCAATAAAGCAATGCCTTCTTACCCCTCCTGCCAGGTCAGACTGCAGACCCAGCCCCTGCCGCAGCCCGGCCAACCGCTGCTCTATTCTGGGACCTTTGACTGCTTCAGGAAGACTCTGACTAGAGAGGTACTGCCGCGCCAGCGTGCCATCTGCACCCCTGCCAGAAGCGTCAGTTGTCCCATACGTCACAGGAATGGAATGGTGTGGGAGTGCCCCCATGGAGACTATAAAGTCCTGGGTTATCGGTTGCATTGACTCTAAGAAAATTCTTTCATCTGTTTGCACAGCTTGAAGGGAGGTCTCATTGGGAGTACTTTGTATCCGTTCATTCCGAATTTCTCTTACGGTTCCAGATATCGCAGTGTTAATACCTGGAGTTCAGAACTGGGCTTAATGTTGGCCTTGCTGGAGGCCGTGGGCTCGTGCTGTCGTTGGTATTTGGAGTTGGCAGTGGAAGTCCTAAAATAGGCAGTGGCTTCTGTTGGTTCAAGCAGCACTTTCACGTTTTCCTGTCATGTATGATGCCATCTGTGAGAAGGCAGAGGAGCGTTCGTTTGCGTTAATAGATACGTGTATGGTTTTTTTTAGTGGAGCATTTGCAGTAGTTTTGTTTCAGTCTTCAAAAGGTAGACAGGGGCTTTCACTCCTGAATCGGTCATACAGTGTGACTGAACCATAGTCTTATTTTGTTTTAGGAAGGCACACAGCCTTGGTTTAAAGACATGAATTGATATGGAGTTCACTTTGCTGCTTCCTAAGATTTTCCAGCAGCTATTTACCGTTTGGAAATAATGACTTAAAAGCCTTGGTGTTCATTTGCTCGTGTTAAGTCTGATTTTTGACCACTGGATCTTGTTAGGTAATTCTGTACTAGATGAATGATCTGTCTCATGTCTGAAATCTACGTTTGTGGTGGTATTTCACAGGTTGTTATATAACCAAAGCAAACCTCACTTCTGCGGTCTCTCCCACAAAGCACTGAGATGCTTTGCTGGCTCTGAATTCCACGCAGTTTTTAACACCCCTGCTGAAGCACGGACGTCAGAGCTGAGCTGTAATAATAGCCTTCTGATGTCGAGTTCAGTCGAGTAAAGCTGCCTCACTACTCCTACTCAGTGCTCATCTGTTTCTGTAATGAACCTCTGTGCCAAGGCCTTTTGTTTCCAGTTGTTCATGGGAAGAATGAGCAGGAGAGTCTGATCTTCGTCAGCCAGGCTGGATTTCATTGCAGAGTCAGCCGTGTCTGTACATGTACAAACGCCCACAGGGACATACCGACTTATTTTGTGGAGGAGAGAGGTTGAATGGATGGACTAGCAAATATTTAACCTGTTCATGTAGCCTTTATCTAGAAAGATAAGTCCTTTTTATAAGAAAAACATTCAGTTCAAAGGTAAGATAGATGAAGCGAACACCGCTGCTGGGATCTGCGTTAGAATTTTTCCATATGTGCAGCCTGGTGAAGGGAAGCATCAAGGATGTAAATGCTTATGGTAAACAAGTGTTGACTTATGGAAGGAAAAGAAAAATAGTTTGCTCTTGAACTCTTTCTAAACTGTGTTCATGTGGGGAGTGATGTAGTTCACATCAGTCTCCCTGGCTCTTCCCTTACCACGAATTTGGTCCAGCATTCTCAGACTCAGCAGTGGCAGTTTGCACTACTGCATTCGATGTCTTACAGATAAAGCATATCCGCATTTTTTGTGTGTATCTGAAAGAGAGAACTTTTGACACCAGTCGACAGGACTGTCATTCAGGTGGCTTTTAATTTAACTTCCTTGTAGTTGAGATGGATGTAAGTGCAGGATGAGTAGTATTGGAACAGAAAGGTCTTAAAGAGTATAATATTTTCTGGGAAGGATAGTTTTCCTCTGAAACAGTTAAACAAGTATAATCATAAATGAGCAATAGATCCCATAATTATTTTGATTAGTGTGATTGACTTGCTGATACTGTCCTAAACTGTAGCATTTTGCTTTTCAGTAAGCTGAAATGTGCACAAAGCTTACGCAAAAACAAGTAATTCTTGCAATAATGTTTCCCACAGGGAGTCCGAGGCTTGTACAAAGGAATGGCAGCCCCCATTATTGGGGTGACACCCATGTTTGCTGTGTGCTTCTTTGGATTTGGCTTGGGGAAAAAACTCCAACAGAAAAAACCTGATGACATTTTGACGTAAGTTCCTGAATGAATCGGGCGGTTGGGAAAGGCACCGTAAGGCTCCTGCAGCTTCCTGTGTTGTCATGCTTTGAGTTGTGGTGTAATTTTGTCTTTTCTCCTAGGCTATAAATATAGTTCTGAAAAATAAAACACTCGTGTGTTTTAACGCTTCTGGAAGCGTGGGACTGATGGCATAGGCTAAAAACAGACTCCAAGTGGGCAGGTGCTGTGCCATTCCCCTTCTACGCAAGAAAGAGCCATTAAGGAACAATTCCATCTTAGATGAGTACAGTGTGACTTATATAACAATTGCCTTCCAACACTCATAATTAAAGGAAACTTTGGAATAAACAAATTCGTGGTCACACAGTCTTGGCAAAAATGACATTCACAAATCCCACTTATTTTCCCAGCTAGTTTTGACTTGTGGTGTGTCTTTAGTTTAGGGTAAAACAGCCATATATATGCTTCATTATTAACTTCTGAAAAGCAGTGTTTATGAGCAGCCCTACTTTTAGGCACATCTTAGAGAAGGGAAACTGAGAAAACTTCGTATCGCTCTCTCCAGGCAAACTTACACTTGAGGAAAGCCCTCACCCATAAAGTGCTCCTTAACTCCATTGCTGTCTTCTGATTTATAGCTCCCCAGAATAGAACTGTAGCTTAGCAACATTTTATTCTATTATTTGTGCAATGCATAGGAGCCCTGGCAGAAAGCAGGAGTTCAGTACGTTGAGCCAAGCGTGGCAGGGTGGGGAGGAATGGTTTCTGTTGGAGCCTTGACTGGGTAGGGCTGTTGCTGGGTGCACCTGTGCAGCTCGAGCTGCTGCAGTGGTGAGAAGTGAGCTCCCTCCACCTCCATCACCCTGAGTGAAGCAGGGCAGGGGTGCTCAGTGCTGCTTGCTTTCCTTGCTGCTCTGTTTACCAACTTTGCAGACAAGGCTGAAGGATAAAACTGGGAGTATGGGTAAGGAACTGAGAATAAAGGGAAACAAATGGGCTGTGGGCTTACTGCCAGCAGCCCACCCATCTCTAACACCTTGTGTTTTGTATGCATTGTATCAGGGAAGTTTTAATGGAGAAGGTGGAGAAGTGCAGCGTAATCTTTGGACTGTTTATACAGGACTCTTCCCAGGCAGAGCAGTGGGAGAGAAAGAACAAAGGTCAACAAATAAGTGGTAGGTCTGTCCTTGTGCACAACTGTGCCACACCTTCAGTGCTGCCTTTACACAGTGAGATACGGCATGCCAAGGATGGCAGGGCCAAGCAGAAAGGTCAGCCCCTTAGCACTGTGGTTATGGGTCTGAGGCAGGCAGGATGGCAGTACTGATTTTCAAATGAGGTTTTGGAAGGAAGGAGGTTGAAAAAATACGATGAGCCTGTTCTATCTTTTCTAGGGCTGAATAATCTCGAGGTAAGTTAGAAATCTCAAAGCTTAGTCTGAGCAGGAGGTACATGTAGGGTGACAGGTGAAGTTCTGAGAGTCCTGGAAGATAAGAGCGGAGAAAGTGTAATGGGAATTTAGGAGTAAAGAAACGTGTAAGGATTGGAAAGCCAGAACAGAATGCCATCTCTTGGGCAAAGGAAGGGAAGTGGAAGGTGTGGAATTTAATTAAGATATTAGGCCTTTTTACTAGGGGAGGTAGCAGGAGATTGGATATTGAAATTGAGAAAAGGGATTTCTATAACAGACTATTCATGAAAGTAGATGCAGTGTGTGTGGGGATGATGGCAGGTTGGTAGGGCAGACTTGACTACGTTACAGACTGAAGGGCGGAGGGAATGAGGTTATGGAAGTGGGGCTGCTGGCTACACAAGCAGGAGTAAATGTGGAAGCTGAGATTATTAAGCAGAGTGTAGGAGACTGTGAGAAGAAGAGAGTAAAAATCACTGGAGAATGCTGTAGCAAAGAATGCAAGTGCAAGGAATATTAGCAAATACAATAGATGTGCAGACCTGAATTAATGGTTGCTGTGGGAACCAGGGCTTTGAATCTCAGAGATCTTAAATGTTTAGCTCTAATTATGCATTGATGAGGCACTTCTGCACTAATCAAAAGCAGTAGAAGCATGTCTATCTAGTTCCACTGCCAACCTTATATAAAGCAGAGTAACTTTGTGATACAGGGGTCTTTCTGCCCTTTGTTTCCTATGTGCTGTGGTAGTGTCTCACTTCTGTTTCTTCTGTGCAGATATCCTCAGCTGTTTGCAGCTGGCATGTTGTCAGGAGTGTTCACAACAGCGATCATGGCTCCAGGAGAGAGAATCAAGTGCCTTTTACAGGTAAGGTGTTGGACGTGGTGACAAGAATTTAATGTCAGCGCTGTTGTCTTTTCACACCAGGAACTTCTTTGGTTAGTGTATTTGCTCTGTTCTGTTTTTGACGGGACTGAGACAACTGTCATTCAATGCAACTGTGTCACTGTGTCACAAAGAGGCATTATACAAACTCACCACAACAGTAGAAGTACATACAGCATTCACTGCTCTATTCGTTTTACAGAGCACGAGCCTTACACCGTGTGGTGTTACATCTGCCATTGGTGGATGCCTCAGTCTGCTTTAAAGTATGGAAAAGTCCAGCTTTTCCAACTACTATCCCCAACTACTAGTTTGTAAGACTTCCTATTGTAAAGATTTTCCATAATCTTGGCAAGTTCCCAGTACATAATTGAGGAAAGTATTTCAGAATCCGTGCAACTGGTTTTTAATGTTTGGGTGACTACAGGCCCTACACCTCCCCAAGGATTTCCAAACTGTTAGAGGAAAACCTGAACAAATGAAAATACTGTCTTCATCAGGTGAGGTTTGCTTATGTCAGGCTCTCGAACTCATTGGCATGGTGATGGGTGTTCACATTAGTTCTGACAGCCGTGATATTATCACAAAAGTTCTATACACGAACAAATTGAACTTTACTTAATTTATTTAAAGGCTACTTTTTTCTGTGTGAGCGTAATATTACCTATCTGTCTTCAGTTGCTTTAAACTTAGAGTGGTGCAAAATAAGGGAGAATCTAGCTACTGCATGGAACAGTAAACATATCCTCAGCTTGAATGAGAGAGTGCTTTTTGAGGAAATGGTGCGGAGGCTTCATATGTAGGAGTGCCTGAAGAATGAGTATGTGCTCTTTCCTCTCTGGAAACATGCACGTGGCTTTCTAATTATTAGCTGAATGATTGTTCACCAGCCAGAAACTTTCACAAGCCAGAAACTGTCACTTTAATCCTTCAGATCCAGGCAGCTACAGGTGAAACTAAATACAGTGGCTCTTTGGACTGTGCAAAACAGCTGTACCGCGAGGCTGGGATTCGCGGCGTGTACAAGGGGACAGTACTCACCCTCATGAGAGGTAACTGATGGAAACGTTCTGATGCTACTTCAGCTTGGGGTACTTGAAGATAAGAAGCCTGAAATAGGTCTTGCTGTCACTTTAGCCAGTTGGAGATGCTTTCTGTCACTCTTTTATCCTTTCTTGCAGTCCGCAGTTACTCCAGTGCCTCAAAGGGACTGAGAAATAAACATGACATTTTCAGTGAGTGAGGAAGAGATCAGATGACAAAGATCAGAGGGATGTAGGAAGTAATTAAGATCTGAGAAGCCAAGAGGAATTAAACCCTTCAGAAGCTGAGAACAAAGAGAAAAGAAAAATGCAGAAGTGGCTTCTTTTACCTTCCTTGGGAGACGGACTGTGACTTCTGTCTGTGACTATTTGATGTTGATTGATTTAAAGGACATGATGGCAGCAATTAGCTTTCTAACCTCTGGAGTGTGGGTTATTTTAGACTGGGATGTCATGACCCCTCTCACAAAAACAGACACAGATTAACTATGCTGGACAGCGAATCTTTGGGCACTTTCTCCTTTTGAACAAGGTTAGACTGTTCCCTGTATTGTGGTGGTGGTTTCCAAGTACAAGTGAAATTTCTGTGTTTTGATATCTCAGTTTAGGAATTTGTTCTGTCATCTGCTTCTCACAGTATTAGGAAAGTTTGCAGCTCTGTCAGGGTCCATAGTGTGAGGCTGGCTGCCCAGGTTAGGTATGAGTTAAGAATGGGCTATGGAAGTATCTTTAAAAAAAAAAAAAAAAAAAAGAAAAGCAAAATCAAACCCATCAACAGCAAAAACATCTGCCTTCATTAGAACAAATAGTGTGCTAAACGGCTGAAGTTTCTGAACTGCTCTAGTCTGCTATGGAGCAGTTAAGAAAGCTTAGAGCTCATGGAGTAATGGCCAGATTACAATCTGATTTGAAGGACTGCTGACAAAACTGCTCAATAACAGGTATTTTCCCAGATCGTGCCTTTTAACACTTGCTCTCTTTGGGAAAGTTCAGGTTCCTCTGTCTAGAATGACATTTTTGGCTTTAGAGAATGCTCAGAAGAGCAATCTTGATGTATTTAGTGTTGTTGCTGAGCTGGCATGGGGATCCTGTGTCTCTAGGCTTCATTTTGTTTCCCACCACTCAAAGATTTTGTTGTTTACTCTCTAGATGTCCCAGCCAGTGGAATGTACTTCATGACGTATGAATGGCTGAAGAACATTCTGACCCCTGAGGGAAAGAGGTTAGTGAAATCCTAAAGTCAGTGTTTCCTGGACTTGCTATTTAATTTCCCTAGTTAAGAAGAGATTTAGACAGCATCAATAAAACAAAAAAAAAATTTAGTCACTCACTGTGAGTAGACCTGTTTTGGTGTGGAGTTAACAGACCAAACAATATTCTGAGTTTTGCTCAGATTCTAGCCTTGGATTTTATTAGCCAAGTAAGGAATACACGGAGTAGGTCTGTTTGCTCTTCTGCCCTTCTGTGTGTGCAAAAATCTGTTCTGGTTTTCTTTTGTTTGTTTGTTTTGTGTCCTGTCCGTGTCTTCCCCATCACTGCAGAGCATCTTGTTCATACTGCTGCATGAAAGGATTCA
The DNA here is from genome assembly GCA_023055505.1 of Callipepla californica brunnescens. Taxonomy (NCBI): domain Eukaryota; kingdom Metazoa; phylum Chordata; class Aves; order Galliformes; family Odontophoridae; genus Callipepla; species Callipepla californica. Next base: position 7,983,726 of record JALIRH010000015.1, read on the forward strand.
AACTTCTAGGCTGGAGTTGGCACGTTTTGCACGGAGTGCTCTTGTTCTTGGTCATCTTGTTCATATTATTACCTCACTCTTGTCTGTCTGCAGCATTGTGGAGCCTTCTGGCTATCATTCAGGCTGCCTTGATGGTTGTCTCTTTAGTCAAAATATGAGTTGTTTTTTTCTTCTTTTTTTTTCTCCCCTCTCCTCCATTTTCCACCCACCCCAATCCTGCCACAGTGTGAGTGACCTCAGTGTGCCAAGGATCCTTTTTGCTGGGGGCTTGGCTGGAATCTTCAACTGGGTAGTTGCCATTCCACCAGATGTGCTGAAATCCCGTTTCCAGACTGGTGAGTAGCATGCCAGATTGTCATGGCCACACTCAGAACAGTGCCCCTGGGAATGGGATGGGCAGTGATGGAAAATGCCATTTGAGCATCTTCTTTGGTGGTAGGTGGCATATCTTGAATGCTGCTTGAGTCAAATACATGAAAAAACGTGTTTCTAGCTTTTTAGCTGGTTTCCTTGCAAATAGTTGTCAAATTGGCTCTAACTCTTTCTCTCTGCATCCGTACTAATATAATGATCCCCATTTTAGATACCTGTTTTGAAACATAAGCATGGAAATCATCATAGTAGAGCCAAGTGTTGTGACTGTTTTATTACAAATGTAAGTCTTTGAAAGGCTTTGCTATTTCACTTCAGACATGGTTGTGTAAATCCTAGTCTGTGCTGTCTAAAATTTACAGCAACTGTGTGTGCCTTGCTGAGAGTATTGCTTTTGGACTAACAGATCTGCTCTTCAGCATCTGTGGCTTAGTTACAGTGAGGATGGCTCCAGGCCTTTTCAGCAGTTTAACAAATTTTTTGTTGGTTTCTCTGTGAGTTTTTTTCATGGCACACTTTTACTGAAGCTCTCCTGTAGTCTCTGTCTGCAGGCTTAGCTCTTTACTGGATGTCTCTTGTGAATTACGGGTCATGATGATTTAGAGCGGGAAGCTTTTTATCTGAATAATGACTGCTGTGGTCATTTGCTATCACCTAGGGCTGTGTGTGAATGTCTGTCTCATCTGTAGGTCCTTGTTCTAATCTACAGTGCAGCTGTTCATGGTGGTTCTGTTGACTGTGTTGCTTAGTGGAGTACTTGTTCAGAGGGCTGGCAGAGGGAGCGCTTTCCAGAGGAGTGTCAGGAGAAGGAAGAATGAGTTCCTTGAACAGAAGGAGCACGAGATAGGATCATTTTCTGTTTCTTAGAAACTAGCTTCATCAATTATTATTCATGACCTTCTTATCTCCTAATTGTGGCTTTTGCAAGAGCTGTCATCAGTGGTGAAAGTAACAGCTCAGGCATCCAATCCTGACAAAAGCTGTTCTTCCTTCCTTCTGTTGTTCTCCCTCTTCACCCAAGATGTCTTCATTATGTAGATTTTTTTGTGTGTGTGTTATGATGAGCACTTCGCTCCTGTTTACTGAACTGTTGGTTTGGTTTGTTTGCTTTTTCATTTTCCCAAGCAGATGTTTTCACAACATAGCTTCAAGCAATGCTTGGATTCTGATGTCATTTAGATCATCTAGCAATATGACGCTGATGAAAATCCTGGCCTATCACTTAGGCCTTCAGTGTGTGTGACTGCTGCATATCTTAGCTAACATGTTTCGTATTGTCTGCAGCTCCTCCAGGAAAGTACCCAAATGGCTTTAGAGATGTGCTGAGAGAACTTATCAGAGAGGAAGGAGTTGCATCCCTCTATAAGGGCTTCACAGCTGTCATGATCAGGGCATTTCCTGCCAATGCGGTAAGTAGACTGCAATCCCATGTGGCTTTTGGGGATGTTGCCACCCATCATCAATGTCTGTAGTTTGCAGAGGAGATGACAAGCTGCGTATTGTTTTACCATCTCAGAGACATTCTCATAACTGTAGGTGCTTTTGGCTGTTGATGTCCAGGTTCTAAAACATACATTTATCTAGGGGAAACACCAACTAAACCTTCTTTCTAAGCTGTGTGTTAAAGCACAGTATTTCTGTCTGCTTGTATGTCCGCCAGTAGAATACAGAAATGTGGGGATAAGTTTGGTCTGGCTTCCTCTTCAATAAATGATGAACTTAAAGGATTAGATGTTCTGCCTAGATGTGAAGAGATATAGCAGAATTCTTGCCTCTGGTGCCAGACTTCTTTTTGCTCACTTCTTCCTTTCACATCAGCCATTCCAGATGTTTGTACTGCTAAATTCAAGAGCCTTGATGGAATAGGTTTTGAGAATCTTTATTTGTTCTGTCTGTAATCTTTTCCAGGCATGTTTTCTTGGTTTTGAAGTTGCTATGAAGTTTCTTAATTGGATTGTACCAAGTCTATGAAGATTATGAAGTCTCAAAATTAAGAGAGGAGAGGGAAGAGTGCAAGTCTGCCTCAAAGGAATAAATGAATGATCACTTGAAGTTTCAGGAATGATTGCTTGCCTAATACCTTTTTGCCTTCCTCACAGTCTTTAGGTGGTGCTATGTGCCATTCAGAAATGTAAGGCGTGACTCTGAAATGGAGTTGATGGAGAGCTACAGCTGATACACCTGTATTCTGAGCCAATGTACCACAGCAGTAATGCTGCTAACACACACTACACTCACTACCTTAAGTACTTCCTTATGGAAGAAGGGGAGACTTCCAAAATAAATTCTTTATTTACTGAAGAGACATGTAGCTATTAATGCTAATTTGCTTGAAATAATTGTTAGGCAGCATGTACTTAAATCTCAGGACCTAAGTTAGCAGCTGCACGTACTAGTATCTACAAGCAGGGTCGAGTAGTGTTCTCATCTTATGCAGTATTTTCAGTTGTGGATGTTTGCATGGTGACAGACATTTTAATGTTATATGCATATGATCCAGCAAATAAGGATCAAAGCAGGTGAGGTTAGAGTTATGTTTTGATGGGTTGATAGGTATTATGGATACTTTACAGGATATTACACACTGATCTTCTCTACAGAACTAGGGGAAAATGAATTACATTTAGACACTTGTTATAAACTTGACTAAGGCGACCAGTGTGTTTGATTTACCTGAACTTTTCTCTGAAACCCCTTTGTTACTTTCTGTTCCATTGACCATATATCCCAAATGTGGTTTTACAAGTGCAGCATGATTCATAGCAGTCCATGGTTTATCTGATTCATCAAATGCTGCATCCTGGAGGTTCAATCCCTCACCTAAGAAATTTTAACAGGACTTCTCAGAACTCAATTACTCTGACACAAGGGGGAAGTATGAAGGTGACACTGGCTCTGCAATCTTGTCTAACTTTATTTTAACTTCTGTTCCTCACTTTTCTTGTAATATTATTGAACGTTGTCACATTTTAATTTGAGAAATTACTAATGCTAAGAGGCAAAAAGCACCTTTATTTTCTCCTGATCGTGTTGCAGTGTTATCATAACTCAATAAAGCCGGCTGCTGCTTGGCTTGAATGTGTGCTTTTGTTTCTTTTTGTCTGGCCGTGCATGGTTAGTGTGGCAAAAATTTTTCAGTTCTTAACTCTTAGATGTCAATGGGAAATGTGCCTTACTGTGTCTAATCTTTAACTGCTTGCCTTTTAGCTTTTGCATTTTTAGTTCTTTAACACAAGGCTGGAAAATGAATGTCCTGCATTTAGCAGGACTTGAAAGGCAAGCATGAGGTGCAGTTAACAGCTGAAGCTCTTTAACTGTAAAGCCAGATGATAAATAAAACCTTTGTCTGTGGGAAGGACTTGATGTTTTTCAGGAAAAGCCCCCGACATGGATGCAGGGCAGTTTAGGGAAACAATCTGTTCCTTTGCCCCATAGAAGGGACAGCTGAGTGGTTGTTCTTGATTTTGCTGAGGCCTGTTGGTCTGTGCTGTGGAGAAACAATCTCACCTTGGCTTTTGACACATGGAGTTGTTCTGGAATACATTCCACCCAATGCTGCTTCAGAAGCCTTGAACTGCATTCTCCTTTCCAACTCTTTGGAAGGGAATCTGCCTTCCCCAAGGCCCACCTTTGTGATTTACAGGGAGAAGGTGGGAGGTGTGAAACCAGTAACAGTCCCTGGTATGGGAAAAGCCCAGTTGCTTGGAGCTGCCCCCACCTTCTCTCTGCTTTCCTCATTGTGGCAGGCCCTCCCCATTCCTCGCCTGGGAACCTGCTGCTGCTCCTGCTTCTCAAAGTCACTGCTGTGGATGAACAAATTACTTAACACTGAGTTAATACTAGTTCAGAGAAACAGTAACTAAAGGATGTTAATCTGTGAAATTTTTCTGAACACAACTCTAGGTTTGTTAAGGCCAAATTCAGACTGAATTCAAGAGGACTAGGTCTGCTTTTATGATGTGTCTCCTAACCACCAAATGCTCTCCCTGGCTTTGATTCTCTAGCTACTCTGATCGTCTTTCTGACCTTTGTACAGAACTGTGATGCCTAGAAGCAATTTCTCTCAGCTTTAAGAAGTGTCATAAAGCTTCCATTTTTCATTCCCTTTTACTTAAGCGTTACAGAAAGAGTGACACTTCTTGGAAGGGACAGAAGTGCACATACCGTGCATCTCCTTTCAAAATTCCAAATACCGATGCTTAGCACTGTTTGTTCCACCTGTCTTGACAGCTAATGAATGCTTCATGTTCAGCTCCTGATCTCACAGGAAATTAGGAAGAACGGAACAATAGACTTGGCTATAAGTGCTGTTCTCGATTGGCTTTTTTTTTATGCAGTTGCCCAGCAGATGGCTGTCTGGGGCTGTCGGCAAGGTGGACAAAGCAGATCTAAAGGCAAGGTCAGACTCCAGCAAGCAAGAGCACCAGCTGGTGCATAGTGTTTCCATTTGTGGCAGCTGTAGCTTTCTGAGTCAGGCTTCAGAGATTTTATCTCTGGCAGGACAGGCAGGCAGCTGGAAGGTAGGAGCCTCTTCACCCCCTCTACCCTCATGAGGAAGACTGTCATTCTCACAGCTTAATAATAACCTGTGCTGAGGGGGAGCAGGAGACCTGGGAGCTGGGCTCTGAGAAGCCTTCTTTTAATCTATGAGCTGGCCTGCAGAACCTCGGCTGTGCTGGCACCAGCTCAGGCTCACCTGCCTGTAGCCTGAAGTAGGACTTGCTCTGAAAGACTGAGAGATTTCCTGGACTAATACTTAAGCCATTAGCAGTAACTGTAAACTATCTATTTCCCTTCTACCAGGCTTTCTCTTTAATACCTACCTTTTTAATGTAACTTCATACTTTTTAGGAACTTCAGATCCTTTTTCCAATTCTGTTATCCCCACCCTGAAGTTTTTACAGAGCTTTGTATTTTGCATGAAAAAATACTGTTTGTTTAATAAGACTGACTCCATTTGGTACTTTTAGTTAAGTTAAATACAGAAGGAAGAGACCAAGAATGAAGGGTTGCTTTGCAACAGCACTGGTGGGAGGAGAAATGCTTGAAGTAGACTGATCAGACACATCTGCTTGTTTGTTCAAAAGCTCAAGGACTACTGAAAACTGATACTGCTACATATCACTTCTTACACATGAAATTCCTGAACTGCAGGTTGTTAGGAACTGGGAGTACGTACTAGGGAAGTCACACAGAGTGCTTTAGTTCTTGTGTTCTTTCCAGAAGTATCTGCTGTGGGCCATTGTCAGGTGCAGGCTGAACAAAGAACAGACAGAGCTTAGATCCAATTGTTGAAAGTTTGTCTGGGTCCACTAGAGAGGGTTGCTCAGGACTGCCTGCAGTTGGCTTATGAACATCTCCAAGAATGGTGACTCTGGCAGATTCTCTGGACAACATGCTTCAGTGTTAATCACCTTCACAGCAAAATACATTCTCTCTTACATTAAAGCAAAATTCCCCATTTTTCAATTTCTGCCCATTGCTGCTAGGAGGAGTCTGGCTCTGTTATCCACTGAGCAAGTCACTTCATCATTGAAAGCTGCTAAGACTAGCCAGACATGAATGTCCCCTTTGCAGATCCATGCTTACAACTCTCCCATTCACCTTCTAAGGAAATGATTTCCTGGAGGATCTGCTCCAGCACTTTCCCAGGGACTGAGGTGAGGTTGACCAGCCTGTACTTCCCCAGTTTGTTGTTCTGCTCTTCTTGAAGATCAGGCTTGCATGTACTCTCGTCCAGACCTCAAGAGCGCTTCCTGATCACTGCAACTTTTTACAGACAGCCCAGAGTGATCTTGCAATGACCTCAGCCAGTTCACTCAGTAGTTGTGAACGTATCCCACAGGATCCCAAGCACTTGTGTATATTCCATTATTATTTTTTTTTAACTTGATCTTCTTGTATCATGAAAGAATAAGTCCAAATTACTCCTGACTTTCACTCTGGTCTCAGGGCCTGGGTTTGCTGAGGCCATTCTTGACATCAGCTGTGGAAGAACTACCAGAATAAACTGGTAGCTGGTATTTTGGGACTGATCCTAGAGCAAGTAATCTTTCACCGTGGCCAAAATAGTCCCTTCCAGTGGTTTGCAGCCACTGGGCAGGAATGTACCACATTTGTGCTGTGTGAGAAGGCTCTTCTCATGACACCTGGGTTCCGGCCATAATGCTGCTTCCTTTTACAGACCACAGAAAATAGGCCTGCTGGCTCAACAGAATGAGGCTGCTGGTGCCATTGGATATGCTCTGCACTGAAGAACTTCAATAATGTTGCTCAACTGCTCCCATTTGAAAATAGGCCCGGCTTCCTCTGCAGCTGCTTTGTGAGGACTTTTGCTTTTGACCTAGAGGACTGCTAGGAGCTACTTCCCTCACAGCATGAGATCTCCCCTGGTATGGGCAGCAGGGCTGTAAGGATCCCAGCCTGCCCCTGTCCCCGGGATGCACTACAGGCAGTCCTACCTGTGCAGATAGGCTGACTGCCTGCTCAGAGGCCATGCATGTGACTCTGGCTGAACCTGTTCCATGTCCTGGTTTTATACTGTGTTTTGTCTTTCTGTCTAGTAGACCCTGCCTTGATTAAGCAGCCCAGCGGAAGTGAGGGAATGGGCTGCAGGGGAGAATAATACACTGCCTGATACTGCATTCTTGAAAAAGAAAACCACTTCTAGTGCAGCAACTTTTGTGTATAATTGAGGACATTATTCACCACCTCAGTGTTAGAATAGTTTGGCAACTATATCTCTAACCCTGGTAAAAAATGTAAACTTTTATTAGCAGATGGATAGTGTTTTTACTTATGTCTCCACATTTAGTTTAGTTTGAGCAGTTTATAACTCATAGCTTCTCTTACTGGAAGAATGGCTATAAAGATCGTTATCAAAGGTACAGCAAAAGGCTACAGATAAGATTTACTTCCCTTTGTAGGTAACAGTTTGAATGTTATCATTGAATGAATTTGCTAAAGTACACGATACTGTTGATAACTCTAGGTATTACTGACTGGAAAGCTGAAATGTTCAGTTCTGTAATGACTGCTTCTTTGTCGGAGTGCTGAGTGCTGCCTTCTCTAACAGTGCTGCTGCTCTCTGCATTTGAGACAAGTTGCACACAAGCTGTTGATATCTAAATAAATTTTGAGCTGCCTGGCTATGGATACTCCAATGCAGAAAGCAGATCCTAGCAGCAGCATTTCTTTTTAGCAGTATTTCCTAATACTGTTTCCTAATAGTTATTTATTAGTGGCAGGTGTTGGCTCCTTCCTCTCCACTCATCTAGTCAAAAGAATTCTGAACTTCCATTTAGCCTTGAGTACTTTTTCTCTGTCCTGGCTGAAGGTAGGAAAATCACTTTTCTGTCCTTTCTCATCTTTAATCTCCATATAGATTTCATCAGAACAAGCTGAAAAGGTGTAAAATTACAGTGAGTCCTTCTCCTCAAGTTTAAGCCAGTGTGATGGAGAACAGCCCCCAACTGCCTGCATAGACAAATGCTAAATAAAAATACTCCCTGAAACACAACCCTCCCTGCTCATTCTTCCCCACTCACCCTTGACTCTGTATCAATCACTGCCAGGCAATTATCTGCTTTGCTGACTGCCTCCTGCCCCAAGCCAAAGCTCGGGAACTGGCAACTGATGGGAGATCACTCCAAGGAAGGGAACTGGCTGTTCTCAGAGTCCCTTCCCTCACTTTCCAGCAGGGGCAGGCACGCTCAGTTGCAAGACACCACAGACTTTTTGTAATACAGTTAACTCAGGCTCCAACAGCAGAAATAGGTAGGACAGGAGGGAACATAAGGACCTGGTTCTACTCCTGTTTTGTCAGTGCCAGCAACCCAGAGAAACGGGCTGGCTACTGCTGTTCCTGAGATGGGAAAGGCGTGAAGATAGAAACTACTGCGTGGCTTTTCTAGCAGCAAGAGTCTCTATTTACCCACCAGGCCCTAGCAAGTACAGGCACAGAAAGAAGGACTTTCCAAGTCTTTTTCCCAGGTCCACACTGTTTGCATTCAGCAAAAGCTGTGTTACGAGTGCAAGGTTCAGTTTCATCTGTGCCAGGGGAGCCTGGAAGTGGCTCTGCTTCTTCAGGAAATGTCATGGGTGAGGCACAGCATTAACAGCACTGGTGTGAAACGTGTCACTCTCGAGAGGAGCAATACCTTGTGGTATGGACAAATAACCTTGTGTGTTGATGAAAAAATTCTTTTTTTTTCCACCTCCATTTTCTTACTTATGGGGATGGCTGAAGGAAGGTACCGCTCCTGTGTCAGAAGTACTGCTTGTTCCAAAAGCAGAGTCACTCCTGGCGTTTCACTCAGAAACAATCACAAAACGAACAGACACATTCCATTTTCTATCAGTACTTGGCCCCTGCAGTTAAGGACACAGATGGGGTGGGAATGGAAGGTGTTTGCATTTTTCACCTTCATGGGAATGTAGCAGAAACTGCTAAAGCAGCATGACAAACACGAACCCAAGGTGAGCTGTTCCTGGGAAGGTCAGAGCCAAAGGTTTCCTCCTTTTGGAAGACAGTGTTGATGTCCTTGGACAGATGAGGGGATTTCTCACCATATCTCCTGCAGTTCAAAAGTTGAGCACTGCTAGTGCAGTCCTGTGGAGAAGGCACTGTGTGAGCAAGCAGCTGTCAGTTGCCTGGTTCAGGAATGTTTGTAAATGCCAGAGGTGTCGTTGGTACAGGAGACTGCTGCATCCCATGGACTGATACTCTTGCAACATTTTGTCTTATGGTCTCGAAGCAGGAAGTGTGTAGGGAAAAGCCTGGTGAGAGTCAGATCACAAAGCCTGGCTCCTTCACCACTCCCTGAAAGAGCAGCTCAGGTGTAAGAAAAGCAGGCAGGGAGCAGAGCCTTCTGATGGACTGAGTAACTACCTTCAGGACATGTTGAATCATCTGGAGAAAGCGAAGTTACTGTGCTCTTTTCCATATCAAAGTATGTCTTTCCAGTATAATCCATCTACATTTTCCATCAGTACAGTCTGAAGACATTCCTTTGCTGAGAAATCTGCAAACAAAAGGAAAATTTGTCTTTTTAGTTTTGTTTCCTAGTGAACTAGTATTTATTATGGCTAATATTACTCTTTCTGGAAAATACAAAAGCATACTGTGTCACTAGAACTGCCTTACTTAATCAGACCAAAGATCTCCTGGCACAAAGTGCAGCCTGCAGTTAACGGGAGGAACAGAGTGCACGGTACTCCTCTAGCCTGCACCTCCACTCCTGCCAAGCCACATCCACATTCGAGGGATGTACTGACCTAGACATTGCAGCAGTGCCTTTTCATTCTCAGCTTAACCACCTTTTTGGGCACCTTTCTGGTTTTGGCCTCTACAATATCCAATAACAGCGAGTTGTGGTGTTTAATTGTGTGCTGCTTTTAGACAACTTTTTTAACTTCTCCTTGTACAAAGCCATGCTATTCCCCTCTCTCTTTTTTGTATTTCTTGTGCAAAGTGTATTCCAAGTTGTAGTTTCTTTACAGTCATATTGACATTTTTTATTTTGTTCTCTAATATTTTCCCCTGGGAATTGACAGAGTTGATTAATTAAAATCGGTATTGATTTTTAAATATGCTTAAAACATTTTCTTATTGAGTAATTGTCCAACATTCTGTCTTCTATAGGTTCTTCTATAATGAAAACCTCCTGGTCCATCATTTCTGATAAATGTGTATCATCTGGTAAAAAGTCTTATTCTTACTAAATTTACAGAGTATTCTTTGCTGAAGGCAAAGTACAGATTTGTAAAGGATTTTTTTTTAAATCAACACACGTAGCCTAGCGACATTTACACCATCAGTAAACAACTAGTGTTTTTCTGAGAAAGAAAATGCCCAACCCATTGTTCTTAATTCTGACTCTATTGGTAGTAATGGTAATATTTACAATGCCCAGCCCACTGTATTTAGAGCCTTTTTCTTACTCCATATTCTTCTAATCACAATTCAGCTCACCTGCTAAAGCTTTATTCAGAGAAATTATAAGATCTTGAAGTGAGATATCCATGGAAAAAGCTCACCTTGATTTTTCAGTTTAGTTCTTTTGTTTAAGGAGCCGTTCAGCATGTTAGTCATATGGCTGCTCTAGATTCTCTGAAATACGACTGCTAGGAAACGTGAAATCTGCTAACTGTTTGATCACGAGTATTTTCTGATGGAAGTACCATGGTAACCATGGAACTTCTGAAATTTACCAAAATTTACTTTGAAAAGAGGATGTTTTCAAACTCATCCATTTCCTGTGGTGTTTAAGAAAACGTGAGGGTTAACTGCAGTACAGAATCCCACCTAGATGATTATAGAGATAAAAACAGGAAATCCGTTTTCATTAGGTACACAGATGCTTTGAAGTTGTCATTGGTAATGAGCTCATAGACTTACAGATGGCTGAAGAGTCATCATCCAGCGACTTCCCTGGCCCCAGGACAGCTTTGTCTGGGCTTTGTTTGTATCATTTAATCATTGAAAGGATAGAGGAGGAAGGTTCACCTGGGAGAGGACTTTGCACAGGAAGTTCTGTTCCAGTCCTTCACAGACTTTTCTGTGTCAAATGATAAGAGAAACCCTTCTCTGTGATCTCGTACCATGAACGACTGCAAGTACTTTACAGGCATTAGCTGGCATCTGCCAAGCCGTAGTGAATTCAGCTTCATCTCTGTTAAAACTGTTAAAACCCAGTTTGAAGATTACAGATATAGTATGGAAAGAAAGAAATTCAAACATCTCAGGATTCAGTACTGGGATCTGGCTCTGCCAGAGGGTGAGACTATCTAAGACACTATAAAGGGGTACAAGACAACAGAGAAAAGTACCTTCTTTTCACATGGCAGCACGTTGCACACAGGATGTGAATACAACTACCTCTCAGAGGATTTGAAATACTTGGTAGATTTCAGCTAGGAAGACATAATCCCTTGTGGTCACTAGATCTTACATTTGTAAACCACAACACATTAACATCTACTGCTCTTGTTTTACTTATTCCCTATGGCCTTTTTTTTTTTTTTTCCCAGGATCTTCTTTGCACTCAGTATTGTTTAGGTGATTTCATAAACACATAATCTACATCAAATTTTCCATTTTTTACTGGAAGCACTGAGCAGTCTTCATCAGATTCTCTGACTTGTTTCAGCAACCAAAGTATTAATTTTCAAGGGAGTGTTCTTGAGATTTCTAGCTAACAAATACTGCTCCTAAGGTTCAGTCATCATTTTCCTCCTGTTCTAGTAGCTCTTGCCAAATTTATTTCAGTATAAATTTAGAGAAATCTGTTATTCAATATATACAATAAGGGTGTAAGCAAAATGTAACCTCATTTCTCTGAGGACAGTTCTCAGCAGCCTGAGAGTCTGAATTGCCAGTACAGTGGGTGCTTGTTGCCTTATCTATTCTACCTTATCTATCTATCTATCTATCTATCTATCTATCTATCTATCTATCTATCTATCTATCTATCTATTTCCTGTAAAAATACATACAGTTAAAAATGCCAGCAAGAATTCTACCTTTCCTGAGATACCAGAATATCTATGGTTTAACTGTTTGCTTTTGGTTGTGTGAAGAAGCCAAACACTGCGATGTGAATAACTCAGCAAGCTACCGTGTCCTTTAAAATGAAAACCCATTGCTTCTTCTTATATTCAGCTTCAGTCTGAAAAGATGCATATTTAATGAAGACTGCACTGCTCCCCCTCTGCTTTAGCTGAGGAAAATAGCTGCTGAAACAGGCCTTTCATGTCTAGCATTGATCCTTGCTTTCTTGAAGTGAAATAACAGAGGTGGATTGTTTTTATTTTTGTCATTTTTGTGTTTCGTTGTTCAGTTCTTTGATCTTCAAATACCTCCGTTAAAAGGAAATGAATAATTATTTTGTTTTTCCAAAAAGCTGCAGATGTGTTACTACTTGTGCTGCTTGGTGGTGACAGGCCCTGTGCAGAAAGGGCTAGCCCTTCCCCAGGGCTGCAGGGAGCTGTGGAAGCACAGGCTCTGATGCTCAGCTCCTCTTCCCCTGAGCAGCAGCTGCTGGCCCTCTGGGCCTGGAAACCTTTCACATTGCACAGTCCCAGCTCATTACCAAGTGCTTTGCAAAGGATTCAGTTATTCCTCCTTCCCTTTAGTGACAGCTTATCTTCTCTGTATCTCTGTTCTTTTAAATAAATAGAAAACAACCATTGTGGAAATACGCTCTTTCCAACTCAACCAAGCTTCAAGCAGCTTTCTTTCCAAGTGCCAACACTGTCACTGTGCAACAATTCATACTTGCTAATTCCCAAGAAAGCCTCTCTCCCATACAACCTTTCAGTTGTTCCTCACATATTCAAATTGTCTACTTTGGCTGTACTCCTGCTAATGCAATGACATTTTCCAGTCTTTTGTCCTTTTTTCCCCCTCCACTTTCCACTTTGCCATGGTTTTTTTTCATCAGTTAATTGTTGGCTTCTCTATCAGGACTACTCTTTGGCATGTCTGACACTTGGATTTTGATCCCAGCCAGAAGGAATACGTTTTTCCCTTGCTTAAATTCTCTAACTAGGCAAAACAAATTCTGAAAATTGAAAGATGATTTACAACACTGATCTTTCTGTAAAATATTTCTCTCTTCATGAGAATCACTTTGTTTCCAGCATTTCTTTTAAGTTAAGCAGCAAGGTCTTGAGAAAACAGCAGCTCATTGCTTTTGAGATAAAACAATCTTATCTTTTTTTTTTTTTTTACAATTTAATATCCCTATCACAAGGAAAATTTCACAGTCCGACTTTGTGTCTGTAATGTAGCCCAGGAAGTAGCAATAACAGCCTACCCTGCCAGTTTCTAGGAAGGCTCACGTTAAACAACTTGGCAATTAAAATGTTTATACATTACAGCGGCTTTCCTCGCCACTTAATTTGGGCAATTCCATCACTGAACTGTTTTCTCATTGATTTGTTTTTCAGTACATTCCTAGCACTAGCCTGAAGTTCAGGCTCACTAAGGCTGCTCCTTGCTCTGGTCTAACACAGCTCAGTGGTACTTTCTGTCACAGTTAGCCCTGAGTTGCCTCCCAAAGGCACCAGTTTGAGCCCTCCTCCTCGGTATCAGGCAGCTCAGCTGATCCTTTTCTGTGTCTTCCACTCCTTTCTTGCCTCTGCTCTTTCATAAGTCTTCATTTCAATCTCAGGCCAACCAAAATTGCGAGCTTGAAACACTCTTCTTGTAAAATGTTTCATTTTTTCAGAAACCTTTGGCAGCAAATCTTTTGTAACCCTGTGCTGTGCTTTAAAAGGAGATTATAGGTTCAGAGTACAAGTGAAGCGAGTTCACCTTGCTGTACAAAGCTGAACAGAAGACAAATAGCTAAAATAGCTAAACAGAAATAGCTGTTTTCTGAGCCAAACCTCTTTCTGACATTGCATTCTTTACGTCCAGTAGCATGCATAAGGGTGATTTCAGACAAGGAGAAATTAGCTGGCTGTTCTTTGGAAATGTGAAGCTAGCACTATCTGACTGGGTTGTCAAGTATACAAAGAAAACAAACAGGAAACACTGTGTTTCTAACACCGATCATTTTTTGGTTCTTGAAACACTGTTTGTGATGGCCTCCTTCCTCTACATGAAAGATGGCTCAGCGGGAAGCTGCTGTCAGATGGAAACTGCACAGTGCAGAATGATCCGGGCAGAATCACTTCTCATTCGCCTCTGGGATCCTCTCAACTGCCAGAAAAAGCTGCGTTTTCACTTGCTTTGACTTCAAAGAGCTAAAATACTTAGAGAGAGGGAGGGGATCGAGAGAGACAGGGCATAATTACATTCTTGTTTCTCATACCATTAAATACGAACAAAGGAACAGCTACAATACATGTCCCTTGTGCTCAGATTCTCTTGTAAACACAAAGGAAGAGACAAACTTCGCCACCAATTTTTGCTGTTTCATTGACAAATCAGTGTGCTGTACAGTGAAGATTGCTGTGGGTGACAAGGGGCATGAACTCTACGAAATCTGAAGAAGGACTTGACCGAGTTACACCAGACACAGTGCTTATTTTAAGAACACACACCAGTAGTGCATACACTGAACAACCTCTTGGTTTTCTCTAAGCCATATGATAGGTCTAGGCTGTATCTTTTTCAAATGGTTTACATTAGCTGTGACTCAGAAAAGTCACCTTTAAAAGGGTGTGAAGAAAGATAAGAAACAGCCTTTTTTGTCTGCATGTTGCCTCTAGTTTCTTGCTGACTGCAAATTAAACATCAGGGAACTGACATCAGTGCTGTGCATTTGAAAGGAAACTCCCCTGCTAACAGCGATAAAGTGGAGGAGCATCAGTGTGGGGACAAAGCAGCTTTGAGGTGACATTAGAATAAAAAATGCATACATTTGGGATGCATTACTAGCAGAGCAGTTTAGGGAGCTGTCATTTCTCAGTGCACAAAGAACAAAAGACAAGTCTCCTCTCTGAGGCTCTCTAAGTTTAGGAATGTGGCACAACGAAGATGAATACCCCAGACAGGTGGGAGTGCACAGAATCAGTGAGGCATGTCGGTCACAGAAGAGAACCTTCTAGAGGTCTTCAGGAGTCTTCTAGAGAGCGCTGCCCAGCTGTGATGGGGAGAAATGGCTGTTTGGAATGGTGATGGTGGACAACTACTGACAGACTGCAAATTCAAGGAAGCTAAAGAGCCGGCATGGCTGAGCCAGAGAAGGCTCACAAAAGAAGGGACTGTGTGATTCAGCTGGGAGGGAGGGGGGTAAAGTAAAGGTTGGATCTTTCCTGTGTGTGAAAGGAAAATGTGAATCCCAAAGGTACTGATGCAATTACCAGAGTCACTGAGAAAAAACAGCAAGAGGTCAGGGAAAACTGCACCCTTTCAAGGCTAAATGATGCAAAACCACACACACTGAGAAACACTTCTCACAGTTCAGGAAGCTTTTGTAAACACAATTAAGTGTAGTTTTCATTGTGAGAATAAAGACAGCTAATGTATTGCAGAAAACGTACAAAGAAGGGCACAGAGGTTAAAGCTAAATATCAGAAATACAAGGCTACGTCAACCAGGAAGGCTCCAGTGATAGACAGAAAGCATTTACTTGAAAGCATGTAAGTTAACACAGCTGAGACAGAACGCTACATGCATAGTGATTTTTCTAGAAGCTACAAGAAACACTAGACCCCATAAAGCAAGCTTTGGTCCTCTCCAAGAATCAGTGCAAGGCTTAAAAGAACAACCAATCAAACAAATCAAACCCTAATTATAGCTAACACAAAAAAACAGGACACAGAGGCTTGTGTTCAAAATATGCTGTTTATTCAAGAGCTAATTACAGTAGGCAAGAGGCTTCTCAATCCAACATTGCAAAGGGAGGAAAGATTCCTCCAAGAAAAGATAAGGAAATTACCTGTCTTTTTGTGCTAATTCTTCTGTCCTTTACTATCTTGTTTTTCAAATTGCTTTTCAAATACTGTGGATAACTGATGTACATGCATCAGACTTTGAACCCTTTCCTCTTACTAGCAGTTACAGAAGTGGCTCCAGTGAAGTCCACAGAGTGAATTTTGGTGCTGATCACAGTTGCAATAAAGGACTTCTGTGCTCTTGGAAACCTGTTACCATTTTCCTACTGGCTGGGTCTGGCTGCTGGATGCCTGCAGTCACCTGGGTGGGAGGTTTTATGTCTAACAATCCCAACGCAGGTATTTGCCTTTGTAAGTTGATATTTAATCCTCTGCCTACAAGACGCTTTGCAATGTTTATCCACGGTAGTGCAATTCTAGACTATTCTAGAATGAATGTACATGATTACCTCCATTCATAGATGCATAGTGTAACAAGAGACATTCCTCTCCAATTATTTCTGATGTTGCAATACATTTGCAAGCCCTGATTCTATAAACCGAGAACGATGGCCTCAGCACTTGCTCCCTTCAGCTAATCCCCTCCTGCTGACATTGTCCTTCCCACTGCCTTATCTTAACACATTAAATAGTAAGCTCCTTTTGGTAGTAGCCCTTTTGCACCATCTGCAAGGAAATGCACACCAGTCAGTCTCCTCATCAAAACCAGGCTGTAAACGGTCCTGCAGAGAGGCCACCCACCCCTTCTCATTGACCCTTCTTCCCTAAAGGCCGAGGCTGCCCCACTTTTTTGGGTTAGCTGCCTTGAGACAATGTGATCTGGCAGCATCTGCCCACCTGGTGTCACTGAGGCAATGCAGTCGTTGCGGGGTGATGTGTTGCTGCAGCGACATGATGCTTCCAGCTGCAGCTGCTGCTGCCTTCCATGGACAGCATGGAGTCAGGATCTGGCCTTGCTGGAAGCACTGAGTTATGCCAGGGCTGAAAAGTCAGGGTAGCTGATGGATCATAACAAGGACAGATGCAAACACGTATTTGTAATTCTTACTATAAAGCAGTTTTGGATTAAAGCCTTAGCCTGCACCCACAGCTCTGAATGAGATCATCACACTCCTTTACTGCTCACGATCACGTTTTGCTTTATAGGCAAATTATGAATACTCTAAGCAGGATACATTTTAATGATGCTGTCAATCTTATTCTGGACCTATTGATTCAGCAGGTAATTTTAGTACAGATTCTCTGATAGTTGGGCTAATGTAACAAGTAATTAATTTAATGTAACACTGAAAGGATGAAGAGAGTAAATATTTGACAAAGATCCACAGAAACTGATGAAAAGTACTTTTCCAGAAAGCGGCGGAAATATTTTATCACCCTCCTCTGACTTTCACAGAAAAGGTTAAAGGCTGTTCTAGCTCTTTTTCAACAGAAGTTTCCCATTTCTGTTTCATTATTTCATTCTTCATTACTTGTACATCAGAAGTTTCCTGTTGTGCCATGGATCACCAAACCAAGAAAGGGCTCTTCTCGAGCTTATGACATACTGAGACAAGGCTGCCCAGAGGGATAAAGCATAAGAACAGCCAGGAAACAATGGGCTCCTCAAGTCCCCTTGAGCCACCCAGTCAGGCAGGGGTCCCAGCCAGGAGCTGAGCCCTTAGCACGCCTTGGGCTCACCCTACTTTTCTCCTGAGGCCACAACACTACAAAAAGAGGTTTCTTCTTTTCTAGTTAACTGAAACTTTCCTATCACTTTCCTTGATAGATTTTTCAAAATCCAGCTGGCTCTTAATAAGACTGCTGCACTACTCTTAATGATTTTGAAGCTGTGTTAATTGCTGTCACCTGCTATGTTTCAGACTGTCAATAAAGACAAATTAAGCAGCATATTTTGTTGATTGAGAGGCTGGAAGGCTTTCTTAGCACAGCCTGTCAGCTGTTTCAAGCTGCTGGAGGGTTTGCTGCTGAGAAATGGAAAGTACCCCTCTGCTTGGAGGTAAGATGTGTACTTGTACTGTAAGTCAATCTTGAAGTGAGAAAGCTGGTATTGCAACTTCATCATTTACAAGAACAACAAAATATACACGTATGTAAGAAATTCTAGCTACCGACTTACTCTGATACTATTATAAAATGGCAGAGCAAGTCCAAGGCTTTTGCTGGTTCCTTAACCTGTGGTGCTTTGAAAGTGGAAGTCAATGATCCACCGTATGTATTTGCTAGATAAATCTGCCGCCATTAATGCTGATGTCTGTATTTTACATGCTTTGGTACTAAGTTCTTAATTGGATGGGTCTTCTTATCATGCTTGAAGAGATAATGTATCAAATATTAGGGACACAAATCTTTTTAAGCTTTTGTAATATAATATATTTCAAATAACTTATTTGAAAATGGATCCTGATGATGGAAGTGCTTAACAGCATGAACCTGCAGGGAGCTTTTGGAATAGGGGAGGGCTTCTCCACATTAGTGTAGGGTCTGGCATGGTGGGTGTAAGATCCTAGTGTAACTCTTGTGTGTGCTATCACTGCATAAGCACCTAATGCTGACTGAAAGACTAGGAAGTGTTGCAGAGGTGGAGTTGCTTTTGGAGCAAAGCGTGTAGCAGCAGCACAACTAATTGCTTGCTGCCACTGTTCAAGACTTTGCATAAGCAAAACAGCAAATTCTTTGTAGCAGCTTTGAATTTTATACCATGTTCTAGATAAGTAGCAAAATAACTTACTGTGAAGGTAACAGTAGATAAAAGGAGTTCTTTGTTAAACAGCTTTTAGGGATACAATGGAGTTTAATGATGACAGCGCTGAACAGAACCTTCTACCACTGAGAGAAACTCTTGCTTAATGAAAGAGTAGTATCTGATCATGGAGCTACAATGCTTCATAAAATCTGTATTGAACACTGGTTCACAATAGCTATGTGCTCTGAGAGAAGATAACAGAGACTAAAAGTATTCTGCAGATGTTCACAGGATAACTTCAAAAAGGATTGTATTTTTATGGGTTTCTGGAGAAAGTTGGAACACAAAAATATGTGGATGTCACTGCATAACACAAAATGTAGGACAAAATGTAGACAAAGTGTAGGAAGATTCCTGTGTTTTCCCCATTGGTATCACCTCCTGTTTGACCTGGTATTATTAATAGTAAGTTATAATAGCTATGCATGGAGGTCTCTTTTTAAAAAGTTTAGAGATAAATCTTGCCAATAGGGCTGTCTAAAGTGATCTGAATATCTTTCTGCATGGACACTAGATGTCAATGGAGAGACACATCAAACCAGATTTAACAAAGGGCTGTGTTGCTGCACTCCCTAAAATCGAATTCTCCTTTTCATCTTTTTCAAACATAACTCTTATGAGCTGAAAGCATTCAGAATGAAAATCAGAAAAAGATGCAGAAGAAGCATTGTATAAGCAATACCCATTCAATTTGCTTCTGCTACAGACAGGATCTGACTCCAACAGTTGAAGGCAGTGAGTATTTTCAGCCCTATAAACCAGTCAGTTTTTTGCTGAGATTCACAGTAAGGAATTTAACACGGTGAGGTGGCTCTATAGTTCTCTGGCTTGGAAGCTGAGCTCACCTGCTCCTTTAATGCAGGCATCCAAACTGCAGTCAAACATCAAATACATTTTTAAAAGCTCAAGCCTCTAAACTAAATTGGAAAAAACAACCTAGGAGAGAGATGTTTCACACTCCCATTATCTTCCCTGGGGACATATAATCCTCTATTATCATTTTTATAATGTATGCTCAAGCACAGCATGTGATGAATGACAGATAAATGCGATTGGAAGTGCTTCTTAATTTACTCAAAAACTGAATGGAGCTTTAGAGCACTGGTTAACTAACCTGCATGCTGTGCTGCAAGTTTAATTAAAATAAGTGCTAATGTGTAACAGGGCTTGTAAAAGGATTTTCGGAGTAAAATACAAAATGTTGGGGATCTAGTAGATAGAGCCTCATTGATTATTGTTGTAAATCACATTTAAAATAGTAATTTTAATATGTGGAATTAGTCAATATGCTGCACTGAGCTGGAAGGACTGATAAAATGCATCCTTGACGTATTGTGCAACATAATACTATACCATCTTTGTGCACTGTAATTGTATGCATGGCACGGATCCGTGGGCACAAAGCAGGAGAAAGAATGGAAACAGTGAAATTTGCTAATTGCTTTCCTCTTGCAGGCAACATAAAATGAGGTCAAAATGCAGAGGTGCTGTGACTCCTAATTGGGAAGGGATCAAGTGCAGAAAGAGGGGGGGAAAGAGCCGCAGGCTCATCCTGAATGGAGGCTCAACCTGCCACGTCAGGGGCAAGACTATGCATTTGGGGTCTGCCTGGCAGATGAAGTTCTAGGAATGGCAATGGTTACTTATCAAGAAAGATGATAAATGGGAAAATGCAAAGGTAACTGTATCGTGGATAAATGGTTAATCAAATTAAATGGACAAAAATGATAATGGATGATATGAAAATAGGAGCTCTAGCAACCTTGATAGACAGAAAGCTGTCTGAAGTTCTCTGCTGCCAGGTATGGCATGTGTGGACTGCACTGTGGCAATGCTGGTAATGTGATCTGTGCAAGGCAGAAATGTGAGAAGCGAAGGATGGGACAGGTATGTACATAAAGAAAATCCCAGGTTGGCAAGCAAGGCTCAAGGATGAAACAAGTTTTAGAGCTCTTTTGTAGGGACATGCTCCTGAATCCCAACAAAACGTTTTGAGCAGGGTTTGCTGACAAATGTTGATAGAAGCTGATGCATCAGATTCAGTTTTTGAACAAAATGCAGGCTGGCTAATAATCTGTAACAATTCTACTGATCTTTTGCCTCTTTTCAGTAGCAGTAATGTAATTCAAATCTGCCAGTTTAAGTCTTATCTCTGAAGATCGACAGTATCATACATATGTCTTCCGATATTGAGGTAATGTCAGGGATAAATGTTGTACAAATTCAGGTATTTTGAAATTGATTTCTTTTTCCTACTACCTTAAAAAATGTAATTGTGATCACCAGAATCAGTGTTATCAGTGGACAGAAACCAAATCATGTCAATGAAAACCTGGAAACTTATACAGATGCTTCTCCTATCTTGATACTGTGAGAGTGATCAATGAATGTAGCAAAGCATCTTCCCAGGAATTATCCAAAATATGTCTGATTGATTAAAGTTAGTGGCAAAGTAATGTATTGTAGCTGAAATAAATATTTGTATAGGCTAATTCCAAAGGCTGGTTGTTGTTGGTTTTTTTTTTTCCTCCTGTCTTGGTACCAGTGATAGACAGTTTAGAATCATTTAACTACATGATACTCATTCTACTCACTCTAAAAGAAAATGTATATGGAATCTTGCTTACTGCCACAAGCAAACTGGCTCATTAAGAAACCCCAGCTTTGATACTCTAGATCTAGTACTAAATCTAACATTCCTAAGAACAAAAACAAACAGATGCAAGGAGAAGCTGGTTTTTCTTGTGCAGGATGTGTGCATCCTGGTAGCTAAGCTCTTCTGTTAGCATTAGATCCTGTGCTAAAATGACAGCTCAGAAGTATTGTGTATGTTGTGCACAAATAAGGTACGTGCACATTTACAGTGACAGGAGAAAGCAGGAGGTAGGACATTAAAAAAAACAAACAACCAAACAAGGTTGAGTATTAAACTATAAAATTAAAAATGCAGAACTATACATAAGATTTTTAAAAAAGATAGTTGATTAACCACTTTAGAAACATACCAAAGTAAGAGGGAAGTGGCCCAGACCAAAGCACTGCAGACCTAGTAACCAGTGCCAATGATGGTTAGTCAGAGATACTGGAAAGGCACTGAGAGATGGATAACTACAGATGATCCTTCCTCCAACCACTGAATTTCAAAGACAGTGCTGGCCCTATTCCTCATCACTTTTTCTGTCAAAAGCATCCCATGACAACAAAGTCCACAATTCAGCAGGCCAAGGACAGGACTTCACTTCATATGATGCCCTAATCCTGGCTTTTGCTCAGGACTGCTCTGGAGAATACCCAGACAACGTGCAAAAGCTGTGCTCATGGTAATAAATCCAACTTCCCCTGAACAAGAGATAACATTTTCTAACGTCAACCATCAGAATATTTAGTGTGCTCCTGCATTATCCTTGTGCTGAATTACTTGTAGGGGAATTTGAAGGCATGTATAATCAATCCAAGATGCACATATGTTTACGTAGTGGCTGAGTTCTGGCTAGTGTTGAAAGGTTTGCGAGAAGTAAATTATTACTTGTAAAATAAATCCCTTTATGACTTTTTAAGAGCCAGTCTGAAGGGTTAATGTGATCATTTTTCCCCAATACAAAATTACAGAAACTACTTTGGTTTTTCACTCTCAACTTTACTGGTATGACAAGCACTGAAGTTTCACTGTGTGCAGCAAAGCCACATAAGACCAGGTAGGACAGGTAAAGTGAAAGGAAGAGACCTCAAAATTTAACAGCACTGATACAGTACAAGTATAGGAATCATCGAATCAGAATATCCTGAGTTGGCTAGTTATCTGATACTAACAGAGTATCAGTATTAAATATGATTCTAAACATACATGTATATTTTTCATAAGAATACTGTGCCACATGAATTCAAAGATGTTTTTATAAAGAGGATCATACTATTTCCTAAATTATTCCCCAGGATTCTTTTTATGCAGATGCTTATTGCAGTAATGATTAAAGGAAGGAATGCAAATCTAGGGTGAAGAAAGCTTAATATGAACTATATGTATGCGTGGCAGGCAGCGTTACAATTAACTTGTTCGCAAACAAATCTCTTGCCTGGAAGTGCCACTGCTTCAGATCCTCACCACAAGAAAAAACAAAAAAGGAAAAAAAAAGGCACGTAAAGAAATAGGATAAATTATGGCATAAAACAGCTTGACACTGCTTCAGGTGACCTTGCTGCTTTTTGTTTTGTCCACTGACCTTCAGAAGAAGGCAACAGACATCTACTGTTTAGGTTCCACTGAAGCTGAGTAGTTGTATGTGGACATATAAATTTCAGAAGGCTAACACAATGTAGCTCTTCAGAGACATAACAATATTTACTGGCAGCACATTTTTTCATATAAATAACCAGATTTATATACACAGGCACAAATGAGAGAAGATTATCAACAAATGTTAGAAGCTAATACAACAGCTGACTAATGCCAAAAGCAGGCAACTGCCACGTGATTGGCTTTTGTGCAAAAGAGTGGGAAGGAAAAATAACTGTATTCCCTTAGAATTACACGTTCTTTCTTCCTTACTCGACAATGCTTTTCATTTCTTACTGTAAAAGTGAATGAATGCTGTATTTTTTCAGCTTCATATACACTAAGCAGTTGAAATGTGCTGCTGTACTGTTTGAGACCGTCAGAAAAACTACATGGTAGGAGTGATAAATGAGAAAGAATTAATTATTTTTCTTGAAAAGGGACATAACTGCTGTGGCTGCTGTAAAAAGAACAATAGATACTAGGAGAAGCAGCTTCATAGTGAACATCCAGATAAACCAGTGTGGCAGTTCTACCTCCTGTGCTCGTTTCAAATTCATTTGTTTTGTATGGCTACATGAGGTAATCTTACTGGCATAAAAACACAGAAGACGTATTACAAAGAAAACCTTTTAACAGAGGCTGGGTACTGTAATGGGAGCCACAAGATTTCCAATTGGCCTTCCTCACTGAAAATCAAGTCAGTAGAAGCACTGAGTGTGGTGGTCTTGGATCCTGTGTTGTGCCCTTCACACAGCAACGACAAAGAGAGAACCATCCAGAAGAGCAGGGGAACCTTTTGGCACACGAGCAAACAAAACCAAATCACAATAAATAGCCTCAGACAATTCTGGGCTTCTACGCGAAATTTCTATTTTGCGTACAAGTCAATTCCTGCCCTTTTATTGTTGAAACAAAGGAAGAATAAAATAAAAATATTTACATTGACAACATGCAGTGGCGTCACTGAGCCAGCATCCCTATCCCCCCCATGTTTGTACAGGCCTGTTTGCTTCCAGGACCAGCTTCCAACAACATCAGATCCTAAGGGCTCCACACTCGCCTTCCTCTGGGCACATACACAAACAGCAGCAGCACATGGTCGGTTTTGTACAAATACAGGAGAAAATTGCTTTAGCAGCAGCACAGGAATAGGCCTCTCCAAAGCTCAGAGATGTGAGGGATTAATCAAGTGCTCCACCTTTCCAAAGCCCTTTTGTCTTTAATGCTCTCAGGAGCTCTGTATTAAGTAGGTGATGATATTATAGGCTTAACCAAAGGGTAGAAAGACTTGCTCGCTTACTGGTTGTACGTGTGCCTTCATTCTGCTGGGAAAGCAGGGGGCCAGAGGGCCTCCAACCAAGGTTGTGGTAACCAGCCCACAGCAGGGGGCTGACATAGGTACCTTCAAGGCCCCTTCCAACCCAATGTGATCCTATGGAAGCCTCCTTTCCCTGTCCTGCTGTACCTCTGTGGTGCACAGACCCTGTAGCTCAGCACAACGGGATGGAATTGGTGCATGGGGTCACTAACCTGAGATACAGGGCCGCTGCCTGCCCTGCTGCTAACTACTCGGCACGGAGAAGCAGGGGTTTCCACAGTTCCACGGTTTGCGCTCTCTCTTCCACCACACGAAAGGAGTTGTTTCGATCTGAAGGTAACTGAAAGGTCAGATTTGCAAGCATCACACGAAAAACATGGCCTTCCAGGCTGCTCTTTAGCTTTTCAGCCCTTTTCGCCCAGGAACAGGACCAGATCACTTTTTCCATGCGGCAGCACATCTGGACAACCATCTCCTCGCTGCCACTTCCAGGGCAGCAGCCGACGCACGCCTCACCGCGCCCCGCCTCGGCCCCGGCGCCCGGCGCCCGCCGCGCATGCGCGCTGCTATCCGCGCTGCTACCCGCGCGCGCCCTCGTGCCCGCTCCCGCTCGAGCCTCGCCTCGGGGTGACGCACGCGCCGCTCCCGCTCGGCGCGTGCGCGGCGCTTGGCTCCGCGCCCGCTCCCGCGCCTGCGCAGTTCGGCGGCTCCCGACCCGTCCTCCCCCCCCCTCCCCCCCCACTTCTCCTCCCTCGGCGCGGCTCGCGCGAGCGGAGCGGCGGGAGTCACTTAGCGCCCGCGGAGGGAGGCCCGAGCCCGCCGCCGTTACAGCCGCCCGCGGGGCGGGGAGGACGAGAGGAGGCGGCGGCCGCCTCCTCCTCGTCGGTCCCGCCGGCACCATGAGCATCGAGATCCCGCCGGGCCTCACCGAGCTGCTGCAGGGCTACACGGTGGAGGTGCTGCGGCACCGGCCGGCCGACCTGGTGGGCTTCGCCGCCGACTACTTCACCCGGCTGCGGGATGCCCGCGAGCAGGAGGCGACCGGCGACGGCCGGAGGGTGGTCAGCTTCGACGGGGAGCCCATGCAGACCGAGTCCAACGGCGAGGAGGAGCCCGAGCGCGGCGATGAGGACTCGGACTCCGACTTCGAGCGTGAGTAGCGCCGAGGGGATCCGGCGCCGCGGGGGAGGGCGGGACGCGGCCGCCGCTCTGCGCCCCGCGGGGTCCGGCGGCACTGCGCCTGCGGGCGGAGCGGCGCGCTCGGCTGAATGGAGCGCGCTGCCAAGCATGTGATGGGGGAGATCATGTGTTGTTGTGCAGCCTGCTCTGCGCCCATCCCGGCGGTTCCGTGTCTCTCCGGGGTGGGGAAGCGTGCTGCCGGGGTTGGGCAGGGTCGGCGGCTTCTCGAGGCGTTGCTGAAGAGCGAGAAGTCAGACCCGCTCCTTTTTTCGCTGCGGCCCTTTAAGACGCCGCTCCGATCCAGCAGTGAGACGCATCCTGTGCCGCTTCTGTTTCCACTCTGTCACAGCGCGCAGCCTTTGTGCTTCACTCTGAGCTTCACCGTGAGAAGCTGCTTTACATTTTTATGAATGGCGGTTGTCGGCACGTGTATTTTGGACCCGCGGTTGCTGAAAACTGAATATCCTCTTTGTTAGAGAAGGTCTGCAAAGGGGAGTGGGGAAGGCGTGCGTTCCCCTGACTGTCAGTCCTCTCATTTGGAGGTCTCATGCCCTTGACCTGTAATGTGAGTAAAGGTTTCTGTGCGGTCTCGTTGCTGATGGTTTTCTCAGTGCTGCTGAATGCAGCTCTATTTCTTGATCAGCTTGTCTCGTTTCAGGATTTGAAATGTCTCTTGGGAATTAAGTGTGAAGTTCTCCTGGTGAATGCTGATGGCTGCAGTTCAGAAAGTCCTCTTGAGTTAAACGCTTTCAAAGGAAAAACCATTTGCCACAGCAGATCTTACAGTTGTGGAGGGGCTGTCTAGTATAAAAGTGGCTCCTTTGCTTCGAGTTTTGCTCATCATCTTCCTGTCTCAGCAAAAAAATGAACAAGACTGCTCAGTGTCACTTGTGCTGGTCAGAGGCCTGGAGGCAGGCGGCACTGTCACTGCTCTCTCTTGCTTCTTATCTGAAAAAAACGCTCTGTTCTTTGCTTACAGCTTCAGTGACCTAGAGAAGGAGTAGTGCCGTGCTGTTCTCGGTGGCAGGTGAGAGTCACTGTGCGGTCAGGGAGACATTGTTTTAACAGTGTGTGGGGCAGTCAGCTGTGGCTGTGTGTTGTTTCAGGTTTCTGTTATGAGCGTTGCCATAGAAGAGTTTATTAACTGGAAAATGCTGGAAGTTAAGGGTTCTGTTATCTCTGTCCTTCATGAATTTTACAGGATAGGAAAGTACTTCTACATTACTGTGGGAGATCCATGTATGTATAGACTGCTCAACATTAAACCCATAATCTCTAAAGATAAAGAAAACACATAACTGGAGGAAGTCTCAGATAATCCTGCTGGACAGGCTCTAGTGCTGTGCATTTTTTCATCTTGGACATGGCAGATTTTACTTAGTTTCACTTTGTTTTTCTAGGTCAGCTCTCTGTGTACCACTGAGTTATGAAGATAAGTCAAACGTATGTTTTAAAAATACTTCCATGGGTATTTTTAAGCATAACAATGGAATTGGTTTTTGTAAAGTATGTTAAGGAAATGTACAGCTTGTTTAAATGACTAACCTGGCTGTATTGTGTTGGGTGTACGAGGGAGGTCTGCTCAAATAATGTGGTTACGTTTCTGCTCCTGGCCTCATTAAATTTGTGTATCTTACTGTATTTGCATGCTTAGAGATGGAAAATGTAGCAGATAAGCTATGCTTTTGTATTTTACCCATGTGTTTTGAGTGCAAATAGTAACAAAAGAGAAATAACTCAAGATCAGAGTAAATTCCGGGCTCAGTCTGTGAACAACATGGCAAATGTCTTAGTATAGCTGTAGGGATATTGGTGGTTCCCTTCCTGACATCATGGTCCTCCATCAGCAGAGCCAGTGACACTAAGTAGACTACAGAAGAGACTTCCATTGTCCTAGTGCACTTCAGCATACATCTGGAGGTGATTTCTTATTCTCTGAACCTCTTAGAAGTTTCATCTCTGATTTGGGTCCTTGAGTATGTGAGTGAGAGGACATTAGGATGTGGCTGTTAAGCACAGTGGAGGGTCAGGAATGTGTGGAAAGATAGTGATGATAGTGGGGGAAAAAAACATCCTCCAGAAGGATTTGTGGGGCTGTGGCTGAGAGTTGACGCATACAAAGCTTTGTGTTTCATATAAATGCAGGACTGAAAAGTCGGTAGAAGTGGGAGAAGATGTGAAGTGACAGCTTCAGAAATCAGGCTGAGGACATTGCCAAGGATTCTCAGAAAGTGTCCTTGACCGTGGTACTTGTAACAGGGGCTCTCTGAATGGTTGTCTTAAGGCTGTGAAATGAAAGCCACAGGAGGATTCGTTCTGCTGTTGGAAACTTAACTGTGGCTTTGGGAATCATTCTGTTGTGAGTAACAAACCTGAGGGAAGCGAGGTGGCTCTCCTTCCTGTTGGCTTAGGCAAGGTGTTGCACTTGTAACCTTCTATTTTGTCTGTTTTAGTTGATTTATTTTAATTAACTACACAAACAGTGTTGTATTTATACCTGGAGATCTTAGGTATAACTAACAGTGGAACTCAGATACTGAGATGTCCAGAAATTGGACTCTGCCTCAGAGGCCCTTCCAACTCAGGGTATTCTGTGACTGTAACTTGAACAACATAGATGTTACAATTATTTGCAGTTATTTTAGTTCAGGTTCCTGTTTTTTTTTTCAGTCCATCTTTGAAATCTTTTTAATTACCAACAGAAATGCCTAATGTTAATTTTAAACAGTGTCAGGTTACTTACTGCTCTTCCTATTCATGAGCATCGTTTGCTTACTTATACTGATCTTGACTGATGTGTGCTGCGGAATTCCTGAGGAATTATTGTAGCACGTAAATTCTTTGTGGTTGTTGTGGCACCTGTGTGTTTATAACTTAGCCATTATATGCTATTTAAAGCAAATAATACATATATATACATATACATATATATATACATATATATCTCAAGGAAATATATTAAATGAGAAATCGAAAGGGTTGAATAGGGGCAGTAGTGGCACTTTTGAAGAGTATTGTTCAACTTTCCAGATACAGTTCATATTGGTGGGTTATTGCAGGTGCTCCTGTGAGGCACAGTCACCCGTAAAGTGAAAAGATTTTAGGTTTTTCATAGTACTTCCACCTCCTTCCTCTGTAATT
Organism: Callipepla californica brunnescens; assembly: GCA_023055505.1. NCBI lineage: Eukaryota > Metazoa > Chordata > Aves > Galliformes > Odontophoridae > Callipepla > Callipepla californica. Next base: position 8,012,106 of record JALIRH010000015.1, read on the forward strand.
GTTAATTTGCTGAACATAAAGCACAGTAGCACTGGCCTCACTCTGTGTTCTTTTCCTTAACATTAAAAGAGCCTTCCACTGCAGAACATCTTCTTACACTATTACAGTGTTGTGTGATGCAAATTCATTCCGAAGAATAGCTACTCTATTAAAAAAGTCTAGGGAGTTTACAGGACACTTGGATAATTACTAGCACTGCATCTTCCCTGCCCTGCTTAGAAATTTGACCAACTCGTGTTAGTCCACTTTGTTTATGATCAGGTATGATCTCTAGAACTTTAAAGGGGTGGAAGGAAGGAGGTTTAGATTGTGATCTAACTGTTAAGCCCTTGAGTTTAGTATACATAAAAATACATATTCTTTCTTCATAATATGTTTAAAAAGTGTCTATGTGTAAGCAAGTCTAGCAGTCTGGAGGTGTAGAAGTAACCTTACAGTTTTATTTGTTCTCTGGTCTCTCTCAATAAGATTAAATCAAACATAAAGCAAAGCATTAGCAGTGAATTCCTGTTGACAGTGTTTCAAGAGAAATATATTTATGCTTTAGATTGTCTATTTTTTTGTCATTCTGGCAGCCTAGTATCTTGGACTAGTTGAACAGAAAACACCAAATGAAAGACTACCACTGTGCAACTGCTGTCCTTGGACACGTCTTTGCTTTTGCAGAGCCAGTTCTAACTGACTTAAATCTGTGGGATTAAATAGAGCAACTACTGTTAGTACTAATGGGACTTCACTCCCTCTATTTATTTTGTTTACACAGAGTAACTTTGAAGATAAATTGAGTATTAAAGTGTACTGATTCATTTTTCTTCAGTTATTTGGCCAAAATACGCAGAGCTTTTATGGGTTTCCTTCATTTTTATTCTGTGTTTGCTTATTACAGAAGGCTTGTTTGTCCTTGAGATTGTATGTATTCTATTATAAGATTAGGCTAGGACATTTTACATAGGTGATATAGTTCTAAGAGAGTCACCATTAGTATCTCAGGAGCCCCAAAGAAAGGTTTCATCAGTAATCTTCACTGTAGATAGAAATTTAATCGCAGTGTAAATGTGGTATGTCTTTCTTACCTGACAAAGTAAGAGAGCTGGAAGAACCAAGTGAAAGGATTCGGGTTGCTTGCTGAGAAGCTCTCTTGAGATGAGCTGGCTGAAATTTGCAGTCATGGCTGAATACTGCTGACTGTATATTCATTTACATTCACAAGGTGGGACTTACACTTACATTTTAAGAGAAGTTCCTTGCAATTTTTGCATCATATATTTGTAGTGTTACATGTACAATTCTGACATCACCACCATTATTCCTATAACGTCTCCTAGAAAGTTGTTAGAATCTGTTGAGAAAGATACCTCTTATTCCAGCTTGCTCTCAGTGACTCGATGTTCTGATTCTGCTTTCCTTGAGTGATTTGTACATATTAAAATGTGAGGAATGAGGGTAGGCAATGCCTTTTTTTTTTTTCTTGGTATTTCCTGAAAGAACTCTTGATATGATTTATGGCTGTGGAATTACATTCTAGACTCGGTTTCTGCTCTTGGAGTATCCTGCTGTTACTTTGGGCAAATAGGAACTGCTTACTCTGTGTGTGCTCACCTCTATAAAGAACATGAGTGAATCTGAAGCAAGTGGATGACAAGTCATGCTAAATAATTGCTCGTTTCTTAAAAGCTTCTGTTTTGTTGTTTAAAAAGTACAAGAAAAATTATATGAAACTTCTGAAGCTCAATTCTTCAAGTTCTAAAATTAGGCTGAGGAACTGAATGTATTGCAGTGCTGGGTAGCGTACTTCATAGTAACTTCTTGTGAACTGTGCTATTTTTTTCTCATTTGAAAAAGTTATACTGGAGTGGTGAATTCGGTCAGTGTTGCAGACTATCTTCCTCTTCTATTAACACAGAACTTGAAATTATTCACAAACCAGTCATTAAAAGACATTAATATTTAACAAAGAGCAGTTACTCATTATTCAGATGAAGTCTGGAACCGTAGCCAGGATGATCTGTGAATGTTTCTCACTGGCTTTAGTAACATGCTCAAATCCATGAATGATTGTAATTATTTTTTGTTGTGAAAAAAGGAAGAGACAATAACAGAACTCTAGCATTCTTATTTGTTCCTCATTCAGTTCCTTACGGAACTGATGTTTCTTTGGATTCCCCTTGTAGCTTGCCTTGCACACACTACTGCCCTTGCCCCCCTGTGACCCGTGGCTGGCTCTGTATCGGTACCATGTGGTGCTTAACAATTATGTGGTGCTTTTGGGACTCCACAAGGTTCTTTGAACCACAAAGTTTTAGGTTTCAATTCTTGTCCGAGGGATCATCAGCTCCACAGTAAATGCATCTGCGCTCTGCATCTGCTGCTCTCTGGTGCTGGGTAGGCTTCTGGTACATTTGTGCATCACTGTAACATGAAACAGAGTAAATATCTCAAATTTCCCTTACTTACTTTAGCCAAATTTGTTAAATCTGAGTGTGGGTGAAAGTGCAGCCTGTAAAAGACTCTTGCACCAAAGTGTTAATTCTTATACTTGTGAGATGTTTTTGTTTTTCTTTTTAAAGACCTGAAAAAAATCTTTTAAGAAGAAGCTCCAGATATCTGTTGCACAACCAGTCAGCTGCTTTGTGCTCCTGTATATTTTGTTTGTGAGGTTGTAAACGTTTCCATGATCATGTTGTCTGTGTGCTTCAACAGACAGAACACTTGGAGGAGATGCAGAGAAAAGCCTGATTTACAGTTCTGGTGCCTCTGGGATTGGTTTGTGTTTGATAAGTTTACATCAGTTGTCATGTAATGAAGCCCAGCATTCTATTAGTAGCAGTTTTACTTCAAGACTTTTCCGTATTGGAGCATTTCTATGTAGAGATTGCAGGCAGTGAGTCGTGGGAATTGTGCTCTGAATGTAGACTAGAAATTCCCTTCTGGAGGGAAGGCAGCTCTGGAAACAGCTTGCCTTGATGGCATGTGGGAGGGACTGCAGGTATCCAGTCTGTAGTGCTGCTTTTAAGATAAAAATCTTTATTTTTGTTTCAATTTGCTAAAACAATTTCGAGCTCCTGATGCTTTTATTTCCGGTGAACTTCCTGAGGGTGGCTGGAAGAGCAGCTTTCCTTCTCTGATGTGATGCAGAGCCTGCAGGAACTCAACTTCCAAGGGCCATGAAGGCAGGTGTAGTTCTGAGGTCACATTGTAGAGCCTGGAGCCCAGCACTCTGCTCTGGGCACTGCTGGGGTGTGATCTGAGGCCCTGCAGGGGCAGCTGCAGCATGGTTGAGCAGGTTGGCTCAGAAATTCTTTCTAAGCTGTTTTGTGATGAAGGATTGGGTTTTCAGGTTGGAGGTGAAAAGGTAGCTTTGGTAAAATCATGTTCTCCCATTGGTAACTTTGTGTGCTGTGAATCTGGGCAGTATGCAGTGAAGGACTGCAGGTGCTAAGGTACTGCTTGTCTTGTTCTAAAACCATCTATGGGGTCTGTGTGGAGAGGTGGTCTGTTTTTTTATGGGTGATGATTGTAAAACTGTAGTCTTCCTATGAATTTTTGGATAGATTGTAGTTCACGGTGATTCTATATTAACAGTGTTATAAAGCAGGATGTCACTATGGCCCTTCATTTCCATTTTGGCTCTTCCTCCCTCGGGGTAGTGTATTGTTTTCTGCTTCCTTTTGAGAAAACTGTATTCCAAAGAAGAGATCTTAAAAGGAAAACAAACATTTGATGTTGGTGGCTTGTTTGTTTGTTTGTTTTTTGTTTTTCTCCCTTTTGGGGCTCTGATAAACACTACCATTTCTGTGGCAGTGCTTGCTGATCCTCATTGAGGCAGAATTGCACCTGCAAGGACGTGCTGTAGTGGAAGGATCTGGTCAGTCTCAGGTTGTCATGGGTGTGGAGAATACCTCTGTATGAAGGGTGTCTCAGAGAAAGCTCTGGAATGAGAATCCAAAGCTGATGAAGTTGCTTTTATTTTTTTGAATGGAATGGTCCTGAAGCAGTTTTTCATCGTTTCATGTTGTCAGTGTATCTGATTAAAATTCATAAGTACTTGTAGAACTGAAAGACTTCTCAGTGATAAGTTACAGAAGATGGCTCATTAACATATATTAACATTCACTGTTCTTTGGGGGGCGGTGGGGGAAGATTCCGCAAGTGTTCTTGTTTTAAAATACTGCTACTCAATAATACTGAGTGATAGTATTACTTTAAATACTTTCATCTCTCAAGCATATAGAAATTAAACATCACCAGCTGTAATTTTATAATGATTTCAATTCTAATCCTTCAGTTTGTATAACTATGATAAACAGATATATTTGTGTGAACTTGAGTTTTTCTTGTGCTATGAGTGTCTCGTGCCCTTGTGAAGCCATTTTAATTTCTCACTGCTGCAGTTATTTGATTATTAAGTGTTGTCACGTGTCTTTCCATAGCTTTTACATGGAGACATTTTCAAGTGCTCATAACTCAGAGGTCTGCGATGTGCTGGATTTGTTTTGAAGCACTCTGTAACAGTGATCGTGGGGAGCTTTATGCTTGAGGTTCTGCCACTGAAAATGAGTTCATCTGCTGCGGCACGCTTTGGTCAGGGCAAACTTAAGGTGGGGTAGATGCTAAATTGTGTCCTCTTGCAGAAGCTAGAAATCTTATTGAGAATAAGAGAATTTTTCCTGGGCTGGGGAGAGCACAGTAATTGTTGTTATATATTTTTTTCCTTTTTAATTTACATTACTTTTTTAGGAAACAGGACAAAGCCATCTTCACTCTTCCTCTTCAGGGTCAACTTCCTGTGATCACGCACAGGGTGCAGTTACTGGAAGTGTATTTTGTTGTTGTTGTTTTAAATATTGTTTTTGATCTGAGATTGTCTTATCAGAATAGTTCCTTGTGCTGACATTATTCTCTTTACAGCTGTGCTGTGTTTTAAGTAAGCTTTGTTCACTTTTCATGTGGTATCATCAGAAGCCTAAGTCTGAAAGAAAAAGGGTACAAAACATTATTCTGGGGTGTGGTACATAATTTGCAAAGAGAAACTAGAACAGTGTCAGCTAGAACAATTTCAGTGGTGGCTGTATTTGCAGGATGGAGTCCTGAATCCTAGAGAACAGTGACTTGGAGAGAAATCCACAGGCTGTCACTGATGCCTTTCCTGACATTGGCTAGGAGGGCAGATAAATGTAATGAACTTCATCTAGAATGGAGATGATCATTAACTTCTTTAAAGATGATTTTATTTATTATGCCTCTCAGCATTTCTGGTAGTAGAGATGCTCTAGTCTCTCATCATCTTTGTGGCCCTTTGTCAGACTACCTCCAGTCCTTGTGTGTCCTTGTCTCTTGTGCTTTTGAGTACTGGTACTCCTCCAGGTATGGCCTTAGCAGGGCTGGGCAGAGAGGAGCCCTTGCTTCCCTCAACCTGCTGGCAGTGCTTTGCCTAATGCAGACCAGGATACCGTTAACATTTTTGTGCCTAGCGGATACAAGTCTTCTTACACCCTGATTTAAACATGGATGCGTGAGATTAAGCTCTGAATCAGCCTGAAGTGACGCTTGATGCTGGTGTTTCTAATTGAAATTCCTCTTGCTCTTTCTGATCAGATCAGATGACAGACAAAGCTGGAATGAATTGTACTTATGTAAAAACATGCTATATTTATCACTCAAATCAGTAATGGCAGTAGGAATTAGTAATGAAATTAGATGTGACCCAACCAAGAGCCATGGGCTTTTACGTGCCTCCTTTTTTTAGCTATAGGATGCTGTTCTTAAATCCTACTACCTATGTGGCTATAATTACCCAATCCTGAGCTGTGGTTGACCTGACAAGTATAGCTGTGTCACGGCCATGCTAGGCAAATAAAGCACTGCGCCCTGTCTCTGTCGCTGGTTGTTTCTGCTTAGCCTCATATTTTTCTTTGAGTTGCTCAGTTCTGTAGAAGGAAGCTTTTTTTTCCCAGTTGCTTCTTACTGTCTGTCACATGAGATACAGTACCTGGCTTTGAGAGTGCCTCCAATCTGTTTTTTGAGACTGTAAATAGCAAAGAGGCAAAAGGAAAAGCTTTCTATGCTTCATCTCATCTATAACTGCCCACATTAATTCTTCTTTTCTGTTGAAGTGCAGACATGAGCAGACCACTGAATAAATGCTAAGCCTGACATTTTTCTCCTTTGCACTGAAACAGTTTTGAGCACTGATGCAATCATTGATTGTCTGTGAGCTGGATGTGTGCTCAGGTTTGGGACCGCAACTCAGGGACAACTCTGTCGTCTGATGGTGATTGTTGCACTTCAACCACAACGTGTTCCGAAATGGTGGTGGATGCTCAGGGTGTGGCAGTGCGAGTGTGAGCTGCAGACCGGCTGCTAAGTATGTCCCAGCACAAACAAGTGCCCTCCTGCTGGTGTAGGTCGAGTATTTGTGGTGGAGGCTGCAGTAGTTAAGCGGTATCCGTTAAGCCAATTAGGCTGCCAGAGAAGGGCGTTAGAGTTGGAGCAGTGGGATCACAATGATTTCCTGTTCTTATGTTGCCTGTTTTTGTGTAATTGGTTTTGTGGTGACACGTCTGTATCTTAGCAAGTGATGATCTTGAGATGTTCTTAGTGTCATAATAAGCACTTTTTGGCAAATTGTGGCAAAGGCGGTGTAAGAGAAATTCCCATTAAAATGTGTATCGCATAAAAAGCAAGTGTTGCTGTTCTTAGCGTTCCTGTTTCCCATTTACACACTGGTAAGATCAGTTTGCCAACATATCAGCTAGTTGCTGTATTGGACAGGTGTGTGTGTGTGTATGTATGCATTTTCTCTGTAGGTAGCTGGTTGCTGCCCCATTTGTTGGAAACTTTGACAGAAGAGCACGAGCTGAAAATATGTAGGTGATAGTGAAAATGTGATTTTATATTACCATGGCTTGGCAAGGCTTTGAAGCAAGTGAAGTTGCTATTAACTTCCTGTTGAAAAGGTAATTATATTGCTCATTCAAGAATAATTTGTCTGACATTATAAGAGAGTGTCTTAAATCACTGAGTGTAGTTGTTAATTGCATTTTTATTTAGGTGCTCTCACATGCTTAGCAGTGCTGGAGTTTTAGATTATGTAAGTGCTCCTAGCTTGACTACACAAGTGGAGTTGTACTGAAGTTTACTTTTCTTTGTCCTTTATGTACAAATGAAACTTGCTTAATTACTGCTTGTAATAAAAGGTTTGCAGAACTTGAATCAGTTTGTTGGCTCTTTGAAACTTGACTGAATATTTTGTGTATAAGTAGTTTACGGTGCTGGTAAACTATGCTAGGTATGGATGGCACTGTAAAACTGTATCGTAGTAGTAAATATTCACGTTTTTGAGATATCTTTTTATGCCCCAATACCACATTATTTAAAGACTCTGTCAGTCTCAGTAGGACTTTATAATAAGGCTGCCAAGTGGCTGCCAAGTGCAGATATCCAACATTTACATTCAGTGTTGTGTGATGGTAGCTGTGACATGATTCCAATTAAAGGCTTGGTCTGCACACTGCAGATGTCTTCTGAATATTAATGTGTACTACAGACAGAGCAGATGGAATCTCTTCTAAAATACAATGCAGTGAATGTAAAATTAAGGGCTGGGTTTCTAGTGAAAACAGGCAGTCAACCTCCCCCCCCCTCCCCCTGCCCATTTTTACTGGTAAATCGCAAAGATATCTGTGTATCATCATCCTCTTTCTTTGTGTGTAAGAGGAAATGAACTCTTCTTTATATACCCAAATAAAAATACAGCATTGTATCCAACTGAAGTTGTCTTAAATGCTAAATGTACCTAGGAAAGTATTAGGAATGGATGCAGCATTTGCTCTGTCTTAAAACATTCCAGTGTCTGAAAGACAGATACAGGGCAGTGGATAATAGTTGAAATGTAGAATGTTATTTTGGGGAGTTTTATTGACAGAGACTGTAGAAGTTTGTGGGTGTATTTAATTGGGATTTGAGGATGTCACGTGAGGTATTAGGAAAGATTAATCTTGAACGGGAGGGATAGTGTATAACCTGGATCAGAAGAGTGCCAAGAACATCGTCAGCATTGTAATGCGTTGCAAAAGCAAAGTTACGTTTCAGGAAACAGCAATCCAGCTGTGAAACGTGTGGGTTCATTATTTACTGCTATTCTGTGCTGGACCGTGAAATGGGAAGTAAAATTTTGGTAGCAGGAATATGTTAGAAATCTGGGAAATAGCAGCCTGAGGTGTGGCTTTCGAAATAGAGCAGGAGGGTTTCTGTGAGAGTGGGAGCTCCAGCTTTCCTCCTCCCGGTGTCATTTCATCCTCCCAGGCACAGTGTGAGAGCATGAGGAGGGAGCGGTGGCTGTGCAGAGGGAGGAGAGAAGAGGCAGTGCTGGGGCTGAGGGCCGTGAATTTGTGCTGTGTTTGGCTGCTGGGGTTACTCCTGGCTGGTGTTGCCTGCAGCTGCCAGCCTGGCTGTACGGGGAGGTTTCCAGCCTCAGCAGGGTATCCTTGCTGCAGCAGCATGTGCCCACCTTGGCCATGGTGCTCTGAAGTGGAGAGGCCTTCAGTGTGTCCTTGCTGTTGTTAGAGTTAGAATCACGTAACTCGTTCAGGATAATGGTGGAACTTTTCATTAGGTTTCTGAAAATGCAAAACCGAGTGATCTCAGCTGAGTTTGGCATTATTCACGTTGTGTTCACCTGTGCATAGTGCACATCTGTAATCTGTGGAAAGATTTATGAATGAGGCACAGTTGGAACCAATCAATCTTATGTCCTTGGCTAGACAGAGCTGGATGATGTTTTTGGGTCTCATTTAGCTATTACCCAGGGTTTCCAAGCGTGGACAAACAAACCAAAAGAAGTTTAATTGTTGTCAGTTTACAGTTTACAGTTCAGAACTTTGTACCAGAAATTTCAGGCAGAGTTGGTCTTCACTGCATTTCAAAGATGCTGAACACCTGGAATTATTATTACATATCTTTTCTACCATTTCTGGTGAATGGGTCTGTTAAGTAGAGAGGTGAAGTTAAAGCAGAGTTGGTAGGGTAACAGGGAAGGGAAAAGATGGCCCTTCCTTTGCCACGGCCCCCAGGCACTGCGGTTCACTGCCCAGCTTTCTTACTGAGGGAAATGTTATGAGGTACCCCAGCTAATAAGGTCCAGCTATCTTTTCTTATCTGAGGGGAGTGTCTTTCAAAGAAGCTTGCCGTTACTTCTCATTGCTATGTTTGTGTTACTCTGTGGTCTCAGTTCATCTTTTACCCTCTCTAGTTTTTCATTGACAGAGAGTCTTTATACAGCTTGGCTCCAAAGCAATTCAATTCTTTTCTTATTGTAGATTTAACCTTGTAAGCCTATCAGCATTCTGGCTCTGTTTTTTCTTAGTGCTATTAATATGGCTCCTTTTGTTTTTGTTTCTGAAATGCTTTTCTTTTTACTTGGGCTGTAGCAGCAAGATTAAGCTTTCCCTTTTCACTCAGCAGTAACCTCAGACTGTCTCACTGTGCCTGGCCTTGCTTTGCTTTCCAGGGACTCATGTCATCTGTCAGTACTTGGGGGATCTGACGTTTCTGCCTGTGTTTCCTAGTTCTTTGCAGCATCCTTCTTCTTCTGTGCAGCATGGGACTTTATAACCTTTGGAAAAAAAAAAAAACAGCCTTTCATTTCAGACCCGGACAGTTCTGTTGTGGTATTGACATACTGTTACGCCTTTAATCACTGTGAGATGTGTCCTTTCACCTGAGATTGCATCTTAGCACTGGGAATCTAATCTCTTTTCTATAAAGAACGTGCGGGCATCATTGCGATCTTTTTGGTCTTTGTAATGTAGGTGACGCTCATAAAAACCAACTCCAGAAAAAACGAAGTGTGGTGTTTGGCTGGATCTCTGACACACGTCAGCAGGAAATAGGAGAAGGCTGTGCGGGTCAGGCCATGGCAATGTCAGATAGCATGGAGTGCTGCTTGATAGATATTCGTTCTCCTGTACTTAGGCTTCAGTTCGGCTGTGTTAACTCCTGAATTGTGAGCACGGGGTTCATTGCATAGCAGGAGCGTGGTCCTTCTTGCTATTGAGTTAATACCTGCTGATAAACGTAACCAGCATTGTGCCACGTGCTATGGTGCATTCAGTCATGAAATGAGAATGTTGAAAATGGTGTATTTTTTTTCTAAAACGTCTTTGATATAAAAAGACAAACAAAGACCTTTTAGTATAGCAATTCTTAAGATGTTACAAGAAGTTTCCCCTGATTTCTTCAGTCAAGATTTATGGCTTTCCTGAATGTATCAGCTATTTAAAGTCTGCCCATTCCAGGGCACGTCACATTTTTTTCTTCTTTCTTAAATAAAACAGCCAACCCAGAATAGCAGAGCAGCTTTAATAACTTCATGAAACATCTTTTTTTAACTGACATAGCTGCCTTGCTTGTTGATTCAGCTTTTCCCTTTAGAAGTAGTTAATAAATACTTCCTTTTAAGATGAGGCTTCCAGACAGTTTTTCCATTTTGTGTCAGTAATTTTCAAATCTAAATTAAAAAAATATATATATCAATTAAGTTGGAGAGCACAGTATGGTGCTACTTTGGTTTTGTGCTTTATTATCTCTTGACGAGTTCTATTTTTAAACACCAGGACTGAAAAGAATTGATGCCTATGTTTTATTGTAGTAGAGAGGAAAGCTGTTTAGTATTAATGTAATTTCGTTATTGTTTTCCAACTTATTATATGTAAAAGCATTTTACAGAAGGGCCGAGTGTGTGTGCATGGATACTTTGTTTTTTTTATTAGAGCTAATCACAGAGAACTGCCTTGTACTACTTAGTTGTTGAAAAACTTGTTTAGATTAGCATTTATTAAAGCCTGATTGCATATCCAGTGGTGGGAGTGCTAAAACAGAATCAAGTCTTTGTTTTAATTACTACGTATCCTTAAGTATTGTTGCTCGGATCTTTAATTTTTCTCACAGCAGTGGTAGTTCATATTCATGGGAGTCCGTTAACATCTTGGTGTGTAGGGAAAGTCTGACAGCTGTAGTCTAGCACTTCCTTATCGTAACTCGATGCAGCATTCCATGAGGCAGTCACGCCTCGGATTTATGCTTCGCTCTGCTTCTGGTATTTAAGCTTTAATAGTTTCTAGTGTCAGCTCGCATGTTGTTTGGATGATCTTCAGTGATTTCTAAAAAAAAAGAACAGTTTGCATTCAGTTCTTGGTTCACACTGGATGATTTTGCCCCATTATTTGATGGGATGGTACTCTGGAAGTGACTGTTGTTTTGCTGAGGCTCCTGACATGCGCCTGTGCTATTAGAACTCTGGGAGCTCTTCCACTGAATTTATGCAACCCCTTGGGATCTCTGCTCCATCTTTCATGAGGAAACTTTCAAAAAACAGCTGAGTTGGTTAGGCTGTTGTCTGGAAGTTCTGTGATAAAATAAATCAATTTGCTGTGTGCACAAGAGCTTCACATATTCTGTCTCCATAAATAATAACCACTATCAGAAGCAATCAGTATGCATTTTTCCCCAGCTGTAATTATGGAAGCATTCACAGATCCTGGTAAAAAGCAAAGTCCTCTTTGAGTAGGTGTCGGATACAGAGTGGCAACCTCTCGTACTCTGAGTGCATGCCTGGAATGCCAGTTCTTCCTTTGTCCCTGATTTTTTTTCCTGTGACCCTGAACAGGTCTCTGAGTGTTATTTATCCTTTCTGTAGGAATGCAGTGTTCTTAGTGCGTGGAGGAAGAGGATAGCAGTAGCTTGGAGAATGGCTGTTGTCATTTGCCTGTAATTCTCAAGCTTCAGTGCTTTCTGTAACCTCACAGAGTTTATAAAATAGTGCAGAGAAATGTCTTATGCTATTGCTGTGGTAACACAACCTTAAAGAAGCTTGCTGATGTTCTTTGCCAGTCCCTTCTCAGTGCACCACAAGGGCGGGATCCCATGCATTGCAGGAAATGAATTCTCTTGTGTCTGATTGGTGAAGTTGAAGAACAATTTCATTGTCAATTGTTCTTCTCAACACTTTAATTATTGCTTTGGTTTTTAGAGCAAGGGCAAGAACAGGTAATGTCTTTGTCCTCACAGGGCTGAGTGTTCACACTGCCTCTAGCAGCGGTCACAGCTCTTGTAGCTCAGGCATGGCTGAGCAGGCTTCACTGTCAGATGGTTGAAAGGAGCTCAGCACCAAGCAAACTGAACAGTGTTAGTGAATCCTTTTTTTTTTTTTTTTTTCTTTTTCCACTTTTAAAAATATGTAAAAAACAAAGTTAAAACCAAACCAAGAAAATGCTTCAGGCCAATGGTTCCAGCAGTGCTGAATGCCAATCTATATCTGAGGTTTTATATCCCTACTTTTTAATGAGAGACGGAGCTACTGAGAAGCAGAATTACAGCTGTGTGGCAGGAAGGCTTTCTGCTGTTGAGATAGATCATGTGTGTGGCTTTGACATACAGAATGTATGGTATTGATTTGTTTTTGCAAATGATTCATATCAGTTTACTAACAAATTGAGTGATACACCTATCAGGAAGAAAAATTGCAGTCTTTTATTAGCAAATCTGTATGTTACTGATTTTTCAGAGTTGGCTGGTTGAAGGTAGCTCACCAGTCTCAAAAGCATTTGGTACCGAGTGACTTCATAGCATTATTTCTTCTTTGTGTGTGTGTGTGTGTGTGTGTGTGTGTGTGTGTGCATATATATGATGTTCATTCACATATAGGAACAGTAACTACTTATGTTTTCCGTAGTATAGGAAAAGGAGAATGTGAGGCAGGTTAGGTGATAACAGTGTACAGTTTATAAATACTTATTTAATAAAGTATCTGATTTAAACCAGAGAACTTACTGGTTCTAGAAATCAGAACTATAAATAAAGAGTCCTACAGCCAGAAACTTGGAATCATTTCCATCCGTGAGACTTCCCCGAAGTGTTGTGTCCTGTGCTTAATTAAGTGTGTGCCTCAGGTCAGTCTGAGCAACGTGTATGTGCTCAGCAGAGGTTTCTGCACTCTCTTACAGCAGTGTTGCTGGCCATAGTTGGTTCTGGCAGAAGTGTGGGGTGCGGACACGCAGCTCGGTGCCTTTCCGCTGTTGATGCTGCTCGCCATCAGTTGCCAGGGAGGAAGTGGGGCTGTTCTGGCTTCTTCTGGTGCAATGGTTTAATTGTGTTTCCCCAATTAGTGTGTCTTGGCTGCCACAACATAAGCAAAAATGAGCCCTGTGCCAGAGATAGATGTGCAGTGGCCCTGTGATGATGAGCTGCTGCTGCATGAGGTTTGGCCCTCGAGGGGGTTTATAATGTAGTCCTCTCACAGCAACATCTTTTTATTGTTCTAATTCCATCAGTTAACACAACTGATGGGAGACACAGCCCATTGGTGTGCTGTTGAACATTCTAAATGTGGATGCAAAAAAAGATGAATTGGTTTTTTTCGAAGTAGCATTTTTGTTGCTGTTGTACACAGGGTTTTACTGAGGGTTGGTGTGCTGCGTTCCGTGCTGGTGTGTGTGAGGATGCGTGCTCTGCAGCCTGCCTTGGTACCAGAGGTTACAGTTAGTAACCTATGAACGTGCTTTAATGTTATGAGTACTGGTTTAAATTAGATGCCTTTTTATATTTAGTGTAGGAACTGTTTCCATATAGGCTGGGCTCACTGAGATGTGTCAGTTCCTGCTGCCTTAGTGAGTTCAGGGGGATCTGCCTGCAGCTGAACCCTGTGGCAGTGGGACCCTCGTGAGCTGATCTCTTAGCACCCATCGATGCCAGGCTGCTCCCTGCCTGAGCATGGGTGATCCAAGGGAGTGCCTGTGTTGTCTGTGTGACACTGGAAGTAGTCACAGACAGAGCTTGTTCCTGCTAAGCCAGAATAAGAGAAAAGGTGATCATTGGTAGTAGGAAATGTCACGTTTTAGCTCCATAGCGTAGGAATGGTTATCATCTGACAAGGTATAAAAGTGATCCTGATAGTTTATACATGTTTAAGCTGTCACTGGTGTGAGGAAAAGCGAACTGTTGATTTAATCTTAAGTGCTTTGTGGAGGCAGAATAATAGTGCTGTCTTTACTGTCCTTAAAAGGTTATGGGTTTTTGCTCGTTTTCAACACGGTGGAATACTTGGTGCTGTGTCGCTGACACTAATCCCTGCTATGAGATAAAATAACCAGAATTCTAAAAGAAGCTGTAGTCTTTGGAAAGTGGGTTTTTTTTTTTTTTTTTTTTCACGTGGATTTTTTTCCCACTTCCTCTCAGAGCTTTCTGTAACTGTGTCATTCTTTTCAACAATGTTAAAGTGGCCTTAGACATGAGTGAGGAATGAGGGTACTTCGAACTGGAAAAGAAAGATACTTGTGAACTGTTGCTTGAGTCAGTGTACACTAACAAGAAACCTTGTTTGAGAGTGATTTAATCAATAGTCAGGAAACTCATTTCTATGTTACAACTGAAGAAAATTTGTATTCTGTTTTTTAGGCGATGTAATTTGGGCGTGTCATTGCTAGTCAGTAGAGATAGCTGCATCTATACATGCTTCTATAAGCTTAGGCCTCAACAGATTCATGTTCTTAGTTTTTGCATTGCTACAATAAAACGTCATGGTGCATTTTAAGTTGGGTTAGTCATTACTTGTGACAAACTGACTTTGAACGGAAAAGTTTGGGTTAAAAGTATTCACATCAGGAGGTGAGACTATTGAATCATTTAATTGAAACTATTATGATGTAGATGAGGTGTTCTGACCAAAAAATAAGAGAATTTGTTTTGAAAGCAGTATTTCTCTTGTATCTTAGAACCATGGGATGGGATGGGTTGGAAGAGAACGTAAAGTTCCATCTGTGATAGCCTTCAGGAAGGTATTTTAACTAAATATGTACTTATTCTCAAGTAGGTGGATGGAAGCTTTATATTAAAGCATTTTTATTTCTTTTTTAAGAAAGGCTTGTATAGGATTTCTGTAGTAAAAATGTGCTATAATTTTTCAAGATGATGACTTTGAATTCTGAATAGTAAATAGCATTTGTAATTTTGTTTTGTTTATTTTGCAGCTCCTGTCATTAACCGATACAACAGAAGAGTATCAGGTAAGATTTTCCTATTAAGAATTTTATGTTTCTGATAAAGTTTTGAAATGTTTATTTGACTAAAGGGTCGTTTTAAATATAATTATTCTTTCTCTTTATTGCTGCTTTATTTATCGTGCTGTTTGTGGTATTTTTATTTCACATAAAATATCTTCAGTGTGTACATAGTACATGTACAAAGGAAATACAGATTTTCTTTTAGAGGACTTAATTTGAAATGTGGAGTGATTACCCCTGATTAGCTGCCTAAAGATAACCAAGTGACCATGATTACTTGGGGTACTAATGCAAATTCCAAGGATTTATAAAACTGTGGAAGATAGACTTTTTTGGTCATGTTGCTCCCAACTGTAAACAGCTGTGGAAATAGAGATAAGGAATTGTGCTTGTAGTTCTTTGCATTTTAATATGTGTAGCAGAACTTTAAAACCAGCTTGTGTTGATTTTCAAGCTGTGGAGAAACTTCAGTAAGGAAAAAACCTTGCTAATTAATGGTTTTTCATTTAAGTTTCTAGTTACTAAAGATCTGAACCTGGAGTTCTTGGGGTGCTTTACTTCATTGGCAAATGCTGCTTTAATTATTGTGAATATTTAGCTGTCATACTTTAAGACGTAAAATACAAGTTTTTTAACACATGGGTAGGATTTGGTCAGCATTTGTGGTTGCTTTGAAAACCTTGAGCAGATGAGTTTACTCAATTTTGGCTTATGCTGTACTTCAGTAAATTTCTTCTAGAACATCAGGGTTAATAAAACTGCTTGAGAAAAGGTAAGCTATTTGTAAGACCAAGCTAACCTTTTACATTTAAAAAATTACTTTGATTGTATTATTTTTCTTCAGAAGAACAGTGAATTTTATTTCTCTTATTTTTAAAGTCATTAACCAAAAGGGATGATACTGCTTTCATATCCCATGTATGATAATAACTCAGTTTCACATACCGTTGTTTCTTTCCCACCGTGAAGTGCTGATACCATGCATATTGATTGATGGAGATGGTTCTGTTTACTTGCACTCACTGTTTCTGCTACTGTTGCTGGTTATTTGTCTCCTAGACCAAGTGGAGGGAAAGAGAGGTGGCTTGCTTGGCATTAAACTCTTCCAAATGGTTTGGCAGCTGAAAAGGCTTTGCAGGGAATCCCAGTTGCTTCTTGACCAGAGAAGCATATCTCTGTGTGCTGATCAGAGGTTCAGCCTGCAGATCAGGTGGCCCTGGCAGGGGAGTGAGAAGCTTCATAGGCTGTTCAGGAGGGTCATCCTGGGAAAAGGGGGCTTATCTAATCACGTTGGTGCAGTTTATAGAAGCACAGAATGGTAAAGCAGTGCTCTTTTGCAGAGAAACAGCCTTTTCCAGGAAGTGCTAGGAGAGAGAGAGAGAGAGAGAAATGAGAGCTCAGTGTTCCCCTAGAGCTAATATAATGAATTTGTTACTTATGTGTAGCATGTTTGGCCACAGCACATTGAGGTTCCATGGCGGGCACACAAACCACAAGCATTGTGTCTCACAGTCGTAATTTGTATACAAGCTAGTGACTGACTTGATTAAAATAATCCTCTGTTTAGAAAATAATAATCAATGCCTTTGTAGAAATTAAAACAAAAACCATGAAAACAACAAACACCATCACCACCGTCTCCAATTTAAAAATCTCCTAACTATGGGTTGTAAAAACCTGTGGTGCTGATCACCTCGTATAACACTCATCTTGCTGCTGCTGTAAGTGCATTAGCCATGTCCTGCCTGCCCAGGTGCTGGACTGTGTTGAAATCTGTTCTTGCACAATTACATTTCTTGATCTTTCTCCAAGCACAGGGGCTTCTCTCAAACTTATTTTTGTTAGTGAGGTCCCTGTCTGTAGTGAAAGAGACTGCTGAGGATGGCTGCGTGCAGCATGGCCCTTGGTTAGTGACTGCAGGCTGGGCGGGGAGGTGGGGGATGTCAGTGACCCCTCCTTCCACGAGGGGTAACTGAATTGAAGAGAGAGCATTGCAATTAGTCCTACTGTGTGATATGTATGTTAATAGTGTTACTAATTGATAGGTGGAATTGAGGAGAATTTGCTACAAACAGTATATGAATTAATGTTAACTGTGTTCTCATAGTTTCTCTTCCTCTTTTTAGTTTTAACTTCTTTCAAAAAAGTAAACTTTTCTGCTGGATTTCTATATTGCCATTTCTAGGCTCCTTTGATTCATTGCACAGAACACCCACTCTCCAGCAGGCTTGCTGACTTCCTCACAGGATTAAGAAAAGAATTCTGACAAAATGACACCCGTACTATGGACCTGTGACAGAAGATTTTCATCTGTTTTCTGATCTCAGTTTATCCAAGTGACCTGCTGTAGTTTGTCTCCCTTGCATATGCATGTACTCCCTCCGCAGTCTTCTTTCCAGACTGTGTGGGATTGGAATGAGATTGTAGTAGTTTTCACATTCAAGAGCAGTGTAAGTTGAATAATTAAATTATATAATCTAAGTAATCTGGTTCTTTCCCTGATCTTCTTATGCCAACGGAACAACATGACTGTCAGAATCTGTACCTATTTTCATGTTAATATAAAATGAAATTGAGTGGGCAAGAGTTGCTTTGGCTCATCCCATCAGTCAGGGCTGCAGAGACTCAGGGAAATGGGAAGGATCAAATTTGCTGTCTCTGGAATTGTGTGTGTAGCCCTCTCTGAAGATACAATTGCTCTAGATAATTTTGTTTAAGATCATATTTTACTGCATATGGCCACTAAAAAATCTGGGATATGTGAAATGAAGTAGGGAAATTCATTTTAGTGTGGTTTATTTAAAAAAAAGAAAAAAGAAAAAAAAAAAAAAGAAAAAAAAAGTAATGTGCAGTGTTCCTCTGAAGGAGGGGAGGGCATGCTCTTCAAGTTCCAAAAGATTCCTCCCAAACAGCGATGGCAGAATTTCATTTGTGACCTTCTAGTAAGTGTCATATCTAAGCACCTTACTGTTCCTAGCTCCTCTGAGCTCAGGAGCCGTCCTTTGTGGTGAGCAGTGTCTGAGGGCAGTGGGAGGCATTGTGTGGGTGAACCAGGAGCAGGCTTCCCAGAGAGGTTGTGTCTCTATTTTGTGTTCTTGAAGCATGTTTTAATTCCTTTTCGCTCTGTTTTTTGTTGTTGTTTCTATGGGATTTACTAGAAATTTGATGCCTCAATAAGAGAGAGGCAAGTTTCCTTTCCAGATTACATGGAAATCTTCCAGAGTGGGCTGGGGTTTATACAAAACAGCACACTTAGCAGCATTGGACATTTCTTGAGCAAAGCTCAGGTCGAGTTACCATCTCAAGGTCACAGCTTGTCGCTGTGTGATTGCAAGGCATTTTGAGATTGCAGCTCAGCCCATTCCAACTGCTTTCGTGAATAAAGAAGTGATGAAGTAGAATCATAATTCTGCTTTTAATCATTGTGAAGTATTTTTTCCAGCTTCATTTTACTACTTTTTATGAGCAGTCAGAGCACGTTTCAGCAAGTGCAGAGAATGAGTGTGTGCATGTATATGTACATTACTGTTCCTCTCTCATTCCTGTCCAGAGATACCTAAAATTCGTTTCCTTCCATTTGAAAAATCAACACTGCCAGGTGAAATTCCTAGATTCAAGCGTAAAAGAAACATTCTCTTATTTTGTGATGCAGTGTTATTGCTGGGAACCTTAGCAAAGCACTTCGTAATGAATAAAGATTTTCTGTGTGTTGAGCACTTTATGATAGAAATTATCTACATTAATTCTTATGTAAATGCTTTTAGCAGTATTATTAATTGTACAAGCAGCTGTCATTCAGTATTAGTCATTAATATTCAAAGAATCTGGCAGCAGCGTAGGACTGTCCTGTATCCCCAGCAGATATTGTGTTTGGAATGGGTCATTTTGAAATTTCCTCTTTGCTGCTTTCTTGCAGCATCAGACAGTGTTATAATGTGAAGGTGAAAAGTCTCTGTTTTAACACGGTGTTCTTACAGAGTGTAGGTACAGAATTTTATATGTCAGTCTTGTGTAAATTGATGCCCTGTGACACTTCCTGGCTTTTCTTCCTTACAAGGTGATCTTTCTTAAGAGACCTGTATGCTAGCTGATGCTCCAAACTCTTATTTCTTCTCCAGTTTATCGGTGGGGGACTCTTCCCTGCTCTTCATTTTTCAGCCTGCAACCAAAGATGAGCAGTCATCTGATGCAGTAGATATGTTGTTGAAGTCTGATATCTCTCTGGGCTTTGTGGTGAGATGCAGCACTTTCTTCACACCCTGGCAAGTTGAGATGTCAGGATATGATAATATTATGCATAGTAAAATGCTTTGAGTAACTTCTGTCCTTTTAAAGTGACAGCTCTAAAAAATGGTTTTCTGAGAAAGCTTTTATATTAATTGTTGCCATGCATCGTGTTAGTGTTCAGTTAAAACAAACAAAGCAGTTTAGGGATACTATTTAAAAAAACAACAGCAATAAACAAACAAAACTCCCCACCAAAACAGCAGCAAACAACCAGAATGTCTGAATAACAGCAGTGAGGCAAGAAAGCATTTTATTTTTTGTTTAATGTATTTTCTCTTGTAGGATGCTGTCTCCTATTTCAGTGATAAAATCTCATCATCTCATATCATCAGGGGAGGACAAGAGTGTGGCTAACTTTCTCTTTGCTTTCCACTTCCTAGGCTACTCATTATCAGAGGATGATTTGAAAATCATGTTTGGGTTCAAATTCCCATACTGTATTACAGAACTGATGGATAATGATTTTTTTTCTCGAAAGCTTTTGAGGGAGGTGATTTTTTTTCAACTCAGAAGTTTTTTGGTTTAATTCTTTACGAATGGCACAAACAGCTTTCCTTTTTCGGCAGCCTGATGCCTGTTCCACGGGTTTGGTTTTTTTTTTTGCTAGCTCTAATGGTTACAGAACTGATATCATAACTAGAGTGAAAATAATTCATTTTGAAAAATGTTGATATGAGCAGAAGCCAAGTGTGTGGGATGACAGATGAAAGTGGTGATAAATTGTGTGGGTGCTCTCATGTAAGAAAGTGCTTGAATCATTAGTTGTTCAACATTTAAAAAAAAAAAGCCTGTTTTCTGTTTGCAATACTGGGACTTGTTTAAAAATTCTTGGCATGTAATTGGCATTCAGTGAGTAATGAAAAGCTTATTTTTGGAAATTAGCAGTCGTGACTTCACAATTGATTGGATCTTGCACTGCTGTGAATAATTTTGTTTGTGGTTTTCTAGATATTTTTTTAATGACACAAAGGACTATAACACCTAATGAGCATCCATATTTAAGATTTAAGTGCAGTATCTGCTTGCATCTAATCTGACCCAGTCTCCTCAGTGCAGGTATAAGGGAGTAAGTAGTGCTGCAGCAGAGAGGATTTCATTCAGTATTTCTTCTTTGAAATCTTTCTAAATAAGAGTTCGTTCTCAGAGTGTTGCATAATGCTTATGGTTGGTCCATCTGAAGCCAAATATTTTAACTTAAATTAGTCCTTTTCATTAGTCCTGAGATTAAGTCATAACTGTGCGTATTTTATAAGCAGTTTAATTAATCAACCGAGGATTCATTTTTTCAGAAGGATTCAGATGGCAGAAGGTGCAGATGATTAATTCTGTTGCATTAAATATCATTAAACACATACGTAAATCCTATTCTGTATCTTTCTTTGAAAGGTTACTTAAATGCTAGCCTATGTACTGAAGTGTAGAAGTACTTCTGAAAATCTCAGCCCTCAGCTGAATTCTGTGAGTTGTCACTTTTTGGATGGGTTGTAATAGAGATCACAAAGACTCTGTATGGAGATTGCTTTTTCTTTTTCTTTTTATTTATTTTTTCAGAACACGAGCTGTGTTTTATCATTTGAATTAAAGCCCGAATTAAAATATTCCCACGTAGTCTTGTTGTGCTCAGCAAACTGAAAGCAGACACATGGGAGGAAATGTCAAAATGTGTGTCACATAAAGGCTAAAAAGAAAGTTTTATTGTTAGTGCAAAACATGATGCTGTGATGTGTATATTTGGAGTCACCTCAGGAATTAAATGCAATTTGCATTTATCTTGTTAATAAACAGAACAGCACTGTATCTGATTGAAATATGAAAGGGTGTTCTCTGTGTTTTCAGAAGCTTCTCTCTGTCATTTTTAGATCCAGAAGTCCTTAGTGAGACTAAACGTACTTGAAATAATGCAAAGGTTCAGAGATCATTGTGCTAAAAACCACAGGGAATATACTGTGCTTAAGGCCAGTCCCAGTTTGTAAGTCCCTTGGCTGCTTTTGTAGTGGTTTCATTTAAAGGGAGACTTAAGAAAGCAAGACTTGACTGTGGGAGATGGTTATGCATTGGTATTTGGCTGAAGCACTTAGCTGAATCACATCAGTGTATTTGTGTGCATGTTTCCCATACCTCTGGATTTTGGTACAGAGTGGAGTTAAGTCTTAAATTCTCTAGTCTGTGTTGGATAAAGATGGAACTAATTGCTTATAAATGAAGTGCACAACTTTTAACTGATGAAGTTCTGCCTGTCTTTAGTCTTCTGACAGACTCAACTGTGGATTTCCTGTAAATGAAATCCATTTGTTCAGTGAGCTACTAGGGTTGGGAGGTGGCTCATCCTGAAGGGAATTGCCTCGTGTCACACAGTTGTGTGTTTCCTATTACTGGCAAACACCAGAGCTGCTCCCTGCTGACAGAAGGTAGCTGCTGTTCTAGTAGGTTTTGGTGTGGGGTTTTTCTGTTGTTCATTTTCCCCTCAGTGGAGCGAACAGTAGATTTTTTGCATTCTCTCCTTTGCATGCATGCTTGCACCAGGAAACCCAGGGACCTGAGAGTTTCTGCATCCTAACTGCATGCAGTCCTTTTGTGCCAGAGCCGCACATTTCTTATTGTTTCCATCATTACAGGTAAACAAGGCAATACTCATTCCTTTAAGGGTAATGAGACTTTTCATCTATTTGGATGTTGTCTATAAATCCTTAAAAGTCATTTCCAAGTTGCTAAGCCGTTACTTCTGAAATGCTGACACACTGACATCATTTCTCTGTCACAATAGGTGCCAGAAAGATGGAGGTAATTTTCATTGCTAAGTACCTGCTGTGCTCTAACATGCAGCTTCACCTAAGGTAGTGGTGTTTCTTTTAAAACATGCAGTGCCTCATTGCAGGCTTAGCAGTTCACATATCAGAATTGTAAATATAAAACCAAAAAAGGACCTTGGTGTGGAAGCTGAAAGAGAAGCTCTTATTTCTAAGAATGGAAAAAACACTTCTGTTTTATTTCTCAGCTAGGTTCTCTCATGCTCTTTGTGACTAGAAGCATATAAGGTGTATGCTTTATTTTTATTGTTTCTTTTCAGGGATATACGTGAGCCATTTCTTGAAACTTGTAGTGCTTTCATGTAACCTAAGTGTAAAAAGAACAGTCTCCATGTTCAGTTTTTAACTGAGTTATGCAGTATTATTGTGTCTGTTGGACTCACAGGCATTTTTGGCGTTTAGTTTCTGGTTTAGCCTGCATTGGGTAAAGCATTCAGAAACGAGGTAAGAGATACAAAACTGGCTAAAACAGAGAAGATCGTTAAAGCAGAAGGCTTACATGTACAATTGTGAAGCTGGGTGCTCTGAAATAGTAGTAGCATCATGTTTTCCAGGAGGCCTTTTTTTATGGATGACTATCTCATCGGTAAGGCTCTCTATGAAGGCCTGAACAAGGTCAGCAGAGTGTTTATCCATTTCAGTCTTCTGGTTCCTTAACTTGCAAGAATAAAGTATGCTTCTTGTGAATTTCACGGGCTGCACCACACGCAGTGCTCAAATCTGAAATACTCTGCTGCCATTTTGAGATGTTCAAGTGCATTAAAGGAAACAGAAGAAACAATTTCGCTATTTAAGATCTGAGGGATAGTATTTTGGGTTTGATTGTTCCTGTCAGAGCTGTGAACTCCTTTGATGCTGCCGCATGGGAAGCTTTCTTCTTTCTCAGTCATTACTGTGATTGACTGCTTTTTGCTGTTCCTATTTTTCATGCAGTCTCACCTCTTGCTGCCAGGTCCAAAGCATATCTGTATCTGCTCCCATGATAAAAGCCTTTTAGATAAGGAGGTAAAAACAGTTATTTATTGATCCAGCTGAATTTAGGAGAAATATTTGAAAAACTCATTCAGAATATGTAAAACAAATGTGCACATGAAACAGATGTTTTCATTTTAAAGAGCTTACTACACTGTGTGAAGAAAGGGTATATGTGAATGTAGTGTTTCCTGTATGGATTTCCTGTAAAGGAAAAATGAATAAACAAACAAAACCCACACATGAAATGTCCATAGTGGACACGGGCATTTTCAGTTTGGATTAGGAACTCAAGCAATGTTTTGCTGGAGTCACATGAACATTTTTACCTTCTCTTCCCTTAAATTGACTGTGTTTTCTTTCTTGATAGAAATAGAATAACTCTGCCCGTGAAGAATTGAGTAGATTTTATTTTACTTTTAAAATTGTGAATTAAGATCTTTCCAGCACTGAAAATTGATTTTTTTTTTCCCTTTGCCAACTAAATTATTTCTAAATGTTTCTCGTCTAATTTTTTTTTGTGTTCTGTTTGACGGATATGGTCATGCAGGTAGTGCTGTTTGAATAGTTTGTCAGCATCTGACAGACGTGAGGGGCAGTTGGTTCTTTACATCCCAGTCACTGCAAGTTGTGTCTTGGCTGTGACTCCTGGAGCATTAGGAATGAATCTGTTGTTGTCTGTGACGTGGTGAGATCTTTAACTCAGGAAGTAAAGCATAATTTCTAAGCCAAAAAATTCTGAGCTACACAGAAACAACAGTGAGGGGAAACTAATTTATTTATTTTTTTGCTGAGTACAGCAAATCATATTGGGTGCAGTTGAAGACCCAGGAGTCCTGTAAACTGTGTAAGCTTCCGAAGTTCATCTCTGCTATGTCATTTTGGAAGTGCCTGCTTTAGCAGCTCAGCTGTGAAGGAGCAGTGAGAAGCCCCTGGAAGTGGTCACCTCTCCAGCTGGCACGTTGCTCTCAGGAAAGGCTGTACATCGTCCCCTGTGGAACAGAAATGGAGCATTGCAAGCTCAGAGGCCAAGAGCACAGCCTTAAACATTATGTGAGATTACCTGAATGAATAGCTGGGAAACTTGTTCTATAAGTGCTGCTTTGGGTGGGTTTTTAGTGATGGATCTTGTAGGACTGACTAAAGATAATTCATCCTAAAGTTGGTGGCTCTGCCTGTGGCAGGGGGGTTGGAATCCTTGGGATCCCTTCCAACCTAAGCCATTCTAAGATTCAGTGATTCAATTGAAGATGAGTAACAGTGATGCCTCAAGCATGAGGGTGATAGCATTTCACACAAACACTTTGCTTGTGAGAGCTGAAATATTCTGAGATTTGCATGGAGTGTAAGCACTTTGATCTTGACCGAACATGCTTCACAGAACAGTATCTTGGGAGTGATTCAGACTTGCATGAGTGAAGTGTTTGTAGTGGCAACCTTCTTCAACTTTTAATTCTCCCTCCGTTTCTTGTTTCCCTCCTCCTCTGCTATCCCCAGCTGATGTCACTACTGCAGCCAAAAAGATCATTCTTGCTTTCGGATGCTGTCACCTGCATAATATAATATAGATCTGAGCCATCAGAAGTGTTAACAGATGTGCCTCCTTGAAAGCCAAAGAAGGTGCTGTATGAGGAGAAAGCTAAACTGTGGAAGCTGCACAAGCTAAGAAAGGAAAAAAACGTAAATGTTAGGGTAAAAGCTTGATTAAAAAAAAACAAAAAAAAACCCCAACAGATCTTCCTGCTTCTAAAAACTGAAAACTTTTCTGCTGTTTCAAATCCTTTTGAATAGTGTGGGTAGTTTTGGAAAGGCATGTGGTCTGCATGAAGTATATATATGCTGATACAGCTGTGCTATTGGAAATGTGTAAAGACATTCATACTTAGCAATTGCTCAAGGGCAGAGCTGTGCTGAAAAGTCTGAACTCACACCTTTCCTATGTAAGACATCACTTATCTCAAGATATTTTTGAAATTTAGGTCACGTTAAGAAAAGCTTTTTCCCTGGTAGAGCAGAGCAGTGCTGTAACTGGGAAGGCACTGAGCTGTGGAATTTGTACCTGGGGAATTCCTAGGTCAGCCCTGGTCTGGCATTGCAGGTATCTCCCCTGTAGGACTAGTTTGGGCTGGATGACCTCCAGAAAGAGGTCCTTTCAACTGGTGCTTCAGTGAGCAAGAAGATGCTGCTGCCTCTAATGCTGCTTCTCTTGATGAGAATGAGCTCGTCTTTGAGTACCTGTTTCATTGGGACACTGAAATAATTAAAATGTTAATTCAGGCGCATGTAGATAATGGTAGAGCAAGTATATGTTCGCTCAGCCAAGGTGAAGGAGCAGATAGCTTCCATTGAGACTGCCTGCACTGTCATTTGCAAACTGCTCACTTCCTGGAGCCCTGAAATTGACTTCCATAGGGTAGGTACAGGGTTAGGTACAGAAGTTCTTTACAGAAGAATAGAGAAACAGCACTGCTTGAGTACAGAGAGCGTGGGTTTATTGTATGAACAGTAAGTACTGTTAGTGTAGCTAATGATTACGTAATTGAGGTTTTACATTGTGGTGCAATAAATGCAGTGTCTGTATTATATTGCAGCCTGTTTGTATCCAGGAAAAAAAAACAAACCAACAAAGGACTCAACATGTAATTTGTTAGAAAAGACTTGCAGGTCTTTTCTAGCAAATGATGTGAAACTTGCGCGTTTCTGTATCTTTCTGCAGCCTTTCTGAAAACATGAAGATGAGGTCGACAGTTGCGAATATATTTTCAAATCATTTGCAAGTTGCTGAATTCTAGGCTTCTCTTTTTTTTAAAGTCAACTTATTTTTATTTATGCTTTCTAAGTCCATTCAGTTGTTAGGTGTCGTTGCAGTGAGCTCCTGGGCCGTCCACCAAGCGTTCAGTATTGTCAGGGTGCTGGGGAGAGTGCGAAGGAAAATGCTGCCTGTGTTTCCTTGTAAAATGTTACAAGCACTGTGGAGCCTCAGAAGTGAGGCCGTCCTTATTAAAGCAAAGCAGGATGGATGAAAAGAGGACTCTCACTTTACCTGTGCAGGTAGTAAGAGTGTAGGATTCACTTTGACACCTAGGAACAGCAAATGCCCATGAGTAAATTAACAAAATCTGAACTAGGGACCTCAGCTGAAGGAGTCCGTTTGACATTGTAGAACTGTGTACTAATAGTGAAGATGAGCCTTTTCTTGAAGTAATACAACTGGACAAGAATAACTTGAGATTTTAGAAGCTCACCATTGTCACTAAATCCCACAGTTTATCCTGCAGTTACAGTGGCTGGTTTGGAAGGCCTTGCTCCTAAGCACTGGGATGTGTGATTCACACTAGTGTTCTCAACCTTTAAAAGAGAAAAAAAATCTCTCTGTATTTTTCAGTGTCCTTTTCATATCAGAATTTGATATTCTGTTGATTCAAATGTAGAAAGATAGAGGAGCATAAGGGGGAGTGGACTAAACGCTATTTTTCATAGTCACAGAATATACAGCATGCCTCCTTGCACTCATTTCTGTGAGTTTTGCAGAGAATGGGACAATGTAACTGCAGTGTTTTTCACCCTGCTTTTTTAGAGAGCGCATCTGTAAATTAATCTGAATAGTGATTATTATGCTTCAGTAAGGATGGAAAGGAAATCTGTGTGCATGTATTGGAGGCAATTTCTCTTTTGTGAGAATTTGAGAGCAGCCATGGTGTTCCTGCTCTGAGAACAGATAGGATTTAAGTCTGACACTACCACAGTGTAAGGAAAAACTGGATTTTTTTTTTAATGTAGGAAAATGCAGAAAATAAATCAGTGGGAAATTAATCTAAACTTGATTTGTCTTGATGTTCCTTTACTAATCTGCTCCTTCTTCCAGTTTGTGCGGAGGCTTTCAATCCAGATGAAGAGGAAGAAGACACAGAACAAAGGGTAAGAATGAATGAATTGCATCATGCACGTTCTCTCTTTGACAAGCAGATGTCTGTGTCAGCCTTTTCCTCACCACTTGTGCACTTCATTCATAGAGGTTATGAGCTGTGCTGTCACTGACGAAGCGGTGTTGCTCTGAAACTTAGTGCCACATTGTCCCACGCGCTTCTTTAGTCACTGTTGCTTTAATACCATTTTATTTCAGAGGACACGAGAGCTCTGCTTAAGCCTACTATCTCTGAAAGTTGGGATATTTTCCTTTCTTAGTTATTTTGAATACTTGCTGAGGCAATTCCTAAAGCACTAGTGCTGTTGTGAGGAATTAGTTGAGCTCAAGGACAGCTGTTCCTTTGTGGCTGCTTAAAATTCCACACGTGCTTTACGCCATCTTTCTTGTCAGTGCGGTTCACCCTGGATAGGAGAAATACTTTGTTGAAATGTTTTGAGACACTGGCCACCTGTTGTTCTATTGGATTTGGAAGTTGGGAATTTCCAGGAATTTCAAGCCCAGACACTGTTATTGTATTGCTTCAGTGATGTTTTATGTGAGGAAATCCTGTAGCCTGGCTGGTGAGGGTCAGGGCTTTTCTCTGGGGACTTCGCTGTTCAATTTCCAGATTCCAGCTCAGAGATGTTAACGATTCTGCAATGAAAATCTTAAGTCTAAATTAATTTCTCTTAAGAGGAAACACACTTGATACATGAAATTCTACAACAAGATAAAAAAAAAAAAAACAGCTGAGTGTATGTGGCCTTCCAGTTATTTTTTCTAAACAAAATGCTTTTATTCCATCCATTGCTTAACAAAATAAAAATAAAAAATCTTCAACTCTAATTTGTACAAGGGTTTTTTAAAAAGGCCTTTTATCATCACTGTTTTTCAGAACCCTTTGTCGTAATTAATCCCACCAAAAGCACATAAACCAGATGAAAGAATTATAATTGAAAAAAGTATAAGTAAATCTCTTTCAGTTGAAGAGTTTCTAAGTATTTTTGGTGGGGAAAAAGATGATGCTTCTTAGGTAACTTCTGTTATTAGGTGGTCTGAGAGCTGTCATACGTTTAGTAAATCCTCTCATTTGCCAACAATAATGGTATTGGAACTAATATAGTCAGTTTAGAAAGAGAACTTGACGTTTTCATCTACAGTCTCAAGCCTTGACTGTATCTTTGGCTGGGTTAGAAGGGAAAGAGAAAGAAAAGGCATCCTTTTTCTCCCTGTCCCTCATGCATTAATTGTTGGCATAATATATTTCTTATAGTTTTTTCTTTCACCTTGTCTTCCATTATGTATTTGTATGTAAATGTTGCTTGTGCAAACAATATAAAGGAGCTGTATGCAATGATACCTGAAATTGTGTTCTTGCTTCCATTCTGAAGTGGCAGTTTAATCTGTAATTGAATTCCTTTGCTGTTGTGACAGTTCATTTATTTATTTTTACTTTGTTTTAAAGATAGTTCATCCAAAAACTGATGAGCAGCGATGCAGATTGCAGGAGGCATGTAAAGATATTCTGCTCTTCAAAAATCTAGATCAGGTAATATTAGTTTAAGGAAATCTAAACTTGAACTGCTGTTTTGTAGCTTGATCTAACAGTCTAGCCAATGTTTTTGCTCTGTGATCGTTCATAAACTTTTAATTACATGCAGACTGGCTTGGGGCATGTGTTTAGAGATCGCCATCAGTGAACAATACAAATAAGCAGGTCAGATTGTCCATTACCATCACTGTCTACATTTGCTTGATTTCAGATTGCTACACTTTTATTATTATTTTTTTTTATTTTTTTTGCCCTGAGAGGTGGTGGATGCCCTGTCTATGGAAACAGCCAAGGTCAGTCTGGCTGAGCTCTGAGCTCCTGATGGAGCTGTAAGTGTCCCTGGTCATTGCAGGGGGGTTGGACTCATGGCCTTTAAGGGTCCTTTCCAACTCAAACAGTTCTATGGTTCTATGATTATGCTGTGTGAGATCTTGCTATGCACGTGTGCTTTAGCACTGGTGTAGTGTGCATTAAGTTAAGCAATTTGAATATGTATTTGAGATGATAGCTCTTCTGTAATGGAAGTACATTTTTGTATGCATTATTGAACTTACGTTGATAAGTTTGAAACAGTGAGATACTTAATATTAAAAATCAAAATCTGTTATTGAAATTACTTTCATTTGTGTACAGTAAAAATAATGCAACGCAGTGTATGTTGTAGATCACTATCGAGGTCGAGTCAGCTGAATTTGCCCTTTGTTTTTCTCCTTATTTGTTTTATAGGAGCAGCTGTCTCAAGTCCTTGATGCCATGTTTGAGAGGAAGGTGAAACCTCATGAACATGTGATTGATCAAGGGGATGATGGAGACAACTTCTATGTCATTGAGCGGTGAGCAGCTGTGCCTTTCAAATACAAAATACGTTTCACTTCAGTTTCTTAGAAATGGCAGGGATGGTTTTCAAAAGAAGGCGTATTTTTTGCAATCACTGCTTCTTCCTTTTGTCTTTCAGTTTTCTTTTCCCCTTCAGGTCCCCATTGACTTCTGGATCTTTTACCAGGGTTAATCAAATTTCACAGAGGTGCACCTTTCGAACTTAACAGATTTGAACACATTCTTTGTCACTGTGTAAAGACTCAAATATCCCTTTCTCTAAGGGAAGGGATGCAGCACTAGATTTTGTATGGCCTTTTCAATTTTACTTTTGTGCCAATCAGCATGGATTAAAACCAGCCATGTTATATATGCTGTCTCCAGACTAAGTTTTATGGATGAGTGTTAAATGTTGGAGCAGTCTTAGCTACATATTTAATTTTTGAGTCAGCGTGTCATCATCCTCATCACTGAAATAAGACCATGAGAATTATAGTAAGTGTTTTTAAAGCAGTTATTTAAGACAGCGTGATGATATGTATGCTGACCAGGGTTTCCTAACCCTGAGGAAATTCATACTCAGTTTGGGAGTCTCTCAGAATTGTTAGATACCAGAAACAACAGGGATCTGTGTTAATTTGCTTCTGTGTAAGGCTCTCAACCTGTTGCTCACCATAATGTTCTTCCTGTTATGAGTTTTAACATCAAAAAAGTAAAATGCAACCTTAATTTGTTATTAGGGTGTTTGTAGTCTTTTCTACAGATGGAATGCTATTTGAAAATGTTTTCTATTGAGACAGTTGAGTTGGAAGTTTTCAATCTGTTAAGGTGGTTGTGATTGTTTTTAAGGTGTAATATCCCACAAATGTAAATATGGTGCCAAAAGTCTGTCCATGAGGGAAATCAGACTTGGTGTTGTTCAGCAATAGATCATAGTGGCCTTTGCTGTCAAATACCAACTCAGCTGCAACTCTTAACTGGCTGTTCTGTTCTCACAAAGAATTCAAAGGTTATCAGTTCTCTCCTCCCCTTCCAGTCCTGCTCTTCTACCCCCACCTCATTTTTTTCCTCCAAAAGAATAGAGAGATGCTGTTTTTTATTGAAAGCTATGGTATTCCCACTTGTCTTCAAGTGCAAATTCCAGAGGACTTGGGTGCTTTCAAGGCATCAGTAGGCACATCTTATTTCTAAGATAAGCCATTAATACCTAAATATCCCTGAGAACTTTTCTTCCTGTGTGAGTGAATGATTACTTTCTGTTGCAGATGTAACTCTTTAGCTTCTTGTCTGCATAGAAAATAGGCTTTCTGGTGTGGGCTGTTGTTCCAAAGTCTTCTGGTTCTAACCCATCTGTACCACTCTGCTTTTGTCTGAGCCTCTTTCACTGTAGGCAGATTGGTGCAACGTGAGGATCCAGCAGCCATTCAGAGCATATTGCAGGGAGAGGAGAGTTAGGATAAGTACCTTGTGATAGTGTCCTCACTGCTGCGGAAGAGACACCTGATGAGCCTGTGCTGCCTGGGCAGTTATTAGCCAAGTTGTCCTTTGTCCTTTTCTGTTTTTTTTTTTTTTTTTTTTTTTTCTTCCTGTAGGGTTTTTATATTTTCTCATGTGGGTATTTTTCTTTTGAGTCCTTGAGCTATGAATGATTACCATCTCAACAGTTACGCTTTGGCTGGTGTTTTCATGTTTCTTATCTTGCAGGGCTTTAGTTCACTGACTATCTCACAGCTCAGCAGCAGTTCTCTTGGTAAGGCTAAACCAAGGTCACTCGGTGGTGCCTCGCCCCTATAGTCCCTGTGCTGCAGGCAGCTGAATGCTGGGATGAGGGCTGTAGTTATTTGGAAATAAATGGCACTGCTAAGTGACCTCCAGGCTGGAAGGATGGGAAAAAGTTGTTGCATTTCACTCGAAGTTTTCCAGATAACTCATCTAGATCAAAAGTACCTCTGAAGATTGTTGTTCCTTATGCCTCCCAAAAAATGGCTGAATGGATATTGAGTCTGTTACGAGAATTAGTGGAGCTTTCCAGGAATAGTAGTCCATATTTCAGAAGTTTCTTATTAGTGTGCTGTTGGTTGTTTCCCTGTCTGCTAGGTGTGATTAAGCAGCTGTGTGTGTAAAAAGTATCTACTGCTAAGCAGTCTTCATGTGCACAGCTTCTTTCTTCAGCTTTTTGGGTGACAAATAGAGAACCTGGACCTTCTTATAAATCTGAATCTGGCTCATCTAGCATTGATCCAAGAGCTTCCTTGTTTTGATGCTTTTTAATTGTTTGGCTGATGCAACTGATGTCCACTCTATGGAATCTCCTACAAGTGGGCCTGTCGTAAAGCTTCCCTGTAGAATCTTTTTTTTTTCTTCTGGATGCAGCAGTGTTCAGAGAAAAGGAATAAACCCAGGGTTGTCCATCAGCAATCCTGAATGCTCTTCTGTTGTTAATGTGTAGATCTCACTAGAGTGACTGTTCCCACGCTTGTTTACTGTGAGAAGCTTCACCTGCTGCCATTCCCATTGATATTTTTTCTTTCTTAGGTGCCTCATGATGTTCTGGAAGATAATACCATTCCTTCCAACAGAAGTGTCACTTTCTGGGGAAAATGACGTGTGCATTCATCTGCTTGAAGTGTCCCTTACCAGCCTGTTACCAGGATGCAATATATTTTGTAAAACTTATAGGCTGTTGTCTAATCCTCGAGTGATCTCTGGTGCTATAGTTCAGAGTTAACTGATCCTGGTTGAGCTACTTCTTCAAATTATTTTTTAAGCTCCAGACATAAGCCAGTCCTGAGGATATTGAAGGCTCCTGTCGGACATCTCAGGGGCTGCCTCTCTGTGCACAGCCTGTGTCTTTGTATGTAGTTGTGGTACAGTTAAATCCACATTTATGCCTTGAGCTTTATCTTGCAGAACTTGTACCTCCATCTTCATCAGATCAGGCTTGATTCTAAGTAAACTGTGGGCTACTATTCCCTTAGCTTTAATATAGAGAACAGGGTAAGGAGACCTTTCCAGGCCAGCAGCTTTCATTTAAAGCTAGCGTGACTGGGCTATTTATATGACAGCAGAAAACTGGTTTTGTCTTCTATATTGGAATGTTGTGTAATGAAAACCATCTCTTCCATTGTTTTCCAGGGGATTGTATGATATTGTTGTAGCAAAAGACAACCAGGCACGCTGTGTGGGCCGCTATGATAACCATGGCAGTTTTGGGGAACTGGCATTGATGTACAATACTCCCAGAGCTGCCACCATTGTTGCCACCACAGAAGGAGCCCTCTGGGGACTGGTAAGGAAAGGAAGTTGCTTGCATTTACATACTATTTGAAATGCTAACTCACCGTGTCCAGCAGCAGGTGCTTCTCTCCATATGACTCCTTGCACTAATAGCTTTTTTATCATGGTTTGTTATCTAACCTTGTGGCGTAAAAGATCCGTTGTGCAAATAGCTTTGACCACCATTCTGGAATAACTTGGCTGTAAATACCATACTGCAAGTTTTATCTCTCTTTGTTTTGCATTTTTTGTAATCAGAGCTTTTGTCAAAGAAAGAAAGAAAAAAAAAAAACAACCAGAGAACAGTGGAGGTATTAATGCATATACTTAGTAGAAGCAGGGAGGAAGTAATATACAAACAATTTCTCAATGATATTGTTTTCAACTCGACCTCCTACCATTTTGTCTCCTATAATATGGGTATGGACAGTGTTAAATATCTTGTCAAGCATGCCAGTAACATGAAGAGTAGGAAAACTGCCCAAAGCTTTGTTTTCGCTCAGAGTAAATGGTTGTGATGTTCCTGGTCTCTTTGTGTTACTCTGGCAGAGGTTCTCAGGTCAGCATGGTCTATGAGATACCACGCTAAGTGGTGGTGCTGCTTTGTCTCTAGTCCAGCGGTGTTGAATGTGAAGCTGTAGACATTAGTTTCCTATTTTAGTTCTTTTCTCTCTGCCATTTGGATAGGGTTATTTTTCAGAGCGCTCTCTTACTCATCTGTGAGGCTCACATAATGAGCAGATTGTGTGATCAGAGAAGCCTTTGAAGCCAGAGGTGTTGTGTGCTCCCTGTATGCCCTGGGCTCCTCGGCAACTATCACTGGGGGCTGGTGTGTGTTAGGACCTTGATTATAGGACTGATAAACTGCTTCGCACAGCGTGCTTATGTAGTCTGTGTGCTTGCTGAAAGAACTGAGATTTGACTTTGTGAGGTGAAGGAAAAGATTTTAGTAAATAACCAGAGAGTACTGTCAGGATCTGATTTCTTGAATACAACAGCTATGTACCAAGCCCATTTATAAAAAGAACAAAAGGAGATCAGTCTTTGTTCCATTTTGCTTTTGAAAAGAGCCGTAGAAATTGAGTTAATTTGCTTTTCTTTCTGTTATTACATTCACGTAATTAATAAGATGTAGTTGAAAGGGGACTTCAGTAGTTATCTAGCTCCGTGGATATTTTAACTAATGTTGTATTTTTCTGCCTAAAACTTCAGTTATTTCTTCAGGTTATTCTGTTGTTGACGTGTTTAATTGTAATATTTTGTGCCAAATGTAATTTAAGTATTTTTATTAGTCTGTAAAAGTCGTTGCAAAAGCACATGGGTCTTCTGCCAGTTAACAAGGGTGTGTTATTTCTGCTGCAATGCAGGCTTAGGTCAACAAAAGAGGATTTCCCATAGATACTGAATGTATGTGGGGAAAGCCTCACAATCATGCACCTTTCCATCCCTGCTCTGTGCCTCCAAACAAAGGAATTCTAAAATGTTTATGATTTTCCAATTCCCCTGACTGCTTCTGCATCTCTCTCCTTCTCCAAGTGTGTGCATTTGAAGAGACTTCTACCACTGATTAATTTCTTTAGAAGAAACAAAACAAAATCCCTTCAGGCTTTATCATCTCTTGTCCTCCTTTTGCTTGACAGTATTACTATTCTTCCCTTTGACTGATGTATTCCACCACTGTCACCACTATCAGTCATAGTTTTTCTTTCCAAGTAAGTGTAGTGTTGCATTCCATAAAACTGTTCAATAACCTGAAAACACCTCTCCATTTCTCAGTCTCTCTGCTTGAAGTATTACTTGATGTTTTCAGAAAATGAGATCCAGAGGAGCAGCTCTCAGGGATTTCAGTTATTTCTGCTCATTATGTGGTATACTTTTTTCTTTTTTTTCCTGACAGAGTTTCTGCTCCTTTCTCCTGATGGTTTTGATTTTTATTTTTACGCTTAGCTCACCTTGTGTAAAGGCCACGAGCATTACTGTTATGCAAACACTAACAAAAATAACTGGTGGGGGCAGTGCCCTTCCCCTTAGCCTGGATGCGCTGTTTATTTCCAGTTCTCCTGTGGCCTTTCTCATCGATGTTCTAAAGCAGCTCAGCCTGGCCTTTTCTGTGTACAAATAAAAAGCTTTTCATTAAGGTCTCTAACAATAAACTTGCCAACATGTCTGCCGCTGCAGGTGCTCAGCCAGATGTTGCAGGCGATCCTGCCTTCTCTCGGGTGCGTGCTGCCACCCGCTGGCCACAGAGCCTGCACTGCAGTGTGACGGACATGTTAACGTTTTAATAACTGACTTCTTGTACCTAACTTCTCTTGTAAATATTAGATAAAGATCGTTGGTTCTTTAATCAGTAAGCATTTTAGCCAGGAGGAGCAAACAGTTTGTACTGTTTCTTGCAGGATCGGGTGACGTTCAGAAGAATTATATTGAAAAACAACGCAAAGAAGAGGAAGACATATGAGTTATTTATTGAGTCTGTACCCCTTCTTAAGTCCTTGGAGGTAAATCTCTCACAGACATCTGCATCGCATTCTTTTCTCACATGTTTTTAAGAACTGCCTTAGTATCCCATTTGCTGTACAACTGTATTTGCATTGTTGAAGTTGTCCAACGTGTTTTTCATATCCATTGTCCACAGTAGGCAATTTTTATCTCAGTCTTTGAAAAGGCTTTATAACATAAAACAGGTAGACAACAGGTATTAAAGGAATTAAAGTTGAAACTGGGACTCGGGGCTTAGGTTCTGTTTCTGTTCTCTGGATTTTCATCAACTGTGAATGATATTAAATTTCAGAAATGTTTGCCATAGCAGATCTTGCTTTACCTTAACTCTCCTAAGAGTAAGCTAAAGGAAACACTGCTGCCCAGGAAGAAAATGACCAGGCAGAGCAAGCACATCTTACGTTGATGTGTGTGGTGTGTGATTTTAGGAATGATGTGTAAATTGTCACTTCTAAGCTATTGATTCAGCCTGTATTGTCAGAAAGGCTTTGGAGGCTTACCAAACTGCGCTGACCATTGTTATGTCTGCCTTTGCCTTGTGCCATAATTTATATTTTTCTTTGTTTCCTCGTCTTATTTTTCAGCTTTAATCTTTAGCACTTGAGAATAGCTCTCAATTCTCTTGAGAGAAGATTACAAAATTGCAAAGCATCAGAAGTGTAAATAGTGGCTTCTAGAGTGTATTAGTTTGGACATTTGCTGTTAGCCGTGGAAGGAGTGAATTACACAACATCTCCCTCAATGGCTGGCTTAAACTAGTTTCATCAATGTGACTTTTTTTTGAGCCCAAAATGACTCATAAAAGTTTAAGGATATAAAAAAACCCAACCTCCTTAGCACTGGCTGGCTTTTTGCATGACACACTGCAGTTGAATCATGCATGGATCGTAATGAACAGTTTCTCAAACATAGGCTGGATGGAGGTGTGTTTGTGAAATGAATTGATTAAAACTGAATCATGCGTTGAGATATTCATTTTAACTGTTTAGGATTTTCTTCCTTATATTGATATATTTTTGCACTGCTTTGAACCGTTAAAATTGTTCTGTGATGTGCTAGATGGGCAGCAGGAAACACTGGAGATAAATTTAACTGTCCTTTCTCCCTTCCTGTTCGTGAAGGCCAAAGCACGTTTCACTGCATGTCAGTTTCGTACCTCTTGACCTTGCTGCGAGGCATCCTGTTGCAGTGCTTGCTTACAGTTTTTAGATCCGGTGTCTTTTTCATATCCCCCTCTTCCTCTTGATAATCTAGCAGTGAGCTGTAAGGCAAAAAAACGACCAACCAAAATAAACACACAAAAAACTCCAACCAGCCAAAGGTATTCAAGTGCATAGCAATTAAAATATTTTGGAAATGAAATGCTAGGATTTTTCATTGAGGTTTCTTGGGAAGTTCTTGACATTTTTCTAAGTGCTTCAGATTTCAGCTGAATCTTGCAGGAAGTGATTTTTTTTTTCTTTGTTCTGAAACAGCCAAATCAGTCATTTTTAACTTTGTGTGGGACAATAGACATTTTTTTGCCACTGATGATTGGTAGTCTGGAAAGTCTACAAAGTCATTTGGGTGCTGCATTTTTCAGTAGGCAGATTCAGCATGTTTCTGTCTAGTGATGCTTCTTCATTTCTGAGTGATGGAGTTTACTATAGCAGATAATTGTGCTTCATTTTCCTCTTCATTGCAGGCATCAGAACGAATGAAAATTGTGGATGTTATAGGAGAGAAAGTGTACCAGGATGGGGAACGTATCATTTCTCAGGTACTAGGAGTATAAATTCCCATCCATCATTCTGCCCTCTTTGCTTTTGTTCCCTTGTGGAGTTTACTCACAGAGTCATGTTAGTTACATCAAGTTGGTATCACTTATTCTTTTAAAACTTTCAATGTGTTTAACCAGTTTTTGAATATTTGGGAAGGCCAAGGAATTGCTCTATTTTAAACAGGAGTCGATGCAAGGAAGGCCTTGGCTTACCTGAAATGGTAGGCTTTTTGATCACAGTTTTTTGCCTGTTTTATAAACCCTCTGAATCTTTGATAGTGTCTTAAATAGTTAATCTTAATCACCTTGAATATTAGGTAATACAGTGCAAGAAAACAGCATTTGCTGATAACAAAATATTGCCAAATTACTTTTCTCCAAAAGGGCATTCAGTTGTGTAAGCTGAAAGTCCTGTTACTTAAGAGCCTGAGAAAATTGGTCTGTCAGCAGAATCAAAACTGGGAAGCTATGCAGTTATCCAGTTACAGGGTCGGTTTAAATCTCTGTAACAACTGAATTAAGGATAAGGATGTAATTACATGTAAAGGAAATTACAAGTAGGATTCATATTGTGGATTGATCTGGCTGGTTGTTAAACACTGCTAGAGATTGAGATTTTGTGCTTGGAAAAGATGGTGATAGCTCTTGTACTACAGCAGTTGCATCAATACCATGGACCCCTTTTCTCTCACATATAATGTTACATTTTAATTACCTTTCTGCAGTTTGATCCTTCAGTTAGGGCAGTGTGATTCAAAGCACCAGGAGTGCTCTAAATCATACTGTTAGGTGGAGTCCCCATGTCTCCTACTCAGTTGTCAGTGTTTAAAAGTACTGAGTATTCGGTACGTGTTTAAGAAGTGTGCTGAGTGCAGCAGTTTGTGACAGCTGGCAACAGGAAATGAGAAACTTTGTACTGGAATACTACCACTGTTCCGAAGAATCACAGATAAAAGCCTAATTTCTTCTGTAAGTCCGTGGGACTTTTTCTTAGAAACAGATGAGCAGATCTAAATTAAAAGTTTTTACTGCAGCAGTGCATTACAATATCTTTTTTGAACTTGATTCTAA
Organism: Callipepla californica brunnescens; assembly: GCA_023055505.1. Classification (NCBI taxonomy): domain Eukaryota; kingdom Metazoa; phylum Chordata; class Aves; order Galliformes; family Odontophoridae; genus Callipepla; species Callipepla californica. Next base: position 8,050,111 of record JALIRH010000015.1, read on the forward strand.
ATGGATGCCAATTTCTATTTTCTCCCACTTTCCAGATGTAGTTTATTTTCCTTAAATAGTGTGATGACATTGAGTGCTTTATTCTTTACTTTTTCCACTACATTTTCACAGCTGTTGTGTAATTCCTCGTGTAGATAGCTTGCACAAAACCAGTTCAGAATGAGTAATACCATTCATATATACTTCCATAGTAAACTAAAAATATATATTTTTTTACCTTCTTCACAGGGCGATAAAGCAGATTGCTTTTATATTGTAGAATCTGGTGAAGTAAAAATCATGATTAAAAGCAAGGTGAGTTTGAATTGGGTGATTAGATTTTAGATTAATCCCTGATCTGATTGGCTAAACTGTTGATTGGCTAATTGCAGCGTGCAAAAGCCTAACTTGACTGACTTTAGGATATTATTTTAAGTACTTTATCATTGTCACAAATGTGATGTGTGCTTTGAATCCCCATACCTGGCCAGGAGTCACTTTGCCAAAGTTGGAAGTCTGTTTGCTTCTATCTTTTCCTCTGCAAACTGACCTCTTGTACTCTCCCGGACCTGAAAGGTCAAAATGAAGCTTTCTTTGAGGAGTGTAGCAAACTGCAACTAACACAAAGCTGGGGTGTATCATCTCCAGTGACATAATAGCCATTAGAATTTGAATTCCTATACAGACTGAAGCAGTCCTTTGGGAGTGAAGTCTTGTGTATGATGAATCTCTGTAGCTGTGTTAGGCTTGTGTAATAGCAGTTCCCAAGTTTGTAACAGTGAATATCTGCCAATCTTAATACTTGTGGGCCAGCATAGGCTTAATCAAACTTGGAATTGAACATGCTGTCAAGGTGCTCTACCAGTATAGAGCATGGTTTAGGAACTGCCAGTTTGCAAGCTGTAAACCAGTGGGCAGTTGCAGATCTGCAGTCTATCTGGGATTAACTTGAACCTTGTGCAAAGACAGAACTGCATGAGAGTAATCGAAATGTACTGTTTTGCAGACTATGATGAGTAAGGAAGCTAACCAAGAAGTAGAGATTGCCCGGTGTCACAGAGGACAGTATTTTGGAGAGCTTGCACTTGTTACCAACAAGCCCAGGGCAGCCTCTGCCTATGCTGTTGGAGAGGTCAAATGTTTAGGTAAGCAAATATTCTCTGTGTCTAGTTACTATTTTCTGGTCTTTGCTTGTTTTGTGAAGTGCCCCTAACTGAGAAGCTGTTCAAAACCTGACAGCCTTTTGGCACCTCGTGGTCAGGTGCTAGGAGTGCACCTTAAAGTAGATGACCGTGCTGAAGTTTGAGAAGCACCACTGCTTTTCTGCTCAGACATTTAGTTTTAGATGGGTGGGGATAACTGCAGAGCAGGTTGTTTTTCCTGTGTGTGTGGTCTGTGCTGTCTGAAAAGGAGAACTTGCACCAAGACTCCAGATGTAAGCATTAGCTTCTTGTCTAGAGCTTGCTTGTCACAGCTTCAGTGATCTGTTAATGCCTGCATGGTGTGTGTTTGACTTCTGTATTTATTCCTGAGGTCACATGTGTATTAATCTTGTTCCTCCAAGCGATGGTACAGAGGGAGAACAGAATCCATTGAAGCCTCAAAACCAAATGGGTTAGATTGAAGTTCTGTGTTCCCACTTCAAAAAGTAGATTATTTTATCAAAAAGGACATTACTTGACAGTCTTATTTTTACTTCTCTGCAGTCATGGATGTGCAAGCATTTGAGAGGTTGCTTGGACCCTGCATGGACATTATGAAGAGGAATATAACACATTACGAGGAGCAGCTGGTGGCAATGTTTGGCTCTAGCATGGACCTGTTGGATCCAGGGAATTAGGCACAGGGTACCTCAGTGCCTTCTTAGTTCAAGACACAGAAAAGCCTCCTATCAGCAACACAACTCACAAGGAAAATGGACACTACGGAACAGTTAATGCTGCTGTCTTCTTGGGCATTTTAGAAACAATAAGCAAGTCTCAGCACAGATGGATTGCTCACTCCCTGCCTCCACTTTGCTGCTGATACTTCATTATTAGACCTAGATTAAAGATGGTTCTAACCCTGAGTTCACTTACTTGGTTCAGAATGGCATCTGTCCAACAGTTTAAGTGCCTGATATGACACCCAAAGTGTGCAAGATACAGAAGCCTCCTTCGTTCTGGTGTTTCTGTTGGGATAAATTTTCAGATCAGATTTTGTGGCAGGAGGTTGCCTGCTCCTCAGAGGCAGCCTGTGGAATATGAGCCTTTAGTATGCTTATTATCTTCTAAATCTTTACCCAAATTTGCTTTTAATTGTAGCAGCTGGGTTTGATGTTAAAACATCAGTGGAGCACTGATGTTTTAGGAAGGTGGCACTGAAGCTTTCTTCCACCTGCTGAAAACTGCAGGTACTTCATTAAACCAAGTAAACTGAGCTGGGGACACAGGTGTGAGTCTGATTAGCAACAAAATGCAGGAGATGAAGCATTACTAAATTGCAAGTGTTTTCTGAGCAGCAAAGGAAATTACTTCATGCTTCCCAAAAAAGTGCAGTGGTTCAGATCATATGGCCTGAAGGTGTCATAGTGGTCTTCTCCCCAGATTTGCTCCGTGTTTCTGACACCATTATATATATATGTATATATATATGTATATATACATGTATATATATTTTGTGTTGAAATCACAGTGGATGACCTTTCATTTACAGAGATCCGTTATACTGCAAGATTTCCCAGGGTGCTGTTGTCTGAGTCAGTTTTAAAGCTTTTTAAGCAAGTGAACATTTTGTAATTTAAAGGAAAACAACTTCTGTATTTATCTACAGGAGCTCCCTCCTTCCAGTGTCACGGTATTGTAACTTGATTCAACACTTGAATGCTTTCAAATGCCACATACATTTCATAAACCTTTCAAAAGTTGTCACCATTTGACTTTGCAAAGCAGAGGTCTTTGCTAAATAGACAGTTGGTGTATTTGGGGAATCTTGGTTTAGGTGATAACTAAGCTAACTATGTTTATTTAAAATACCTGTTACATTTACTAGGTAGATTGTTTCCATAGCTTTAATGAACTTAATTGGCATACTGCTGAGATATGCAAAAGCATATTGGGCAGTGCCATCCTGCATCCAGGATCTGTGACCTCTTTCTGTAAAGAGGCAACCTGACTCACGTCCTTGAGCTGAAGGAGGATGAGTCTGTGGGAAGGCTCATCCATGTGCAGCGCTGTAGTTTGCAATGTACGTGATGAGTTTGGTTTAACCATCATGTTGTAGTGAGGTGCTGCACGCTGCCAGGTATGTGCTTAGCCTGGCAGCAGCAGCAGTGAGCAAGGTTAGAAGATGTGCAAGCGCTGATAGCGTGACTGGGGAGTGAAGCCAAGTGCTGGGTTGTAAGGAGCTGCCTGTGCTACTGCTCTCAGCTCATTCCGTATCACTACAGCTGCTCCTCATGAGTGAGGAGAATGCGCACAGTTGGTTTTGTTGTTACTGCTCAGTGAAGAGTAAATCTGCTGTGGGCTCCCTGAAATTAACAGTGGCGAGAGGTCTAGTTTTTAATAAAAGAACTCAGCAGCAAAGTGGGTGAAGAGGATAGTGTCTTTGAGACTTGGAGGGGGGAAAAAAGTTGCTGATTCCCGGCTTGTGATTGTTGTGAAGGCAGAGAGAGGAGCTTTCAGTGGTCGAATATCCTGGCATATGGTATTTCTATTTAATGTCACAGCACAGGTTTCACAATGTTAAAAAAAAGAAAATAGCAGGGTGGGAGGGGGGGGTAAAAGTGCTCTCTTCTAGAAAAGCAAAACAAAACATTGTGCAATTTTGCACAGAGAGCAAAAAAAAAAAAACAAAAGAAATCCCTTTGAATGTCACTTCCAGTCTCTTTTCCATTGGCTGAAAATGGACTCTTGTTCTTGATGTGTATTTGTAAACTAGTCTTGCCAAAATACAGACACTTCGTGTTTCTTTTCACTCCAGATAATTTTTGTTGTTATGATTATTGCTGATCATTTCACTATCTTCAGACCAGACCTTTTCTTTCAAGAGGCCTTCCTTGTGGATTTTCTCCTGATCGTCTGCAGCACTACACTGCTGTTTCAAGGTGGAAGAGAAAGTTGCTAACCTCATAAGAGAACACTCAACTCCGCTTAGCTGGCTGGAGCTAATAATGCGTTACTAATTTTCCTCTGCTTTGTGGGGCAGGAGGGGAATTAAATTCTGCATAAAGTCGCTACCTCAAGGCTCCAAGTGCTTTAAAAGTCTTTCACTTGGGAGAATTTCATAAGACAGTTCTTAAAATTGGTCTGTTCTTTTGAGTTAAATATGTTTTTAATTGATTCGAGGGACCCTTATTTTACACTTAGTATTTGATTCTCAAAGGGCGAAGAGCTGCAAAGTTTGATTCTTGCAGTACAGTGTTAACATTGGGGGAAAAAAGTATCTGCCGTATAGACGTATGGTTTTAAAAAGTTAAACCACTGCGGGGTTCGGCTTCACTTTTGGTTAATAAACTGACATGTTGTGTCCAGCCTTCCTGGTGCAGTCTGTGTGTGCTCCTTATTGTTTGCTGCAGCTCTCACAGCCCCCCGAGTGGGATTTACAGCAGCTAACCAGCTTTCCCTGGAGTGCCCGAGTTCCTCCTGTTACATCAGGGCCCTACAGAGAGCGGTGCTTGCCCTATTGCAAAAACCAAAACGGATTTGGACGTTATCTGACCGCTGCTTTTTGCTCCCCACTGATAAAGTTCTACTACTGAATTAAATTAATAGAAATTTCTGTAGATGTTATTGCTCCAAATAAAACTGGCTGCTCAGGCACGTTTGTCAAATGACTGTAGGAAGATGATCTGGGCTTCGCTTAAAGCATTTAGTATTTCATAAACAGGTTTTAAATTGGGGGGGGGGAGCAGTCCAGGGAAGGTGTCCGGCATCCACTGGGCAGCCTGGGAGCCTGGGATGTCTTGGTATGATTGAAAGGTATGATTGAAAGCGAGCTCTGCTGAATAGTGACGGGGAGAGGCTTTGCGGCAACGCGTTGCCATTTTGTTATCAATACCTCTTTTTAAAGCTGGGAAGGCTTTAGCTGACATGAGCATGCTGTCTCCACGTGAGAGCACTGCCCATTGCAGCTGCTCCCGGGGGAATAGATCTGGATGTCAGATAGGGCGAGTGTCCCAGAGCCACGGGGCTCCTTCGCACGGCGGGTAGCCAGCTGGGAAACGCAGGGCATCGCATGGCTGCTGGGTCACTGCAGCGCTGCACCAGGTGATAATTCCTGGAGGGATGCGCTGATAAAAGAATCCATCGAGTCCTTGTGCTCAGGACGTTTCACCTCGAGTGCTTTTTACGTTATTAATAGTATTGATTATTTACTTGCAGAGCAAAGGAGCGCTCAGCACGTCAGCCGGGTCCCGTTTACGGTCAGAAACAAAAAACGCAGCTGCCGATGAAGCCTCCAACGAGCGCTCTCACCCGCCCACCAGCGCCGGCAGGCGGGGCACCCCCAGCAGCATCCGGGCCGCCGTAGGAAGGGGCGGTCCCGCCGTCCCGCATGGAGCGAGCGGAGCCGCCCGCGGCCTCCTACGAGCGGCGGGTGCTGCGGAGCGCGGCGCAGCACTGCTACCTGCGGCTCCGCCTGTGCGTGTCCCCCCCGCTCCCCTTCTTCGCTCCCCGTTCTCCCCGTGCCTGAGCTGTGCTGTGCTTCCCGCAGGGAGCTGCCCGACGGCGCGGCGCGGCCCGGCGCCCCGCAGCTGAAGCAGTGGGTGCTGGCGGCGCTGCGGGAGCTGCACGGAGAGGTACGGGCGGGCGGATCGCCGCGCCGCGCCGCGCACCGCCGCGCCTAACGCTGCGTGTGTGTGTGTGTGTGTGTGTGTGTGTGTGTGTGTGTGTGCGCCCGGGTAGGTCGGCGCCGCTCTGCCCGTGGACGTGTTGGCGTACGACGAGAAGAGCCTGTCCGCCATCCTGAGAGTGGTCAGCAGGTGAGGCTTGGGCTCCGCGAGGTCAAACCTCGCGTGCGTTGTTCGTGCTGTAGAGCAGGGAGGTCTGGAGGGAGCAAAGCGCTGCTGGAAAGCGTGAATTCAGTTCTCTTCCAGCGAGAACGGGAGGCGGGTTTAAAGGCTGGAAACAGCTGCAGGTGGTGTGGGGGAGACGGCTCTTAAGGGCTTAGAAAGAGCTGAAGAGCAGTGCTGGTAGCACAGCGTGGTCACAGAAACATGTGCTGCGTGTGAGGGCTGAGGGAGCCGTCCTCACAACGGCCCTTCAGACACACAGCCGCTGCCAGAGCTCGCTGCTGACGTTACCCGTTGTTAAACTCTGCTTCGTTACTCTCTGCGTGTTATAAAAACGTTTACGCTGCAGGAAAAGTGAACAAATATATATATATATTAATGTCTTTTGTCTGATTTTTTTCCTCAGCGGCCTCGTCAAGCTGTGGAGCGCGCTGACCCTGCAGGGCTCCTACCAGAACAGGCGCTGCGCCTTCCGCGTGCTGCAGGTGGGGGTACCTCCGTGTGCACCTTTCTTCCCTTTCTTCCCATTTCTTCCCTTTCTGATTGTGATGGCCTCATTTAAAAACATGTGCTAAACGTGTACCTCCAGAGCTTTTCCTTTCCCTTTTCCCTCTGAAGATGCTGCTTACTAAAACGACTTCCACGAGTTCTTTGTCTCCGAACGCGTTTCTGCCTAGCCGTGGCTCTTACTTTAAAACCTTCTACCTAAATGGCAGGTTGGAATCTTTTCAGCTCTGCGTGCATTTGGTGATTGAACGCTTCTTGTTTTGTTCTTTTCTTCCCCCAAAACTAGACGTCTCCGTTTCTCCTTGCGTTAGCTGGGAACAGCAGAGAGCTCGTGCTGGACTGAGCGCGGCTGGTGCACAGTTCCTTGAAATGCTGCCGCTCTTCAGGTGTGCAGTTTCCAGAGGGGATTTCCGACACAGAGCTTTGTCAAAGCTGGAGGTCACCAACCCGCTGCGTGGATGTCCGTTACTTCAGAATTTACACGTAAAAGTTGGAGACAGAGCTGAACTCACCAGAGTTTTTACACAGAATGATGTTCTCACCTTTTCTCGTTTAACAGGTGACACAAATCCTTTGCATTTGAGCGAAGATTTTGCAAAGGAAACAAAATTCGGTAGAACCGTTGTGCATGGAGTTTTGATCAATGGACTTATTTCTGCAGTTCTGGGTACTAAAATGCCCGGTCAGGGCTGTGTGTTTCTTTCTCAGGAGATTCGGTTTCCAGCTCCTCTGTATCCTGGAGAAGAAGTGACAGCTGCAGCAGAAGTGCAGCGACTGAAGGGCTCTGTAGCACACATCTCAGTGTCGTGCGGCGTCAGAGAAAGTGGCAAGACCGTTATGGAAGGGCTGGTGAAAGTCATGGTGCCAGCAGGTTAGAGCTGCTGATCTCGTGTTACTTCGTAGTAAAGACAGAAACGCACGCTTGGTTTTGGCTGTCTTTCTCACGTGTCGTCTCTTAACCCAGTAAATCTGCCACAGAAAGATCTTTCATCGGCAGTAAACAAACGCAGTCCTGGGAGTAACTGCGTCGAGAAGCTGAAACCTTTTGATTCATTCTGTGCAGAACAGGAATCGCGTGCCCACGTCTGGCAGAGCCCTGTCAGACAGGCACCTGCTGCGCTGCAGGGCTTGGGGCGACCCTGCTCCTAAGCTCAGCCACAGCATTTCTGCTCCTCACAGGACAGTTATACCGCTAACAAACATGAGAAGGGGCAGTGCTGTGCATTTAGCAGCCTAAGCAGGCACTGTGAGTGCTGGCTGCGAGGTGTGTTCAGGTGATGTGCACTGATGCTGCGGTGTGCTCTCCTGCACTGTCCTTTTACCTCTGAGCAGCAGTCAGCCTTTGTACGAGCAATGCACTCTGATAAAGCTTGAAGATGCGGCTCTTGCACTACACCAGGAGTAACGGGGACCCAGTGGCTGACCCATGTTATGGCAAGGCGTTCTTCCATCTTCCCTGCAGCAGAAGTGCATTCTGCACTGACGCAAGTAAGCTCGGAAGTCGTGTGCTATGAAAAGAAAGCGAGCTTTCAGACACTGCGGCGGAAGCAGTGCTGACATGGCCGTGCCGTGCAGGTGCAGGGACGAAGCTCCGGCGATACACCGACCTGGAGCGCAGGGAGGGGCGGCCAGGAGTGAAAGGCGCCGTGTGAGCTGCTGGGTGTCAGCACGCCGCGGTCCTACCCCTCAAGTTGTGGCATTACGCTCGAGCCCGGCAGCCAAACGAACCCGAGCTGAGCGCGGCTCGCGGAGGCGAGCGGCCGTGCCGCTGCCGAGGGCGCGGAGCCGCGCCGTGCCGACGGACGGCGGCCGGGAGCCGCGGTTCCGCCGCGAGGCCGCGCCCCGCGTGAGGCCGCCGGGGCGGGGCGGCGCCCCCTAGCGGCCGGGCGGTCGCGGCGCAGGGCGGGCGGCGGCGCTAAGGCCCGGCGGGGCGGCGCTGCCGTGTTGACAGCGGCGGTCGCGCCGGGAGCTGGGCGGGGAGGAGCGGCTCGGCGGCGCCGGGGCTCCCGTCGCCCCTCCGCGGCATGGCTTTCATGGAGAAGCCGCCGGCCGGCAAGGTGCTGCTGGACGACACGGTGCCGCTGACAGCGCAGATCGAGGCGAGCCAGAGCCTGCACTCCCACACGGTGAGGGCGGCGGGCGGCAGGCCGGGCCGCGGCGCTCGGGGGGTGGGGGTGCGGGGATGTGAGGGGGGGGGGGCTCGGGGCGGCGGGAGGAGGGCAGAGCCCGGGGGAGCGGGGCCGGGTGCGGCGCGGTGTCCCGCTGCCGTTGGGCTGTGGGGCTGCCCCCCCCCCCCCCAATCCGCGCTCTGTCAGTTCGGTGCGTGCTTTGCTGCCCGCGGGGGGGGGGGGGGGGGGGGAACGCTTGGGCCCTGCACCGCCTGTGCTTCGAGCTTTTCTCGGGATCTCTCGCAGCTTCGCGCCGCTGAGGTGCGTTCCGGTTGCCTCGTTGCGGTAGACGGAGCGAAGTTGCGCTGGGAAGGGCTGCACCCCCGAGGGATGTCAGCGCGGTGCCGCCGGGGCCGCGCCGTGGGGCAGCCCGGCTGCGTGGCGGCGTGCACGCCGCCTCCGTGAGCGCGGCACTGCCTCGGAGCGTGCCGTAACAATCCGCGTTTCACAACCTCCTGCCCGTGGTTGTTTTCCGCTTCGAGAGCTGGGCTTGCTGGGCTGTGAGCAAACGGAGCGTGGCAGAGAATCAGAGAGAGCTGGCTGCCGCTCCCGGCTGCGGCGCGGAGCGGGGATGCTGGGCCCCCCACGGGCAGGGCTGTCCTGGTCGGTCCTCACTGCTTCCCTGCGTCCCGCACAGCCTAAATGACAGCGGTTGTAGCTTCCCAAGGGGTGTGCAGCGAATCTGAGGCTTGTCTTATTCAGCAGTCTTCCTATTAGTCCTGCTGTAGCTGACACTGAGCGGGTTTATATTCTGGCAGGCCTAGAGCTCCCTTCCAACCCCTACGGTTCTGTGATGCTGTGATGCTACCTGTTCTGGTAGCTGAGGGGTGTCCACGCCAGGACCTGCACAAGTTGTGTAACTTCCAGTGCTGTGGTTAGCAGCCCAGATCGGTTTCATTGTTAGCTCATGGTGGCTTGTTGCGCTTCTTTCCAAGTGTAAAAGTCAGCAGCTTGTTGCGCTCCGTTGTGTGAGTCTGGTTAGAGGAAAAAAAGGACACAAAATCCTTCCAGAACAAGTATCTGGAAGTAGGCTTCCAATCCAGACCACATGCTTGTTGCCTTGGCTGGCTGAGGTTGACAGTAAGTGTTACCCCCCATCTTCCTTCTCTGTACTCTGGTACTAATGGGTGTTCAGAAAACAGCCTCAACTGATCTGTTCTGATCTTTGTTAATAACAGAACGCTGAAGCACTGCGCCTTTTGATTTAAAGGCTGTCTCTACGAAACATCTATTAGTAACTGTTTGTTTTACTGCAGAAGCCCTGTTGATAGTTGAAAGATGGTTTGAAGTGTCTGTAGCACAGATGGTTTATGGAACAGCAGTGCGGGATAACAAAATGCAGGAAGCTGTAACGGAGCCCCGCGTTCTCACTGCATGGCACTTGAGTGCTTTGTCACTTCGGGCACTTCAGCTGACGTCCCTGCTGTCTGAATGGTTATTGGTGGTAATGCAGTCTCTTATTTGAACTTGCCTGGTGTAAATAATCCCCACCAATAGGTCCTTGTGCTTGAAGAGGTGCAGAAATGCGTCCTCTCTAAGAAATACCTGGGGTGTAGTAGAAGTGTTTCTCTGGGGCATTAGGACCATTACATTTTGTTATGTTGTGGTTGGAAGGAAGTACATCGCTATTAACTCTTTGGTTTTGTCTCCAGCCCACCTCCAAATGATTTCCTAACCAGTTGTAGGTCTGTTCCATTCTTTATCCCCCCCCCTCCCCCCAGAACACTTGTAAAACTAAGTCTCCATCTGCCAGGTGTTGAAAATAGCCCATGTTCTGAGCAACCAGTGAAGGAAAAGGTGGGGAGTTTCAGGAAAAGCTCTGCAGGCACGTGAAACACCCAGCAGAAGACCAAAGTGTGTGTCAGTTGAATAGCTCGCTTCTCTATTGTTCTGAGCAGCTTCTGTTAGTTTGGGTTTCATACCACGGAGTGGTTGAATATAAACTACAGCACCGAGGGGAGGGCTGTGCTTGGCAGATGCTGAGTTTCTCTTTCCCGGGGATGAAGATGAAGCTGAAAAATAAAACTGAAAGCGAAACCTGAATGTACTGCAGAGTACTGAACTCTCCAGAAACCCGGGAGGGGACAGAGCTCGTATTTAAGATGTTCTTTCAAAGGTTTGTACTTTTTGCTTAGTAAGAGCATGGCAATCCCCTCTGTTGTTTTTAGAACTTGAGGAGAGCGGCTGCAGAATGCTTGCCACAGGCCGGGCTGGTGCTCCTGGCAGGGATGTGTGCAGCCATGTGCAGGAAATGAAGTTGTTCGGTCACCGTAGCACTCCTTGCCTTCAGTAGGAGCCCCTTCATTCTTTCCAAAGCAATTTTCCATTCTCATTCCTTTTCACATGGAGATTGAAGTAGCTGGACGGCCAATTTTGCTCCAGTCCATCGCTGTCTGAGCAGCACCTGGAAGCATACAGCTGAAATGAATCTCTCTTGTAACACATGTCCAGAACGTTTCATTCTCCACAAGTGGTAATGACTGTTGATGCTTAAGAAGCATTTGTGTTTTTCCTGTATTAATTCCTATATATTTTTCTGTGCAGCTAACAATGGCGCCCTCTATTTCTGGAATCCTAGCAGTTATTTTAAACGCTTGCAGAGGACTTTGCCCATCTGCTTTATAAGGAGTTCAGTCTCTACACGTTTACTTTCGCTTTGAAAAATCATTTCCTGAAGTTACCTTTAGAGGTGGCTTTGTGCAGGGAGCTGTTAGAGCTCACTCTCTGGGTGCTGGGATACACAGATCCTCCGTAGCACTTGGAGGGGTTGACCTGTTCTTGAAAACAAGAGTGGTTTCATCACAGCTTATTTGGGGTATTCCAACCTTCTGGTTTCCAGTACGAGCTAAGTGAGGATGGCATGCGTGTGGGCTGCAGGCAGAATATTGCCTCCTTGGAGATCCTGCAGTGTAATCTTTGTTGAGTGCTGAGTCTTTCCCAAGAAGTACAGTGCATTTCCCTTTCTGACAAAGGCCGTGGCAGTGCATTGGGATGCCCTTGTTTCTCTCGTTGCTTTTCTTGCTCAGTACATTTCATGACATGTAAACCTGTGTCCTATTTTTCCCATACTCGTCCTACTTCGTAGCTATCCTTGTTGAGCAGCTCGCTCACTGCCACAAAGCCACACAACCACGGTGGAACTGTGTGACGTCCCCAGGCACGTGCGGTGCAGGTAGACACGGCTGCTGTGGTGTCTTGGGTCTTGGTGGCTGTGCTAAATAAGGACTCTGCCCCGTAGGGCCGTGCTGAGCTGAGCAGTTTGCCTCATTTTGTTGCTGCTTTTCACATGGGAGATTTTCTAAGTGAACACTTAAAAGAGCTTCTTATTAGAAATAGTTTCAGTCCAGCCTGCTTACGCAGGGATTGCATTCATGCTTCATTAGGCTTTCCTCTCTTTAATGCTGATAAAATAAAACCCTTTCAAACTTGCAGTTGATGTGATCTGAAGGTGACCTGGATCCCTACGGTTGTTGGATTACACAAACGTAGAGCAGAAATCTGTGAAGTAGGCTGACTGTCCTGAGCCAGAAGTTTAGAGGCAGTTTTTATGGGAAAGCAGAACGTATTACCCAATATTGGCCAGAGGTGTTCTACTTTTTATCATATGAACCTCTCATTGCACTACTTGTTTTCTCCTATTTCATCTCTACAAAAGCCTTCTCTTCCATTGGCTTTCTGTTTATTAACCAGGGAGGGTGATGAACAGCAGCGTTAAACATTTTGACATGTTGGGGTTGCACGGCTTTCCCTTCTCCCAGCACTGTTTTCCTCTTTCTTGTCTAACAGCAGCCAGGAAGTGATCCCATGGGTAGAAGTGCTTTGCTTGGCATCTTTGAGTGTATGTGTATATATTAAACTGCTGCTGGCACACTGAGCTGGTGGCAGAAACTGGCTCAGCAGTGCTGAGTGAAGTGGCAGATGTACAGACCTGACCACGTGAGGTCCAGGGTTGGGGTTAGGCTGGATGGTGGGACCCAGCTGTTGGCTGCGGGTCGTTGCTGTTGTGTGGGGCTGTCTGTCCTGTTCCAAGAGCTGGGGCTGTCTGTGCTGCCTGGCAGCTGCCAGGTCTTTGTGAAGTAGCTTGGTAAACTGAGTCCTGGAAAAAATGTTGAGCTGTTCATGTAGGAGTGAAGACTTCATGGGAATTTCTGCATGACTCGAGGGGAAGTGCATCTAAATTATGCCTCACCGAGCCTGGTTTTAAATACCCAACATGTTCAGCAGGATTGAACTCAGATTAGTTGGTTGCCTTTTCTGAAACCTGGTCTGTCACATGTGCCTGTATGTTCTATATGATGCAGCCAAACAGCGTGTCTGTCTCGCTACACTTGCATTTTTTCCTCTGGGCACAGTCCCTTCCCACTGACATCAGGCTGCCTCAGTCCAAAATTGTTGGAAATCCATTTTTTTCTGAGCAGAATTTGACAGCCTTTGTGTGCTGGGGCAGTTTCTTTGCAGAGCTGGAAACTCTTCTTTGGCCCTACGGATGCAGTGCTGGTTGGGATCCCACAACGAGCTCATCACCACACGGAGGCAATAGGGTGTGCCGGTCTCTCTCTAAAACTCAGCATCCCATGCTCTGCTGGCCATGTGTAACTGGCAGTGGGACTGTCTTTCTTATTGTGGCTCCCCCGCTGTAGCTGTTCTTTGACTTTTGGTCACGTCAGCTTTGGGAAACAAAACAGAAGACGATTCAGGTGTTGTCATGAGTTGCGTTCACAGAATCACAGAATTGCAGGGCTTGGAAGGGACCTCTAGAGATCATTCAATCTGAGCAGCAATTCTTCGCTGCCTTCAGAGCTGATGGAGGAGCGTGCTGGGACCTACCTTCTCAGTACAGAGCTAATAGCACAATGATGCTCTTGTTGGAGCGATGTTCTCATGTTGTACGACATAAATGAGGTACTCCATTAATGGTTTAGGGCACCCAAGCAGAACTGGATGGGAGAACACTGTGAAAAAAAAATAGTTGTGATTCCGTCATGTTTTTTGTAATACAATCTTCCTGTGAAAATGAGATCTGAGTCCAGGGAAGGAAACGAGGGAGCTGTTTATCTCTGTGCTGTGCAGCAGAGCCGGCTGTCGTATTGATCAGAGCAGCACAGGATGCTCTGACAGTTGGCTGATGGATTGTGTGCTCTGCTTTCCTGAGAGCGCTTCTTGGAGTGCGGCACAGAAGGTTAATGGCTGGGTAACGAGGGAGTGCTCCAAGGGATTGGGCAATGATTCTGCTGCTTTCAAAATACTAGAAGAGATGAATGACTGAGCGTGGTGAATCATCCCTGGTGTGGGTTTTTTTGGAGAAATAGCCAATGTTCCTCCGAGACTTGCTGAATAAGCAGTTGCTGCATTTTTTGGCTGCGAGTGAAACAGACTCTTCCTACTTCCCAAAATGCAGCAACAGTCACAGAACAGGGAAAGTCAGTTAGGGAAAGTTAACTTGAGTTGTGAATCTTGGTTTCCGTATGTCCACTTCCACGTGTCACAAAATTTCCAAACATGATTCTGCTAGTTGAACTGGAATAGACTCTGTGGGGTTTGGGTACTGTCTGTGGAGATTTGTGCTTCCTGTTTTGCAGGAAAATTAATGGTTGTGTCAAATGGGTGAAAGAGTATGGAGAGCACGTCAGGGCAGCTTGCTGAAGATGGGCACTTTAATTCTAGTATCACAGTTACGGGTTTTGGTTTGAGACATTTTGGATTTCATAGACTCATTTAAGTTGGAAAAGACGTCTGGGATCATTTAGTCTGACCCCAGCCCACCCCAGCATGGCCACAACCACGTCCCTCAGTGCCACATCTCTGTGGTTCTCAAACCCTTCCAGGGCAGTGAGTCTACACCTCTGTTTCTGTCCGTTCTCTCTCAGTGCTGGGATAGTGAGCATTTAACATGGCTTTGGTTTTGCTTTTACTGGGCTTGAATTGGTTCTCAGGGATATGTGGTTCAAAATTGCACTGGGTATTCGGTAGCTGTTGCTGATAAAGGGAATTTTAAATGAGTTTGGGAAAATGAAATAGCGTTCTTGCTGTGCTTTGAAAGGAAACTCCAGTAAATAAATCCTGGATTAGTTGAGGCTGATGTGTTCCCCTCTGTTGGGATTCTGTGGTACGTTTTTGTTCTTCAGAACACAAGCTTTTACCTTGGTTTCGTTTGGAAGAGAAGAATTAGTTCTGTGTGGTCTCAGAGGCAGCTTCCCAAACCAGAAGACATTTCATTGTATCTGAAAGAGGTTACTCATAAATGCACGAATTGGGTTGTTAACTGCAAAGCTGAATTTGTAGTGCTCCCTGGATGAAGCTCTCGATTGGATGCCGTGTTCGGTATGCCAGGCCAGAGCTGTAGATATAGTTATTTTTACAGAATGGACAAGTTGGGCATAAAAACTCAAGGCGATGGAAATGGCTTTGTTTTTTTTTTTCCTTATTTCTTCATTGCTTATTCATGGTAATTTGGAATGCATCATTAATTTTAATATCTGAATGTGCACAATGCTCTGCTCTGGCCTTTCTGTTCTTGAGAAACTGAAATTGAAAAATCACTTTGGTTCTCTCATAAGGAATGTTTGAAGGTTTGTAGTGGGGTGAGTGAAGTCATGGATCCTGAGCAACAAATGGTTCAGCATGTGATGTGTGTGCTGCAGGCGATGACTGGGAGGGAGGGTGCTCACATGCTGCCTGGCACAAAGCAAAGAGTTGCACTTCATGAATGTAATTGTGGTGGGAGGATTATCAGTCTCTAAAATCTGAAGGAGGTTGGCTGAGATTTGGATATATCTGCGTATTTAATGTAGAAATAATTAGCATTGTTTGCACTAGCGATGAAGAATTGCCATCTTGAGAAACCGGTCTGTTCGAGTTAACGCAGACCTTTGTGGTAACATTTTTCACAGTGAACTAATGAGAAGCTGGGCAGCTGATGGGATGGCACTGAGTCCTGTGGTGGTTGAGGCAGTAATTCCTCAGGACCAGCGGCTGGATTTCTCATTGTTGAGTATGCTCTTTCCTTAAGTGGGGGAAAGTGCTGCGTACTTCAAGCTCTTGGACTCTGCATGGCAGAGGTTAGGGAAGCTGCTGCCATGGGTCTTCACCTTGAAGCTTAAAATCTGGATCTGAATTTTCTCCTTCTGAGCATTTGCTAGCTGGGAGAGGGTCGTACTTGGAGCAGTATCTAATAACTTTGTTCAACTCGTTAGTTCTTATTCCTAATAACTTTTTTCTTTTACTAGGAATACATAATCCGTGTTCAGAGAGGAGTTTCAGCGGAAAACAGTTGGCAGGTAATCTCTTAAACTCTGGTTCATGAACCGTGATGCCCTTTCAAGAAGAATTTGAAGCTCTTTCTAGCTTCTGAAATATGAACTGGAGGGGGAAATAGTGGTTTAAATTGAGAACAAGAAGAGCTTAAATGGTCAAAAGCTGAGAAAGTGTTACTGCCCACAGCAGGAGGAAGGCTCTGCTGTTGTGAGTGCCCCAGCAAACAGGAAAAGCCTCTGTCGTGGTATGATTGCTGCGTGTTGGCACAGTTGTCATTTTTAAATTTCAAATACCAATTTGCTTTCCTCAGTACTAAAACCTCAGCTGTGCTAACACACAGCCAATAAAGCCTGGAAGTGGTGATAAAAGTGGTCATGAAAAGTTATTGCTTCTAATATAGCATGGGGGCAACTGCCGACAAATATTTTTGGGAATGCTGTTTGAAATAATGTTTAGGTCTGCATTTCTGTTCTGATCAAGATATCATTGAAAACTCTCCTCTGTGCTCTGGCACCACATCATAAATCCAGAAGTAGTGCATTTGTACAAATAGGGCTAAAAGATGAAGAGAGTTGCAAATGGGAAATACTTCTCTCTGAAGGAAGGGTAAAATGGTAACGAGAAAAGTTATGTGTTTCCTCAGCTCGTCTTTGTATCTTGCAGATTGTGAGGCGATACAGTGACTTCGACTTGCTTAATAATAGCTTGCAGGTAACTTTTACCCTTGATACATGAATATGAAATGTCAGTTAAAAGGATATATGTGATATTTCTGTATGTTACAGTGAAGAAAAAATAGAAATCTGCGTAGCCGTAAACTGATTTCAAACGTCACTTGAATGTATGCTTTTCGCTCTCAGCTTTTCCCTTGTAAAATTATAATTTCAGCATCAATAGCACCGATTTACACAGAAATAGTGGAGACTGGCAGATAGTGAATCTGTCCCTTCACTGCTGCGACTGGTTCCGGTTTGGTGTGTTATTATTTGTTCCTCCTTTGATTTGAAGAAAGCCAAGGCACATACCAGCCTTATAAACTCAGCACTGAAGTGCTATGTGTCTCATTATTTATATTGGTCTAAAAGCACTTCCAGATGCTGCTTATCATGTGATGGATTTCTGTATCTCTGGGAAGTGTTCCTTAGTTAAACACTGGGCTTACTGTGTGTTTTCTTTTGCTTTTTAGGACAATTATTTCTTTTTAGTTGGTGTGGGAAAAAGCAGGGGACATGAGTGTGTTTGGGAGAAGGAGGGAGAGCTGGCATCTGCAGGAGTGGAACTTGTCACTTGGGATTTCCATAGGACTAGGAAAGCAGGATAAAAAGCAAACACCATTTGAGGGTAGATTTGTGTGACTATTTTCCCCCCATTAAACATGTGAATTCAGGAGCTGAGTACAAACCAAATCAGATCAGCTATCTGCTAGACGAGCCTCTGTGAGCAAAAACATGTTGGGGTGTTGTGTACTCCGATAGGATGGGTCTCATCTGAAACATAGAAGGTAGATGTGGGGCTAATTGACTGTAATTCAATAGATGTAACGTGGTTGAGTTGTGTAATTATTTTACTGAATATGCAGCAGCGCACAGTAACTTTTGTCATGACCTAGAAAGCTGTGTGATGTGCTGAATAAAGGCAGTACAGAGGTATATCCTGCTCCAATGAAATCCAGGAGTGAAGATTAGATAAGCACCCATGGGAAAACAAGGAAGTGAAGTGGTGCTGGTCAGCACAGTGAGCATACAGTGCTCATTGGAGTCTTCACCATAGCCAAGTTTTGGCAGAGATCACAGAGAAACAGTTCTGAGAAGGCTTTAGAAGTGAGATGGAGAGTTCTTCTTTTTTAATCTTCTACAGCAAACTCCTCTTAACTGTGAGGAATAGACTGTTATGTAAATAAATAGGTTACACATGATGTAGGAAAGAAAGGCCTTTGCATCTGAGGTGGAGGTGAATGATAAAAGTGAAGGGCTATGGGAAGTATTTCGTAGGACTTGCAGAATGGGACAAGGAGGAATTTGGAACAAGGGAAAGAGTTTGCAGCTTCAGGGTACTGAGATCTGGGATGAAAACGTCATCTCCTTGGATGATTAGAAAAGATCAAAATGAATCATCAAGATATTCCTCTCTTAGTTTGATATGATGATGTGTAGAGGGCAGCTAAATTAATAGGTCATCTTCATTAGCTCTTCATCTACTTCAGTGAAAACTACTCCTCACTCCCTCAATCTCCAGCTCCTGCATTTTTCTGCTTTTACAGTCTGGAATGCAAAGATGTATCTCTGTTTGGAGAAAGCCTTTTCTGGCTGCTGTAGAGCCACAGCCAGAGGTGTCATTCTTCAGCTCAGCAGAGGTGAATTTAGAGCCTTTACCAAGGTTGCATGGCTCTGCTTCTGACAGCCACCACTGCTCCTGCAGACAGGGCTTGGGAGAAAACAGACAGTAGATGTTAAATGGCACTTTTCCCCCACTGTTCTGTTCTTGAGCTTTTTTATAAATTGCATAAATTGCTCTGCATTGCTGGGACTGAAATTTTCTGGTCCATTAAGACACGCAGCATTCCTCAGTTCTTTCCATCCAGAACTCTAAGCAACAGTATTTCATCACAATCCTCAGGTCCCATGACTTGTTTATGAACAATGTAAGCCCTCATCTTGTGCATGTTGAAATTGATTAAAACAACAACAAAAACAAACAAATGAAAACCTCCAGACTCCCCAAGCAATAAAAAAAAATTAAGTGAACACCAGGTACGGGATTTACAGCAAGGCATGTGGCTTTTGTGAAGCTTTTTATTGCAGCTTTTGTGCAGGCTGTGGTTTGAAGATAAGAAAGTTCCTGGTTCTGCTGGTTCAGCCCATCCACAGCCACTGTGTGCTGGGAAGGTCAGGACCTCAGTGAGGTGGGGGCTGTGGTGATGTTCTCACTGTGCTCTGGGTTTTGGAGATAACTACAAAAACCTGGGGGTGAGTGATTCTTTCTGCTGAAAAACAGCAGATGTGTGGTTTATTGGAGGGAGGAAAGGAGTAGTGGTTTGAAAACATATGAACTCGAGTCCTTTCCTCTCTGATGATAGCTAGCTGTCAGGTCACAAAGATAAAGGTGATTTTGTCTGACGTGCTTTTCAAGTGAGTAATGTCAGAAGTGCATTTAGTTTCTGTTTAGAAGCTTTGTTGAACTGAAGGTGTGTTCTGCCTAGCGTGGGCCTTGCACACGTGTGGTGTTAGAGCTGATTTGGTGAACTGCAGGTTGAAAGTGGTGTGTTGTTGCTCTGGGGTTTATTCCTGGATGCTTTTTTGCTTTCCCGTAGGATGTGTAAAAGAACGTTAATGGGAGCCCAGTGGGCAGATGATTTGGGTTAACATCTGCAGTGTAGACATGGTCATTGTTCTTTTCTTACTGTGGTTCTCAGTCAGAGCCAGAGGCAGCACCAAGGTTTGGAAGGGGGGAAGCAACTCCTGGGTTCAAAAGGAGGAAGAAAAAAGGAAAGAGATTGCTGCCTCTGCCACAGCTGGTTGAAATGATCCTTCCTTTTAAAATGAGGATTGTTCAAGGCCTCAGAAGCCTTCCACTCAGTGACTTGTTTGCTTTGGAAGTGGGATTATTGCACTTCATGTAATGGATTCCTGGGGTGCACATTTCTTAAAGATAACTCCCGTGGAGATTCAGCATACCCTGGGCAGGTGCTTAGATATGTGCTAGCAGCATCAAACAGCGGTCCTGGCAGTTCACGTGATGTAATAAGCAGTGTGCAGCCTAGATTTGTTTGTTGAAGCTGATCTCTTTGATCTCGCCTACATAACGCTTTGGGCTGCTGCAAAATTTTTCATTTATTTCAAAGCATTTCTCTGATTTTATCTGAAATTTTGGTTTACACATCAACATGAAACAACTGCTGTTTGCTCACCAGTGGATTGCAGCTGTTTCTGGCTTGAAAGTTTTACAGCAGTTTAAAAAACGCAGAGCAGAAATTTTAGAAGAGAAGAAGGAAAACTTGCACTGATTTGATGTGCTGACAATAAGGGCTTGAAATTACCCATAAAGGCAGTAGAGGCAAGAGGAAAGTTGTTACTCTGCTCTTCTTTAAATAAGAAAGCATAAATCTTGCCAGGAGAAAATGATAAGGTGTGTGCACAAAGGTGTATAATAGAATTTGGCTGAGAAATGTAGCCATTTAGAATCTGAAAGCTCTGTGTAGTGATCTTAAATGCATGACTCACCTGCAAAAATTGATCTCCTTGCGTTTTCAGTGTCGTTCCATTTATGAAGCACCTCACACGGGGATGCAAACTATTGTCTGACTGCCTCTCCCTGATAATAGTACTTTGAAAAGAACATAGAAGCTTAAATGTATATATATACAGTATGGAAAGAATTATCTGGTAGTCAGCTCGCTGCTAGGAGTCATACTTTGTGTATTGTTAGTTTCCATCCCTGAGGCAATTTAAGAGCACTGTTAGTAATTTTTCTTCTCTGTTTAAGATCTCATCTCTAAGTCTACCTCTTCCTCCAAAAAAATTGATTGGAAATATGGAGCGTGAGTTCATAGCAGAAAGACAGAAGGGACTCCAGGCCTATCTCGATGTGATTACTTCCCATCACATACTGTCTAACTGCGAACTGGTAAAAAAGTTCTTGGATCCAAACAGCTATTCTATAAACTACACTGGTAAGTGGGGAGCTGTAAAACTGCATTACAGCTTCACTGCAGCGTGTGTGTGTGTGTGTGTGTGTGTGTGTGTCTTCCAGCCGTGCTGGTGGGGATATACTTGAAGCATGTTGCAGCAGAGGGAGGGGGGAAGAGCCATCGCAACCATCGTGTATAATCACATGCACAGTATAGCAGTGTTTGCCAGGTCTGTGAATGAGCCATGCTGTGATAGCCAAATCCAAGTGTTTGAATCTATGAGGGAAGTAAAACTGTTTTTGCAGATGGTGGTGAATGGGAGGACTGGTGTTTGGAAGTTATTTGTTTAGCAGGGGATAAGGTGGTGTTGAGCTGGTCAGTTCGACATGTTGCTCTCACTGTTGGTCTTTTGACTACCAAATCTTGCATTTCTTATCGATCTTATATGTTTCAAATCAACAGAAACAGCTGCTATCATCTTGTCTAGCTCCCACCATCACTGCAGGCTGTGGTGCTTCCTAGAACTAATTGTTTGAGATATGTTTGATGTTTTTTCAAGGCTTAAATAAACAACTTCCTCCCACCCCTCAAGTGGAAAATCACTGCATCCCTTAAAATGATACCCCAGTAATCAGTTCTCTTCATTGTTAAATGTCTTTCCTTTGAATTTCTCTGGCTCCAGCCAGTGAAAATTGTGAGAATCTGTGTGACAGACCAAAAAACTTCCTCTTCATGAAAACCACACCATAGATTTACTTCACAGGCAGACTGACTCTTTGCAGAATGCAAAGCTTGTTTTCATAAAAGCACAGCCTGCTCAAGCAGGAACTTACTGCTTCCTTTTTACTTGTCTATTTGCTCTTCCTTTATGTAATGTTCTGTTTGCAGCTTCAAAGTGCAAGGAACATTTCCCAAATGCTTATGATAAGCTGTGGAGGAGATGTAAATTATTAGTGACTTTAAGGATGCAGTTTGTCTGGCTAATGCTGAGCAAGCAATTTGAATCCTTTAGGAGGTACCGTGACTTCTGTGTTAATTCTGAGTGCTTTCATCAGGAATGTTTTTCCTTCTGCAGGTTTGAAGGGAGGTTAGTAGCAATGAGGTAGTTGCTGATGGTCCTTGGAGACCGTGACACTATCGGCGTGTCATCTTTTAATTCTGGAGCAGTAAGCTGACATTTAGTGCACTGTTCTGTTTTTCCTAGCATATTTTTAGAGTGAAAAGTTAGTACGCAGAAAGATATGGTGCATCCTTACCTTTTTGCTGTGTTTCTAAGCCAAGATAAGCTGTGTTGAGAGTACTCCTTGTTGGCATGATTCCCTTTCTGCCCCTGCTGTCATCGCTTCTCACTGAGATTTCCCCTCTGATCTGCTCATGAATACACCAGTTGTATTCCCAGCTGTGGGAGAGCTCAATAACCAGAAGGGTCTCCTTTCCTTTTCCTTTTCTTTTTTCTTTTCATCTTTTTATTTTTTCCCCTTTTTCCTTTCTCCTCAGAAATGCATATTGGATAGTGATAGATAGAAAAATACCTTATTAAATGTACAGTGAGGAGGTTTACAACTTAGCACTTTTATAGGTATGGCAAAAACGTTTTCTGATCTACTGTAGGGTTTACCATGCGTGGGAAGTCTTTGCTATGAGCATTAGATTTAGAATTGGAAATGTAGATCTCAAAGAAGCAGAATGCAAACTCAGTAAGCCACGTTTTCTGAAGACAGTGCTTTCTGTTTTCTCTGTGGATTTGAGTTCTCAGGTTAAAAATGCAAATGCCCTCTAAGTGTGGTTTTATCTGATTTCCTTTTAAAGTGATTTTGCTGACTGAGTCTGAATTCCTGCAGCCTTCCGCTGGCATTGAACCTTACCTAATAATTTAAAAATCACATTAAACTAAATCACATTAAATATTTTTTTTTCCTCCCCAGAAATTGCCTTACAGCATGTTTCCATGTTCTTCCGATCAGAGCCAAAGTGGGAAGTGGTAGAACCATTAAAAGATATAGGTAAGAAGAGTATGTATGTGTGAAAACTTGCTGTATTTTTTCCAGTGAGTTATCATAATATTATTGTTGCTTGCAAACTTTGTCCTGCCTGTAAGCCGTGTGATTTAGTAGGGCCTTAATTAAAACTGCTAATTAATCTTTTCTTGTAGGTTGGCGAATACGTAAGAAATATTTTTTAATGAAGATAAAGAATCAACCAAAGGAACGGCTGATGTTAAGCTGGGTATGTATACTTTCCTCTTATTCTCAGGTCTTTCACAATGAGCTTATTTCATTTACACTGGCTACCAGGTAGGAGTAACAGCTTCTGTTAAGAGCTCAGGCTCTGAAAGCCTTGAGAGCCCTTAGGGAGTTGTGCGGTGTGGAAACTCCTTTGTGAGGTTTTCTGGAGGGTGGATATGGCTGAAGCCTGCAGTGGAAAGGAAGGTGGTTTTGGCAGAGGGGAAGAAGGTGGGGATTGATGCCTTATCAGTTCACAGTGCACACAGTTCCTCAGGTGGGCTTGGCAAAGTTCATTCAGTGATAGGAATGCAGGTCAGCTGCTGGGGAGGAAGTAGGCAGTGATACGTACTGTCAGATGCTTTGTATTGTGAAACCATGACCTTACTCAGCCTTTTAATTATCATTTTTTACACAAAATTTCCTTTCTTGCGCTTCAAAATATATATTCAAGCATCTGCCTTCATTTATGAGAGCAGAATATATATCAATGCTGTGGAATATAACATCGATAGTGATTCCTTTCTTTTCCTATTTATTTTTAGGCTGATCTTGGCCCTGATAAATACTTGTCTGACAAAGACTTACAGTATGCTGTGAAACTTCTTTCTTCCTGTTCTGTGAGTATTACTTGAAGATCTTTAAACTGCCAGCACAAAAGAAGTGCTTGCAAGGGCTGCTCTCGCAAAAATGCGTGTAGTCTAATAAGGCACGGTTTATAATTTTAGAGTTGCTTTCATTTAAAGGTGTGTGAACTTTTTAATTAAGTTTCCCATACAACATGAATTAGCATATTCTCAGCACAAATAATAATCCTCCTGGATCACTGCAGTACTTTCAGAGTTGTGGCTAATTGTATTCTCCTTTTCTAGTGCTGTCCTGTGAGATCACAAGCTTTAATTTCATTTTCTCAGCACTTTCAGGCTGTTGGGATCTCTCTCTAACCAGTATACTGGGAACATTCTCAGGCAGCAGTGGAATGAGTGTCATTATTTTCTCAGTTCTTTGAATTTTAGGCAGAAGCATCATAGAATCATAGGGGTTGGAAGGGACCTCAAGAGATCATTGAGTCCAGCCAAATCATGTTAGAGGTGCAGTGCCAGATTATAAAACTCCCACTTTAAGAATCCAGTAGGTATCTGAAAAACTGGACTGGCTGAAAATAATGGTATTTCAAATGGGTAAACCCCTGTGTGCTGTCCAGAAACTTGGAAGGTGCCCACACCAGAAGTGGCTGACAACCAGGCTTTTAACCCCAAACAAGAGTGAAGCTGATGCATTAAAATAAAACATGAACAAGAAGTCTTTTCCTAACTAGCAATTGCAGTTAGAGTGTGTTTTGCACGTGTTATTTATTTCAACATGTACTGCTCGTGTGGTTTTGCAGTGTTGCTGGAAGTCGTTGTAGTGATTTCTGAAGACATAGAATTGTTGCAGTTGTTAATGCTGGGTTTTCTTGTGTGCCGTGGCTGTATAAAACCCTGACTAAATTTATTAGCTTAGCATGGCTTAAACCTGCAGTAAAGCTGCTCATGTGTTAAGGTTAATGGAGTTGGATTCTTTGTTTATCTAACTGACACTCTTTTTTCTTCTTTTTAATAAAAAAGACAGTGAATTTTTCTTGATTTTATGTGAATGTTTAACAGCGTTCTTGCAAAGTTTGCATTTACTTTAGGTTAAGAGTGAATAACTTGAGCAAATGTCACTGGCAGAATCCATTTTATTGCTGAAAATGTGATTCAGACTGATCTTATCTTTCTTGTGAATTAAAAAGAAATGAATTACAGAATCTGTCACCTGAAACTTACCTCCACTTTCTTCTTTTGGTAGCATCCCTATATTTACAAAGTCACTTTTGCCACTGCCAGTGAATCTTCAGCACTGGTTATTAGACCATTCAATGAAAAAGGGACACTAAAGGACCTTATTTATAAGGTAATATCTTCTCTCCCTTTTCCCTTTCCTCAGTTGGAATGTCCATAGTATATCTTTTCTGAAACTGTTTACCTTCCATTGCTAAGCAAACTAAGAACTCCTGGCTTTTCTGAGCGTGATACTTAATACGTGTGATTCTTTTGAAGGCCAGACCGAAAGATCCCTTCCTGAAGAAGTATTGCAATCCTAAGAAAATTCAGGGTCTTGAACTTCAGCAAATAAAGACATATGGAAGACAAATATTAGAGGTATTTTTTTGCTTTCTTTATCATGTGTTATTAATCTGTGGGTTTTTGTGGTGGTTTTTATTTTTGGGTTTGTGTTGTTTTGGTATGTGTTTTTGTTTTTTTGGGGGGTGGATTTGGTTTTGTTTGTTTGCTTTTTTTTTTTTTTCCTTTTTTTGAGACCAACAGTGTAACTAGAAAAAATAGACAAACTTGTGGAGGCAAGGTTTTTTTTGGCAGCAGACTTCAAAGTTAAATGTAAATTGAGATGAACTGGTAGGAGCTGAATTTAGATAAGTAGGAGGCCAGTTCTGACTGAAGGAAAAAAGGGAAAGGAAAAACAACAATGCAGCTATTACATGTGCAGCTGAGGTGGGAGAGAGGTGATAAGGTTTCAGAAAATTAGTGCAGCTGACTTCTCTGCATCCCTTTATCCTTGCAGAATTTTTTTTCCTCTTGGGGTAAAGGGAAAGAAATAATTCATAGCCTATGAAAAGTGGGCCATAAAATTGTTGTCTGCGAATGTGTGGGCTTTTAAACTAAAATATTTGGTAGAATTGCGACTTTTAGTTTCCAGGTCTCTTTGTGAAGTGTGTTTAACCCTGCTTTGAGGATTAGCATCAGCTGTGTGCTGTCTGAGAAATGTTACCAGTGAAATGGTCAGCCAAAGGTGGAGTAGACAGAAGATCAAGTTTAGCAGGAATTCCAAAGTGGAGGCCTCATTTGTTATGTGTCTGCTTTTGTGTTGGAGCAATTGAGATCTTGAGATCATCAGGACATCTTGTGAATGTGGTCTGTCTTGGATTTTTTTCAGGTATTAAAATTCTTGCATGAGAAGGGATTTCCCTATGGCCATCTTCACTCTGCCAATGTTGTGCTGGATGGGGACACATGCAAGTTACTGGATCTAGAAAATTCCTTATTGGGGCTCCCATCATTTTATCGGTCGTATTTTTCACAGTTTCGAAAAATTAATGTAAGTTTCAGAAGATAGCTTAAAATTTGTAGGCATCGCTTTGTCCTCGTCCTGAGCTTGTGGACTCCTTGCTATTGAAAGCTTTTTTTTGCTTATTTGAAGGGTGCCTATTTATTTTAGGTTTATACAGCAAAATATTTTCTTCCTGCAGAACTATTAAACAAAATTTGCCCTGTTGTATCAATAGTGGTAGTTTTAGCCACCATCTTGCCTTGCTCTTAAACGCTCATTGCAATAAATTAAGTAGAGCATCACAAGACGGCTGCTTGCTGGCCTTGCAAAACAAGTTCTACTGTCAAAGGAATGATCAAAAGTTCATGGTTAGTCCTAGTTTGCTGACCAAAGCTTTTAGCCTCCTCCAGTACAAGAAACTACTTCTGTCTAAACATGATTCAAAAATCTGTGAAGTATGCTGTCTGGGAACTAAGCTTGTACAGCTACTTGCCTTAGCTAGGAAAGTGTGCTCAGTTGTGGTTTGCATCAACATACAGTTCTCTAAACTGCTGTCTATGAGAAAGAGCTTACTCCTTACACACTTTTACAGAACATGCTGTACTGCTTTCCTGCCTGTTATTGATAGCTGAAACACAGCAGTAACTGCTTTGCTCAGGGTGTGAAGATTTCATTTGAGTTTCAAGCTGTGCAGGGTTGGGCTGCGGTTAGGAACTTAATGGTTCCTGTTTTCAGTCTTCAAATGCAAGACCACTCTTCTTGCTAATGGTATTGCATGTTTTAAAGTAAGTTGTGGATAAGCTAAACACTTCCAGCAAGTTGTGTTTTTACTTTTTTCACTTTTCTTGCTCTACAGACTTTAGAAGGCATTGATGTACATTGCTTTGGGCACTTACTGTATGAAATGACATATGGAAGACCCCCAGATACAATTCCAGTAGACAGCTTCCCTCCTGCACCATCAGTGTTTGTTGGTTAGTATATGATTGTGACGGTGGCAGCCTCAGTTTCCTGGGAACTCTTACCTTCAGCTTAAGCTGAAGTGCTCTGGAATAGGAACCTAAGACCTTCAGAGCCTGTGACTGGCAATCATTATTTAGTGATTTTTTAAAATAGAAAATGTTCTTCCTCAAATATGTAGCGTATAAATATATACATATTTTTAACTGAATGATAAAACAGTGTGTAATAATTAGATGTCTGGATCCCCTGGCCTGGTGTCAAACATTCTTGAAAAGTTTTTACGTGTTACAATAACATTATAATAAAAACCACATGTCATAAGGCTTCATCACCACTTAGTTGACGGAATACCTAGGGGAACATAATACAAAGTGTCAGACTTTCATTGGAAATTGTTTGCTGTCCTGCAGTGCAAAAATGTGTCCATTCTTGTTCTTTCTTTGATAGTGTCTGTGTTGGAATCCATTCTGACTTGTGAAGCTATGAAGAATGGCATGCCAACTGTTTCACGGCTCTTACAGATGCCGTAAGTTTTAAAGTACTTCTTTTATGCTCATAATAATTGTATGATGAGAGAGTCTCTTTGCTTGTTCCTTATCTGAAAGATTTGTTCCTCATTCTGAGAGATGTGTAGTGTATCCTAAACGATGATTTAAAATTGACAGATTTTGTAAAAGCCATCACTTGTGAATATGATAGGTGCACACTTAACATTTCTTTGTCCCTCGGTGTGCTGGAGTGTGGTGCTGTGGTTTCAGTTATCTGGCTGTCAAAGCAGTGCAAGCATGGTTAAGATGAATCATTTAAATCATTTAGAATAAGGAATCTTTTTGTACATCCCTTCCAGACGTGCTTCAGTAGGGTTGGCTGTCCATTTACTTATGATGTATGGGAAAATAGATTCTTGTTCTGCACAGCAGTAACTTTTAGACTGAGTCAGAGTGTTATGCAGAAGTTCTGTCAGATTTCTTCCAGGGCTGGCACAGAGGAGCACAAACAGAAGAAAATTTCTTACATTTCTTGGTGATGCAGCAAAGTAATAAAGGAGGAATGGAGAAATATTAGGGTGCAGAAAGAAAGGAATTGCTGTGCATGGCTGAGCTGGAAATCATACTGTCTGCAGTGCCACCTTTCCTGCAGCTAAGAGTTGGTATTACCAGGGAAGTTGTTGACTGTCACCATGCTGTGACACGTCAGCAGCAAGCTGAGCATAGAATCATGGTTCCTGATGGGCTTGCTTTCTCTTACTATGAGATCATGACCTCATAAATGACAAGATTGCCCAAACCTATATCTGAGTCTGATCTCACAATGTACAAATTACATTGCCTTCAGAGCAAGCACCAAGAGTTGTGTTTCCTGGCTGGGATGAGTGTCTGCAGCTGTGTGTCAGCCTCCTATTCCTTCTACTCCATCCTTCCTCTACTCTTGAAGGAGACAGGAGATAGAGAACAGAATGTAAGCAGTGGAGAATTCTGTAAGAAAGCTGAACACAGGAACACAGAAGTGTTAGAAGATGTTGAACCAACAGTCCATGCCCAACTGTATCTGATATGTAGGATGTTGTGTGACATTTCCTTCATACCCATACTCTTCATAGAAATGTTCGTCACGTTGTGCAATGCAAGCAGTGTAATTTAAATATTTATTAAGCTGTTCTATATAAACTATGAGTTTACTTAACTTTGCAAGGGTATGTAATCAGAAAGGATCAGAAAATTGCTCTATAAACAAGGGTGAGCCTTTTTTTTCCTGTAGTTTTGATTTATTTCAAAATTATTCTGAAACTGCTGATCTTATAAACTTGCGGTAATAATGGTAATGGGTGCACGGTTGAACAAGATGATCTAGTGTGTGATTCTGTGAAACTTGATTCTAGATTTGAATTTATTCTCTCTAATATGGACCCGCGATAATTTTCTGTAGTGAACAGCAACAGAAATTTGTGCCTTACGTAACTTGGAGCTTGACTTGTGATTATTTTCTAGGGCAGTTTTCTAGCACATTCTCCAGAACTAAGTACCTGGAAATGGACTGATTTATTTTCAAACTAACATTGCCCTCTAGTGTCTTTGTTTTGGATGGAAACGTATTAATCACTTATGTTCTTGCTGATGTCATAGAAGGGAGAGTAAAACTGTTAGCATAGCTGCATAGTCACTAGCAATCTTTTTTTCATTAAAGAATGTCTGTAGCTTTAAGGAAAAAGCACTTGTCTGGTAGAAGTCCTTCTCTGCTGTTGATAGTTACAGGCATTCTTTCAGTTTTCTAAATAGTGCCTCGAGTCTTTCTAGCTCTGCTGTCAGTATTGGCTATGCTCTAAGGGGTGGGTGCTACTAACTTTAAAGCAGGGCTTGGAAAATAAAAAGCAGTTCATAAAAACAAATAGTGAGATAGGGATGAGAACAGAGAAGGGAAAGAGGAAAGAGAGAGTTAGATGAACAGTATCAGCAGTGTTCTCTGTGCTTCTGTCTGTCTCTTAGAAATAATGTTCCTTTCCTTTTTTTCCCCTTCTTTTCATCCACTCGCAGATTATTCAGTGATGTCCTGCTAACAAGCTCTGAGAAACCACAGTTTAAGGTAGAGTTGAACATTGATTTGCAGATACTTGTGGGTAGTTATGCATTAACTGATAAACAGTAGATAACAGCTGGCTTTACTTGACTTTATGGTGATTCCCATTAGTATTTCTATTTCTTTGCTGAATAATACCCAAGAGCATTATATCAACCCTTAGAAATGTGGCATGGCGTAACCCATGAGTGATTCAAATGTACTTGGTGGAGCTAATTTGCACAACTGAAATCACAGTGCTCTTCTCAGGATTGCAGGTAAACTGCATACCTTGCAGTGAGATGAAGCAAACCACTAAGCCCTGTGGGAGCTCATTTCTTTCAGAGAGACCGTTGGCACTGTGCAGCCAGCTTCAGAGCTGGGACTTCCAGAGAGCCACATCCTGCTCCCGCTGTGGGGAGCTGTCCCAGTTCACTCCAAACAGGGATGTGCTGAGCACCTTGTAGTTGTCAGACTTATGGCACTAAGGGGATGTGGACAGAATGTTGAAGCAGTTAGCTGTCCTTGGTATTGCAGTATCCCTTGCATTATTCCCTGCTTTTTTGTCCAAGCTGTTGGATCATTTGCTTGGTTTGGAGTGGAAAACTTGCATCTATAGTCCTTTATTTCCTCCACTAAGGGAATAGTGTCAGAAATTGGATCTTTAGATGCGCGGAATAGTCAGATGAATGGTGAGTTTTCAACAGTGAAGTTGTTCTGTCCTTTATCAAATTCTGTTATTTGATTTTTTTTTCTCTGTTCTTTATTAGATTCCTACAAAGCTAAAAGAAGCACTGAAAATGTCCAAGGAATGCATAGAAAAAAGATTAACAGAAGAACAGAAATTGGTAACTTCTGCATTCCTTTACTGTCTTTCCTAGAGACATTCTGTTTCCATTTATCTCTTAAATGTAGAAAGTGAGCTCTTACTCACTCAAAGAGTTTCTGAATAACACAGGTTTTCATCAACAGATCTGCTTTCTCAAAAATATGGCATTGAGCAGCTGTAGAACAGCTGTTGAATGCATGGAATTACACTCTCTTGAGTGGTGCAGCTTCACAGGGACTCTTAAATTAAAGGATCGTCTTAATTGCTCTGTGAGGCTCTGTACTCTATCAGCAACTGTGAAGATAAGAATTAAAAATGAAAAACAAAAATTACACATGCTAGTGACTACAGTTCTTTTTCTTGCACCCCAAACATAAGCTTTGTTTGAGAACATTTGGGATCTTAACGTGACTTTTTTTTCTTCCCCCCCTCAATTTTGAAGATTCACCAGCACAGAAGACTGACAAGAGCGCAGTCTCATCATGGCTCTGAAGAAGAAAAAAAGAAGAGGAAGATCTTAGCAAGAAAGGTAAACAATCTTTAAATAGGTTTCTCATGCAGAAAATGATTGAATGTGTAGCATGAGCATCCATAGATATACTGCTGTGTTCAGTCCTGTGATGTTCTTCCTGATTTGTAGCTATGTGATAACACCTAACTTAATGACAGTTGATTTTTTAACCATTTGAGGTTGCTTAATGAAAACAGGCTAATCAATGCCTGTTGCTCAGTGAAGGTCTTAGAGCCTCTTTTTTTAATTTTCTGCAGCACTGTATCTATTTCTCACCCTTACCCTGCCACACGTTAGGTGGGAAAGAGAGATGTTGGGCATTGATAAACCTTGCGTGATACAGCAGATGGCTGTTAAAAAATCTCTGAGTCAACTCAATTTTCTGCACGATAGGGGTTATTCATTCCCACCTTCTTTTTCTTCTTTGTTTAAAGAAGTCAAAACGCTCTGCCTATGAAAGTGCGGAAGAACACTCAGCAAAATACAGCAACTCAAATAACTCAGGTAACTACAGAGAGAAGAGCTTGCTTCTACACAGCTGTGTCAATGTTTTCATTGTTACTATAATTTGGTGGCTTAGAAGATCCAGGGTCACAATCAGTTACCACCATAATCTTGAACTACCAGATGCTAATAGTACAGTTTGTGGTGTTTAATAATAGATGAATTGAGGGCTTAGAGATGCCTCCAGTGCTAAATTTTCAGCTACCTGATACAAAGTAATGTGCCCTCTCTTCTGTGTTCTGTTCCTCAGAAAAAGAAAAAGAAAGAAAAATCACTCTACTCAATTCATTTGACATTAGACTGGAGTAATAATAGCATTGATTATTCGCACCATTTGCTAATGCTGCCCTCAGAGAGAAACTCTGTGGTGATCTGTGTTCTGTAGTAAGGTATTAAGAGGAGTGAAAATAAATATCTCTAAAATTGCTTCTTCATTTCAGTTTCTAAAACAACAGAGCATTTGACAGGTCTTCATGTAGTTAAAAAGAATGGCCTGTACTACTAAACTGTTCAACCAGAGTTATCTTGTGTGGCTAAAATGTGTCCAAAAGCAGCAGTTGAGGAATAGTTAGGTATCAGAATAACTTGTGGGTACAGAAACTGACTAAAAATCATCTCTTAGAAGGAGGAATGGGGTGCCATCCGTGCAGTGGCACAACTCTTAAGGAAAACAGAATTTGGACCCTGAAATCCAACAGCCTAAGCAACAGAAAAGAAGTGTTTCCCATTGAGGAGTACTGTTGACTGTGCTTCTTATGTGTTCGGACCTCCTCTGATACTTATGTACTGTAAAGGTTTTCTGCTCAGATCGGGTCTGAGTGACACTGTTCCTATGAATAGGAATCTTTCCCAAGTTTTCCTCGGGAGCAGGATTGAGTCTTCAGTCAATAAAGTTGGCCTGTTTTCAACAATCTGTCTTGCCTGATTGTGTTGAGTTTTGCAGCTTTAGTTACTAGACTGTTGTTTTATTTAGCAGGCTCTGGGGCGAGTTCCCCATTAACATCTCCATCATCCCCCACTCCGCCCTCTACAGCAGGTAAGCTCAAGAGTCATTATGATGTTTGTTTTCAATTTCTGTGTCTTTTTTGTTTTTTTTCTCTGTTTTTTTTTTCTCCGTGTTTAACCACAGAAACTAAATTGTTCCCAAAGATGATTAAGGAGTGATGGCCTTAAAGGATGGAACACAGAGATTATATTTGTCTTGTATCAGCTTCAGTGTGGGCATTTGCCCTCTTTCAAAGGTTAAAGAGGACCTCTTAATTCAGTTCCTTTTTGTTTTTTATCTTTCGTGCACCTGGTATGATTTACCCCTAGAGTTTAAGTGTTTCCTTCAGAATCTCTGGTTTTACTCCAGTCCTACTGAGATTGCTGTCTTCCAGCCATTTGCTGAGCTTCATGTTGCAGTATATGTTTGTTCTGATGCTAATGGCCTGTGGGCTGTGAAGTGTTTGTCAGTCACTTGGTATTGTCTGTTTACACCTGTACTGCTGTAAACTGATTTGGGAAGTTTTGGGCTATGACAAATTGAATGGCTTAGGCTACATAAATCGCCTCTACTCTGCTATAGCCGGTTGGTGACTTGAGTGGATCTGCTTATGCAGAGAAACAAGTCAGAATCTGGTTTGCATTAAAAATAATCTCTCTAGTTTTGACCAGATCCCACTTCCAATTTGCTAGGTAGCTATGCAAACAGTTTTGCTAATGTTTAGGACAAGTGGTGGGATGTGGTAGAGAAATCTGCTTGAGTGGGCATTGCCAGAAACAGAAATACTTGTGAAAGTTGGATTGCAAATATGAGTACTGAGCTATGATGGACATGCTCCAGTCTGAAAGCCTAGAAGTGCACTAGCAAACATTAACAGCAGAAGATGTTAATGGAATATATAACTAGAAGGGAAGCTGTCTGTAGTGTTGTTGTGATGACTTGTGTTGGATGATTGCTACTCGCAGGACCTTTCTTTAGAGAACAGCTTCTTAACTAAAGGGATGATGTCAAATTTGTGTTTGTTGTGGATGGTCATTCAAAAGACACTACAGTCTGTGTGATGTAATTTAAATATGCTGAAATTCAAATTAATCCTTCAAGTTGAGAGTACACTGAAGTATGTATTTTATGAACTTGTCTTCTTCCAGTTACTCTAAAGAAGATAATTGCTGTTATTGTGTTACACAGTGACAGCTCTGTTCTCTGGGTGCATTGACTCCCACCGGATGGCTCATTTCAGGTTCTGTAAGCTTTTAAAAGAAAGTAGCTGAAAAATGCAAAGGAAAATCCTCATTCCTTCAATCTAGGCAGATATTTAATAAACTTTTTTTTCTTTCTTTCTGATATAAAACAGCTTTTAAGTGGAGTTTCAACTCTAGTGTGTACTGGAACTCAATTAAAAGCTCAGGTTCAGGTTAACATATAGATATGGCTTAAAATGGCTTAAAATGGCTGAAGCTTTGGCTCAGAAACTTGGCTCCGAGTTCAGACCACACAGTCAAAGTGAGTTGGTCATCCTGCAGCAGTGTGCTTGTGGTGACAAAGTGATCTGCCCCGTGTGTCACGTGGGGCACACTGCCCTACGTGCACTGACACGAGGAAGTGCTTTGGTGGGTTGGTGGCATTGGTGCATTTTACTGGGCATAATGGGAAGTGTCACCATCTCAGGAATGCTTTTGTAAGTAGAATTCATAGAAGAAACTTCAGATATTACCTCTAGGAGAAGGCAAGTGAGATCACCAGTGATGTTGTATATATTCTATACAAGTGCACTGGTGATGACTCAGTGAAAGAATCACTGGCCCCGTGGTAAGACATTATTTGTGACAGCTGGTGCAGCTGTAGCTTCTATTTCTTCCTGTTTCATTGTGTTTATTACCTCTAGACCAAAATTGCTTGTGGGCATCAGTGTGGTGAGATGACCTCCAAAGCAAGAATGAGCCTTTCGGTCTGTCCTTCATGGCACATCAGAGAGTCTTGCTGATATGATGCCATGCCAAAGTGAGGGCTGATATGGAACATGGTATCCAGCAGAAGCTCTTGCCCTTGTTTTGGCCTGTTCCATCTCAACCAATGTCGTGTGTAGGTATGTGCAGAACCAGGAACTCCGATGGGAGGTGAACAGGCTTCAGGTTGTCACACTGTGGGGAAGAAGCATAGACTCTCGTGGGTGTTTCACATTGACTGGAGTGCTTGTTTGTGACTGGTTGTGTTGCAGATACTTGGCTGAATGCCATCTTTGAAATACATTCCTTAAATCATGACAAATGAGTCTAATGTAATTGTTTTTCCCCATCTACTTTGCTTCATTGAGAACCTGTTCCTTTGCGTCTAGGATCAGAAGGGATGCAGAACGCTGTGGTGTGGGGCATTTAAAACTTCACTACATCTCTAAATCCAATAAGCCCATCAAATACCAGTGAGCTCTCCTATAGAAGTTTGGAGGGTGCCATGTGGCCAGCTCCTTTCTGAACAGTATTGCTGTCCTGCACTTCCCAGCAAGAATAAGCCAAAGGAGTTATAGTTAACTTCAGGTGTCTTTTTCTGTGCCAGTTGTTCTGAGTCCTTCACTACAACGTTTCATAGAGAGCCATATGTGCCTCTTTTCTGCTCTTCACCTGTCTGTGAGACAACTGTAATGCTTTAGCATCGAGTGTCTCTGATTGATCCATGCAGCTTAAGTGTAAATGCAGGTGTTAACGTGACAGGAACTGTGCCATAAACTGAATGGATTTCATCTTTTGTGGTTAATCTTCCTGCACATTTCTCACTAACTATCTCTCAGTGCACTGTAATCCTGTGAAGCTTGAATTACAGCATGTGCAATTGAAAGTATGTGTGTTTTATTTGTTGATCCAGTATAATAATGCCTTCAGGGTGGAAACTGGAGTTCATTATTCACAATCCAAGTGTTGTATATGTAATAGGAAAAAAAGAACCAACTGCTATTCCCATGTATGTTTCTGTGAATGAGAAGGTATTGATTTTTTTGGTGCTAACTTTTCAGCTAACACTATCTGTTTTTCTTACTTTGACACGAGATCCGGATGATTAACTTGTGTCCTCTCTCTTTCTCTGCTGTCTTCAATAGAGCATGCATCATTTTGAACGTGAATTTTCGGAAAAGTAAGCTAATGCTGATTTATCTCTTTAAAGATGCTCTGTTTCTGGATAGGAAAGTTTAATGCAAATCTGAAACTCGCTTAGTATTGGGAGGGAGTAGAAGAAAAAGATCTGAGCATTTAAATGAATTATTTTAATGAAATACAGCATCTTTAAAAACTCTATCACTAAAATGATTTTCTTTGTTTGCATCCCATTCCCAGCAAAGTTTTTAATGCTATTTGCACAATTACTGTCACTTTAAATTCATAATTAAGTTTTTGTTTCAATTCAGGCATCAAGTTTACAGCATCTGATTTACTTCCTATTCCTTTTAACACACTCTCTTAACAAAAATGTCCCTGTAAAAAAAACCCTTGGTAAGTTCTTGTTTGAGTGTTTTATTCTTATAACTGTGTGAATGAGTAAATGTGTTTGCGGTCAACTGCTTCCAACATACGTATTGGAAAAGTCTTGTGATAATTGAGCACTTCTCTGAAATATTTTCTAGGGAAATACTGGAAAATATTTCGCTGTTGGGTTGGTCAATTTAACCTGCAGATGTAGCTGCATGTGAATCCACTGGTGTAAACTAACATTTCCTTTGCACCACTCATGTCAAGGAGGGACAGATCGGTGTTGGTTGCCTGAAGTGAATGGAGTTGACAGATTTTCGGAATCATGCTCTTAATTAACATGTTCAGTATGCAGTGCTCACAGCTAGTCAGATACCATCTTAAAACCCATGTTTTATATTTCAAGGCAGAGATCAGGTGTAAGATTTTGTAAGTTTTTCACTTGAATGATACTGGCATCCTAAAACTTAATGGGTATCCAGGCAGAAAGGCAGCCTGTCCCCCACATCCCTGTCCTTGGTGCCCCCATTGTAAAATAACCAGACAAAGTTGGAAGATGACACATAGCTTCTTGGCCTAATAATAGCACTTATGTAGTGGCTTTTCTGTCTCCATTTCTGTCAAATATGTACCTTCTTTTGATGAATATATTACTGTTTGAATTCCGTACGGAGTCCTGGCCATTCTCTTCATGATTATTCCCTATTGTATCTTCTACAACTATGTGCATAACCTCTTCAGTTTCACCTTGCTCTTCTAGCCAAAGTCTTGTCTTTGTTCTCTGGAGTTCTTGCATCTCTTTCAAGCCATCTCAGTTGTGATGAGCTGGCCTTGGCTCTTTGACAGCAGTTCATCTGATCCCAAATCCGATGTGAGCGTCGGTACGCCAGTCCTGCCCTGACAGCTTGACCCATCAAAGTGGTTACTTTAACTGTTCTTATTCTTATTCTTCTGTGGCAAAGTGTCTGTTTTGCTTTGCTGTGCTTTACTGGCAGTCCATCACACATTAGAGATAGGACTCTTAACTCAGGGGATGTTTTTCAGTATTTCTGATTACAGACTAACTGAAATCTTTGGCTAGTGCAAAAACATGGGTTCGGGTAAGTTAGATGATCCCAAGGCATCAATAGGCAGTGTGTTATTTCAGTTCATACTAACATTGTGTAATGTTTTGATTACTTAAGAGACGAGCTGATCCACGTGAACCAGACGTGTTGTTTCAGTTGATCTCTGACATTTCTAATAGAACTTGAACATTAGTCTACCAGGTCTTGAATGTTACTTCTGAAAGGGAGGAGAATGAAGACAGGAACCCAGTATGTGTTTCTGTGTTTTCTCATCACAGAAAAAGGTTTTCATGCCAATGAGAGTTTTAACACTTCTTGAATCCATGTCTCGTAGTTCCCTTTAGTGTTTTCTTAATTCATAGCAAGCAGTTCCACATGAATCATAGTGTCTTGGCTGGCCCTACGTTATGCTGCTCTTTGGTGTGAAAGCACCCTGGTCCTTGCCGTGCTTTGCATTAACTCAGGATCTAAGCAATGGAATTAGAATTCACTGTTGAATAATAAATGAAATCTTAAGCATTAAGAGAGCAAAGACAGGCCCATCATTCATACAGCTGAGGGTGTGCTGCAAATGCCCTTTCACGTGGATGTCTTGTGGAACAGCGTGGGGTCACCTCTGGCCTTTGCTCTTACTCCTGCCATGTGTTTTTGATCCTGTGTGTAGAAATGATGATGTAACGTGCAGCATGTGTAGCTTGGGTCAAATAAGGCCACCTGCCTGGACCTGAGCTTCCAGAACCTCAGTGCTGGGTTAGCTGCCTGCACACAGAGCTGGTCTCTGGCTTTCCAGCCCTCTCCCTGCAAGCTGTCAGGGCAGGGAGCTTAAAACATGATGAGACAAAATGGCTGGGGTAAAAAGCAATGCCCGGAGTGCAGGGTCGGAGCACAGGAAGAAGGCGAGAGGTGTGAGTGGTGGATTGTGATTCCTTTGGCCTGTGAAACAAACATTTGCTTGCTTCTCCATGGCTGGAGAAAGTCCGACAGTACTGTGGGAGTGTAAAACATTTCCAGAAAAACTCTATCTGCAGTTAGTCATCGGAAAGATACATCAGTCATCACCAATTACAGCAGAGTCCTTTGTAAAACCTGTAATGTTAATCACGTCAATACAAACAGAGGGTACAGTTTACTTCCAGTCCAGATCAGATTTGACTCACTTTGCATCCCTGAGCACTGATGCCTTTTTGGCTTCTTCTCAGACGTGTCTCAGGTGACATGACTCACCTGCAGATAGATTTGATCACTTCAGCATTTTTTCATCCTGTTCTGTTCTTCACACTCCACTTGCTTTCAAGGAGTGATTTCCTAGTGCAGGACTGACACGGTCCAGCTGCACGGCCGCAGTGCTCTGGCAGGACTTCTTTGGCATAATCAAACATCATCTTCTCTCCTCAATCAACAGGAGCATCATCGGTACCCCCAGCACCGCCACCTCCACCCCTGCCACCAGCAGCTCCTCCTCCACATACAGAGGTGCCAACACAGCCAAGCCCACAGCCCGCTGCCAGTGCAAGCCGAGGAGCCTTACTCAGCTCCATTCAAAACTTTCAGAAAGGAACTCTGAAGAAAACACAGACGTGTGACTACAGTGCTCCCAGGATCAGCTGAGGCTACTGGTTACACCGGGATGGAATTCCCCCTCCCGCTCCTGTGCTGCCCAGCATCCCTCTGGTTGGCGACTGGTTCAGCAGCGTACCCAGCAGCTCGTCTCGCCTTAGCTCCCTTTTACCTCTATTTCAGCTTTACTCAAGTAGCAGCACTACCCCATCTGGACTGCATCGCCATGCTAAGTACTCCATTCTTTATTTGGTCTCAAGAACTTTGTTCTCTAGCTGCAGTTTTGGGTACAGCAACTTTTACTTAGCTGAATAAAATTCTGAGAATATAGGAATGACCATGAGCAAAGTGAATTAATGCATTTTTTACTTCCCCGCTTTTTTTTTTCCCCCCAAATTTCAGGAATCCAGTTTTAACCTGCTCTGTTTTTTTCAACACTAGTCATCCAGCTGTAACTCATTTAACTTGTTGCATCAAATCAGCATATTCTGAGATAATCCAAAGCCAACCCTCAACACAACCTGGAAAACACACAGCACAGGTGAGGGAACTGGAGAATTAGATCTCATTCCCACCATTTTTGCTGATGGACTGGAAATACTGACTCAATCCTGTTCAAATGGACATCTGATCTGCAACTCTTAAGTGTTTTTAAATAAGGAAATAGTTGAACTGGGAGTTAATAGGGCACTGGGATATTATTCACGATTTAGTTAAATGGAAAGTTACTTCAAGTTAATTTTACAGCTTAGACTTTATTGAAAGACCCTTTTTTGATTTGATTAAAACCTTAAACAAATTGCACTTTACAGGATTATAGATAATCCATTTTTTAAATTCAAGTACATCGGTGTTTGTTACTATGCAGAGAATGTCTGTACAGTTTCATGTAACCTGTGATATTCAGTCATTTTTATTAAAATGTTAATGGAGTTCCTCCAGCAGCGTGGTGGTGGATGTGTTCAGCTAGGATTGTGCCTGCAAGCCACAGACTCCTACGACTCTAGTGGCACTTCTGTACCAGGAAATAGCCTGAAAGGTATTCCTGTCCTGTAACTGAAGTAGGACCTGAGCCCTTGTGTCTACTTAAGAGAGGTAAGTATGTGCTCTTGAACAGTTTGCTGGAAAGGCGCCTTTTTGTGGCTGTAGAGCAAGCCCTGCTGCACCAACTTCTGCAGGCAGATTGTCCTTGCCAGGGCAGTAACAGAAGCTGCTGAACAAAAAACAAAGCCTCTCTGTCAGGAGGATCTCCTTAGCTAACCCCAGGTACGTGGCTGCAGCAAAGGCTAGTGCAGCTGTTGCCCAGCTCCTCAAACACACCCAACTGCTGCTTGTGAATAAATAGTTTATTACCTTACCCAGGTTTGAATAAAGGAACTTTTTTTTTTGCCTGTCAGAACTATAGTTTGAGCATACCATTGTTAAGCCTCCATGGCAAGTTTAAAAAACAAGCAAACAAACAAAAAAAAAAAGGCACAAAACCATACATAAAAACAAAACATCTGACCAAGTTTTTGTTTTTTTTTATCACTGTACATGACAGCTGGCATAGAAAATGCATGTGAGAGTAAAGAATAAATAGGTATCATTTCCCATCACATACTGAAGAGGATCAGGATCTTTAATTAAACTCTTGTGCAGCTTTCCTGTATGATGAGTACTCTTTGAAGAAAGCACAGGAGCCATCTCTTTAACTCGTACTGCACGCTTCCAAAGCCATTTTATACAGATATTTGCACTTAAGGTGTTGAATTAAAAAGCAAGGCTTCACTCAACTCTGGATTTATCACTTTAGTAAGCCTTGCAGATGTAGGCTCCTGGAGTGCTGTGCAGCATCCTAGGACTAGACTCAGGGTGGCCCTCATTACCACTACTGTTCTGCTCTCAACCACCATCACAGTCAGTTTAGCACAGCTATCCTGATAATTACACAACAAGCAGACATGGAAGACTTCTTCCCTCTGAATTTAGAACATATGGAGAGATCCAAACCCCCCCTGCACTGCTGAAGTACAAGGTAACTTACAGACAAGCATTACCACATGGTTACTTAAATGAAGTGGCTTAGAGGGAAACGCCATTAGATCCCATTGCAGCCATATAAATATTCTGGGAGATCGCTGTACTTAACTGTACAAAAGTTAATGTGGCTATACAACAAACTGATGCATACAGGTTGCCCTACACCATTAATACTTTTTAAAGCTGGACTTTAAAACATATATTTACAACTCAGATATTCAAAGTTTTCTTCACTGCAAATATTATGTCCTTCACTTGAGGTATGCAGTTATCTTCTAAAATCTTTGCGTAAGGCATAGGAACATCTGCTCCTGTAACACGCACAGCTGGAGCATCCAAGTAGTTGAAGGCAGATCCTGAAACAGAAAACAGCTGTCAGGTTGCTGCACAATTTGGTTTTCCCTCAATTCAGTTTCTCAGTCTTAACATGCTTCCAATAACATTTTTCCTGGAGTACCAGAGACAGCTGTTCCTGGTTGTCCATACTCTACTGCATGATGATAAACAAGTTACCATCTTGCTTCTCAGTCAGGTTCCTGGGATAAGCATTACACCACAAAACCACCTGGATCGACCATTTGAACATCTCTAGAGCAAGGCAGCTATTAAGCTCCACAGATACAGGACTCTAAGTTTGCTGTCATCTGGCTTTATCAGGAAGTCATCAGGATTTAGATCAATGTGCAGACTGCAGAAGTCAGTACCTTCCATGATCCTGGCGCAGATTTCAGATCCTACTCCAAACTGTGGCCAACCTCCTTCTACAGTTACAAGATGGTTTGTCTTGGCAACGCTGGCTTCCACCGTTTCAATATCCATTGGTCTGATGGTACGCAGGTTTATAACCTTGAAAAAAGGCACCGAGTGAGCTTTGCTGTGACATAACGCTGACACTTACTGCTACTTGAGCGCAGTATCTTTTACCACTTTCATCTATTCTCACTTTGATGTTAAGACTTAAAGTCAGTGAAATTTCTTTTTATCCTAACAGATGCTGCAGAATGGTTTTTTTTTGGTGGTTTCTGAAAAATGCCTGATGATTCTTGCTATATATAATTGTGCTGCTACATACCATCACTGTTCCACTTATTGTACAGGTAGATCAGTCTGAAAGTTCTGACTTAGTGATGAAAAAGTCAAACACAGATCCACATGTATGCTGACATTCAGGGCACTTATAAAAGCTTGTAGGTTATAAGCTGACATTTTAGAGCCTGAACAAGGTGACCCTCTCTGCCTTTGTCCTAGTACAGGGAGAGAGAAAAGCAACAGAAACCCCACACACCTCACACTCAACACCTTCTTTGGCCAGGATAGAAGCTGCTTCCAAACAGTGCCCAACAGGTCTAGAGTGTGCCACTAATGTAACATGAGTTCCTGGATCAGAAATGAGTGTTAAAAAAAGAAACAAATCCGAAAAAAACAAACCAAAACCAAAAACCACACACACACACAAGCATTTTTCTTGGTCTCTTCTGTAGGTGGCATTAGTATTCTCTTGCAAATTTAAGTTCCTTACATTTATTTGAAATGTTAAGGGTTCTACACCCATGAAGGGTGACAGCAGGACCATGTGAAGACAAGCAATCTTTTAATTCAGAGATCTAAATCACGTTTTTAATACTCTTCAAATTATCCCTTTCACGTAATGTTATTCAGTGGTAAATGATTAACAGGCTGAAAAGTTACAATGATCTCTTCTGCATTTTTTGAGTCAAATTACATAGTAAGGTGAGGAGAATTTTCCTGCACATCACCTACATCATCCCTAGATTAAGAAAAATCTTTTAGAATGATACAGTTTTAAGTGAGATACAGGGAACAAAACAACTGAATACAATACACAGTTACGTTCCTGTGCCCAAGAGAGCAGTATTTCGAATAGCTACGAGTCCCCAGGCAGCTCAGTAAAGTAAGGATGCGTACGGATACATCATCGTGTTCTCAGCTTACCTTCCCTTTCTATTTTGGCCTTTCCAATTGGAACAACAAAATCCTTTGACTGTGCCTGTTCAGACATCTCAAAGGGAACACCGTACAGCAGTTCATTTTCCAGCATCACAACTAGAACAAAACATACCTGGATTCATTTGTACTTACGATGAACAGTACTGCAGAATATTTGTGAAAGCAATGCAAAAAATTAACGATCAGTCAACTTCTCTACTTAAATATTGTCTCAAATTCATCTTAAACATGATCAGGTATATGACAGCAATATAATTTTACACAAGATTTAAAGCCCTTCATATGATTTTTCCTTTTAAAAAGCCACATAACCTAATCAAAAGAAAGAAAGCAGAAAATATGAGTTGAGAAGCCTGTGCTGATAAAGGTAACTGTCTTAAGAAGCTTCTGTAAAATTTGAGCCTGTGTACTCATCTCTAAAAGTAGATCAAGGGAAAACTAGAAAGGTCGTGGCTAAGAAGTGTTTCTGTAGAAGTGCCTGCTGCAGAAAAGTCTTGTTTTGCGTGTGTGCTTGTGAGAAAGAAAGATGAAAGTTGCCCTGATTTGGTTAATGAGATTCTGAATTTATCCTCTAAGCTTCACAATCTCTAAAAATGAATCCCTTTGTACTGTATCTGCAGGAACTTCTCCTGACTCATCTTCATCCATTCTAATGCCTTTACAATGGGTTCACAAATACATCTTTTAAAGCTTCTAGACCTAGCATCTAGACGGGTACCTGGAAGCAGGTCGGAACAGCATTATCTGCTGCTAGCGGGTCACCTGACCACAAGGGGAAAGCGGTTAAGGTGCACTGGTGCTGATGTTTAAGAGTTGAATAACCTTTTTATTTTGTCATATGTGGCAAAAAACATTCTGTTCAGGAACAGGAGCTAAATATTGCTGTGATCTGACTGTGCTCACCTGGATTATCGTCCCGGATCGACGCCTTCAGCAGCCCTTTAGCATCTTCAGAGCTCCAAGGGCTAACAACTTTCAGCCCCGGGCAGTG
The DNA here is from genome assembly GCA_023055505.1 of Callipepla californica brunnescens. NCBI lineage: Eukaryota > Metazoa > Chordata > Aves > Galliformes > Odontophoridae > Callipepla > Callipepla californica. Next base: position 8,093,352 of record JALIRH010000015.1, read on the forward strand.
CCCGTACCAGGCAGCGAAGCACTGCGAGTGCTGCGCAGCGACTCCGGCTGAGGCCCCGTTGGGGCCGCGGAAGACGATGGGGACGGGGATGGCTCCCGCAGACATGTAGCAGGTCTTGGCAGCAGAGTTGATAACCTGGTCGATCGCTTGCATGGAGAAGTTGAACGTCATGAATTCACACACCGGCCTCAACCCCGCCTGTCAAAGTCGATCACACACACACAATTATGTTTTAACGTCAAAGCGGTCTGTTTCGCGTTTCAGCTCAGAAGGAAGGAGGACGTACTGACCATGGCAGCGCCAACGGCGATTCCCGTGAAGCCCATCTGGAAGAGGAGCAAACAGAGCGTGAGCGGCAGAGCACGGCCCGCGGGCAGCCCCGCGCGGCGCCCCGCGCCGTACCTCGGAGATGGGCGTGTCGATGATCCTCTTGTCCCCGTACTTCTTCCAGAGCCCCCTGGAGATCTGCGGAGCAGAGCGGCGTCAGGCCCCGCACAGCCCCCGGCCCCGGCCCGGCAGCGCGGCCGGCCCTTTACCTTGTAGGCCCCGTCGTACTGAGCCACCTCCTCGCCCAGCAGGAACACGCGCTCGTCCCGCTCCAGCTCCTCGTCCAGCGCCTGGTTCAGCGCGTCCCGCACCGTCACCTGCGGGACAGCGGCAGCCGCTCAGAGCACCCGCGGGGGACGAACCCCTCGCCCCCGTTCCTTCCCCCCCCCCCGTCCCGGCCGCTACCTGGATGGCGGCGGGCGCGGACAGGCGGAGGCCCCTGCGCGGCGGGAGGAGGAGGCGGCCTCGCGGAGCCAGCAGCCGCAGCGCCGCCGCCGCCGCCATCTTGCCCGTGTCCTCTAGCGCCGGCGCCCCGCGCTTCCTCGGCCCCGCCCCGAGCTCTCGCGAGAAGTCGTGCCGGCAGCCGGCGCGCTTTTAACGCGTCGCTTCCGGCCGCTCGCTGTGGTAGTGGCGGCGGCCGGGCCCTGCGTGCGGGGCCGCGCCGCGCTCCGGGACGGGTGCATGGCCCGAGCTCGTGCGCGCCCGCCGCGGCATCGCCTCGCGGCGCCGGGGCCGCCCGTCTCACCCCCCTGCCCCCATCTGCCCGCCGCTCCCGTCTCTCCGTTTCGGTGACGCAGCGGCCCGGCGCGGAGTTGCAGGGCGGAGCTAGGTCCGCGTACCGGCGGCCCTGAGGGGAAAGGAGGCGGCTTCCCTCCCTCACCCGACCGGAGCGGGCGGGGAGACGGGGAGGGGATGGTGTGAGACCCCGCCCCCGCTCCTCCCCTCCCGCGGCGGCCGCTTTGCTCCCGGTTCAGACGTTCCCCGTCCTCGCCGGGCTGTGCCTCAGCGCCGGGAGCTGCGCCTGTGAGTTCGGGGCGGGCCGCGCCGCGCCGCTCTTCTGGGGCTGAACGCGGGGCTGCGAGCGGCTCAGCCTGCCTTGGGCGGGGGGAGAGCGGGGCCGGGCCCCCTGTGGGACTGCAGTGCCCGGGTCCCGTTTGGGATTCTGTGGGAGGGCGGCAGGTGCGGGGCCCTCAGCTCGGGCCGTGTGGGGCGGGGTGCTGCTGCTCGGTGCGGGAGGGTCGGGCTGGGTCCAGGGGCGGTATCCAGGCGCCGGGCACTTGGGGGCAGTGGGTGGAACAGTGCGGTCGTGTCCAGCATCCTTGCTGAATCATTGCGATCTCAGGGCGAGATTTCCTACTGTGTGCTCCTCTGGGATGGAAGGCGGCCGTTCCCAGCTCCTCCTGTGGGCCTGGGCATTGAGGGGAGGATTTCTGTTGCCATCTTGATTGGTTCCTGTGCCAGCCCCGCTGGCTGCACAGAATGCTCCTGCCATCCAGCACTGCTCGAAGATGTTTCCCCATGCGCACAGCTACCTGCTAGTGCCATAGAACAAGATATGTGGCTCAGACCCAACTATTGGCACTGTGCAACGTGTCTGGGTGGCTCCAGCAGTGCAGGGCCAGCAGGAGCAGGGCAGGTACAGTTGCAGTCTGTGGGCTCCTGCATCAGGAGGAGTCAAATGGTGATGTGAGATTTTCAAGCACCCGGCAGATAGCTGGCCACTTTAGAACCCAGACCCAAAGTAGAATGTCATAGAGCTCCTCAGGTGTGGGAAAGAAACTTGCAGAGTTTGGAATTCACAGTGAGGCAATTAGGCATAAAGGAGTGAGAATGCTGAGTGGCTGCTGTGAGTATTTTGCTCTCTTGCCTGAGGTGAAAACTGAAGTATTAAGCAAAACAACTTCTCCTTACTTTCACTGTTATGTTCTAATAAACTGTGTTAATCATTGTAAACTTGACGCGTGTAGGTGAGGGATTCATCCTTTAGCAATGCCAGGCTGCAGTATTAGCAGAAGTTTTGGTAACCGGTTGTTTCCATAACACAGCTCCTTGCTTGGGGTTGCTCACCACTGTGTGGCCTTGGGTTTGCTCTGCAGACTGTTGCCTTGCTCTGCAGTTCTGTGGAGGACAGTCATTAATTACGCTAGCCAAGTTATTGTCAGTTCAGGTGAGTCACCGGTAATGATTTACAATAAAGACTTGCCTTCAGGTTTCAAGACTGGTTCAGAATTACAGAGGTTGTCCGTTTGCAGTAGCTGCTGAGAGCAGGGGTTTCATTTTCTCATCTTGGAGATCCAAATGTCAGAGGTAGTGAACTCAATAAGTGGGAGAATAGCTTGAACCACTGGTATTTATCTGTATAAATACCAGACTAGCTCATTAGAAATCCTGTCAACTTTGTATTGACCTTGAAGTCTTCAGTACCTATTGAGGTTAAGCACTTTGTGTAGACAGTAAACAGTTTGTATCCTTCGCTTTGAGAAACATTCAGAGCAGATCTGGTGCTTCGTGCCTTTTGACTCGTGACTGCTCAGGGTGGTTCTGTCCCTCCTTGCTATGGCTGTGTAGGATGGTACAACCACTGTGGTTTTGTCCAGGTGCAGTGTGTGCAGTCTGTGGCCTTGGCCGAGTGTGATGTGCACGATCCCAGCAGTGAAAACCCTTGGCAGTGCTGCTGGTGTCCCCTGGCTCTGTCCTGGATGTGTGTGTGTCTGTTTATGGATGCAAACACTCAGTTGGCTCTCGTTTGCTTTCCAGAATTTTAGCTTGCAAAATGGTTGCACGTTAGGAGCAACCTGGGAGAAGCCCTGCTGTAGGTAATGGGACTACCTGTTGCAGAAACGTTGCTAGTAAATAGCCTTGTAATCCTCTGAGTCATAAAATATTAAGTAAGAGCAAGTGTTTTATAAATGCAGGTGTCCAATTTGGTGTATTTATTACGAAGTGATGACTTTGGTGTTTTTCTTCGAAGGTCCTTGTCTCTCATTGTTCCTTCTGAGTTCCGGATGTACTCGTGCTGTGGTGACAGCTCTGACAACCATGTTAATGCTGTAGAACTTCTCCCTGCTGACAGGAAAATCGTGGTGAAAGTGGGACTGGATGTGATGCTGTCAGTGTGCTTGTGCTCTCACCAGGGAATCATGTCCTGTTTGGCTTAAATGGCATCAGCAGCTGGTCTGGCTGTTTTAGGTGAGCACTTCTTATGGCCATTAAGGGCAGTTTGTCTTGGGATGCATCTGCATGTCGTCTGTTCTTTCCTGCCTGGACACAAATAGTTATGCTGGTGAGGTTCTGTACCTGGCTGACGTACGTTGTGTGTCATGGACTGGAGCTGGCTCGAAGCTGTCTGTGCTGGGGTACAGATGGAGTGACCCCCATGTCACCAACTTCCATTCAGGAAGAATTTGGAGCATCATTAAAAAGCAGATTGGGAAGGGCCTGTTCCCCCACCCTTGTTATGATGTGGTTTGCTAGTCCTTATCTCAGGTTGTACCTGAACAGAGCTGTTTGTGCCTTTGAAGTTGTCTGGAAATTCGGTGCAGCCAGGCAGGTGAGGGGAGCAGCAGCGAGCTGCTGTCACATGCAGGTGTGTCAGGATGGCCTCGTAGTGTCTGTGTGCTCTGCCTCTCACTGCACTGCGAGCTTTGCCAGGTCTGTGTAGGAGTCTGGACTCTTACACAAAGGTCAGTAAGACTTCTTGCTGCCACTTCTGTGAGGGCTGGGTTCGTTTCAGCTAATTACTCTCGTAAATTATTCACTGTGCTGCTACATAGCAGTGCTGTGATCAAAGATGAGTTCATGCCATCGTATGGACAGGCAGTGTAATCTGTTCCCCTGAACAGGCATGGGGGGGAAATCTAGATGAATCTGTACTGAGGGCTTAGGTGTTGGCCAGAATAACAAAGTGTTCCATGTGTTTAAGTAACTGATGGACATGTGCCCATCTTTGAAATATTCTGAGTGTGAAGATCTAGCTGTTTATAAGAAGACTGTGGATCTGTTATAATGTGGTTGCTGGTGAAATTTCTGGCCAGCTGCATTATTTCATCTTCGAGTGATTTTCTTGCATGTCAGAACCCTGGGCTGTCCCTCCCGTGGTTTCAGTGCACCTGCATGCTGTACTGGTGCTGTACTCGGGCACCATTCCTTGAAGGGAAGACCACAAAACTACTGGAATTGAAGGGGTCTGAGCTATTGGTAAAAGTTGATGAGCTGTACTTGACTGACAGTTCAAAACAGAGAAAACCTGAATGACTTCACTTCTTGATCTGTCAGCTGTTAAAAAAAAAAAATGTAATTACAGATGTTGGTGAAAGAGCTGGCGTTCCAGGTTTATCTGCTGTTAGGGGGTGTGTGATTTAATGTGCTTTCTCCAGGTATGCTGCATCCCTCATTTGTGGAAGTAAGATCCTGGTATGACGAGTTCTGTATTTTAATTCCTTAGGCTTCTGTTGTCTGACCTCACGATTTTAATACAGGGATTTTGTGTTTTCTTCTCTTCATACTGCTCAGGTGCCGCTGAGGCTGTGTTCGTGCAGCTGACCCCCATGGCCGGGCTTCAGCTTCGGGCAGGGAGCAGAGCCTGGAAAAGGATCTGCCGTAGCTCTGTGGTGAATGATACCAATCTTGTTTGCTAGGAATGAGAAGGAAGACTCTTTTTTTTTTTTTTCTTGTCTGGGAATTAGCTGTGAACTGCTGGTTGTTTGAGAAAGCAGGACTTTGTCTTGGCTAAATCTTCTGTCTCCAGTTAGCTGGGTGACCGTGCGAAGTTTGCTAGTACTGAGGCTGGGAGCAGAAGCCTCAGTAGCTGTGTTGTCTTTAAGATGCAAAAATAAACAAAACTGCGAAGCTGCACCCTACTTAAAACAGGCTGACCTAAATTTGCAGCCGTTGTAACAGAGATGCAGATTCTGGGTAGGGAACACATGCTTGCTGCTGGCTGCCTCCTCCATCCACGCATCATCCGACGCGGGCAGCAGGGCACCTTTGGAAGGTCTTCCCTGGTGTCAGGGGTCACTCATGCTTTTTTCCACTCGGGTTGCATAAGCCAGGCTGTGGCTTTCCCTTGCTGCACTCGTGTGGAGCCAGTGCCCTTGTTATGCAAGTCGGTGGTTCCGTGTCTTCTGGGAAGTGGCAGCTGATCTGCTTCTCAGATTGCTTTTGTTGGAGCGCTGTTGAAAGAATGTTTGTCGTCCTCTTGCTCGTCCCTAAAGAGGTCTCTTCTGAGAGTGTGTCTGTGAAGTCCGTTCGTACTCTTCCTTTGTAGATTAATGTTCTTGTTATCAGTTGTAGTTCTCCACTACTGAATTATTAACTCCTCGGTGAGAATTCTTTTCCCCGCTGTTCATTGACTTTTGTGCTTGATTTATTCTTCCGCACAGTTTGAAACTCGAGCACGGGAAGTTTGACTGATGTTAATGGATCGTGCGTGTTTCCTCAGTGGGGAATAAATAAACTTTTTTAATTGGGAAAAGGACAACTGTCTCTCAATGTACTCGCAGTTTTCCTGGTGAAAAGTAGTCTGTAAGCAGAAGTTACCCTCAGAGGCACGTGGCTATTTAACAAGTCTGGGATGGTCAGAGCAGCCAGCACAGGGCTCACCTGTGTGCTCTGGGGGCAGTGCTGTGGGTGCTCTGGAGGGAGGTGCAGGGGACGTTCATAGGTTCTTCTGCCAATGTGGCCTTATAGCTGCATGCTGTCCTGGCAGAAAGCCTGCTTCTGGTTAGACAGCATTCCCTTTGGTTGTTCTTGTAGGTGCTTACAGTCTGCCATGTTTTGTTCTTTGTTTTGTGTGCTTTTTCCTGCAGGGAGCTCATAGGAGGTGAACTGCGTATCTTTTCAATAACCTTCTGTTCGACTTGGAGTACTGCGGCTCAGCAACGGAACAGATGGATAATGGAGACTGGGGCTATATGGTAAGTGATCCCATGCAAATGTGTGTGTGCTGAGCAGCACAACTGGGCTTTCAAGACCTTGAGGTAAGAACCCTTGCTGGTCTGTGCTGTGTATGTCCGGGTTTCAGCCGTGTGAGAACAGGAATTGTGCATGTAGTAACAGCTTGCTTATGTTCTCTGGAGTGCTTCGTCGCCCGTGCCATTTGTGGGGAGTGCTCGTGTTCATATATCCTACCTAAAATCAGCAAGAGCTTAACTGTTTTCCTAACGCACAAACACTGAAAACAGTTTGTGCTTCTTGCATATAATGTTAAGGACTTTGTTGTGTTATTCATAAGGAAAAAGTATTTTTCTGTTAAATCCTGTCTCCCACCAGGCAAATGCATCTTAATTTTCTCCTCTTCTCATTCTCTAAACATTCTGCTGCCGTGCATATGTCATTTTTTTTTTTCCTCTGTCTGGCCTTGGTCCTGATTGTTAGGATTGGTGGCCAGATGGGATTTATGTTGCTTTCTTCTTGCTTCCTCATGTACTGTCTGGAAGCTGATGCACACTGGCTTGGTGCTCTGCCCCCTCTTCTATGCAGCATGCTAATTTTCTAATAAATGCTTCTTCTGAGAATTAAAAGCTGGAAGGTTCTAGTTCTCTTGTTTTAATAATTCCTTTTAACCAGTGCATGGATTATTTTGATTGTGAGCTCTTAATCTTGTGCCTAAACTTGTACTGTCTTCCTCTTTCGAGGGAGAAAAAGTCTTAAGACTTGTTCAGCTGATGTGCTGTTGTTCTGGAATGAGCAACAGATTTTGAAAGTGAGGAGCACTGATGGACCTCATTCACATAAACTTGTTCTTCAGGAAATGTCTCTGATTTCATTTCCTCATCTGTAAAATATGAAAAAAACTTGTTCCTCAAGTGCAGAAGTGCCTTCTGTGACAGTAGCTCTGCTGTTAAGGTTTCTAAAGCGTTCTGGAAATGCGCTTCCTAAATGTTGTTGTCCTGTCTAGTTGTGCGTGGCTGCTAGGTGGCTTGGATTTGTTCAGGTTTAAACATCACTGAAAGACTTCAGATGGGAGAAGCGAGGTTCCTTCCAGAGCCACCAGTTCTCAGGGAGCATTTGCCATGCGTGTTGGTGAACCTTCTTGTCGTGGCTTGATAAACTCTGCGATTTCTCTCTTTCTAGATGACTGATCCAGTCACGCTAAATGTGGGTGGACACATGTATACGACATCCCTCACAACTCTAACGAGATATCCTGACTCAATGCTTGGGGCCATGTTCAGGGGAGACTTCCCCACTGCCAGGGACTCTCAGGGCAATTACTTCATTGACAGAGATGGACCACTTTTCCGTTATGTTCTTAACTTCTTAAGGACCTCAGAGCTAACTTTGCCACTGGACTTCAAGGAGTTTGACCTACTTCGGAAGGAAGCGGACTTCTATCAGATTGAACCGCTGATTCAGTGTCTCAATGACCCCAAGCCTCTGTATCCTGTGGATACCTTTGAGGAGGTGGTGGAGCTGTCCAGCACCCGCAAGCTGTCCAAGTACTCCAACCCGGTGGCTGTGATCATCACGCAGCTCACCATCACAACAAAAGTCCATTCATTACTGGAAGGCATTTCAAACCACTTCACGAAGTGGAATAAGCATATGATGGACACCAGGGACTGCCAGGTTTCCTTCACTTTTGGGCCGTGTGATTACCACCAGGAAGTGTCACTCAGAGTCCATCTTATGGAGTACATCACAAAGCAAGGCTTCACGATCAGGAATACCAGAGTTCATCATATGAGCGAGCGTGCCAATGAAAACACAGTAGAGCACAACTGGACTTTTTGTAGACTGGCACGGAAAACAGATGACTGATTCTGACTCCACAGGAGCCATTTCAGTGATTAGTGACTTAATTGAACAGTAAAGCCAAGAGAGTCTGGATTTTGGCTAAAGCAACAATGTGGGCTTTTTTTTTTTTTTTTAATATATATATATATATATATATATATATATGAATATTTATTGTTTATCATTAAGGACTGGGGAAGTTTCATTCTCTAGCAGCTCTATCCTTTTGTCCTCTCCAGAAAAAAAAACATGCATGTGCCTGTTCAGTCAAGACACCTTATTTGTTTGAAAGAGGGAGTCCGAAGAATTAGTACAGTAGGGTATTTTGTGTCATTAACACAATTCTGATGCAACTCAAAGTGCTAAAATTACCTCAGTTTAAATGGTTTCTAATCCATCTAATGCAACGCCACTGGGAGCAAGAACAAACAGAATTTAAGAGGCAGATGGCAAAAAGCTGCTATCACATAGGCTAATTTAGCTTCTAAATCAATAAACAGTATTATAATATTCTAGGAAAACAAATCCCACCCTTTAAAAGTACTTGATAAGTACAGTTTCTTACAGTTATGACAACTGTTTCTTTCTATGCATATAAATCAAGCAACCAAATACTATCTGTAGCCATGGAAATATGATTAGAAATATTTATATTGGACTCTGAATGCAAAATGTCCCTCTGGTAGAATTCATATTTTTTAATGCCTGGTGCAATATTATTCCCAAATGTAATGCCTGCCAGCAAGAAGCTAATAAAAATGTGAAATATAGAATATTATTTTGTATTTTTTGTCTTTTAGAACTCTTAATACTTAATAAAACCCCCAAAGCCTGTTTTTTCAGCGCTGTGGAATGGCACATGTGTTCTGCTAGGGCTCCATTCTCTTTCATTACTGATAAAATTTGTTCCTTTTTGTCTTTAGCAGTTGATCAAGCTGTCCTCATCATAGGAAAAAAAGACATGTTTGGATAACTGTGCATTTTGACCAACAGAAGGATGACGAGGATTTGTGTACTTGCTGTAAGGATAGAGGGAACAGAACACCCAAAAATACTTTTAGCTGCTAAGCAGTGTTATCCCATTTTAGTGATCTATCTGATAGCTGCTTATATCACAGTTATAATATTTTTATATATGTAATACAAATAAGGTTCTGTCTTTAACTGTGGAGTGCTGTTTCTGATATGTTCAAGTCAAGGAACTCAGCTTCTGTGTTCTTCCCTAATGTCACGCAGTCATTTCTGCTTCTCTTGGCCACTGTGTCCCTGTTATTCATACAATTTCTGGTTATGTTCTAACTTGAATTCTGTTGAAAGTAGAGATTCAGTGTTTATTTTGACCTAACAGATCACGTTCTCCCTTGAAGTTCTTGTCACAGTGGTTTCTTACCGTGGCTACTTTGCTTCCTACAGTGTGGACTCTGACTCTTCAGAGATGTAAAAGGGGCATCTGGATTCCTCTGGTTGTTGCGGCCTCCTGGAGCCCGGGGCCTTGCATCTCATCTCTCAGTCAGGCCTGACTGAAGGTGTGTCCCTCTGCTGTATTTTGTCTCCCCTTTTCATGCATTTCAGGGGCTTTGGCTTTTGTATTAAGACGTCGTCGTAAAAGCTTCATTCTTCCGAGAGCAGAAAAGGCAAGCTGAACTGATGAAGTACAGCAGAACTGCTGGTAAGGAAGTATCTGTGTTGTCACTGAATTATAATGGGTCACAAGGTGTTCTTTGCAACACTTCATTTACTAGCAAATTAATGAGGGGCCTGGATCAGCCTGCCCTTTTCGTAACTGTCAAGTGTAATAACTAGGGAAGGAGTATTCCAAACAAGATACCTTACTGCAATCAAAGATTTATTGAAAGACAGTATGAATGGCTCTGTTAATGGGAAAGTAATCTCTGCAGTCAGGAGCTGACATCAGCTTTGTGTGCTTCTTCATGAGCCAGAAATACTTCACTGCTGAGCAAGTTCAGAGTTCTTTCTATTGTCCAAACAAATGCATTTTCTGATGTGCTTCTTGATCTACAAGAATAAGTTGTTCCTCAAAAGCAAGGACCAACAAGCAAGAAAACAACAAAAACAAGACTATTTCTGCCTAGACTACTTCAGAACAGTGGGCACCACTCAGAGTTGTTTGTCTTCTTACTGATTAAATGCAAATGGCTGGCTGAGGATCCTGTTTCATACTTGAAGCAATTGCAAGTAAGCAACTGATGATTAATCTCTCATTAACTAATATTGCTGCTACTGATGCTGCAAAGAGCAGGTGCAACCTTCACTTAGATCACAGTCTTCATAATTTCGATAGCTTGTTGTGAAGAAGTGGCTTCAAATACTTTTCATAGGCTGGGCTTATCTGTTTGGAAAGAGAATGTGGAAGGGAATGGTAGTTAAGGAGGAGCAGGTTATACATTTGTTTTCCTTAGGACTGAGCTCTGAAATGCAGAAACTTGATTTAAAAAAAACAAACTCAACTTCAGCTATGTGCAACGTCTCTTCCCCCGTAATGTGTACTGTCCTTCATAACCAGTACACAATACTTCTCAACCTGAATGTGACAGAATGCTATTTAACCTCAAAAAAATGTGCCTTAACTTGAATGTTCTGAAGGCAAGTTTTGTGTTCAGCTGTAGAATTTCAAAGGAATTGCTGATTACCACAGTAAAAATCTCACGACAAAATGAGTTTTCAAACAGAGCAACACCTATTTGTATCATGGGGGATTTTACTTTACTCCACAAGCTGTGGTTCATAGATATCTAGCCCGTGAGCTGCTGAGTGCCTAAGCTTGGGCTGTATGTGGAGTAATTGGAGAATCAGGGTTCATTGTTCAGAGTGAGATAATGAGGGATAGGAGGTCTTACTCCACACACTTTTATCTGTATGGCTTTTATTAGAAAAAAGAATAATTTCTGTTCTGGCTAATACAGAATGTGCCTGTCTGTAATCCAGCATCCATACCTGCTTGTTGGTCGGAGCCTTCTGAGCCCACTCGTAAAGCCGCTGGTAAACCTGTCCATCGTAAGCGCCAAGTGCAGAATTCAAGCTCTTATCCGTGAAGTCAAAAGCATCTACTAGTGGAACAGCATCCTTCCTAAGGAGCAGATGGAAAGAAAAAGGATCATTGTGAAAAATCAGCTACACAAGTTCCTTGATTTGAAATGCTTGTGCCAGTTTTTCCCTTTGCCTACATCGCACAGGAAGTTCTGCTTTGATTCCTCAGAGGTGTGTTCTATTAAAGCCCCGAGTACAAATCTCACGCTTATCACTGCTTTAATTCTGTCATTAGTTCCAAAAACATTTGCTGTTCGGCTTGGTTGTTCGACTCTTGGTTATGATGTGTTCCTGCTTCTCTCCAGGTGACCTAAGTAGGATTTCACCCATAGAAGCAGCTCACTTCTCTGCACCAGAAGTTAATCTGCTCTTAACAGCACTGAGGAGTGAAAAATGAGCTCTTTGTGAGTGCTCTGTGGTAAGTCAAAACCTCAGCGTATCTCAGAAACCACGTAGTTAGTAATGAACAGTGCTGAGCAGATGCATCTGATCTGGCTGTAGTCAGAACTGTTTAGGTACCTGCTGCAAGTTGGCCATGGCAACTGAGTGGGTTATATTAGTGCAGCTAGAGCAGATTTCACAGTCTGTCATAGGTTGTTGTAGCTGCTTCCTGTAAGTGATGTTCTGACTAGGTATTTTCCTGCTTTTGCTCTACTGCAAATGGTATGTTCAGGATTTCTTGATTTATCCCTCAGGATTTCATGTTCCATAACTTTAATCTATTGATTAATCTATTGATGGGAGTTGGAACTCTGGATGTACTCTGCTGTGAAAATGAGCTTTGTGCAGACATTTTAGTCAATTTCTAATGCTGCCAGGCAATGAAAATAAAAACTGAATGAAGTGAGTCGACTCTGAGCACGTTGCCATAGGTACAGCAGTACCATTTTATGTTTAATGAACAGAGAAACTGAATAGCTGCATATCTCTTACTGTGCTGGAGCAGCTCACCGAACGATGGCCAGGAGGTCCAGGTATGATGCTGTGACCATGTCCATTTGAGCACCAGTTAGATATCCATCATGCAAAAAAATTCCTGCATTTGAGAAGATACCGTGTAATGCAAACAGATCACGAAGATGTTTCATAATGTTCTGGATGCCAGCCGTGCTCTCAAGTTTTTCCACAGTCACTACAAAGTTTTTCACAGTGATGTAGTGGCAGTGAGCCTGGAAAATGAATACAGTCAGCAGTGAATGCACCTCTAAACACTTTTAGTAGGCCAAGTGACACAAACGTTCTCACAGAGAATATAAAACCTTTTCATTTCGCTGGCAGTTTTCCACTCTGTACCCCTTGTCTGCTGATTGACTAAGCATTTTGCTTTCATGTCTTAGTAAAACAGTAGAGGAAAGGATTGTGGGTGTAAGCAGGCAACACTGGTATTTGTAAACTCTAGAAAAATGCTTTGGAAATCATGGCAGTACTTCACATAGTTTTGACAAATACCCAAAGGTTTTGTGTAATGGAAACACACTGGAATTGCTTGTGTCAATCTCTACCAAATGAGCTTTGGTTATATACAGCAGAAGAAAAATCTCTTTGTTGGGCATATGGTAGTTTGGCCTCAGTGGCTGTACGGCTTCAGCTCTGAAAGCATCCATTGTCGGTGGAAGAACAATCAAACTTACCTCTTGCTTTTGCTGTTTTAAGTAAACTGATAATTTCTGGGTCAGACTCTGGCAGAGCATCTGCTCCCTTACAGACGTACTAGCTCAGCACAGCCTAGCTCCAAAATGAAACAAGATGACTCCACCTGTTTGTGGGGGTGTCTCTTGTTATGCTGATATTCCTCTGGGTGGGTAGTGCTGTTGGTATCTGCACATTTTCATTCCTTCACTGTACAGTTCTCCTCCCAGCTGTGGGTGTATGCAAGGCACACCTGCATTGCAGCATGGTCAAGCAGCGTGGAGGTCAGCGTGGACTGCGGAACCTGCCTGAGAAGCTGGGTGTCAACTCAAGCAGTAAAAATCTGTGGAGTCTGCAGCAAAGCCATCGCTGGTGTCTGAGCCACCTGGCTGAGAGCTGGTAGGCGTTTGTTCATAGAGCTGCCGGGGCAGCAATGTGGGTGTCTCCAGAAAAAGCGTGGAGTAGAATGTAAATACTGAAGTGCCCCAAGAAGGCAGCAGGCTGGCATGGGTGTAAACCTACAGCGGATGCAAGATTTTAGGGTGACTCTTACTTTCCCTGAAATATCTAAGAAGCAGTGGGTTCCATATCCCCTCTGTGTATTAAGCTCTTTGGAAGTAGTTTCTTTCTGAAGTGTCTTGCTTCTCCTCCTCTTTTTCTTCCGCTTTTTGTTTTTGTTAACCTTACAGCATTGAATATGTGCTGCTTCTGCTGAGTTTGTGTAATAGAAAATCAGGAGTGACACACAGCAGACAGGTGATCGCAAATAATGTGGTTACTGAGTACCAGCTCACTTACTCAGTGAGTTCTTGTTCAGAAATATTAAGTAACTGGGGTTATAAGCATGACAGAATCAATGCTTCTCATAGTTTTGAAACAATTTCACTTTTTTGCTGAGAGGATTTGGCTCATCAGAGACTTCATCTTATTGACTGAGTACCAGGTGGCTGTTCCCTCGGGCTCCTTCCTACTGTGGAATCATCTAGATGTTATTGCTGCATTTAGCTATGTGTAGGGTTCCTCTTTCCCTTGGGGAACTTCTTCCTAAGTCCATTTCAGTTTGGGTTGGCTCTGGCTGAACCACAGATGACAAGGTGTTTTTCATTAAACATTGAATGAAGCTGAAATAAGCCACGGATCTATTTCCAAGTCTTACCGTCCTCAGTTTAGGAAGGAAGGGAGACTTATACAATAATTGCAGTCAGATTGCATGTAACCACATTAAAAAAGAATTTTCCTTCCTGGAGTTACTGAAGTATCAGTAATTTTGGCTTTCTTTTAGGGCCCTTCTACTCTCTTGCTTTCTTTTCTGCTTAGTTCTATATTAACTCCTTGTTTTGGCACTAATACTGTTGTCCTGATCCTATTGCAGCTGAAGGAGAGCAGATTGTCTATCTAATCCGTGTGAACTAGGAACTGCTTTTAGGTCTCTTATTTGACTTTGCTGCTTTGATTTCCTGCAGTAGTAATTAACACTGTACTTATCACTGCTCTTAGTTATTTTTCCCCCATTTATCTTTCCTTGCAAGAGCAGCAGATGAAAGAAAAAGAAGTGTGTTTCACCTTTATGATGACTACCAGCCTTTAGCAGGATGGCACTGGGGAGGCTTTCATCTGAAAGCCAGAAATACGGGGTTCTTGTAAAAAGATGAGCATTAGCTGGAGATGGTGTGTTCTGATTGCAGGCCCAGGAAGGTCTGATCCTGCTGCTGCACTGAAGTCTTCTCTACCTGGCTTAGTTGGATGACCAACTCTTCAGATAGTTGTTTCCTAGTATGGTTTTCTGCTGTGCAGGCCATGGTGGTGCCATGTTCTTTGTGGTGTCCCTTATATGTGAACATAAGGCACTAAAAAAGCATTGAGACTTACAGGCTAATCACGCTGTTTCCTTTGCATGCTGTATCCTAACAACAAACATGAGATGAGGATACAAATGTTGCTAACCTTTGCAGCCTGTACCAGCTGCACTGTGCACTGGTTCCATGCTTCATGACTTTCGGCTCCTGACTGAATCAAGTCCTGTAGTTTAGCTGCCGTGCTGCTTATCAGTCTGGAAAATTGAAAAAAAAAATATCCTAAAGAGATTTGAATATAAATATAGCAGCCCACGTGCACTCGTTTCATACTCAGACTTGTGTGTGATCGCGTGGCAAAATGGCGCTTCAGTATTTAATGCTGGCTCAGTCTGAAGGAGCTCTTACAGAAAACCCAGGTACAAAAAGGGGAGAAGCCCCCAAACCACTCGGGTGCTAAAGGATTTCTGCCTTCAGCCTCCATCATAGTTTATCAGAGGTCTGTGGAGTTTTTCTTAGGTTTTGTTTAAGGAAAGCTTGCCAAACAAAAAGGAACCAGTAGACTGATGTTGTATTGTTTTACTGCCTTTCTAAACAGAGCTTTCACCAAAGCTTTCAGAATAAAGCTCTGCTTTTTCTCGCTGTGAATGACTTTAGGGCTGTGCATCTGTTTACCTGGTCTTCAGAGATGACACCTCTGTTGACCCATAGTACTCATGAGACCATGCACACTACCATTCTTAATTATGTTGAATGAGCTGAAAGACTCCAGACAGAATGAAAGGCTCTGAGATTGCTTTGTTATTAATTGAACACAACATCACTTTCTCAGGCACATGAAATTTTAACTTGCTATATAGAACTGCACAAAGTCCAATTGCCTAGAGGCTGGCAACTCACTAATGTGGTCTCGGATTTACTTAAACAGTGTCATCAGCTTTGTACAGAATCAGCTCTCTGTGGAGTACAGGTTTTATGTAGCACATGGCTTAGGAACCTTTGATGTTCTGAATATGAAAGTTTCCTATTAAACGTTTGCCATGGCTGCTAATCCTGTGGGAGAGGTTAAGTCTCTCTTTTCTTTTTCAGGAGTACATAGTGCCAGTTCTTGTGGAATTTGTTATTTTGCCTCTCTTTAAATCAGGGAAGAAGCTGAGCTCTTAACACATTTCCGCTGCCAAACAGAAACCTCCTCTCCCTTCTTCCGTACTGACCTGATGGCTGCATGTCGATAGGCGTCTGTGTACATGTCTGGGCTGAGGAAATCCAACTTGTCCTTGGCTGGACACTTCCCAGGTTTCATTGCAGCCAGATAAGTGACAGATGGTGGCACGGGCTGGCCAGCGCTAGCTGCTGTGAAGCACTTAATCAGGAACCTGGGAAGAGTGTAAAAATCAGACCAGGCCATGCTTGTGATCTCCACACAGCAAGTGGCCAAGCCAGACGTGAGGTGGGGCCTCCCAGGGTTGGAAATAGTAAGGTGCAACCTATTCCATCAGCAGCCCAAAATGGACTGAGTAAGTGATGAGCTTTTGTTTTCCGTGGTATTCGTAGTAACCAGATCTGTGATGAGGCTTGGGTGGTTTTGTCTGCTGCTTTTAATGCTACAGAAATCTGTAGTGATGAACTTTTAGGATGGAATTTGCAAGAAGAGGTGATAACGAGTGCAGGAGTGTATGCATATGTGCACAGAGGGATGTTGTAGCACCTTGGTCTGTGGGAAGTGTGCTGATTTTCTCCCAGTAAAAGTGCATGTTATTAAAAGTTGAAGCAGATGTAGTTTATTTCTCCTATATTTAATCTGCTATGGATAAGCACCCATTTGGTGTTCCTGGAGTACGACTCATCTAGAGTCATATCCAACAACTTTACCTTCTCTGAATCAAAGTCACTTTACCATATCACGTAACATCTGTTGCTTAGAAAAAAGAAACCACAAAACTTGTATAGCAACACTTGCTACACTACTAGACAAAGAAGAAAATGAGGTTATGCTGAACAGCACCTGCCTATGTCCCCAATGCTCTAAGTAGAAGAGAGAGTCCAGTTCCCACACACCCCTGTGCCTACCAGACAAAACTTGAATGGGTTACGGCTTGAGATGTATTTTTAGAAGGTGCTGTGAGAAAGGAGTAGCTGGTTGTACTGGTTTTGGAGCAGAAGTGCTAGAAGTTGAATAAATTAAGGGGCAGGCTTTCAGCTGAATGAATTTGAATTGTTACCTGGCAGTTTGCAGGAGCAAAATGGTGTTTTCCCCTTCGTAGATGCAAGAGGCAAGTATCTTAGTGTACAAGGAAGGCAGTCCGCTCAGCAAAGAGTAACCGTGTCCCCCGCATGCCCTGAGGCAGATCTCCACTCCTGACGTGCAGTACTGAGTAACCATGGCTTTAAAGCCTGCTGATAATGCATGAAGCTGTTTAAAAAAAGAAAAGAGGAAGAAAAGCAGAGCGTTAATGACGAAAACTTTCTAAGCAATCCTCTGAGTGTGCTCCTGGGTGTGAGATGTTCCTCTGCCTGCCTGTGCAGCACCCAGGCCCCGTGCCTGGCCTTTGGTTTCTGCTGGGATGCTGCACACGCCTGTGCTGGGCACGGTGTGGTTGGCTTACACGTTTCTGGTTTTCTCTCAAGCAGCAGTGGCTTTGGCTGCCTTTGTTCAAAGCATGTTTTTGTTTTAGGCTTCCAGCTGCCAAATCTTACGCTCTATCTAAAAAGTTCTGGTTTTGGCTCGGAAGTGAATGTTTGCCCTTGTGTTTGTAGATGAAGTTGTGAAATACTGCTTTACACCACCAGCTACTGGGAACGAGGCCTTTATCAGATAAACATGCTTTTCAAGGACATCTCACTCTGCGATAGTTCCCAAAGCCAAAAATTTGGGGTGGTACAACAGATGCTGTTGCTGAGTGGTTGCGGGCCTGGGACAAGGCTCACAGTGCAGGGGTTGGTGCTAGGTGATCTTTAAGGCCCCTTTCAAACCAAGCCATTCTGATTCCAAGGTGTTTCACCCTCTAGCACTTCAGTTTTCTCCTGTTACCTAGTGCTGATAGCAGTGCCTGTCCAGTTTGCTAAATTACACTGGGATGAGAAGAGCAGCATTATGTGCAAAATAGCTGTGGGAGCTGATCTTGTGGTGGCTCACCTCTGGCAGCAAGTCAAAGTTCCTCCTTTGGATCTCTTTGTAACCCCTGTCAAACAGCTCCTGCAGGTAGTTCTTGATAAAGTGGAAGGCATAGGCTGCTGCCAACTGAGGCAGCAGTTTCTCTTGCTGGGTCTGGTAGTCAAGGATTTTTGCTTCTTCTTCCCTGTTAGAAGATAAATGATGAAGTATGGAAAGTGTGGACGCAGGCACAGCTACTGGTAGTTAACCTGAACTACGTTTTTCATTACCAAGAAGCAGTTCATGAAAATGGAGCCAGTCTGGTTCGTCTCCCTGAGCTCCAGCTCACAAAGCTGGCGGACAAACAAGCCTGAATAGGAAAACAGTGATTTCTCTGCTGTGCTGAGGAACTGGACTGTCAGATGGGAAAAGGTTCCACACCATTGGTCAGTACAGAGGGCAGACAGGGTTTTTCAGAGCAACAGGCTGGAAAGTGGTGTAGCCAAGGTAGTGGCACAGCACCCTGAAAAGCTTTTGTTTTTCAAACTGGCTCCTCTGGTCAGCAAGGAGATTGCCAGCCCCCGCTGATGCTCCTGCAAGGCAGGCAGAGGTGGCTGTGCTCTGAGGCTGCTTCCTATTCAATGTGAAATGGAAATGACTTGGTTATAATTAAGCCTCTCTTAGCTGCACCTACGCTTGTTTTCTTTTGAGCCAAATAGAAAACAGAAAAGCTTCTTGCAAATAGAATTACTTTTTGAATGGAGAGTTTGCTTAAAAATGTAGAGTTTCTTTTCTGTTGGGACAACTCCTCAGTTTCTTTGAAAATGCCTTAGTCTAAACTATTTTAAGCTTTTTGAGCTTTTTCTTTTTAATGTTCTTTTTTGCTGTGTTCAGTATGCTTGGGACTTCAGGTGATGCAGGGAGTTGTTATAATAATAACTCAGCATGCTGCGTTCTTGTGTTTGGATTGCATTGGAAACAAGCTGTGTTCTCATGGAGTTCTTCTTGCTTTTGGAAGCAGATTTAAGAGGGAATTTTAAAAATCAATTCAAATGAAATTATCTATTTAAAAATTACTGGGATTCTTACCAGACTAAGAAAGTTTACTGTTGAAAAATGTGAATGTTGGAACTATGGATGCTGGAAGTGTTTTAGTGTTCATCCATTAGTAAGATAGAATTCAGTAACTCGTCTGCTTTGTCTGGGTTCTGCTGAGTTCTGGGCAGGACGGGTAAGAAAAGTAAGTTGTCTGTGTGAATTGCTGAGCTGTTCAGTAGGACAGGAAATAAGCCAGTGATGTGCTGAAAGGTAAGCTGAGAAGTGGAAATACAGAGTGGTGAACACAGTGTCAGGTCCCTTCCCACTGCTGTGTGGCATTACCCGGGCTTCAGCTTGGACTGCCGGCGAACCACGGAGTATCTGATGGCAATGGTGCAAGCTTTCATTAGAGGCAGAATAACTTCGTCTGAAATGAGGGAAATGCGTACTGAAGTCATGGTGAAATAATTAATCTGCTGTGACCCGTGCCTTATATAGGTGCCATCTGGCTGAACCTGGAATAGAGAGAGGATTTCAGATGTCTTCTTTGATAGTGCAGCTTCTCCCTACAAAGGACGGCTGTGTAATCTCTACGCATAGTGTAAGATTAACAGTGGAATATTGCACTGAGTGCAGAACTAAGTATTCTCATGTGTGCTGGGTGAAACCTATCTGTTTGAAGAGAGAAACTTCCTGCTTTTGACTCAGATATCTTCTACCATCTCGTAACTGTTGAATTTGGAATTCCAGGTGCACAGTTTCCTTTAGTATTTGGGTAACTGCTACCCTTGATAAAGCTTGAGAGACTTGCACACACACCTCAAAGGGAGATTTCTGTCCTAAATTTAGGCAGGTCCCAGTTGTCTTTCTGGCTGTGTGATGAGATTCTGACCAGGCAGTCTGTGATCTGAACACCTTACGTACCTCACAGAACTTGTTCAGCATGTTCTCTCTGGGGATGCGCACGTTCTTCAGCATCAGGTAGCCATTGTCAACGTGCTCAAAATTCATTTTAGGACCAATGTCTCCTGCAGTTATGCCTGCAGCACGAGAAAACACAGCCTATTTACTTTCACTTGACCTTTTTTCTTCCATTTTGCATTGGACCATGGATCTGAAAGGAAGGGCGCATTCAGCTCTGCTTCCCCAACGTAGGTGATATTGCCAGAGGGATCCACCAGGGTCTGGAAATGTTTACCTGGGCACAGTGAATGGTCCTGAAGACTGCGGATCTGCACAATGAAGGGATGCACGCCGTAGCACTTCCCGTGGATGTAGAGCTGGGCAAAGACCACGGTGTGGGTTGCTGACCTTCCCACTGCAAGAAGAGAAACAGCCGTGTTCCCTTCGGATGAGGCACAGTACAAATGCTTCACAGCAGTTAATGCTAATTGTATATTGGGTATTGCTAATGCATGGATCAGGGTGGGTGTGATCGACAGGTGCTGGGAACTAGAGGATGCCTACATCTGCATTCTGTGCTGCTCTTGGCACTAAGGATGTAGCGAGTGAGCATCTGCTCCGGCTATCAATGACTGACTGATGAACTGAAGTTTTTCATGTGAAACACCTTCCTGAGGGAAGCCATGAATTTCACTCTTGAATTCTTCATGCTGAGGCTTGCCTGTTTTCAGGGAATTATCTGCCTGCAGCTTTTGGTCCTTTGAGTTCTATTTACAAAGATTTGATTCCTACAGAGGCAGGTGTTTCCAAGGGCTTTAACTGATAATGCTGGCTTCCTTCTGGCCTTTAAAGTTTCACAAAAGCCTTAGATCTCACTGCCTCAAGGTGTTTGCATTTCTTATTGAAGTCCTCTGCTGGCACCTGGACCCTCAAACATGGAGCTTAAGCAAAGCAGACTGAGGAACTGAAGGAAGCAAATGAGGAAAACCGAAATATCACGCAGGGTACTTACTGTCTCCAGGCCACCACTTCATTGCAGAGATTGTTGGTGTGTTCAGTATAAACTCCTGTGTGTTGATATCAAAGACTGCTGTTGTTTCCAAACCCTGAAGGTAAGTTCCTTTTTGAAAAAAAAAAAAAAAAAGATAAAATAAAATCTCCTGGTGAGGGTGATCAGACAGAGGGGAGCGTTCCTGGGAGCTATTGTGGATATTATTGAGCTTTTGGGGTTTAACTTCCTGCTGAGAACCATGTAACACTGAAATTCCCAGTGGCCTCAGGACACACCATCTCCTGCTGTGAGAGATCTCTGAGCCAGACTGTACTGGGACATGCTGCCTGGCTGCTGGTGACTGTTCACTTCTTCCAGAAGGACCTACCCTCGCTCTTCTTATTTTTTTTTCTGCACTGGCAAACCAAAGCCAAGCATCTCTGTCTTGCTGAGGAAATGTGCTTCCCCTAGGATCCCCACCTCAGTGATGCAGACGGTTTGGACTCGCACCCCCTGAGAATCTGGGCAGGAGCCTTTCATCCTACAGTAACTGTGATTCCTCTGTAGCCTTACCATGTCCCAGTTCAGTCTGACCATAGCTTCCTATGAGCTGGTATTCGGTGGCAAGAGGAATCCACTTGGCCACCTGTTTGTCTGAGCCCAGCATCGAAATGCTTCTCATGAAGACCCGGTGGAGAAGAAATGCTACATCTCCTGAAAGCGCCCTGGAGAGAAAGCACAAGTGGTATTTTTACACTGATGAAGTTCCAGGGATGTGATTAATGAGGCAGTGACGTGGTGGCAGTTACTAGGCAGTACCACCTGCTGGATTTTGATTTCTGTGTTGTCATATTCAACACAATGTGCAGCATCAATACAGCATTGCAGGAAAAGTGATTTTTCATGCTGGTTTTGTTCCTTCTTTCATAACGCACTTTGCTTAAATGTCACTAGCTCATTATTTCACTTGCTCTGGGAGGAATTATCTGTTCTGAGGAGCAGATGCTGAGCTCCTAAAACACACCGCCCAGCTCCATTGGCCCCATGTCTTTGACAGCTTTGTGAATTCCTTGTGTCTGATTTGATGTGGTTTTTTTTCTTGTGGGGAAAAAAAAAAATCAAGTCCATGCTGGTACCCCCTGCTTTATTGGCTGGTCAGTGCTCTGCCATGGGGCTGATGGTGCTTCTTAGGATGCGTGCAGCTCTATTCCAGCAGCTGAATGTGTGCATTCTCACACCTAAAAATAAGTGGTGCTGCAGTTCTCATTCACTTGGCTTTACTGCAGTGCTCTCAGAAGCATCGAGGCTG
Source organism: Callipepla californica brunnescens (assembly GCA_023055505.1). NCBI lineage: Eukaryota > Metazoa > Chordata > Aves > Galliformes > Odontophoridae > Callipepla > Callipepla californica. The sequence continues at coordinate 8,115,221 of JALIRH010000015.1, forward strand.
ACATGTCTCATTTTTAACAAATGACCGTGAGCTTTCTTTTATAATGGACCTGTGAGAGGATCCGTCGTGTTGAAAAAGCAGGGGAAAATATGAACGCAGAAGCAGTTCAAATGAAATGGCTTTGATTAACAGAGATAAACTTAATAAACCCCTGTCAGCCCATCTAGAAATGCTGCTTTAACTGTCATTTCAAAGCTGGCTTTTAAATGTCCGTCCATGATTCAGCCTGCCTGGCACCAGGACTTTGGTTAATGAGAAGTTCCTGCTTGCCTGGTATGTCCTAAGAAAAGAGCTGTCCTTCCCTGCGGCCAGATGGAGCGGAACACCGTCCTACAGGGCTGAAGCTCCTGGCATGGGGGGGTCTGATGACAGCAAGCAGAGGTGGGGTTTTTCAAATCTGGGATATTCTGAGAGATGGCTGTGGTCATTATCAAGTCCAAGAGCTCTTGATGGAAAATATCCCCTTTATTGGTGCCACTCACCACAGGAGGCAGGGCTTAGCATAATGAATTATCACCTTTCATGTGATGAAGGACTGGAAAATGACTTTGAGTGTCTGTGGCGGTTTGTGAGGTGCAGCATTGCTCTTCTGAATGAGGCTTTTAAACTTGCACTGTGCCTTGATGTTGCTGATAGTGTACCCCACTGCATAGGCAGCGTGCACAGCAAATGTGCTGCTGCCATGTGGCACAGGGGAAGGAAGAGTGGCAAGGAGTTATAAAGTGGAGCTCAACCCCCTACCAAGTGTTAAGAAAAGGAAATGTTTAGGAAAGGACAGTGAGAAATACTTTCCTCTTCTTACTTACACGTTAAGTGGTGTGGTTTTTTTTGTTCGTTTTTAACACAATATGGGTTTTCCAGACACAGAAAGCATCATCTTAGATTTGTCCATAAGCCAGTAACGTAAGCAGAACTTCACATTCACAGCATCTGCAAGTGGCTGAGCAGCAGTACGAGGGCTGCAGTGCGGGTGAGGGCTGTGCTCGGGTGGCTGTCCCACACTGCTGCACTCTCAGCTGTGTCCGAGTGCAATAGCAGCTTTCCCCCTTCCCCAGTGTGCTGCCCAAGTGAAAACCTGCAGCGTGTTTCTGCCGTGACCTGAGCTGCTGCAGCTGACCTCTCCCAACCTTTGCTCGAGCTGATTCTTCTGGAAAGCAAACCTTTCAGCAACGAACGAGTTGTACACTACAAAGAAGATCACCTGTAAACGTATACAGATTCGGGTCCGTCTTCGCTCCATCCCAACTCCTGCATCTTTTTCCGGACGTGAACGGCCTTTCTGACCGCTGCTTCGTACCGCTCGTTCTGATTCTGGAAGTACTGATTTTCTCTGCCGAACACCGGGTCGCTCTCGATAATGTCCACTGGAAAGCAACGGGAAACATTACCCCCGCAGGCCGGGCACAACACGGCCGCCCTACTCACCCACTGTCCTTCTCACCCAACCCTACTCACCCACTGTCCTTCTCACCCAACCCTACTCACCCACTGCCCGCCGCAGCCGTGTGCGCTCAGCCCCCCCGTCCAGCACAGCCGTCAGCCTCGGCACGCTGAAGGAGCCCGTGAGCCTCTCGCTGGCCAGGTCGGGGTTCACGTTGGTGAGGCCGAAGCCCTGCGTGTCCTTGGTGGCATCCAGTAGGGCCATCGCGGTGTGTTACCGGGGCTGCTGAGTGCAGGGATCCTCCTGCGGCTGTCGCACAGCTCTGCGGGCAGCGGAACGGAGGTGCACTTTGTACGCGAACCTCTGCGCTGTTTGAAGTAATGCAGAAAGAGCCGTGACCTCCGGGAGCGTTCGGACGCTGCCCCGTCCGTGTTGCGACAGTGGGGAGGGGGGAAAGCGGAGGGTCCGCTGGGTGCTCCAGGTGCAGGTCTTAGGATTTTTGCAGCTTTTACTTTCAGCACTTTTCCAGCGAGTGCAGAAGGGATATTACACAACACATGCCCACGGGTAAGGCACTCCCAGCGCCCGCCCCTTCCCGTCCCTGCCGGCTGCGACCTTGCCCTCCCGCACGGCTCGCACCGGGCCGTCGTCCCGGGAATAACGCACGGTGTGACTGGCAGGCCGTGCAGATCTTTCCCTGCCTCGCCGCCTTTCCTTTACCCTTCCGAGGAGCTGAAGCCCGGCAGCTCCCACAGACCACCTCCCTCCGCCGCCCCTCCCAGTCCCAAGGCCGCTGCCCTCGGCCAATCCGTCCGTCGCTTTGCGCACCGACGCGAACCTCTCCCGGCGCTGCCGCTGCTCCGCGCCCGGTCCCAGCACTGCAGTGCCCGCCCCACTCACGGACTGGGTGTGGGTGTGGGGCGGCGGGGCGAGCCCTGCTGTGCTTTGCTCAGGGTTAGTGTGTCAGCTGCCTGTTACTGACTAGCAGTAAGGTCAAGGTGACAGCAATAAAGTGAGAGGTGGTAGCCTTAAGTTATGCCCGGAGAGGCTCAGATTGGGTGTTAGGAGCAATTTCTTGTCCAGAAGAGTGGCAGTGTGTTGGCACAGGCTGCCCAGGGAGCAGTGGGCTCATCATCCCTGGAGGTGATGCAGACATCTGTAGATGTGGCGCTGAGGGACACGGCTTTGGGTGTGTGCGGGGGTGTGCTGATGGCTTGTTTCTTCAGAACTGCCTGCGTTAAGCAGTGTGAGCAGTGACACTTAACACAGTAGTTGCACAACATGCGTTTATATATATGTACAAACACCAACGCAATAGAAACTCTATACCACAGAGGCAACATACAGTGCAAAAAACTGTCTTCTGTCAATATTCTGATTGTCTGCATCTTCCAGATACACCACGTTTATTGAGGAGCATGTTCTAAGGACACAGGCCCCCAGATTTAAAAGGAAAGGACGCACAAAGATATCCCAAAGCCTCTTGCTTGGAGTGTCCACTGGGGTTGCTGGGGTCCTGCAGTGTTGAGTCCTGCCCTCTGTGCTCTGCTTGCTTTGGGCTTTGTCTCACCGCAGCTGGAAGGATTTCTTCAGGCTCTTTTAGCATAGCCTGAGCTAGGACAGTGCTATTGGCCACTCCTTGTCCTTCTGGACACCTGACAGCACTCGGCAGTCCCAGACTGCAGCCCCTCTCCGTGCTTGGTGGACACTGGGTGAAAGGAAGACACCTTGATTTTTTTCACATATTCAAGAAGATAACAGCAAAATGTTCTCCACCTGTGCTGAGCTGAGTGCTTCCCACCCAAGGACTTGTGTAAGTGCCCCTGTCCCAGGCAAGGAGCGCCGACAGCGCTTATTTCACCGGTGCATATGGAGTGACAGATTGTCTCTTCTGGAGTGCATTTCCATCTGTGGCAAAATTACAAATTAATTTACTTAATTTTTTGGAGCTCTTTGATCAAGGTTACTCGATCTGTGTCATAACTGCTCACAAAAACAGCTCGGTACATTCTGATTTGTTATTGAAACTGATAATCCATGGAGTATTATAAAGCATTCTGTTCAGCCCTGTACAAGCATCCTTAGTGAAATGTTTTTCTCTTATAGAAATTTGGCTTTTTTTTTTTTTCCTGTCTGAATTGAGGATCCTGCTTGATGCTTCTCCCTTGTGGTTTTAATTACAGGCTGTATGAAAAGCTTCATAGTGGGAAAAAGATCCTGTCAGATCTTCTTTGATCCATAGGGACCATATGCACTGGATTTCTGAAACAACATCCTTTTTAGAATAAGCATGATGGGCGAGAGGCTAAAAGTTGCCACGGGGACAGTGCTGTGAGACGGGGCTCTCAAGGGCTGAGACCAGGCCAGGGGTTTTGTGATACAGTACTGTCCAGAGGCCCCATACCTGCACTGCTGCTTTTGATGTGTGAAGTTGCTTCAGATGCTTCACTTGAACTGCCAGGCTGAGCAGCATCCTCGGAATGAAACACCCTGCTGAGCCAGAGGGACTGGGGAATGGGTTAGGAGCCTCTTGGTAACAGTGTGGTAAATTCCCTTAATTCACATATGGAGCCACTGAACGTGCAGATGGTGGACACTGTTTAACTACGTACCACCTTCTCAGCTGACCATGCCTGTTAATTCTTGCTGTTTGAAGGCAGTCAGTGAGTTTTGCTGTTGAGGCTTTGTAGCAGGGCTGTGTGAGAAGTGAAAAGCTGGGATCTACCTGAAGGAGCGATTTTAGCTCTAGGTTTGGACGTGTCAGGGCATGGATGCCCCATAAACGTGGCGTGCTCCATCCATACATGGTGCGAAGGCTCCGTCTATCTCAGCTTTGCTCTGACAGCAGCAAGAAGATGTTAACCCTTGTGACATGGCAACTGCAATGAGTCAGCACAGTTCTCCGGAATAAAGGATGAGGACTGAGAAGCAGCTTTGCGGCAGTACCTGCATGCCCCATAGTCCCCAACACATGCTGCTGCCAGCATCCTGACACCAGCATGGCATCACAGGACAGGTACTGCAGGCTGCTGTGGTGGTGGCACATGTCCAAGGCTGGGGTTCAGCAGTGAGACACAAAGCAGTTCGTCTCTGCTTCTCTCTGCCAGATCCCCAGGAGCCTGCTGCCTGCTCACTGCACACGTCCACTCCTACCAGTGCTGAAAGCCCCAAGGTTGCTGCGCTGAGTATTTGCCTCTCACCCGGGGCTTTCATGGGAAGTCCTGTGTATTTTCTGCCTAAGTGTGGAACAGGGCAAACATCTCAATAGCTATTTACAAGCAGGTTTGAAATGCAGCTTAAAGATGTTTGTGAAGAACAAGAGGCTCCTGACCTTCCAGTGCTGAGCTGGTACAGGCCCTCAGAATTTGACTTTTCATGTAGAGACATTGCTTGTCTTATGTGGTGCTGCAGTGCCAGTAACCCTTGGGCTGTTTCTAGTGATACACAGATCATCAGTTTAGTCGCCACGCTGGGTTGCAAGGAGGTTCCCAGAGACGCAGCTACCCTCCATGTGCCCTCCAGAGGATGTGGGCCCCCCAGCCCGTGGCAATGCCTGTCCCTCCACTGACTGCCCTGGCTCACACCTTGGCCGGATCTTGAGGGTTAACCAGGAGTTAGCTGGAGGTTAGCATGCCCCCACAACTGTGGAGGAAAAGGACATTGCTTCGCTCTGCACCACCTCGTGGTGGAGCTCTTCAGTGAATACTGCACCTTTTCCGTCATGAGACCTTCCTGGGGTGGGAAAACCTTTCTTGTACCTTCTACTGGAGCAAATGTTAATGACATGAGTAGCCCCAAAGATGTGGCTGTGAGTGTCCACCATGTACAGAGACATTAGCCTTGGTAGGATCCCTGCTGGGTTTTGGCAGAAGCTACGCTGCTTTCTCCTCCCCAGTCACCGTTGATGTTCTTCTCAGATTTTCTTTGACTTTAATGAATTCTGGTGCATGGTCTTCCTGCTTCTCCTGCTCTTTCTCCAGCTGTAATAAGGAAGAGTCATCATTAGCTGTACCTTCTAAAGTACAAAAGTGCATTATCTACTTTAAAACCCTGGGTTCGTTACTGCTGCATGTTGAGTTATTGCTCAGAATTGAATAACTTTGTGCTGCATGTTGGTGCTCTCTTTTTTCCAAAGCTATTTTCACCATCAGTCTCTTTGCCAGGTACACCAGTACACTTGATTTCCTCCCCAGGGAGGAACATGTCCACTAGGCAAGCAGGGATTGCTTTGTCTGAAGAGCAAATTCATTGCCAGGATGAGGCCATGCAGCTTTGTTGGATGGTAGAGAGGGATGATGTACCCAGGCTCCCATTTTATGGTGGTTTACCAACACTATTCTACCTGGGGTGGTTAGAACACCCAGGCATGGCTGACAGCCTGGTCCTACCTGATCCAGCCGCTGGTGCCTCTTCAGTAGCTCTTTTTCAAAGGGAGACTGCAACTTCTTGGCCTCTTCCTCTTCCTTCTTCTGTCTGAGGACCTGGTTTCGACGTCGGTGCTCAAGCACTCGCTGCAACTCTGGCTTGCTGTCCACACTCAATCCTCTGTGGACAAAAAGCAGACAAATGAGGGTTGGAGCTGCTCACCCACCATCCCCCTGCCCTCCTGGCAGCCCCCAGAGCCTCCATCCCAACTGCTGCCACACTGAGGTGCTGTGCCTTTCTGTGCAGAAAGAGAAATGGGCCATCCGTTTGGCTTGGGCTGGTTTTACTGTCATTTGTGTGAGTGAGAGCTCCAGCCACGCTGGGGGAATTTATAATAATGGAAGATTCTTTTTCCACCAGCAGGGGTAGTCATTGAACTGCAGTAACTGTCCTGGCAGTTCAGTTTGCTCCAGAGCTGATGATTTGCGGGCCCTGCTGTGCCTGAGTTTGAGCACTAGTGTTTATCTCCTGCAGCTGACCCCAGCCACTTTTCTACCTGCTTCTACCCCCTAAATATGTGTGTGTGGCTGTGCACATCATCAAACCTTTGCTAACTTCTGGGCAGACTTCACTGCAGCCACAGTTTTGTGCTGCTGAATGAGTTACGAAGCAGAGATCAAAGCAGCTTTCAAATAGGTTATCCTCTGCAGTAGCAACTGGAGCGTAAACAATTTGGGAAGAATCATAGGAGTAGTTGGCTGAAGTCATGTTTTTGAGGAGGAGCTGAAGATCGCATAGCTGCCACCAGAACCTGACCTCCCCTGGACGAGGCTGAACACTTACTGCCATCAGCAGGCTGAGGGTGTTGGAAATCCCAGGGAAATATTTGCAGGAGAAGTGTTGTAACATGAGGGTTTCTGTGGCAGACAGGCCTGGAGCTTGACAGAAGGTAAGCCTGCTGTGGCTTGCTGGAGAGACAGAGTTTGCAGTGTTGCCTTTGAATTTGTTACTGCTCCTGGATTTAATCAGCCTGTCCTGTTAGAGCCCAGAGGTGTCGACTAAGATAAAGTTTTGTTGCACAAGCTGCTGATGTGAATTGCTTTCTGCTTCTGCCTAAGGGAGAAAGGAGAAATGGGAGCAAGCACAGATCCTCCTCTCTCCTCCCCTCGGTATGAACATACAGCAGACAGCAAAGCTGCTGGATTTGCTGATGACTTAGGGTTGTGTATAGATGCTGCTCCTCCTTCCCTCTGGGAGCACTGTGCCAGCTTGCTGGCTGCCCTAAACCCGCTCGGGAGATGATAGCATCAATTGTGCCAGGAGATCCTGAGCAAGGATGCTTTACCAGGCTGTGTTACGGTGTTTTAGGAGTACCTGCCTGATTCAGATGACTGCGTCAGTGCTGGAGAACGGCCTGGGCATGGTCCCTGTAATTCTCCTGTGTCTGAGCAGTGAACCCTCCTGGCAGGGCTGTTGGCTGAATTTACACCGGTGTCTGACCCTCATGATGTTCACAGTCATTTTGAACACAGGCTCCGCTCCTTTTTGATTAGAGATCAAAGTGTGTCAGAATGTTTTAGGGCATTTTGAAAATGTTTGCAAATAATCTGTCGTATCAGAGAAGAGTGTTTTGATGTTTTGTGCCCCGTGTCTGTGTGCAAGTGACGGGGTTTATCCCTTCCTCCAACCGCAGATGGTGCTCTGCACCGCTGTGACCTCCCCTCACCTCTTGTGGTTCATCAGCAGCTCTCTGTGCAGCTCCTGGTGGCTCTTGGAGGCTTTGACGGGGTTGAGAAGCTTTTTAGGTTTGATCAGCTCCGGGTTCCCATCTATGTAGTCCGGGTGAGTCAGGATGCTCCTGCTGTCAGGGTGCTCCCGCTGTATTTCCGTGTACATCGATGCTGGAAGACAAGAGAGGTGCTTGTGTGTGGGGTGCACCCGTGGGAGCCCACCCGTGCTCTGCTCCCTGGGCGAGAGCAGCTGTGCTGGGGCACTTGGTGCACCTTGAGAAAATATTCCCTTTGAAGAGACACATATTAATTAGATCACTTCTAAATGCCTTGCCAGCCACTCGCTTCAGTGGCTGCAGTGCGTGGTGCCAAAGACTAATTAATGTTAAGGTAGCTGAGCCGGGGCTGACATCAGGTGCAGGATTGGAGCTGCAGGACTTGCGGGTCCTGGGAAGTGCTGCTGAGGCTGACACCACTTGTCAGCAGTAGGTTTTGCTGATATTCCGCTGCCCTAAAAGTCAGGATCCATCCCAGTGCGGAGGAGAGCGTAATTCACATGTGCAGCACAGGATCACACTGTAACAATCAGTGTGTTCTGGATGTAGGAACAAGGGCCCACGCTTTTCCAAGCGGTGGCAGGTTGGATTTCAGTCAAGCCACAGGGCATGCTCACTGCTGGCATTTCCCAAGTGCTCTACATCTCACCTTTACAAAAAACCCCACACAAAGGGAGTGCAAAGCACAAATTATAGGGCAAGATGCGTGCTGTGGGCTGTGCTTTAAGTGCAGAGTGAAGTTGTGCTGGCTGCAATTATGCCAGGGCACAGCCTCCTCAAGGGGCTGGGAAGAACCATTCATTCCTGAGGACTCACTCAATGAATTTGGGAATTTAGTGGTAAGAACAGAAAGTACCTGGAAAGGAGTGTAGGCAGCTCCAAGGGCTCCGTTATTACAGTATTTTGGGGTTCCTAATGGGAAGGCTATGGGTTGATGGAGCAGCATGGAAAACAGCTTTTGTTCAGTAATGCTGTCTCCCTCTCTTATCACAGTCTCACGTACAAAAGGAATAAAATCCTTTTAAAAGAGAAATCAATAAAATAAAAAAAAAAGCAAGTGAAAGCAGGCTGGGTCATTCTTTCATAGGCAGTAAGTACTCTGCGAATGTAAAGTGGATTGCAATCAAACAGAATTGTGAAGAAATCATACTGCTGAAGAAATGATTCAGTATCAAACAACTTCTCATTGAATGTTAATGTGGGCAGTGCCCTGCTGCTCTGTGAACAAAGAAAAACAGATTGGAGCCTGTTAAGAGTGTAATTGGGGTGAATAGTTCGGTACATATTCACAGGGCGTGGGGAAGCTGGAGGCAGAGGTTTCCTGTACCAGGTTATTTTCTTCCAGCACCGCAGGTGCTGCTGGGGGCAGGGAGCTGAGTGCTGAGGCTGCACCTCGCCCTGCTCTTGGGGTGCGTGGGGGAGCAGCCCGGGGTGAAGGCGGCACGGTTTGATGGCTGAATGCTGCTCAAGGAGAGCTGGGTTTTGAGCAGTGGAAAGCACATTGGGTGTTCAGTGGGGTGACATTGCTGGAGTGCATTCTTCCTCCTTGTCCCTTTTCTGGGGGTCTTTTCCATGGGAAAAGGGGCATGCAGAAGGCAAGAAAGGAAGGTACAGAAGCAAAGGGTTGTTTTGGTGTGAATGAAGTGGGTGAGCTTCCCTTTCCCTTGGCAAAGCAGTGGCCTTATTCTGCAAACAGAAAAGAAGGAACTTCAAAGAGTGCCGGGTGTTTTCAATGGGAGCACCACTGGCTGGCTGTGCAACAGGAGGTGGTCTGGGAAGGAACCACAAGCCTCTCGACAGGAACCCCACTTTAAATCTTCACAACACATTCATGTGGAGCAGTTCAAGGAATGTCTGCATTCGCATTGAGCATAAAAAGAAAAATGAGGCCCGGAGCACTGCTGGGGGTTATGCTGGGAGTAAGGACGGGGCATCCTTTCTGCTGTGGGCTGGCAGAGAGGGACCCCAGGCAAAACGCTTCTCCTGCAGTAGATCTGTCATCTTCAAGACACAGTGTAATTCATGCCTGTGTATAGGGAGACAGACTGCTATCAGGCTGCGTTTTGTCATTATTTATAGTGCCGGAGGTGTAAATCAAGGCAGGTCTCTGTGGAGGATTTACAGCAGGATGTCTGGTTTTGCATGATTCGACCATAGATCAATGAACAAACCTCAGCTCCGGCACCTCCTGGGCCACCGCCATAAATCAGCGATAGGTGCCAGGCAGTTTTATATTGTTCTTGGCAAGATATAAACAAAAAAATGCATGTGCGTTCTGACACCCTCAGCTGTACTCGGAAAGACAGTGTGACCTTTCAGACTGATCTGCTTTGGACTGTTGCTTTTCAAAAGTGGCCGTGTTTGCTTCAACAAGTTCAGCCTTTTGCTTGCTCTTAAATATTTTCCCTTTCTGTGTTTCTGTTCGCCCGAGGCTCTCTAGGAAAGCTGCATTTCCATGCGACTTTTCTGTACGCACAGAGCAGGAGTGCCTGGCCCTGGGGGCTGAGGCTGCTGGTGGGTATTGGGGTGAGCTCCCCACCTTCCTCTGCCCTATGGAAGACCCCAGTGGAGGGGCTCAGCTCTCAGGGGTACTGGAGGCCTACTGCCCCCACCCTGACATGGGGCTGCCTGGAGGAGAAAAATGACTTTTTAAATAGCTTGGTCTGCTCTGACTTCAAGCAAAGCTCAAATTCCTGGAAATCCATATAAATCCTGGGGGACTTTAGGTAAAATCACGAGTCTGCAGTCCTTGTCCAAATTTCTTCTGGTAGTGCTCAGCCTCAGTATTTTGGGAAGAAAAAAATCAGTTTTGGAATGACATTAAATGCCTTGGGGCTCTGGGAGGTGCCCTTTGCAGGGTGTGTATGTTGAGTTTCACAACTTCTTCTCTGCATGTGGGGCTGTCCCTCTGCATGGCAGCCACACAGCCAGTGCTGCTCCACTGCTGTGATGACAATAATCCCCAGGAATGCTGTGAGGGGATTATAGGGCCAGGCAGGCAGGTAAGCGGGGTGCTGCTCTGGCTGCCCAGCTCAGGCTGCTCTTCTCGAGGGGAAAGTGCTTAAGGGATCGGAAGGAAAATGGAGTGTTTTCAGTTGAAGTGTTGGCAGGCTTTTATTTCTGCTGAGAACTGATTTCCCGACAGGAGCATCTAGGGAGAGGTTTTTCGATGGCTGCAGGAAGTGATCAAACTGCTCTTGTTAAAAATACTTTATGGGAGTCCCTTTCTGGGCAGAGAAAGAAACCTCCATGAAATGTCAACCGTGTAAAAATGGGCAGAGGGTTTTGCTCTGGGAATGGCAGCCGGGATCAGAGGGGCACTGCTCGTAATTCTGTGGAACGTGGTGCTTGGAGGGGGAGATGAAATGAGGGGAAAATCGTAGCATCATAGAATCATTAAGGTTGGAGAAGACCACTAAGATCACCAAGTCCAATCACCAACCCACCCCCACCGTGCCCACTGCCCGCAGCCCTCGGTGTCACATCTCCGTGGTTCTTGAACACCTCCAGGGACAGTGACCCCCCCACTCCCTGGGCAGTTGTGCCAGTGCCTCACCACTCTTTCTGAGAAGAAAGTTTTCCTAATACCCAACCAAAATGCAGACTTACAGCCCACAGCCCTGGCTCTGGGTTTGTAAGACCACTGAGCTGAGGTTTCCTGGGCAGATGTGGCCACTGGAAGCAGAGCCTCTGGTTTCTGAGTGCCTGGTGTTTGTTGGTGAGTGCATATTTTCAGGGAAGCAGCACATTAATGGCGGGCTGCTGAACGGAGCTGGGCACACATCCCTCAGGGAAGGAGGCTGCAAACCACTGTACTTAACACAGGTTGCCCAGGCAGGTTTAAAGCTACTTGCACAAGTAGTCAGAGGTGTGCGTTAATGTGAGTTTAAAAGCCTCATCTCTCCTGAAATCAGCAATTTCTTGAAATGAAACTCTGAACAAAACTTTCTGCCTGTTGCTGGGCTCTGTGTGTCTCAGCATCCCTCCACCATCAGCAGCTCGGCAGCGCTGTGTCCCAGGGGCCTGGCACGCTCCTTTGGCTTGTCACCGCACGACCGCGTCATCGATCAATGATACGCGTGCCCCGGAATGGAAGCAAAGAGCCTTTGTCTGCTTTTAATCTAGGGTTTTAAATAATTAAGCAAGCCGAATTCTGGTATTTATAATGCAATGAGGCAGATGTAATTTGATGTGGCCGCTGTGGGAAATGGGTCCCAGCCACGGGGTCGCTCCTCGGAGCAGTGGGCACCGAAAGTCAGAAACGGACCCCATAGGGTCGTGGGGTCAGAAAGGGAAAGAAGCACAGTGGTATCTGCAAGCCTCTGCCCTGCCCTCTCCTCTTGCTAAGGGTAGGCATGTCTGTTAATAATTTCATTTAATCACCTTGGACTGCGATAAGCAAGATGCTGGGGCCCGGATCCCTCTGTTAACCATTACCAGGGACGCCCGCCCTCTGCCTTTTGTGAGCAGCGTGTGGAGCAACTCGATTTGTTCTGTTAAGCAGTGACAGATGCTCAGCAGTCCTCGCTAATCGCAAACTTATTTTTAATATATCATCAAATATTTGCTGTGTGCCTTTCCCTGTGTGGAGACATGCATCAATCATTAATGAATGTTTTAAGGTAGCTCAGAGGGGTTTTCTGGAATGCAGAGAAAAGTATTTCTCATTGAGCTGCAGTTACATCAGCGGTACCCCCTGTCCCACCTAACTCCTCCCTGAGAAGAGCATCAAATTGTGCCATGCGTTGGTTTAGGCAATTTCTTGTTGGATATGGGTTTTTTTTCTGGGCAGCACTGAAGTGCTGCAGAAACCTAAACCATCCCAAACCAAACTTAAAGCAGAGTCCAGAGCCACCTGTGCACAAATAGAGGCACGGTGCAGAACTCCGTGGGGCTCAGCAGCCCCTGCATAAGGCAGGGAGGGGACATGGGGGTGTGGGAATGTGGGGACGTGGGGGCCCTCTGCTTACCTGATTTCCGCAGTGTTCCCCTGGGGAGCTCAGGAGCCCCGTGCTGCCCCGTGTCCCACGACATGGGGCCAGGTGGCTGCTTCTGCCTGCTGCGCTAGTGCTGCTGGCCTTTGGGTCTGTGAGGCTCCCCAGCTCCTGCGCAGTCTCTCCAGTGGGGTGAGGATGGAGGTTTATGTGAACGCCTCCTCCTTGCTGCCCCACGGGGACCCCATAGACCCCAAAAGTTGCTCCCTTTGCTCTTCGCTGCCGGCTGATGTTTCCCCAGAAAATCAATAAGCCAGTGGGTTTTCTCACCCCCGCGAAGAGAAGAGCTCCTCGTGTGCCCAGCCACTGAGGGGTTGTGCCCCTGCTCCACTGAGGGTGATTTCTCCTGAGTGTGCCTTAAACCACGCTCCCAGAGAAATCAGATCGGCCCAGAGGAAGCCGCACGCCCACTCTCTTTAGCAAAGCACTGCAACAGCAAAGCCCGGCACCAGGGCAACCGCTCGTGTTATCGTGATCGTTCTCGGCACGTTGCGACACCACTGCAGCAGCACTGCGCCGTCCTGGGGGCAAGGGCACGGGGGGAGAGCAGGGCTGGGAGCAGCCTGGCCCTCTGCCCGTGGGCTGTCCTGGCACCGGGGGATGCGGAGATGGAGAAGGGAGGAGTGGAAGTGGCCCAGCAGCTCCTTTGGGCTCTTGGTGGGTGCTGGTGCTGCCCACTGCCCCGTGCCAGGCTTGAAAATGCTCACTGGTCCTGGGAGGTGGGCAGGAATGGGATAAAGCCATTTCCATCCAGAGAGAAGGGATAAGGAAAGTGGGAGAACTGCCAGTTGTGGTGAAGGATGCTCCCAACCCCATGAGGAGAGAGGCCAAGGTCCTTGTTCTCTCATGTCCACTTCTCCATGTTTTGCTCCTCTCCATGCCCCAGTGCTGTCCCCCATCCCAGCTGTGTTTTCCAGCCAAAGGCTTGGTGATGCTGGATTCCTCCCTGCTCACCCTACAGACCCCCACTCACCCGAACTGCCGCTTGCAGTCCTCCCGCTGCTGCCAGCACACCGGCGCTGGAGGGAATATTCCTTCTGGAAGAGAAGAGAAGGGGGAATGGGCAAGGACTGTGCAGGTATTGCCCTATAACAGAGGATGAGATGGAGAGCTGGTAGCCCCATCACCTCTCTGACATGGCTCTGGCACCCAGCAGCCATGACACTCAGTGCCATGCCAGGCTGTAAATCACAGAGTGCTCAGCTCCTGTGGCCCTGCTGGGCTGTGTTGCTATTAAATCTCTGCTCCCAGCCCTGGGTGGGAGGGAGGACCACTGCCAGTTGTGCTCAGGTTCCCAGCTCTGGACAAATGCAATGGGGACTGTGGTGGTGACCAAGTCAAGGGAATTAGTGGGATTAACTGCAGTAAAGCAATATAAATAGTGGGTAGTTTTCTTTGTATTTTATTGGTCTGTTACTCCCCATATTTCAGTGCATCTCCCCTGACATTAGGGACATGGCTTAGTGGGCACAGTGGTGATGGGTTGATGGCTGGAATGATGATCTCAGTGGTCTTTTCCAAACTTCATGATTCTGTGATTCTGCGACTCCAATGCATGTCAAAGAGTTCCAGCATCAGTTTTGTGGAGGCATTTCCTCAGGTGAAGGCTGCCTTGAACCACTGGCTCTGAGCAGGAATTCTGCTCTCCAGCTCCAGATCCTGCAGCTCGAGGCCATCAGCCCCAAGCAAACCATTGATCAGCAGTCCTACAGCAGTGCTCTGATAGCTGGATGGCTGGTGATTTGGGATCATGTCTGTGCTGTGTTGAAAGCGGTTAGAAAAAAGAACAGGAAAGAGCCATTGTCTTGGAAAGGGAGTGGAGAATGGCTTCAGACAGGTGAAGATGGATACAAGTGCCATTAAGGTGTAGCACCACAGCAGTGATATTGCACAGTAACCAAAGTCTGAGCAGATGAATGAGGCAAGAAATTGCTACAGTCCGATTGTGGCAGTAAAGAAGCATTAGTGTGGGCGAAACACCACCCAGGCTGAGAACTGATCTGAGTCTGCCCTGAAGAAGCAGCAGTGGGGCTGGAGGTTGCCCAACTTGTGGGTCAGGGAGCTCAGGGGTTGGCCACAAGCTGCAACCTCGTGAGCTACAGCCAACACATCTGTTGACTGAATTATTGCTCAGCCCAGAGGCTTTGAAAGAAGTTGTGATGACCTGCAACTAGCTGCCAAATCCAAGCCAGCCCTTCTGCGTGTGATGAAGCCGCAGCACGTGAGATTTAGAGGTTATCCACATTGCATCTTAGAGCTTCATTCTATAAGCACCGAACACCTCTGCTCAGTGCTCACAGTGCTCCATGTGAAAATGTCTCTGACATGTTCCTGGACGCAGAGGTTGTGTAAGCTGTTGCTCACATCTCACAGATTATTGCTGAATTCTGCTCTATCTGTACTCATTTGCAGCAGCTGGGAGTGATCCAGACCTCGGTGAAATCATCCACTGGAAGAAACTTCTGAAGATTAGTGAGACTTTTTCCCATCTGTGATGTAAACGCACAGCAATCTGCCGGGCTGAATGCTTGCTGCGATCCCTGCCAAGCTGGTGCACATGCTTGCTGAGATGATCCCATTTGCTTTTTAAGGAGAAATGCAGAGAAAATGGGCAGTGTCCCAACATAGCATGGCCTCTGCCTCGCACTGGCTGCAGTCTGGGCTCTTCTGTCTCAGGGGCAGAGTGGTGCTTGGTGAGGAGCTTGGCTGTGCCCATTCTCTGCCCACTTCACTGTGGTACAGTGCCATTTTGCAGCTGGGAGAAGTTGTGGCATCGTGCAGAGCAATGGGGCAGCAGTGCAGGGTCCCCATGCCACAACCTGACATCCCCTCTTGGGGACCCAGTGTTGCTTCAGGGCGGTGCAGGGTGCAGGAGTGACGTGGGACAGCCCAAACCTTAACCCTTCTCCCTTCTCCAGGTGGGCACCCACCTGCCTGCAGGAGCTTGGGTTCACCATCCTGAGCTTGTGTTACTCCTTGTCCCTGCCCACAGTCATTCTCACTATCATGTTGCAAGGGCTTCAAGAAAGATCGAGTTCTTGGTGTTATGTTTCATTCTTGTTGGTTTGACCTCCACAAATCTGCGGCCTTCCTTAGGCTGAGGGCAAGCAGCAGCCTGTGGGGGTGCTGAGCACTCAGCCTGTGGCTTTGGGCATGCAGGAGGAGGCCGGGCTGTGCCCCTGCTGTGCCCATGCAGCTCCAGGGACGCACTGGGCCGGTGCCCATTCTGTGCTGAGCCAAGTGGAAAATTGCAAATGCTTCACGTAGCGCTTTTATTCACTAAGTTGTCTTTTATTCATAAAGATAACACCATTTGACACGGATGAGCGCCGCGCTGACCTCTGCACAGCTTTGTCACAAACGCCGCTGGCGGTCACGCAGCAAACGCAGCCCTCCTGCAGGGCGGGATGGGGAGTGGGGACTGGAAAAAAAGTGCTGCTGCTGGGCACAGCCCGGTTCTCACCCTGCGCTGTGCTGGCAATACCAGCGTCACCCAGCCAAGCATCGTGAGCAGTTGCAATGGGTGAACCGTGATTTTAAGCTATCTCAGGAGCTTGTTTCCACCCGGCACAGTAGGGTTAGTAGTGCTGATGCTATTTCTGCTATTTCTAGGGATGCCGCTGCCTGTATGGGAAGAGCATCACTCAGTGGCACAAAGGGCTCTGGCAGCTGTGGAAAGAATTGCTGTCACGCTGCAGAGAGACCATTAAGGAACACTGAAGGGCTTTGAAGGATGAGCTTTGTAGAAAGTGAGGCTTGTGGCACATGAGTGATAGGGACAGCATTTATTCCATGCACTGCGCCAGCAGCCTGGGAGCTCCGTGTCACACACAGGGACGCATGAAAATAGGGGTTTATAAGGAGCAGGGCAGGAGGGAAAGGGCTGCAAGGGAGGGAGTTTGGCTGCAAATGGAGGAGGCAGCAGAGAGGTGAAGCATCCCCACTAGGGCAGGGGTTTTGTGAAGGCAGCAGGTGCATTGGAGCGAACCCCTGGAGCAGAGGGCAGCAGCAAAGCAGTGAAGCCTTTAATTGCATTAGTTCATTTCTATTTGGGGACTGCTGAGCCATCCCCAACCTGGCAGCTGCTGCGTGGCCATGCAGTGATCTCCATACTCTCCCTACAGGTGCATTGGGCAGAATGCTTCAGGACATGAGCACTGTGGATCCCAGTTGCCATTTGGGTTTGGACATACTCCCAGGGCCAGTGCCACAAAACCACGTCCTGGGGCTGCTGCTCCAGCCTCGTGTGATCAGTGTCACTGTGCCAGGATGGCAGTGCTGCCCCTGCTGTGGCCGTTTCCTCTGTGTGCTCTGCAGCCCTGGCATGGAGCAGCCCTTTCCTTTCCTACTGCCTCTCTTCTGCCAGCCACAGACACAGTGCCTCTTGTTTGCCTTATTCCACCCTGTGCTTTTCAATACAAGGGCCTGGGATTTTTGTAGTTGGGATGAGGGTTTCCAAGCTCTCGAATGGCAAGAACCAGCTTTTTCATCCACTGGGGCTTTCATCTAACACTACAGACTTTTAAAATCTCCCTTTAATGTTGCCCTGGCGTTGCAGCACTGCTCCCTGTTGGATGGGTTCTGCAGATGGTGCTGAGTGCAGTGCTGTCTGTGTGCCCATGAGGTGAGGTCGCTCTGGGGCTCACCTGCATGGGGCCGGTCACAGTGCACAGTGCTCAGCCCCAGCTGCCTGTCCCATTCCCACAGAGGAGCTCAGTGTGGGCGCCAGGTGCTGCTGTGCTGAACAAGGGCCATCCCCAGCACTGGCATGCTGCCTCTTGTTGTTTTCACTCTGCAGCAGAGCAAAGCTCTCCTAATCTCAGCTCATCTGACATTAGTGTAAAGTGACACTCTTGGGAATTTGGGGACAGAAGAACTTTCTCTGGGGAAACGAACGTGGTGCAAACCCTGGTGCTGTTCTGGGGAAAGCTGTGCTTGTGGGATTGTTGGAAAGGTTTGTTTTGGGGGTGTGAGGAGGGGCTGATGCTATGCTGAGCAGTGAGGGTCTGTGAGCAGGGAACCCCAGGCTGGCTCTGGTTGTTGCCTTGCAGCACAGGGCTCTGGGCAAAGCCCCACGTCCCACTGTCAGTGTTGATGCCAGAGGAGGTTTCTGGGAGCGGCTGCAGCCTTTGAAAGCAGCCATGTCCTTGGAGTCCTGCTGGCAGCCTTTCCAGCCCCTTTTGTTGCGGAATGGGGCATTGCCTTGCACTCCACATCCCTGCTGCTGGCCTTTGGATGCTGCTCTGCTCAGAGCCTGGCAGGAGCTCAGCTGATGGGCAGTGCTGGCATGCAGTGCAGGGCTCTCTTCCTGCCCCCAAGTTCCCCCAGAGCTGTGCCCAACAGTGCCCTTTGCTGCTTTCTGCAGGGACTGTGGGGGAAGCAGAGCTCTGCTGCCCTCCCCATGCACCCCCTGCCATGAGCCCTGCTGGCACTGCTCTGCTTGGAGCAGCAAAGCTGCCCCAGAGCCATCAGGAGGATGGCATGGATGGGTGGGAGCCCTGAGTTCCGAGCCAAGGCTGACTTAACCAGCTTATTGCCCTGGCCTTGGCAACACTGTGCACATGTGTCAAGGCCTGGATGATCAGGTGCCAGTTTTGGGTCACTGGGTGCTGCTTGTATGTAATTGGGGTCCTAGCCCAGCTCTTTTTTGAAGAATTTTCATTTAAATTTCATTGTAACTTTCTGATAGAGAGTGAAAGAGCAGAAGTTTTTATTCTTTGAAGCCTTTAGGACACCACAAACTGCTTGAGGGTGGACAGGGGGAAAGCAGGAGGACTTTCCTGTTATTGCTCCTGACAAACTGAGAATGCATTCTTACAGCAGTCTGTAATCTGAGTAGCTTTACGCAGGTCAGGAACTCAGACAGCCCTTCTGTTCTTCCTGAGCTAATGGAGGGAGCTGGGAGGGAAGAGCTGACACCAGAGCAGTGCAGCCCAACTGCGCAGCTGTGACACATCTCCAGGCAAAGTGACACACAATGACAACCACAGCACAGCCACCTCCAGCCCTCCGCGTGTCTCTGGACCCCTCAGCACTGCGCTCTTTGGAGCACTCTGGCTGCTCTCCTGAAGGATGTGTGCTCATCACCCTGTGCTGGGGGGTGGTGGCTCACCCCGGGCTTCCATCAATCAAAAGCAAGGAAGCAGTGATAAGGAGCGGGGACTGAAGCTGGGTGCAAGCTTAGTGCTGGGGCTTGCTCTGCAAGGCTGACATTCCTCCCCACAAACCTGAACTTGGTCCTAATGTGATGCTCCCATCCCCTCCTTGCTGTCCCCAAAGGCCCAGCAGGGCCCCAGCACTGAGCCCATCAGGTGGCACGACTTAAGAGCGGCTCAGTCCCACTATAATCCCCTTCTGCTGTCACCACCTGTAGCACACAGCAAGCAAAACAAGCCCCACGTGAACAAACAGTGCCCTCTCCCCAACCCTCCGCTCCGTCCCGCACCCACGTACCTTCTTCCCATGTGCTCCTCCCATTGTTCAGTACTTCGGCTGTGCCCCACTGGCACCGTCCCTGCTATGCCCGTGGGCTCTGGCGGCCACGCAGCTCCCAGTGCCCCCACTGTCCCCACGGGGAGAGGCGGGTGAGCTCCAGCCTGTTTGCAGTGGGGCCGGCCGGGAGGGCTCGCTTCTCCTCCCTTCTCCCAGCACGTGGAGAACTCATTTTCTTCGTGCACCTCACGGCTGGCGCGCACCCAGGCTCTGCCCGGGCACAAAGGCAGCTTTCATGCTGCGGATGCCCGGTTTCTAAGCTGGGCTCCGTATTTTGAGAGGCTGTGGAAGATTACAGTAATTGCACTTGACAGGGCAAGATGTCACAGGACGCAGATTCGCTCAGCCGCGGGGCCCCGGCACCCAGCGGTCCTCGCTTGTGGTATCGTTCCTGGCTCGTTCTCTGGTGCTTTGCTGAAATAAATAGGTACTCCAAAATAAGGCAGGACAGCCTTATTGCTGCATCCTGGCTGAGCAGCAGTGCTGGATTTTGCAGATCTGATCCTGTGGATGCCCCCAGCTGCTCAGCCACCGCAGTGGGCAGGGCTCGGGGCCGCGCGAGTTGGGGACACGGTACCGCAGCAGAGTGTGGTCACCCAGGTAGGCACCATCTGCATCTCTGCACCTTCTGAAACAGTGGGGAGATGGGAAAACAACCTCATTTGGGGTTTGCTGTCCCTGCTGCCATCGCCCTTAATAAGCAAAATGCATTTGCTAAATAATCATGGCACTTAAAGCCGTATTTATGACTCCCAGTTATCTGTGGGATTTTTGATTTATTTTTCAGGGTGCAGTACCATGGGGAGGAAGGGCTCTTCAGAGTTCTGGCTGCTGAGTGAGGTCACACAGGAGCTGATCCAAAACTGCGAGTACCTCTGTAACGCTCAGCGATGGGCTCAGAGCTCCTTATAGCTGCCTGTAGCATGCTGAGACACACATTTCCTTTAGAAAGGCTTCTGGTGTAAAGCCACAATAATACGCATTGCAGTGGGCCAGGAAGAGTTTCCTGAAGACCAACAGGGCTGGTTGTTTTCCCCTCTGTAGCTGCTGCTTGCTGCTGTTTTCCCCTTTGCAACAGCCCTTACGGGTCCCAGGCTGTTTTCAGTTTGGCTTACAAGCGAATCCAGATCCTTTGAGGGGGCTTAAAATAGTTGGCATATTTCTGCTGGCGGTGCAGCAGGGTGTGTGGTGCGAGGGCTGTTGTGTCTGCTGTGCTGTGCTGGTGCTCGTTGCTGCTGCCATGTGGGTGATTCAGCACCCGGGATTAACCACTGCTGCTGCAGCAGATTTAGGGATCGATGTATGGCGGGGCCTTCCCGCAGCACGGTCAGGTGCATGCTAAGAGTGCAGGAGGATAAGCTTGGATAAAATACTACAGCTAGCAGGGAATTCCTCTGTGATGGTTGCTTGGGGTTTTTGCTTTAGGGAGAACCTGCTGTGTTGTTGATTCGGGATGGAGGCGTTGGGTTTTGATGTTGTCTTGATCTTTGGAAGGTTTAGCTTGGATTTAACACAGAAAAACAGTGAGGTGGGCAACATGCTCTGTCTGCACACTGACCAGCAAGCCACTGCCGTGGCCTTACTTAGGCTGTAAGGTGTGGAGGGGTGTTGGCAATGGAAAGGAAGATGACTGGGGCCAGAGCATCCCCCTTGTCTGTGTGCAGGAGACAGCCACGTGTGCTGCTGTGACAGCAGATGGGTGATAGGGATGTCCAGCTGGTGGCAGAGGGGTTGGAAATGCCAGGCCTGTGGGGAAAAGCCTGGATTATGCTTGAAAATGCAGGGAAGAAGGTAGTGTTTTATAATAAGATATATTATTTAAGAAACAACTAGAAAACCTATCACAAAATGCTTGGTTTGATGACAGAAAAATAAAACATCCCACATCAACCCACAGCCATGGACTAGGGCAGCTTGGCTGGAGCCTGGCTGGGCACTTGCTCACCTGCACACTGCGGCTGCTCCGGGCACCGTGTGTCCCCACGCCAGAACACCGGGCCCTGGGAGCCAGCAGTCACCACCGGGCTTGTGTGACTGGGCAGGGGGCTTGATCAGTCCAGGGGGGGTGGCATCCCCACAGACGTGGCTGGGGCTCCATGCAGGTGTGCTGCCAGTGTGTCCCTGCTAATCTTGCTTCCTGGGTGCACAGCCCTCCATCTCCAGCAGCTCAGGCCAGCCATCATATTTGTTTGTTTTCTGGTCGTTTTTGATGTACTGCAAAAAAGAAATGAGAGAAAGAAAAAAATGAGGAGGTGGGTGGCATTGGGCATGGGTGCAGTGTGGCAGAGCTTGCAGATAGGTGGGTGAGACGTGGGAGATGGTGGCCAGGCCATGTACCTCCTCAAAGGGGCTCTTGCCCTTCAGTCCCTTCGCCCCTAAGAAGACCCAGTTGTCTCGAAAGCTCAGCTGGTTCACATATCTGCTGCCCAGTGCCGAAAATTGTGCCCGTACTTTGTCATTCATCCTGAGAGATGGAAAAAAAGGAATCAGTATGGTGCTAAGTGGGTGGCCCCTCCTGCCACAGAGGCATAGAATCATTAAGGTTGGAAAAGAGCACTAAGATCATCAAGCCCAACCACCAACCCACCCCCACCGTGCCTGCTGCCCACGTCCCTCAGTGCCATATCTCCATGGTTCTCGAACACCTTCAGGGGTGGTGACTCCACCACTCCCTGAGCAGCCTGTGCTGGTGTATCGCTGCTCTTCCTACGAAGGAGGTGCTGGCAGCATGTGGCCGTGGGGGTTGGCAGCAGCAGCACCCCCAGCCCTAGCACTGCTGATGGTTTTTGGGCACCTAGGGTCACGTGTGGAGCCAAACTCACTTTGTGGCAGCATCATCATAGGTGGCTGTCAGCATGATGGTGCCATCCTTGATCTCTTGGAGGAAGGTCTCCAGCTGTGTGATGTCTGGGTGGAGCATTAGGAAAAAAGAAAAGGGTTTTAGTAGGGCCGTGCTTGGTGATAGGAAGGTTCAGGACTGCTGCCTGCCTGCTGCTGTGCCACCGTAGGGAGAAATATACTGCTAATTTTGCTCACTAGCTGTGAAACCTTGTTTGCATGAATTAAATTCCCAGCACCAGGAACAAGCCTGGCTGCAGAGTTCCTGCCTGGTGGCAGCAGCTTCGTGCTGTTGCAGGAGTTATTCCTCATCCTGCATCCGTGGTGTGGGATGCTCGAGTCCAACGCCCCATCTAGTGGCACGACAGCTGATTGCTGCTCGGGGCTCCCTTATAAACTTCAAGAAATCTTGTGATGTTGGTGTTTCCCCTTAAAATTCTGGAGTTACCAGTATAGGTTTTGTGACCAACAAACATAAAGGGTGATTGGTCCCTGGAAAGGATCAGAAGGCAATGACACTGTGACAGTTCATTTAAGTGTGTGGTTTTGAGGAATCCTGACATAATTTTGGAGTTTGGTTATAGCAATGGGCTTTCATAAGTGAGAAAGGAGCCAGAAGCCCAGCTCAGCTGTGACCCTGGGCAGCCACACTTACACCACCAGAGCTGACCAAAGTCCAGCAGCCCTTATCACCGCGCACACAGCAGAGCTGCCGCAGCACTGATGACCGCCAACACCGAGGGCACCGCGCTTACCTCCCGAGTACATGTCGAAGGAGCCCACCTTCAGGAGCTCTCCGCTCTTTCCTGAGGGTTGAAAATTCCAAACACAGTCACGTTGGGTCTCCAGAGAAGCCCCCTGGGTCCCACGTGCACCGTGGTTGGTGCTGTCCTAAAGCTGGCTGTGCACAAAGCCTTCGTGCCACCAGCACCCAACTCACCGTTCACCAGCGCAATGTTCAGCCCTCTGCCGATGTTGTTCTTCACAGTGCTCATGAGGCTGGAAGGCAGAGACCAGTGAGTGGCAGCAGGCCACGATCAGAGGCAGTTCTTTCCAGCACTGTTTAACCACCAGCAGTCTGTGCTGGTCAGCAGGGGCTGAACTCACTCCGCTGCCACCCCACGCCCACCCTGTGCCGCTTACATCCTGTCCTCGAAGCAGATGGAGGGTCCCACCACGTTGGCAGCTCCGCTGATGATCCGGAAGGCAAAGTGATCCACGGGGCAGCCCTTCTTGTTATCACATTTGTTGCGGGGATGTGGAGGGCCTGGGGGGAGCAGGGAGCTGTGTGGGGTGCATGGGCCCTGGGGCTGGAGCACATGGTTACTGCCAGGGTGTGCTGTGGGGTGAGGCGCGTGCCAGCCTTGTCCTAGAGCCAGTGATGGGTGGTGATGGGGTTGGGATGGGACGTGATGAGCTGGTGTTGGGCACTGCTTTGTGTGAACAAAGGGCGGGTGTCACAGAGAGCGTTCGCTGCTTGCGCACATTCAAGCCCAGCCCTGCGTGAGTCGTCTGCCCTGAGCTTCCCCATTTTCAGCTGGGGTGGGGCCTGTAGCCTCACTGCATGCATGGGGCACCTGCTGGCTTCCTACAGCCCATGACCTGAGAGTGTTGTGCTGAGGCGTGGGATGTGTAAAGGGTTGTGTATGGAGACAAGGCCAAGAGTGGTACTCACTGCTTACGGGCTTGCTGCTGTCACCTGCGGACACAAAGGAGAGGTCAGCAACCTGCGGGCCCTCTAAAACCTCTCCCCAGGGCTATGAGCATCCCCAGACCCCTGCAGCACTTCCCACCGCCCTGTCCCCACCGTGCCCAGATAACGGAGCTGCTGTTTGTGCCCCCAGCCAGGGACTGCTGCACACTCACCCAACCAGCTCCGCAGACTGATGGCTTTCCCACTGCGCTCAAAGTACGTCTGCACAATGAACCAGGAGCCCAGCAGCGTGGCCAGCAGCACCAGGAACCGGATCACACCTGGTGGGAGAGGAGCCTGTGGGTCAGGCCAGGCATCCCTGGGGAATCCCGCAGTCCCCAGGTTCCCCACACACGGGGTGGTTGCTGTGGTATGGTAGGTGGCCAATGTTGCTTTCCTCATCCTCTACAAGGACTCTGATCTCTTAATTAATGTCTCCAGAGTAAGTGGTGATCCTCAGATCGGCATCACCCTTCTACCGCAGGGTATTATTCATTCTCCTCTCTGCATTAAAGTTAATCTGATAATTAGTCAGAAAGCAATGTAAATGCAAGTGTTTCCTATCTTCCCAGTGCTGGGAGGGCTGCTGTCCCCCAATTAGTCACCAGCTACAGCCAAGCAGCTGCTAATGTAGATGTGATTGGCATTTGGCTTTAAAGCAACACTCATTGGAGCAAAACGTTCTGGTCCTGCACAGAAACAGAGTAGAAAAATATACTTATATTGCAGCTGAATGACTCTTATGGAAGCAGGAACCTCTCAGCAGCCATCACTTCTCAGCCTCCCAGGGCTTCACTGGGAAATACACAACAGCCTTAAATTTACACTAATATTATAAAAACCCGATGCTTATACAAATGCCTTTTCCTGCGATGCTGGCGAGGGGAGGGCAAAGCAGATGGGCTTGAATGGGGCCATGCAAATGAGAAACAGGCATAAAGAGCTGTAGAAAATGGGACTGGGAAAAGGAAATGCCCGTCCCCATCCTTACCTGTCACCCGCATGCTGAGGGAACACAGCGAGGGGCAGTCACCGGCACCGCGTCACTCCAAGCAAGGAGAAACACCACGAAGCGTGGCTGTAATCCATGAAAACCAGGTGGATGTTAGATGAAAAAGTAATTGCTCTGTTAAGCGTATTTGCAGTGACTAAGATCAGGAACTAAGGCACCATAGGTGCATGGATTCCTGTGGGGCACGTGTTTGTTCCCACCCTGACGTGGCAAAGTCCCGGCAGCGGCGCATCCGTTGTTCTGCAGGCCCTGGGCTATCCTCTGTCACTCACTGTTACTGTCCTTTTCCCAGGATCTCTGTCCTGTGCTGCTGACAAGGAAGAGCTCAGGTGGTGTATTTGCAGTCATAACCCTGCGTCATTTCCTTCTGGGACGATGTTTTAAATATTATGGACTGCAGAATGCCACTGGCAGCCTGCAGTTTGGGGTGGTGTGGTCAGAGAGGGCTGCAGAGCAAAGTCCTCTCTTTAAATCAGGAAGGAAAGAAGCTGGTGCCAAGGCTGGTTTCATGCTCTCTCTAATTCAGATGACACTTTTGTCCCCTTAATTTGCAAACACCCTGTTGGGCTCATGTGTGATGCAGCTGTGGGCATTTCTAACAAGAAGCAGAGCTTGGGAGCAATTCCCATGTTGGCAGAGCAGTGCCAGCTCTGAGGAGAGGACATGTGGCACTGGAGCAGAAATGTTTCCCTTTTCCTGATCATGCAGTATCTTCACCTATGAGGATTGGGAGGGGTTGCAAGTGGGATCACGAACCATTTCCTACCCAGACCTACCCACCTCCCTGCTGCCACCGCATCCCCCATGACACCCGCAGGGACCCAATCCTACCGTCCAAATTCGGGGTCACTGCCTGGTGTGGTCCGTCCTGGAGCCCACCCCGGAGCTCGAAGGCAGAGATTCACCTGTGGCCACGTGCCCAATGCTGCTCTGTTGGAGATAAAGGGCTGCCGGTGACCACAGCTGCCTTTTTGTGAGGCTTGGCGTAGAAAATCTGTAAAGGAGGTGCGCTGAGAGTTGCTTTTCCTGTTTGAAGGGTAAATAAAAAGAAATGTGTTGTAGCAGGGCTGGGCTGAAGGCTGATTTCAGGTTCCTATGCTATGAGGAAGGAGAGAAATTTTGCTTCCTGCCTGGCCCTGCTCCGGGTCCCTTCCCACTGCCTACATTTGGGGAAAAAGCCCACAGCACCGCATCCCTGCGTCCCCTCTCAGCTCTTCCCCACTCCCTCCAACCTTGTCCCTGCCTGCCCCACGGCCCCATATCTCTGAAATCTCCCTCTTCAAGACATGAGACCTCCAGGCTGGTAGTGGATTGCATTTGGAGCTCGCTGAGCTCCCCACAAATGCAATGAGTAAAGCCTGGAGCCAGTAGCAACTTCTGACCTGGGACAGTGGAGGCAAACCCCACTGGTTTTGCAGCACATCCCCATTGCATCCCAGTTGCTGTGGGGCCACATGCTCACGTGCGTGTCCTCGCTGCACAGTGCTTTGCCCATCTTGTGGTTTACTATGCATGTATTGATTTCATTGCAGAGGGAGAGAAATGGAAAAATAAGCCAATAAACACTACCACTTTGGGGAAGTCATTTATTTATTTGGGCTATTTATTTTCACCTTAATCCCAGGTAAAATTCATTGGGTGAAGTCCCTTAGCAGTGAAACTGATGGAACCTGATTGCATTACAAGAGGGCAGCCCTCTCCTGGGATTTCTATTATGTTCTCTTTTAATTGTTTGGATTGATTTTTTCTTTTTTTTTTCTCTCTTTTTCTTTTTACGCTGGAAAGAGCGCAGTGCTCCGCTGACAGCCAGGCCCACCAGCAGAGAGGGAGAGGGGGAAGGAGCTGCAGAGGACGACGAGCAATAACCAGAGGTATTTGTGTAATAAACCTGAAGCCTATTTGCTTAAAAACCATTCTGGGAACAAAAGAGTTCTTGTATAAATATCGCTGAAGTTCTCCATGGCGTTTTAGGCATGGGCTCCACCCAGAGCCTGCCCAGGGGCCCAGGAGATCTGCCAGCCTGTGCATTGCTGAGCTCCTCACTGGAGCAGCACTGCTTGTTCCGGAGTGCTTCTCGGGCCATAAAAACGTTTGGCCGCATGCTGGCTGCTCGGGAGGGTGCCTGTGGCACAGGATCTTCTTGTGCAAGTCAATGGTTAACCAGGGAGAGGCCCTGCTCCCGCGGGGGAGCCAAGCAGGATGCAGGAGGTGGGCAGGGCTGCGGGGCACTGTGACCAAGCCGTGCCCAGGAGTGGGACCGCAGCCAGATCCCACCCTGCGTGCAGCTGCATCTCGAGTGGGGCTGGGAGCCCTGCATGCCATGCCTCTGGCTGCCCCATCTTCTCCAGGGGCTGGAGGCGTCCTTTTCTGATCAGCTGTACCATGAACTGCACGTCTGGTAGCTAACTTTGCGCACACGCACAAGTTCCTTGGCCGTCGGTGCCGCGGGATTAGCAGGCGGATGCCACGCGTCGCAGCTGTCCCCGCAGTCGCGGTGGCCGCCTGGGAGCGTGAATCCCGGCGGGAGGGACGGGCACAGCGCGGGGCGAGCGGCAGAAAAGGGCCGAGGGAGCCCAGCGGTGGCTGGGTGCTCGGTGCCGGCAATTGGTGGTGCTGTTGCGCAGCGCATCCATCTCCCGCTGCAGCCCTGGCGCAGCCCCCGGCGCTCGGGGAGAGGAATAAATAAGGGAAATCATAACCGCTTTTACCATTAAAAGAGAAATTAGCTCCCGCCACGCTAAGCCCACAGTTTGCGGCTCTAGCGCAGCCAATCCGCTGTTATTGTTCTGCAGGACTCCTCTGCAACCCAACGATGACAAATACCGGGAATTAGAAGAGTGTAATTACTCTGTATTAGCTGAATTCACGGTATAGACACAGATCATAAACATCCATTGATTATTCCTAATTTCACATTTTTAGCATTCTGAATTGCAGCAATTACGCCCGTCTGAGGCAATTAGCACATCTCCCACTTCCTCAGACCCCCAGTCCCTTCCCTTCCTCTGAGACAACTTGGTGACTGCTGAGCGAGGACTTTGAGCTCAAATCCCTCCCCACTGCTACAACACCCAACCCCTCTGCTTTGCTCCTTTGGCTGCTGAGAGCCTCAAAATGTAGGTGTATGCCCGAGAGGTCCTCTGACCCCACGGCCACAGATTCCTTCTCCGTGTGATTAACGATGGGAGTGCTCCGGTGCTCACTGTCCTCTACCCAATCCAGTTGGTGCCGTGCTCAGTATTTTGTTATGAAGCATAAAGCAATATTAAGAAAAGGGTGTGGATGTAGATTATGAATGTTTGCACGGGAAATGCCTGACTCTATGAGGATCATATCATTACATTTGTTTCTCGCGCACAGTCAGTGATTTCATTACAAAGTGTGGTGGAGCATAGTGCCAGCTCTGCAGCTCTGATCTGGGCAATTAATGACAAGAGGGGACAAATCCCAGCCTTACAATGGCTGTGCCCTTGGGGTTTCCAGTGTGCTTTGCTTGCTCTAAGCATGGAGGGATGTTGGGCAAAGCACTGCTGGCCAAGTGCTGTGCTCCCAGATGTGCACTGGGTCAATAGCCTCTTCTCTCAGTTAACAGCAAGAACACAAGGGGTAATGGATTTAAGCTGTGCCAGGGGAGGTTCAGGTTGGACACTGGGAAAACTTTTGTCTCAGAGAGAGTGGTTGTGCACTGGCACAGACTGCCCGTGGAGTGGGGGGGTCAGTGTCCGTGGAGGAGTTTGAGAACTGTGTAGAGGTGGCACTGAGGGTCTGGTGCTCCTCCTGCTGCTCACCTGCAGGTTTCCAGGCTGGCCCTAGGTTAGTGGGAGGAAGCTGTCCTTGGGCCTTGTTCATCGGAGTGAGTTAATTTGCAGCTGGTTCTGCTGCTTCTGTGTGACTGAAAAACAATATTTGAGTGAGCATACGGTCGTCCTGCATGCTGTGCTGCCCAGGTTTGCTTATTGGTTGTGGCAGGGCAGGCTTTGGGGACGCATCATCTGAGTGCTCCAAACCTGCTGCTGCAGTGGGACAGAGCGAGACACTGGGGGCTGCCTCGGCAGGGGGATGGCACTGGGAAGCTCCCAGAGCTGGGAGCCCACCTGGGGACACTGGGGAGATCTTACCTCTGTGCTATCAGTGGTCCCCACCAATCCAGTAAT
The DNA here is from genome assembly GCA_023055505.1 of Callipepla californica brunnescens. Classification (NCBI taxonomy): domain Eukaryota; kingdom Metazoa; phylum Chordata; class Aves; order Galliformes; family Odontophoridae; genus Callipepla; species Callipepla californica. Next base: position 8,143,936 of record JALIRH010000015.1, read on the forward strand.
GCATCCCAGTGCCAACAGAATGTCTCTGTAAAAAGTGACGTAGAAATTAAAAGTCTCCACTGAGAACAAAGCAAGCGGGGCTTTTTGCATCTATTATTTTTATTGTACTCTCAGATGTTTGTAACGTGGATTGCTTTCACTGAGGGAGCATAGCTTTTCTCCCAAGATGTAATTCAGGGGCTTCTTAAGGAAGATTTCTTCTCACAAAGGAAATACAAGATAGAAATATGATGCTCCCTGACATTTGAACATGCTACTGCGAATCAGAATGGAAAGGAACAATCTCAGAAAGTATCACTTGTACCGTGATCAACTTCAAAAACTCACCATCTGCTGAGTTAGTACGCAGCAACCGCATCTTTGTTGTGATGGCTTGGGACTGCCTGCACCCATGGGGCTGCCCTGGTGCCGTGCTCGTGCCAGGCAGAAGGAGGGCAGAATAAATGACATTTCTTGGCATCTCAGGTCTCATTTATTTTTCCTTGCTGATGTTATTATAATTGATCATAACAGTATTGCATTCTTCGCCCTGTGTTGCTCACATAGCGCTCGCCTTGCAGGTTTTTGCCTCAGTTTTGTCTTCAGCTGCTCATGGACTCCCAGGAAGGTTGCTAACTTTTTGAAGTAAAAATTCTCCATCAAATGCTGTGTCTTCCATCAGCCTTTCTCCGGGTTCTGATGGTGCTGAGCACAATTTAACCCTCTCTGCTCCTAAGGTTTCACTCCTACCTCTCCATGTACAAAAGATCCTGCTATGCTAATACAACTGCGTACACCAGCTCACATCTTTGCTTCACCGTCTGAACTGAGGACTGAGCTGTTTTATTAAGGCCACTGTGCCTTTTTTTCTACCCAGTGTGTTTCCTTTTGTGCTTTCCCAGTGGCTGATTTTGGGATAACAGAATGCCCTCGGGGCCATGGTGTTGGGTGCCTGCTGGAGAAGCACCTCTGGCCATCCCGGTGGTGGCACACAGCTGTGTGCTTGGACCTTGTGGGCTTGGTGGCCAGGCAATGGCTGGTGCCACGAGATGTGAACGTGTCTGTGCCCTCTGCTGTCTTTCTGCCATTGTTGCTCAAATCGCCTCATTTAGTGCAAAATTAAGCACCTCTTTAAAAGCTGAACGAGGATCTGGTGCAAAACTCATGTAACCAACACAACAAAACCCAACAGATCAGCGAAGCGTGGAAATGGTCGATTTTTATGTTTTTAAGCTTCTTGTAAGTAGAGGATAAACCTCAAGAAGTTTCAGAAAGCAAAGGGGTTTTAGCAGGGTGACAATGCCTTGAAGGACACCAAACAATATCTCTATTTTTCCCTGTAAATCAGCTGCCTGGGGAGGCCACATTACCATTTCGTTGGTGACCCGCTTTGGATTTATCGCCAGGAAAAATCGACATGCACTGAATTGTCTGTAATCCTTCCTTGGATGGAGGGGGATGAATGAGCTGGGATTTTGTTTCTTTGTTGAGATGAAATGTAATTACTTTATGGGGTTTGCATGGTGTGTTAAACTCTGCCAGTATTAAAGCGTGATACGAGTTATAGAGCTGTGCCGGTTGCTGGAGATTTATGGAATAAAAGGTATAATTTCACACTTCACTGCATTTTATTTTGAAGTTGAATGTTGACGTGCTTTTCAGTTGTTTAGATGTGTTTGTTTAGCCTTTACTCTGGGCTAAGACAAGAGCGCTGGGGGATTTGATGAGCAAGGGGAGGTGCTGCTTTGCTTTCTGGTGGAGGAGCCAAAGATTCCTAGACTTAGAAAATCTCTTTGAATGCTTTGTGGCTGTAAACCCATTAATTGCTCAGAGCAGCCAAGGCTGTTACCCAGGGAGATGGTAGAGTCACTGTCCCTAGAGGTTTTCAAGAGAAGTGTAGATGTTGCACTGAGTGAGATGGTTTAGTGGTTTGGTAGTGATGAGCTGATGGTAGGACAAGATGATCATAGTGGTCTTTCCAAGCTTTATGACTCTAAGACAGTATGAAGGATGGGTGTCAGGGTGGAGAGCTGCAGTAAAGGGCCCTTAGCCCCTTGTGGCTCCACATCTGCAGGACTGGGTCTGGGATGTGGCCCTGAATGTGTCCCCATAGAGCAGAGTCAGTGCTGAGCTCAGCCGCCTCACTGGTGCCTCGGTATTGGCAGCTGCTTTTAGTATTACATTCGTGTTTCCCTCACTAATTCCCTGAACTCATCAGCCTTTTCTGGTAATAGGGTTTCTCCCTTGTGCTGATTTATTAATGCTTTATGGGGTTTATCATCTCCTAGAAGACCTCCTTAAACTTGAAAGGCACTGCAACGCAACCAGAAAAAAACGTGGGGTGTAGCTGTGAACACTGCTCTTCACAGCGGTGTCTCCATCTGAACTGCTTAATAAGGGCTCACAACTGGTTTTTTAGACAGTCTGTGTCTGTAATTATTTTCTTCACGAAGTAATTTTGGCTTCGCAGGTAAATACCAATCTCAGCAATTTCCACTTCTCATATGCAATTTGATTTAGAACTGAACATCCTCTGCCTGCTAAGCAGGTATTTATTGCGGCGAAATTTGCCTGACACCTTCCTCACCTGCACTGCTCCACGGGCCAGCCCTGCCCATGGGTTACTCAGCATTTCCCCAAGCTGTGGCCGCCCTGCTGGCTTTTCCTGCAGATGTGCTCAGGGCTGCAGCACGCCCATTGGTTTTTTGAAGAGGAGCTTTGGGAATTTCCATGGAGACGTGGCAGCAGGTGGTGTGGTGCCCACAGGAGGGAGGTTGGCACCAGATGCTCATCCAGAACCACTGTGGCCAATGAACCATGAATTAAGAAGGATATACCTGATCGTCCATGAGAGCTGTGTGAGCCGTTCAGAGTGTGCTCAGTAACCCAGGTACAAAAAATGTGTGCTTTGTAAAAGACTGTGACTGCTTTAAAAAATAGTTATGGGCTATTGCGTGGAGAAGCAGCACCTTAAATATGTACAGGCTTTGAATGCTCTTGGCTTTATCATGGGTCGCAGTGATTTATGCGAGGCATGAGAAACAGTTGTCAAAAATGCGGAAGAAAGATTCAAAGCCAAAAGTGCAGTTCTCAGTGGTAACGTGTTAGTGCAAGGGGATGGGAAACAGCAGCACTGGAAATGGGAACGCTCAGCAAACGAAACTCTTCATTGGAAAAACATTTCCACAGAATAATAATAATCCATGAGCTTTGAAATCCTCTCCAGATGAATAGCTGTTTTTACAGCACAGTCCCTGGAGACAGCCGAGGTCAGGCTGGATGGGCTCCGAGCACCTGGTGCAGCTGTGGGTGTCCCTGTTCTTTGCAGGGGGGTTGGACTGATGGCCTTTAAGGGTCCCTTCTGACTCAAACGATTCTGTGGTTCTATGATAACCCAGGGTTGAATGACAAAACTCAGTGCCACCAATGCAACAAACCCACGGCACCATGGGATGCCTCCTTGGAGAGCCCTCCCGATGAGAAAGCAGCGGCTGAACTCTTGCACGGGATGTTTTCTGAGCTGTGTGAACACATTAGAAAATTACTCACCGCAATAATAAATGCATCCAGAGCTTTAGTATTTTCCACCTCAGGTGGTAAGGCAGTTGCTGCGAATAGATTGCTGGAGCAAAGGTTTGTGCCTTTAGCACGGCGGTAGCAGATGGCCTAATAAATATGCAGTGCTCTCAAATGACGCCTGTAATTTGTGACCTAGGCTTTTTCTGGTGTCCCACGAAGATAAAACACGCAATCATCCAATAATAAACTTGTTAATAGATAAAAAACCCAAGCAGTGTAATGGAAGCATTACTGGAAGCACAGCAGCGTTACAGTGCAGTGATGGTGTTGGGAGCCTGGCACTGAGGTTTACAGCAGCGTGGGACTGCGGCTGCACCCCATGGAGCAGCAGCACCCCAAACCTGTTCTGGGAGGGGGAGGTGGACAAGCATCGCTCACAGTGACTGCAGTAGGATCCAGAGCATCACAGGGAGAGCTTCTGCACCGCTGCTAACAGCAACTTCAGCAGGAACCGGGACCAGCGACGAGCACTGCTGTTACACTGACACGCTCCCGTGGGTGCCACGAAACCAAGCTTTCAGTTTGTGAGGGAACTGAATTTCAATAGATTTTTTTCAAAGTGCCAGAAAAGGTGGCAGCTGAGGATGCTGAGTTACTATAGTAACCACAAGAAAAGTGGTGATTATCAGGAGTACCACATAGCAGAGAGAGACCGGATTGTCTTTTTGTTCTACACATAATTCATTGCTTAAAAAACAATCTCTTTTCTAATATAAAGAAACACCGTGGAAAAACATTGAGTGTGAAATGCATTATGCAAAACAATTTGCATGGATTTTCCAACCTGGGCAATCTTGTCACGTGACCCAAACTTTCACAGTGCACCGAAATCTGATGGCTGAAGGACACGTGAACAATAAGAAGTACTTTTCATGTCTTCTTACCACGTAAACATAGCAGCAGAAGGGAAAAATCAGTGCATCTGTCCTGCAGTGGGAGCTCCGTGGCACAGAAGTGCTCTGTTTGTCACCGCAGAGCTCACGTGGCTGCGGAAGACACGCAGCAAACGCTGCTGAACACAAAGCAGTTGTGTACATACAAGCACGTGTGAGCCAGGATCTGATTTCTGAAGGGCAAAATTATGATTCCATTGAACTCTTAAAACTGATTATGGCATTAGCAAGAACAGATATAAATCTTTCTGGGATAAACTGGCTAAGGCAGGGTAAGTAAATTATCTCCACGCAGTATCTGTCTTCCTGCAGATCTCAGTGCTACTCGAATCAATTGGCGATGATATGTTTGCACCTGCCACGGAAGCCAAATACACAGTCTGATCCTGTGCCAGGCTGCTATTAACAACTGCATTTCCAATTGATTCTTGGATATTCATTAACTGGCATCCATAATTACAAATAATTTACAGACATAACATTTTAAATCACTTGCCAGTGAGCTTAGTAAGCTCACTTTATGACATTCCAATACATTATTCTTAAAAATTCACTGAGTAATCAACTTGCAAATGATTTCTGTGGAACTGCACTGGATATAATCAAGTCGAAACTCTGAGCACGAATGGCCAGAAATGTCGATAGATCACTCCTGCCATGTGATGCTGACAACTGCTTTGACTCCCTCCAGAAAGCTGTTACGTACTGAACTGTCGGACTCTGGAGCTGCTCCGTGAGCTCAGTGCCATTACACCTTGCTTCTTCCATAGGCAATCCCTGCCCCATGCATTTCATGGTCTGAATTTACTTCCACACACAAAGAATGGTCTGCTTTATCTCTACAGCTATGCTCCACGGTCAGCGGGGATATTATGTGCACAGCAGGAGAAAATCACACTGTGATGCAGGAGGTTTCAATCTCTAAGTGGGAACTTTGGGGCCCTCACTGGAAATCGCACTGAAAGGCAATGGATGGGATAAACAAGTTTTGTTCTTACACTGGAAAGTATAACAGAAAAACTAATATAAACAAATGAGGACTGTACGTATACGGATCATATACACGCCTTCTATACAAGGCTCAAACTTCTGAGCATTGAAACAATTACTCTTACTGCTCCTCTTCAGTTCCATCTTAAATTACAGCAGGAAATAGAGGGAAGCTGGTACCAGAGCCCATCCTATTTTTTTTTTTCTGATGACAAGGGGAGCTTCTGAAGTAGACACCTTTGTCTATTTGTGTCACAATGTTTATCTTGAAAGTAAAAAGGAATCCAATCAGTGATGAAAAAAAATTCTCTTTATTTGAGCCAAACCCTAAGTTAGAGATGACCAGCACAAAAGCTCTTGATTCAACTTCATTTGTTCCCATTTAAAACCTTTCAACATTGGAAATAAATGTCACCAACAAATAAATGCCTTACCCACCAGAACATTTATGCTACGTGATTTTCCACTGCATTATAACTTAATGTAAAACTATAAAAATAAGACACTATTTACAAAATATATTCATTTGTTTTCAGAACTACTGGTTACTTCAAGATTTAAATTACATGATAAATTATACAGCCCAGTCACACTTCAACAACAGTTAAAAGATAAATCTATTCTGAATACAGAACAGTGTGCTCATGATCTGACTATGCCAATTCATAGTACTTCCCAGAATTTGGGTCAAAGTAACAGTTCAGACATGGATCATATAGAAGAGTCAGGACTTCCTCATCGTCTTCAGCCTCGAGGTCATCTTCACCTGTGTGAAGAGTGAAAAGTAAGAGTAAATCACTCTTATTCATTTTGAAAAATACCATGGAAATACCTCTTCATCAAATGTGACATAATTTCTCTTAAAATTGTATAATTGTTTTGACTTCTGAATTATTCCCTTCGAGATAAATGCAATTCAGCATTTCATTTAACATTTCTGAAGACTTGCCTTCAGCTGAGGTGAAATGATGTCATTCAGTTTGCTTAACAGATGGACAGCAGAGGTATTACTGAGAGTGCATCAAAGTACTCCTAAGAGGTATTTTTCTCATGTCTTTAGTCCAACAAAGACAGTCAATCTGTTCCCAAGGACCGCAGGAATCCAGCTGTATATTATTAAAATATTCTGTGTGGAAATCAGAATATTAAGCAGCACAAAAATCTCTTGCTGCTTCTCGTGTTGGTCTCACAGCAACAGCATTCAAGTTTGTTAGCTTTAATAGGATATTTATTATTGCTGGTTATACACGCATTAAAGGAAGCTGGTGAAGCATATTCAGTATATTTCATTGTTCTTAAATGGGTTGAAGAAATCGTGTGACAAGTAAGTCCAACAAACTTACAGAAGAGTCAATATTGTTGCAATAAATGAGCTTATATTGACTTTTCTGAGACAATGAGTTCTTTCACTGTAGGAAGGCTAATAAAAACCAAAGCCTGACAAAAAGATACAGTGCTGCCCTGAGACAGGACTTTTAACTATGTATGTAAAGGTATATACTCCAATTAATATCATTAATATTAGTAATATTTTCATTGCTAGTTGTAAATATAGATGTCTTAAAATTAAAATAAAAACTCTTTAAGTAGAGGGAGGCAGTGTGGCATCCTAACTGCTCCTAACGAATGAACTTTGGGGCTTCTTAGAAATACATTTTAATGTCTGGTATCTGGTATTAAAAAAAATCCCAAAACAATTGTACATGTGACCTTGCAATATGAGAGAGAGAATACAATTTTAAGATCTAGGCTGTCTAAAGCTATGTAGAATACAAGGAAATTTTTATGCTAGAGAAATGAATTCTTAACCTAAAATACACTGATGAAGCCAGACAGATTTATTACAGATGCTTTATATACACTGACACTCCTGTTTGAAAGCTGTCTTTCACAGAAGCTGAATGTAAGCTATAGGGTCCATAACTTTTTGATAGGAACTAATTCATAGCTGAATGCAGTCTGCAGTGGGTAAGCCCCTCACTATGCCAGTCTCCCCACAGCTGCTAAGATCACTGTGGTTCTTCTCTGTTACTTTAATAGTGAGGACTTTCTAGTGGCTCAGAAAAAGCCCAGATGGGGGATGAAAGCTCAGGGAATTGCTCGGTTGGTCTCCTATTTCCTCCAACTTCTTGGAGAAATGAAGCGTGATTGCTTCAACTACCACAGCAGTTTTTTTGCCATGTTTTGAGATAGAAATAAACATCTCTGTGAAGTTAAAAAGTTACAAATATCACATACATATATATATATGAATAAAAAATTAATTGGACTCAATGAATGTGCTAAAAGAAAAAGCCAAAATAAAAAGGGATGGTGTACATAGTGATTTTCTGTTCTCCAAATGTGCCATGACATCGTGAAAAGGCTTCAGTATAAAGGAAAGCGACTTTAGGAAGAATTCACAAAACGGTTTGGTAAATGTGCTGGGAATTAGCAGGAGAAATCCAGCAATTTCTCCAATGCATATATACTTCTATAGAGTCAATCATCCAATTGTTAATATTTACTGAGATTCAAGCATTACTGCAGCAAGCCTTGGATTTCATAATCCAGACACCAAGACATCAATCCACATCAAGACACTCTCACAGACCTTTCACAAATTTATATCCAACACGTCTTTAACTCAAGGATTACTGTCCTATTCTCTTGGGCTTATTTAGGACCCTTAACAAAACATATTATTTGATTCTTCAAAGCAAGGTCCTTCCTGACAGCAGAATTCTGTTTTGCTGTCATCCACAATTACAAATGCACATCTATGAAAAGATGACCAATCTGGGGGCCATAATCTATTCTAGACTGTAAATCACTGAGACATCTTCATCCTCAGGCAATCAAAATACACAGGTCAGATTTATGAGATTTCACTTTGAATTCCCTGGACTTGAAGGAAAATGCAGGTATCTACCCTATTTCCTGACACATAAGTAAGGAACAAAGAGCATCTGAAGAAAACAAGATATTTGTTTTATTCTATTGCTGACGACTTTCCAATTTCCACCAAGTTCTTTGCCATTCTCTAAACAAATACCGTTATGAAGAAGAAAAACTGTAACACTTGAGGTGGCAACTCAGCAATTGTTTCCTTCGTAACTGTGCTGAGGTTTCATTTAAAGCCATATTTATTTATTTTTTTAATCAAAAGAGAAATACCACATATGTAACTGTTCTGGTTCTTCTGAATATCAATTTCAGTCTTTGCTTTCTTTCTTTCTTTTTATTTTTTTATGTTTTGTTTTGTTTTCCACCTTCACTATCATCAATTCCTTATTTTAAATGAGTGAGATGTATTTTTTAATGGAATTAATCTATACTGAACTGGAATGCTAAGGATCTAGAATCTAGCATTTAGAAATGTTTTTTTATCCAAGTCTTCACAAATTCCTACCTGGCACACTCTGATTTGATGAAGGTTTTATGTGCTCTTCCAATTTCTGGCTTGCAGGAGTGATGGGGGGACTGAATGCATCCAACCAGCCTCTGAAAAACACAAACCAAAACATTCAAACTAAAAGCAAAGTTTGTGTTCCTATTTGCGATTTTATTATTATAAAAACATAGTTTACAGCTAACATCATTAAAAAAGTTCAGGCTTCCTTCCTTCCTTATCATTTTCACCTGTTCACACTGAAAATCTTGCTTTGTAGATTTCAGTTGGTCTCGTAATACATATGATACATAATCCTCAGAGCTGTGCTCTGAAAGCTCATGGGACTCATCAGAGTCCTTTGCTTTGGAACATACCTGGGAGAAGCCACCTGTGTTTGATGACACTGTAGAGGTCAACCAAAAATCCTGGGGGAAAAGGCTTAATGTCAATTGCAAGAGCTGTGTTTGGTTACCATTGACCTGGCTCTGCTTGGAGCCCCCTTTATACGGTCACAGAATCACAGAAGCATAAAATCATTAAGGTTAGAAAAGACCACTATGATCATCTAGTCCAACTGGGTGACACAGCAAGTGTTAGTGTTATACAATTCTCATGTGTTAGAGATAAAAATTTGTTATGGACCACAACACAGCTCTAGGTGCTGACCAGAAGACAGAGAACTCATCACAGCTGTCACAAATCTGTGTTGCTTCTACGAACAAAAAAGTTTTGATGTAATCTTTATCGCAGACAAGAGAGTATGGGACTTCTGCACCTATTTAATTTTATAGGCAGTTTATGCCTCTGCTGATCACTACTTTGTGACAGCTTTTAAAAATGATTTTCACATTATCATACATTGATGCAAAGTTCAGTGTTCATTTCCGATACGCCGCTTTATGATACACTGCCTTTGGTTATTACAGCTCAAAGAAAGGAAAACAGAACAGTCCTTTTTTATTGTTATTGCTATTGCTTTTTATTTCAAGCTGAAAGGTAGACTTTTCCACTGCAAAAGTGTGAGATTTCATTTGAGTTATACTATCAGTCAGAGAAATTTAGCCCTGGAAGGACATATTTAAGTCACAAAGGTCAGGCCATCCTTCTGCAGTTGTCCATGTCTCACTGTTCTTTTCATATAAGAAGCTAATCTCTGCACACTGTGCATAGCTGATGTTTCATTATGTTCCCATCTCTCCTGCTCAACAGTTAAGAGCTGTAACGCATTCAGGCTTCCACATCACCATTAACTAAACTCAGTGATTGAAATTTAACATTTGAAATGGAATAGAAGGGAACTCAGCAAATCATCTCATTTTGATGGAACCAGATCCACCCTTTTTGACCAATGTATTTCACTGCAAGGCAAAGGAAGTAGATGGGAATTAAATTCCCCCATTTGCTTCATTATGGTGGAACAGTGAAGCTCTATCAAGTGAAGTTAGTTTGGAGTTAATTCAGTTTACATATGGCCGTGGCTGTTCCAGCTGCTGCTACAAGAACATTTTGCATCCAACTTGAGCTACAGGCCAGGAAGATTAGCTAGGGATGTGAAAGTAACTTCAACATCCAGAGATTCCTCTAGAAAGGATGAGTTTTCCCAAAGCTTGGCAGGTTTCTTTACATCGCCTAACCACATCAATTGTCCAACACCAAGTGAACAGGTGATGCACTTCTACTCTCTGAAAAGCCTTGAAGATCTCATGGAAGATTTGTTTCTGACAGAGAAATCTGGCAAGGCTCAGTCATGTGCTGTAATTGCTAAAATAAGCCAACTGCTTTTCTGTTGGTTGTTGTTAGTTTTTCTGCTACTTCTGGACTTGCCATTGATTCCACATCATCTCCTGCTGGCATGTACACATAATCTGGGGTGAATCAGGGGACAACCACCTATCTGTTAGCAGTCAAAATGGAAAAAACTAATTTTCTGCCTCAGGAAACAGAACTGCTGGTGTAGAAATCCAGCAAGTAGTATAGTAGATTTAAAGGGAAAGGTACAGATTTTTCTATCATTTCAATATGTAAAAAACATACTTCACTTTTTTTTTATCCCATCATTCTGTTTTCACATATATGTTCAACTTCCAGCCAGTCCTCCTCTGCTGTTCTGCCAGTGAGAACTGGTGCAACTCATCCACACGATAAGCTTGCCTAGACATCTCATTATTAGCTCTCTCTGTCATTCTGTACCATTTTTGTATTCCATGAATACACCCAAAGATTCTTCATTTACACCAAAGCCTCAAAAGCTTTCAGGAACTGCAGTTAAGTAAATGCACGTGATATCCAGTGGCATGGTAGAAGGTTGGTCTCAGTCTGATTACCAAATGCAGTTAGAAAAGTAAAGAAGGGTCAGAGCATATACACAGTTCTTCGGGTTTGGAAGAGTTTAAAGATGCATGTTTTTCATAGAAAATATATTCCAGATCATTTCTAAAGAAAAAAGGCACTAGGTACCTGGAAATCAGAGAGGATGTTAGTAAGAAGGAAAGAAAGATAATAAGGCAATTATCTGCAATGGAAACGACAAGACATGTTTCATTTACAGAACATGGAAGGAGGAAGGTGGTTGTGTGCCATTAAACCAGGATCTCCCTTAAAGTCACAGTTCTTATGTTCTTCGCCATATATTTGCTCATTTCATTTTGAAGCCCCACCTCTAAAAGGTCTTCCTGACAGCTTAAGTCTGAGAAATTGGGGACGGGATGATTTGTCACTCGCTGGATGATTTTGACCTTTATTTTGTTCTTCAGTTATTTAATTCTGGTGTAAATAAGTTGCTTGCTTTCTTCTCAATATTTATTTTGAGGCATTTGGATCAGCTGATGCATTTGTTCTAGTAGGTGCCAGTGTGAAAGCTTGGGATTTTGATGGTTCTGAAGGCAGAGGTATGAGGCTTTATGATTGAGGCAAGGGAAATGTGTGGTAAGTTTATTATTTCCTATTAAAACATTAAATTATTATTAAACTATTTATTACTATTAAAGTATAAAAATTAAAAATATATTTCTGGGGCAGACTTCTTTCAGAAGCTTCTTTATCTCCTTAAAGCAGAAAAGCTAATCAAGCACTCTGACTAATTAAAACACTCTATGCTATCAATGCCTCAAGCTATAACCAATACAATCAGCATGCAATAAACTATCTTGAGCTGCTCTGATAACGATGCTGAATGCTAAGTATTGTCTTTTGACATTGTGAGTTTTGTTGTACGAAGGCTCCCAGCAGCTTCCACACACATTCAGATTGGCCAGCATCTTTTAATGCTGGCGCTGAGAGTCTGAATTACTCTCGAGGCTATTCTCCACACCGGAACACAGTAAAACATGTGATACAATCTTGCCATGTCATAGGCTTTTCTTAAATAAACACAACACAACAAAAAAACCTTTCAGAAAACAAATGCCAGATATTCAAAGATCACGTGATAGCTGAATTGAGATGAAAACAGGAGTAATCTTTGGGACTTATCAACAATTTTTTTCAGTTTTATGACCGAAGATTTGCAGGAAGTGGTAAAATGTGCTGAGAAAATTAGCAATGCTTTTTTAAGCAGCACTTAAACAAAGACTTAATCAGAGACAATCCCATATAAAAATTTGTCCACGAGCAATAATACCATCAACAGAAGAATGAATAATCAGAGGCTTTGATTTCAATCTTGATGAACACCGCTGATACTCTTATTTTCTTACAGATTACTTCTGAGGCTGTCCTGCTAGCTGGACTGAAAAAATGGCAAGCTTCATAATAAAGAGATATCAAACACTCCTGTGAATGGAGATAGTGTACTTCATCACTTTTCTTCTGGATTAGATTTAATTTGTGCTACTTTAATCAATGGGATCATTTAATTCACGTTATTAACAAAATTAAAATGCTTTGAAGTTGTAGTACAACAGCTTTGTCTGACGGTCTATAAAGGAATTAAAAGGAATATTCAAAATGTTAGGTCAACCTAGCAGTATGCTTAAGAAATGCAAGGCAACTGCTGCACTGCATCAAACCAGGAACTGAAAAAGTGACATCAGTTTTGTATCTGGAACAAAACATGTCGTGCACAGGTTATTAAGCATCTGAAGAGTACAATCAATAAAGAACACAAAAGATGATATTTAGCTGCATGAAGTTCTTAGTAAATTTTTATGAATACTAGAAGAGAACTGGCTCATGCCTGAGTGGTAACAAGAGGAGCACATTTGTTGAATTATTTTTTGACAGTGAATAATTTGATGAACTCTGTGGAGGATCAGAGAATGCTCATATATGAATCAAGACCACAAAAATATTTTCAGGGAAGAAAGACCAATTTTTGACAGTTTTTGCTACTGTCAACTAAAACCTTAGCACGTACTTCTGTTGTACTAATAATAATTAATACTGCCGAAGCCAATTCTACTGCACGTGCTCCAAGTAAATAGCTTACTGTGAGCACGTGAATGCAAAGCATGAGCTCCTATATAAAAAGTGGTTCAGTGCAGCTTGGATATTTGTTAAGGGTAAGATGAAGAACTATTTTTCCTCGCTTAATTTGGATTTCTAATGATATTTACTTTGTAGAGGTTGATAGAGATCAACTTAATACTCAAATAAATGAATACAGTCACCTAGCTTTGTGGTATACCCCCCACCCATTCCCTGCTACATCTTTTTTTGGAGACTCCGTTACTTTTAGGCTCCTATAGATTATCAGATATGAATTTTCAATTATGTACATACCTGCTGAACTTCAAGGTTATGTGGAACTTCATTAACTTACATCAGATTGCCTATAAACACTTATTTGGGTTCTGCTTCATAATATATTATGTATGCACGTGTAATGAGATTTTTTTTTAACAGAAACATTTCCGTAGAAAGAAAGCCTTCAATATTAGCTTCAGTAGAGCAGCAAGGACTTCTGAAGGCTATTAACATTCAGATGTATTTTGTTATGAACAAAATGAAATCTCATTATTTGAAAAAAATAAAAAAGAAATCAAATTTCAGGTGCAAGCAGCATATGTCTGCAACAATTGTGAAGCCAGCTTAGCCTTACATTGTCCATCTTTGCTTCAGAAATGCTTTAAACAATTTCAGTTCTGAACATTCTTACAAATTCTCACAAAATATGCCCTAAATCAAGAAACATTCAATATTAATTTTTAAATCAGTAACTTTTCATTGCTACACAGCTTCAGATGGGAAGAACTGAATAAGAATAATGCAGAACTAAATGAGTATACAGAAGAAGAAAAAGATATACCACTGAAGGAATAGGGGGTATATTTATATACACAAATCAAAGATTTTTGAGTGAACACTGTAATAAAAATCTTGAGAAATAACATAAATATGCATGTCTGCATGAACTGAAAACTGTATTTTAAGAAGAAATATCGCAGGGATTTAAGGTTAATCTGGCAACATGTTGATGATTCAAAAAATGCAAGACATGAGCTACATTGTATTATTCTCCTGGAGTGTTATTGTAGTCTCAAAATATCATTAAATCAGCACAAACCAACACTTATCATTTCCTGCACATTTTTCACAGTGAGCCACACTCTGACTATGAGTAATCTGTTAATCTGTTCTTTGCCTCACAATCCGTCAAAGTGACAGATTCATTCCATCCCTAATACATAATATCTTCATTTACTGTATGCTTTACTGGAACTTTCTTTTTTTGCTACCACTAAGATTTAGAAAATCGTGAGTGTATTTACAGAATGACTTTTTCCTTTTTCCAAATCGCTTCAGCAAGGCCAGCCTGCAAACATCATACCATTAATGGAGGCTAAGAGATTTTTTTTAATAACAAAGTGCAAAATTATTTGATTTCCAGTGAACTAGTAACTAAAAAGAAACCATAAACAGTACAAAAGTAACCATGCATCAAAGACTTGAATCTGTCCTCTTAAAGACTTACATTAGAGTACGTGTTTGCGTATTGGTGCTAGATTGGATTCAGGGTGATAAAGCAAATGTGCATTCCACTTCTTGGACAAGATATTTGGGTGCCATAATGTGCAGTTACTTGTGTGGACATTATGACCAGGCTGACTGGTATCAGCTGAAAGTTTGGCCTCTTCATGCTTTCCCGTTTTTCTTTTATTATGTGTTTTCAAACGATAAACTGTGCAGGATATACAGAACACACTGCTCATGTTCATCGGTCTGAAAACAGGAGTGATCTGAATTTGTAGGTTTCACAGCTTAGTAATGAACATATTGTGCTGTTTGGTCAAGTTTTTGTAGTTAAACACGTGAAACTTCTATCATAGTTGGAGGTGTTCAAGACCAGGCTGGATGGAGCCCTGGGCAGACTGCTTTATCAGCAGATGTGGAGGTTGGTGGCTCTGCCTGTGAGGGGGCTGGAAACTGGTGATCCTTGTGTCCCTTCCCACCCAAGCCATTCTGTGATTCCATGACTCTATGATAGTTTCTGTTAAATAACAGTAACATTGTGATTTACTTCAAGACCAGACCTCTAGTGCATCACCCTGTTAACTTGCTGGCTACACTACAGATCTGACATTCAATAGTGATGTGAACGTCACTAAAAGAGAAAACCAGTTTTATCATCTAACTTCAGTAAAGTATCAGCCCTTCACTCTTCGCTGGTTTTGATTCACTTACTGGAAGACCAACAAGTAAAGAATCTGCAAAGTTGTTCTAAAATTCCAGTATATTAATGCCATCTTAAACAAGTGAATTCTGATCATGTAAGTCAGATATTTGCTGGACGGCGAATCAACTAGATTTCCACACTTAATTAAGTATCTGTTAGGAAGGGTTTGCTTCTTTTTTTCACATATTTTTAGCAATTAAATAAACCTTACATTTAAAAAATTATCTTTTACCATTTCACCATTCAAGAAACACCTGAATCTCGTACCCAATGAGTCTTGTCACAATTAAAGTAATTCTTTTTCTCCACAGTCAGACGTTAACAGCACTTTACTGTTCTGCCCATCCTGAATGTAGGCTGCATCCCATTTAACTTTTAATGGATGACACGCAGCCAGAGGGCTTTTAAAGATCAATGGGGAGAACATGACTCAACAGAACACTAACTTTAATATTATCAAACTTGTTAAAGGTGATGCAGCTGAATGTTCCCAGCCTGTGAAAATTGCCTTTCTTTTTCAAGAAAGTGAAAAAAAAAAAAAATGCTAGGGAACTCTGACCTTCTAGTGTATTAATACAGTGAATGGTACGGCATGAAGCTGGAAACTTAATCATTACCAACAAAGTGAGAAGTATGCTACCTTGCTCTAATTTTTCAAAAACATCATGTTTTGTCACCGACAGCAAAATCACAGAAAGGAATCAAAAGCCACACTCTGTGTGATGGATCAAAGCAATTACACAAATGGTAGCGGGGCGGCGGGGAAAGGAGGCGGTGGGCACTTGTGCCCTTGGAAACCCAGGCAGTTTGGCAGTTTTACTTTGTAAGACAAAAATAAAGATCTCTTTCAGACATCCTGCCAGGAACAAGGGATGGCTCGTTGGTACGTGAGCAGCCAGCATGTGCTGCGTCCTGGGAAAGCCTGGAACAGTTGGCTCGTGGGCCACAAACAGCTGAGCAGTGCAGTATTCCAATCAGTAGTGCCACATAAACATGGGCTGCTGCAGAAACGAATCAGCTGATTTGCTTTCTATAGGCAGCAATAAATAGAAAGTCTTTTGTCTCACCTTAAATAGGCACTGACACTTTATTCAGGGAGGAGTGACTATGAAATGTGCCCAGCAAAAAATGCTGTCACATATACCACTTCTCTTAAAAGCCTCATTCAGCCAAGCATCATGGAGATGCAAAGGACAGCATCCTAAGCAAATGGATTTGGGACTGAGTGCTGTTTGCAGCACCCCACTATTCTGTGCTGACATTTTGAAACTCCTGCCCTGTGTCAGCGTTCTCGAGCAATTCCTCAACTTTGAGTACTTATTAACTTCTCTCCCATTGCAAGAATGGGAATACAGTTAAAATTAAAAAGAAAACAACAATAAGCAACAGTGACAACAAGGAAACTTGTACAGGGGACACTGGAGGCACTGAAATACATCTTTTTAATGCTATTTTTGCTGCTGCCCATTAACGTGGGCGAAGGAGGGAAGAACAAAGACTAAGGCAGGGTACATGGCTCTGGATTTTCCCATGTTTTATTCTAAGCATAGAGCACATGGTTAGGAGCATTTTCCGTGTTATATATTTTACTCTTTCAGTCCTCCATGTGTATGCTGCCACGACTTCATGTTCTCAGATTCCCATACAAGAGAAAGTCATTTCTGGATTACTTTAACAAGCTTTTGCATGTTAGCCACTCAGTTCTCAACAATCTTTCTGCAGTGATTAAAAAATGTAACCTTTCCAATTAGATGTTTCCCGTGCCATTTGCTTCTATTGTCATGTTCTTTTTCATGCATATTATAGCCTGACAAATGCAGCAGAACTTTGCTAATTCAGATTAACGATGGGGAGATCTATTGCAAATTACTCTATTTTGTGGATGAGTAAAGTAACTGAACAAGTACAATGAAAAAGCAAAGTACATTTTGTGATACATTGTTCTTGTTCACTTATTTTGACAACTGTTGTGTAATTTCCTAATACTTCCTAATGTAATAATTTCTGTTTTGCAGAAATAATGGAGTTGTCTGACTTTAATCTTCTAATGAATCAAAAAAATAAATATGCTTCTTTGTTTGCAAAACTCATTCTTTAAATTCCCTTCTCAACCCTAAGCTATTAGACTATTTATGCCCTTGCCTGGAAATATGGGAGACAAATATGTTTTGCAACTGAATTTTACAGCATCCATGGTAGAGAAGTTCTGGTGTAGTGCAAATAAATGTTATAACCGTAATCCTTCTGCTGCTGCATCACTTTATAGGTGATCTTAATCTTAACTGAATTTGAGTGGTGCTATGACATACATCAGCTACTGGCGTATTTAATTTTCTTCTGGGGCAGATGAGAATACACAAATGGCAGCCTAAAAACTGAGCATATCTTTAGTATTTGTGCTTCAGTGTTTGCAAAGTTTGTGGATGATACTGTGTGCAAATTTTATGTGCGGTGATCATGGCAATATTTATGGCAGAAGTAGGTTATGAAAAAGGCTGGTACCAGAAACTTTAAAAGAAAATGGGAAAAATAATTTACTTTCTAAAATTAATAGGGAGCAGTCATAAAAGGCAACTACTGCTTGCTCATTTTTTGCTATACAAATATGAATTACTTCCACTGGAGAGATACCTTTACCAAAAAAAGACAAGAAAATGTTACTGTTTTACTTTTTTCTCTTGGGTTGCATTAGAAGGAAGAATGATGACAGACCAATCATTCTAACGGAATGCATGCAGGTTACAACGATGCTTTAGTCAGCCTGCACCATGCTGATGTGAGGTGATGTCAATGACTATTTATCATCTGCCAATGACTGCAGGCCCTTATCAGCCTGTTGTAGAGACAAGGAACTTCCTATCACATCCACGAGTAGCAAAGCTTCAAGGATTTAAACTACAGTTCCATGTCACTTTTCATAGATAGCACATAAGTCTGGACAGAAACCCTGAACTGCATCATCTATTTCCCATAAACACTTAAAAGTTTCACTGGATTTCCTCAACGTTTTGGGAACCTGGTGTGTTCCTCGGTTTTAAGATGATTCTTAAACCACGATGGAATCCAGTGTAAACATGAACATTTCACAGAAGCAGCAGCTGGCTTTCGGGCCCTGAATCCTATCACTTCAGAGCATCAGTAATGCTCACAGGAGCTGGATACAGCTCAGAGCATCATGGACAAGAGCAAGACACTGGAAAGAGTAGATGGGAATCTGGCAAAATGGCATCACGTAGCTTCTTCAGTCTGCTGCTGGGTGAAGCTCATGGCAGAGGTACAGAGAATACTCCAAAAGATCACTTTTATTGACTGAGATACTAATGAGCTTCTGCAGGTTGCAGACACACTTATATACGGTAGTTCTGGGAGGTTGTTGATGTTGGGCTATTAATATATGGAACCTACCATCGACTAATTAAAAAAATAATAATTTGTGACTGAAACAGGGCTTGATCACTCATTCTTTAGTTGGACACTAGTGACAACTAAGCTTTCCCAGAAAATGAAGCCTGTGTTTTACGTGCTGATCTCGTATTCTTGACCATAGCCCGAATCAGGCAGATATTCACTATCATCAAATCTTTGTGTCCACAATTCACATTTACCAAATGTATAGAACCGAATATCTGAGTAAAACCTGAATGAAAAACTGCCTGTGTACCTTCTATATAACATTACCAAAGGAAAACGTACTTCCTTAGAAAAGATACCTAACGATGTGCTGAAATATTTATGTCCTGCCCTAGTATGGTTTCTGTGAACAGCTGTTTGAACTTCAGAAGAACAAATTTAATTTGGTAGATTGGGAAGAGCTGAGCAGGATGCCAGCTGAGGAGCTGGTGAGGCAGTGCTTATAAAGACAGATTTCAACTTAAAAAAATATCTCTCAAAGATGGAAAATCAGCTTTTATCAGAAATAAATTTTCTGAAGAGCATCTGCAGTTCAGGAGCTCTATCCACACAATTAGGCTAAATATCTCTTTTACAGAACAGTTCTTCATTTTGCAGTTCTGTATTGCTGCGATTCCTCTGCAATATTAAACTTTCTTTCTGCATTTCCTTGAACACAACTTCCAAATCTTCTACAACAGACAAATATTTTGGAGGACAGTGCTGCTGACATGCTTACTAAGTAAGCACAGCAGTTTCCAGCTCCTGCTCTGGTGGGAGAAGTAACAGCTAATTAGTTTCCTATCTGGGGGGAAAGGAAGCAGTTATGAAGTTGAGCTCGGACCATACAGGATTCAGCCTGAGGCACTGCAGAGCTAAGCTCTGAGACACCACACACCTCCTTGCTCATCTGGCTCTGTAGCCTCTGCAGTCAGTCTGCCTCCTTTCATTCACTGCTTCTGAGCCTTGCAAAGCAGCGTGATGTGGACATGATTTGCACTGCAGCAGCAATATTCTTGGCAGACTTACGACCTTTACTCAGTGGATCCAATGGAAAATGAGTCTAGCCAGGTCTTTTTATTGACTGTATTTCCATTATCTTCACAGGTGCTTTCTTTTCTGGCTTATCTTCTAATGGACAGAAACTGCACTTACTGGACAATAGCTGCTACATTGCTCTCTCCATTTCCCAGAAAATACCACTAATACACCTTTTAAAGTTACCTTACCCCTGTCACATTCTTTATCGCTCTTTACAACAGTTTGTTATGTCAGTAAGTGCATAATGTAAATCTCTTCGTACCGTGGTATTTTCGCCTTCTGATCTACATAGGATACATCAGTTTTTCAGATATTCCCATGTTTGTTTTCATAGCTATCACAGGCTTACAAAGATGGAGGTATTTTCCACTTGCCCATATGTTACTGGTTAAAATAGGCTTTAAAAAAAATCGTAATTACTAAGTTACAAAATTGCCATTAATTTTCTCTCTCTCTCTCATACACACACTCAGTGGAAAACATGACCAAGTTTTCCATTATAAATGGAAGTTAACAATGCTAACCACGATATCCCACGCACATCTTCTCCAGTTTTTACACCATGATGCAAACTGACCTCATAATTTTGTCATCTTCTCTATTTACAGCCCAGTAACACTTTCCTGGCAGTTCACAAGGGCTCCTGAATTTATGGGGCACTTCCAAGTATTCAGGTATTTTATGAATAGTTTGCCTGCACTTCTCGAAAATGACTTCTACAGAGATTTGTCTACTGTGTGTACTGGATTAAAATAGCATAAGAACAAAGTTGTAATTTATACTATTTCGTTTTAGATTTTATTATATGGAAATAGAAGTTTTCATTGGTGATCACATAAACTTGATACGCTGAAATGCTTTATTTTTACAGATAATGGTGCTTCCTCTCTTTTTCAGTATATAAAATGCACTGAGTACCAAATTGCTTTATCACATGAATAAAAATAATAAAATCTGACTCAAACAGCCTACTGGCAGAAAGCAGAAAAACAAGCAGCTTGCACTGAAATGTAGATTACTCTTATGTATGGGCTGTAGTCAAGTGTCTCCATCCACTTTGTCCAGTGTAACGATTAGCAAGGATAGAGGTAGCTCCTTTGGTAAGTAGCAAGGAAAGTAGACAGATTTTCCTGAATGATACTGGCACTCAGCTTTACATATGAAATGGACAGGAATCTGGGGTTGTACTTTAATTCCAGTAATATACTGTGTGCACTACGAAACATATGGCTGTGTGTTGCAGTAAGTGATGCATCTGGGTAACTTGCACAGCAAGTTTCGTGGTGTTCACTCCATAAAATCTAACAAGAAGATAATAAAAATGTAGATGGCAAGTAAAACAAGTGACTGAAAACATCTGTGTGAGGAGAAAGGCATATTATGCTGCACAATTGACTAGCAGTGCACTGTCATAAAACTTCACACTGTTGGTATCCTAAAAAGAAATCAAGCAAACTGTCTTGCAGTCATATCCGAAACACCCTCTCCTCATATCTCTCCCAGCATGTGTGCACTGTCCAGCTAAAACTTGGACATGCAAAATCTGTTTTAATCACGCCAATGGGAAGGGAAGTAGGACTGCTTTAAAAATGAAGTTTGTCTCCTTTTGGGCTGTTCAAGAACTGGCAAAATGATGCCAGGTTTTCACAGGTGCAAGGCAGTTCTGAAACAGGACTGTTCATTCTGGTTGTCTGAACGTTCATTGCTTCTCCTTAGCCACCATCTCCCCTTGTCTTCAAATCCCCATCTTATCTTACATTACAGTCACTGGGCTTTTGGTGCTGACTCCAAACAGAACAGATAAGGCTAAAAACCTGACATCCAAAATACACTGTAGACTGGATTGGTTTGAACTATCCCACAGCGTTGTAACATAGCACCTTGTCCTGACTGGGTTATCTACTGAAAGTCCTTTCTATGTAAGTAACATGAAAACCTTTTCTGACAAACGGATTCCCTGACACCTGGAGTCACAGGTACAATTTTACTTCTGAGCCTACAAAGCAGAGACAGGGAGAGAGAGAAAGAAACAGGTGAGAGTGCATAAATGTCAGATGAAGAAGAGTTGCTGAATCACGCATCAAAGCACGTGTAGGAGCAAGGGCTGTGCTGGTTCCTTTAAATATACAGGGAACATCTGAACTGTGCTGAATCCAGGCCTGCATTCTGGGACAATGCAGATTTACTGCAGTCTGCAGACAATGACTAAAAAGAGCAATAGTGAAGCTCTTTGAGATGAGGCTGCAACTGAAAGGAGATTTAAGATTAAATCAAAGAACGTCACATTTAGTATTCAGAACACTCTGATTTCTTACTGCCTGGGCTATAAATGGATCTTACCGTGGGTTGGAACGTGAAAGTGGGCTCATTTCTTTCTGATAGTGATGCTGCTGACTGACGGGCTATGGAAAACATAAAATAACAGTGAGAAAATAACTTTGCAAATATTCTTTCAGGATGTTCAAAAGTACATAAGAGACCCTTTATGAGGATACACATTTGCAGCTTCTGATATGGGAATTTTATGGTCTTTCATCTTATCGCTGTGAAATTTAAAAGGGATATTCAGATCCTAACTGTGCAAAGGTATAACTTAACAGATGATTCTTATCTGGGTGGAAATACATATGAATGAAGGAGTTGACCATGCAGTCACTTCTCTGCTGATGTGAGCGTGGGGCCAGGACACAGACAGGGAAAGGTGACGATCATTTCTGATAAAAAAGAAATCTCCAAATCTTACCCAGCGATTGTAATAATGTGCCCCCTAACTTTTATATTAAATTATTTGGTGTTTATGGCGTTAAAACACCTATTTGCCAGAACCACTGATATTCATAAATATAAAAATTCAGAAATACGCTTTATCTCAAAACATATGTAATGTTTGCAGAGAGGACCCCACCACATCATCCTGAGCATCACGAGCAGCTCTAAACAAATCACCGAAGCAAATGCAGAAACAAGTGAAAATACTGAAAATACTTGTACGAATCAGTGCACGTGATGTTAAGTACTACGTATTACGAAAGGAGCTGCATCTTTATAGAAATTAATTACAAAGAGTTTGTTCTCATCGTTTGAGAAATGGTATGCTTGGGATGGATGACATTCTAATTACTGCCAAACAGAAGTCACTGCGTGGTCATGGGTGGTGCAGTTCCCAAGTGATGGCCAGTAGAAGATAGTGGATGAGACAGAAGGTGAATTAGTCAGTCTATGAACCAAAATATCTGTCTAAATAATTTTTAGTCTCATTTCATAGTAAAGAATAGTCTGCCTCAGTTTTGCAATTTGACTTGATGTGAATAGATCCCTCCAGGGGCTGTCAAACTGAGCTCTCAGCTGGAATAATTCTGGGTTTAAATATCACTCCTCCTGTCTGTCAGACTTCAGTTCTGTCAGACCATTTCTGTGTTAAGTGTTCTCTTTTCTGAACTGTCACAACGGAGGGCAGAAGACCTTCCCAAAATTAGGCAGGTACCTTGAAATTTTAAATGTTTTCTAGTTAAAAACTTATTTGATTGAATTTATGTTTAGGCAGTTGCTTGAGAAACAAGTAATCTTAGTGTTCTGTGCGTCCATACTTGAAAGTCACATCTAAGTGGTGAGCATATTTTGGAGCCTAATAACAGAGCATTACACTGCTGTGAGGTTTTAGGGTTCATCGGTTGGCAATCTGAGGGAATAAATTGGAGCAGACTGCCCAGGGAGTGGTGGAGTCACTGTCCCTGAGGGTATTCCAGAACCGTGGAGATGTGGCACTGAGGGACGTGGGCTGCAGCATGCTGGGGGTGGGCTGATGGTGGACCTGACAGTCCTCATGGTCTTTTCTAACCTTAATGACTCTGTGATCCTGCAATTCATTCTCCTTTTCATTTCTGATTGAGAATAAGGGAGCACAGGCAAGAAGGTATTCTAAACTCTCTTACAGGCAATCTTGCTCCAGAATTCTTGTTTTGTATCTAAAGTAATGTCTGATGTTGTCTGGAAACAGCAATCCAGGAAGCTGAATCTCCCTGACAGGGCAAGGAGATCTCACTGGATCTCCAGAACAGAGGAAGGCGTTAATGCAGAGTTATTTCTTATGCTTTCCAGCAATTCCTGGATAACATGCAGATGCGTAGATAGAAATCTCACATTATGCTCTGCAGTACATAGTACATCTTGCACGTTGTTGCAAAGCTAATGCTGCACTTCATATATCTGGAAATTTAAGAAAGCATTCATTCAAATACCATCTTTCAGAATTTTTAGTTCTGCATATATTTATCATTACTTTGGAGTTCCTTCCTGTGCCCCACGCACTTCTTGCAAGGATTTGCAGTTCTCCTTTGAGGTAAAATTCATTAAAAAAAAAAAAAAGCTGTTTATATTTATAGCTGATAGCAATGCTGGGTACTGTGTAATATTCAAAGCTATTTTATTTCTTTTTGGCTGTCATGGTTTACAGCAGCTGCTAAACAACTCGCATTTCAACAATTTCTCCTGACAGCACATACTCTGTTCTTGCTAAGCTATCATAGGTTGTAAAATACAGTTTTAGTATATCAGTCTTACAGTTTCTTAAGGACATCTGTTCTAACTGCAGCTTGGCAATATGATGGATCTATGTGCCTTCACTTCAGAAGAGTTGCTGAGATTCATTAGTCAGTAATAAGTGAAATTTTTCAATGAATCTGGAAGTCACACTAACAGAGACAAGTGATGGAAAAAATAAACTCAGTAAAAGTGTGCTTTATTTGTAAAATATCACTCTGATGTGTATGTTCCCTGTTTAACATGATTATATACTGCACTGCCTCACAAAACATCGTATGTATGAATGAAAGATGCACAGAAATCTGCCTTCTGGTGGTGCTGTTGCCATAGATTCAGACGAGGTGCAAAAAGCTTATATAAGATGAACGAAAATTTAGAACAAAAAATACTTCTTATGATTATGTTGGAAGACCACAAGGCAAAGTGATAGATAATCCTGATGTGAACGATCTGAATGATACTACCTGGAAACACACCAAAGGTGTGTTTACAAGAATTTCAAACTGTCCCTAATTTTTCAGGCCATGAAATGAGGATTAGCTCTCTTCCTTTCCTAAAGTCATCTGACAAAGCAACGGTAGATGGCTGCAGATACAGACAAAGTTTTGTGCAGTTTGTATGTTGGGCTTAGGAGGGGTCGATCATTTGCAAATTCTCTCGACCCAGCCTGAATGATGGTAGCACTAATGATGAGGGGATGTAAAAACAGAAGACTGAAATCCAGCAGGAACAACGTTCAAACATGCTCCAAGTGCTCTGGATAGTATTTCGATCTCTCCGTAATTTAGTCCATTTTTTGCACAGAATAACACATGTATGGCACGTGTGAGTGCCAAGTGTGGGATTCACTGAAAGCTGCCGTATGAAATGGGCTGACATTTGTAGATTTGTAAGAAAACAGAACACCACAGCTACGCTAAATTACAGTTTAAATGATTAACCTATTATATCTAAACACTTCTTAAAACTGATGTCATTAGTGTGAATGCATACAGAAACTATGATCAAAGAGCTCTCTTGGCAATCACCTCGTGCTTCACTAAGCACCTGAGCAGAACCTTTCATTTTAAAAAATCCTTCAGAATCACAGAATATCCCAGGCTGGAAGGGACCCATAAGGACCATCAATTGCTCCATGCAGGACCACCCCAAAATCAGGCCGTGTGACTGAGAGTGTTGTTCAGACTGCAGTGCTCTATTTCGGCCCTGCAGGTCCCAGTAATTTGCAGCTAACATTTCAGAGCATTTACCCTACAAGAATTTATACCGGGGCGCACAGCAGTGCTTGCTCTCCTAACACCGGAGCTGCCTCTGAGAGCTGTGGGCTTTACTTCAGATACATTAATAATTTATTACTGTTTTACCTGTAATAAAGTAAGAGCTATGTTGCTGCGATAGAAATGGAGTATGAGGCTATCTGTTTTACAGCAGCTCCTGCAAATACCTTTATACAGCTGTTGGAATGCTGTGATTTCATACATTGGACATTCTTCAGTGGACTGTAACAAATACTGCTCTCCTTCTAACAGCGCTCTGTCACACAGTGCGGCTGTGAGATTTTGTAGCACTTTAGGCCAGGACAAGTAATGATACAAGGTGTAAAATACAGAAGGATCACACGTTAAGTGCTCGGAAGGACTGCAGCTTTTTGACATTACTCTCCTGTTTCAGTCCTTTAAGCAGTTAGCTCTTCAGTAATGAGACTTTATCATTGTAAGAAGCAATTATTCTCCATTACTCATACTAGAATGCAATTGCTGGCTGGTATATATGGGTTTCATTCATTCTGAAGATATTTTTAAGTACTATATCACACATCTGCAGGTTGTCAGCTGCTATTGACAAGCTGTACAGCCTATGTGATTATCCAGGATTCTAAGAAAGAATATATACGAGGGCTGCTCTGAAAGTAATGCCTCCTATTTTGTTCTGCTGGCCCACAACATCAGAGGCAGATGTTAGTGGTACAGCAGTGAAGGCTGAACCTTGTCACCAATATTCTCTTACATTTTGTTGCTGTGACATGGCTGCAGAAGGGCAGCCTGACAGGGTGGCATCTGACATAAAAGCACACATGAAGCAAAGGTGTGTCATTGAATTCCTCCATCTGGAGGAAATGGCACCCCCTAATATTCTTCAGTGCTTGCAGGCTGTTTATGGAGACCAAATGATGGGTGTGAGTACAGCGAAGGTTGGACTGCGTGGGCAACATTTTTCCTAGCAATGATGCCATCACTGCAGCTATAAAACAGTGGGTCACCTCTGCTGGTGCAGAGGTTTATGAGCAGGGCATGCAGGCTCTTGTTCATAGCTGGTAAAATGCATAGATAATGGTGGTGACTATGCTGAGAAATAGTGCTTTGTAGTTGAGATTTTGTATGGGAATTGCTAGGTCACAGCCTGAACCACTGATTGAGCACCAGGTGAGAAGACATGGCTAATCCAGGGGCCACAGGTGCAAGCAATGTCCCTGAGCAACTGGAAGGGGTGGATCCAGGGTCCACTTTCATTTAAGGATTAGCAGTGGAATAAGGAGTATTTTTCTTTGGAGATTGTGTTCTTGAGTCTCTACCTGCCTCTGGGAAGGGTAAGCTGCTTTTTCCTGTATTACTCTCTAAACTAAATCCTGATTGATACCTTAACAGGTGTGCTCCTCTCCTGGTAGAAGGCACTATCACACCTTCCATTGGTGCATGGATTTGGATCTATCAGATAGTATTATTGTGCCCTGTGCTTCTCTTACAGCTTCTATGAAAATAAATAGGAGGTATTTTTTTCCATAGTGGTAGCACAGAAGCTGCAGTGAGTGTGTGTCTTGGTTGTGTATCTTACTTAATGAGTTCTAAAAGCACCTTGGTAATGGTGCATCAAATTTTGGCTGCTCAAAGGAATGTTAGTATTAAAGTACGCCTGAAATACAAAGAAGAAAATCAGAGAATTTATGGCAAATATTGTAGGTTTAGACTTACTGGGGGCAAATGAGAATTCCAGGTTGTTGTATCATCACTGCTTGTACTTATGCTGACGTTGCAGTTGTCTATCTGTGATGCACTCAACCCATGTGAGATCTCTATATCCTTCAGTTCTTCATTTTGTTGCCTCTTCATGCTAGCCAGCATCTGCAGTTCTGATGCACTCAGTCTGCTTGACTGGTAGCTCTTCCAGTCGTACTCCTGTGAAATAAAATAGGGAAGTCAATAATGTGTACAGGATCATGGTCCAGAATGTATGAATGCAACAGACACATTTGGGGATCTTGTAGGGGATCTTAAAGAAGCTGTACTGTTGGAAAGAAAAAAAAACACAAAAAAAACCTGTTTACTAGAAAAGATTAGTTAGTGCATTTCTGCTTAGCTACGAAGAACAAGCATTACAGGAAGGAGAGCATAGCACTGTTATGGACTGCACGTTGGGTTCAGTTTGGTGAAGTTGCTGTTCCAGTGTAATGAACACATTATTAATATTACTATTGTTATTATTTGAGCAAGCTTCTAAAAGTTTAGAAACCCATCAGCTGAAATTGGTTAAACGTTGAGTGCAGATCTTGAAATAAGCTTAATCATACAGTTATCATAGTATCATAAACACTATCAGTGTAACATTTAGTTAGTTATTTGTGAAGCACAGCATAAAATTTATCTGGAAAACTACATGTCAGCTCTAAATTTTAAAGCCTACTTTAGTAATTTGCTAGTGTATACTAAATGAAACAAATGCCACCATTGTCATTATTTCTTATGCTCAGTGGTTGAGTTGTGCAGTGCATGAGCTACCATGATTAGCACAGCTGTTACCCCATTTTTTTTTTTACCTCACGTTTTGGGCTCCAAGCTTAATTCCTGAGTTATGTGATTATTACTATCACCTTTAATTCCAAATTAATACCTGACATTTTCTCCAGACCTTACTATATGTAAGTTAACAATCCAGCTACTATTACTTATTTGTTCATTATGTGTTGAGCTTGCATGCTTTATGTGGAAAGCTTTGGCACATTAGTATTCTACTAGACCTATGGCTGCTAAAATTGTCATTGATCTTACTGAGGCTGTTGATTTCCTGTTAATTTTCCTATGCAGAAACCTTCTGTAATTCATTTATTTGATTACTATAAGAGATGTTTTTCCTTATATTTCTTACCTCATATATGAATCTATTGGCATGCAGTCATTAAGACAACAGAATGAACTGGCACCACACAGAATAAATAAACTAATCTGGAAGAATACTCTTCTCATCCCCTTTCTAATAAAGGCAAAACATTCCCTGTCTGATATCTCATTGTTACACCTATAAGATGCACAGACCTTTTAGATTTTTCAGAAGAACTCAAGACACTTGTTTGTCTTCTTGGCTTATTTCAAATGGTCAGTCTTTTCCTTTCTTGTAGTGGTCTCACTCTAGAAATACTGTGCTCAGAAAGAAGAAATATCATAAAAGCTTTCTATCTATAACATCCCCTACAGCAAACTCCCTGTATTATGAAAAAACAGTTTGGGCTACGCATTCTGCAGCTCCAGGTGACTGCTACAGAAAAGCCTCTTCACACACTGCTCCTGATCTTAGCTGATTTTCAAAGAGAAAATCTGAAAATTGAATTTGAGATTCTCTTTATTTTGAGAAGTAGGGGCTGATGTAAGTAGTTTTGTGATACTTGCAAATTTGCCTAACATTAAGTTTCTCTTTTTAGTAATTAAAGCTTATCTTGTCCTTTTGGCATATCTTCCCCTTACAATAAAAAAGCATTTCTATTAAACTCTTAAATCTTTTGCTAGATTGACAAAACCTGTTGTTTGAATTTATAGGTAGTTTTTTCACATGTTATATTTGCATTCTTATAGGTTCAAATGATTTATTCAGGATTGTTTAATGTGGCTACACATGTGGAAAGTTTAATTACCAGCTATCTATGTGGTTGCAATATTACCCAGAGGGCTGTACTTCTTTCTTAATTAAAAATATTTGAACTTAATAATAGAGAACTCTATTAAAACATGAATAAAACATTGCAAGCAACCAGGTCCTTAAAATGTATTAAGCAGTTAACAAATTGATTGCTGTAAGAGTTGGTTAAGTATGTTTTACTTTACCAGTCCTCTGCTTGAACAGATTAGAAGGGACTACTTCTATGTGAACTCTCCTATAATACCCATTTGTACAAAACTTATCTTGTACATAATTCTCGAAACAAAGAACAGTGTTTCAAAATGGAAATAATTTCATGCCTACAGCCAACAAAATTCTCCAGTGCTGCCTCACTGTAGTTAGCAATATTAAATTTTTATTGATGTCTTTGGCTTCTATCATTAATTTCATTCCCTTTCAAACTGATGAAAAATATTACCTCAGTGACTACATCCTGTAGGACTCAGAGAATACTTTGTGCTTGGATGGCTTCTCTTGTCTGGAAGTTCACAACACTGCCTTAAGGTCTCAACAATACTTTTCACTTTCACCTATTTTACAGTACTTAATTCCCCTGTTCTCTCACATCTCTGTTCAAAAAGGGGAATCCCATCTCAACGCTCTTAATGGGAAAACATGTTTTGTTCCAAGAGAATCCACTAAGCTCCTTGGAGATTCCTACGCTCCTCAGACTCACAGGATGGTAATAAACTACAGCCCTTACACCAGTTCTGGGGTGACTAAACTCGCTAAAAAAAAAAAAAACACTGAAGTATCAGTGGCAATATCTGCACGTTACCAAAGGTAGACTGACAACTTGAGCGCATGCTTTCCTAGACACTCATCTTTACCCTGATACACAGTTTGGGTTGCTCTTTTTGGATTGGGCTGCCTGGGGAATTGTGGAGTCACCTTCCCTGGAGCTTTTCAAGAGATATGTGGGTAAGAGATAAGTGAGTGTGGTGGTGATAGGTCAACAGTTGGACTTGATGATCTCAGTGGTCTTCAACCTCAAGGGTTCTGTCATTTTTACCTCATCTATTGCCCAGATTCCTCTATCCACAGTTAACTAGTCTGTGGTGCTCAGAAGCCAAAGAGAGCTCTCAGAATTATCTTGCGAGGTGGCCCTGTCAAAGCAGTGTTACTTCTGTCACATGGAAATGGTCACTGTCCCATGGAAATGGTCACTTCTGCTTCCTCTTTCATAGATGCCATTGTATCTGATAACTGAAGTTAATTGCCTTGATAAGTACCAGAACTCTGTAGGCTAATATCCCAACAGCAGGAGGACAGTAATCCACCTGACTGGAATGGTGACTGTGATATTCTAAAAGGCATCATGTAAACTGCAAGGACACCTCATACAGGAATGATGGAAAATGCCCATTTCTGTCACATGGGTGAGGGGTCATGTTGCAGGACATTACTGCAGTTGTTTTTCTTGAGAGCACACCTAGCAGTTTCATAGAGCTGTAAAATAGAGAGGCAGCTATTCTTTTGGAGCACAGCACTGTGCAATACCTCGTTAAAGAGCACTACCCAAATCACTTATGTTAATCATCAGCATTAGCTTGGGGAGAAATGGAAAAAAATATCAGAAAGAGGCAAGCCTGGGCCTGAATACAATGGGGCTTCCTGCTCTGCAGGAGAAACAATTGCAGGGGAATATTATATACAGCCATAAAGTAGTAAGTGGCACGGGTAAGAAGAATAAAGAGCACGAGAGCTCATTGTTTCTTAGAACAAACATAAGAATGAGAAAGCACCAAAAAGACAAAGCTGTATTCAAAACACATAAAAGGCGACAGTTATTTTGTCACCCAACTTAGCATTTTAATTCTGAATTGACTGTCGCAAGACAAAGGCTGCATGGACACAAAAGGTAACTGTGTGTGCAGAGAAATTCCACGCCCAGTTTTTTTTTTTACCCCTAAGACAGTACTTCTCAGTCACCAAGTTGCTTAGCAATGGCTGGCTGGTAGGAAGCCTGCAGGGCATGCTGGAGAGGTACTCCTGGATGCTTCTCCTGTCCTTGTGCTTTTCTGTGGCCGCCTACAACTGAGCACTGCTGGACAGAAGATGCTGGCTGGGTCAGCCCTTGGTCTTATAAAGCATTTAGCTGATGTCCACGAAAAGAAATATCTGAAGTCTGAGGAACAAACTCGGTCTGGTCCATTCTGAGATGCTGGGGAATACATCTACTAATGTCATAACACATTTAGAGAAGAGATCACATGTTAAAAGGTACGGATCTGCAGAAAGTCTGAGCCCAACAGAATTCTATCCAAAAACATGGTAATTTCTTTCTGATGTCATTTACAGAATGCACTTGATTCTTAACACTTCAACTTCTCATTCAGAGCACAGTTCAAAGCATGCCATTTAATATAAGCTGAGAAGACATGAGTTAAGCTATTAGGAAATATGTAAGAACACGATTAGATTCAGACAAATTTGTCCCTACAACTACTGTACGCTTCTGTAATGAGAATCCAGAAAATAAACCTTGGGATAAAGGAAAGCTTTGGTGAATGTAGCAATTCCTTTGGTCGCATGGCTAATTTAGCCTATGACATATGCTCATGGATAGCCCTCAAACACATAATTTATCTTTTTCCTCAGGGCCATCACAGACTATGAAATACCCAGAGTAATGTTCTTCCTATGGTCATTCATTATTATATCAGTAGAAAGCCTGTCTGCTTTCTGTTGCAGCCTTTGTACTCAGAAAGGTTTCTATATTTCTAACACATCATTTCCAAAATGCAAGTTGTTCAATTACATCTATTGCTGTCTGTGAACCTCTGTGATTTCAGACAGAGTACCAATTTAAATGCAACAAAAAGTAGAAAACCGACTTTCAGCAGACTGAGCTTGGTAAAGGATGTTACGATGAAGCCAGAATGTATCTGGCTGAAAGAGACACTGTTTCTCATTTCAGGTGATTCATTATATCTAGCACAGCTTCTCTAAACAATCAAATAACTTAATTTCAAAGTAAAAACCACTTACACCAGCCTGTATTGGTAGACAAGCATTTTCTCTTGAGATTTTCTTGAGGGAGTTTTTGCTGACAGATGACTTTATTTGACTAGAAACTCCCTCAGATTTTTCATCTTTTTCAGATGCGTTTGGAATGACTTCAAAGAATTCAGTTTTACTTCCAGTTGGAGAAAGAGAAAGAGTTGGCTTTAAGGTTCTCTGATTGCTGACAGGTTCTGTCTTCCTCAAAGTGGAACTCTGTGGTTTTGATACTGTGGTTTCCTCGAGGTTTTGTTTGCTGTGTCCTAAGGGATTCTTCCAGTATTCTTCTCTCCATGATATTGTCTTTAATGTGTTATCTTTAAGAACTGCTGAATCACATGTTCCTTGCCTGCTGCAGCTGATCTCAAGGCTCTTGGCGCCCTGGATAAAGTCACTGTTGTCATCCTAAATTCAGGAAACAAAGGAAGGGTGATTTCCTCTCACCATCACATGATACTTTTTGCATAAA
Source organism: Callipepla californica brunnescens (assembly GCA_023055505.1). Classification (NCBI taxonomy): domain Eukaryota; kingdom Metazoa; phylum Chordata; class Aves; order Galliformes; family Odontophoridae; genus Callipepla; species Callipepla californica. The sequence continues at coordinate 8,176,734 of JALIRH010000015.1, forward strand.
ACATTTGACCTTAAGATTTCAAAGTGGCTCTTTAATTTCTACTGCTTACTTTCACATTTGAAAATGTGGTCTTATCTTCACCTCTGTCAGGTGCTGCCAGTCCAGATGTAAGATACTGCAAGATTCAGTGGGACACTGAAATATCTCTAATCTGCCTTTCACAGCTAAGGTCCATTCCTACTGTGTGAGCCAAGATTGCTACTGACTTCTATGTGTGCAGGGTTGGCTTACACAAAATGCACATTTGAACATTATTACTGGAAAAAGAATCTCACTTTTTAATTTATGAAATATTGCAAAAGAGAGTGGTCTGCAGACGTAACACAAACCCCTAATGCAATGCATTTTAAAATACATCAAATAAGAAAATGCATATAGTAGTGAGGAAGCGTGGTGAGTTTCTTAAAATATCACTGTGGTTTGCAAACAACAAAGGAGCAATGAATGCAGAGCACGATTTCTCTGAAGGTATACCACTGTAACTACTCCTACAGCACCTACATTTGTTGTATGTTATTTGTGGGCACAGCATGAAACGTTCAGATGGGAGAAATGTCATCACATTTACAAACTCTTTCTGTGTTGTTCATTCAGTTTTTGTCGGCACTGAACTGATACGCATGTTGGAGGTTTGTGACGACAGTTCTCCCCTATTCAGCTGTTTCCTTGAAAGATGAAACTCTGTTTCCCCTCCCTACTGTCACATGTTATCACCACATCTGTGCTGGAAGCCCTTATTAATTCAGGCTAATTTGGGGTGGAAGATGACTAAAGAAAACACTGCATTTTTTCACATTTTAGAGAAAAACTGTTAACTTTGATTTATTTGAAATGGAACCCCCTCCCATCTTTCCATGTCTCTTTCAGCCATACGTATTTAGGTTTTAGATTAATTTGTTAAGTATTAAATCATGAAATGGTGCCAGAAACATCTGTAAAATTTGCTATATTATCTGCAGCAGAGATGTGCCTGTAAGTATAGTGAAGATGAGAATGATTTCCCTGAGGAATCAGCACTTGCACTGATGTACTGTATCCCTAGAAAAAAACATGCAGATGGGCAGTTGGGCGATTGCTGGATACATAAAGCTGATTGCACTTGCTGGGATGTAATTTTAAGAAGATCATTCTAATCACTCTTGAGGGCCACCTACGAGGAGCAGATGGGATATAGTCCCTTTGTATGCTGAGCTTTAACACTGAGGTATCAGAGTGAAATTGCCTTTCAGCTTCGGAAGAGTGTATTATCTTAGGATATTACTCTTTTAATTGTGTAAGGACAGAAAGTTTCCTCGCTGAAGGCGTCACTGTTGGCACCACAGCCAGAAGGCAGTTTGGCAGCAGTGGGCCTTGTGGGCACACCAGCCACAGTCACCAGGAAGAGACCTGATCCTTTACTGACCGACTCTGATAACTGAATGATAGCATTTAACTGTTTCAGTGACTCACTGATAAATGATTAAGGGAGTGTATGAATACTTGCTGTTATAAACTTTCTCGCTGAAAAATTCCCTTCCCAAAAGTAACATGACAGGGATAGTTCTAGCACCGTTACTGTGCACACCCTGCAGCTTTCAGTGCACGCAGTGTAGTCAGTATGCACCCATTTGAAATTTATCCTGGTGCAAAACCAATGGCCCGTCTCTGCTATTTTACAGTGGGTTTACATTTTCATGGATTATATTGCTTTTCCACAGATTTAATCAAAAAGTACATAATTCTCCTTTGCAGCTCCACTAACTTCAAACGTACACCGTGATGAAACTGAGATTTGGCCTCTTTAAATGTAAGTTTAGAACTGATGACAGGGTGATGCAGAACACAAGAAAAACTTCTGGAACTTTTGAACTTTGCTGCAGGTTGAGATACTTTAACTAAAAGACATCCTACTTCAAAAATTATTTTATTAAAGAACTCAGTTTCACTTATATTTTCCAGGAGTAACAAAATGCATGCTCACATGCAATCGTTTTAGTTGTAATTGGAGATATCTGTCTTATCTGGTTTAGTTTGAGAGCGAGTGCATATCCATGTGTGTTATACAGAAACATAACACATCTGCATTTCAAAGGAAGCTCTGATATACGTAATGGTAACGAAAGACAGTTGTAGTGTCAGGAGCCTGTAATAGTGTAGCTTTCTTTACATGTAAGATTAACATGCATTCCTTAAAAATCATTGCAAGATTCACTATAACTTAGGCATGTAAATATTTTGTCCTGGAAGTGAAATGAACTTGGGAATGCATTGTGATTTGGCTAAAGAATTTAGTTAATTTTGCATACGTATCTTAACTGTGCTAAAACCAGCTCCTGTTAATTCAGTGGCATTATGTTTGACTATAATGGCTTTTCCAGGCTCCTATTTCCCACATTTTCAGTGCCCGAGATAACAGTGTGTTCAGCTGGTTCTGGTGATGGCAGTTTGGATATTAACAGGAATCCACAATGTCAGTGTAATGCTGATCAGCTTTATAGCAAAACACATCAAAGAAACACATCTGCACTTGGTAGAGGACGAGCATGGACAAAACAGGTCTGCTAAGTAATTTGTTGGTTCAGGTTGGCTCAGTGTTGCTTCATGGTAGAATGGCCATACTGTGAATCATTAACACAGTAGTTAGATAATTAGCATGCTGTGTTTGCCACAATTACGTGGCAAAGAAAGTTTTAAGTTTATACCGTGGTGTAAATCTTTGTAGGCAAAATAGGAATATTCTTTCAATCTGTCTTGCATCAGCCTTATAAATGATTTTTAATGTTGTGCCACAGTGTTCCTCCTGTGCTGTTGAGACAGGAGTGTTTGGTCATTGCTTTCTCTTTCTGCACTTGGCACTGAATCCCCAGGGCAGGATGACAGTATGGCAGGACATTACAGATAACATGCAATGATTTGAGATTTATAGCTCCTTGTGAGGAACAATAGATCTTTCAGCAATACTGGGTAAGGTAAAGACCCAAGAACACCAGACACTGCTTCACATTTGTCACTGGGCCTTGTCTATCCATCAGGGACCTCGTGCTTTCCTGTGTTACTGGTGATGTTATACAGTGTGTGGGCTTTTTCATATCCCAGGACAGTAAGCTTCCTGTGATGGATGATGGCATCCATTAATGTCTGAATGGAAAAGCAATGAGTGCTTTGAATTTTTAGGATTTTAACTGGGAGAGAAGCTCATCAAGGATATAGCTCTTTTGCAACTCTGTTTTCCAGCAAATGAATCTACCTCCCATACAGGCAACCCAGCAGCGTGCCAGCCACCTGGTGACAGCCCCTGCCTGGTCTGCTGCAGCATTAACAGCCTGCCGATGAACTGAGGCCTAGAGCTTTCAGTGGGGCATGTCACAAAAATAAACCACTGATTGTTTACATGAGGTTAACTGACAAAGAAAGTATTTGAAATCCAAACAGTTCTGTATCCTCAGTACATCATCACATATATAACACTGTTCATGAATTGTTAGCCTGAATAAAACTGATTTAACTCTGAAATTCTGCTTAAGTGCTGCAGAAACCCACAAAATCATAAGAAAAAACTGATAAAAATGTTATCTGTTGTAATTAGCATCAGGCATGTAGATTCCCAGAACAGAAGAATGTTTCTGTTCTGTCTTAGCATTAGGTATCTTGGCTGTGTTTTACTCCTTAGGTATGAGGAAAAGATTGGAATGCTGGGAAATAGATTTTGTAATTAAAAACAAAATACAGCAGAAGGTGTGACAGAGTTGCTGAGCAGAACAGCCTCTGCTTACAGTTCTAAAAGGCACAGTGAAGCCTTATTTACTGCACACTTGTTCAATCATAACAGACATATGTCTTGCCAAAATCTACGACACAGACTATAAGGGTGCTCAAAGAATGCTCACATCTCTGTACTGGCATTGGGGCTGACAGAGACTTAAGTTTCTTCTTCCCACTTGTTACAGAGGGAATGCCTTCATTTTCACCCCCGTGTTCAGTTAGACACAGCAACCTGACAGAGACAAATCTACTTAAAGGTATATGAGGAAAAGATGATTTATCTTCCCTGTCTGCCTTGAAGACGGAATCTCAGCTTAGGAGTTTTAGGACGAAGACTGCTTTATCAAGAATTATGGGTACAGAGTGGCCTACCTCTTCAATACTGTCAGTTCCTTGAAAGTTATCTTCATTTTGGGTTTCCCCCTGGTCATGGTTACTGTCTTGCTCCAAATCCAGAGGGAAAATGCAATGTCCTGGTGAGGTACTTGGGGACTTCCCATGAGGAGCTGATCGAGGTCGTGATGAAAATGTGAAAATCTCTTTATGATTCATGTCGTGATCACCCGTTTCATTGTGCTGATGCTCAATAGAGGCAGTTTCTGGTGAGATTAAATCACAGCAGACTGAATCTCGAGGGGCTGCGTGCTGCTCACTCCCCTCCAACTGAATGTCCTCAGTGAAACTTTCTGGGAACACCCATTCATCTGAAATGCAAAATATTTACTGCAATGTAAAACATGAACTGTGTTTTACACTAATCACTCTCTTTTTTCTCTGGAAAAGTAAGTTTTTTAATACAAATTACCTCATGTATACATTTGGAAGAGTGATGAAGGTTCAGTGGAAGTGATGAGGCAGCCTTCTAAGGAGGCAAGCTCAACCAAAACGTTTCCTGATCACAGCTCAGAAAATGCACAAGATACAACATGTGTCATGCAAACTTGGAATTCTCAAATCTGAAACTATCTAGCTTTTAAGATTGGAAAATGAGTTTCATTCGAGGAAAACATTTTATTAAATTTGGCGATTGATCTGTAGGGTTATTTTTGTGGCTGAGGTTTTCCCCCCCAAAATCACATCTACTTGGTATTACTTCGTAATATTGCAATCTGCTGCTTCTTTATTACTGAAATTCTACACTTTCTTTTATGCCTAGAACCTATGGTTTAAATCTCAATTTCAAACTATAGCTCTATTGAAAAATAGCATGACATGAAAAATGGATGAAGATATCTGTTTCACCAAGTTTCCCTGAACACTGACTGTACTAATCTGCCAATTTTAAAACAAACAATAAACTACAGAAATGGATTTAAAGATTGAGTGCAGCAGATAAACATGAAAAGACCATTTTTATATTCTCATTGTTAAGTTATATTTTACTGTTTGGAATGATGACATTGAAAAAAAATGTCAATTTGATTGATTAAAACCAATCTCAAATAGCATCTGAGAAAAGGCAAACTGCTCAACTATGCAGTACTCCCTTATCTTCATTAAAGGCAGTGTGGTGTGGATTATTCACTAGATTTGGAAACTTTCTGGCTCCATAAAACAAAGTTACTGACCATATTAAAAAAAAAAAACCCTCAATAAAAAATCCTAAAAATGTAATAATACAGTAGCATGGCAATAATAAAATGCCTGCTGTCACAGAACAGAGTAAATTTACTATGGAATCTGACTCTTTCTCAGTTTTGTTAGAAGTAGTTATTACTCCAGATTCAGCTTTGGAAAAAAAAAAAAACTAAACTGACCTAAATGAAGGCAAAACAAAGAGAATGGTGAGAATGCTGGCAGGAAGGGCTGCCTTCTCACTGTGCTGCTCTGATTCTTCCCGTGAAGCTTCTGAACTGCAGTGGATGTCCAGCACAGCAGTTCGTACCAGGTGAAAAGCAGAGGCTTAACACACCTTGTACATTCATGGTTTGCACCTACTTGTTCCAGAGAATAAAAGTTTTCAGTCTGTAGACCAAGACCAGCTGTAGACAGAAGCCTCAAGGCTTTCCATGCAATCTCTTTTTAAATGGGATAATATTACACCATACAGCAACAACTGCGCTTTGTAACTGTAAGGGACTGTAAGCGTTGCAAGCTGCTCATGTAAATTACACCACTTGCTTTAAAAGTCTCAAGAAATGAGTGACAGTATTCATGGCTCCTAAGAAGCACCCTTTGTTTGTGTAAATCCAATGGCCTTTGGTTTTGGTCAATAACTACAAGCTTTTCAAGGTTTCTCTCTTTGATGACTTCATATTATGTCATCTTCACCTGAAAACATCCTGTAATTAGCCAGGTAATTGGATTTTCACATGTAATTGTAATTTTTACACGTAAAGTGTTGTCAGATAAAACTGAAACCGTGAGAGAAGGTTTTCAAGTGACATTTCACACAAGATACTGAGTTCAGCAACTTCTGCAACCTGTAATGACTGTGCCATTTTGTTCGTGGTCTACCAGAGAAAGATACGCAGACATTTTGACCAAACCAAATCCCATTATCTCTCAACTGCAAACTATACTGCAATTTCTTTTATACTCAGCATTTACATGTCAATTGTAATGAGCAATTTGGAGCATCTTCTTAACAAAATATGTAAATTGCTATGCAATCACAACATGGCAGCAAACACGATAAATGCAAGAGCGATCACCTCAACATCTAATTAGTTCTTCTACACAGTCAGACTTATGGTAAAGCTTCTAATTGCAGCCTAACATTTTAATGAAGGTTTCAACATTGCATAAATAAGATTGACAAACTATAAACAATGCTTGCTCTTTTTTTTTTTTCTTGCTAAAAAATAATTTACCTTTGTGAAGGTGCTGTGCAGCAGCTACAGAACATATATTGATTTGAGCTCTGTGAATAACAGTGACCAATCTCTAAAGAAATAAAAAAGTTACCTATGAAAGTTCTCCACTCATGAAACTTATTAGTTACTAATGGAACAAGTATAGTGCTGTCCCAAGATGACCAAAGGTGATGGGGTTTAAGAATACTAGCTGTCTGGTTATGAGAGAAGAGTTGCATGTGACAGATTCTTGTTGCTACAACTTGTTTTGTATAAATGGAGAGTCAAAAATCACCTATGCAAAATTCATGGCTTATCTTTAAATCAGAAAAAACAAACAAAAAAGATAATAGGTGTGTACCGTAAGAGATATCCTAAACTCTTACCTGGGACAAGCACAATTTCTTGTACATTTGATGTTTGTAGTCTTTAGTGTTAAATTTAATAGAGATTTAAAGAAATGAATATTTTCAGTTCTTTCCCTTTAATAATGAGAGCATGGAAATTTTCTTTTTTATTCATTCACTGCACTGGTACTGTGCTTAATCCCACCAATCTTTATCAGTGCTCAAAAGCATTTTTGTTGCAGGGTGTTTGATCTCCATAATCCTTACAGCACATACATTTCTATTTTATGTGAACTGCTTCTGAGTCCTTTGAAATTTACAATAGTCCCCTGCCCCACACAGAACTGAGATGTAAAATAACATAAAATTAACAACATACCAGTGGTTATCTCCCATGTGTTTTCATCTGCATTTTTTAGACATAATCTCTGACTGTTCTTGTCTGTTGATGGATCTTGTGGTGAGGGGAGCTGACAATCTGCTCTTCCATTCTCAGAGCTTTTCTGAGTCTGAATTGCAGAGTCTGAAACACAAGCCAGACACTTATCAAATACCTGTGAACACGTATGCTTTTCCTACTTGAGGTATGGAAGAACAGCATACAGGGCAGTGCTCTGTGATACGAACATCTGAACTGCAGTAGAATCTTGTGGGGCAGCAGGAGTATGACAGACACAATGAAGTCAAAGTTTAGCACTATGTTCAGAAGGGCAAAATACAGAAGTTACACAAAACAGTCCAGCAAAAACTGCAAAATTACCAAGAATCACTACACTAGCCCAGTGTCATACACAGCATGAGGTAGACAGGAATATGTTTACCTGCAGCTACTGTCAGCAGCTGGTGGTCCTTGGCTCAAAATGTTACAATACCTTCAGAGAGATGAGCATTTTTTCAAGCTTGTATAGAAGAATAGGCCATAATTTCACATGAATGTATTCAGTAATTAACTGGGTAGGTAAAGGATTAATAAAATTGAGAATTAAGTCTTACACTCTAGAGTCAGAATCCTGAAAAAATTTGGGCAGTTTGTGAGCTCTTTCCATATTGTTCCCTTCAGGCTCTTATCATTTTGATGCACATCTTTAGCTGCTTGGTGAGTACTTCTTTTGTCTCCTTGACCGAAGGAATCACTGCATGGCAAGAACGATAGCTGCAGTCTCTCAGTGTTTTGTAGGGATTCAGTTCTTTTTCCTGAACTTTGAACTTGGTACGATCTATTACTTTTGCTACCCACAGTCTTTGGTACCTTGAAAGACACCATAAGAAAAAAATGTTTGCACACACACATACATACAATGCAGCCTCATACCAATTCTGAAAGACGTTTTGGGTCTAAGTCTCTTGCTTACTTGTCAATCTGTTCCTTTGTTCAAGAGGAGCAGTTTTGTTGCAATTTAAGCCTTCTTACCTCTCCAGATACCCTCGTGCTGACTCTTCTGTTTGAAGATGGAGGTGGTCCAAGGATCTTTGATCCGAATGCAATATGGGACACATCCTGAGTTTTACTGCTGCTCTTACTGCCTTGTCCTCTATTAACCAAGCGAGCTAAGCAATGAACAGTTCGTTTTAAATATATATTACAGCACTTAAATAAATATTGATAACTTTAAAAATCAACAGGAAGAGTTGTCAATACTATATATTCCTTTATAGCACAATCCCCAGAAATCTGTACTCTAAGTTCACTGTATTTTTACTCAAAGCAAATAAACATTTTATAGAATTCGGTCAACATACAAGCTAGAAACTTCTGGTCTATTATATAGACATATTTCTAATCTCCTTGCTTTAAAGATTTGATTAAAAAGAGGCCATGTAGAAACACACAAGAGAACTTGCAAGTTTTCAGTAGAAATTCAATGGAAACCTAACCCGTGGCGGTAAGAAAACCAGCTCTAATTATTAAATGACAGCATTTTCTTGATATTTTTACTATTTAAAATATTTCAGTTATCATTTCCAAGCAGAGAAAATGCCAGCTGCTCTGCAAAAATTAAAAAAAAATAAATAAAAAAGTAATGTAGGTGAATGCTTTGAGAAAAATTTAAAAGGACCAAAGTTACATGGTGGTGTATGAAGGTGATTTTATGACCAGGGCACCAGATGTGCATGTAATAATCCTTTGCCTTTTTTTCTTGATTTTCCAAGATCATCAGTGGATTCTCCTTTTCAGGGCTAGTAAATAAATTACTGTAGCTTCACATTAATTCATAAAAAAGTCATAAAATTTGCAATGTGTGAAGGTTTCTTGGTACAGCATTAAGTGCTAAGTTACTACCTCACTTCTGAGATCAGACATCTTCATAAAGCAAAGAGAAATCAAAGACAAGCACAACGTTTTGTAATTTTCTTCATCATTTTAAAGAATTGATTAATATTCATTCTGGATAAGTTGTATTTCCATTGCCAACGTGGAAATGAAAAAAAGATCATGCATTAATCACCAAATGTTGTAGATTACTGTACTAATAAGCACAAAAGAAGCCACTTTCTGCCATTAGCTTTTTCCTTTGTTTGTGATGTGACATTTGGTTCCTGCTAACAGCTGCCATCTCACAAGATTAGATGACCCAACATCAATTTCTTTAATTTGCCGACTACCTTGGGATGTTGTTAGCTCCAATTATAAAATCTGATTTGCATGAAAATTTCTGTTTATGAACACATTAATTGACTGCAATTAATTACCTACATCAACACATAACAGTGTGTTGATGGCATAATGAAATAATATGTGTAATTAAAAGTGGATGAGACTAAAAATAATGTGGGCTTTTGAATATCAAATAAACAAAATGTTCAGTGGCTAAAAAAAACCCTTTCTCTAATTGAAATTTACTTAAACATAGCAAAGCTTCCATTTTCAAGCAAGCTTGGTGTCTGAACTTTGAAATGCATGTCTGGAAGAACACATGCCACGTTCTTAAGGTGAGGGTGAAAACAAAGGTTAATCACGAAGCTAAAGACATTTTACTTAGGTAATTTTCATGTAGGTCAGGGATGTTGAGGATTGTAGTTTCAAATAAACTATCTGCAGTTGTTGGTTAAGATACATCACTCACACTGTTGTACTCAGTAAGTTTCAATTAAGAGTTGTTATATTTTCAGACAATAGAAGATTTTAACACGCACTTTTACAGCAAACATCTGTCATTTGTACACATGCTGTACGCATCACATTCACAGTATTTTAAAACAAGAGTACCTGTTTCTTGCATTGTTACTGGAGAACTCCTGTGTTTTCTTTCTGGCTTGTGAATTTTAGCCAAGTTCAGCACATGTGTAACCTGTGGCACATCTGGATTTAGCTGGCAGGATCGAGGAATAACATCTGTGGGCTCATACGGTGTAAATGGAACGACGCACATACCTAGAATCAAAGAACACTGCCTTCACTCACAGGTGACAATAGCAGTAAATTAGCTTTACATTTCTAGTTAATCAGATCATATATACTGTAGATTACAGTCATTTTGCTACAATTCTTATTTTAAAGAGAATAAGCACCCTAATTTTTAATATGGTATTGTTTATGATTTTAGGCCAAAAAATGCCACCGATGGCTGGAATGGCCAAGTACAACAAATTCTTGGATTTGCCACGGAACAAGTAAAACAGAGTCACAAAATACATTTTATTAAAATGTATTGCAATTATAGTTTTTATTATAATAGTGATATACTGATTTTTAGACAGACTGATCATCTGAATTGAGTATCCAATAGAAAAAATCAGCTGTCTCCTGACGTATTACAGCAGAGGACATACTTATTTATCCAAGATGAATACTAGCTGCTATTTTTCACCAAGCCCATACATTATTTACTACAGTAAGACAGTACATAGTAATAAAAACAACATGGTTATCCTTTGAATCACATGGAAGCCAGAAACTAGGTGTAGATCAAGCTTATATGCCTCAATACCACAGGGCAAAGGAGATTATTTTTTCTTCCCTCTCCATTTCAATGATCTCATTCAGAAATACTTTCCTAGCATGTGTGGTTTCTCCTTTCTACTTGCTATTATTTTCAGAATGCAGTACACAGCACATATAAGCTACTGCAGAAGATAACACATTGCAGATTGAGTACACTACTCCCACCCGAGGGGGTTAAAGCAAAGAAGTGCAACCCTATGGCAAATTACACCATCACTGTACTCAGTGCAGCTGAACTGTCCTGGTCATCTGATAGGAAAAAAAAGCTTTATCAAGTCACGATCATTAAATGAAAATTAATGAATGACAAAAAACTGTTATTGTCTTTTTGCAGTTGAGTATGAAGTATCACACTGTTTTTATGCAACCAGACCTTGAGCTGAAACCTGATCTGAAGCCTTGCCTAGAAAAGGAAATTCATAAGCATACAGAAAATACTAATGCCCACCAGCTGTGTAATAATCATAGAAATGATAATCCAGTAATTAAAAGTGCAATATTTTACCACGCATACAGTTCATTAAAGCTGTCTACTCATTATGTTAACTATGTTTTGGAATTCTGGAACTCATTTAGACTGTTTATGTACACTTCAAAATCTGTTTAGAATGGACAAGAGAAAAAAATGTGCTGATGGAATTAAATAAAATTAAAGCCAGCGACACCTCTCACTGCAGCTTCTGCTGAGAATTTACTGGGTCTTCTCTGGAGTCATTTTGTGAATTAACATTTTTTCCAGGCTCGTAAACACACAAAAAAATAGGAGTAATCACAGTGATCATGCACTCTTTCTCACTGGTTGAGGTCATCCAAATACAAGTCACATTTTGTTCTGCACTTACAGTCCTGCAAAACTTCAGAAACTAGAACCCTTTTTTTGATTCTGGTGCCTCCTTTGAAAGACACAAAATGAATGGAACTGCATTTCTGGATGTAGATGTATTTTCTTCAAAAATAAAAAAAAAATCCAGTTGTGCTTTTTCAGTTCCTCATTTTTACTGCAAATTCCAGTGATGAATGAAGTTCACCACTACCGTTACCTTCCCAATGAACAAAGATACTTAGGATAAATGAACTGAAGAGCACAGACAGGTATTGATGGTAGTTTCACACAGTCCTGTTTTGTTCAAGTTTTGTCTGGGATTATTTAAGAAGAAATCCTTCAGCAGCAGCTGAACTCTGATACAAAGCAAAGCAGCAGCAGCTGAATGCTGTCCTTTCAGACACCTTCTTCTTGGCCCAAACTGCCTTCTATCACAGTAAGACACTGCTGTCAACAATCGTTCTCTAGTTGATAAATCTTGTCAGAATTTCTTCAATAAAATGCTTTTAATGAACTTGATGCTTAAGCAGAGGAATATCCGTGTATTTTTCACCTAAAGTCCAACATGAACAGATTTAATACACTGCTCTGTCCCTTTAATTTTCAGGTAGTCAGATAATCTTTCAAGCTGTAAATCTGAAGGCCAGGAAGCTTTTGATTTTATAATATAAGCAGCTATGATTAAGACTAGAAAGTAATTATAACACACCATTTTCTTCAGCTGTATCTCGAGGCTTGGATTTTAATGTGAAGATCTTCCTCAGCTTACAGTTAGCTGAAATAATAATTCCATCCAAGGACTGGAAGATGGCTCCTCTGAATATTTCACTGGTGAATGCTGCCAGGTCAATGCACATATTGCACCACTAGAAAGAAGAAACAACATTATTTAATAAAACCCACACACTAATCACTGCAGATTAGTGTACAGTTCTCAATAAATCCTCACAGGCAGTGACCCACAGTGCATAACATTTTGAAATTAAAAAACGTATTTTTGGTTTTGTGCCTGAAACAACTAATTATTGCATATTATGTATATGCATATATATATATTGCATATACAATATACATGTCTTCTTGTGGCTTTATGTCTTCCAGGTTGAGCCTTGGGCATCTAAGAAGAGCTGTGCTCACAGCTGTGCTTCTAACAGTTCTTCTAAAGCAGTATTCAAGACTCAAGTTCTCACAAGGTTATCTGGTGACCTCCCAGGTTTTCTATCCTGACAGGTATTATCATATGCCCTGACTGGGTATGGGAGAAAACAGTGGGGAGAATGTGATGGCTATTGTTCTATTTTTGGCACTTTGATAAATAGCGTTTTATATATTCTAGAAACTGGAGAAACCTGAAGCACATGAAAGTGGTCATCAACTAGAATAGACAGCTCCAGCAGATGTTATAAAAGGTCACTACAGGAAAAGGTACGTGTGAACAGGAGCACTATAAAGAAGAATGAGAGACACGGGGCCACAAGCTGAACAGACAGTAAAAGTGACAGATAAACACATCACAAACAGTATTAATCTTGGAGAACAGGAGTATTAAGGGGTTCTGACACCATCCAGTAGATGGGACAGGCACACATTATGAATCAGCTGTGCTCTAAAGCAAACAGTAATTTCAGCAGGTCTGTAGACTTATAGAAAATCCTTCTGATAAAGCAGTCTGCTCAGCCACAGTCAAAGAACACTCCCCAGGTACCTACTGTTTTGCGCTTGATCATAAACAGAGGAATTTTTGCATGCAGAGGGGTTACAGACAACTCCTTGTGGACCGTTGATAAATATAATCTTCTTTTAATATTTCCTAAATCAGTTATCCTGCAAAATAAAAGCAGGAGAGAACAGGACGGATCTTTGTCAATTCAATAACCTGGTATCTTCAGCCATCACAAAAAAACCCTATTATTCTTATGCAGAACCTTCGTGTCAGCGATAGCAAATAGAGAATTTAAGAATTACTTTCTACAAGATGAGTAATGAGATTTCTTTCTCAAATTCAACCTTGGTGGCTATATTCCTGCATATATAAAATCACTTTACATGCTAATTTTATTTCAGCAGTCTACACTCCTAGATTTCCATAGCCCTTTAGACTATGAAAGAATTCAATCTGTTTGAAGTGAGAACCCAGTAGCCTTTAATAATCACACTTGTTTTTTCTCCTTAAGCTTGTGTTATCTTGGGATACACTGTCACCTTCTAACTAGGAAAACATTATTTGCTTTCCTTTCCTGAAAAGGGTCCCTGTCATTTCATATAGACTCTTTGTCAGCTTCAACATAAGACCGTCTGCTCATTTCACTTTCTGAGCACACACCTTCCAATGTAAAACACAGCACACAAGTGCATTGTTCACTATTCAGGTCATCTTGCAATGACACTAAGGACACCGAATTTGAGCATTTCCAACAGATTTAGACCACAGCCATGAACACAAATACTAGGTTTGCTTCCAACTGAGAAAGAGTCCGCGTATGTCCTGCTTTCTTCAAGTCCTGTGAGCAGCAAAATGTTGACAGTGCTCCACAGCACCACTCTGTGATACTGAGCAACAGACTTCAAAGGCTGCAGTCTCTGTGGGGAAATCATGATACATTTTCTTATATTTCTGAACAACCCCATTTTTAACAGATGGGTATTTCTCTATAATTAGCAGCCCCTCTGAGAAGGTGACAAATAATCACAACAAACAACTTTCTGTCACTATTATTTTTTTTTTAAAGTAATTGCTCATAAATATTTACGATTCAAATTCTGGGCTTGTGAGACTTTAAATTGGAATTGTGAGATTACCCTGTAGATTACTTTTTTTTTTCTCTCTTTTTAACAAAAATATTTTTAATTAGTAAGGACTACCTGCTGCTGAACTAATGAAATGCTGTCACCCAAAATTTGCTGATAAACGTCTTGAAATGTTCTTAGGATTCCTGGAGTCAACTAAGAAAGGCATTAGCTCTGGTGTGTTACATTTTACATTGATTTTTGATTCATAGAATCATAGAATGGCCTGGGTTGAAATGGACCTTAAAGATCATCTCGTTTCAACCCCCCTGCCATGGGCAGAATCACCAACCCCTAGGCCAAGCTGCCCAGAGCCATATCCAGCCTTGCCTTGAATACCTCCAGGGATGGGGCATCCACAACCTCTCTGGGCAGCCTGTTCCAGTGCATCACCATCCTCCGAGTGAAAAACTTCCTCCTACCATCCAACCTAAATCTCCCCTGCCTTAGTTTAAAACCATTCCCTCTTGTCCTATCAATTGTCCTATCCTTGTCCATATCCCCTATGTCTTATTTCAGTGAAGGACATTGTTCAGTACAAAACATATTGCAAGTGCAAGTGAATTTCAAAGGGTTCTACTAGATGAAAACACGAGAATTCCTTCTATTTTCCCACGGATGTTGTGAACATCACACAAAGTAAAAGAGGTCCAGAGGCTTTCCAGAACCTGCTGAATCTTTGCTCTCCCATTTGTAGCCTGATTTATCCATCCGCATAAGACTGGTTGGCAAATCAAAACAGAATGGAAGAACCTACTAGCAGTTTCTTTTGGGAGATCAGTAGTTCCACAGATAAACTGCATGCATCTCAAAGAGAGAAACATCACTTCTGTGCCAGCGTACAGCATTATGCCCTCAGTGCTGCCGTCAACAGGAGATTCAGTATCAGCTGCACATGTATTTATGGATGGATGAATAATACCATCAAGCTCTTGAAAAGTGCTTTCAACACAAGATCTTAGAGTGGTTTACATTGGGCTTGATTTTACTTTTGATGAAACTGGGGCAAAATATGAAATAACTCCCCTAAGATCATCAAGTTGGCCACACAGCTAAACTTGTGCCCCAGATCCAGGCACAGCTCCATCCATCACTCCGCTTCTTGTAAACACTTTGGTGAAAAATCTAGAGCTGCATGTTTTGGAAACTCTCCGCTGTGTTCTAAATCTTGCTGTTCAGAAATGCTGTGCAATTGAGGTACCAAAGAATTACAAAGAACTGGAGTAGTGGTTGTTTGAAATGGCTTGGTTATGCAGATAGCTGAGCAAGTGGGTGGAATTGGGTAGTTGCAGGAACGCCAAACAAAAACACTTTTCTTGCTGAAACTTAATGTTATTGACACTGGCAAATGCTGATTTAAAAGATGACATGACAAAACAGTACCAGCCTGAACTTAAACCATGCATATCTCCAAATAACTGGTAAGAAAAACTTAATTTCACTTTGTAATATTAATGCAAGAAATACGTTGAAATGTCATAGTTTACTTTTATATGAAAACTTTTCTTTCACCCTCCTGAAAAATATTAGGTGCTCTTGCAGAAAGAGGGCCATTAGGAAATGTACACCTTAGTTACATTCCAAAGTGCAATACAATCGTGATCATTTAGATAAAAATATGCACACTTATACCACGCTTCAAAGTATCCATCCAAAATAAGATGCTCTTTGTGATGGCATTGACGCCATAAAGAAGCAAACCCCAGATATATGGTTATAAACACACCTAAAGAAATGCAAAACTTATTTCAGTAAATAAATTATTTAAAACAATAAAAATATTTGTATTCTACAGTAGAAATCAGGTGAAACATTTGAAGAAGAGGCAAAATTGAAGAAAGAAGATGGTCTTAACATTCTATAAAATAATTTACCCACTGGGAGGGTAAAAGGAATTATTCAGGATCTGGTAAAACTTATGGACTCTTCAGTTACATTGCTTCTTGATTTTGAAAGACACATTAAAAAAATCCATATGAGAGTTAATGTATTTTTACAACATCTGTGTTTGAGTATTTATATCTAGGGGTCAGACGTGATAGAAAAGCAATGAGACCACGTTGAGAAAAATGAGGTAGTCAACAGGAAAATCAACCTCATTTATAATAATATTCCTGTGATCAGCAGGTGCATAACTCTTCCAGCTACGGCCATTAACTGCATTCATTTCACACTTAACATCTACATTTGCAAACCATTTGAAAGTAAAATTACTTTCCAATTCAATTCTCAATTTTATTTTATATATTCTTCTTTGATTGACTATTCTCCTCACAATGGTAACTACAGCCAGATTGCAAGTAAATAGTAACAACTATCCAAGAGCACAGATAAACTCATCTTCTCAGATTACCTATTCACTTTGCTGCATGTATAATAATTTATAACCGTTTGTTAATGTTCAATTCAAGGTTTAAAATGAACTTAGAAAAAATAATGTTGGACTGTTGAAGAACTGCTTCATTTATCAGGCTCACTTGTTCTTAAAATGAAAGTGGTTTTTCTCCTTATAAATGACTTAACCTGAAAGTTTACCAAACAGGAAAGTGTGTACTGCAAAAAGCATACAATTGCCATACAATTTATTATTCGTGGAAGTTTCCACGTACCCTGGTCAAAATCCAGGCAGAATCCTCTGCTAAATTTTAACTATTAATATGTTAGCATATTAGATCTTAGTCATCTTTGGGCCTTTTGGCTGTAAAAGTGATGTTCTTCATAAACTGGGTAGCACCACCAACTTCCCATTTTAGAGACAGAAAGAGTAAAGGAATATCAGTGGTTTTATGATTTGCCATGGTCACAGACGCTTACATTTTCAGGAACAGTTTCTATTTCACTCATGTTTTATTTGACATTCTACTTGGAAAATGGAGATACCAAACTGGTTGCCTGATCATCTGAAATCCAGAACGCTGTATTTTGCCATGATCAAAACAGTGACATTGATAATCAATCAAATATCTACAAATCAAAAGATGAAGATTTATACGTCACCTAGGCCTAGAGAAGGAGTTGTGAAGAACCACCTTTCATTTTATGTACTGGAATTTTCTGTGTTGATAATCATTTTCTGGAGACAACTAGGAAAAAAACACCCACTAAACTCTTCTTAAACGGTATCCATAAAAAGGCAGAACGAGAGCTGTGAGCTTCATTAGCAGAGAATCAGGAAATCTCACTGCTAGAATAGAAATGCTTTCCAAATATTTGCAATTATGAAGAATTGGTGACCCCTGAGCTCTTTCAACAGGATAACCAACGTATCTGCCATCGAGTCCCCAGCTGAAAGAATGAGCTGATATTTTCGGTGATCAAGAATAATTTGTTGTGACAGTTTCATTACTCCTAGAACTACACACATTCAGAAAAAAACAACCAACCAACCAATAAAAAAAAACACAACCCAAAAC
Organism: Callipepla californica brunnescens; assembly: GCA_023055505.1. NCBI lineage: Eukaryota > Metazoa > Chordata > Aves > Galliformes > Odontophoridae > Callipepla > Callipepla californica. The sequence continues at coordinate 8,194,583 of JALIRH010000015.1, forward strand.
ATTCTTGAAATGGCCATTAATACTTCTAACACGTTCAGAAAACTTCTATTAATATGTTAACATCTTGGTTTGGTATCACCTCATCTGTGTGGCTCTTTCTCTCTATTTTTCATAATGAATTCTGTTTATGGAATGTTCTTCTGAGACAAAAGCCCTCTATCAATTCATTTAGAAAACTCTAACTCTAGAAAATAGGTTTTGATTTCTTCAGCATAGATTAAGTATATACGGATATATTCTAAAGAGTATTTATAAGAGATAAGTTTAGTGCAAATATCCAGAATCAAAACAAATTACCCCTACCATGCAGTTATTTATGCCTGTAACTAACTCTGTTGTCACTATTATTCAGTTTATTGACTGTTCTCTGTGCTTTCTTTTTCATTCCATAAATTTATCCATTCCAGAAAGACAATCAGTCCTTCTGCATTTGCAAAGAAAGGGTTACATTCACACCTGCTGTATGTATGCCATAGATCTCTTAAAACTCTTCCAACCAAACTGTATGGGAACTGTAAGGTCACTGCCCAAAGCAGTGATTGAGCACCTGGTGAAGGGGCATAGCCAGCCCTGGGAGCACAGGTGGAAGCAGTTCAGTGTGTGACACTGGGTCCACCCCTCCCCTACCACATGTAAGGGCTGCAGCTGCAAGGGAAGCACGTCTACTTGGAGGTTATCTCCTTTAGAGTGCTCAGCGAGTTGTGAGCCTTGGAAAGAGGTAAGTGGTTCCTTCTTTATTACTGGATTATGACTGCTGCTGTTCTTGAGTTTAAAGTGTTTTTTCTTTTTTAAGGAAAAGTAAATTTAGCAAGGTATTTTAAGAGTGATTTTTCTAAGTTAAATTTAGCTTTACAACTGAGGTCTGTTTATTTTGAAGACTGCTGGTAAACTAACTTCATTAGTCTGAGGATCCTAACGTTAAGTTGGCAAGTGCCATTTCCTGATAGTCACTGAAGTTGCGGAAAGCAGTAGCTGAGGCTGCGTGTGATGGCTGTGTTCCAGCTGGTGCGTGACAAAGAGAGCAGAAGACAAAGCAGGGCTGGGAATTTCTGCTTCCCCTATCGTTCTTAGTAACACCTGCTCAGCAGTCACCTGCTTTCATGCTTCAGTTCTGCGTTCCTGTGCTGAGTCCTCCAAGTGTGTGCACTCTGATTGGGAAAATATTGGTTGAGGGCATTAATTGGGACAATGAGCCCTATATGGAGAAAACCCTTCTGGAAGGCTTCAGACCCTTGCATCACTGTACACCTCGCTCTGTTCTTACTGTGTGCCAGATCACAACTTTGCTAGCAATTTTCTTTATAGGTAAACAATCATTACTCCTTTTCTTTTTCGCTTGCAGTCAACCAAAATGACAGTTTAAGGGGTTGACTCAGGTAGACTGTCAAACCACGCTGACAGCCTCCCTAAATGAGGATATTCTAACTGACCTTTATTACTTCTTTTCTGTCTTCCTGGGGTATTAACTTGTCAGAATGCTCATAGCTTTTCTTTGCCACTGCAATTTGAAGAGATGCACCTCACAATCCTTTGCAATTATACTTGTGCGTTATTCCTTCTACCTACATCATGGACAAATAAAAACTCCTCGTGCTCTATCTTCAGCAGTTCATGATCTTTGTGAGCTATTCAGAACCTGAAAGTTCAGAAATGTATTGTTCAGAAATAGATATGTCTGTTTTAATTCTGGTAGGCAGGAAGTGAATCTGGATGCTTGAAAGCATCAAACAATGGAAAAAGCTTTTCTTCTGTTGAGGTGGTAGAAAAACAACTATCCTCATTCAGAACAAATGCTGATGTAACTAGTGACATATTTTCAAACTAGGATTATGCATTTTGTTTTCAGTTCTGTAATAACTGCACAAATCCTTTTAAATCTGACAAGTAGAACGCTGCTCGTTTGGAATACATTTCCTAAAATACCACCCATGCTGTGCTGTTGCATTAGTGAAAGTGATGACTGGAAGAATGATTAAAAAATAAGTTGTTTACTTGCAAGTATACGGGTTAATCTCTGCAGTAAGTTAAAGAATTTAACACACTCGAAGAATATTTCTGTATTTCACGCTTGGCTCACAGAAAATGCAAGGAGCAAGCCTAATGCTTGCTCAACATCAGAATTTTAAATAATCTCACCAGCTGAATCTGTTAAATTAAGTTTACATTCTGCCTCTTCCAGAAACTTCAATACAGTCAGAACATGGTAGAGCTAGCATGTGTCCTGCTTCTCATTTGGAATGGCAAGGCTAACCTTTGCAAGGCCAACCAAGAGTTATGTTTCTTTGTTCCATACCTAAAAACATGCTGGGTCTAAATTAATGTGAATAATTTATCACATCTGTCACCAGAGTTAAACAGATGACTAATTATTACAGCATGTAATTCGCATAAATTCAAGCTATTATGGTGCCTGTGAATAAGTTAGCTACGTAAATAAAATGCAGTGAGTTCTGGTTACTGAAGATTTGAATGTAATAAACTTGTGTTTACAAAAACAGTGATTTGAAAAAGGAAACAAGGTGCAACAATCTATGTTCTACTAAACTGTTCACAAGTGCTGGGATGGAAGTTACTGTGAGCAAGTACAAATACTGAAGTCATGTGGGCATTTCATGCCCTTTTTACCTGCAGGATCCTCTATGTGTAATTAGCTACACTCTGACAGAAAGCTTCATAAACGTGTGTGTTCTGGAATGTAAAACTGAGTTCTCATTTAGTTGATAAATCAAGAGCATCTCTGTGCTATGAACCCTCTAAATGTGAACAAGAAACAAGCAGCTGCCTTATGTTTGATGTGCTGCAGAGGCCCTTTTTAAGGAAAGAGATGAAGTTAAGATTTTATATTTTAAATAACAGAATGTAAGCCTTGTATGTGGGGAGAAATAATCCCATCGGCACAGACAGTTTATTTAAACAGAAGAAAGGAGGAAAAAAAAAGCATTGTAAGAGTGAATGAACACTGGAACAGGTTGCTCAGATTCTCTGTGGGCTCTTTGTTCTTGCTCAGACTTCTGACTTGGAGCAGACCATCTCTGGCTCCGCCTTCAACCATTATCTCAGTCTGTGAATGGCTCCTGCCTTTCCTTTTCTCCTGCCAGCTCGAGGTTGTGAGGAGAAAATGAGAGAAACAAACCTTAATATCTGCATGAAACTTTAGTGAATTTTGGAGAAACCAGTTGTGGGAGTAATTCAAACTAGTGATATCCCACAAAATGAAGGAAAACAATTGTTATGACTAAAATGAACTCACCATACATTCCAAAAGAGCTGAAGCAGAGTAAGTATTAATAGCCTTCATTGGAGTTTATTTTTCTTTGGAATGTGGGGGAAGATATGTCTATCTGTTGAACAGTTGGCTACTTGTTAGTTTTTGGTACCACTGGCAAATTTCACTCCAACCTTCTTCCAAATTGCTCCCCAGAATGAGGCAGTACTGTAATGGGGACCGACCTCAACTCAGTAACTATTTATTAGCATCTAGAACACTTTCCTTCCATCACAACACAGTTCTGTCTCCAAACTGTTATTCACAAAAAATCCTATCCGTAGCAGATTACAACATTGGCTTTCTCTGCAGATTGTTTTGACAGGAATGAGTCAGAAATGTGTATAAAAACAGAGCTGAACACAAGTCTCAACACAATTTGTTATTACACACTTCTTTCCTGTCTGGATGCCTAAATACAGAATTGGGAAACTACTTTTCTTTTTTTGTCAAACACATTCTCTCTCTTAAATGGACCTCTCTCAGTGTCAGGGTAACTCAACAAATACTAAATTTGTCCCATCAGCACAAACTATCCTGATAATGCACTGAACTGTACAATTTACAGCCACTCCTATTTTAATATTTTGTATGTTTAAAAGTAACATTATCAATGTTGACTCTTAATAATGTACATTCAAAATAAATTAGTAAATATCATTCCCACACATTCTATAAAAGAACTTGGAGAAGAGAAAAGGTGGGGGAATTACAAGGGCACATACAAGCCTGTGTAGCATTTCAGTACAGAGCCAGAAATTGAGCTCAGATTCTTGTTCATGCTTCAGGCAACTCTACTTTTCTCCATGTTTTCTTTTGTTGGGGTAGCTATGGTACAATTTAAAAGTTTATTTTATCAGATGAGTAGCTTACTTGTGCTGTAAAACTTATCAAGTGAAATTAGTAAGTTACATAACATCTAACATCTAGAACAAGCCTATCAAATATAAAGTATAACAAGTACTGGCATTAAAGTATTTTAAGAACAAATGTATTTGTGCTTGAAGAGGCACCAAGCCGGAGTGCTAGCACCTGCACATGTCCGTACATCGGGATCTAAGCCAAGAATGCCAACTCAAACCAGATGCTGTTTTCTTTTATGCACAAATATTTTCCAAACATTGAGTTACTTTTGCTATTTCAGCAAGGTAGCAAAATCCATAACGCTGAGGATTTAACAACCGGCTACTCCATCCACAGCAGATGGCTACAGCCAGCTTTACTGACAGCTTTGCTATTACTTGCTTTAAAAAGGCTGCATACATTAAATGCTCTGCACCTTAGTTTGGATTTTATTATGCTTTACCAAGTTTCTGTTTCACAGCTTATTTTACATATTTGTTAGGTTGATTTTTCATGCGGTGCTATTCATCTGCTCACACCCCTTACAAAGTATCTATGTTTTTGCTTAATTCTGTTCTGAACAAAAAGCAATGCGGATAACTGAAACAGCTGCTTGCTCGTGCAGTATTTATGACAGGAATCTCACATGCCCGGTTCATAGGAGCAGGTTAGAAAGATGAGCTCCATGGATGCCAGCAGTGATAGCTGGCCTGGCAGAAATTCTTGTATGCTGATCAGATCAATTGCTAAACAAAATCCAGAAGAGAGGGTGATGCTCAAACCAAATTTGTAACTATTTCTATCTGTGCAGAATGGGAGGTGAAGAAATGTTGCATGGACCATTGCTTGCAGAATTCTTAAAACCTGGGAAAGTGTAGTGTTGTTTTTGTTTTCCACTTAGAGTAAATGTAGAGGTATGATGGCTTGCTGTGTTATAAACTTTCACTATTCAAAGATTCTATAGTAAATAATTGGACTATGTAAGAAACCATCTTGGACCATAAAACTCCAAGCAGCACCAGCACAAACAGTACTGCACAAATGAGCCACAGATTTCTTTCAAAGCATCAGAGAGAAAATAACTGAGTGGCAGTCACCTATTACTAGTGACTGGGTTATCAGGAGTCTGGCAGCATGAAATGCAGTGTCTATTTTGCAAGACTTTGTATGGAGTTTATTTATCTTTTCAAAGAAATTGCTATCATCTTCTGTGTATACACCTTTAGGAAGCTTCATTTACTTTGAGTGCATTGATGTACTTTAGTAATTATCAGAACAAGTACAATTTTATCATAACATAATTAAGTAGTGAAGCAGCTGTGCCGAATTAGTATTTATTCTTTGGTTAAAAAAAATCTATGAAAATATATTAAGAGGGATTACTTTATCAATATAGATAGTAAAGTCAGTTCATGTAAGAGACAGAGAGAGAACTGAGATATGAGCTCAAAAGAGTGCAGGCAAAGATGGAAGAGGTGGTAGAAAATTGGAATTCTCACAGTTATTATAATAATAATAAAAGTAAGTGATGGAAAAAGAGAGGAGGAAGGAAAGTGAAGTTCTTGGTAAGAAATATAGATGAGTGGCAAGAAGTATCTGAACAGAATCAAACCCAGTACTGAACCACAAGCAGTCTAAAGAAACGTTCATGTACCTGGCACTAAGCCTCTACCATCTGTCTACAGAAAGCCTATGAGAAGCAAATCTGTGTGCTTGGTTTCTGTTTTCTGCATGACATATCTTGTTTATTTAATCCCTTTTGCTACACACTTTTAGAAAGTTATACAGCAATTAAAACCAAAGGAGCAGAAAGTGCAACCAGAACTACAAACAGGAAATTCATCAAAGAATGGAAAACTTACAGAAAGAGAAACAAAAATAAAATTCAGCACTGAGTTTACTCAGCTTAATTATGTATCATTTAACCCATCCATTCTAGGAGGGCTTCTAATGGCATAATGTTTCTTTTGTTGATTCAGTTATCAGAAAATATATATATTGCCCTGAAGCAAAGGACCCTGGGAATAGTTGTTTTTATTTTTGTAAATGAATTTTTCAGGAGATCTATGTGAGCCAATGTTGTGTCCGATAAATTCCTGTCCCATTTCTTCAGAGTTTCGCCATCTTCATTCTTAATTTTAAGTTTTTTTCCATCTTCATAGGAATGTCAGCAGTTAAAATATCCAAGAAATAACGATCTCATTAGCTTAATTACTTCTTATTGACTTGGGAAGTCACTCTGCTTTAATGGAAAATCTGCCATCACAATTAACGGCTGCAATCAGACATCCACTTTACATTAAGCGTTCAAGGCAATGTTATGTTATGCATCTTACAGTAACTCAGTGGAGAAGTCTTGTCCCAGCGGCACCAAAATCTGAAGTGTCAGAAATGGCTGGATCAGTCCCACTAGAAACAGGAAAAGAAAGTTAAATCTGTGTCCTCTGTGTATGCAGATACACATTTCATCATCAGGAACTGCAGTGCTCTTCTGCAATTGTGCTCCTGCAGGATTATTTATCTAGGTTCATGAAACATATGAATGCAAAAAAAACCTAGAAGAAAAACAATTCAAACTGCAGTGACAGTGTTGTTTTAAAGGTTTCATCTGCAGCTTCACAGGGATTCTCTTGAAATACAAGGAATTTATTTGTTAATGGCAATTCTACGTTGCATTCCAAGAGCATGTGGGCACCAAAAATCCTGTATCAATTACAAGATAAAGCAGTATGTTCACATGAAGATTTTCTTAAAGTCATGTGAAATTGCCTTTTACGTTTTTGACAATGTACACCTTAAACAACTTTTAAAAAAACACAACTCTGACTACAAACAAAATCCAGTTTATTACAGCAGCGATCAATGGAGGCTTCTGATTTTTAGAACAAAAGCAGAAGAGCTTAACTGAGGGAACACAAGAAAAATTCCTGTGAATCCTGGAATTCAAAGAAAAACCAGTAGTATAAAGTTGTGTGAATGGAGTGTTTACACTTTTAATATTTCATCAGTGATTAGCTGGTTTTCATTGATGCCACAAGATTCAAGGGCAATGTTGTTTCTTCTAAAGAATGACAAAGTGACACTTTAAGATTTCAAGCTGTATTCATATACTTAATGTATTTCATTTTGGAAAGAGCACTCCAAGGTTGCACTACAAGTAGGAGACTGTGTATTTGACAAAAGTGAAATACTTCAGGCACATACCTGAAGAGAGAAAGAGTGACAAAAATGGCACAAGATGGGCATTTGACTATGGTATTGTGGTGCTAGCTGAATTTGAAACCAAGCTATTCTTAGCAGTGATTGGTAATTCTCATTTCTCATTTCAGACTGTAATAGTTTATTTTAATATTGGCAATAGACAAATGAAAGTTGGATTTCCCAGAAGGATACATCAGTCTAATATCTATAATACTGAAAATAATACTAGATTTCTTTCATGAAAATCAGATTACTTTTCAAGGCTTTAATGCATGACTAGACTAAACAATTCCTCATTATTTTTTGTGTAAGTTTAGGATAAATTGTATTAATTGGTAATTGCATAGTGTGCATGAGAAGTATATTAGAAGATTCCTATTTCAATCAGTTAAAATCACCATCTCAATTTTTCTTTGAAATCAAGTGGTTAAATCGAAACCAGCTTAGAACATTGCTATCATCCATATAAAGTACAACACCTTGCAGTGGAATTTAAGGCACGAGTTAAGATGATTGCTTTTTGTCCACTGAATATAACAGTTTTGATTTAAACAAGCAGCAGATTTAGCTCTTGAAATGCAATCTACCTGACTATAATTTTGCCTGCTAATATCTTCAACTCAGTAACAAAGACATACTTGAATTAGGAATATTACAAAAACACAGCATTATTCACATCACTTTTTGGGATTCCTTTTTGACTGAGAAGTCACAACAAAGTGATGTCAGTTAATACACAATTTGTATATCATGATGATATATATTATTAGACAAATTAAAGTGGAAATAGAAGTGTTTCAACACATGGTCCTCCATTACCCCTAAAACTTATCCTTTTTCCAACTGCATCACAACTAGTTTGTTGGACATCAGTCTGCAGCAGGATCAGATACAGAAGTGAACCCAGCTGAACAAGGACATTATGAATCAGCCCTAAAGAACTTCGTGTGTTTTTCTACCTCTTACTTACTTGCAGCTGACCTCTAAAAAGGTTAATGAAAAACCACTTTCTTAATATTGAATTAAGCCCAAATAAAGGAAGAATAAAGTTTTATGTTCTGATATAACTCCTTTGATAATCAGAGCAGCATCACAGACGTTTCATTCTTTGATACTTACGAGTTTGTCTGGTTTCCTTTGGGAGCTGCATTCTGTTTATTTGACTACTTCCTTCAAGCACAAAAACAAAGCCCTTTGTTTCTTTATCGTATTCCTACAAAAAAGGAACAATAAACAAACATAAGCATCCTAATATAATTCCTCACCTTACAATCAACCATACTGCTAACATGCAAATCTGCACATTTTCAGTTAAATACAGCAGCAGGACTCAGTGTAAGGCAGATGGCACTGCAAGTGTGACCGCTTAGAGATGACGGTAGTAATGTAATACATCAAAATGTGTCATTTACTTGTTCATTTTATGAACAAGCAGTGCTGATAAACACAATCTACAATCCAATAGGCCTGACTCAATCCATTAGGTATCAGAAAGGTAAAACTGCTTTTAAAATTGGTCCTTCCTAAATCCTTCAGCTATAAGATTACTCTGCAGCAAAGCTAGCCTGCAAACAGGAACAAAGTACCAATTGTGACACACTAAATGGCTGCTTGTATGACAGAATTATAAGTGCCAACTCCACAGTCAGGTCAAAACTCTCACTTCTTTTAATTTTAAGCTTCATTCATATTTTCCTAAATTTTATACTGTCACTTCCATAAACTTCTTAAAATACTTACTTTCCATATAGCTGATGGATTGCCAAAAATCCTCCATTTTGCTCCTGGGTTTTTGCCTTGAGCACTGAATATTTCCACAAATGGGCCACCCTATGAAAAATTGGTTTAAGTATGCATAATGCAATCAGATATTCAGCAGAGAATCACTGATCAGGAATATGAAGACCAATCCCAGCCCAGAACAGTTTGTTACCACAGCCAGCATTACTGACTATAGTCAGTATAGTCAAACATCAGTGTATTAATAAAAGATGCATATTCACTTGAGGATCTCAAAAGCAAATTTATTGTAAAAAATCTGAGAAGATGCTATAGTTTAGCTATTCATACTTAGATATGCTTTATTTCTGCAACTCACCAAATAGAGATTTAAAACATACTGCTAAATGTTTCAAAAAAAAAATCCCTTGCATGTTAGATGCTTTGTCTAATTTCCTAAGAAAATTAAGTTTACAGAGTCATGCTGGTTCTGTCTACGTGTGTGAGTATGTCAAAGAATTTGGTATTCTAGTGGATACCAAATTCCAGCTTGATTTGACAGAACAGCGCATAAAACACATAGCAAATTATTTTCTGGGCTGAATTAAGTGATCCAGTAGGAGACAGATGCTGACAGTATCACCACATAAAGATAAGAGCAGCACTTACGCTGCAGCCTTTATTTGGAACTAGAGAAATAATATGGGAAAGAGATCATGGTTACCTCTGCCATATAAGAACTCCTTACACTGAGCACATACGCCATTGGACATCAAGCATTGTAACCATAAATGTTTAGGCTTTAGCAGCTCTCCTTAGGGAATTATCTCCTTCAATGTTTTTCATGTTACAATCGGAGAAAATGTCTGCTGATGGACTCAGACTGTGGTCCGATCAACATTTTTTCAGCAGTGTGTTTGACACAATCAATCTCTCCAACTCTCGTCTCTCCCTCCTAACTCCTAGCTGCATGTACTTCCCAATACTCTTTATGCTCAGCTGCCCAAACAATTGTACAGAAGTCAGTGTGAGCAGGAGAGGTGAACAGTCTTGCCAACAAAATAAATGCTCAAATTATGCTTTCAGGGAACATCAACTCTGTGCTGTCTATAAATTATTTCCACCCCTGCTCCCTTCCAGTGTCTGGCAGCTAAAGCCCAGTGACATAAACTTACTAGTTTTAAGGAGATTAAAATACATATTTTTATATTCAAAATGGATTAAAAAAAAAAAGAATTTTAAAAACATGATAAACTATTGATGTGAATGTAAGACATCTTTAAGGACTGTAGGATCAAGCTGTCAGAAGAAAAATGTTATCTGCCAACTTTTACACATTTGCAGCAAATCTTTATAAACAAGTGGAGTTTTCTCCAAAATATAAACACACACATCTTGGCAATGCTGCAGCCCTTGTAGGCCCTGCTTCAGTTATGCTAACTGAACAGGACATTGAAAACTACGGGGCATGACATGAGGAAGTGCTGAACATAACAAGCACTGATGTGAGGAGCTGGCAGAAGTTACTGACAGCACTGTGATGGATGGCTGGACCTCATGGGTGGATGAGAGAGTTATGCAGGAAACTGCTGAGGACTGTACGAGGCATCTTTTGTGGAGTACAATCCTGCAGGGCAGCAATACCTGGGTAACAGTGTCAGTAATATCCAGTGAAGCTGAGACAGCCTGCATGACAGCAGCAGAAGTGCTAGCTGGTATCTACTCCAGACCCGCCAGCACCAGCAGCCTCCCACTATGTCAGAACATTTCTATAAAAACTGTGAATAATTAAACTTGATAAAACATTTCTGTGCCTGGACTTTTTCTCTCCCCGTGAATAAGATATTGTAATTGAGTTCTGTCAAAGACAAATGAACGAGGGTACAAAATAAAATGATTTCCGTTTTACCTGATACTGATTTTTGAACATCTTCCAGCTTTCACGGCAAGAATAACCACTTCAGGTTATCTATTGGTAAAGACACACATTACCCTGCAAATAAAAAAAATAAAACCTTCATATAGGATTTCACATGAAATAAATCCTAAAACAAAACACCAAAATTACTGTAAAAGATATGAATATTATTCTTAAATGCTTTTCAAGAGAAGAGTATGTGTATCAACTGCATCAGAGAGCTACAAGAGGCAGTACTTTTACACACCGAGTGCTTAACGCTGCCCTTCCTTACATTCCAAGTTAAAATACTGATCGTCTCACCTTATTTTTAACAATGCAGGATTCTTCATGCTTTAAAAATGTGTGAAAAAAATCTCTGATAGGCATTTTTTAATATTATTCTTTGTTATGAAGCGCTCGCTGGAAAACATCGGAACTCTGTAGAGAGGGGATCAACGTTTAATAGAGGAAAACAGAACCATACAGAACCGCTGCAATAGAAACCACTCCATCTAGAGATCTTTGGCAGAGACTTCTTAGACAAATTATCTTCTTTCAAACTCAGCAGTCTCCTTTGAGGATGATTAGTCTAGGACTCAAACCAAGCACTTGCTTGTCTATTCTGAGAGCTGCTAATGTCAACAGGAGTTAAGGGATGCCTGCAGTCGGAGAATCAGAGGAGTAGGAAAGTGAAGGGATTGGTGAGGACGCCTCCCACTTCTCTCTTTGATCACGCTGAGTATCTGCAATTTCACTTGAAGTCAGCAGAAAGTGAAGGGACCCTGAACATAAAAGGCACTTTTCTGTCTTAAGGAACGGGTAGAACCAGTCACAAGAGGCAACAGGCACTTTTGCTGTGGAAACAGAATGCTCATCAGCTCACAGAAAACAACATTTCACGTGCCTCTAGCTCATCTGATGTCCCTTGTTTATTGCTCCAGTTCAGCACGGAGTACTTACAGAATTAGTTTCAATTTCTGGAACTTTCTGGAGCCTGAAATGATTTTTTTAACAGATTGAAACAGCTGACCAAGAGAATGTAAGTATCACTTCTCAAGAACAATGCTGAGTTACAATGCTGACCTTTCCCAGCCAGAAAGCGACAAAATGTTTACAATAGTATGAAATGACAGATGACTGCAAATGAACTAGGAATTCAGCAACTTCCTGAGCAGTTCAAACAGCTGAGGAATTAGGGCAGCATTCTACTTCAAGAAGTGTATCACCATTAGTTTAGGAAAATACGATGAAATCTGTTAATATTAAACAGCATAATTTTTATCTAAAATTCCCAGATCTGTTTTTTTTCTTTTAAGAAAGACTGCATTAAACTAGTAGCTTAGAAATGTGGAAGCACTTATAAAGCAAGTATTATTCCTTCTGTATATACTCCTTTTCATACAGAAGTTGTTTCAGAAATCACTATTTACTTTTTTTTGGTCTGCAGACTTATCTTTGCTGTTGCCTACAAGCCTTGAACAAGCCCAGACTACTCAAAATCCCATTATCCACGTCTTAGAGAGAAGTACTAGCTCTCTGGAAGTATTCTTAGTGACCTACCGTTTCGATTTGCTTTGCCAGAGCTAAATGTGAAGGACTGCTGGTGAAGGGAAAGCAGGAAGTCTTGGCCTCCTAAGGTATAGATATTACTGAGTGAGGGAGGTACAAAGGAAGACACTATTTTTCCTTAGAGCAAATCCTTTACATTGACTGTTGCTTTAAAAACCAGATCCAGCTCTGCCAGGCATCATGCATCTAACATAACCCTCACCTATTCTGCAGTTTTGCAATGCCTTATTACACCTCAGGGAAAAACAGTGTACCAGGATTCCTCTCATTCGCTTAGGTAGAAGGGTCACTGTATGTAACCTATGAAGCCCTAGGACTGAACACAACAGCTTGTCTCTGAGAGATTGCTACTAGTATCACTCTGGTCAGAAGTCTTGTGCTGACTACAGGCACGCTGTGTATTTTGGAACAAACATCAGTGTGCATTATGAAGAGGCCAAGTTCCATCTTCCTTAGCACAGCACCTTTCAGGAGGGAGAGGCTCAAGCTTCTTGTCAAGGCAGGGCAGGCAGTTACAGTGTGCTCAGACACTGCTGTATTTAGAATTACACAGAAGTTATGGAAAGTAATTATTTTCTTCACCATTTTCTCATCACGTGTACCTGGTTTTCCCAGAACCCAGCCCTCCAACAGCAAACTGTGCACGGTTTTGAGAAAAGATGCAAAAAGCTTGGTGTAAAGGGCAAGGTAAGTGGAAGCCATGTTGATATATTGGGTTCAACGCTGTGCTAATACACTTTGCTTCTCAGCAGCGCTTATTAGCTTTGGCTTGACATCATGCTCATTTATCTCCACATTGCACTGTGTGGAAATAGTTCTTGGTTGGCTCTGAGCACAGAAAGATTGCATGTGCACTGGTAAAACAATGGAGACACGCAAACATCACAAAAAAAACCTCGTGCTAATAATTCCTAAGGTTAAGTGGAGGAAGTATGTGTCTGAACTGAAAAGTTCTCATTCAAATGATATGCTTAAGAAAAGGTAGAGAATGTGATCAAATAAAGACTTTCAACAGATCACAGAAAGCATAGAAATAAATATGAACAGATAACATCTCATAAGTGTGTGGTACTAAAAAGAAAAAAAAACCTGTGAGGCAAAGTGGACATTGTAGGACTAGAAATCTCACGACTAGAAATCCTTCATTTTCAATGAGATGGTTCTTCATAACTTCAGCTAAAGGTGACTAGATCCAAAGCTTGTAAATATTTGTGTTGGAACAACTCATCTGTAGCACAAAGCAGATTACTGCAAATACACTAGGGAAACGTCAGCTTGCTTTTCCGCAGCCAAAAAATACTGCCAGTGACACTGATACATTTTTGATCACGTGTTACTTGTTATTTCCCAGTTTCCATTATGTTACTGCAAATTAAGACTAGAGAATACCTGTGCTATTAGGATTGTTAGCTACTAAAAACAGTAAGTGAATTACTTATTCACAGTGTAATTAATTACAGTTACGACATTGAAGAGAGGCTTCCATGGTGCCTTAAATATGCTGTCTGTTAGTTATAGAAAACTATGCTTAGAAAGAAAAGAGGATGGACTGGAAAACTGATAGTAGCAATATTTTCCTTTTCTAAATTGTTCCCACCCCTATACTCTTAATAAAGTCTAAAAATACAAAGAGGGCTTACTTGAAATCCAGAGGGATTATTTTGGAAATATGGGACTATGTGGCATCTTAATATAAGTCCTCCTCTTTTTGTGTGTTTTTCAAATAAACAGGCTTTTAATGACATCTTTGTAGAATGCTGTAGCAGCTCTCTGTTTCTTTCACAGATGATGATTACTTGTTATTGCCCTGAACTATGTACATTTGTCCAATTGGAAATAAAGGCTTAAAGCATCAGTCCACAAATGATCAAGAACGTAGTTTATAAAGTTCCGTGACAATGAAATATATTTATCTTTGGAAGAACAGATTCCTATCAGGATTTACCTTCTGAGGTCTCGTTCTGTACGCTGACTTTGATCGTTAGCTTCACAATGTTTCCCACACCAAAAAAGAAGCAGCAGCAGCAGTCCAAAGGGCCCTTGAAGCCTTTTATTCTTTTCAACCACTTAGCATCCAGCAAAAAAATGTTTCAATTCTACATCCTTATATATATATATATATATATATATATTCTTCCAACATATTAAATATAAACAGATATTTGGGCTTAGTTAAATTACTGATTGCAGAGTACTGCTGTAACCCTGAGAGAGATCCAGGGATAGGATAGACAGACTCATGGATACCTAAAAACCTTTGTAGTCACGGCCAGTCCCTTGGCGTAAAAGGAAACAAATGCATAAGTATATGACTGTATTTTCTGATCAATGCCCCAGTATCGAAAAATCTGTGTATTTTATTTTTCTATTCCACAGGCAGAAGTGTAAGGCAGAGTGAAGGTGCACCCAGCACTAATCTGCACTGAAACATGTCATAAAAGCACCGTTTTTGGCAGGGAACCGGCTCAGAGCCAGCACTGCTAATCCATACCGCTCGCCATCGCGGGCCCAAAGGCAGCGCTGATTTACGGCAGGCTGGGCCACGCCAAGGAGAGCACTTCATCACCAGCGGAGCGCTTTAGCATCGTCCCACACAAATGAATTCCACCTACTGAACATTTAAAGCTGGCTCTGCAACACCGCTGTACGTCTTCTCAGCGCACAAGTTAACGTAATGAGCTACAGGAAGGCTACCAGCGTTCCCACGCCAACAGCAGAGGCAGCTTTAACACAACCACCACCCACACCGGCACCGCGGCGAGGCCGGGCCGCTCCCCCGCCCCTCCCGCTCCGCCGGGGCCGGGGCCGCTCTGCCCCCGCCGGGTCTCACCTGGGCGAGGAGGCCGCGACGGAGCCGCGCCTACGGGGAGGGCGGGCGGCTGGGCGGGGATGGGAGCGTTCAAAATGGCGGCGGGCGGGAAGCGGCGCTGCGGATGATGTGTGGGTGGCGGCGAGCGGCCGTTAGCTGAGGGAGCCGGGCGGGCTCGTTCGCCCCTGCTCTTTCCCACAAAGTGAGTAAAAAGTGGGGCTGAGGACGGCCCCTTGTGGGGTGATGGTGTTACCTCAGCGTGCCCGCGCCGTGTGTTCAAGCACCAGGAAATCTCTTGGCAAAGCAACGCCCTGTGGCTGCTCATTGTAAGAGTAATTTCATCAGCTGTCTTCAAGTTTCCGTAAAGAATATTTGTTGAGGACCCTGTAAGCCGTGAAATATGGGAAATGAAGGTGCTGAGCGCAGCAGTTTGTTGGGCAGCATCTCAGCCCTGCTCACCCTGTCCATAGAATCTCTTAGGTTGGAAGGGAACTTAGAAGCCCACAGAGCTCCAGCCCCGTGCCACGGGCTGGCTGCCCTCACAGCTCAGGCTGCCCAGGGCCCCATCCATCCCGGCCTCGAGACCTCCAGGAATGGGGTACCCACAGCTCCAGGCAGCTGTGCCACTGCCTCACTGCCCTCTGCCTACCGAATTTCTTCCAAACAGATATCTCACATTAATCTCCCCTCTATTAGCTTAAAGCCGTTCCTCCTTGTCCTGTCGTTATCTTCCGTTCTCTTGCTCCTGGAAGGTAGTGTCCTGGCTTTGTCAAGGAAGGGAATGAGTTAAATCAATTATAAGATTTATTTAGCTTTCTCATTTTACTTTGGGATTTTCAAAGAAAACACATCCAGTGTAGTTTTATCATATGCTGGATTAGACTGCTTAAAGTTCTTGGGTATTGAAGATAAGGAAAGCAGTAATAGTAGAACTGAGCTACAGGTTATTAAATAAAAGCAGCTAATAGAACAAGGACAAAAGAAAGATAATAGCAAAAGGAAGGTTAAAAACTTGAGAAGTTCTGTAAACAACTAAAACTATATTGTTTCATTATGTATGGTTTAACCAGAAATCATCCTGAAATATTTTATTTACAACTCTATACCTTAAAAGCCTGAAATCTGTTAGATCTATGGCCCATGGAGCTGAGAAATTCAAGTTAAAAAAAAAAAAAGGCTCAGGATAGAGAGCTGGAAGCAAGAACTGGGCAGGGCTGGGCTGTGCAAGTCCAAAATTCCCTTTTGCCAGCTGCTGGAAAAAACAGATTTTGGAGGTATTGTGAGGAAAAAAAATTCCTGCTTATCCCAGTTTTACAGATCAATAAATAAATAATAATAATAAATATATATACATTTGCTATACCCTGTCACTCAAAAACTGCAGGTATTGTAAAATTAGCAAGGCACCCTGTCATTAAATGTAGCCCCTCTGTGACCTAGTCCTTGCATACTCTGAGGTCTGATTTGAAAGTATGGTAATATGGGAATACGGTGAAAAGAATGGTTAAAAACTGAAGGCTCACTGACTTCTTTAACGTCGAATCTTTAGATCAGCTGCTGTCGATACCTGAGATTCTGGGTTATGTAGTGTTTCTTTGCATCTTTTTAGACCTCTGTGTAGAGTGTGTCAGAGTATGTGGAAAGGCATGATGAATGTTCAGCAAGTGCTTGAGTAATTATATGGAGAAAACTGTGAGAACTCAGGTGCGTTTAGCTTCAAGTGCTACCCTTCAATTTTCTGAGCTGAAACCTGTACACATTATAACATATTTCTTTGGACAGATTTTTGCTGTGTCTTAAAGCAGTGAATTGGAGCATACAGACAGTTCTTACTGTAAATGCTCTAAACTCAAGGTGTGGTTAGATCCCCAGTCTTAAATTAAAATACCAAGATGTCAGTAGTGTCGTGCTGAGAACTGAATTGATTTAATTTTGGGTAGTGTTCAACGTGCACTAAGTATTTGATGTGTGATATTAAACCCAGCCATTTTTAAAGAACCCCCACTGGTATAACTTGGCTTTGTATCAACAGGAATTATAGCGTAATTTCCTTCATCCATTCATGACTTTTCCTTACTGCATACTGTTGCTCACACTTGGAGCAGCCTGCCAGCTGATGTTTGCCAGGTGGCCGCCCTTCCCTCCTGTGTAAAGCTCCATTTCACCTCTAATGACCATTTGCCAGTCTGAGCTGTATTCTATTGTTCTATTATATGCCTTTTTAGACTGTCAGTTCATGTAGTAGGGGAGTCCCTTCTCTTTGTAGTTCATACTGTATTCTGTGAAATGCTGTGTTGTTTTGGAAGCTGTATACTAGTTAGGCTGAGAAAGAGGACACTGTGGCATTCTATGAAATTTTCTGTATATCCTTCTTGCCATTCTTCACTCTCAGGGAAGGCTCACACTGTGTGCCTTGTGACCTGTTTAGCCTTCACTTGGTAACAGCTGCCATGGAGCTGGGGCATATTTGCTCCAATGCCAGGTCTGTCTTCGTTTCCCTTGAGCATTCCTCTTCAGCCAGTACCCTTCCTGATGCATGTTTGCCAAGATTATGTCACGCTGTTATTTACCTGCACAGTCACCATTGTATCCACTCTGCGGATCTCTGAAAATAGTCCAGCAGAGTGCACATGCACTTTTCATTTCATCTAACTTTTGTTTGTAGGTTTGTCTTCTGATACTGTTTAAAAAGAAAGTGGAATTAACTACTCTGGCTGTCTCTGAGTCTCTAGAACACAATAATGTAATTTGATAGAGAGAGATAAATATATGCCATCTCTCCATTGGCCTCCAGCTTTTGGAAATGTGGAATAGTGCCTTCAATTCAGAAAGCAGCAATTTGGAGCATGCAGTTGTTGGTTATGTTCAAACTGAGAAGCAGTTCACAACCTCTTTTCCTGAGCCCAACAGATAAATACATCAGCAGAGGTTTTGTAGGAATCCCTACCGGAGGTCTCTGGAAGTTACAAAGAAGCAAGCTGGACTTCTTTCTATTGAGACTTGCAAGGTCAAATTTTCACCAGTTTTCCCTCCCCTCTCTACAGGTTTATTGTTTGGGTTTGGAAGGGAAGAGATTTAAAACCTGAAAATCATGAAGATGTGTTTAATAAGAATGCTAACCTAGTTTGCCATTGTTCTTGGATGTATGAAGGCAGTTAGTATGGGGCTTAGAAGAGCTGATTTGTTCCTCTTTTTTGCTTCTTTGGATTTAAATGGGGCAACTGTTTAGAAACGGAAAAAAAGTGATAACGTGAGAAAAGTGGTACACTTCTTTAACTCAGAGAACTATCAGCTTTGTGCAGTATGTGTGCTAATGACCTCCATTCCTTCAAAACAATTCATTAGATGCATAGCAGCAATGAAAGTGTACAGGAAAACTGACAGTGTGCTGTGTTTTGCTGTAGCATTGGAGCAGTTTGTGTTTAAGTTTGGCAGTTATATTAAAGTGAAGAAAGTTCTCTTTTCACTTGCTGAGGTGCTTTATAGCAGTTATAGTCTTTAAACACCCCAAACTGTGCTGATAATGGTTATTTGTTTCAACTTGATGGGGTAGAAGGAGATTTGGTCTAATATCTTCTATATTTTGTTCACGCTTCTTTGGTTCAGAGAGTTCTTCAAACAGCCTCTGGATGACCAGTGGAATCTTCAAATAGCTTAGGCACCTTTCTTTGTCCTGTAAAGCCATTACATTAGAAACTATTGATTTTTATAACACAATTAAATTGTCAATGATTTCTTAAGAAATCATTTTACATTTTCTGTATTATGCACTCAGCACATTGTCTATAAAGTCAGACTGTAGTGTTCTCAGCCTGGAATGAAGCAGCCTTCATGCTGTTCTCAGAATGAAACCGTCTCCTCACTAGCCTCAGCACTGCAGAGAATTTCACCTTTGAAATGAACAAATGACCTTTGTTTGATCTTGATGTGTATATACAGTGAAATTTTTAAGCGCTGTAATTTGCTGCTGTTGGGACATTCTTAAGGCAGATAGTTTATCACGCCTTAGTTTTAGTGACTTAGGCAGACAAGAATAAAAACTGCAATTTCACAAAAAGCTTCACGATTCAGGGTTAAAATGGACAGCTGTCTGCACTCACTGTGGAATTTCTCCATCTCTTCACCAAACAGATTTTACAGTGAAGGAGGATACCATAGGGAACGTATGCTGGAGTAGCACGAAGCATTAGAAGGCAAATTTCTGGCCATGGTGGGTCAAAACAGTCTATTCTGTTCTGACATTTCCTGTATTCTTTTGCAGTGCCTTTATTTGTCCTGATCCCCTTTTTTTATTTTTTGTTTTTTTGCTCTTCTTTCCAGTTTTCACTTTTACTGGCAAGATGGAAAAAGAAGTCAATATGTAGTTTGACATTGCTCATTCAACTTGTCAGATTTTTGTTTAGTGCATTGGTGCTGTGGTTTCACATACTTATTGTTCACGTTGTTAGGGTATAAGGTTTTTCATGGTATGCACCACATATAAATGTCTCTGCTGTGGAATCTCTTAAACTAATTGTTTTGAATTAATATAGGGTTTTGAAGCAATGCAAGCACTTCTAAATGGAACTCTGTATGGTTGCAATTCAGATAAACATAAAAACTCAAATACAGATTTTGAGAACTGAAGGGTGTTGCAGTTTTTTCTTAGGGTTGAGGCACTGGATACCATAGAATGTTCTCTGTTTTGCCTTTATGGATTTGTTCTGTGAACAAAAAACTTCAAAAACACAGATTTTCTGGAGGTTTTCTTCCCTAATCCCCTATAGTCAGCTTCCCCTGACTCTTTGTGACTCCCTTAAAACAACCCCCCCACTTTTCTTTTTCTCCTATATTTTCATATTCCCGCATCTCCACTGGTTTGTTTGTTTGTTTGTTTGTTTGTTTGTTTTCTGAAAACTCATCTTCTCTCAATGCAGAGCTCCCAAATGTCCTCAAGTCTCTCTCAGCAGCCCCTCAGGGAAGGGTGTTGTGTGGTTTGCCCAGTGCAGTAGATGTGCTGAGTGAACAGCCAGTAAATAATGCATATTAGCCTGGCCACTGACAAAGAAAATGATCAGTGGCTTAATTCTTCCCACCTTTCATAAATGGCAGAATTAGTATTGTTAGTAATGCGTTCTCCTCTCAGCTGTTCATTTTCATTACACTTACAGAGACCAGGATATTCCACATGATGTAAGGATGAAAATGTCAGAAATTTTGGAAGAGATACTTTGATCACTTGCAGGCTGCACTTGACCTGATGTCTTAGTTTTCAGTGCAGTGTGGTGAATTCTGGAAGTTGGCTAACTGTGGACTTTTGGTTATATCTTCCAGCTGAAATATTTCAGTATTTACAGTGTTGTAGAAGAATCTGAGATGTCAGTCTCGGTATATAGAAATACTGCATTTCAGTGTCAACTCCTCTGTCATTTCTCTAGGAAAAGTATCTCAGAGAAGTGACTGCATCTAGGAGAAATCACATTGGCATGGTTCAGGAGATAACAGGGCCCAAAAAAGACCTGTGAACCAGAGACATCACAGTGTCTGAAGCTGTGCTCATAGCTCCATTTTTCATCAATATCATCAGCCTTGGAAGAGAGCTCACTTTACCATGTCCTTCCCCTGACTGAACTTTTTGTTCTTGGATCTTACTGCTAAATATCTCATTTTCTGACTAAGACAGAATATGCTGCACCTTGAATTTAAAGATGGGAGATTCTCTGCCCCTAGGTGGTTGCTGAGATAAATAGGGTTACTCAGGTCCAAGTGATGATGGAATTTGGTTTAGCTCAGCAGTGGCAAACATTGGAACTGATGTCAGATTTGCTACTAATAGAAATTTGGATTGGCAGCCACGAAGGTGAACTTGGCTGGATAAAAAATATGGCACCTGGCATTTTTGCTTTCAGCAACTTGTCTTTTTGGCCACTGCTCTGCACTGATTTAATAGAATACATTTAGGAAAAATCCACGGGGACATTTTTTATAAGACAACTCATTTTCTATATAACAAAATGCAATTGAACTCCTGTACTTGGACTGTAGTAGTGTATGTGATTTGGCATGTCTTAGGGAAATTAGAGAGAATGCTCATCAGAAGGAAAGTTGCAGAGTGAGTAAAGAGGGATGTAAAAGTCTTGGAAATGCTAGAAAGTTTTAGAGGGAGGTTACATTACACATTTAAGAGCTAGTCTTGTAACTAATCTTCTTTAATATTTTTTTAGTCTTGAAAAGATGTACATTCATAAAACATGCAGATGTCAGAACTTTGAATAGGAGCAGCCTGTTCAGTTAGGAAGAACTATAAAGTTGAGGATTGGAGTAGTCAAAATCAGATTAAATTCACTGCTTTGTGGTGCAAAGTTACACTTTTGGAGACTAATAAAGTTTCAAGCTCATGTATTGGAAATGGATGAAGAGGAAAAAGAAGGGTGAAGCTGAAGAGCAGTGTTGGCAAAAGGACAAATGAGTATAAAATAATCATGAATACACTTTAAATTTGGTAACTAGAGAACATTTTTGGTCATGAAAGTTCTGAAACAGCTTTCCAGTGAGAGATGTGGAGTGAAAAATAATTATAATATAATTAAAAAGAATCATAATGATTTTTAAGTCAAAGATCATTCCTAGGAATAAAAGTCTTAGATCCATTAAATGTCTTGCAAATTTCTCTCTTCTTCTCTTGGAGTTAATATGTTAAGACCTGATCTCATATAACTGCAATAAATAAATAAAGGTTTATAAATCCATATATAAATCTCTTTAATAAACACATTAAATATACCTGATAATATTTTACTTAAAGATGCCAAGCTCTGCTTATTCCTGAAACTTTACATGTATCTTCTACCGCTAATTCTTTATATAACAGAAATCAACAACTTCCTTCACAAAGTCATCCTGCCACCTGCAGTGATAGGTTTGTGAGACACCTGTTTGCTCTGGTGAAGAGCTCGGAAATTTGGGAGTAACAGGTTAATACAGTCAGTATTATATAATATATATATAATACAATGGTATATACAGTACAATAGTTTTGTAGTGTGTGACATCACTGCAAATTTAAGAGCGAAGGGACAGAACTAACCAGTACAAAATGCTTCTTTGCTCTTGTATCCTTTAAAGCGTTCTTTCTATGCTTCATTTCCATGCAGAGAACCAGATCCTCATTTGTGGCTGTGCATGAAGGTGGCATAAAGGCTGTCTTTTACGCCAAGTGCCCTGAAGCCGTTCAATTTCTGCTGCAATTCCCAGAGAAAGCTCCCCCCTCCTGATTTTTGCCCACAGAGGCTGTTCTGACAGCTCGGGACTGCAGTGCGTTCAGAGTATGCTGGACATGTCCCGTTTCCTGGGGTAATGTAAAATCAGTGAGGAAAGCTGCTTGCCGATGCCTGATTAATAGGCTTTGGGGCTGCTGGAGCCATTACAGTAGTGGGTAGCAGCTGGCATACAAAGTGGGATCGGGCTCATGCTCAAAGGCCATGAGAATAGGCTTTATGGATATTGTGTTAGGTGTGTGAGAGGAGAACGAGGCCTTTCTGTCTTCTGTGGCTGCTGTCTGAGATGCTGCAGATCGTGTCAGCATTCTCCAAGGAGCGTTCTAGGGGAATACTCTGAGGGTCAGTCAGCAAAGCCACTTGCTTTCCAGGCCGTACTTTGAATGGTTATGCAGGGCCATTGGCACTGAGCTGAATCAAGAAAGAGATAAAGAAGAGGAATTTTGCAGTGGGTGTCCCTGCCTTTCCTGCTGTGATCTCTGTACACTGGCACTCCAGCCTGGACTGATGCGAGGCATTTTTGTTCCATCATTTTGAGCCTGTGGCTGTGATATCCATTACATCACATCCATTACACACTCTTTCAGGTCCGCTCAGTTCCTTCTGCAAATAAATATGTGGCATGGATTTTGGCATGTTTTATATTTCTTCATTTCTTTATTATTTTTTTTTAGAATGTTATGTTTGGGATATCTAGCTTTGCATTGTTTAAGTTACCAGTAATTAAGTTAATCCACAAATTTATCCATTGCTTTGCTTTTCTGGTGAGTATCAAATGTGCCATGGGTTCAGCCACCTCGCATCAGGACTGTGCATCTGCCCAGGTTACTGGAAGTGGAATGTGCTGAGGACCTTATTTTGCCACATTCCAAAGCAGCATCATTCCTTTGGACCACCAGCCACCAGGGTGTATAACCAATATACTTTTTTCTTTTTTAAACTTCAGAATCTTAATGGTGCACCATGAAGTGCTTTTGGTACGGAACAGTAATTAAGATAGTAGGTAACTGGATGAAAATTCTGTTGTTCTTACAATAGCATATGGTAAATGCATGGGGCTGATTCACATAGAAATGCTTGGAGTGCAGTAGCAGACTTTCTCCATTTTCTGTCTGGCAGGTGCCCACAGCACAGCAGTCCTCATCCCACATGACACTAAGGAAGCAGGCTTCAGCAGTTTGAGAAAGAAGGTGAGGATCTAAACTGGCAGCAAGAGTGAAGCACTCCCTACCCCTTATCCCTGAGAGTGTTTGTGTAGGTGAATTCTAAAGAACTTAATAAGAAAAGAGTGTAGTACTGCTATTGCTGCTCCTGTGCAGCTTAGGATCTGCCCATGTGATCACTGCTATGCTACGCCTGTGATCTGCCCTAGGTGACCCAGGCTGTGGTCTGTCACCTCCCCTCTGTGCAGTGGGAGTGTCCTTTACCCTCTGCGCTGCAGTCCACAGCTGAAAGAGGACACAAATTAAATATGGATTTGTGGGGGTCTGCCTATATTGTATTTTACTAGCTGCTAATTTGCTCCATGTTGATATCCCAAATCCACACTTATAAGCATTATATCATTGTTTCAATTATAATCATTGCTTCAATCCATGCCCTGACATTTCTCCAAGAGATGGTATCATAGTTCTATTAATGGTATGTAGCTGTTTTCTAGGATTTGTAACAGTTCATTTGCTTCCTATTTATACAGGAAAGTGAATTTTGTTGTCCTCAAAACAAAACAAAACAAAACAAAACAAAACAAAAAAACCCAAAGCAGCTTATTTTCTAAGCATTGTCTCAAATGTTAAAACTTACACTGAGAAAGTAGCAGGTGGGTGAAAATATTTTACTTTTTAAAAGGCCACGTTCAACTTCCATGGCGTTGTTGCCATCACTAGGTTTCCAGATGCATGCTGATGATTTGCAGATGCTGCAGTTGTCATGGCTGCTACGTCTGACTGATATCAGTTCATGAATTATACATTTTATGTAGTGGTGATGTATTAATTTCACACTAGACTCCGTAAAGATACTGTATTTACAGATTAAGCATAATTCTTCATACTTCCAGAAATGGACATTAATTCTTTTCACCTCAGGAGGAGTCTGAAAGGGCTTGGTGCATTTCATAGAAAGGAATATAAATCTGGTGCCTATTTGGAAGATGAAGTGCATTAATATACTAGTAAAGTTCTACAAATTTTTTCATGATTTTATATTAATATAAGACTCTGAAATGTGAAGTAATTCTCAACAGAAATGTGGTGTATATTTACTTAAAGAAACTGTGTCCCTGATCCCTTCATACTGTCCCTTTTGAATGGGTTCTTCTCAGTGACAATAATTGCATTAAGTATTAAGCATTGTTATTTTATCGTCTGTCTCTGTTGAGGATGAACTGTGACTCATCCTGAAGTTAATGGGAAGGATGCATTTACATCCATATACCTCTGCCGTTTTACTACAACACAGTATGTTTTGTTTTCTTAAACAATGAGCTGTGAGGTAGCAAAGTGATAGTGAATAGCAGTAGCTACAGTGGTAGCGTATGACACATTTCTGACACGTGCATTATTCCTCATCAGCCAAACAGTCATTGAATCTGAGTGTACAAATGAGTGCTGGTCAGATGGCTTCCCCAGCATGATGCACCTTTAAATCCCAGAGGTTTTGAGTGTCCCTTTAGACAACTCTACTCCCCACTGTAATAAGTAGCACCAAGTTGCAACTAGCTGATACGGCTAATGAAATATTAACAAGATTGATTAGAGATTATTGTGGTAAGCATAAGTCTTGAGTTTGATTTCTATTAAATTTGGGCACATAATTCCCAGTGGGTACACTCTGAACAGCTTCAAAAAATCTATGAATAGTAACAGCCACAGTAATTGCAAATCTGAAACATAATTGTTGTCAGTACAAATTGGAAGTATCCAAATGTTCAGAATGGACATGTTTGTTTGCTATCTGTCAGTAGTTCAAGAATAATAGGAATAGCTTGTCGTTTAAGCGATCAGTGACCCACTGAATATTGGACAGGTTGATCCCGATAGAAGATAATTTTTTTTTTTTTTTTTTTGCAATTAGAGGGCATAAGATTGTTAATTGGGCCTGGTTTTCATAAAGAAAAATTCATGCTCATGGCAAAAATAATTTGTAACAACCTAACTTGCAAAGGGGTAAATTCACCTCTGCCCTTGCTAGGTGTGCTCCTCTTCGGTAGGAAGCGTCCATCGTATCCTTGCTGCAATGGAAACGTGCTCTTCCGAATGGCAGACGGAGCCCCTTAGACCTTCATTCTTTTTCTCTGACTAATTTAACCAACAAATTTCATTATCAATTATACACCGCAGTAATACCTCTTAGAAGCTGTTGCCTTCTTGTCTCTTGTTGACACTTTTCTAAGTATATAACGACCTTTCAGTGAGTCTGAATCTTTTCAGGGAAATGGAATTTACTCAAATGTGATCATTATAGAAGCAAAGAGATAGAAAGCTTTATGTTTTAATCAGTTCATTGCTGCTGTTGCTTCAGGATAATTAATCTGTCAGATGAATGCGTTCTAAACTTAATCAAATGTTCCCTCTTTTGCTGAGAGGTATTCGTCCCTCATATCAACTGTGCTAATATTTTGGATGGTGTTTGACAGGCAGATCCTGCTTCTTATTACACGAATGCTTCATAGCACTTATTAGATATTTGGGAGAATTTAACACTGGGATATTTTATAACTTTTGTACATATGTGGAAACAAAAAAAATAATTGAAAAAAAAAAGATTTTTTTCTGACAGTCTCTCTGGTCATATACTTTTTAAACAACTCTGACTTATGTCAAGTTTGATATTCAAAGGCATTTTGTACAGTTCCAATGCTCTCTGGCTTTAATTATTCTATCACTATTCCGTGTAAAATAAATGGAAGAGCTCTCTTATTTAATTTATATTAATGACTTATTATACTAGTCTAAATGTATATATTGAAATCATGGGTGAGTCCGCTGGGATGAGTAGGTTTTTGTTGAATTAAGTTAAAAAGAGCTATAAAATTAATTTCACTGGGGCCAGGTCATGGCACCAATCATAGTTAATCTGCTTAAGAAAACCAATTCCTGGGTGATGTATAGGTAAAGTACTGAGCAGTTTTGAGGAAGATGGAGTCCTGGACATCGCACTGAAGGCCCACGATAGAAGTTGTACAGAAGATCAAAGCACATACTTGTGATGGCAGCCCGAGTGTTGCTTGTGTTTTGGGTTGATGAATTATATGTCCTTGAACACAGTTCCCCCAGCTCAGAGATGCTGTTGTGCACAGGGCACTGATGTTGTCTGTGGACATTGCTGAGCACATAGAATGCACCACTTTGGCGGGTTCTTGCCTCAATACATCTTCATTTTGATGTATGACAGCTGCTTTATGTAGCTACAAATCTCGTTGCAGGGATCTTTTATTCAAGTAGCTTGGCTTATCAGCCAAGAATTGTTCCTTTTGGGGGCAGTGGGACAGTCTGAAATAACTGGCAGTTTTGCTGGTTGGGTATTACAGTAGTGTTAATCTTGAATGGCTGTGCCAGTTTCCCCTTGCATCGGTTCTTGTTGGTCACTGCATTCACATGGCTGTTTGCTGGCACTTGGCCCAACATGAATTCTGTGCGGTTGCTAAAATGAGGAATGCAAATGTTGTGTATAATTCAGGATCTGGCCTAGCAGTGGGAAATTTGCTGTTGAAAGGAGTCTGGATGACTGTATGTGAAACGTCTCTGAGCTTTAATGGGAAGTATTTTCGGAAGCCCTGTTCTGTTTTCTGTTAATTTGGTCTTGTGCCAAATATATGTTTTTTTGCTACACTTAGCCCAAAGAAGTATGAGCATGCGTGAAATCTTCCAAAACAATTTCCACCACTTGTATTTACCACTACTAGAACTTTGCAATGTTTTATAGTTTGTTATTTTTACTCAGTGTGT
The DNA here is from genome assembly GCA_023055505.1 of Callipepla californica brunnescens. Taxonomy (NCBI): domain Eukaryota; kingdom Metazoa; phylum Chordata; class Aves; order Galliformes; family Odontophoridae; genus Callipepla; species Callipepla californica. The sequence goes on from JALIRH010000015.1 coordinate 8,222,094, forward strand.
ATTTACAATGGCCACTTCGTCTCCCAGTTCATCCTCAAATGGGTTCAAACCCTTGTCCATGGTAAAAAGCTGAGCAGGTATGAGCAGGTCTGGCAGGTCACACCACATCATGCCAGGAGCATGGCAGTTCTCATAGCAAAGCATTACCCCATAGGGTGATTGCAAAATGGTGCAGCTGCTGAACTGGGGGATTTTCCTGGATCTCCAAGAGTAGAGCAGCTCACACCTCTAAGGCAAGGCTGTCCACATATGCTGACTGGTGACTGTGACACATGCTTCGTTGCTATCTAAATTCAAGCTCAGCTCTATAATCATAATAATAACTAAATATGTATTTTGCATTCAGATTTTGGATGCTAGTTGTGTGATCCATTGTGGTGAGTGGGAGGTGAAGATCAATGAGAGTTTGATATTTGTTTTCCTTCTGCTTCTGCGGGGGAAAATGATTTATTTAGATGCCATAAGCAGAAATTCTGCATCCACATATATTTTTCCCCTGTCTTTAGAGATGCAAAATAGAACCAAACTACCTGTCCTCTTTGCGCTAATAGAAATTGATGAAATAAAATTACAAAATAGCCCTCATCACCAGCAGAGAAATTATTAATAACTAGTTTAGGCTGAGAGCAGAAATGTGATTGGATGAAATTCAAATGTTCTCAAGCCCTAGAGTTTATGTTAATTCATTACTGCTGCATATTTTTTTATGCTGAATTTCAAGAGTTCTGGCACTGCTATGGCTGTAAATAGTTTTTTACTCATTACTACTGTAATTCTAATATTCTTTTATTAATTAAGTTGCTGAATGCAATGGTATTAATTCCTCATGATGGCTGTTCTGCTGAAATTGAAGTTGACATCCGAAAAGTGTTAGTGGGTTTCATTCTTTAGTGTCATAGAAATAGAGATGGAAGGGTGTATGATATGAGTGTAGAGCTGAAACTAAAGGACAGTAACACAAGATGACATTCTCAGCTGCTGTGTTGAAGCAGATGGTTTTGGCTGGCTTGCTGGAAGAGTGTGAAGTTATTCCTTGAAAAGATCAGGTCAGTGTGGGGACCTCGGGGCTGCACTATCACACAGCTGCCAGCACTCCCCAGCGTGTAAGAAAACTCAGCTACACAGACACATTTCTTCTTTTCCTCTAGTCACTTGTTTTATGGTTACAATATGGAAAAGAAGTCGTGCATTTTCTCTAATTTAGTAACTGGGATAGCCTTCTAGGGAGCTGCCTTGCCTTTGGCATCTGTCATCAGGCTGTACTGCAGTACCTACTGCAGCAAGGACAGGCTGCACCCAACTCTAAGTCCTACTGCCACTTTTTTAATAATACTAATTTTATTGGTTATTAATGACAATGTATAGTATTGCAGCTTGTTAATATTGCAGTGCTTAACACCTGGTATCCCTTGAATTCAAATTGCTTTACAGAGCAGAATGAACATTTTCTTTCATATTTTACTAGTGGGCCAACTGGGGCGAACAAAGGTTAAAAAAAACCCATACGTTGTAAAGCTAATTTGGTGATAAAATGTTCTCAAACCAGTTCACCTGGTGTGGTTATATGCATTTAGGACAATCTGCTACCTCTTGGGAGTATGGCATCTTAAAAACCTAGTGTATAGTTAACTCAGCAGCCCTTAGCTGCCCCAGCGGTGTGATTGCAAATCCTTGTGGACTCACTGAGAGCTGCACCTGTGTGCAGCACCAGAATAAGCACCTCTCTAGCTGCAGTAAAAGTAACAGCTTGTTTCATAGCATAAATAAGAATTGTACAGTTTCATTACCTGCACATCATGGTTCAGAGCTTGTAATGTCATACATATGGGCATTTGTTTAGTTATAAATTATAATCATGGCCTTCAGCAATGTTAGCAGAGGGAGCATCCTGTATATCTTTGTTTAGACGGCACTGCTTCGATTGCATTTAATTGCTTTCCCCTGCAGCTTTGCTTAAAGGTGTGTGTGATAAAGGAGCAAATATTGTACTAAACAAGAACAGCTAATGAACGAAGGCAATGTCTATTATAAACTGTGTCGTAAGTAGGCAGTTACTAAATGAAGATGGCTATTAATCAAGGCTATTTCTGCACATAGTGTTGCTGTCTGTAAATCAGATATTCTTACCCCGAATCTGCCAGTGCTGCTTTATTTATGAGTCAGTTCTAATTTCAAGTGGTCATGGACTGAAATAAATACTTCAGCAACATGTCCTCTTTCCCTTATTCCAGTGCAAGAATGAAGTTGGAAAGGAAATAAAATGTGGAAAGGGAGGGGTAGCTCTAGGGCATATCTGCAAATTGGATCCCTATGAGACTTGCAATGAGTCAGATTTCAAGATTCCTCCGGCTTGCATTCACGATTCCTGTAATTTCCTTGTATAAATGTTAGCACAGAGCTATACCTAGGCTAACTGGAGTGAAAATGTGCTGTAAAGCTGTGATGGGTTAAGGATGCTGGGAATTTGGGAATAAGATGTTAGCCACATGGTCCAAATTTTCAGAATCTTCAAGTGCTCAGTTTATCCTCAGCTGAAGTATTTTGTGACCTATTTGACACAAATCCACAAAATTCAAGCGTTCTTTCTTCTGCTGCTTGTAGATGAAATTGTTCGTAGTCTCTCCCTATCCCCCGTCAGCTCATTTAAACCTTCACAGGGCGTAAGTGGAAGTGCTCTCTCATTGCAGACGAAAAGCTTGCAGTTCATTTATATCAGTATGTGGTTGGGACTAGTGAATATTGATTGGTAGGACAAAAGGTTTTGTGAACACAAACTTGCCCCCTTAATAGGCCTCTATTAATACAGCTTAATTCCCCAGTTCTTAAAAAAGCAAAATGTGTACAAAGCATATACAAGTTAACTGAACAGGAGTTAACATTTCTCTTCCCCAACCAATGTTCCATTAATAAATCTCTGATTTTTCTGACAGAGCTACACAAACCTTGACTGTTTTCATTATTAACTTAATTGCTTTTCACTTACAGGTGCATGGCCTTTTTCTGTTGGAGGCTAATGCACGTTTACTTGGCAGGTAGAATAACCAGAAAGGTTTGAAAAATGATGGAATAGCCAATGAAAAGTGAAATGTGAAACCAGTGTTTCAAGGAGAAGGACAAACCTTGAAAGATCCAGAGTTCTGATTTGATGTCTTTTGGGGTAGGTTGAGCTGCTTACAAGTATTGCATAGTGACTGGCACAGAGCAGCTCAGTTTGAATGTAGCTTGTAAATACTGCCATGGCGTCAGAATTTCACAGAATCACAGAACTGTAGGGGTTGGAAGAGACCTCTAGAGGTCATCTAGTCCAGCCCCCCTGCCAAAGCAGCTCCCTAGACCAGGCCAATTTAATAGTGATAGGCAATAATAATAATAGGAAGCTTAACTAAAAATACAGTGAGTTACATAACTTGCCATTCTTGACTGTCTGTTGCCTCCTACATGAAGAATTGTTTTATAAAGCATGCTAGAGTCTGTGTTTGTGCACAAATGTGACTGCATAAAATCCAAGTCACCAGGTGCCTGTGAGCCTGAAATTATTTTGTAGTAATACTATAAAATTAGGATTTGCCAGAAGACTTAACATTTTGGACTTCTCTTGAGTAAATGGCTCTGTGGTAATTTGATAGCACAGTGTGAATACTTTTAAGTACTGGCAGAGTTAAAATGAAAGGAGGAAGGGTACCAAAATCAAAATTTCCCAGTAAGAGATACAATTTGAATTTCAGATTGGTTCTTATCTTAGGGTCGGATTTATTGTTGAATATCTCTTCTGCTACCTGATTTTCATATAGAAATGTCTTTGTTTTCTTTCAGTATAATTGAATACCCTTTCTCACATTGCTGGTCGAAACATTCATATTAAATTTGTGACTCTGATTAGGGTAAGTGATTTCTAAATTAACAAATGGTTTTCTGTTTGATTCACTGGCCCAATAAATGCAGTCTGTGTTGCTTGAGTGCTAGATAGAGATGCCAAAATCCTTGCTTCTCCGCTGTGAGTGCAGTTCTTGGACAGATGAACAGGTCAGCAATCGAGAACTGGGGGCCCTGACAGAGTCATCAGCAATGCTCTTAAAGGCATCTATGGATAAAGACAATTGCCAATTGGTTTTAATGAAATTCCTTTTCTCAAAGTATTCGGAAGTATTTGAGGGGATTTGTATTCCAGACCTGCTGTAGGCAGAATATTTAGTCTATAATATAATTACATTATGACTTCCTTATCCCAGTGGTGTCTCTTCATTTAATTTGTTAAACTGCTGTTGTCTAAAACTGAAACGTGCAAAAATCACTCACATACAGCCACACAAAGGCTAGATTGTAAGAGATACAATGCTACTTACCATATACATTTTCATTAATATTTTCTAAATAGTGGAAGAACAGTAACTGAATCTGCAGCCCAATATGACTTTTGTGTAGAAATGAAAAATAAAATGTGTGTTCTCAGCTCCTGTTGCTTTAAAGAACTGACAGCTGATTCCTCAGATGAGAATGCATGCTTCCATTGATTCCTTTATCTTGGTTCTGGTATGTGATAGCTAAATTACAGGTTTTACAAACACTGTTTTTCTTCTCTGAATCAAGTTTACATTTACAGTTCATAAAATAAAATGCAGGTACATAGTGTATCTGAGAATTTTCTTCTGTGGTCTGGGATGTCTTGTCACTGTGTGCCTGGGGAGAATAAAAGCTTGCTGATGAGAATGCACTGCTGAGTGTTTTAGGGAACTTGTGCAGTATGGACGTGCTGCATGGGGAGAGAACATCTGGTAGGCAGAACAGATTTGAAACTTTCATTCTGATAGCAAACTTGATCTGTTTGAAATCGACTTCCAAAATTGACATGGTTGTTCAAAACGTGCTCAGGAAAAGTGAGCGTATAAGCAGTTTAGACCTGCATGTGGGAATGACAGAAAAAAGAGCTGGTATGTGCCAAATGCTGGACATCAGTTCTTCATCAGGTGAGCATTGTGTTAACCGGATAGGTTGGACAAACCTGGGGCAGTTCAAAAGCAAATCCTGATACTCACAGTGCAAATAAATAGGGCCTAAGTGACACATACTTGATATGACTAGTAATGTAACCAAACCTCCCCAAAAGTGAGTTCAACACATTTCTGCTGGTGGAACAAAAACCGAAAGTGATGCGCCCAGTACTTCCTTATGGCAACCTGCGATGAGTGCATTTTTTCCCTGTTGATGGTCAGCATTGTCATGCATTGTCTTGGTCCATAAATCCCCTTGAGTCCCTCATAAAACAGTCACATATGGTGTTTGTTAGTATTCTCCTGTCATCCATCAACCTTAGCTTTCCGCCACTGACCCTTTGTGTGACATAATGGATATGGTCTTTGTGGTGAATCTTCCTGGAAGCCACACTGTCCGTGATTGAAACTGTGTGAGCCAGAACAATCTGACAAGCGCTCTATTTCTGTCTTAGCAGAAGCTGAATTGCTGTTTGATAGACATTCATCCTGTTTTGGTACTCCCTATATAGAAAGTCAACAGTTTGTTTGCAATCCGTCATGTCATATATGGTCTGCCATACCTTCTGTAGAGGGTTTCAGCAGCAGAAAGAGCAGCAGTGAGCTTATACACAGCTTTTCTCATTTGGCCTTTCCATTTTATTCTTCCGCATTATCCACTGCCTAGCTGCTCTGGTACAACACACAGACTGTGGCACAGCTTTGAACAAACTATGGTTGGTCATTCACTAGTCAGAAATATACATTGATTGAAGACCTCTGAGTATTAAGTGATGTACCTGCCAGCCTTTCTAAGATGAGATTGTAGATATGTGCAAGAGAACTGAATTTAGTTCTTGAGATATGGCTCTGGTGTTTTTTCATTTCATGCCTTGCACAGGCTGAAAAGCAAACCGTTTTGGCTGAGAATCACTTCTATGCGTGCTTTCCATGTGAGGCCAGAAAGTGTTGTTCCATGTAGTGTGCGCATTTACATCTCTCAGACAAAGAATATCAGAATTAGGGATTATCTAGGGAACGTTGGTTAACATTGGGTCACCTTGCTTCATAGTTCTAACAGAAAAATTAGCCTTTCTGTTTGCTTCAGGCATTTCTATCCTTGCAATAGAAACTGTTAGCTGGAAAGGAAGGTAGACTTGAAATTAAACTCAAGTGGAGGGAATCTAATGGAGTGCATTTAAGAGAATGCAAACGTGTATACATGTATGTACATATAAATAGTAATAAGGAGAAAGAAAATAAGGAGCTTTCAAGTGAATAAATTGATGTGTGAATTTTGGGTTGTGGTTTAGAAAAGAGCACAGCATGCAAGCTAACAGAGAACTTGCAAAATCAAGACGGTGAGATCCCAGATGGTATTACTGCGCCCCTGCATACTTAATCTTCCCTCCTAAGCATTTGGCAGAGTTGAGGCATTAATATTTCCCATGGTTACGTGGTGTCCTCATGGATTCATACTGTGCATATAAATTAAATGGTCATCTGTGTCCCCAAGGTCTGTCCATTTTGATCAAAAAGCCTTTGTTCCGCAGAACCAGCTTTAACACAAAGGTGTTCCTCATCAAACTCTTTTCTCTTTAGTAGGGTAACTCCACAAAAAGACCACAGACTTCTCCTCGGACAGCTGAGTTGCCCTCAGTAGTGCTATGCTGAAATCCATAGATCTCTTCTCTGTTCCTAGCTCTATTTTTCACTCTGGGTGATTGTCTTTGGTGTTTAGTGGTGGTCACATATTTCCTAGTAGCAGCAAACATTGGAGAAGAGTTAAATGTGGTAATGCTGTTTGTCTCTGAAATCTCCCTTTTGCTGTTATTAAGGAGTAACTACAGTAACTTTTTGCTGAAGTAATTTTGTTTGGGTAATAATGACAATTTCTTGGTATCTCACCCCTTACATTTTAGGGGTGATTTGCAGTGCAATGTGGGACTGCTGAGTCATTCAGAAATCTTTGAAAGGTCTTTCTAGTTTTGCATCATCAGTTGCCTTTCAGACTGCACACATTCAAGCTTGTCACTCTAGATAGTGCTATTCCTGATCTCTCCCTGTGTCATTTTTCCTTGTATTGTTTCTCCCTCTTTAGTTACAGAAGGGATTTTATTAAAGGCTTTTTTTCTTGCCAAGTAGTTTTTATTAAAGGTTGTTTTTTCTTGCCCCATCTAAAGGAAAGTCTTTCCAAAGAGAATTGTTTCCTTCCCGGTGACTGCATTGACACATATGAATTGTCTGATGCTGAACTGATAGATGGGCTGTCATCGGGGCACAAACCTGTGACTGTTAGAACAAAGGTTGGCCAATTCAAATGGGAAATAAAGTGCAAATTTTTTAACAGCAAGGGAAATTAACAAATTGAAACAACTCACCTATGGATCCAGTGAGGAACAGCTGTCTTCCTAAAAGACATGCCCCAGTTCAACACGAAGATACTGAGCTCAGTGCAGGAATCAACTGGTGGCATTCTCTGGGCTCTGTTTGGCAGAAGTCCAGAGCAGAGGATCCGATGCTAACTGCTGAATCACTAAACCAAAACCCAGCCGCCTCTGAAGGAGCAGCAAACAACCTTCCCTTGTGGATCAGACATCAAAGCAGGGAAATGTAGCATTTGACAAGTGTACTGTATATGGTAATCAAATTGCTTCTGTGCTCATTTACAAGTTTCTCTTTCCCCATCTCAGCTGCATTTTTCATCCTCTTATTTTTCGACTTTTTTTCGCTTCTGCTTTTTTATTGCTTTCTACTCCAAAACATTGAAATTGCAGCTGAACTTTTGAACCACGTATGGAGTTTGTTTAACTTTAATCACCAATATATACAGTAGTATTCAACTACATGGCAGTTTTACAGAGCAGGCATCCCCAAATTGCAATATGAGTAGGGAACAGATAAGTTTTAGGTTTAAAAAACTGTTCAGAAAGTCTCAGAAAAAGAAATCATGGCAATAAATAATCACGGGCTAACTCATTTATCAGTAGCAGCCAAAGGTGCATGCTGGTGATTGCAGTGTATGCATGAAGGGAAGGTGGGCTGATTTTGAGTAGTTGGCAACAGTGCAGCTGAGTTTCAATATACAAGTGTGGCATTCTGCTCCTGTAGGGTCAGGCAACTTGTGGCCCTTGGTGGAATCTTGGCTTCTAACTAAGCAAATTGCAGCCATGCAGCCTACATGAGTGCAGACTAACACAGGTTCTCAGTGTTTTGCTGCATCTTTGTACATATGCTTGAGCGTTATGGCTAATTTACTGGAGGTCATTGGTATGTGAGCAGAAGTATATTGGTTACTTTAAATGTTTCATCTCCTTTTTCTGCCACAATCTTGGATGCACTTTTTGGAAGTGTAATATTTATCTGATGTTTTTAGACATATTAAAGCACTTCCCAAGCGAGATCATGGGATCTTCTGCTTATGTGCACCATGAAAGCCTAATGAATGTACAGTGAATGCATGCAGTTTACGAGCATTGCTGCCTTGCTGCTGAGTGATGCTCCATGCACATCTACTGCAGACATATATGGCAATACTCAGCTGGAAGGATCATAGCCCTCCTCCTAGACAAGGACATGGATTCAATCTTATAGTGAAATTACCAAGAAGCCTGGGGATCTCAGCAGAGCATTCTGCTATAATCTCTACACATTTTCAGCATGCTTTTTCCTGCTTATTTGTATCTGTTCTTCTGTTGTCTCATATAATAAAGCAGACTATGAGCTTTTCACAGTGGGTACTATCTTTCTGTTCTGTCTCTCTTTAGCTTCTAATATCAAGGACACCTAACGTGTTACTGTGGCTTCTAACTGTTACGATAATAATTTTAATAATATTTCAGTTACTTTGACAGTGATTAACTGTGCCAAGTTATTGGTGGTTAACACCAAGTTAACCACATTTGCATCCTGAGTCTTTCAAACAGCAAGCTGCAACATAATGACCTGAAGTTTCCCCATTTGAAAATTGTTTCTCAGCATTTAATGTATTGTTTAATTAAATGTGAACAGCAAACTTCTTGTTTGGATTGTTATACCAGGAGAGAATCTGGTTAATTGTCTCTCTCTGGAATCTTTTATGATACTGGGGCAACACGAGAAGTTCCTTTGCTGCTGTTATATGACAGGTAGGAAGAGGTTCAGATAAATTATTTCTTAAACTTATTTTTGCTTACATATAAGCTCTTCTGGAGGACTTCTTAGTCTATGAACTTTCAAGGAGTGTGAATGATGAGGAATGCACAATTATGCAATATCCATACAAGGTGAAGTTCCTTTCACATCATGCTTTCAACAGATATTGTCAACAACTTAGTGGCCTCAGGATACACTTGAATGAAGCATCCAACATAGCTGCAGTATACTGTGTATTTGTTTTTTGTCTCTAGAGACCTTTACATTTAGATTATACATTAACTTGTAGTAAAAGTGCAATATGATTAATTGTTTTTCCAGGTGTAGAAAGGGGCTCTTACAGCTGTTGCTCCATTTAGAGCAGCAAAATAAAGAGGAACAGGTAAAGTAGTGGTATTTTGGTTCCTGTCAGCTGTGGTAATACTGCACACACAATTACAACACAGAACTGGAATTTTAGGACAAATGATAAACAGTCAAGGGGAGATATTAAAAGATAATGAATCTTCATCACCTCTGCACACATGTGGAGAGTAAGCAGGGCATTTGGCCCTAAGGCAGAGAAACAATGTTGGCAGGACTTTTTTTTGTCACAAGGAATATTCAAAGGAAATTCAGCTATTCTGGCTTAACTGTTTTTTTTTTTTTTTTGTCATGGTTTTATGATTTTTGGTACTGGTATTCCACATCATAACATCATGTATTGCATTATGAGTTAAAGAGCTAATACTCCAGCTCCATAGATCATTGATAGTTCCAGGTATACCTGCCTCAGAAGAGAAGAAGAACTACATTCCCCAGAAGACTTTGCGATGCTTTGTATTTTTACGTGTTTTCCGCTCAGAGGGAACAGATAAAAACCCTCAGCGGTCACGGGACACTCTCTCTCTTTCCTTCGGGATCGACTCAGCAGTGGGTGCTCGCTGCCGTATCGCCTTCAGCGTTAGCGTAAGGCCTTCAGTTTATCAGACACTCTCTCTTGCTCATTTTATTTGATTCATTAGCCTCAATTCCAATTATATTGTATTATATTCTGTTATTTTGCTTTCTGATATCTTATTTAGTAAATTAGCTTTCCTCCTCAGATCGTTGCCGCTGTTTTGTTTCTAGGCCCATCTCCCTTTTCCCTTTTCCCTTTTTCCTTCCCCTTTCCTGGGGCGTGGGTCCGTGGGTCCCCCGCACCGATCGTCACGGAACCGGGCCGATCCAGCCCGGTAAACCGTTGACATTTTTACTGAGAGAGTGGTGAGGTGATGGAACAGGCTGCCCAGAGAAGTTGTGGATATCCAGTCACTGGAGGTTTTCAAGAACCGGTTAGATGGCATCCTGGGTAATCTGACCTCATTCTTGATCTAGTGTCTGGCAACCCTGCCTGTGGCAGAGGGATTGGAACTTGATGATCCTTGAGGTCCCTTCCATCCCAAGCCATTCTGTGTTTCTATGAACTGTGAATGAATGACAGACTGTATTGATCCAGATGCACTACTTAGGAGAAAAGCTGGCTAGGCTGGTCTGCCCTCATTAGCAATTCTACTTGGTTCCTATGATGTAATCAAGTTAGATAGATGTTTGATTACTGCAGGCATCCTTCATTTCTTTCATTCGCTCAAGAGACTCTAGGTTGCCCTGTTATAAACTGCTCTGTTTTTCTGTATTTCATCATTAGCTCTTTTAATTTTTTTGTGGCACTTACACTACCATAGATGTCATCTAGTTACAGGGCCCTTATTCTGAGGCAGTAACAAAATGTCAGAGGAGGTCATGAGGAAGCCACACTATAACTTTCAAAAGCAAAATAACCTATCCCTGCACATCCTGGTTCTTCTGTTCTTGAATTAGTCAAGTTTATTGTGCCTTCCCAGATTGACACATCATCGAACATCCCCTAAACTTCCTAAGAGGGACTGTAGCATGATCATGTGGTGGCTGTGACTTCGAGGTACATACTTTTAGGATGCTTCATTGCAGAGATAAGATATCATATTTCTGAAGGAGCAGAGACTGTGCCAGTGTGTGTACCAGTAGGATGTCACCTCCACAAACACAAATCTGCCAGTGTTTGCCAGCTCGCAGCTAAATTCTGTTTATGGGGCAGCAAGGAATTGAGTGAACTGCAGAGGAAAAGCTATTTAGGAAATACCAGTTGAATGACCACATCATAATGAGAGCTAAGAAATGCATTTGTAAGTTTTTCAGAGGCTGACTTTAAATACATATTCAAAGTTACTGTTGTGTGGCACTTTGTCTCTTGGAAGTTTAATTTACATACCTCTATCTAAAGCTCTGAAAACTAAACATTGTCCTGTTCTTCATCAGAAAGGCCATTCATTCATGTAGAGGAAAAAGGGTAGCAAGTTGGAGTTCTGTATAGTATTCCCTCAGCTCCATTTAATCTGTTACAGTAACATAAAAGTCCTACCTTTAATCCTCTAAATCTGATCATCATTCTGTTACTTCTTCCAGACCATATAAATCAAAAGAAGTGCTATAGCTGCATGATGGAAAGACCTTGAAAAACCTTTATGTTAAGAAAAAAAGATTCATGTATACGTATATGTGTTTGAACCTGAGTCTTCGGGAGCACAAAAATTTAGGGAAAATTAGAAAAAAATTGCCTATATCTTGGTCCTATACATGTTAGAATTGACTATGCGTCTTGCAGATTTTATGTTCAAAAGAAAGAACAAAGACTGCATGAAGAGCGATTCTTCTGGATGAAAAAAGATTACAGGAATATCCTGATTTTGCTTGGTAGAAGTGGACACAAGTTACTGCTGATGAGATGAGAAACAGTTTTCTTTTCTCCTGATATACTGTCACTGTTCTCCTACTTTGTCAGTTCTACCTCCAAAATTCTATCCATACTGATCTTCAGTGAAAAACTAGGTGAGATTGTAACACAGCTGTGAGGAATGGTTTAACTAAGTTTGATAAAAGTGGCTTCATAGGATGTGTCTTTCGTGAATGAAGTTTGTTGGTAAAGCTCTAATTCTTGTGGGATTTACCTGTCATCAGCCGGCCCATTATTAAACACAATTTTGCCTGCCTACATTGAATTCTAAGTTATACTAAACATTATTTGTCAGGACTAAGTACTATTTTCATGAAAGAAAACTTGATACGTGAGTACCTGTTAATATAGGGAATCTTTACCTGTCCCTTAATGCTCTGACAGCATTGTCTCTATTGCAGGCATGCTAACAATGTGCCCAATTGAAATGTCAGCACTTAGCAGCAGCTCAATATGAGCTCTTGCAGAATCATTCCTGGTCCTGTTTCAGCAGTGTAGGTACCTAGTTCTGACACAAGAGCTGTTACAGTCATTAGGTTAGAGATGTAACTCAGTGGGTGCTTTCTAAAGGAACTGTTTTTCATGTGGAAGAACAAAATTCCTATAATTTGGCCAATGGTCAAATGGCCCAATGACCTGGGAGCCAGAAGCGTTTGCCTCTAATGTCTGTTTCCAGTATGCCACTACAGCTCTGGTATTATCACCCCTTCACATTTCGGAGTAAAAAAAAATGCATAAAATAATTGAATTATACATTAATACTGCTCAGAGAGTCACTTACTGACCTTCTTCTACTCCAGTGAGCTTAGCTGTGAAAAATTGGATAAGAAACAGGGCCTCGCTGAAAGCAAGATATTACATCTGAACAGTGTACTCTTTGATAAACAGAAATTACAGAGTAAATAACAAAATGTGAAGAAATAAGATCCAAATTGAAGTGTGGAAATTGTGGACTGTAGAAGTGATTACTTTTATAAATAGTTTTAAATGTGAATTTGCTCTCTGAGTTTCACTATAAATTGTAATGAAGTACCTCTAAGTTCAGGTGTGAATAGGGCCAAATCTTGAAGTTGTTGTTTGGGCGAATAAAAAACCCTGAAAAAATCAATCTTCCAACTGAAAATAATTGTGTTTTGACTCCCTAAAGATAGCAGGGCTGAGCTTGATTATCATATTATTCTGCTGTCTATTTATTGTGCTAAACATTTGCTATAACCTTTTTGCACCTTCCTTGTCATTCACGCTTGATATAAACTAAAACTGCACAAAAACTAGTGGATTTAAAAAATCTCATACATTCTGTGTGTAATTATTCTGGTGGCACGGTGTGACCTGCTGATTCAGTTCTTATTGAGATGAATATGAGCTACTAGTAGACCAAGGTTTGGTGAATACATTAAATCTTGAAGCCCCAATCAATCACCCACTTCCTCATGGCAGTGTCTAGGATGTCTGGAAAATAAGAAGTATCAGAGGTGATTAGAAGAGACCTCCTTGGATGTAAAAAGTTTCAGAAAAGTTGTATGTCAATTTTGTTTTCACTTTTTTCTGGCAACTTTTTTTTTTTTTTTTTTTTTTTTTTTTGCTATTACAGAGTCCTAGGAGAAAGTGAATGTTTCACTCACTGTTTCCCACTGAGGCAGTGTGTGGAGCAGAGATGCTTTGATACAGCCTACTTGGCTGCACTACAGAGTGACTAATACATAACAGCCTTGTCCAAATAGGAACTGAACACCTTCATTTCCTGCCTGAATCCACTTTGCAACTGGGGCTCAGCATGGGGAATCTGTCACTGCTCTGCAAGCAACTTCAGAAGAGAAAGACAGAAAATGAAGAGCAGTTACTTTGGACTAAATTTTAAAGGCAGTGGTTTAACCCTTCCTAGGGAATCAGTCAAGTGGCTCTTAATGTTATTTTCTCTCTCAGGTGTTTGACCCAATGGTAGAAAGGGTTTTCTTAACATCTAAAGTTATCGTTCCAATGCGTACACTCAGTGACCATCATGACTGATACTATTAGGGAGTAAAGAAGCAAACGAGAACACAGTAACATATGAATGATTGTGCACTCCTTGTCTTGTTTCCATCATTTCACTCATTTTTTCCCCACATAATCTTTTCTTCGAGTTTACTGAGAATGTATAGTATGTGCAGTCTTTCTCTCTTACACTCATACCCAGTTCTCCTTCTGCCATAGTGGGAGATGTTCCACGAACGATAGAATCAGGGAATATTGTAGAGACATACAATACAGTTTGCCCTGTCTGCTGAGCCTATTAAACTTTAAATGCCCCATTTTCATCAGATCTGTATGGCTGCACAGGAAGAGCAAAGGACTATTTCCATTCTCAGTTACTTACCTCAGTGAGAACTACAGTAGGTGTATCTTGGGAAGTTTCTATGACTAGTGGGGATGTCAGTCTACAAAGGCACACAGATGATGGATACTTCTGGAGTTGGAGCTGGAGCTATATCCTTTTATTTTTTTTTTTTAACCAGAGTAATTACATGGGTAATTACATGTAATTATTTTGTCAAGTCTGCATTTTTAATACTAAACACTAGGTTCCTTTTATTTTGTGATTTCACTTCACTTGGAAGATTTTTCATGTTTGTAGATTTTAAAGGGACAAAAGTCTGTTGCAATATTGTGAAGACTGTGACGTTTTAACAGGACAGCTCTCTCAACTGGCATCGCTACTCTGATACATAATGCTTTCATTAGAAATATTTACATTTTGAAAGTGATTGCTCACATAGTTTTCAGAGTATAATCCACAAAGGTGCAACTAAACTGCCTTTCTTCTGGAAGACATTCCGTCAGGCTATCCTATGCTAATATGATCAGTCATATGTCATACATCTCTTCTCCATCTCTTCCTACCTATAAATTATTCAGAACTTTTATAGCTAAAACTGTGAAGCAGTGATTTTATTTCTGTCTTCTGAAGTGCTACAAAGGGATTTGGCTTGGAATGAAGGGTATGACATCCTTGTGAAACTGGGAAATTGGGAATCAATTGTGACTGCCAGGCTCTCTTATAGAAACGTAAGAAAGATGGGTAAAAATATATGTTTTAGTTAAAAAATATTAGAAGACTCAATATAAAATATTTAAGCCAGCACAGCTTAGTCAGTAGAACGTACAATCAAATATAACAATAAGCATGTCAAAGTTTATAGAGACCTTTGCTAGATAACTTTATATCAACTGCCTCCCTTGAGCTGACTCAAAACTGGTTAATTCCACTCTGTAGAATAAATGTAACCTCTTCCAGCAACCCAAAGATTTAATTCTTATCACCTGGAAATGCTTAATTTAATCGTCTGTAACACAAGCCGTCAAGTAATTCATAACTTGTCTTGCACAAAAAATTGAAATTTTTTGCTCTTAGATTCTGTAATTCTGTCTGATTGATGGGCTTTTCCACTTACCTACCTCCAAGGACACTTCTCAGGGCCATGTGGGCTTAAGGTTAGAAGTTGTACTTCATTTATCACCTTGTAGAGAAGAAGGTGGTATGTGTGTCAGAGGATGAGGTTTGAAGCTGTTGTTGCACTGTTTTGTGCAAACGTTTGCCTTGATTCGGGTGCAACGTAAGGTTAAGGTAGGACTACCATTTTATTTGCATTTTCTCCTGTGTAGTTTATATCAAGCCATGTTATCTTTCACACAGGGAAGTAACCTTTCTTTTCTACACGAGTCAACTTGTGCCCCTTGTAACCCACATACAAAGTAGAGGCTGTGCTCTGGAGTTCTTGACCCACCTGAAGAGTACAACTTTGCAGAGGCATAGGCCAGCTTGTCTTGATCAAACTGCATATCCTGGACTGCAAAACATGTACTTATTTTATTTAGCCTGAGGAACTGCATATATTAAAGAATGCTTGTGTGAATCTTATTTTATTCCTGACACACATGAGCTTCCTCCTCCATGAGAATTACATGCTGTTTGTGTAATCTGCGGTGATGTGACCTATGGCATTATGGTCAATTCCTACTCTAAATACCATATTCCTACTTACTTGATGTATGGGAACTGTTAGGTCACGGCCTGAAACAGTGATTAAGCACCTGTTGAAGGGGCGTAGCCAGCCCTGGGAGCACAGGTGGAAGCAATTTTTGCCTGTGTGACCCTGGGTCCACCACTCCCCACCCTCAAAGAAGAGCTGGCAACTGCACGGAAAGCATGGTTGCTTGGAGCTGGTCTCCTTTGGAGTGTTTGAGCAAGTTGTGAGCCTTGGAAAGAGTAAGTGGGTTTTTGGTTTTTTCTTCTTTATTACTGGATTGTGATTGCTGTTACCTTTCTTGTCTTTAAAACAGCTGTGTCTGCTGCTGCCTATCCTTACTCTAGATAGACTTCTAAAATTTGGGAACACTCAGCTTTTAGTCCTATCAGTCCTGCAAGACACAGTCTCATGTAAATGTGGTGTGTTAATAATGTAATAGTTAAGTGATTGTACGAGCTTATGCTTTCCATTTTTCTAATAATGGGTGGAATATTTTCATTATGAACCTAGTATCCCTTACTATTGCTTTGCTGTGTTTTTGCTTTAATTGATTCTTCTCTGGATCTATGGCTAGTTCTGTACTCCATTTTTTTTTCACTGGAACACAGAATTTTCTCTGATTGCAACTAGCAGCAAGCTGGTGGGGCTGCCTGCTCGGCAAGCTTAGAAAATAGTCTATGTAATGATATGTTGTTATGCTGGGTGTTAACAAAAGTGCCTCTGTACTGGGCTAAAGTCCTGCTATGATAGGAATTGAAATGCAAAGGAAATACTGTGGAAGGCAGCAGGAACATAAGTGGGGAGGCATCAGCTGTGTGCAGGCTGATGGGAGCACCTGAGATTGATGTTCTGATTAGTGGGACAGGCAGCTGTTTCTTGTTAAGCCCTTTGTATGCATCCCAGCAAAGGGAAGGTGGGCTTACCCTGAGGAATTTCCGTGCTGTGTTGCACTGTAAGGAAGAAATAAGAACATATATTCTGAGGTGGTAGAAAGCAGCAGCATTGGCTGGGTGGATATTGGTACTGTTGTTGAAGAAGCTGCGGGAGTCCAATGGGAGAGACAAGGCTGTGCACCTGAGGTAATGCAGATTAGAGGAGATGATAGTGCAGTAAGATAAATAAGATGGGAACATTGTTTGGTGGCACTGATTTGAATGACTGAGTTGACATTTGTCAAACTAGCAAAGAGCAGCATATGAACTTTAGGAAGAGTGGTCAATAAAATGTAATAGGTCAAGCCAATGGTCTGTGGTACTACAAGACAGCTCTCCTACCTAGTGATGACTCTGGTCATTAGATTTGTGTCTAGATTCTAGATTCAGTGCACCCTAAACTTCAGAGATGCTCCATTTTCTTGCGAGTCCACATGTTTGTGACAATATGGAGCATTTGCATAATTGTGTTTAAGGATGAATATTCTTATATTCATTCTCTTTAAAATCTGGATATATTTGAATCCAAACCTCGCAGTCATTCCCCTTTTTTCCCTGTGTCTGTGTGATCTTATTCTGAGATGCAGACAGAAGTGCTCTTTCTAGCGAAAATCATAACAAGTTCTCTACAAAGTTGTATCTACAAGAAGTTCCTTCCTGTTCTTTTTGTTCAGTGCAAAGAAAAAAATTAATCCCACGGTGGCATATAATTTGTCCTCATTATGAGGAAACAGAACTTATGTAGGCTCAAAAGCTATTTGTTAGTCCAATACACCAGGCTAAAATTCTAGCCACCACTGATTGTGCATTGTTGACTTGACAGCAGAAGTAACCATAACTTAGAGTTAATGAATGCTTTCATGCAGTATGCACAGTCCTCCAAGAGTCCTAATTTCATACTATTTAATGCTGTACTGAACAGTTGAGTCTGATAAAAGCTGAAGCAGTCAGAATTATGCTTTCATTTGGATTTTAATTTTTAAAGGGGGAAGGCAGATGGTATTGTTTTACAGAGAGAATAGCCCAGCATGTCCTGCAGTACTAAAAATCTCTTTGAGCCCATCTGATACTGGTCTCTGAGTTGTCTCTGCTGGCATCCTTTGCTTACATACTGCCTTGAAATTGCATATATTAGCTCCCTATCAGATTAACTTGCAGGCATGGAAATCAGCATGTCCTGTGAAGGTCACTGGGATCCTGGGGTTGGAGAATTCATTCCCAAATTGGCAGCTTACGTGTAATATTGCTAGTCTTGGTACCAAAGGCTTCACTTGCTCAAAAGGCATGTGCTAACTCACAGCAATAGGCAGCTCTTTGGAAGCAAAGTTTCTTGGCCTGATATCCAGAAACAACTTGCACCTAATTTATTCCCACTGTAAGCTGCGAATTTGTCTCTGAAACTCATATGCAGGGGCCTGAGTTCCTCTTGGCTCCATTTATTCTTGAATTCATGATTAACTAATAAGAAAATCCCCAAATAAAATGGAACAATTGAAGTCCTTTATTTTTAACTTTCCCTGGTTCCTTCCCCATGCTTCCTGCATGGAGGTCCTTTACTTGGGTGTCTGCAACAGTTAGGAATCTGCCTTCTATACCTCCTGGTTTTCCCCTTCCTTCATGGAAGGATGTTGTATGAGTCTTCTCATCTGTGGTTTTCTGGTTCAAACATCTGTTTTAAAAGCTATTTTAATGTCAGTATAGGTTTGTCTCAAAATAGGTGTTATCTCTCAAATCTTTCTTGATGCTTTCGTGTCCTTGTCTTTACTCAAAGATTTGGGTACTGCTACCTGTTATTTACTCAGCTCCAATTCCTGGATAGCTGTTTGAAGTTTGTGATGCTGGATTAATTCAATTTGAACACCTGCTGGGGTGGAGTTAGGGAAGGCAAGCTACTTTTACACTTGGTGAATTCTGTACGAGTAGATTAAGAACAGAATTCTGGGTCTAATTGAGAAGTGTTGGCTGCCATCGTTTGTTGTATGTGAATTCATAGACTTCTTCCTGGCAGTATGTTACACTGGTAAGGAATTGAATCTTTAAAACTAAGATGATGTTTTAAAAACGTTTGGAAGTTGTGATGGGCAGTCAGCAGTGGATTCAGATATGCTGAGAACAGAGCGTAAGTGGAAGGTGAAGCAGACAAGTAACTAACTCTGTCATGACTGATATTATTGAAAAATAAGCAAGAAAAATCTAGAGAAAGCAAGGCAGGCTGAAACCAGCCTTCCACCCTCTAGACTATTTCATGTGCTGCTTGCTGGGAGGTGCTTGGAGATATTAAAAGAGTAGACTATTAAGTGCTGGATATGCCTGAACAGCAGATGTTTAATTTTTCACTTCAAGTGGTTGTGATAGAGGGCACCAAGCAACATCAGTACTGAAAGGAAACCTTTTCCCACGTTGTCTGCAGCTGGCTTTGAAACAAACAAAACCCTAAAGAATTAGGAGAAAAGGGCAGAGTTCAAGTATTAGCCCCGCAATTCTTATGTTGTTAACCCCCAGTGGACCTGGTGGTGCTTGCTTAGAGGAGCATGCTAATTTCAGTACGGTGACATTGGCATAAGAAATGGGATTAGGTTCCCAACCTTGTGTTTTATTAAATGCTACTGAATATTGTGAACGTTGTACATGGGAAGGCTTTGCCTCTCAGGACACTTTGTGAGTTGACTCCCTGCTGGAAGCTGGTAATACAAATACTGGCTGTATTGAAAGTGATGTGAGACTTGTTTAAACATATACCTTGTTCCTGAAGCAGACATGATCTTAAAAGTTAGATGCATCACATCTCGTGGTGTTTCCAGTGTAAACCTTTGCCTTTTCTTTGCTTCCTGGCTCCTCTGAGAGAGATGAAAGGAGAGAGAGAGAGAGAACCTCCCGTGGTTTGTAAGAGCTGTCCTCTCTTTCCTATCCTCCAGAAGGAAATTTCACTGGGGGGAAAAAAAAACTAACAAAGATATAACCTATATCCAAAACAAAAAGCACACCTTTCCTATAGAAGATTAAGTTATGTGTAACAGTGCCACCTGCTGAATCCTGTCCAGCACCTTTCTTCTCAAAGGTAACATTTCTTAATTAAACAGTCTTCATTAATGTGCAGAGAGATGCTCTGGCTATTTCTCATGGAGAATGTAGGCTACAAAATGGTTTAAAATGCTGAACTAAACACTCCAGTATATTAGATTAAGTTTATCATTACTCCTATGGAAAATACCATCCTTAGAAAGCAGACCAAAAATGATTTTGTCTGCTGTTAAATAAGCTTGATACACTTTCTGCATTTATTTCTGGACTCCTCAGTGCTAAGAAACTGAATGGTGCTTGTAGTAGTAAGTAACTTGTCTAGATGTGGTGATATTCTGAAGTTGCAAACAAAGTGAGATTCTCAACTGAATTTCTGAATTAAGGATCAGGAGCAATGTGAAGTCTAAAATGAGTGAGAAGGGCTGCCATGAGGCAGGCACTCTGTAGAAGTGAATGAATGTTGTTACTGCATTCATCAGTTTAATACAATAGCTTACGTGCTGCCTAAAATACTTTTTTAAGCTGTTACGAACTGACTTCTGCCAGTCTTATTTGTAGCTTTAGATGACCCTGTCTATTTTAATGGAGTAGTGGTGCAGGATAGTGCTATGAAGTGTAGCTGAAAGGGATTCCAAAGGATCATCCTAAGTAAAGACAGATACTGAGGAGCCAGCAGCTGTGGTTTGTGTAACCTCAGTAATGCAATGTGGTTAAAACTGCATCCCTTGCATGTTATGTGTTTTCTGCATTACATCATGTACAAAAAGACAAATTTGTCTGTTTAAATAATACACATGGAATCATAGGATTGTTTATGTTGGAGGGGACCTTAAAGACCATCCAGTTTTAACCCCGTGCTGTGGACTGGCTGCTCCCCATCAGTTAAAGCTGCTCAGGGCCCCATCCAACCTGGCCTTGAGAACCTCCAGGGATGGGGCATGAGAACTCTCTGGGCTGCCCATTCCAACATGTCTTTGCCTAGCATATTTTCCACCTGTTGCAGTGTTTGCCCCAGGGGCTGGTTTCTGCATTTCAAATGACCACCACCTGGTACTGATGCCCTTTTGCAAGTGCTCACAGCCCAGACCAGTGTCTCCTGGGGTCACAAGTACAGCTTTGACTTTGGGGAATAAATCCAAACTGTAACGTACTTGGCTGTTCTGGAATTAGTTGGCAGGAAATTTTACCCGAAGGAGGGCTCGCTGTGAAGCTGCTTTTATTAGAGAAATAGAAGAGAACAGAATGAAGTGAGTAGGACTTGTGTGAAGTTGAGCAGTAAAATGCAGGATTCATGCCTCTTTTCCTCTTGTTATCCTTTTAAACAACAAAAAGCAGCTCACGGTGTGTGGTGAAGACTGCTTAGGTTATTTAGGAACTTAAATCTGCATATTCTGGCACCACATTCAGAAAAGCTGATCTTAAATGTCTATCATAGCTGAAGCTTGTGTGTATTTTTCTTCTGACTGCACTCTGGACCTGACATTAGGGCTATGATTGTGTAAATATACAGAGATGCATTCTTGTTTCCATTCCAATGTGAGCTCTGTGATATCGGCCTCAGTGTTTCTAAGCAAGAGAAAAGGGATGTTGACAGGCATGTAAATGAAGCTGGACACATGCTTAACAAAAAGCGACAGCAAAGCAAAGCCAGTGACTTTGTTCCATCAAAAGATACAAATTTCCCATCCTCCAGCATAACATTCAAAGCACCGGCGTTCTCTGAGCTGTTTCCACAGAGGATGTTCTCTAATGGTCAATTTGTTTGAAGAGAAAAAGGATGGCATTGCAAATGCAGCAAATAAAATCTAGCGGTGCTGCAGCATGAAATCGTAGCACATATCCTGTTGCTGGAGTCAGATTTTGAAGAAAAACAACAGCCATTCGTACTGGCTCTGGATGGCAGCAGTGGCACAGAACTGGGAACCTGTTTTCTTCCATTGAGGAGTGCAGTCAGGGATGGAAGTATCCTTGTATTTTGGCATCTGCGCTCAATAAGTGTGTGCTGAAATATCTGATAAAAGCTTCAGAGGCATCTTAAGAACTCTGTACCATGAAAAAGATACTGTTGGCTTCAGCTTGGACTCAGCTCAAAATCTGAGATGAACACAAAGGATTTTCTACCCTTATTATAAAAAAGATGGTTCATAGCATCTCTGGATTCACAACTGCTATGAAGCTGTAAGCTTCTGTACATTTAGCAGTCACGTTGGCGTACTGAAATATTTTTTCTGTTCAGACTGATTTCACTGTGTTTTCAGGCAAACTTTTCACCTGTGCATTTCTCAAAAAACACCTCTGGAGTCCATACTGAACAGTAACTGTGTTAATCAATCTGCTGACAGCAGTGCAAGGATCACTGCTTATCGAAAAAATTGGACAATGAAGCTTCCATACCATTCATGTTGGATATTAAGTAAATCCTTCTCTGAAAGAGTGGTGAGGCACAGGCTGCTCAGGGAGGTGGTGGAATCACTGTCCCTGGAGGTGACCAAGGAAAAGGGGGAACATAGCATTGTGGGGATGAATTGAGGATCAGTCTAGATCATTGTAATGGTCTTTCCAACTTAAATGAGTAAATGATATTTTTGTTGTTGTTACAAAATATCCTGTGTGAGAATTGGAGAATGGGCTTGAGCATTAGATCAGCATAAGAGCCTCTGGATTTAATTGTAAGGAGCGAAATAGTCAAAGGATGTGCTGATGTGTTTGTGTAGGTTTTGTATTGTACAGCTGTGTGATACCTGCTTGGTTTCTTGTATGGCTGTGTCCTCAGTGGCAACACAGGCAAGGGTATTCTTTGAGAGAGAGAGAAGGAGGGTCTCATTCTGTTCAGGCTGTGATGGCTATGAGGATGCCAGGGCTTGGACAAAACAGAAAGATCAACTTTGTCTAAGCGTTGCCATTAAGGAGATTCCTGGAACCTACCTGTTGAACAGGAGAGAACCAGCAGTCTGCTGTTGATCCTTGGCAGCTTTTGCTCATTTTTTGTGAGGATGAGGGAGGGATGAAGCAGTTTGTGTATTCTGGCACACAACTAAATAAAGCTTAAGGTCCAGTTTCTCTGATTTCTGAGTTACCAATAAAACTACACTGTGAGGAAGGGTGGTTATTTCTGTGCATTGAGAGTCCATTGCTGGAGGCAAGAGAGCTGAAGAAAGAGTTTACAGTGATGAATTCTGGCCACATCCTATGAGGAAGGACATCTCATGCACTGCTGTTGCTTAACAATTTCCATCAGAAGCCAGAAGAACAAACATTCTGTGCTGAAGAATGAACAGCTGGGATCCAGTGTAATTCCTCAGTTGGGCTGATGAGAGCTCAAAGGCACAGGGCTCGGTGGAAACATAAAGCCCAGTAAAAAATGACTTTGAAATCTTTCTTTTCTTGAAGCACTTGTGGAAGAGAAAATGCTATATTTCTCAGAATTAAAAGTTGAAATTCTTCCATTTCTCATAGCAAGCAGCTCCTACTTCTGTTTCCACTAAATCATTAGGTGTTGGGTTTTAAATTTCCTTGGCCTCCTGAGGGGAAAAGTTCCATGTTCTACAGAGGGAAGGACCTTTTATTAGTTTTTTGATAGATTCCCTTTAGAAAGGGTGAGGGAGAGACTTGCGAAAGATTTGAAGTGTTAAAAATAGCAGTGAACAGGATGTAAGCAATGCCGTTTGTGTACCTTCTCTTAATTCAGATAGTGAGCAAAGTGAGGTGATGTGCCAAAGAAGCAAGATGCTGCGGTGGGATTGTGAGGCTTGGAGTGTTAATGCTGAGTTATTTGACTCTGACTCGACCTTCATTGCTTTATCTGCAAAACTGGTATCATGTTTGGAATTGGCAAAAAGCTTGAAGCTCTTGTTAGGCATCCTTGGTGAAAATGGAGTTTATGATGACAAAAACTGTGAAAAACCCATCGGTTTTATTTGAAATGATTTCTGAGGAGGGATGATTTTTTTTTTGTTTGATACTTCTCTTACAATTAGCAAAATCTAATTATAAGGAACAGCCAAGAAAAATAGATGGCAAAGGACTAATTCTACAATGTAAAGAGAATTCCCAGGTTCTGTTAGAAATAGTCACTGTTCCTCTTAATTTTGTTCTGACTCATTGCATGCAAATAGGGCACAGAGGCTCCAGCTTAGCTTGTGATCCCTTAGCATGGAGCACTGGGGTAGTGTATACTGGGAGACTGTTCCTTTCTAGAGGCATTCCCAGTAAAGTTATCTTTTAGGTGTATGTGGAGTACATGGATATGGTGTGCAGGACTTTGCTTTTCCTGCTTAGCTCAGGGACTTGGAGCTGAACATTGGACAGGCCCATGTGTTGCTCATTAGTAGCAGGAGAAGGATGAATTCTGCCTTCTGCTCTTACTGTTGGCTATGAACTGTTGTGGTGCAGGGACTTGTTCTTTATGCCTCTGCAAAGTGAGGGGTGCAGTGCTATTGACCCGGTTAGGCAAACACTTCTTAGTAATGTGAAGCCTGTTTTTTGCTGCTGCCTTAGGGTAGGGGATGAGCTTGATGACCCTAGAGTCTTTTCCTGCCCTTTCTTCTGTGACTTTTTTTCCTTTTTAAGGATGAGGCTTCCAGGGCTGTTGTAATGCAGACTCAGATAACAGTCACTGTGGCTTGAGACTGAAATTTACAGTTGGTTTGTTGTTCTCTTATGTTGTCTAGCAGTATCTAGGATTTCCATTGTTGTGCAAAAAGCTTTCTAAAGGCACCAGCAGTGCTTCCTGGGAGTTATTCTTGGCTTTTGCGCTCAGGCCATGATTTGTATTTGTTCTCTTTAGCAGCAATAAGGGTAACACACAAGAGCCATGAGGATGCACTGGTCGTTCACCTTTCTGATCTTTTTGTTAAAATATATTTAGTGAGAACAGTGGGGTGGGAGGAGGACATTAGGAATCTTCCAGCAGGTTGGTGTCAAAGGGGAGAGAGACCATTGCTAGAGTCCTCTGTCATAGTCAGCGTAGAAGGGAGGAAGCACTGTCTACTAAGGAACTGTCATCTTAGTCCTCAGAAAGCTGAGTACTCAGACTGCAAAATTCTCATGCTGAACTGATAAAAATTTCGCTTCCATTTTCACTTACTATTTATTGAAATTAACATAAAGTCCCTTTAATCATCAAGCTTAATCCTCAGTAGAAAAAGACTCCAAAATTGATTTAAAATCTCTGTACAGCCATCTCCTCTAATGTGAAGCAAGGATCCAAGTAAATGAGTGATTTATTTGAAAAATTCTAACTAATCTTCAGAACATTAAAATTAATATAAATGTGTGATCTCAAGTTCTGTCCATTTTTGGATCCTGTTTCAGCGAGCATGTGTAACTTGGAATAGGACATAAGCCATCTTGTAAGTGTAGAGGAAATGCACTTCAGCATCTTTAATCAAAATGTAAAAGCAAGGTGAGCTTCACTGTTTACCTACAGCATGGAATATCATCCTGGATGAAACAGAATTGACAAAATATACTGGAGAATGGAAAACACAGCAACTGTCTTTGAGGGTATGGAGAAATGCTGACATTCTGATCATGTGCTAGCATTATAATTATTACAAATTTCCATGTTTAAGCTTGCACTGAGGGAGTGTGCTATGGATTCCAGGATTTGTTGGAATGAGAGAGATCACCTGCTTGTACTCTGGGCATTGTGGAGAAAATGAACTTCCCTGTAACAGAACATATCCCACAAATCACATCTGACCTTTGATGCTTTAGGGCTCGAGGTAGGGGAACCTTGAAACTCAAACACACCTATTCAGTTGGGAAGGGATTGAAGCCCACATAAACTCTGGTGCGTGATCTGGTAAGCCTCTGAAACTTAAGAGCTGATGAAAATCACTTATAAAATGTTGAATACTGGTTGTAACACAGCTTCTTGTGGTGTGCTGGACTTCTGAGGCCAGAGCTGCTGTTACCTAGGAGCTAACATTATGCTCTACCATTTTTCTGTAACTGAGATTTTCTTGCAGTGTGTTACTGTAAGGCTTTCTCTGCTCTTGAGAAACACGGGAAGTGGAAAAGTGGCAAGTTCTCCTTTTAAGATCAGCTCTTTTGCTTTGAGTTTGTACTACTTAAAACATGCATGTTAGTATAAACTGGTGTCAGTTAAGTAAGTTAACTTACTGAACTTGTAGGGGATTCTGCCTATTCCTGTGTTAGCTCTGGCATTAGATACTTGCCAGAATGAGGGTTAGAGGAGCAGCAGTGCTAACTTACTGAGCAATGTTGCCACATTAAGGCTGTCTTTGAGAGTCCTGAGATTGTTCAGAATTGGAGGAGCAGAGTGGGTATTTAAAGCCACTGCTGTTTAAGTTGCAAGCTGCGGGCAGTTTCTATTGCAGAGTGCAAGTGACACTGTTTGGAGACAGTTAATCACGTGCCCAGTGAGTGTACTATATCTGCAGAAGATGGAGAGTAGAGCGGCCTTTCTCTGCAGCACAGATGCAACAGTGCTGTTGCAGTGCCAGCTTCCCCATAATACCCAGTGACCAATTATATTGCTGCTAAACCAAGCTACAGTAAAATGTGTCATGCTTAAATTGCTGTAACAAAAATGTGCGATCAACTGCATCAGAGACCTTTGGTAGATCAATAAATAAGGCTCCATAAATGTGGCTGGTATCGTAGCATCATTCCTAATGCGTAGAGCTTTGCTGTGGTTAGTCTGAGTGTGGTACTGCATCCAGGATGAGCAGCAGTAGCATTACTGGTTTGTAATTATGCAGTGTGCATGTGGTTTTGTGGGTGATGCTCAGCTGAAGGGTGGCCAGGGTATGCTTGAGATTTTGTGCAGTTCTGTGAGCCTGCAGGGTAAATGTTATGTCCTGCCCCATCAATTATTTGTGCTAATACTTGGCATTGTGTTGGCTGACTATAATGTAGAGATGAAAGTTAGTTAAAGTGTTATAAACCCATAATCATTGGCAGTTGGGTGTATTGTTTATTAGACACATTCATAGTCCTGTTCTCATGATGTTTTTTTCGTTACTGGGTAACTTCCGAGGGAGAGTGAGCTCAGTGATTAATTACTGTGGAGAAATTAAAATGTGTACTAGTTGTGCTTCTGACTATGTAAAATTAGTTGAGTGCCAGACCAAGATGCAGACCTGCTGCAATTAATGATAACTGCAGACCTCCCATCGACTTTGTGAAGAGTAGGCTCTGCTGAAGAGATGCCATCCAACGTGATCTTTAAGATCCCTTCCAACCCAAGCCTTTCCACGATTTGAATGCAAGTTCTTTGCCATTAGCTGCCTTGTGTAAGATGCAGCTTTTGGATGTTACTGGCATCCTTTTTTGATTCCTGAGTCCTACAAAATATAAACTCAATGTAATGTGAACTCTATAACATCTTGCTTCTTAATGCTGATGCTTCTTAATGAAATGTAACTAGATTATAGCTTGCATTTGAATTTAAGCAGAACAGTATCTCACCTAGCGTATTCTGGCCTTGGGATGTTGGGTAAAGGGCAGACAGTGTCTCAGAGATCAGCAGCTGGAGACAAACTTGTACATGGGGCACTTAACCTTCAAATGAGTGGCAAGGACTGGGGTATATGGTGACAGAAAATGTGTGAGTGGGAAATCCAATAAATGGTTTTGGTGTGTATGTGAAAAATGTCTGCATGGGTCATTTAACACCACAGTTACCCAAGTCTGTCCTGGCCAGGGGCTTGCCACTGAGGCAATTAATTGAATGAGATTGTCAAGGATCCATGTTACCATGCCTTTCTTATCTAGGACTGTGTATGTACAAGCGACAAATAAATTGCTGCTGACTGGCAGGGACTGTAGTAAAAGGTGACGTGCCCCCTTGCCGGAGGCATGCTTTGGAGGCAATTAATCAAATGAGTGGGGCAAAGACATGACGACACCTGTCTCAGATAGCGCTGCAAGTACACATCCAATTAATGATCTTGATGAAAGGAAGAAGAGAGAATTTAAAGTAAGGTCTTCCATAAAGACCCAGTAACTGTGAAGAGAAAATATCTGCCTTAGCTACAGGGATGTCCTAGCATTTTCAAAGCTATGGTGTCTGTACAGATAGTTCAGTGTATGCATGTGAAGGAATTTTAAGACACTGAAAGTTTCTTTCCTTTTTTTCATCTTGAAAGTCCTTTGCATGTACAGTATGCATGCACATGCTCAAGTACTGTTGTTATACACCAAATTTAATATAAAGACAGCAGAAATTCCCAAACCGTAGATTGCACCTACAAACATATTTGCTATCAGGTAACATAATCTCTGTAAGTCTGCAAGTGAGTGTTCCCTTATCAAAAGCATTTATAACTTTAGAGCCTCTATGTTATGATAACTTTTTACAATCTAAGTGAATGTTGATCTGAGCATAGCCTTCACCAAATGCTGGGTTGCACATTTGCATGGGAAGTATGCCTTTCTAATGGTGATCTTGAGATTGGAAAAAAAAAACCTCACAACTGTGGCGATTAATCTCTTTCTGAAGAAATGCCTGGCTTATCTGCTGTTTCTTCTTCTCTGACCCTAGGCACATGCTCCTTCCTGCCAAAAATCACACTTCTTTTCAACCCTGGAACTTCTTTTTCTATCGTTATCAATTCCACAAGTTGCTACTGACTCAACCAGAAGACTTCTAATGCCAGCCTCTAACTGTCACGTGTGGTGATGTGAGTCTTGCCTGTATGTCCTTGTGCAAGAACAAGGCTCTGTTATTTCAGGATTTCCACCTAGTGGTGACAGCCCCTACGAAGATCACTAATGATCTTGATTTGTGGTGTTTGTCCTCTTCCTTTTTGTACACAGAGCTAATTTGTAAGTCTCTCTTGTACGACCTCTTTCTCCAGTGGGTGTGTAGCAGGCTTTGTTCTCCTTCTCCTGCCCATCCAAATGAGGTTTTTGGGGATGGTGTCTGATTTGTCTTCTACTGCAACAGCAGTGTGGGTATTGCTTGTTGATCACAGTATCCCTCATATGTACTTCTGAAGACTTCCTTAGCTGTTCTTTTGCAGCCAGACTTTGATTGAAATCGGCAGAACTTGTTTCCCAAGCATCCATATCTTGCTGACTTGAGATGGACAGGGATCGCTACATTGCCTTTATAGACACAAGTTTAATGTGTCACCAATTATTTTCTTCCAGACAAAGAACTGTTGAGGACTTTATTTGGTTTTGTCATGGCAACTCACAGACTTAAGATAAAGCAAAAGATAATGTTAGCTTAAATGATTGGCAAACAGGTTGACAAGCACAATGGGAGATGATCTTTAGTATGTACATTAACAGCTTGCCATTTCAGAGAACTCCTTTTAGTTGAATTGAGTAGCACTTTTGTTCTCTTTGCAGAGTTTCATTCCCTCAGCAGGGAGAATGCAAGAAAAGGAAGAGCGGGACCCTATAGATGACAGAGTCTGATCAGTTAATTTCAACAGCAGCTTAAAAGGAATCTTTTCATCTCCTCATAATCCTCTGCCTGTTGCTTGCAGAGTCTCAAAGAAAGGGAGAGAGCACAAGAGCATGGTACCCCCAGGCCCCTGCCACTCCCACAAGGTCAAACACATTATCAGTTCTAGTGCCGCTTCTGAACTGTGGCTGGGGAGGGAGAGATGAACGGATCTGTTATTATTTTTTTTCTCTCCCCACGCCCTTACTGAAACATAAGAGCAGCAGTAGATAAGAGTTAAGGAGAAACAGAATGATCATGCAGAGATTCTTTTAGCAGAACAGAAATGTCCTGTATTTAGTATGTTCACTGACACAGGAGTGACTCCAGGATTGGTTATCAGTCCTACCATGTAGTCTTCTGGAACCTGGAGATACGAGGTAACTGCTTGAGCTGTGTCAGTGTTTTGAGTTTAAAAAGAATGAATGCACTGCTGTCTAATGAATCTTCTTTTTAGCCTCTTTTTATTATTAATGCTTAATCAAAGAAAGAGGATGACTGAATGTGAATGAAAAATTAACTACAAAATAGAATTGCCTGGTTAAAATGCAGGCAACTTAACTAGGAAAATATGAAAAAAGATGGGGAAATAACGCCTCAAGTGCCTAGAATGAAGAGCAGTGTCAGTTAGGCAGTTATCTGGGTGCAATGGCTTGAGAACTCTTATTTCTATTAGAGAGGGGAAAAAACTTTGATTTCTCTTAGGGCTTGCAGCTCTTCTGGGATTCAGGTTGCTACAGTGTCAGATCAAAATAGAATTGCAACTGAATTTACTAATTACCTACTTCAGTTTTTCTTCTGTTTATAGATTGGAGATAAAAGGACTTTTTAGATTTTTCTAGCATTGGCTGCACGACACAAGTGTGTGCAGTAGTCAGTAGACCAAACTGAAACAAGAGCATGTCCTGTCATGTGAGACTGATCTGACTCTGGCTGTTGCTGTATCACTTCAGCTTCCTTTAACTGTCTTCTTGGAAGTGATAGGACACAGTGGAAGGTAATGCCTCTGCAAAAACTCCAAAATTGTTCTGAAACATGGGGAGCTGAAAAGCTAAAGAGTAGGGTAGAGATTAGAGTCAAGAGACTGGATTTATTTGTTGTTTCTTTTTGTATTTTTTTTCAAAGAGAAAATTGAAGAGAAGATTCAAACTGGGATTGCATTGTAGATTTCTGAACTGGCCTATTCTGTATGTCTTCCTATATATAGGTGTTAATTAAACCAGTTTAATTCCTTTAATTTATATCTTTATTCGAACTGGTCCAACATACTCTAATAATACTCAAGCCATTAATTATTTTGCATGGAGAATAAAGATGGTCGGTCTGGACCTATAGGACTTGATTATTGATTACCTGGAAATTAGATTGATGGTCATTGCTTAGTTCTTAATGAATTAATCTGCACTGTTGATGAGGAAAAGTAGAAACAGTTTTGATTTTAGTCCTGATAAAATTGGGCACATGCTTAAATTTTGCAAATCAGCAGTGGATAAATGAGAAGGCTTCAGCTCAAGGGAGTTCAACATGTGGTTCATGCGAACTCTGTTCTTCTCAGTTCTAAGCAAAACAAAAATTTAAGCAAGCATCTACCAGGATATTATTTTCTTTCATCTCTACCTGAGAATGACTCAGTTCCAGTTCTACAGTAAAAGATGAAGTTTGAATCTGGACTTCCCACTTGTAAACTGTGTTTGAATTTGTTGTGAATTGATGTGGCTACTGGCTGATGATAACAGGCCCTGGTATCCATGTAAAATGTTCCCTATTGGAAAGTATGTATTCCTCAGTGTCTGGGGAAGTACCTTTACTTACAAATAATCTCTCTAAACTTTGGAAAACACCTCATTCCACAGTGCTCTTATTTCCCATTAGAAAGTGACAGTTCTTCTCAGTTTGCTTGTAATTACTGGTACAGAGTTGCACAGTCATGGGGGACTTTATATGCACATATACACTCTCTCCATGTAGAGATCTATCTATGCACACAAACAGCTAGATTTTGAGCTTAGGTTTTAGAGGCTTATTGAAGTGATGCGTGTTCTTGCCTACTGCTTTATAGAAGCCCTTGCCTGAAAAGATGAGGATACTGATTGTAAAACCGTATTACGAACGTTAGTTAATGCTTCTGTCAGTCAGCTCACTCTGGTGTGTAGCAGTCTCACATCAGAGGGCATTAATCTTATGCTGGCTGATATGCAGCACTGCCCTTCCATTAAATCAAAGTGGAGCTCAGTTATTTGCAGGGATGCATTTTTGCAATGGCAGGAAACAACTCTACGCTTCTGGCAACAAGCTGCGCTGTTGCCTTCTTGTAAAAGATAGTGACTTTCTACAAGTGTACATAAATTTTTGGCTTTCAACACCAGAAAGCAGAGCAGGTCAAACTGGCACTCATCAGGACTATGGCTTTCATGTGACAGACCCTCAAACAAAAAGGACTTGAGGGAATTTATCTATATTAAATTCTAAAAAGCAGCAATAAAAGCCAAAACACTGTTGGAAGTCTGGTTCTGTTTTTGCTCCTCTATGTCACAGCATTGTAAAGTTAAGACAGAGTATTTGTTCAGTGTGTTGAGGAATTCCAGGTAATCATCAAGGTGTGGCTAATTCTGTTCCATGGTTTTACTACAGCGATTGGAATTCTTGCAACAGTTTCCTATTGCTCAAATCATCCCAACTAGAGTGTTTTCTACAGATTGTCTTTGGCAGCCATCTCTGCAGTGATGTAAGGTTGAATCTGATTCCCTTCTGTGAGGGGCAACTTAGTTGTCAAAATGGAAAGTCTAACCCCTTGTATCTGTTCATCAGGCCTCTATTGTTTGGTTTTCATTTTTGTTGGCCTTAGTTCTCGGCATCTGTTTTGCCACAGTATCTTGACCATGTTCACTGTTTGTTGGCTTTTGTTTTCTAGGACTGATGAATGCTTCAACCAATTCTGGATGGATTGGCAGGAAATAAATGTAACTGCCTGTTGTGTGGTGCAGTTGGGCCCTATTTCTTAACTGGGTCCTGCACAAAGCCAAACTGTGAAACAAGTCAGTTCTACCTTTCCTATCTATTACTAATCACTAACCTTAAACATTGTGTTGAGTTTGTTTTCCTGTCCATGAATTGTATGATCATTGCTCTGCTTATTCATCTTTATATACTAGTGTTTTATAATATTATATAGAAAAGCATTCATGGAGTCAACTACCTCCTATTTCCAGCTCCAGTCCTGACATACTCTCATTGTTGTGCTCACAAAAGCACTTCCAAGTGTGTCGTCCTTTTTAGGAATCCACTTGGACAGTTCTCTGTATAGCTTGTCCGAACTGTCTTCTGTGCCTTATCACTGACTTTAGGATCTTCACCTGTATTATACCTCTGTAGTTTTCTAGTTTGTCCCTTAATTCCTTTTTAAGCATGGGTATAATTTAAGATTTCCTCAAATTCTTAGCCCTATTGAAAAATAATTGCAGTTTTCTATGGTGATGTACAAACCCTTGCTGTTAACAATAGTGATACCACAAAAGCTTTGAGTTATAAAATACTATGGATTTTTTCTTTTTCTTCCCTGGAGTAGTTCTCTTTACTGAAGTCCCCAGTCAGGCTGAGTCTTCTGCAATTCAGTGTGAGAGAGGAGCTGATAATTCTGTGAAATTCAGAGGGATTTGAGCTACTGCCTGTTCTGAAGGAGTGGTGCCAAAAAGGGGTACAATAGAAACCCTAAGTTATGTAGAACTATTTTCACAGTATTTTTAATCACTCCCCACTGTACAGTTTCAGATGCAGGATATCCTCTGACTTTACTTGGACTGAATTCTTTCCCTTTGGCTACAATGAAACTGTCCTCAGTGGCAAAAATGTGACGTTGCCCCAGTGGTAGATGTCTGCCTGGTTCTTCTGCAGTTTTTTTTTTCCTCCCTGCTGTTTGTGAGTTTAAATGAATGTTTTTACTCTAGCATTATTAATTCTTTTTGCTACACAGCCTATTTTTCTAATACCTACAATTTTTCTTAAGGACAGTCCTACTTCTTGTCAGCCTGACATGTTGATACTCCCATGTTGGGACTCAGCTTTAATCCCTTTGCACTCTTCAGATGAGTGTTTTTCCCTTCAGATCTCAAGGGGCGGGTTGAAAATGTCTCCCTTTTGTATTGACCTTGCAAGTTTGGGAAGTGCATTGTTGCTTTAGATCTCCTGGGTATCTTCCCTGCAATGTTTTACTACAGGTAGTCATCCTACCCAGTGGCCTGCTAGCTGAAGGCCTTGGGAAAGCAGTGTGTTGGGTCTTCTGTGGAAGGCTGGTATAGGAGAACAATGCTGAAGAAAATCTTTTCTTAAATTCCAACTGAGTGTTAACTGTCCCTTATTGATTTGGTGCCATTGGTGCTCCCTTTCCCTGCTGTGTTCTCTTGCTACTTGTCCTCTGAGAGGTGGAATTTATCGCCTCACAGGCAGATGGGGCATTTGGCAGGAGTGGAATCCAGATGTAAGGCTTTGGAAAGTTCCCAATAGCAGCATCTGGGCTCAGCTCTGGCTTATTGCCTGAATTCTTTGTGAACTCTGAACAGCTGGCCATGGAGCTGCCTCTGGGGTTATCTCAGGGGTGGTTGCTACAGATCTGGCTGCGAAATCATATTCTCCTGACATACCTCTCCACTCAGAAGAAATGTACCCATACGTTTACATGCAGGAATCTTTTGTAGCTTGAACTTCAAATGTACTGTATAAAATATGAGCGTGTATCTTTTTGTACCCACAAGACAACTAAAGTGGGAACTGTGTGAGGAATAAGCTTGTGCATGTACATATTCATGTCAGTGTATTTCTGTGTGTATGAATATAGTTAATTGTTAGCAGACTGTAATGCTCTGACTCCAAGTCAATGGATATATGCCAGCAGAATATTTGGCTAAACATCTCCCATCTTATGTAGCAGCAGAACACTGTAGGCTTGGGGCATGTTGCCTTCTGCCCATTTTGCTTAGAACACAGCCTTGCGCAGTTGAATCGTGTTGCTTCATTGTGTGAAACTTAGTCCTGTGCACAGGCCTGGTTGGTAAAGACTAATTTTTCAGGCTTAGATGGCTCCTAATCCAGTGTCAGCTCTTCTTTGTCGTGGAGATGTTCACCAGTAGATTTGTCAGTGCAGTCAAAAAAAAGCAAACGTGTATTGAGTCAGCCTCTGATAATGTTCACTACAGCTGCTTATGTTGTGAATAGAAAATAGTAACTTCTATTTATGATGTCATTGATAATAATAATATCATATATCATGATATAACATTTGAATACTGGATGGGAAACATCTTTTGTATTTCAAGTTTCTTTATACATACTTCTTGTATGTATGTATTATGGTTAGACCTCTGAATTCTGGCACTTCAGAGTTCAAAAACCCCATCTTGATTGATGTTGGTTTTTTTTTTTTTTTTTTTTACCACAAAACCTAATTTGAATCGACTTCCACTGTCGTGACTTCTTACTTGTAAGAGTCTTCATTTTAGTTGCGTACCTCTTGATCATATTGAGTTTAAGAAACCCTTTTCTGGAGGAAAAAATTTCTCTCAAAGTCTGTAGAGTTGTGAGTAACCCTTCATCTGTAGGAACTCATGGATTTAAGCCAGCACTATATCTACATGAGAAGTAGTGGTAGTGTTGGCTATACCCAACGTGCCAGAAACTTTAAGCAACAAGGCTTGTATAAACACAGCTAGTAAGGTTTTGAATGTTTCTACTTGAATGAATTTGTGTATATCAGCATAGCTAGGCTGAGGTTGGTGAGCTATATGTTGTTGGTGAACTGATGTATGCAGTTTACATGAGAGTCTCTCTCCATGTTAAGAGTGGTCCACTATATCTGGGTTCAGGTATGAGATGCACCTGACTTAGTGTTGGTAATTTGTGGAAGGTAAGAGCTCTTAAATGGTTTGGGACAAAGTAAGAAGCCATAGGGTCTGTTCTCTATTCTGTAGAATTTCTCTTTCCACGTAGACACTGAGAGGACTTTTTTTGTTGTTGTTGGAGGGGGAATTAAAAAGGCTGAATGTTGAATTTGATTACTGTGTATCTTGAGGTGCATCTGTGCTGCCTTTATATGTCCATGTAAAATCAGATGTGGTAATGATTTGTGGTGAAAAATAGCTGAAAAATGTAGAATTTTTACCACTATTTTTTTTTTTTTTACTTAAATAATTGGTAGGTGTTTTCTGTTGGTATATCTATGGAAAAATTGCTTGAATCAAGACTCTGAATCTTACAAGATAAACTAGTCCACTTGGCTGCACTCCGTACTCGTCAGCCACCAGGAGTTATGTTAGTATTGTGTTTCTTTGTGATATATTGAAGTATACAAATGTTAATGAGAAGACAAGTGCCTTTTGGCATTTTTATCTGTATTTCCTTAGGTCAAAGGTAATTCTGAATATGAAAATGCAAAGCAGTTTAATCTATGAGGTCATCTCTACTAAAGCACACATCTCAATGTTTT
Source organism: Callipepla californica brunnescens (assembly GCA_023055505.1). Lineage (NCBI taxonomy): Eukaryota > Metazoa > Chordata > Aves > Galliformes > Odontophoridae > Callipepla > Callipepla californica. The sequence goes on from JALIRH010000015.1 coordinate 8,257,848, forward strand.
AGTACTGTGCCAGATAAGTGCTGTCCCCTAAGATATTCCTACAATGGCAAAAAATGGAATAAGTAGCCTATACAAGTGCTTGTAGAGCAGGTTCCCTGCCATCATCTCCTCTTGACAGCTCAGCTGTTATCAGACATCTTTCTAAACTGGGGGGAGCACATCTGTTCTCTCTCCTTTTAACATTGAAGATGCTGTTCTATAACTATCAGTTATCCAGGGGTGTTCAGTGCTTGAAGTTGGAGGCATCAGGCAGCACCAGGACTCGTACCTTCTGCGTGACCTCTGCCAGTCAGGTCAGGTTAGTGATTGCTGTGTTACGCACAGCAAGTGCTGATCCTTCTGTTGTGGCTTCTCTCTCAGTAATTACTGAGATCCATCTTTCTACATTACCTGGTACTGAAAGTGCAGTACACATGGAAAGGAAGGGTATTTGTATCGTGTGGAGTTGCATTAATGGGGCGAATGATAAGGGAGAACAGTAGTTTATTTCAGACTTTTCTCCAATTTTTATATTCCTTCAGGTATAATGAGAAGCTAATAAGATTTATTTTTTTAATTTTAATACTGTGGCAGGTGGTTGGGAATGGCTGGCAGATATAAAAGCAGTTTATGTCTTCCAGTGTTGTTTGGGGTCATGCTACATTCAGTGCTCTTAACTCTGTGCTGTGATCTACACGTGCAGAACCAGCAACCCTGGAAGGGTAATTCCTGCACCTGGAACCTGTTCATAATCTCTTGGACTCTTCTGTCCAGTTGCTGTGTTGTCAGTCCTGCTGATGTGCTAATCACCAACAGTTTCCTAAAACAATTTGGGGGCTTGGACAAAATGTTATTAAATGTTTTAGGCCAACAACCTACATGCATGATTAACAAGTTTCATCAAATACAAGCTCTGAAAAGCACAGAGCAGAAATCTCCTGTATACCTCTAAAACCTGCTATCTGGACTTGCTTGGATTCTTGCTCTCTGTTACATGAAAGATGGATTTTCTAGCAGTTCCTCGTGATGTTTTCTAGAGGAAATTCCTAGAAGCTGCAGCAAAAACTTCTGAAGCTCAAGCAGTAATTTGTGAGTGTGAGGTCTGACAGACCTGTGACGGTTGCTGAATATAAGGCAAAGAAATCATTATCATATTTTAGTGCCATTTAGTCTGTTACTGGCAATCAACCTTGTAAGAGTAATTCTAGGTCACTGACCTGTTCTTAACTACAGATTTCAAAAGAACCACAGAATTCTGCACAAAACCAGCTTGAATATGAAAAGATCTGTCCATTCAGTTTCTGGGTGCAGCAGGTACTTAAAAAAAAAAAAAAAAAATTTCTTACTACCTTTTTAATAATGTCTTCTTTCTTTACAGAGTGTAGAATTGCATTTAGAATGAACTTTTTTCCTTTAACAGCCATTGTGTTTTTGACAGTACCTTGAATAATAGAAATTCACTTTTCCGGTATCCTGTATGACAGGGCATACTGATCCATCAGTGATATATCTTCAAATTAGATTTAGCAAATAAAAGTGTGGTGAACTTTTAAATATAAATAAGACCCATCCCTTAGATCTTCTTCTTTTAACTGCAAGCCTTCAAAGAAATTATATTTTTACTCCCAGCAAATTACCTGGGAGGAAAAAAATGACAAGAGTAATCTATTTTTTTCACAGCTGGTTGGTTGGCCAGAGTTTCTCATCAAAGAGTACATGCTGTTTGCTCCCCAGATGGACAGGCCGGATGAGTAACAAATCCACAGAGCCTGGGACACAAGGCAGAAATTATGCTGCCTGTGCTTTTAATCTTGCGCAGCTCTGCTCGTTGGTAATTGCAGGTGGCCAATTTCCAAATGAGACTCTACTGGGACAGTATCCTATATCTTGTTAGAATGTGTCCCATTAAATCCTGCACTGGAATTAGGCCAAAAGCTGGAAATAATGATGGGGAACTTATTTTTTAAAAGTTGATGGTGTATAATGGTGACAATTAGATGCTTAAACAGCATCAGTGGCAACTGCAATTCAAGCTTATTCTGGTTGCTTCTTGTTTTGTCTGTGTGGCTTGGTCACAGTAGGAGGTTCTGAGCAAGGAGTGCATGAAATAGTGAACATGATCACAGCTGGGGTCTCTTGTTCTTGCCCCCTGCAGAGTAGCAGTATGTGTTTGAACAGTGCCTGGTAAATCCCCTGATCTTGGACAGGAAATGCTCCCCCTGCCCTTTCACTCAGCTGTTTGGGACACTCACTTAGTTTCCTTTCTCTTTAAAAGTGTGTTTGCTGTTGTCCTCATTCTGCTTAGGGATATACTCCTACTTTATCAATTAATAGGCCCTGAGATTAAGGAGCCTTGACTGTGAGACTCTTAACAGAAAGTCTGAATTACAAAGTGCACACATTAGTCCCAAATGATTTCCTTAGGAGATGAACCCCCCCAACTTTTTTTCTATGGTCTGGATGATGAAGACCTGTGTTTTCCTCTTGTACTTTTGAGATGCCATTCTGGAGCAGAAGCATCTCAAAGGTACACTAAAATGCTTGTGGGCACATTTAAAAGTGATATGTCTTACTTCTAAAAAAAAGCCTCGGGGCAAAATGCTTGTTTTTTTTACTCTGGTGTAATCCTGTCGACTCCTAAATCATCATACTTTTAAACTAGGCATGTAAACATTGGGCTCTGAAATCATTAGTGCAAGGCTTGGAGGGGATGGCTGGCAGTGATGCCATGGTAACTGGTGCGCTCTGCTCTCCTTCGTCACCTTCATGTCAGCTGCAGGGGCTGGAGCAGTGTGGCATGGCTAGTTCAGTGGCCACCTTCTCTGGGAGTGGCACTGGGATGGACCTGATCTCTGCACAGCTCATGCTTCAATCGAAAGCTGTCCTTGTTTTCTTAAATTTCACCTTTACAAATCAGGCTGGTGCATGAACCCTATCCAAAATGCACGTCTGAAGTGAGATGCCTGTAGCTGCTTTCTTCCTGGGTGCTTCTCATCCTCTTAAGCCCCTCAGGGTTGTGTCATCTCCCCTGTACATTAGCTGAACGGTGGTCTCATTGGCAGCTGGGAACAAACTGAGAGCTCATACCTATGGGGCCGATGTAGCAGCCAGTGCTGCATGTTGCATGAGTTGGCTTTAGGCAAAGTGGGTGCTTGTGTGGAGTGCTGATGATGGCACCACTAGGGGCTACTGCAAAGTCTCCCTGGCTTACCTTGTGTCTGGAAATCTCCTGGTTCTCATACAGTGTCCCTGCGATATAACTCAGGCTAGCAGGGATTTCTCTGTGCTGCCCTCTGTTTCTCCTGCACCAAGAGCAAAGCTCAGTTTCTGCTGTGTGGAATTAGCTGAGGACCCATTTCTAGTCCTACCAACTTCTCTCTTGCTTATGGCCTTAGAGAATGAGTGAGGTGCAGTGGATACAGCCTTTTTTTTTTTTTTTTTGGTGTAAATAACAGCATGCTGGCAGTATTTCTTGGTAATCTACTTCAATAAACCACTTATGTACTATTTAAGTCGTGGGCCATAGGGCTGCAATCTGTCTTGGAAGGGTTTTGCTGATAGTTCTGCAACACCAAAGCAAATGAGTGTATGTGGGCTGATTTCATGTAAGCCCTGTAGACAGTTCTATCTTCACCAGCATCCTCAACTAGTTGATCAAAGGTAATTTAGGTAAAGTATCTGTGCCTTTGCTGAGCTTCATGGCCGATATTTACCTGCTTAGCTGTAAGAAAGGTGCCTTGCCTAGGATGTTTATTGCTATTGCTAATATTTGGAAGGTAATAATCAAAACTCCTTCATACCACAAACAGGAGATGGCAGGAAGGAAAAGGCTTCCTGAAGAACAAGATTTGCTGACTCAAATGAGTAAAATATGTTCAAATACACAGAGAATTGTCAGATGGCACTCAGACTGCTGCAAGACCATTCTTACCATCTTTTTTGGAAGTAGAAGCAAAGCTCAACTGGAATGTAGAGAAATTGGTTAGTGAACAATGAGGAAGCTCAGTGTTCTATGTGGCTGTGCGTGAATGGATTTAGGTGTCTGGATTTCTGGCTGCTAACAAAAACAACAGAAAACCTAACTAACTCACCAAAATGTAGTAAAATTCAGACAGTGTCCATTTTCTTCTTCTAACCTAGCCTGTGGCTGTTCCAGCAGCCATGAATGCAGTCTCAAGGTTATGTTATAGTCAGTTAGCTCTTAAAGAAAACTGTTCACAGCAGTAGGTTTCAGAGTAGGTGAGCCATGAACAGGGTGTGATGTGACTTCCAGGTATGTGTTATCTACCACATGCATCCTGATGAGAGTATAGTATACTAATTTTTTCTCCCATTGCTCAGAACCACATGTTGACAGGTGCCTGAAGTGGTTGCATCTCCTACTGGGTCTTTTCTGTTGTTATTCTGGGCTCTAGTAATAAGGTCAGACCAACCTGAACTTTGTGCATTTGGGACAGAGAAACCATTATTATGTTGTATTAATATCAGGAAAGGATTTGATTATCCCTTCTTGTTTTCAGCTCATGAAGATAGCTTTTTTTTTTTTTTTTTTTTTTTTTGTATTAACAACTTAGCCAGAAACAACATAGGAATTGCAGCAAAAAATGTTTTAGCAGCAGTCTTGAATATTCCATAACTGCAGTGTCTGTGATGTTTCTGTCTCACTACATGTGCCAAGGCAGCCAGCTGGCTCTCAGGAGAATTAGGGTCAGACATTGCTCCCTCATAATGATGAGCAAATAGGCTTTTTAATGTGAGCAAATTTGTGCTAAGATATGAAGCAAGAAAACAAGCCATTCATGTATGGATTGTAGCATATTCCAAAGGTGGGAAAAAAATAACTGGAATACTAATGCATTTGGTGGGGATGGTGAGTAGCAGAGAAGTTTTACTCATATTTTATCACCCATGTGTGGTGACAAACACTTGTAAAAGCTTGGGTAAGTTGTAATGGAATCTATAGCTGCATCCCATGGCAAAACCACAGCCTGGTCCAAAATTGTTTTGGCTTCAAGGAATTCAGAATCTGAAGGCCGGGTTTTAACAGAACGCTTTAAAAAGGCTGGCCTTTAGTTTTCTGTTGTGAACCAGAACATTTGGATAGCACTGTGGCTGTGTCAGAAGTAAGTCTGTGCATGCAGGTGCTCAGAAATATGTTGGATTTGTCGAGCAGGAGAGACAGGAGAGCATTAGTGATTGTTACTTTTTTATGTAAACACTCACTTGTTAGATGCTGTTCTGTATAATCATAAGCAAATCTCTCCAATATTAAGCCCCTTCTAGCAAAGGCAGGGATACTGCTTTAGCTGTCAAGAAGTAATAGGTAGAACCATTTGAGGACATATGATTCTTTCTGCTTTAAGCACAAAGCTTTTCTTTGCAGCTCAGTTTCTCTTGAGTTTACATTTATACTTTTATTCCCAGCATCTTGGCTTCTTTGAAATCTTGTTCCGTGTGAGGAGAGAGGTTCCTGTCAATGTCAGCTTTGATTCAGTAGGTAATAGAGCTTGGATCCAGGAAGCTGTGGCCTTTCCCACCAGTTGGTCATCTATCATTTCATTACAGTAAGGTTACCAAATTGACATGTCTTTGCTAATTCTACTAATGCAGCTATATAGCTACCTAGTGTCTCATCAGGCAATTGTGTGTGCTGTCTCAATTGATAATACTCAGTGATACCATTAGCAGATGGCAGGACATGACCTACCTGTGAAATCTGACCCATGGGTGATCTTCTGACAGTGCTTGTTTTCTCAAGGATTGTCTTGGGACATGCTTTTATCTTCCTAGTTGAGTACTGCAACTTTTTTTTTTCCCCCCCATAAAAATAAGGAGAGATAACACGCTGCTGTTATTTGGCCATGTATTTTTTAGTGACTAGTGAAGAAATTTAAGATTTGCTGTTAATATTAATTCTTACAATTTCTTCAAATGAGATCATAATGATATTTGATGTATCATTTATTAAATAGTGGCACAGGAGCTATTTTAAATTTAACAACTGCAATATCTTTTCTTATATTTTTCATTAATCTTCATGTTCTTAATTAGTTGCAGTTCCTCAGTGGGATTGTTTGACTAGAGTGGAATGAGACTAATGAAATCTCTTGGGTTGCTACTGTTGAAAAGGAAAGGGACTAAGTGCTGGAAGGACATTAGGTGTGCCAAAATTCTGTGTTTGTTCATGGATTAGCCCAATTTGGGAATGTTTCCATAAGTAAAATCCAATAAATTAAAATTGTAAAGTAGAGAAAATTTGGGAAAACTTCTCAGAGTGATGCAGTGTTGGAACAGGGAGGTGGTGGAGTCACCATCTCTGGTTGTTCTCAAGAAAAGGTGTCACAAACATGTCACTCATTGTGACCACTCTAAAACACGGGTTGGTGGCTAGACTAGATCTTAGGGGTCTTTCCAACATTCATGAATCTATGATCAAAGATAAAAGTGCAGAATAACATGCTTTCAAAAAGTTTCCCCTTCCACAGAAAATGCTTCCTTAATTGTGACCTGTCATTTGTAGTACAGATGAAGAGAATAAATGTGTGAAGTGGTACTGGGCGTTTAAAAAGAACTAATGGGACCAGTTCATCGCCTTTTTGAAAGCTAGACATGTAGCCTAGCAAATATCAGAAAATCAAGATCAAAACATGTTAAATCCCAACCTCATATGGACAAAATAGGCCACAGATTTGAACCAAACACTTTCACGTATGAGACATTATCATCTAACTGTGTAGACTCTGAACCCTGAGCAAAACCCAGTATTACTGGTGAGATTTCCCACATCTACAGTAGGATTTGAACCAGCCCTATGCTTCTTTACTTTTGGCTGAGAATATTCTTTAAAATCTTTAACTTACTTGTTCAGAAGTTTGAATCCATGACATGTTCCATGCTTAGAGTATGTCTGTTACCGCAGTGTAGTGTAAGGGCTTGCAATGAATACTAGTTTCCGTGAGACCAGATATAATCTCTCTGCTCATTGTTTGGAAGCAAGAATGAGTGTTTATCTTTTCCCCAGCATATGGCATTAGTGGTCACCATAACAGAGCTCTTTCCATGCTGTGATAACAGTATAGCCGATGCTATCATCTGTGTGTCTTCAGAAGAATAGGGAATAATGAGCTAGATTCACTTCTGTTCCAGTTCCATTGAAGTTGGAGAAATTATATCAGCAGGAAGTTTGGCCTCATGAATGTTAATTGAGCTCTTTTCAGTTCAGTGCTTTGTATTAGTTTGATTTTAAAATTGTAGCCATAAATTGTGCCTAGCAGTCCTATAACCAGAGCTGCATCCACTGCCAAGCGTGGCCTCTTGGGCCTGATTCTTTCTTCAGCGCGCTGCTGCTGGTAAGGTATCCTTGGATGTGTTTTTGAAAGAAGTCATTGTTCAAATGACACTGTTAGCAGGTAACTACACTAATTGCAAACTGTGATGTGTACCACATTTCAGTGCTTGATAAGCCCTGTGCTTCTTAATTAAAGAGTGATGTGGAAGGAGATGGGAAGCATATGTCTGTCAGAGGAGATCCAGGCTTTGTTGTGGCACGCAGCCGCGTATCCTCAGGCAGGTCTTCTCAAGTGAGAGTTATAGCCCCAAGAAACCTGGCAAACATACTAAGAGGCTTTGATTTGGATTGGTTTCTCCAGAGATGGCTGCCAACCTGAGTTGATCTGTCTGTCTTGCTTTGTTTTCCTTTCCTCATATGCAAGAAAAACAGCTGGGAAAGAAAAAGGGAAGGTGGCACTGCTGGAGGCTCAAAGGTGCAAAACAGCTGGCTGTGAGGCATTGATGTGAATAGGGAGAAAGTGACTTGCTTAATAGGAGATGAACTTCGGTGGCTGTTATTCAGCTTGATTCTTATGAAACGTTCCATGGTTCCTAGACCAAAAGCCCTTGATTTTTCTGGTGCCTGTTTATTTAATTTGACATAATTTTTACCTAGTTTTATCAAATCCATCTCATGTTATTGTATCCTATAGTTATCACTGATCTATTTTCTAGTAGATTGCTTGCTATTTTTACTGTATGAATGTCTATGGTACTGAACATCAAAGCTGTAATTGTTATTTAGATCTGTAATAGGTCACGAGTATTGCCTACAAAGCAGGGTTGTGTTTTTTTTTTTTTTTAAGGTCTTCAAGGGTAAGAACACTAAATCCAAGTACTTGTAAGCTCATGTGATATTATTATGCTAACGCATTGCTTAAAAAAACATCTTCATGATCTGAGATAATCCTGCATTGGTCCATTAACTGCCTTCATCTTCAGTTCAAAATGCCATTGGTCTCCGTAGTGAGCACCGTTCAGTATTATAGCTGAGAAATTTCCTGCTGTTTTACAGAATTGACCAAGACATAATAACACAGTGGGGTTTGAGCTTCTCTTGTTTTAAGAATGTATTATGCCCTATATAAATGGGATATCACCTGGACAATTGCTGCTGTGTAATAATGCATATAGCATAATATTATACCTTGAAACCTTTAATATCAGCAGTTATTTCATATTTGTACCAAAGTAAGTTATTCTTACACGAGGAAAATGTATTTTTTCCTTCATTTATTTATTGATATATCAAGGGTTGCATTTGGTAATGGTATTATGATGCATGTCTGTTTCTGTTCAAATTAGGAAGATTTTAATAATACCTCAAGTGTTAAGAAAGTACTTGCTTAACCACACTGAAGGAATTCCCTGTGAGTTCATTATATTTGAGGTTATTTAATCTAGGAATTGTTATATAATCAGTGATGTTATGCAGATATCCTTTGTTGTCACATTGTGAAATTACACAGTGCTCCAACTAATCACTCTTCCTTGAACATCATAATTACTTTTGTAGGTATAATCTAGCTTTGAAAATATGCAAAATTGCTCTCAGCATCTTTCAAGACAAAGTTTAAAATGTCTGTTTAAATAGAAGGTCGGAGTACTTGTTTAAGATGGAGTGGTATTAAGACTTGCTTATTCTGTAGTAGTTCTAAGTAGTGATGTATATGGATAATGTGGAGGGAGCAGACTGGGAGTTCCTTATGGCTTTGTTTCTTGTTACAGCCTGATCATTGCCTTTACTATATAGAGACATAATAATGAGCTTGTGAAGAAGTATCAGTTTTACATAAGGTCTGCTTCTGTGTCCTGTGCAGTTGGCCTTACAGGTTAAGGATAACATCACACTTCTGGTAAAGTACAGCAGAGGTTTCAGAAGGGCTCAGTGTCTTGAGTCATTGTCTTGGAATGAGAACAACCCCGTGCTTTGTGAAACTTCCTATTCTGTTTTGTTCTGCATATCAGAACTTCAGAAAAAAAACAAAGGCAAAAGTCCATCTGTTTTTGAAGCTGTATGTTGTGAGATGTTTGGATATCAGCCATCAAAATAAACTCGCTCAAAATCCCCTAAAGGCGATGTTTTTGCTCAGCCCATGGGAGCATCCTGGGTTCTTAAATCAGCTACTGCAACTGGGGGTTTAGTCCAGGATTTTGATAAGAACAACAACAACAAAAAAGAATGATTATGGAACCATACTTGGGCTTTTTACATCTCTAAGAAAACAAAAATGTTTGGAGCAATTATTTATCTTGATGATGATCAGCAGAAACTTCCTGAGAACTTGTGATGAGGGAGTCCATGTGGTCAGCTCTGCCAGCAATCAGATCTGTTGGGCATGACTGTGAACAACGGGGGTGATGGTGTTTAAGTATGTTAACATCAGTTAGTGTCTGGGCTCTTGGCAACATCAACTCAGTCTTTAAGAAATGGATACTAGAGTAGATTGATTTGCAAGCACTTGATTTAATGTGTGTTTACTCTTTAAGTATTCACTGCGGCTGTTTACCTCTGCAAGATTAAATATTTAAAATTGCATTTGAACTTCACATTAACATTTAGATTCTCGTCATTATAGTTTCCTTTTGTGAATGAGCTTTACCTATCAGTCTTAAAGCTGTAACCAGAATGGGCCTGTTTTTATAACTTTCAGCTTCTCACAATGATCTGCCATAGGGCTAAATTAATTTTGTGTCATGTTTACTGCTCATTCATCATTAGAGTCGCAGGAATGAAGCAGTTGCTAGGACAGAAAAGCATTTGTGTTTTGTGACAGTGCAAGGATTACGGGTCTGCCAGTGGGAATCCATGTGGTACAGCCACCTGGGTGCTGAACACATAGCAGGAGAGCTGAACTAGGGGTCTCCAGGGCCAAAAGCATGACAGCTGAACTAGAAATTGGATATAGGCTTTTATTTCTTGCTGGATCTTGTTGCTGGAAGGCAAGGGGCTCACATCATGGCTGCAGTTTTCAGACTCCAGCAACTCATTTGGTAGGAGCAGAGTGCAGACCTCCTCTTCATTTCCCCTGTGGCTTCCCAGGCAGTGACTTTGTTATGGCTGTTATGTGTGCTGAGTTTGTGTCAGTGACTTAGGAGTCAAGGGTTCTTCCTCCACTATCTCTGCTTGCTGGTGTAAGAAAATGAGGACAGTAACTATAGCAGTAGTACAGGTTATCTTTCCAATCTCTCATTTAATTTTTGAGTTATGTTCTAGAGGTACATCTGACAGCAGCTGGGTCTTGTTTCAAGGTTCTCTTTTTCTGAAGAAATCTGAAATCCCAGTATGTCCAAACTAGATTTTCTTTCTCCTTCTCTGCAAACACATTTAAATTCATATTTGCACTTCTGAGTTTATTTTTTCTAAAGGATAAAGACTTCTGTCTTTCTTTATAATTTGCTGTTTAACTAGTGAAAACTATTTAACAGATAACTGCAAACACTTTTTTCCTAAGAAGGTTTATTTTCCTGTAAGCTCTTATGTAGCTGAAAAAAATCTGAACGCATAAAGCAGATGCTGATGAAGTTAGAAAATTGAATGTCATGTTTTTAAACTATTTTTGTCTATTTGTCTGCTTTATGTAATTATTTGACCCTTTATATTTTTGTGCACAGAGGTGTGTTCAAAAACTTAATTTTTTTGCAGATCTCTAATTGGATGTATATGTATTATAAAATATATCATATAATATGGAACATATATCTGGTTTGTAAGGGAAATGTTAAAGGAAATACAAGTCCAGCTTGCACAGGACTGTACAATGGGAGGGTTTATGCCCTACTTTTTTTTTAAAGGTTTAAAATTAGTGTTGACCATGTGATGATTCAGAACAGGGTGTTTGAGAACAGTAGAGATGTGGCACTGAGGGACATGGTTAGAGGCATGATGGAGTTGGGTTGGTGGTTGAACTGTGGTTGTCCTAGAAATCTTTTCCAACCTGAGTGTTTCTGCAAGTCTGTAAGAATTGGTCTCTAGGTAAATGAATCTGAACTTTTCTGCGAGTCTGTAAGAATTGGTCTCTAGGTAAATGAATCTGAACTGGAATCCCGTCAGCATTGCACTGCAGTACCACCTAATAGGATCCATCAAATTATTTGATGTTTGCTATTTTGGATACGAAAGAAAAAACACTAATTGTGTGTAATTTCAAGAAATGAGGATGTCAAGATGTGTTGGGCCGTTCTGTTTACTCTCTTGCTCTAGACATTGTAGTAGCTGGCAGTATGAACTTTGTTCTAGCTGGTGTGAAGCTTTACATATCAGATGGCACTCGGTGCCCCTGCTATAGCTGCAAGTCTGTGCAGGTTTATGATGAGCTTTCTTAACTTAAGGCATGTTCCTTGTTGCACAGGCTAAACCGTGTTCAGTTTTCTAAAGCACAGAGCCTATCTCTGGTATCTTCTAAAGAATAGTTAATAGTAATGACAGAGATTTCCGTGGGAAATACAAAGGTCAACATGGAAAGTATTGTCTGTGTGATACAATCTAAGTATGCCATTGTGCCTCTTCAACACAGATTGAATACTGCATCTTGGAGAAAGCAACAATTATCTGCCTTTCTTGAGAGGCAAATAGATTAAGGCTGAAATTTTGGCATCTGAGAGATCACTTGCATAACCAGGCTTTCTTTTGTTATTTTTTCTTTTCTGGAAGGCTTTAGAAACTAGCGATCTTGATTAAAAAGCTGATTGCCACTGAAATCTTCTAGGTGTGAGAATGAAAAGCATATGGCAAATAAGGGCTTATTTCATAAAATGAAAGAAGTAATCTATTCAGAAGAATAAATGCTGCTTGGACTGAGGTTTTAGATCTTTATTGTAGATGTGTCATGAAGCTTTTGGGTGTGCCTGTGTTTCCCAGCACTGATTGCAGGTGAGGACTGTCGCTCTTCTGCCTGGGGAGGGATGTGCCAGTGTAGCTGGAGTCAGGCCGTGTGGCTGAGAGAAATGCAGGAATGGTCCTGGCAGGGCACAGATGTCTGAAGTGATTGTTTCCCTCCATTGACATTAGAGAGAAAGAAGCCTGGAACTGGTCCATTAAATCCGTGCAGATAAATTGTAATGACTGACTTAAAGACATTATTCTGGAAAGCATCTGCACCTGGGCAGCAATTCCAGCCCAGGATGGGAACAGTGACATGATTAAAGTTAAGCACATGCTTATGGTAGTACTGTGAACAGAGCAAGCTGAATGCTGCTACATCGTTTCCCTGTGTTTGAGCTAAATAGATGGTAGATGAAGTGTCAGCCACATTTAAAACCCAGAAGTGGATGTGGATCATTAAATCCTACTTGTCCATGCTGTACTGCTTATTGTTACAATTGTACTAGTAAGATGGTACAACAGGAAAAACAGAGCTCTGAAGGGGGTTGTTAACTTCTGTAACTAATTGGCCCACTATCTCAAGATGAGTTTTTGTTGATGAATGTTTGATGTTTTTGTGGTATTTGAAAACTAGCATGGAAAATTCCGCAGCCACAAAACTGACCAAGAACAGTTGTCTTCAGTAGGCACGTAATGAAGCTAGGCAGATCAAAATCTGTTGTAGCAGATAAGTGCAGCAAGTATTACTCTATCCATACTTGTAGTGTTTGCACAATAATCAGTGCTGTGGTTCACCAGTTCTGGATTATTTTTGGTCCTCAGTTTCTTGCAACACTAGGGAAAGTTCAAGCACTGAAAACATAATCAAGTGCTTTGTGAATAAATATCTTATTTTTTCAGATGTATGAAGTTTTGGAGACAGCCAAAACATATTCAGTAGATGTTATGATGTCTGGACTAAACTTTGTACTTAAAACATCAAATGTCTTGCAGTGAAATGCACATCAAAGTTAATTTTAGAATAATACTATGATATTCAAACCTCCTATAGTGTTCCTATGGATAATAAATACAGACCATGTATACTCTAGTCACAGATGTACAGACGCTTCATGTGGAATAGAAAATTGACTTCGAATATTGATTTCAAGGTCAAAGACCCATAATGCAATAATTGTGCTTAAAACATTGTGAAAATTAATCTCAGATCTAACCTTAATTACTCAAATAGATGTCTTGTTATGTAGGGCTGAAAGAACAAATGGTGAAACTGATCTTAGGGGGTACCAGTGTAACATTTAAGATTAAATCAGCACCACCAGAGAAAAACACTGTCAAGTAAAGGGCTTCCAAAGCAGTGCAGTTTTGGAAAGAATGCCAAATTAAACTGTGTTCCAACTCCACTGATAATACGTTTATAGTTTCTTAGACCTTTGATTCCCAGTTGATCTACCATGTTTGGTGAGATGCTCTCAGTACTGACCTTTCAGTTAATACAGTTCTACTGTAATTCATGTTTTATGCAATATAAACATGCATTTATTGTTATTAATTCCTGAAGCAGCATACAGAAAATATGAAGTAGATGAACTGTATTCTGGGTAAGATGACAGAAATCACACAAGCTTGGGAGAAGTTATTGCTTTATATCACAAGATCTATTGTACAGTTCTCCACACAGAGTATGTTAAACAAAATTAGTACTAGTGAATCAGTAGTGGCAGACAAATGTGGCATAATTATGAACTGCAAATTGTCCTTTGTTACTTGTGCATTTAAGTCATTAATAATAAAAGTCATACACTGAGATGTGGGGGCTGAAAGTACTTTAAGAAATTATAGTACATAATTACATCTTTGTTCCTTTTGGGTATTTTTTCCCACCTCTTTTGAATGTTTTATTAGTTTTAGCTCTTTACAGACGCTAAATATTAGAAGCGCTTTGATCGTAAGCCAACCCTTATTAAGTGCAGTGGTCTAGATCTTCCTCTGGTGTAAACTGGTATGGGTTCTGTGAATTTTTCAGCACCTTTTCCTGTGGGAATGGGGATCTGCCTAAGACTTCCATTGAGCTGGAGAAAAGGTTGAACTGTTTGTTTTTTGTTTTTGGTCATTTCTATGAAGTCTGTAGTAGAACTGATAGTCTGCACAGGGAGCAGGTGATCATTTGGAGAAGGCAAAGGCTTGTCACTTTGCATTTTCGTTCCTGATCTGAAGATAGTAGGAAATAGCCTGGAGGGTTACCTGCAGGAAGGTGTCCATTGATGTCAGTCACTGTGACAGACTGAGGTTATTCGGACACGCTCTGTTCCCTGTCCTGGATGAATTTTTCCGTTGGTTTGTGCCTCTTGCAATGCAGTTAACAGCCTTCTGTCCTGGCACAGGTACATCTGCTTTTCTTGGCTACTCAGCTGTCCAAAGCAGGAGGGGTCTTGAACTCCAATTTAACTGCAGAGTAAGGAAGAATTCTAAGAGCAGGATGCACAAATACTGTGACTGCCAGCTGTGAAAGGGATTGTCTTCTGTGAGCCACTCTGCAATGCCACTGTGCATTATGCCAGAGGTAGGACAGGTAACTGAATGACCTATTACTCTATGAGACAGTTGAACATATAGGTCAGAAGGGAGTGAGGCAATGGCTTTGCGCTAAATAGTATCAGTGCATGTTACAAGGGCCAAATGATGAGGTGCAGATTGCCTAAAATGTCAGTTGTTAAATGCATTTGTTGCTGAGCTGACATGCAGCACTGCAGGGCATTCTCCTCAGGTTAGTTCTGTGTAAGCAATGTGTGAGCTGGGGGAAACTGGTGACTTGCTTGCACGAATGCTCTTCAGGGTTCACTGGAGGTGCAGAATGACTCTGTCTGAAGGGCAGTGCCCTGATGATAGCAAAGTCAAGGTGAAAACTTCCATTTTCCTAGATATCTCTCTAGATTATAGAGAAAGGAACTTTAAACATCACTTCTTCGCAAGAGCTGCCAGTGAATTTCTGCTATTGTGCTGAAGATCATATAGTGCTGATATTTTTCTTTCTTCACAAGACGGTTTCATCCCTTAGAATCTACAGCTTGCTGGAGGGAAGCTCTTAGAAGTGCTGCTCAGAGTTCAGCCCATTTTTGAGTTAGTGATGTTGAGCATGGAGTACACAAGATCTGACTGAGTGTTCCTAGTGCTTGTGTTCTGTCTTGCTCAAGCTTGGTTGAACAACTGAAGTGTGACCCTGGAAGGAATGTGGAGAGGGACAATTACCACCCATGTGTTTTTAGTGTATTTAAATTTTCAAACTAAGTAATGCACCCAGCAATGATTTAAGGCTATTTTTTGTTCTCCCTGACTTCCCCTGTATTCCCTTCTCACTTAGTAGATATGGTGTTGGTGTCCTCTTGACTCATCTCACTTTAGTGCAGATGGTCTTTGTTTAAAGCAGATCTCAGAAGAGAGGTTTATGCTGTACCAATGTAGTGTCGTCTTTTTTCATTAGTTGATGTAATTTTATTAATCTGTATTGACAGAATTCTAAATGCAGATTGAATACCTTTAAGTTACCAAATAACCAATCTACAGCAGAATTGGGCCTGATAAATTAAGACAGCATATCAAAGGAGAAAATCATCTCCTGAAAAATCATAATTTTTCGAAAGAGTATCAAAAGCAAGTTGATTATTGTGTGACAACTAGGTATCAGCTGTGTATTGTTTGGGTAAAACCACAGTGAGAGCAAAATGCTTCTGTATATTCTCAAGCACAGTGTGCTGGTGTCACATGTAGCTGAGGGCAGCACAACAATCTCGTAGGATAAAGGCATGTGATAGAAAGCTAATCTGTGCACAAACAGATTATTTGCTGAGTACCTCTTAGCTGTCAGGTTTAAAACAGGTTAATTTTCCATGAGCTCCCAAGTAGAGCAGTGCTCAGAGCCTTCAAATCTTTAAGCTGACCTTGGAAACTCGTACAAAATCCTACATGTCTTGGCCCTGATCCTGCTTTCATGTCTACTTTAATTTGGATTATTGTCCATGTGTAGAGGTCACTTGAAACTACAGGTCCCTCATGGCTGTGAGGATTGGAACTAATGTATCCTATCACAGGATATAATTAGACATGAAAGACTAATTTAACTATGTGGAGGTTAATCTAGGTTAACCATTGTGGTGTTAGGGGAATATTCAGTATAATGGGGGGATATTTATGTCAAAAAGCGTTTGTCAGATAACTTTAACACTCAAAAGTAATAGTGAAATATAACTCATGGCTTGTTTTAAACAGAATACTGTAACTGTACCATGATGTAACATATAACGTGGCCTTTGTCTGTAGGGAAAGAGTGATGCAGATACAGAGTAGAGCCTGTACATGTGAAAAAGAATTAGTAGTGCTCTTGCTGTAAAAAAATTTCCGTATGTAAATAAGATATTGGCTATATCCAAAGTAACCTAAATCTGCACTGAAGGAGGAAAACTCCTCACCTCTGAGCCAGAGATCAAAGAGCAGTCAGCTTTGAGGCAGCATTTTTTTTTTCTTAATAATAATCCCAAAGCCTCAGCGAAGATGAATGGCCTTTTCTGGTGAGCAGGATGTCTACCTGGTGGGACTGCGTAGGCTGAGGATTAGAATAGCCACGTCCTGTTAAAATAATTGGAAATACTTTATGTAAATATACATACTTTCACAGATTTGCCGCGAGTTTGTAGGATAGATCTTTAGAACTTCCAGGTTTCTCTGGAAAGCCAAATTATCCAAGAATTTTCAATGATTTGTTCTGAGAATAACTTGATGTTTAATATTGGGCATCTCCGTACTGGAGGAAAAAATCACACCAATGCAAAGAACAATTAGAACTTCAATTTTTAATGCCTTGGTTTTTAAATAACTCTTACAATACTGACCTGTTCTCATATGTAGCATGAGGTACAGTAAGGACTGCTACGAAGAAGCATAAGGAGGGAAAATGTAACAAAATGATAACTTTATTTTAAAACAAAGTATGAAAGTCTTATTTCTCTGAATAAATGGCTTTGGAGTGTTAGCATGTAGCTTTGCTAGTTAGGGAACTGTATTATTTATATGGTTTGAATTCAAAGTGGTTTTTTTTTTTTGTTTTTTGTTTTTTTTTAATTTATGTAGTACTTGAACTACTGCATAGCCCAATTAAACAAACTTAGGAAGGCAATAACCATGCTGGAAGATTACGTTTTCCTTCACTAGAACCTCAAAGACTAAGACAAAGAAGTGCTTCCGAAGACATGCCAGTCATAGGGATAAAGTACTTAAGCAAGGTGTCCTACGTGCAAATTAATAGATTAATGGTCTTTATCTGAAATTATTTCATGAAAAGAACCCTAGTCCAGGGTGAGCTCTGGAAGTGCCATGTGCCATAGCTGTGTCCTTATCTGTGTGTGACTGGTGCCAGTCAGGCTGTGCACCGACCTGCCTCTTGGAGTTTTGAGCTTCCCTTTTAATTATGTTTAACCCTGCCACTGTAGACCCAGCCTTGTAAATAATTTAAAAACAGAAAGCTTTTCCTCAGTAATTAATGACGAGTTTGTTACATGCTATAACGGCCCCAGGCTTCATTTCTCTTGTATGGTTCTGTAACAGTCTCATGATTACCTAATACAGCAACCAGCTGCTGTGGCTTGATACAATTATAATTGATGGTTTGTACCAGGAGCACTTGAAGAGGTGATATGGCAGTAGAGTTGGCTGTCTCTACTGTCACTGAGAAAATATCTTGAGGAGGAGAGAGCAGCAGCCTTGTAGCTGCTTTCAGCTACTCAGGAAATACTGTGGGGTACTGAGATCATTGAGGCTAACTAATTTTATGTCCAGCATTAGTCAGTATTTCATGGCACCTGAGAGATCATAGAGGTGTTTCGAGTAGGCAGAACACCCAGGTAGTAGTAGTTATAATAAAAAGTGCCGCACAAAAGCCTTTCACTGTTCTTTCTTCCATTGTCTGCTTGATAAGGGAATATACTTCCATTGAGTGTCCTGTGGAGGACTCATCTTCCTCCTAAATCATCAGAATACCAGAGGTCACCTCCTTAACTGGTGCCTTCTGCTCCATCAGGTGTGAGAGTCATTCTTGCAGGGTGTCATCAAGGGATCTCAGGTTTCTCAGAGGATAGAAAACACAGTTCGTGTGTCAAAGCTCAGCAATGAAAGCAGTATTGTAGTAGCCCATGAGGTTTTCAATATGTTGCTGGGGGTTGATATCTTTACATTTTGGTTTTAGGTAGCTTTTGATTGCCACTAGACTGGAGCCTGTTTCCTGGAGCGCAGAGACTTCACTCCCTTGCAAGACTAAAATGACATCTGAGTTTCAGGAGCCCAGGATACCTGCTCTGCCTATTTCACCTTTAAATAAACGATGACAAATTCTTGCACTTTCTTTCTACCCACGATGGTTGCTGTGATGTGGGTACACATGCATAGCCAGTGGTCATGCCTTCCTTTGCTTATAGCTCTTAGAAACCAATGAGCCTGACTCGGTGTCTGTGTGAGTGAATGAACTCTGGCTCACAGGGTTTCAGCTGGAAGTTCTGCTTTTAAGGACTTGATGGCCCTTAAAGAGCAACTCCTTTCACTTTAATTTTTACCACCCCATGCATCTTACTTTCAAGATGATTCGGGCTACTTCAGGAATAAATGAAGGGTGCATGAGAACAAGACATAAGAATTATGTTATGCTGATCTTTTGCTCCTGACAACCTTGCTGATGTGCAGTGAAATATAAAGGGTTTAGAGAATGATTCACTATAAAACATTAAAAATAAAAAGTTCAGCTATTCATAAATTAATGTTAAATCTGTTTTCCACAGCCATTGTAATGCTGGTGATAGCTCACTTGCCTGTGCTTAGTAAAGAGCAATGCTCTCTAAAGAATCACATCACGTTGCTTCTCTGACAGCTATTAAGAAAAATATTTAAAATACCTCTTAAAATTGTATGTGTAATTCTTGGTGAAGTGACACTGCATTCTTTTCATTAAGTCATCACCCTGTACTTCGACTGGAGTTTGTGACACGCTAATTAACTCTGATTTAGCACAACCATTTATTTCTAGAGTTAATGGCTAGTGAACATTGTCTAATATTATTATATAACCATTAATATGACTAAGGTAAAAAATGAATTAAGTAAAATAGGAGGAAAAGTTAACATGGCAGTTCGGAGATACAAATAGGAATTTGTTTCACAACATTAAGTGGAGGGAAACATCTGCACAATCCATCTTTTAAAACGAAGGTGTGAGGATGGACTATTCTTGACTTATTAAAAGATTAAGTTCAAGGGGAAATCTAGTTCTTCACAAAGGGCCAGCTCCAGCTCAATGCATGTTGCCAATCCCATGTTTGTCTTCTCCTTGGTTGTGTGTAAAGATTGGTGTGTATTTTTTTTCTATTTTCTATTTTTTTTCTTCAGTGTGCCTGAGTCAAAATCTTTCAGTGAGGGGAGAATCTGTCTGTGTGGGTCTGATGTGGATTCTTCAGTGTTGGGGCCAGTATGAACAGGGTTGGGCATTGGACAAGCTGCCAATTCATGTCTGTTTGAAGTCATGACTTTGCATCTGGTCTGGAGGTGGTGTCTGGATCCAGTGTCACAGGAAGCTTAGAAGAAAGGCCTTCACTGAGGGCCAGGATAGTTGTGCTTGGCAGTGAGGGTGCAAAGACAGTGCTGAGAATAGTCAGTGAATGGTCTGCCCATACTGAGACACAGGAAGTTGTTCCTCTCCCACATTTCCCTCATCTGCATCAGTTGTGACTCAAAGAATAGGAAAAGCATTAAGCACAGTTAGTGGCCATTAAACCAGATACCTCCTGCCTGTCAAGGATCAGCACAGTAAAGTAGGGCGACATGGAATGAAGGTGGCTCTCCCCCCAGAAAGATCCAATAATGCTTTGGGGAAAGAGATTTAAAATGTTCTTTTAATAATAGGTCTTGTTGATTGGTGTTTTTATCTGTTTATGAGAGAGATTTTGCCTGCAGGGAAGCTCTTTGCTTGTCTGAGTTCATCTAAGAAGATTAAGCTCCAAAAGTTCATGACTAAAAGGCTCATCTGCTTTCATCTTTACTCCTCACCTGAACGCATAATCTGAGGGATTTCTGTATAAACGTAGATGGGTTTTGACATTGGCTGAACTAAGCTCAAGACTTATCTCCGACTAGCAGGAGGTGGCAACACTGCTGAGATGGTATGTTTGTCAGCAGGATTTATAAACTCCTTGTGTGCTAGTGCACCAGTGTTGTATAAGATTTGCCTTTATCATCAGTGCCAATGGGAAAGCTCTATGTCTGTGACAGGACCCATGGCAGGGACACCTCCAACGTGCCAACAGTTCATCTCAATAGGAACGTGACAAGGGACAGCCAACCCTTCTGCTGATCAGCGAAAAGTAGAAGAGAATTTGGGGGAGGAAGGGCTTGAAAGCTAAAATTAGGTTTACCATGGTACCATTTGGGTTTTTTGATGAGCAACATTACAAACTGTGAGGCCTTCTTAATTGCATTTAGAAAAGGACCCAGCATCAATTCCTGAAAGGTCCTATTACCTAACAGGAATATGTTTACTGTTTTTCAGCAGTGGTATAATTTTCCATGTAAATAATCCAACAGGTCTACTGCAAAAAAAAAAAAAAAAAAAAAAAAATCTGTAAAAATACTGGTAAAATTTTGATTACCATGAAGCTTTACAAGGGATTTTGAGTTAACCACCCAAACTAATTAAGTGAAATTATCCTAATTTGTTTATTATGTTAATGATCTGAATTAATTTATAGTAATTTAGCGTGTATTACTAAAGATTTATTATGTTTCCCACCAAATGACTTAAGAGCTATAAATCCCATGGTTAAATGTAATTAGTAGAGACATATTTATCGAAAGGGATAATTACATCTGATAAAAGTTCTTCAGTTAGGCTTAATTAAAACAGATTATTCCCCCATAAATGAAAAGTAAATATGGTAATTACTGGATAGATATTCATTGCAGAAATGAGTATCTCTGCATTTTAATTTTCTAAAGGGGTGGGAAATAAGGAAATAAAACCATATAACTAATGGTTTCTCAATAAATTCTGATTAATAATCCCTAGGAAACCAATATTTTTATTGGAGTAAACATTTTGCTAGTAAATGACTGAAGAGGAAACACTAGTCAGAAAAATCAACCATTAACTCATTTTTCTTTTTTTTTTGATGTTCATTGTTTCTACTTTGAATGAAACATGCTTGGAAAACTTTTGTTTTCTTCCAAATAAGACTGTCCCTAGCTCATCTAAATACCAAGGCTGAGGAAAGAGCATGCAGTTTGTGTGGATGATAACTGGGCACGCACTTCTTAGGCATACACTGAATTTACAATTGTTTCTGATGCTAATGGAGTCTAATAGATGTAGCTGCATGTGAAGAGATTAGACTTCTAAATGTTTTTTTTCCCATAATTTATAAGTACATTGTGTTAAAAGCACTTTCTGCAGGGCTTGTGAATAACATTGAAAATAGGGGGCACAGCTGAGACTAGCAAAAATACACACACACAGAACCAGAGTCTGGCCATAACTGGAATTACATAATAAAAATGTCTGGAAACCGGGCAGCAAGTATGTTCCAACTCCTTATCTGCAGCTGGCTGGGTATAAGTGAGTGGAAAAAGACATTTAAGTCCAAATCATTGTTGGAGAATGTGTTTTTATCACTGGGAACATCAGGACAGTGTTGTGGCTGGAGGAAGACAGGTTGTGCCATCTAGCACTTCCATTTCTAATTTTACGGACTGTGGATCTGTTGCTTTTTGGTCTCGGTGAGAACTGGTGCTGAATCTCCTGGGATCTGTAATTGTGGTGGCGTGACAAGAAACACAGTGAAGGATACAAACTGTTGGGACTGCTCTAGAAGTATTTCAGGTCATTGCAGTTTCCAGGTCTTATGGATGGAAAAACATGTCTAACTTCAGAGAGTCGATGTCTCTGGCTCAGTGCTCCGAGAATATACTGGGCAAAGAGTGCCCAGGAAGATGCTGGTAAGCGTCCCCAGGAGACACTTGTGCTGGAGAGTGGATGGGGCAGAGTTTCTGGGGAGGAGTGGTTGGTAGCTCACCAAGGGTGCAGCACTGTGGAGTTGGAGAATCGTTTCAGATGAGTCACTGTCTGTCTCTTTTGTTTGTGCGGACAGGATGTTTGGAAGGAACTGGATGGTGTTCTGTCAGAGCAGGGGATTTTGGCAGGATCTGTTGCTCACTGTTTACCAACTCAGATCACATTCTGGCAGTAATTCTTACTAAGACAGGACAGAAATTCAGAATATGTTGAAGCACTTTTGCATGGTTGGCTGAAATCCCCTCTTCTCCTGTTGGCCCCGCTGAGCCTGTGCTCTTGAACCTGTGCTTGATAGCAGACTCACCCCACGTGCTTTTTTCTGTGTTATTCCAGTGAAATGTCTTTGACATCACTACATCAAGAAAACCTTTCCAACTTTTAGTTTCAAAGTAGCATTTTCCACAGAGGAGAGTGACCTGAACTGGAAGGTTAAGTAAACAAACAAAAAGTTAAATAATCCATATAGTGAAGTTGAGATTATTTTCTTTTGGGTCAAATCAAATGTCTGGATCAATTCAAATTGAGTTTAGCAAAAGTCCCTAATGTGTATTTCTGTTTGAGCAAGACAAGTCCCTTCCATCTCCCTAACATGTTTTTCATTGATCATTGCCATACAGACAGTGTGGTCTGAGAGTCAGGACTGGGATCAAGAGGTTCACGTTGCGGTCTGAGTGAGGAAGAAATCAAGTTAGCCTTGTTCACCAAAGGGAGCTGGTTTTTATAGCTACTATTGAAGAGCAGAGCTTTTTTCTTTTTCTTTCTTTTGCTAACTGTTGTGGCTTATTCCTGATAATGAGAGAGCCCGAGAGAGCAATGGAGGTAAGGCAGAGATGGATTTACTGGAGGGGAGAATTCAGAAATTGTACCCAGTGTAAGGAACTATTAAAAGTCCTCTGGGAAGTAGCATCTCAGGCTTTAAAAAGAAAAGAAATTGGGTGAGGATTTTGGGAACTGAGCTGTGGGGAGCTGAGAGATGCAAGAATGCAAAGGCTTTGAGATGACACTCTCTCAGTGCTGGAGGCTTTTCACGGTTCCCTGGCTTGACTGTCACTAAAATACTGTGCCTGGAAGGAAGGTAGAAATCTTTGAAATCTCAGTACGATAAATTGGTTGATTTCCGATGAAATTGACGAAGGATAAATATTTAATTAGATATTAATTTTAATTCAGATATTAGATTAATGTGCCATACTCCCAGCAAACATAATTGTGTAGACCTTATGGTTACATGCTTTCAGACTTTCATGGTGTATATACCTATAGCGGCTTTACATGAAGCTGAAAAAAAGAAATAAACATAAATTCTTAGCAGTAAAAGATGAAGAAACATTTAATCCACAGTGAGTGAAAATTCTAGAATCCAGTCTTGTGTTAGCAGTGTCTCAGCAGTTTGTGTGGTACTGGTGATGATAAGACTTCCATAGCTTGGAAATCGTGAAAAAAGGTTAATAAAGAATACTTCTATATTTGCATCTAGGAGAGGGAGTGAATTAAAAAATATATATTAGGCCTGGGGTACTCCTCATCCTGACTTCCTAAGGGAATTACTCTAAGGGATGCTTTTAAATAAGTATATTTAATATTAATAAGTATATACAAGTCTTGTGGTCTGCAGACCATTTCAGGGAACATAGTTGTGCACAGAACCTTTTGAAATGCTGGTTCTGGTGAAGTTCCCTTTAGCAGGTTAATGCAGGGCAGCCAAGAACTAGAATCACAGAACTGTAGGGGTTGGAAGGGACCTCTAGAGATCAAGTCCAACCCTCCTGCCTAAGCAGGCTCCCTGTACCAGGTTTCACAGGCGTCCATGTCTCCAGAGAAGGAGACTCCACAACCTCTCTGGGCAGTCTGTGCCAGTGCTCCATCACTGCACTGTAAAGTTCCCACACGAATTTGTGCGGCACTTCCTATGCTTCAGTTTGTGGCCATTTCCCCTTGTCCTATTGCCGCACTTACCCACTTAAGTTCCAATGCTTTTGGAAGAACTGTGATATGAATCATGTTTGCATATTTTTAGGTTCACTAGGTTGTTCAGTCAGTGTCCTAGAGGTCGTCAAGGCTCTGTGCATTTCCAGGAAGGGTGCACTGTCCCCTTCCCCCCCGTGCACATCAGTCCTGGTCCTTAGAACTTTTGCAGACTGTGCTGTATTTTGTTTGGCTACCTGGCTGTGTAAGGGTGTTGTTCAGGAAATGCTTTGTATAAAATGAAGGGGGGAAAAAAAACCAACAAAACAAAACCCAACAAAACAACTAACAACAACCAAAAAAAACATCCCACCCACCCCAAACCACAACTCCAAGGCCCCAGACCTGACCCTGTGTCATTAAGAAGACTGAAGACACAACAATACAGAACAGAGTGCGATCTGAGACTGAAAGGGAAAGTAAATGGTAGCTGGGAGTTTTTTGTTTTTTTTTTTTCCAGAGGAGAGGAGGAGCTGGTGAATACTGCATGAAGTAGTTGATTACTGTGGTTAAGTCTCTCAGGATACTCCTCCTGAAATTATGCTGAGAGTTTAATTTGGACTACACCATAGTAAGTTCTTTTTCACTTCAGAAATACAAACTTCCCTTTGCCCATGTATCCTGAGAGGCTATTTTCTATGTTTTCTGCTGGTGCGTGACCTAAGTAATGAATCCTCGTATCTAAAGAAATACCCATCAAGTTGAATTACTACAGCTAAACAATGCCAAAGTGCGTAGGGTGGGTGACCTGTTTAGTGAGGCTGGGTTGTAACTTTTTTAAAATCAGAACAGCTGTTTTGCTGAAAAGGGTGTTTTAGTTGCAACTCTTTTCCTATAAATAGGATTTCAGAGGCGAAGAGTTTTTTTTTTTTTATTTGGTTTAAATGCTCCTGTTAAATTTTATCATTCTGGCATTTTTTCCAAGATAAATGGCAAAGACGTTCCACAATGGTAACGGTTTCAGTAAAAATGAAAACTGTGCCTCAACTGATCAAGGCCACTCACTATGAAAGTTTATAATCAAATGATTCCTATTTAAATACATTTTTAAGAAACACATTTCATATTAAAATTCCATTAACTTTAAAGATTTTACTGAAGAGTTGTGAAGAAATAATCAAAGATTGCTGTTGTGTTCAATTAACTACAGTTTCGTGTAATCACTTCTTACAACTATGCGTAACGTTTTCCATTGCCATAAAATCTGAAACAGCAATAGTTGGTGTAATCCAAGTCTTCTCAGTCTCACGTTTTGTTTTTGGCAGAGATCAGTAGCGGGAGTTCAAAAAAAGAGCAGAAGAGAGTCATTAAATTGTGACTTTTCTCCTGAATTATCTTCATAGATTATGGCAGTTGTAGCTTAGGGAATTTTGTAAATTGGATGTTATGTTCTGGTAATTACATAATATCTTTTCTATGTGAACTTGGTTTTTTTTTTTGTTGTTTTTTTTTTTTTTTGTCTTAGAATTGTTTGAAGAGTTGATGCTCACAACATCCTATGGCAAGGGAATTTAAGAAATAATTCTGTCTGTGATGAAAAGGTTAATCCTTTGCTTGTTTCAGACTAGTTTCTGCCATTTCAATTTTTACCCCCTTTTCATCTCTATTTTGGGAATTAGTGGAAAAGCTGTAGCTGGTAGACTCTGTTCGTATATTTGGTCATCCTGGTTACTCCTTCTGTTGTCTTCCCTTGTTTTTCTGCATCAGTTTTCTGGGTGTCTACAGAGGTGTCACTTGCAGATTTATACAGTGAACTAAGGTTGTTCCTGTTCTGTATTTTTGAATTGTTTTCCCAATAAACTCTACCATCATATTCATATCTTCTCTGGAGATATTCAAGAATTGTGAAGCAAGATTTTTTTTAAAATTATTTAATAATTTTAAAGATAAAGTTTATTTTTATTTACTTTATTAATTTTTATTATTATTTAATTAGTCAAATGATAGCTATTTTGACTCTTATATTTAAATGTCTGTTAATTCTGCTGTGTTTCAACCAAATTTAATGGATCTAGCTCCTTTGGTCTTGTGTAAAGCCCTTTAAAAACTGCTGATTTTTTTGTATCTTCTGTCTTTAATGCTGAGCTGAACATAAGAGAGAGGGTACATGACACAGTAAGTACTTGGGCAGTTTCATGTCCAATACTATCTTGGTGCTGGTAACTTGTTACTAGTAATTTTATTCATTTATTCTGAAACTTCTACTGACATTTCAGTTTGACACAATTCCTCAGACATATTTCCTGTGTAGAAAAGAAAAAAGAAAAAAAACATGAAAACCTGTCTGATAGCTGAATATCCTTAATCTCTTCCATCAGGAAAGCTGATGTAAAGAATGCAGTTAGGGTTGGAGTTTTGACTTTTTTTTTTTTTTTTTTTTTGCAATGGTTTTATCTTCCTTCAATCTTTCTTTAATAGCTCAATTTCTTATCAGTCCTGCAGACTCTTTAAGTAGGATTCATTTTTGGATTGTGGATTGAAAAAGTTTTTGCTTTTTTTTTGTCTCTAGCATGTTGACTGTTAGAAATCTTTTTTTTTTTCTGCCCTACTTTCTTGTACCTTCTTAACCAATGTGTCAGTTTCAACTCATTGATTTTATTTATTTTAATCTGATTTCTTTTAAAGAAGGATATCCTCCTCTTATTGGTCTTTTCATTTATTTTTTTTATTGTTTCTCCTTGACCACCTTGGATTTTTTTTTTACTTTTAACATTTTGGCAAAGGATACATGCCAAACTAGGTCTCTCCTTTAGCTTTCTAAATAGTTTCCACGTACCCCCTAAATGCCTTTCCCTTTTATCTGCAAATTCTTACTTCCCTATTAACAATCTTTTAGGTAGCTCTTTTATTAGAGATGAGTTACTATGGATCCACTGTATCGCGTCGCTGTCACTCTTTCAGTTATGATCAAAACTGTAGTTCTTCCTTTGCATGTATGGAATGTCAGTTTATATGAATCATTTAAAGGAAATATTTTCACATCTACTCTCTCTGGTCTTGGATGCAGAACATTCAGCTTTTCTGGGCTGATTGTGTGCTGTCTGACTGTAGCTTTAGTTTTGCCAGTTGGACTTCTCCTTCCCATTTTGTTGAGGTCCAAGCTGGCAGTCACTGGAAATTCTTCTCCAAAGTTCTGCTGTTGTACCAATAGGCAACTGCAGGATTTCTTTATTGCTTGTGTACGTATGTGTATGAAAAATGTGTTGTGCATACACCATTAACACTTATAAAACAGCGGGGAATGTTTGATTGAAATATGGCTGAGGAGGGAGTGCCAGAGGTATGTCAGCTTCTGGCAAGGGGAAATTTGGGAGATGTTAGGAATGGTGTTTTCTTTATAATTCTTTTTAAAAGCACACAAAGCTAGGGCTTTTATCTAAGAAAATGGAAATGAAGAGTTTACTCTAATCCCTGCACCAGGTGGTGATGGAAAAACAAGAAATCCAACATGAAAAGTTCTTTTTCTGCAGTAGTACAAAGAATACTTGGGCTAGATAGTTTCTTTTAGCATCTTAAATTACAAAATCTCTTGAATATTCTTCGTCTGTAATAAAAGAACATAACTGCTCATCCTTGGTATTACAGTTCCTTATGGGATGGCCTATGATCTGATGTCTAAAGGGTCATTGTATGAGACTAATAGTGCCTGAAGGTTTAATAACCTCTGAGGGGAGAAAAACAGCTTAAAGATTATGATTGTTAAAAGTCAGAACATCTTCCTTGATATATTACACAAGATAAGACTGGGTTATGACTGTTGTTGAATTACTATTATATAGGAAGGAGAAATGGATCAATAATTGGGAACTTATTTTTAAGAAGAGGCTTTAATTTCAGCATGTTTTCCTTTGTTTGATTCATGAACAATATTTCTCAGATTTTCTAGGAAGTCTAACTTAAAAACTACACTCCCCCA
This sequence comes from Callipepla californica brunnescens, assembly GCA_023055505.1. Classification (NCBI taxonomy): domain Eukaryota; kingdom Metazoa; phylum Chordata; class Aves; order Galliformes; family Odontophoridae; genus Callipepla; species Callipepla californica. Next base: position 8,285,961 of record JALIRH010000015.1, read on the forward strand.
CCCAATTTCTTATTTCCTTTGTGATGCTATATTAATATATTGCAGTATGGAATGAATAATATCATGCTATAAAATATCCTAGTTGACTTCATTAGGATGATTTTTAGCCTTGAATTTCTTTGAGGTATCAGGACTGATCTAATCTTGGTAAAACAAAACCTTAAGGCTGTCCAGTCTTCCTTGATCAGCCAGATTCTCTCCTTGTATGCAGAGGCTTTGTGTTTTTCTAGATGTTGGTGTGTGTTCTGGTGCTTATGATGCTGCAGTTCATGCACTTCATAACTATAGTAGAAGCTTAGGTGATGGATTTTGAAATGAGCGTTTGGATAGATCAGGTATAGAATGCCAAAATTGTGGTATGTTACATAGCATTGTTTTTGTAGCGGTTGTGAAAATTAAAGCTGTCTCAAGTTGTTGGTACAGTGCGTGTTTCTTCTGCACCCTTGGTCTCACTGAAGTTGCATTTACTTGGCCTCAGGGCAGAAATCATTGTATCTAAATCAAAAACTTATTTCTTCAAGTTGTTTTCCCTTAAAAGTTTCTTCTGCAGTCTCTTGCACTCACACCTGTTCATTTGCAGATGTGCAGACAACAGACTTAAGATGTACAGGTAGTCTATAGTCCAATTAATCTGTGTGTCTGGAGGAAAATAGAGTGTTTATTTCCATACTTAATGACTTCTTATTAAAGGGCAACAGAACTTTTAACGGGACAAATTATTTCTTAAGTAATGAGAGGGTGACAGGCCCTCGTAGGGAAGATGGAGAATGGTAACAAATTCTTTACTAAAAATAAAATGTGATTCTAATAATTTTCCTATTGCAATATAGGTGATAAAGCTTATGACCAAAAGAAAGAAAAGAGGTATAACATAACCCCATATAAGTAAGAAAACTGTCCTCCAGCATAGTGAAAATACCATGGGGAAATCTCGCAAAATAGAATGAACAGAACATCAGTTAATACCAGCTCTAGGCTGCTAAATCCTGAGGTGAAAGGGACATTAATATGTGTTTTATGGCACTGAGATGTACCAATTTGAACAGGATCAAATACACTTTCTCCGTATATTCATAACAGCAGAAAATTCTATGTTATGAAGCTAATAGCCTCCTTGGATGGTTGGTAGCTGAAATATTGAGTGGGTGAGCATAAATACCTTCTCTGCTTAATGGATGTGATGAGAGGGGAGAGGGATTCTGTATCTTCACCAAAAAATGAATGACAAAAACAGGAACAGACCAATGGCTTCCTATATGTTAAGCTCCTGCCCACTGGGCTGTTCCTCTCTTCTGACCAGCGACCCAGCCTTACCTAACTGTTTTCAATGAAAAAATAATTAACCAGACTGAAAAAACTGCAGCTAGATGGATGAGGGCCTCAAAGAATAAAACACTTTTTCTTCCCTTTTCTAAGAGTGAAGCAAACTGAAAACATCAGGGTTTTGCTAAGTTGATTTAGGAGAAATCTTGAATTCTTTGTCTGAGAAACAAGAAATAAACTGAGATAAAGCTGGATCACATGTGTGGAATGCATAACAAGTTACGGAAACATGGGAACAAACAGTGATTTACTGTGGGCTGTTACAAGAAGTGACTTACCAATTCATAAATTCACAGTAAGCTTGCTTCTGTGTTATCAGCTCTGTTATCTCTGGTCCTAAGGGCTGATAATGTGCAGCACAAGCTATATCCCATCCTTTCAGTCTCTGTCACCTAAGTCTTGGAGTAGGCATTTGCTGACTGTTCTGTTTCTTTCCATCGTGGAGGCACCTACATTAAGCCCAAGAGTGAGGATGCAGACCTATCAGCTGTCCCCACAGCTTGGTGAAGGCCTGGTTCCCCTCTCTGTCTCTTATTGCAGCTCTCAGTGCCTGGTTGGCAGTGCAATGCTGCAAAAGCAGCTCTTTCCCACTTCTTTTATCTCAGCTCCCCCATCACCCCTGGCCATGCAGTGTGACGCTTCTTTTGCTTTTCACATGAAATCAATTTTTAAAGCAGGCTAATTACAGGAAATGTTTACAGCACTTCTCTTCTGCAGCAAGCATTAAACATTCAGTACTCCCCTCGTGAGCTGTGCTGGAATCCAGTCCTGCAGCATGCTGGAAGGGGTTGGTCCCTGCCATGTCCCCAAACACTCCTTTTTTTGGGCAAGCATGAGGGTAATGGTGCTGGCAGCACTGCCAGGACCTGTAGCATGCCTGAGGGAGATCTGCAGGACCCCTGAGGCTGACAAGAAATGGGGAATGTGGAGCAATGTCTCAGTGCAGGCCCGAGGAGGCAGGTTGTGGTGTTCCATGTGCTATAGAGATGGATGCTGAGTGGCTGAGGCCTGCGTGTGACCCATCGTTTTGTGAGCTGCCTTGTTGATACTCTCCTATCAGGAGTGGGGAAGGCATCAGTGACACACAGTTTGGCATTTTTCTTGTTAGCAGCACACGTCTCAGAGAGATGAGCGTAGAACAGTGTTCATCCCCTCCCTGTGTGCAGTTACACTACTTCACTCTCATACCAACGCTGAAATAATTGCTGTGATTATAAAGAGGCCCTCTTACAGCAGTGTGCTGATTATTTGCGCTGCGCAGAGAGAAGCCTTCCTTCTGCATTCTCACGCAGGTTTGCAGTGAGATGATTTTTCCTGCTGTTTGAATGAGACAGCAAAAGTAAATGCGGCATCACCTTTAATTAGCAGCAGACGGGTCTGATTCTTCAGTCGTACTTCAGTTTTGCACCAGCATAATTTTGCAAATTTCCATTGAGTGTAACTCCAGATATGTACCAGCTGAGATGGAAAATGCCTGCTTGATGTGCAGATTAAGTCTTGGGAGCAAGGAGCATGGAAATGTAAAGCAGAAGCTAGTCCCTGGGAAAGGAATAGAAATGAGAAAGAAGAATCATCTTGCTTTAACCTAATGTTGTTAATCTGTATTGCCCATTATAATCTCGAGTGTCCTGCTTAGTGAAGTATGCAATCTGTAGTGCTGGTTCTTGCACGAGCAGTGTATCTAATATAAAGGACTGGCTCAACATCCATCATCATAATTACTGTGTCATAATTTTCTGCCCTTCCTACCTCTGCTGCAAAGAGATAGAAGAGGCCTTTCAAGCATTTGAGAATTTTCACTAAAAAATTCCTTTTTGTTTCTTTTGAACTATAGAAATCCGTATTTCTGCCCTATTTATTTTGTAGTTTTGCCCTGACATAATGAAATATACTTTAAGTGTGGAGAAACTAAAATAACTGTCTGGAAAAAAAAAAATGCCAATTTTGTATCCAAATTTGTTCAACTGCACTGAAAGGGAGCAGTAAGCATATTGGAAATTTCTTTTGAAAAATGCTCCCAACAAAGCCCTTCATTCAACCACTCATTTTGACTCTAGGGTTAAATACGAAACAGTTACTTTGCAGCTCAGAGTGATTGAAATCTTGGCTTTAAAGACTTTTGTACTGAAGGAGAAGTAAACCGTTTTAACGGGCGTGAGGTCTCTTTGATCAGTAGATGTCACCCCTTGAAGTTTGTGCTTTGGTCCTATTTTTGTGCATATGTTCTTGCAGCAATTTCTAGAATTTATTATCATTATTTTAAACTTGCATCCAGGCAAGATGTGCCCATTTGAGCAGCAGGCATAGCTGTTGCCCAGAGCATTTTGGATTCTCTTGGAATTCTGGTGCTTTGCTATCCATATATTTTCTTTCAGGGATACTGCTGTGCACCTAGTAATGTTGCTGATAAGTGATTCTTTTGCTCTTGTTTCTGAGACACTGTCCTCACAATTATGAACCTTGTTACAAATGGGATACCTGAGGCTGCCAAACAATGATTTGTGCTTGAATTTGCGATGCGCTGGTGAAGATCCAACAACAGCTGATAGGACCTTAAACATAGGTATTGCCCCATGTCCTTCAGAGACCCTATAGCTGGACCCTAAAGCATTTGGAGATTAAGGCTTGTATTTTTCCAGTGATACATTGCTGAGGGAAGTCCGCACAAAGGATTTTATGACACAGGAGCATAATTTGGTCACTGAAAAGCAATAGAAAGATTTCTTTGTAACTGTACTGTAGTAAGAGCTACTGAAGAAAATATAAAGGCTCAGTTCCACAAAGGGATCTGCTTGACAGAAAATGTAATTGGAATCAAGACCTGAAATGACCCAAGTCTCCATTCAAGTTGTGTGACTGTTATTGTTTATGCATTTTGGTTCTATTTTTAATTATAGAAGACTCATTTTCTGCCTCTAGATGTTTTAAAAATTCCATCTTTTTGATGTGTGAATGTATGGAAAACAAAGAATAACTTTGGACTCTGCTTGGGAAGCCCGGCTGACTTGCTCAATTTTTTGCAGGAAAAAAAAGTGATATTGGCATGAGATCTTTCCATTTAGTTGAATCAGTTTACTGATAATTTCTTTCACTTTAAGAATTGGCACCTTCTTATGCACTTCTTTTCATATGCTGTGGCATGGAAGAGCTTTGGAGACATTCCTGCATGTCCATTTTTGCACACAAGTTGCTTTTTAAGGGCTAGGACTGCATGGCAGATGCATTTGCATTTTTCTGTCAAATGTGGAAACGGTTGCATGGCAATGGGGGGAGCTTGTGGCTGCTTAGGCAGTATTGTCAGTGTATGAAGTGCACTTGTTGCAGAATCACACAAATCGTTCTTTCATTTCTTTCAGCTACTGTAACAAGTACGAAAAATAAAATCAGATCTAATGGGAATGTGAATTTAAGTTGATGGTGTCTCTTTTAAAGCTGATAAAATTGAAAATGAGCCCCAAGGACCCCCCATTGTAGGATGATCTTCTATCCCATAATACAACCTGGGAAAAATTTTCTGCTGTAGAGGAAAATTCAGCAGCTTCAGTAGCAAATGTTGAGCTCAGCTGCAGCTGGCGTTAAGACTAAATTTTTGAACATCTGAATATTGAAAGCCTTTTAAACTCACCTAATATTATTCTATTACTGGAACAAATCTAACAGTAAATTGAAAAAAAAAAATAGGAACCATCTGAAAAATATGCCTTCCCCATCCATTTTCAGCTTCAGTATTATGTAAAGATGACAGTTATCAGCTATGTAGAAGAGCAGCTATATTAAATGTTAAATAACCTTTAACAGTACCAAATATTTAATCATAAAAAATTAAATTGACAGTGGTGTGGTTCACATAGTATTCCCTCGAAAGCCTGACAGCATCATTTCTCATATATATTGATAAGTACAAGACATCCATAAAATCGTAGGCTCTGTAGCCTTCTATTTATGAGAGGCTATCTAAAACTCATTCATTGCAGGTAATATCAGTAAGTCAATTCAGCTTAGTCTGATAGCTCATAACTTTTCAGACTGTTGTATTTACTGAGCCATAGACTATCCTTTCTTTGAGTGTACTTGAGAAAATGACTTGTACTGTAAGACTATTTCTTCTCAAAGTATAATCAAATGCCTTAAAACGAACTCCATAACTGTGAATTCAAAACAATATTAGGCCTTGGTAATAATATAAAAAATATTGCTTTAATAATGCTTTGTAAGTTGTGCAGAGTATTGGTGGTATTTTTATGGCTCCAGTAACCCACCCAGAAAACAGTTGGTGGGAGTTCGGTCATGTTGCTCAGACATGTTTCATGGATGGCAGGAACCCCCCTGTACTAGAGCTGATAAGGACTCATTTACAAGTGGAAGAATTTCCTCAGCATGTGGTGTACAGGACTTGTGGGTGGAGAATCAGCATTGCACGCAGTGCGGAGGTGGCAGCCAGCTCTGTTTTGTGGATGCGATATAACACCAGAGAAATTCAGAGATCTTTAGTGAGAGCAAACCTGTTTGCTCTCCCCATATCAGTTGCTTGTGGGGCTGACTGTAGACTTTGGTCCTGCTCCTGTTGAGGTGCAGGTGAAATGTTAATTGTGTTCCTAGAGCAGTCCTTACTGAAAGAGTCTCTTTGTGTTTGATGATCTGGTAGATGGCAGAAATGCAGGAAATAGGAATGAGCAGGTAAAACAGTCCCATAAATGCTCCGATAGTGCTTCATTTAAATTGCCTTGAATATTTGGTATTAGGGAATGGGCTGAAAAGCTCCAGTTGGCTTTGATCCTCAATGAAAAGGCCATTAAAGCTGTAGAATGTACTTTTAAACAAGCTGAATTTGCAGAAGACTCTTGGAACTATTAGCCATCTCTCAAGGGAGGCAAATGAAGTCACTACTGCCTGGATCATTAAAACTGAACCAAGATTTGGGCAGTGACAGTACCAGTGGGGAAGACCTTCTTTTGATTTCCTTCATTGCTCGTTCCTCTCTTTCATCTGTCCTTATTGGGCTGGAGATAAAACCACACAAAAAGGTTGCATTTCCTTTTCTGTTAGCTGTGGCCAGATTTGCTCTGCGATCACTTCTGTCCATAATTCAAGCAGTGAATTGCTGTTCTGGAGGACTTCAGGGTAGAGAATTGTGTTACCAAGCTGTTTCATTATTTTTAAATTTGTTTCACTGCTTTCTGGCTTTTGCTGTTTAGATGGCATCTGCTTTTAGTGCTGAAAACAGATCCCCTGGAGACTGAGCTGCACAGGGGAAGTTATATTCCCCTGGTCTGTGGGCAGGAATGGGAATGCCTCAGGCTCCGGGGAGCTGGACTGCTCCTTTTGGGTGGTATGAGTAAATGACAGAGCCTGTGACACTGGTGCCTGTTACAAATGAGGGACTGCTAAGTCCCCAGACCCCGGGGGACTGAGAGCAAAAACTATTAAAAGCATTGGGGAACTAGCAGCTTGGACTTGATGGCTAGGGGAAAGCAGGGTTGTAGAACATCTTAGGTTGGAGGAGATCTTGAAGATCACAGAGCTCCAACCCTGTGCTCAGGCTGCCCAGAGCTCCATCCATCCTGGCCTTGAGACCTCCAGGAACGGGGCACCAACAGCTCTGGGCAGCTGTGCCACTGCCTCACTGCCCTCTGCGTAATATATTTCTTCCAAGCATCTAACCTAAATCTCCCCTCTTTTATTTTAAAGCCATTCCTGCTTTTCCTATCACTATCATATTAGGTAAAGGTTGAAGTCAGACAAGTACAAAGATTTTGGTGTGTATCCTTGCCACCATGCAGTGACATAGCCTATAGCTAACGCCTGTGTTGTGAAGTTCCAACAGTTTGATATGTTTTTGCAACTTTGTGCCAAATTAAGACAAGGTTTGAAACCTCTCACAGCAGCACTCTTTTCTTTTGGAATTAGAATGGTGGCATAATGTATCTGCATGTGATAACCATATATAATAAACCAGTGTTCTTGTATTCTTGTCGTGATGTTAAAATACTTTGTTGAAGAGAGAGGCTACTGACTCTATCCCCATTTTGTAGAAGTAGAAATGAAGAAGTGATATGAGTGGATTTAACCTGCAGAAAAATTAATTTTGAGACTGAGTTAAAATGGTTGCAGTCCAATAATCTCTGAAAATCTGATGGCACCATACACCAGATAAGCAAGAACCTGATCATTGCTTAACACATCACCCGAGCACATTGAGACATTTCCCTTTTTCTGGGGCACTGTGTCAGTTGCTGACACTGCTGTTACATATGCAGGTGCCTCACAGCTGCCCTGAGCCTGTGGCAGTTTGTACTGGATACTGTTGTGCAGCATTCTCCTCTCGTCCTGCTCTGATATCTCCTGTGCCTGCATATGACTTCCTATTTCAGAGCAAGCTGTCTTTCAGGTTGCAGATGCCCTCTGTGCAGTGTATTTGGTGAGTGACCAGCTCTGAGTGGAGCTCAGTCAGGGCATGCTGCTAATGTTTCTGCAGAAGTGTGAAGTGTTTGGGGATCTCTCCTGGCCACAGGGGTTGAGATCTCGTTTTACTTTTTATTAAAGGCTGTGGCAGAAACAGATATCTTTGGTCAGGGTGAGCTCAGGCAGAGCTGTCATCTAAGTTGATGTGCTGGGACCTGGCTTCATCTCCATGTACAGAACAACTTCTTACTGTAACAGGTCAGTGGAAGTGAGAGACATTTGGCTTAGAGCTGACTGAGTTCGGGATAAAATACTTCTGTTGACAACTGCAGATTCGTTAGGAGGAGAATGGGTTGCAGCACTGTGTTTGGTTCAGTGAGAGCTGCACTGGGGAGAGGATGGAGAGAGCTCCTGGTCACAGCTGTTGGTCTGGCAGCCTCAAATGTTTCAGGTGAACTTCAAAAATCTTGAAATTTAATCTGCAGCTTGTTGATAAACTTAATTCACTGGAAATTTTACTTTTTTTTTTTGAACTGGTGGGGTGTGGAAGCACTTCCAGGATCTTGACTACACAGGTACTGAAAACATATAGAGAATGTCTGTGCTGTGTGGGGTAGAGCATTTCCAAGTCCTGAAATCCTTTCCATTTGAGTGCAGTTCTTGTGTGCAGTTCACCTTGGTGCTGTTACCGCTTCTGTGGCTTCCTTGTTCTAAGCAGTAATAGGATTAATTGTTCTCCAAGCTGGTAGTACATCTTTTAACATATGCAGTGTGCAGGAGGCAGGCAATAAATAACTAAAAGAAGCCTACAGAGCAGTGGCTCTGCTGAGGATTTTACTGAGCATATAGAGAAATTGATTCTTTTAAACTTCACTTGCTGGAGTGGAAAGTTAAAGAAGAGAGTAAAAATACTAAGCAATAGAGTGATGCACAGGACTGTCATTTTCATTTTAGGATTCTGTCTGTAAAATGTGCACATCAGAGGCTTGGAAAGGCTTCCTAAGGAAAAGAAGCTTCGGTACAATGTCTCGGGGCAGAGGGAAGCGCAGCACTTGACATGCTATTTAAAAGGCTGAAGGAAATGTCTTAAGGAAAGAATCACTGTCTGTTTTGTATCCTGGTTCAGGGTCTGTGGTGCAGTCTTTCTCAGTCAGCACTTCTGATGGAGTCAGCGGGATGCCAAAATGAAAACGAAACATCTGCAGGCTGTGAAATTTGGCCCTGGCCAGGCTGAGGCTCTGATCTGGAGCTTGGCAATGTCTGGACACATGTCTGTCCCTGTGGACACCGCGTCAACATCAGCAGAACCCTGACAGTCCCTGGGAAAATCCCCTGACTTTTCACACTAAGAAGGTCAGAAATGTCCTTAAAGGCCTGAAAATCAAGTAATCAAAAAACTGATCATTGAATTGCTTCATTTTAAGAGAAGTCCATCCTCCTTCCTTGGTGATAGCTGCTATGATAGGCTTTTTTCCAATGTGCAGTTCTCCACATGCTGCTTGGTGCTCTGATGAGAGACCTCTGCATGGTATGAGGCTCAGTGCATGGGTTAAGTGGCAGAAGCCTGTCTGGACTCCTGCAGGTGTGGCTTTAAGGGTGTATATCCAATTAATTTCATCCCAGGACATCTTAAATAGGGAAAACATTTTGTTGTCTTTTTTTTTCCTACTGTGCTTTTAAAGTGGACAACAATGGCAGTTGCTCAGAGCTACGGCATGCTGTTGGAGCTGCCAGAAGGGCTTTCTTATGTTCTATTTTTCCTAAACTAAAAATCAGTGAACCAGAAGATCCTCTGCTGCAAACAGACCTATAATTTGCTGTGCTTATGTGACTGGTCCCCTTGATTTCCTAGGGCCCATTCCTAAGCTTGGAATAGAAGTGCCCTTTTGATGTTTTCCCTTCTTCCTCTTCCCCAAGCCATTGGCTTGCAGTCACTGGACTTAATTTGTAGCTTATCAGATAGAGGGAGAAGAATGAAGAGCTAGTGAAGTGCTCCTCGGGCTTTGATCTACTTCTCCCTTCCATCATTAATTTACTGGATGCTCCAGATGAGGCCATGCAGGATAATATCCCTGCTGATGGTGCTGCACTGGGCAGAGGGCTCTAATGAGCACAGCCTGAACACAGCAGCATGCTCATGGCTTCCAGGCCCAAGTGCATCCTCATCCAGACAGTATGAGCAGAGGAGCATGCATCTGCCTGCACCTACCCTTAATCTCTGCTTGTCTTGGTTCTGTCAGAGGGGGCTAATAGCCCACTGCATCACAGACGTAGCAGAGGATAAAAAAAAACTATTAATCATTGTACAGTACTGAGGATGGATTTCATTCCTTGATTAGGAACTTGGACCACGATCCTCTAATGCTAATGTTTAACACCTTGGTAGCTGCAATTTACATAATGTCATCCCCTGAAATAACAGTTGAATGGTGCTAAAGAATAACTTCTGACCTATTATGTGTTTAATCTGGGAGGTGATCCATTGTCCTGACTTGGTGAAAGTGAAGGATTTGCATTGCTTGGTTTTTCCTAAGAGAATAGGAAGGATTTATGTTAAAAAATAGCATCTCTGAATGGACACTATTCCTGAAAAGGTCAGGAAGTTCTCTAAAAAATGCAGAAAAGCTTGTCTGTCTTAATCTACAATCTATCTAACATCCAGGAAAATCTTGCCCTAACTATGGAACTCACTGGATAATTGTATCCTAGATTCCACAGGAAGAGATTTATCTTGGGAAGGTATTAAAAGCTTCAGTTACACAGTTGTCATCTAGGAAGATGCAGTATTGATTGATCCTGGAGTTTCATTTGATTGGTTGCATTGGTGATTACAGTATTGATTTGTCTCGCATGCTGTGTTTGTTCCATGTGCTGCTCTGTTGCAGCGAGAATAAGCCCTACTTGCTGCTCACTGCATGTTTTTCAGGAGAGGAATTGAGCAGAATTCATTTTTCACTAGACAGAGTCTTACAGAGTAATTAACTGAAAGGAGGCTGGTGAGAATTACTGAATTACCCAGGGAATGCGGCACAGTCAGAGTTTTTTCAGGCACGTGTAAATAAAGAAATTTGCATTCTCCAAATATTTTAAGCAAATACTGTGTTCAAAGGGAAGTGTGTAATTTGAAAAAGTGCAGAAAAATAATAAGAGCTGCATGCAGTTTCAAAACCTCCTCGCCTCAGCCAAGGCGGATGGAAAATTGCATAATGCCCGCTGAGCTGTCCCTTGGAATATTGTGGCTAGGGAGGAAGAGGAGGATGGATGCAGCCTCCCACATCAAATCAGATGCTAGCCAAAGCTTTGCCAATGGTTTGTCTTGCTTTGTCTCTGTCTGCATTTATCAGCGCTGTTGCCATGTGCCGGAAGAGGAAATGTTTGTGGGGATGTACAAAGGAATCATAGAATCATTAACACTGGAAAAGACTGGTTTCAAAGCAGCTCCTAGATTATTTTAACAGAAGCCATTCTCTTCTAACTGTGCAGTTGAACACAAATGTATCCAAGTGAAGCCTCCACCACTGGGAGGTCCTGAGCACTTCCTCAAGTTCTTGTGAATTGTTTTGCTAATAACTACTTATCTGCCCGAAATGGAGATTTTCTTTCCCGTGTCTGGGGAGGGGGACACACAATTAGATACCACAATAGACTCCCACCGAAGAAAAGATTTGAACATGACTTTTAAAAGCTTACTCTTAGCTATACCATCTGGTATGAGCCACTAATTAAAATAGTGAGACATTTCTAGGCCTACGTGTGTAATGTGGAAAGAGATAAATGTACTCAATGTGAGGCATCGCATGGTGTTGCTGTTGCACTGAAGTAAATTTTCATTAGTTCTGGATACTATAGTTGCTAGCTGAAATACTCTAGAGCATGGCTCTAGTCCTTGTTTTTTAATTTCACCACCAGTAAAGCTAAACAATAGGGAAAATTACTCATTTGCTTTACTTCCTCATGGCTGCAAAGGATTAAAGAGCAAAGCAGTGAAACCGTTAGGTTTGTTTAAAGTGTGACTTTGACTTCTATTTCCTCTAACGTAGAAAAAGGTAAACAAGGTAGTAAGGAAGAGTGCTACTTTTCAGTGTTAAAGGTGTTTGCATGTGTGCCTGTGCTCATGCTGGGGTGCAGGATGGGCTTAAAAAATACCCAGAGTTCAGCGAAATGAGGAAAATTAAAGCACTTTCTTCTGCTTAACAGCTGATGAGATGAGTAGGAGAGCAAAATTGCAAACATATCTGTGAGAATTATCCCTTTGTACAGGGATTAATCTTAAATTTAATACATAATTTGAAATTATCAGCCCATCCAATAGTTTTGTTTTTTTTTTTTTTCTTCAGTGTTCTAAATATAATGCTTTCTGTGAATTTTAAAGCATTCATTATATAAATTTATAATGAGGATTGGTAACATCAATAAAGGGTCACTTGCCTTTCTGTTTTACTAATTCCAGTTAACAGAGGGCTAGAATTAAGGAGTCCCTTAATGTTGAAGGCATTGCCAGGGGGTCACAGGCAATTTGTTGCTGTGTGCCAGAGGGGATCTGTACATGCTGGGAAATGGGACTCATTAGTGCTGTCCTGAAAAATCAGGACATTTATTTATTTATTTATTTATTTATTTTTAGTTTTTTTCCAACAAATATTTTACATTTTGCTGAAAAAGTAAAACTGAACATTGACATCTTCTGTGTTCTCAGATGGAGTTTGTCTAATTTTCTGTGGTCTTCAGAGCATCCTACTCTAATAGCCAAATACTGATGCTGGAGGTATCTGCCTCACTATACAGAGCCACACAGATTATATTCCTATGCAGAACTTGTATAGCAGAAGTGAAATGGCTCAGTCTCTGCATAAGCTTATTTGCTGAAGAATGCCATATGTGTACTCAGTTCATGTTTCCTTTGCTTGAAATACAATGACCATCTGAACAGCTAGTGGGTGAGTGGATGTGTAACTGTCAGGACAAATACCCTGTTTATGGACATGTGTGGGTATTACATCTGGGTATCCATGGAAGTATACTTCGGAGAGCTTTTATTGTCCTAAGAAGCAACTGCATTTTAATGAAGGTCACCCCTATGGAAGGTAAAACTGCTGTGCAGCAGCTCTTCAACCCAGAAATCAATTCATATTGTTGCTTTCCAGGGCAAGTACAACTTTGGCTTGAAATCCATTCTCCAAATCTTTCAGTCAAGCTTTCGAGATCATTATAACACATAGAGATCTGCTATGCCATGGCTGTATGATCATTAAATTGGGGGAAGAAAACTGCTACTGTGCATATGTTGACAACCAATTTATTCATCGCAAAATAGCAAAGCATTGAGTATCCATTCCGTGTCAGTTGGAGGGCACTGTGCTATATTTGTTGCCATCATCATTATGAGGGTTACAAATGATCTACCTGGAGCTCAGCATATATCTTCTAGGATGAAGTGTCAACACAAAGATAATAGAGGTGAATTTAGAGTACAGCTTTAGGTGTACGCCTGCCGCTTTGCACTGCAAGTCAATAGATGTTGTTGAAAACTGTGCAACAAGAAAGTCAAGGAAGAGAAGTCGAATTCAGTAACCACAGTTTAGGCATTTTTGTTTGGAAACTGATAGTTTATGCTGCCCAGCACTGACAGCAGTGAAGTGCAGTAAAAGGGATCTACTTTTTGAAGAAATGTTTTTTGTCCTAATCTTGTTTTGTGTGGTTGTCATGAGGAAGTACATGGAAGGAATAATCAGGAGACCAGATGGCATTTTGAATAGTGAGTCTATTCAGACATTTTCAAATCTCTAATTGGTCATTGGTTTTAAATGTTAATATGCTTCACTAGCAAATCATTTCTATTCTTTCTTTTTGAAGTTTAAAAAGAACTTTGGAAGAAATAAAAATATTGTTAACTGTGGTACCAAAAAATTAGTATTCAAGCAATGGTGTGAAGTAGCAACTATGAACTTCAGCAAATGTGAATAGGATGATGGTCATTCAAGCTAATTAGCCAGTGACAGGCTGACGAGGAGTTCAGTGTCTTATTTTGTGTTGATGTAAATAGGGAAAACTATACTGAATTGGGTGAAACGGTGCTGATTAATACCAGGAGAGAATGTAGTTTGATGTCTGCATTTATATCCTTGCTTCTCGCAGTGTTCCTTGCCTAGAGGAGAATGCCTCAGGAGAGGCTTATGCAATGCTGTAGGAGGAAGGTTGCACAAATGGATTTAAATTAAAAAAAAATAGATATCTATATCTGAACTTTCACATGACGTGTTGTGTTGAATGGAATGCTAGACGTTATTGACATAAGTAGGAAGTCATGGTGAGAAATGCCTCTAAAAAAGGCCAGTCAGGATACTTCTGTAAAAAGTGTTCCTTGTTTCTTTATCTTATGAAATACCAAGCATCTCATTGGTTACTGCAGATGTAAAGTGGATTCTCATGCTCTCACTGTCAGTATTTGCATATGGTTTGAAATACCTGCAGCACCTCTGGGAAGAATGTTGGGCACTCACATTGCCCTCAGTAGGGCAAGTTAATGGAGTAGCATAAACTCAACTCTGAGGAGAGGCAACAGATCCAAGGTTAAGTTACAGTTTACAGCAGAGGAAAAGTGAAGGAGTGGAACCTCAAACAGGAGACTGTCAGACTTACCTTGCCAGTTCTCCCTTTGAGTTTGATGTGCGCATCCATCACTGAAGACCCTTTCTATCAGCTATTCAAAACAACAGCAAAGTCTTTGGTGACTTGGTGCCTCAGTGAAGGTCAAAGAGCAATGCTGGGCTCGTTTGAGGGGAGTGTTGGTGGCTGCAGTAACAGCGAGATGGCTGTCTAGGAGATGCTGCCTGCACAGCAAGGAGAGGAAAGCTTTGTAAGCACTTGCTTTTTTCAGCTTCTTCTGCAAGCAATTGCTTTGTGCTGGCCACAACAGTCTCCAGGCAATCAGTGCCAAAGAGTGGGGAGCACTTCAGTGTCTAGGCTTAACGCTTCTACAATTTAAAATGCTGCTATTTATGCGAGTCAACAATATAATGCCTTAAAGAAGCAAAAAGATGGTGTATGCTCTTATTAAAGCATCTTGTTTCAGAGGCATTTGGAACCACAGGGGTTCTTTGCACTTTTCATGAAGCGATTGACAAAACAGGATCAAGCTATACTGAGAAAAAGCATCAACTCCTTAAAAAAAAAAAATAATCCAAAAAACAACAACAAACCATCACCACTATATGTGGAGTGCAGATGGTGCTTTTGGTACTTGATATTATAGCTGTTTTTAAGTTTATTGGAGAAAAATATGGATTTTTAAATCTTACACCTGCATGCTGAGAGGAAGCATATGTAGAGACTTGCTTGAATCCCTCGGTGTATTCTGAGTGGCTTTTTACACACAGAGCTGAAGTTTGCCATCCTTCCTTACTGTGAACAGTGTTTAATTCTGGAATGGTACTGCTAAAGTCAGGTGAAATCATGGTGGAAAATGAAATGAAAGGGACATAAGACTTCTGTCCTGTGTATTAATCTGATTGCAGAGAAAAAAGCACGCATACATTCTTTAATGGTCAATGTAAATGGGGTTGTTCACGTGTGGACACACCTGCACCCAAATGTGCATGACTGTGTTTTATGCATTTTTGCAAAGCAACAGCTGTGAAACAGTGAGGTGGTGGACACACAGCAGGGTAAACAGAGCAGCGTGCAGGGGTGAGATCAGAAGGAATTCTTTGCAGGAGTAGCAGATCAAAGCTAGCAAATACAGCTTCGTGCAAATAAATAACTTACTGTCCCATCATTGTCTTTGCACCTTATGTCACTTCTTTCCAAGCTGCTGAGCCTAGCTGGTCCCTTATCTTTTCTGCAGTCATGCCATATGTGCTTTCCTTTGCACTCCCTTATGTCTCATAGGAGGGAAGTTCAGAGTTGCTCTTGGCACACCAAAATTCAGATGCTTTCAGGTGTGGCCACCTTTTGCACATGAAGAGGTATGTAGTCTTGCATTGTTATTTATATGTAAAATCATCCTGTGTTTTGAGTGAGCTGGCGTCACATCCCAATGAGATAATGCAGGAGAATTGGAAATCCTTGTTCTACCAGTAAGCGTGTTCCCATTGTGAAAAATGCAGTTTTCAGCTTTCCCTCTCAAGAATGCAGACTTTCCTTGTCAAGTTTTGACCTGTTTTGTGAGCTTTTGGATGACTTTTTGACACTGGGAGTTTAAAGGGCTGAAGTGTGAAATAGCAGTGCTTCTCGTGGGCTGTAGTGTCATGTTCTTTTCACCTTGAGCTGTGCAGTCTGCAGGCAGTGTTTGCATAGCAAGTGCCATATCAAACCAAGGTTAAAGCAGGATTATTTATTCCTTTTTTTTCAAGTTGGGATCAAAGTACAGTGCACATCATATGGAAATTGCATCTGAAACAGCTGAGTTCAATTACCTTCTCAAATAATTGTCAGAAACATGCAGTTGCTTTTGAGGTATGGTGTATTGCTTACAGGAAAAGCTGACCTTGGACATACTCACATGGCCCTCTGATTTCAATGCACAGCTCTTCAGGCAAAGCATAAATCCTGCTGAGGGTCAAATGCAGGCTGTTAGGGGCCAGATACAGCCAACTAATCAGGCACTGTGCCACGTGGATATCAAAGAAAGGACTTGTACCAAGCATGCTGTGTAGCTTGCTGCTGAATTATGGCTTCTCTCTGCTGACAAAAACTATCTGAATGCTGAGGAGATGGCAGCCCAGCTCTGTTTATCCCCAGCCCAAACTCTATAGTGGTAGTGAACATGAGCAACACTGGGTGGCCCAGTGGGAAATGTGTGGGATTGCTTGCCAGCCCTGGCATTCCCTGCCTGTTGGGCTGCTTGTTAGCACTGCTGCACAGGCATCTCTGTTACCTGTGAGTTTATATCCTAGGTTCACAATTGCACTTCTCTATTTGCTCCTGCCAAGGATGGGTTTTAAACTTCTCTGATGTTTTCCTGTTCCAAGTGGGTGTAACAGTGGCAAAAAAGCTGCTTTGATTTAAGTGAGTGAGGGGGCAGAACTACTCTGTCTACCTGATTATTTATCTCTCTTGTTACACACAGCACTTGCTTTCTGTGGAGTGATTCAAGCATATCATAACCTCTTGCTTTAGCTCTTTTATCATGCTGGTTTGCTACTAGAATTCAGGCAGAAATCTGTCTTGGCCTCTGCAGAGCATCTCATTTTATTGGACTCTGATTTGCCTCCTCCATGTTTTTTTTTAAATTTCCCATTTATCACATGGAGGACTCCAAGAACTGCATTGGATGCTTTGGGGATGGGCAGAATAGGCTCTCAAAAGCATTAAAAACCTTCCTCCAATGCCAGCTAGAGATAAATGGGTGTGAAGACAGGTGCTCAACGAGCCTTGCTGAGCATGGAGCATGCTGTCTCTGGGAACTCAAACAGCTCAGGGATTCTCAGATTTTTACCAAAACATCATTGATTTCAGCATGTGCAGCATCAGACTCATGGCTTTTCTCCAGCATCCTGCTTTGCTATGGATGATTCACACATGCAAACACTAGAAGCGATGCCTGAGAGATCTGAGCTCAGTTTCGGGGTCAGTGGAAATCCTGAAGTGAGTATGCCATCTGAATTTTGCATTAATACAGGGACTCTTATTCACTTCTGTTCTTCTCAGGCATAAGTACCTCTCACTTCTCCAAAGCGTTTGTGCTGTACATGGGAGATATGCATCCTCATCACATATGCTGAGTAAACCATCAGACATAATGCTCAGTGAGCCTGTCTGCACCAAATGGAAGAAGGAACACATGGTCTAGACTGTGGTTGAGTATGTGTGAGTGAGTGAAGGATGTAAAGAGGGGGTGGGAGGAGAGGAGAAGATAGTTTGACAGCGTAGTCTGTCGTAGGTGTCTTGAGAAATCTTACGTGTTCCATGTCAGTCCCTCTAAAGTGCTTTGTGGCTGCAAAAACTTCTTGCAGCTGGGCAAGAGGAAGGTCCACGTACTTCCATGTGTTGCACTATGCTCTGAATTTGGGGTGTGCATATCTTGCTCTCTCTAAATGCTTCTTCTGGGAACATGGCATGTTATTTGGGGCTGAGGCCTTCGTGGTGTTTAGGTCATCATACTGGGAATGGGAACAGTGACTTCACAGAGTCTTGATAAAGATGGACGCATTGAAGGCTGGGATGCTTCTGTGCATCTAATTAAATAATAGGTACATGAAGAACCCCTAAGAGCAGGTCTACAGACCCCTCAGGTCTGTAGGAGTCTGAGTGTGGAGCATCAGCTTCCCCATCCTGCAGCATGTGAGAAAGAGTCTAATGAACTTGTATTATGACTTCTGAGAATACTTTAGAAGTTTGCTCATGAAGGCATGGCATTCTTTCTTGCATTCCTAGATTAGAAGACCTGGAGCATCATGTAGCTTTATTTCTTCCAAGGAGTGATTCTCCTGCTAGAAGGTATCCAGCCAGTAGGAGTTTGAAGGTTTACTTTGTACAGGAGAGCATGAATGTGCATGTTCATACGTGTGTACATGGGAAAGGTGAGAGAGGTGCCAAGTAGCTGGTGCCTTCAGGTGGTAATAACTTCCAAGTGCTCAGAACTGAGGTTTCACTTTACAGTTCCTGAGCTGCAGGTGGAGATGAGTTGGTATCTCCCTCTTTGTGTATCTCAAACTTTAGGGAGAAGAATTGATTTAATTTCATCTTGTCTGATCCTGATTAATGAAAAGTCATTTCTGCTAGTTCTGGGCTGAAAAAATAATCTTTGACTATTTTGTAACCTTGCAGATATATGTATGTGTGTGGCAGGAAGTTCTATAATTCTAGAAATTATGACAAGGCATCCATAAAGATGAGGCTGAAACCCTATGCAGCAGCATTGTAGCTTAAAGGAGCGTTATTTAATACCTATTAATGGAACTGCTGAAGCATAAACACTCTCAGCTCAAATGGATGTTGTTAACTCCTTTGTGCTAGCAGTCTTAGGATGGGATGGCAGATCCTTCCCTGCTGCTTGGAATAATCTTCCCTCAGTTCTGTACAGGATGCTATTCATGTGGAATTCAGCCTTCTTCTGAGAGATGCTGGGAGTGTGGACACTTCTCATTTTCTGAGCACCCCGATAGAGCTGTAGGTGCCCCTGTTCATTGTAGGGGAGTTGGATTTGGTGATTTTTTTTTTTTAGGGGTCCTTTCCAACTCAAATAATTCTATGATTCTGCTTGCATACTACCTACCTACACATTCAATGATACTGGATACAGCTCCTGCACGTTGTGGAACTGGCATACATGTAATTATTTTTTAAAATGAAAGAAATAATGCATATTATGGAACTTGAGAATATCTTTTCTTAGAAGCGAAGGATTAAAACAAATACAGAAGTTGAATTTCCTGGGTAATGCACAATTCCTGAAGTTAGGGCTTAAAAAACAGCAGTCCTTAAAATGAAATTGATAATGAATGAGGGTGAGCAATTTTACAATCCATTTGCTTCTTGGGCATGTCTACACAAGAAATGTAGTAAAACTTTTCTGGGAACTAATTTAATTAAAATTGGTACAAACCCCCTGTGAGGTTAGGTTTGCATTGTGATGTGAAGTGCCATATTTGACATGTGCAGACAGCCTACAGATTGCTAATTAGAATTAAAGGTGAAGCTGGTGCAGGTCAGGCTTCTGCTCCACAGTCTCTAATCACCAGCTTTAAAGGCATACACCAAAACCTGTGCTGTCCACCGCCTGCCAAACCAGTCACTTGGATGGATGTGAAAGTTTTGCTTCAGTGATCTTTAAGAAGGGCTGAATTAAAACAGTGGTTAAGAGTTGGGGGGGGGGGGGGGGGGGCAGGGGAGGGAAAAAAAAGATGGTCATGAAGTTGAGGCTTGCTGTAAGACCAGATCTTCACCTCTGTTGGTGGCAGCTTTGGCAGACTTCTCATGTCATGCTGTGGCTAAATAGGAACTTTGTTTTTCTCTAGAGTGCAATTTTGCAGAACTAAGGAATGCTTTCCCTTCCTCCTACGGTCACATTCTCCTAATAGTCTGTTCTGGACCTCTGCTCAGAAGGGCAGAGTGCTTGACCAGGGCCCAGATTTCCACTTTGCAGGCTAGGAAAGGCCCCTTCCACATCTCCAGAGGGTCACAAGAGCTGAGGGCAAGACAAAGGAACAGGATCTGAGTGTTGTGCTCGTGTTCTCTCCAGAGACAAACTGTTTCTGCCTGTTACTGGAGCACTGGGAATAAAAAGCTTCTTTGCACAGCCTGCTGTCTGAGCCTGCTCAACAAAGCGTGAGGATGGTTTCTGGCTCATCTACTCGTTCAGGCTTTTAATTATTTACCAGCTATTCTCGTGGTGAGGAGTTGGTGCCTGATGTTATTGAGGTACTTATTCGAGCGTTCACATTTATGCGGATGCATTCTTTTTCTATTAGATTTTGGGTAGTCATGAGCTGTAGTAAGGAATTAAATGTCATGTAAAAAAGAAATGTGACCCATTGATCAAGATCCGATGGCCCACCTGTGAACAGTCTATCCTGGCTGTGAATTGGCTGGGCCCCAGAGTGGCTCATTCAAGATGGAACTGATGTTTGTGTTTTCAAGCAGCTGTATGCAGAATTACAGATGTTTATACGACACACACGCTCTACTTGAGTTGCAAACACATCGCTGTTGTCCTTGGGCTGGTCCTGTTTTGGGGTTGCTTCAAAAGTTCTCCTGAATGAGTAATATGTAATGCTTGACTACTCGCAAAGAACGACTCCTCAGCCACAGGCAGGAGAAGGCATATCCACTCAACAGAATAACAAGTCCTTGGGAAAATCAAAGTGCATAGAAGCACTCAGCAGCTTTCCAATGCTACAGCTGGGTCTGCCATCTCTGAACACCAGTAAGAGAAGACAGGCAAGACCAAATCAACATAAATAAGCTCATAAGAAGAGTCTCTTGGACGTAACCAAAGAATGTATTTTAACTGGTGAGTTCAGAGTTTAAGGAGCATCTGTTTCTCCCTTCAAATCCTTCACAGGGAAGGGAGAAGATCTTCTCATGATGTCAATCAGTATAGCTGTGCAAACTGCAGAGAACAATTGTAATTTATTCTGCCGAAGGCCCACACAAAGTGCTTGAGGTTTCCTGCAATTCATTGGAGACTTGTGATGTTGAGAGCAAGCATTTGAGCTCCAATGTCTGCTGGAGCTATTTGCAGTGCAGGCAAGTTATAATTACAAACACTTCATAGATCTCCTTCACATAAACCAGGACTTGGTAAGATGTTCGGTCATGGCTGATTTCACTTCGTGTGAGGAAGAGGTATTTCTGTGATTTCCATCTCAGCACAAAGGCATTGTGCTGCAGTACTGTGGATGACATTCTGAGGGCTCAGCCAGCTTTAAAATGTTTCTAGCATCTTCTTCATTGTGGAGATCAGTGGGTTCCTTTGCTGCTGAGCTGAAAAGCCTGGGGGAAACAGAAGAAACCTATTTCAAGACAATTTTGAGGTAATACCACCCCCTTATGCATTTGGTAAATATGGTGCCTTTATCAGATATTTAATCTTTGTTAGCAGTTTTCAGCCACCTACATCTGACCACCAAATTTCCACTCTGTTTGCCTTGGCTGACATTTATATAACAAAGTGCTGCTAACTGTTCTTTTATCAGCACAAGAAGGTTCAGCACAGGAGGAGACAAGTATGATGGGCACCATGTGGCAGCACTCAGAGCTATGCTGGTCCCTGTACACCCATCCTCTTTAATAGTTATACTGAGCCATTGTTAAGGAAAAAAATGCTACTGGTTGCTTGAAATGTTAACTGCTGTGTTCCTGGTGGAAGAAATAGTATGTAACAGCATGAAAGTCCTTTCTCTGCTGGGCATCTTCTCAGAATCATGGGATGGTTGAGGTGGGAAAGGACACCTGGAGGTCATCTAGTGCAGTCTTCCTACTCCAGCATGATCTTCTCTTGCACGTTACCCAGGATTATACTCGCATGGATTTTTAATAATATCTGGGAAGGAGGATTTGAGTATGGAGTTTTGTCATATCTAGATATCTCATTTGCGTTGCCCTGTGATTTCCAAGCAGTGAGCATAGGAATGGAGCTGACAGCAAGATGAGAGGTAACAAATAAGAGGCCTACAGTCATGGGCGAGGACTTCTGGGTCTCAACATAATTATGAGAGAGGAATAAAATGTATTGCTGACAGAGCTTGCATATGAGTGGAACTTTCTGGAGGAGTTTACCTTTTTGGTCTGTTCTTTGGAGTCTGGATTTCCTAGGCAGCTACATATAAATGCCTCTTGCTGGTTAGTGTTACGGGATGTTACTATGAACAGAGTCTGACCTGATATATGATGTATCTTCTTCTGGTTGGCCAATGTGAATTCCTACATTAACAGTCATGAAGACTCAGGGCCTTTCTGTCTTGTGTAATTGAGAATCACCTTGTGAAATAGCACTGTGGTGATTTCTCACTTGAGGCCTGATAGTGCTGGAATGTGGCTTTCTGTTAGAGTCCCTGTGATCTGCCAGCCTCGAGGAGATGAAGAATTTAAAGCAGGTCAGCAAAGACTGCTCTCCCTCTGGGGACAGAGCTGCCCTGAGAACCAGTTGACAGCAAATATTTTAGCCCGTGACTTGAATATCTTTGGAAGCATGGGGGTTTTAACTGATTTTATAACCTGAAAAATGGCCAAGGAAGTCTACCTCACCTTGTTCGCTTGTGATGCAGAACAAGTTTTCATAATGATACATCCATGCCTATTAGAGCTGATGTTTATTAAGGATGAGTGCCATTTTGCGAAGAGGTTGTTAGAGTAAATGCATGAAGAAAAAAAAATTATATTGCAAACAATAACAAGATCACAGAATTACCTTGAACTGTGCAATTGAGATTCTTACCAGCTGTCAGATCATCTCTGCACAAGACTGAACTGCTGACATTTGTTTAATTACAATGTATTTATTAAATGGGGCAACATCCTAATCGCTCGTGCATGCTTGCTTTATGTCTTCTGTACAATGCCTCTGTTCAATGTGAATAAATTCTCATTAAAATGAGGAGAAAGTGATTTATTTTGCAGCCATTGCATGCAGAGATCATGCTGTACTTTAAGCTTATATAAAATTGTGGAGTGCTAGTTAAAAAAGAAAGCATTACCAGGTAAAAGCAGTCTTTCTGGGAGGAGAAGCCCTGCAGAAGTATTGTAAGAGTGTGGTTTGGCTAAGGTAATGGCATTTCAGTTCAGTCAAAATTTCCTTCACAGTAGCAAGTGAATTTATCTAGGCTTAAAGGTTGTTTTAGGACTCCTTGGATTGTTTTCAGAGTGTATCATCTACAGTTTGGATATTCATGATGAAATATGCAGCAGACTTGCTTAGCTGCAGGTCAGTGTGAACTTTTACTGAAGCTTTTTAGAAGCTGGGACATTAAAAAAAAAAAAGTACCTCTAGTTCCTTTTTAATCCAAAAGCAGAAGAATGGAACAGAGTGTGGAATAGACTTGGTGTTTTTTGACTTCTTGGAGAAGCAAGGCAAGTGTAAATGAACTCATTTCAGCATCACTGCAGCCACTGATTGCTCTTCAAGCCCCATGCTGCTGAAAACTGCAAGCACACAGGGGAGATGGGCAATGGATGAGAAATCTGTTGGTGAGTGAGTGGCGGAGTGTGGCTGTGCCTCTACAGGAATCAAATACCAGAACAAGCAATGAAAGCTAATCTATAAGATGATTCATGCGATAAGAACTTATCAAGATGATTAAATAAGTGAGGTCCATGTGGTCTCTTGCAATTAATGCTCTATGAATAAGCTAGGCAGATTCTGGCTGTTGGTATTTGTGGTTGTACTCTGTGGTACATGCATGTCAGCACTGTAGAGAGCGTGGAGAATTCAGCAATAATCAATAACTTCCAATTGTTTGGCTCTAATTGTTAGCATTTAGTGAGCAAAAATGTCCTTCTTTTGCATAACTTGAAGCTTTTGAAAGCATTCATTATAGAACTACAAGATTTGCTCTTGAGAGTTGCATTGTTGCATTAAATTGCCTATCTGGATTGGCAAGTTATGTGCAATAGCATTTTACACACTTGTACCACCCTTCACATTCCCTACTGGGAAATCTTGCAGTCTTTAAGAACCTTGCAGTCATACTGAGAGGAGCAAACCCAAAGCCATTTCAGGCAGACCTCTGGGAAACTATCTTGAAAATGCAGCTTGGAGCTAGGAAAGGGCAAAGAGCTTTGCAGTAAGATACTGATTCTCTGTGGAATTCTAGACGAAGGGTTTAGAACTACACAGCTGAGAGAGAGGGTTTTTTTTTTTCTTCTTCCTAACAACAATACAGCACTTGGAGTACCTGTGTAACACTGTGAAGAAAACCTGTCTCTGTGAACTGCTACACTCGACTTTTGAATGAGTTGTTGTCTCTTAGCAAGCATTGGTGATGTTCAAGTCCTTCCTTGCAAAGTTTGATGGAGGAAGACATAGGTTTGAGGATCCCTCTGCAGTTATCTCTGTGAGACTTGACCCTGGGGAACAGGAGAGCAATGACAAGTAGTGTTTTTTAAGTCCAGAACTGCTGTTCTTGTTCCCCATAATTTCCAACGTAATGAACACCTTAGTGTCAGAGAGTCTTAAAATGAGATGATCTCATAAAAACAAATAGTCACTGCTGACAGGTTGCAAACTGAGGCAACTGAACGATGATCTGATGAGAGTAGTTAACTGAAAGTAGGATGTGGATTTAGGTCTAATAGTCTATCAGCAGAAGCATTCTGATAAGCTCTCAAGTTTGCTACCAAATCCAGCTTCCAAATCAAGGAAAGTAATACAAGTCCACTATTGTTATTGTCAGTGGTTTCTAGTTAATTATCCACTATCTGAAAAAAAAAATCACTGAAAATCACAAAGTAGTTTAAGCTTTGCTTTGTCCCTCTTTATCCAATTAATACGTTCCTTTGTTATACATGTGTTTTCCTCCTCTAGCTCTCAAAGTAGACTCCACAGAATTTATTATTCTTCTGATGCATCTACAAAGTATTTCTATAGGTTGAAGGGAAAATATAATTTCAAAAATGTGCATATGTGCCTGTGCTAGTACTGAAAGAGGAGAAATGTATGAGGACAGCAGTGGTGACTCATGTTGCTCAAACAATTATTTTGTCTGACTTCTCTTTTATTTTGAACTCTCATTTAAACAATCCCGTAAGTCTTCTAATGCTGATATCTACTCTTAGATCGTGATGTTTCCCTGCTGCCTATTTAAAGTAAGAAGAAAAAGAAGCCTCGTGTTCCAAATGTTTATTGAGGGAATTTTTTTTGTGTGTACAGTTCATATAAAATTGCCTCCATACGGCTCATGATCCAAAGTGCAGTTCCATTAACAAAGCAGGACTACCTTTTGTGTGAGCTGTTACACTTAAAGCTGTTCTAGTTGTTGTGTCCCACTGAAATAAAGTTTTGCAGGTGATTTAGTTTAGTTCATTTCCAATTCTGTTATATTTTCTTTGTTTGTACCCTGAATAACTTTTTCAAAACTACTTGATAGAATCATTTTCATTTTGCCATTTAAGATAAAACTTGTACTGAGAGTAGAATGCATTTATTTGGTAAAAAAAATAAAATTGCAGTTATAAATTGAAGAGAAGATTTTTTTTCACTTCCCTTCACTCTATCATCTTCCCTCCACTTTGAAGCCTGGAGAAAAAGACAAAGCAAAACATTTTTAGTTTTTTATGAAGAATCCGTGTGGCATTGTTTGCATTTTCTATATGGCCTTAAGGGCACAGACACCCTGTGCATACAAGGTTTTTTAAGATAACAAAACAAAAGTTGGAGTTCAGTCTGGAGTATGTTATCCTTCTTCCAAAACAGGACACACACAATGGCCTAACTTGAAATTCACTAAGACAAGTGTAGTTTTCAGAGGTACCTTGCAATCAACAGTCCTTACAGAATCAGTAGCTGCTGACTCTGAGCTCATTGGGTTTAGTGTGGATGCTGTGTTGTAGCTTTGCAGGGGCATCTCTGAATAACCCCTCCAATAACTCAGGTTACATAGAAATGATGCCTTCAAGGTGAAGCATTCCGGCTTAGCAGAGCTAACTCCAGAGAGGATAGCCTATGGGGACTGTTGGGTTATATAGATTTTAGATCTCCTTTGCAATTAATTAGGTTGACCAGACCTGAAAAAGGCCAGTTTGTCTGCCATTGAGCTAACGATGATCCTGTCAGTGATCAGGCTGCTTATTACCTGATGTACTAGGCAGCATCAGCATCTGCCCACAATGCTCTGGTGTCTCTCTTCTAGAGTCTGGAGGAAGGGTGGCCTTTTTTACAGCCTCTAGCATGGTGAAGTCATGGGCAAGCAAGAGTTATGTAAATGACAGTAATTAAGCTACCTCACTGAACCTGCCTGTGCTTTGATGAGAAAAAAATGAGGAAACTTCAGGAAAACAAAAGGAGAAAATTTTCCTTCCTTAGAGAGTGGACTGAGAATCCACTCTAAATGTGAGAATATATGCATAGAAGCATGCAGCAGAAAGATGCCTAAAAACAAGACTGTAGTGATGAGAGTGGCTTACCAGCCCTTATGCTTCAACATACAGATGTGTTTTCAAATGAAACTGAGACAGCTGCTGCTCTCTCTACCACCCATGACTTGTATGGACCACTGGCCTTGTACTTTGCTGCTGACCTGGGATGGTCAGTGGGGACTTTCCTCACCTTTGCTATCTGCTGCTGCTGTTATGTGTGCTGGCATGTTGGAGGGAGTATCCCATTTTAAAAACAATGCTGGACATCTGCTCAGATGTGTTGCCAGCTATAACAAGTGATGGGCAAGAGAATACCCTAAATCACTGTTTTCTCACCTCAGTAAACATTGTGAAATGGCACATGGCGATACATACATGACCCATTGGAAGTAATTGGTTGTTATCATTTTCCATTCTTTCTTTCTCATCTTCTCTCCTTCCTGCTCTAACATTTCTGGTCTCATTTTCTTCTGCTCAACATGTTTGTGGATTTCTTCAGCTGGCTTTTAGAATCTATTACCTGAATTTTAGGGTATGTTCCTATTTCCAGGTACAAAACTAAGGTACTACATAGGTATTAACATAATCATAGATCTTTTTTTTTTTCCTGGAATGTGCTTTTAGGTATCACCTTGGTCAGTAATGTAATTGAATTGGATAGTGACAACACACTGACATTGTTAAGGTTAATGACCCAATGATTTACAAGACAAGGCACATTTACTGGCAAATGGATTTTAGTAATTGTTCCAGTGAACAATGAGAATAACAATTTGTACATTGATTCACAAGGTCCTACTGCAAAGTCTGTTCTTCCTTCATCAATGTCTCTGTCTATAAATTCAGTATTAGTCAATATTTTGACAGTATTTGGCTGTATTTTGCACTGAATTTTAGATTATTTCCTTCATTGTGATCCACAGCTTTTCATGCCCATGTGGAATGTGGCTGGGTAACATGAAGGCAAGAGAGAACAGTGGAAGATGGGAGGACAGAACCTCTACAGGTAGGACAATGCTCGTCGTGATCTAAGTTGAACTTTTCCAGTCAGTGGTAAATACTTGCATCTCTTTGACACGTTTAATGTCTGTTTCAGTAGATTGGGATTGGTTTGTGTTTCTTGCCAAAATGCAATGGGTGGCTTTGCCAATGCAGGAAGAGAATCCCTTACTTAGGCATTCTGCATTAAATAACTTCACAGTCTTATACAACAGAAAGGAAAAATTTCTTTTCTCCTTGAATTGATGTTCATCACCATTGCTTGATGTGCTTTCCTTCAGTTCTTTATAACTTAAGTCCTAGTCATTGTTTATTTGACAATTTTTCTTGCTGTGAGACCCATATCGTTCCATTCATTTTGCTTAAAGTATTTAAATACTGTGTCATGAGTAACTCTGACGTAGCCTGGGTTTTTGTGAACGTCCAATACTGACTAGAAATAATAGTAAGAAATTTTCAGCCAGTCTAAGTGCCTGGTTATAAATCACTTAGATTGCTGGGTAAAGATTCTGATAGTAAGAGATGGTATTTAACATCCTTATCAATTAATTATTATTGGAAAATAGCTCTTTAATCAACGTTGATCTGTTGCAAGGTTTCATCACCTGGCATTAGCCCAAACACAGAACAGATGTGTTTATTGAAGGTGGTTGCCATTCCTTTCAGTATTATTGACAATGTTATTATTTCCATAGTGGTAATGGGCCAGTAGCTGTTGGTTAGATACTCTTCGTTACAGCACACTTTATAAACTTAATTCTATTGTCCTAAGCTTTATTAACCATTGATTCCTTCAATTGTCCTTTTGCTTCCCTTATTAATTTTGTGTCATTCCTATTTCTAGTCTATTGCTGCCAAGTTTCTCTCTTACATTTGATGCTTATTTGCATTTCCACCAAGTTATAATTCTTTAATTCTCTCATGATGCCATGATGAGATTGCTTGCTCCAAGTTTTGTTGCAATTATCAGTGATGTGCTCTTCCTTGGATTGCATGAGCTTTACCCATGAAAGACTGTAAGACTTCTGACCTGCAGCACCATAATCACTAGAGTGTTGAGCTTAAGCCTCTACTCACTCTTAGATAGCAATATTTTAAATAAAAAAATGTTTCTCTTCTTATCATCAAAAGTGAAAAGAAAAAATCAAAGAGAAAATGACATTTAAAAATGATTTTCAGTTAAAATGACATATGGACTAAATGGAAATGACTTTTTTTTGTAAATCTTATTTTAAGGGGGAATGTTCTAGCTGCATTTGTCCAGTGATGGTGGAAGTATATTGATAAGTTTCTTGACAGGTGTATAGGATATTTATTTGTCTCAGAGAGCCCATGGCCTGCAGAGCAGGAAGATACTGAGGTTATGAAGATTGGATGGGAATTAGGTCCCTGGTTTGCTGAACTGCTGACTGTAATTTCAGGCAGATTTTAGAGACCCTGAGATATCTACATGAGTGGGAAGAATGTAGCAGTGGAAAATACACTCTCGTCAAAATGATAATTTTGGATTTAATCCTTAGTAAAATACAGAAGCAAATGATAGAAGAGAGCCAGCTGTAGAGATCAAGAGAATTTCAGAGCGATGAGGAAGGACTTTGACCTTTTAAAGGACGCATCATTACAGAGTTAAATGAAGACTGAGACTGTGTGTATAAGTAAGAAAAGGAAGAGATGTGATAGAAAGGTACATTTCAGAAAAAAACAGTGCAGAAAGAAGCTTGAAGTATATACTAACTTAACTTGTCTGTCAAATAAGTTTTAGGCTTACTGCGTGTTAAGAGGCTGTGCTATATGTAAAAATCCTGCATGTTTCCTCATTTTCTGTGGTTCAGGCTTTTGCAGGAGGAATATACAATGAATTAATCTCTAACTTTTCTGATTACATTTTAAATATTTATGTTGTTAGCCTCTACATCTAATAAATCAGAGACTTTTAATGGACTGTGGCTTATTAAATCGTATCTTTTCTGTCAGTTTCATCAGCGGAGTGGTAACGTCAAATGAGACCATGCTAGCATTTCATTCCCTTTCGTGCTTGAAAATAGCCAAACCACAGTCCTTCTACCATGATGGATGGTTTTCTTTTTTTTCCTTTTTTCTTTTTTTTTTTTCCCTATATCTGTTCTCAAGTTATTTTCATGTAGCATTTTAATTTTATGGTCATTTTATGTTACCAGCTTATGGCAGTTAGGCAAAAAAAAAACACCAAAAATGGTGCCTGTTAATTTCCAGATGGATTGTTTACCTTCCTAAATTTTGTGATACTTTAATGTAGCATTAGGCTTAGCATAATAAGGTAGTGCAAAATTCAGCTTTGTCCCAGGTCCAGACTGTGAGCAATTGTGCTGTTATACCATGGTCCGTCCTGTGGAAAGTGGAAACAATGAAAATCATTCTTTTGCTTCATCTGAATTTTTACTTAATTTTAACAAATACAGAGTGTCTTGTGAAGATTTTATGCTAAGACCTGCGTGACATCCTGGTTTTAATTGAACAATATTCACATTCCTTTTTTTGGTTTGGTAATAGTACGGTGTATTTCTTCCCTGGAGCACTGCTGTCAAAGAGAACACCGCACCACCTACACTGTTCTTTAGCATGTGGGACGTGGCTGATGTAGGGTAATTGCTTCTTCATATCTTTAAGGTCTTTTTACCAGCTTGTCAGGCATGATGTGACTGGGTTTCAGCACAGTGTAAACTGAGCTGGATCATTGAAAGATATCAAGAACTTAATGCTCAAATAGATGACATGGAATATTTGCTTATTAGGCAATGGTCAATAGCATCCAAGCAGCTGAATGCTTAAGGAAGCTGAGCTTGGAGGACAAATCCCCAGATCTGATCAGCAAAGACTTCAGGGAGGGCAGTTTTGGAGGAGTTTGTGTTAGATTTACATTAAGAGAGGAAGGAGTCAGAGGACAAAGAAGAGTGCTGAAAGGTTAGAGAGCAGCGTGACTGTTGGATCTGCTTAGCAGGAGTTGGTGTGCCCACAGGGTAAGCAAGGTGGAGGTGCTGTAGAAATGATAGGGTACAGGGAAGGAAGCAGTGTTGACATCTTTTGCTCTTTCTCTTTGATGAAATCAGATGGTGAGTGCAGGTGAGCTGCTTGCAGTGCGTGGGCTGGAGTTGTACTGCTGGCCTTTTGCTGAGCAAAGCAATGCTGCTGCTTGCAGAGCTGCCTGCAGAAGTAGGAGGTCAGTGAGAGAAGGATGCAGAGGCAGCTCTAGAAGATTTGGTGGACTCAGAAATACCCAGGGAGCAGACATTGCTCATGAGTACTCAGGAGTGCAAGGAGGATTTTGTGCAAGTCTATAAAACCCCTTCTGTCCCTGAGCACCAGGGTGGTTTGCTGTCCTCAAGTTCTCTCTTTGGAAGCACAAGCCAGCCTGGTCCCTCATGCACAGTGATTTTCTCTCTCTGCTCTGATAATCAGTTCACCATTTCCACTGCTGCTTTCCCAGGCTTGTCAGCAAGCAGTGCAAATCAAGAGATCTGTACTTGGTCGATTTTGAATTAGTGAGTTTGACAAATGTTTTCATTTGAGAAGGCAAGCTGCCTCATTGTGCTTGGTTTAACATGAGCACATTAGAGTGACAATGCTGGATTTAACTTTAGTTATCAACACTTTCAGCCCACATTGGTCTAAGTAATTGTCCTGTTTATACTCTGACAGGTTAAAATAATGTATTCTAGAATGAGAGCGCTTCTCCTGAAGATGAAAAACAGCCCAAGAGGGTTATCAGCTGTTACTAACTGTGACAAGCAGTGTGAGTTAGATGTATGGATAAATTGCTATTGCTCCAGAGGTTATTCCTATTAGCAGGAGACATGTAAGAAGCTCTAACAAAGCATTAATATAGTGCAGCTACTAAAAAACCTTGTCTGTCCTATCCAGGCTCAGGACTAATGGGACATTCCGGCATGTTCTTGATGCTGCTCTGACAGGTGGTGATAGACCCCTAAATAAAACAAGCTCTGCAGGGCTGCTGAGAGGTGTTGAACAATGGTGAGGATTTAAAAGCTAATTTTAAAGAAAATACATGAATAAGCACGTTTACCTGAGATCTAAACACTGTTACAAACATTGCTCCGGGATTCTTTATGCAAAATCAGAGGGGATCTTTGTGAAGAAGGTAACTTCTGATCATTTTTTCTGTCCGTAAAGAAGAGGGTGTTTTCCATTAGTAATTGTTCATGGGATCAAAATAAAGCAGTTGTGTAAACATGGAGAATACCATTTATATCTGGAAAACAATATCAGAAGTACTGAGGGATGGAACTCAACAACTGAACACTTTCAGTGTTTTCAAATGACAGAATTGGTCTCCTGCCATGAGTTCGGAGTGAGTGGCTCCGTGGACATCAGGAGTGTGGTCCTGTTTGTGCCCTTCTGTGTGTTACCTAGCTTGTGCCAGTGCAGACTGCAGAGAAATATTTAGGAGTTGGCTCACACAGAGGCTTTTTCCTCTACAAAAGAAATAGCATAGAAATTTATTTAGCAGCAGTAACATGCTCTTCTGGAGTTATGCAGTGGAATCATAATTGCTCATGCAGTAAAGACAGGAGATTTTCCCATTATTTTTCTAAGAGATTCTGCGTAGGACTTCACCTTAGGCTCGTGCTTGATACCCGGTGTCCCAGGGATCATTTTCAGATGCACTCAGTGGAAGCAAGGAAATGAGGGATGAAGGTGTGTACTTTTAACTTCCATCATAACATCTGGTATGGAAATATTGATGGCTTAACTTCAAGTGGGAGTTGCATATCAAAATAAGAGGGCAACAGCCTGTTCATTTTTCTATAGGAACTGATGTTGGAGGACTGAAAATTCCTATGAAGGACAAGAAAGCAGTGATGTAGGGACATCTGGCACAGATGCTGGAAACTGCACAAGGGCTTGTGGTGGGCCCACGTTAATTGGGAGGTTGGTAAGGAAGGGAGAAAGATGACATGGTATAAACGTGAAAGCTGCACAAGAAAAAGGGAAAATCTCCCTAAAATGTGGAAAAATGTTGAATAGCTGAACAGTGTAGGGGGATTGCCTCTTTTGGGAGCAGTGATGTAGTTTTAGTCAATTTTCTAGCCAATCCCTTACGTAAAAAAAAGTATATATATATAAAATAAAAAAAAAAAAATCTCCACATCAACTCATATATTCACCTCCCAGAAGAGAAAATCTATTTGGTTTGCTTATTGCTTGAGTCCTACTTCACAGTAATTAGAATACAAAGCTCTTCTCCTGCTGTAAATTGGCTGTCTCTCTGATACTCTTTATAACAAAGCAACCTTATAAATATAATTGCATGAATATTTTGACATCTTCTTAAACGTCTGGCCGTAGTGGGAGTCTTTGGGATGAAGAGGCCTTGGACAGAAGTGGAGCTGTTGCTTCTGTTTCCTGGTGCGTGAGATAGTCTTTACGTGCAGAAAAATAAAAATGGTAAATGGTGAAAATAACATCATTAGCTATCATCATTTTAATTTCTTCCTTTGCTCTTTCTCTTAAACTTGAAGTAGAAATGCAGCTGTATGAAAGTCCTGCTTTGACAGCGAGGTTTCCTGATGGGAGTTGGACAGCTCTTGGCCCAGTGTGTGCTTGACTGGAAAGGCATCTGGAAAGCTGGGAGTACTGGGGCTTTGGATGCATGTTCAGGAAACACTGGGCCATTTCTTGGCCAGCAATGGGCTGTCACTTTATCTGGGCTGGCAGTTGGTAGGGATAATTCTTCAAATTACAGAGCCTTTGTGCTGAAGAGGTCAAAGTGTAAAAACCAGGGGAGGAAAGAGGAATGCCAATGCTTGCATGCTGCGAAATGGGACCTGGAAGAAATTGGTCATGTTTACCAAACCTCACCTACAATGCATTCATTTTAATTCTTCTTTTTTATTAAGTGGCTTGGGTTGTAACATCTTACAATGCAAAACTTGGGCTTGTTTGCTACATCCTGCCAAGTTGGTCCTATTTAAGTATGTCTTCTGGCAAATGCAAAAGGCTTGGGTCAGGTGTCAGGGTCAGTGCTGATTTTAAATGGCTGTCATGGGGAACCTGGTATTTAAAATGGGGAAGGGGGGTGAAGAGGTCATCTGCTCCCTGTGTCCTTCTGGAGGCTGCTCGTGTTAGTCTGGTGTTTATTCATGAGAAGATGAGCGTTTCTAGAAGGCACACAGTATAAATATTTAGCACTGTCTGTGGAGAAGGAAAATATTGTTGGAACAATGTCTTCATTTGTCAGAGGAAAAATAGGGACTAATTTTTTTTGAGAGAGATCACAATTAACTGCTCCCCATGAACGGTTTCTCTAAAGATTTCAGGCAGATGGATGCTCTTGCAGCAGAAAGAATGAATGCCAATTGAGAGGAACATGGATCCATTTATAAAGCCAGAGAAATCATTCTGTCAGAAAGGATATAGGTACACAAATTAAGCAGGTATCAAAATTATATCGTCTCTTCAGCAGCAACTGCCTCTCAAGA
The DNA here is from genome assembly GCA_023055505.1 of Callipepla californica brunnescens. Classification (NCBI taxonomy): domain Eukaryota; kingdom Metazoa; phylum Chordata; class Aves; order Galliformes; family Odontophoridae; genus Callipepla; species Callipepla californica. The sequence continues at coordinate 8,319,674 of JALIRH010000015.1, forward strand.
ACAGACTATGGACAGGAATAGGTAAGCAGGATCTCAGCAGGCCATAATTTAACTCTGCCAGCATGTGACTACAGTAGTCAGCACCTGCTAATAACAGTGACAGTCAGTGCTGCCCCTCTGCCCAGCAAATCTCTTTTCCTTCCATCACTGAAATGTTGCAGCTTGTGGTTCCTCTGCACAGAGCCTCCCACAAAGTCCCTGAATCTCTGGTTTGATGTTGAGGGTATGGCAGGGCTGTTCTGATTAGGAAGGGCTTCTTTATTCACGGAGAACTGCCTTCCATCAGAGCGTAACAGAATCACAGAGTTCTAAGTGTTAGAAGGGACACCTGGAGATCATTTAGTCCAACCCAAGTAGCTGCTAAGATGTACAGTTCCATGTGAAGTTTGCAGTTGCCAGAAAAACTCTGCTGTGAGGAAAGCCCTGGATAGCACAGGCTGGCCTCTGTACATCCATGCTTTGGTGGCCAATCTGTTTCATCTGTTGTATGGAACCTGGTGTTGGTCCAAGGTGGCAGCTCTACAAGCCACAGCCCCATGCCATGAAGAGCATCCATTGCACATACCACATGTAAGGTGGACAGAGGGAGGCAGCAAAGAGCCTGGGGTCGTATTTGCTTTGGAGCAAATATGGGAGGAAATTGCTGATGTTTGGACTGCAGCTGGAAGCTTGCTCTCCATGGCACGTGGGTTTCAGTGTAGCCCTGAGCTCCTGAGGATCCTGCTTTTCTCTTTGCTCTGCCACCCTTTGTAACCAGAGGCTGTGTGATTGGCAGAGGAAATTGAGTTGGGCTTTAAAATGTAATTAATAGAAAAACATCCCCCCAAATGTTTTTCAAGTCAAGAACATGACAGGCAACAAAAACTGTTTGCTTGCTTTTGGAATTCTCAGTTTTGTAGGAAGACGAAAAATACTCAGAAAAGCCATTCTGCACTTAATATTCTTAGCCATGGTTTTTCAGCTTTTGACGTTCAGAAGTAAAGTTGAAGGCTGCTGAGGAAGATTTCAGTTATTGCCCTCTAACTTTTGACAGCATTTTCCATGGACTGTGCTATGCCCAAACTATTTTCTGTGGAGCTCATTCTTTAAAATTCAGTCACTTTTGCTTTTTCCTCATAAACATGTATGAGCCTATGTCTGGCCTTTGGTAAAATAAGAATAAGGCCTATTCCCAGCTTAAATCTTACTAACATCCAAATTTCTTGCTAAGCCTCTACTGCTGCTGAATTTAATCTACTGTGAATTATCAGAGTTCAGCTCCTACTATAAAGTAGATCTGACCTTTGGCTGTGCAGTTTTCTTTATTATCATCTCCATGTGTTTGTTCATGGACTTTTTATTGTCCAAAACTTCTTGATGGCTGGATCAGGATCTCTCACCTTCTTAAGCAACGGTTGAAAAGCCTGAGTAGCTTATTACTTTGACATTAAAAAAACAACCCAAAAGAAAAGGTTTCATTTTATTCCTTTCTGTTTCCTTCATGATTAAATTTTCATCCTCTTGGAAAATACCAGAATGGTGAACGGTTTCAGAAACGGGTTGAAAGTTTGTGTTCTTGCATTGTCCTTTCTCTAACCTCTGCTGAACTGCTGTTTTGTAACTTTTAATAAGTACAGTAAATGACAAATGATATCCCTCGAGGTTTATTCATTCCTATTCTCATCTACTGCCATTTAACTTGATTGATTTCAGCACATGCTCTGGTTCCTGGAAATGCTCCCCAGCCAATTCCTCAAGGGAGACAGCAACCCCATTGGATTTTTTAGGGCCAGAATTTGCAGAAGGGGACCTTCAGGTGTGGGTTAAGTAGGCAGTTGCCAAAGGCAGTCCTGACCCAACAGCAAATTGAGATGGCTGTGGCTGTGTGAGACTTTGTGCTCAGCCTGGTTTCACTGCCTAGTGGTTCCTGAACCTGCGAGGTCTCCTTTGTTCCTGCAGATCTGTCCTTCCTGCTGCTCTCCCAGTGCAGGTCTCACTGCTGCAGCCCTTGGCTGCCCTTTAATAGAGCGTTTTATGGACATTTCTCATGTGGGTTGTATGGCTGCAGGGTAGAGTGGTGCTTTCTTAAGGGGTGAGCCTTGGGCTTCCATCTGCTGATGTGCTGGTTTGAAAAATGCATTTGCATCTTCATGGGATGTGACGTGCAAATGTGAGTTTAACTTAGGGCTGTATTGTTCTATGTGCCCTCAGTGACTGCTCATTCTGCCCCTCCACTGCCCCTCCACTGCCTCACTCTCTGCAGTGTTTCTGCAGTCATGCTGGGTGCTCTGTGGGGAGGATGTGAGGGAACTGCTGGAGGGGTAATATTTGCTTTGGAAGCAATGTGTATTTTCAAAATAAGTTTCCCTCCCAGATTTCTAAGACATCTAAATAATTATTTTCTTTGAGATGGATTTTTTTTTCTTCCCTGTAGCATTCCTGCTTGAATTTATTTTCTGTGAAAGAAAGAGAGACTTTTCAGGTCTAAGAATATTGCCTTGGAAATTGGTTCATTTGCAGTTAGGGCTAAAGAGATTATTTTGACTGTTCAATCCCTCATTCTGGGGGGAATTTCACTCCTCCACAGAGATGGAGCACTGTGCCTTACACAATACTTCATTTAGGTCTACACAAGCAGAGATGGCCACTTCCCACCTCTTTGGGGAAGCCTTTGCTTTTTGGGACCCACCCAGCCTAACCCCTTGAAGCTTGGGCTTCAAGTGAACATTCCAGCGTGATGCTTATCCCTATCTCCACACAGCTTTCTGCCTTTGCCCTCTGCAGCACAGCAGCGATTTCCCCATGCACTGTGGTCTAAGATCAGGACATCTGCTGCCTTCAGCTCCCTGCCTTCCTGAACACGAGTTCATCCCTTTTGGCACTAACAGAAAGAACTTCAGGAGTTAGGAAACCTGAAAATATTCCTAGAAACGTTCTCATCAGATAACCAACCTGCTGTGAAGTCTTCTTAATGTAATATAGAAAATATTAAGCATCAATCAAAGTATTATCCTCTTAAGTAGAGACAGCTGGTGGTAATTGGCAACAGTGTACTTCACCATGACCTAGTTTGCATTTCTGGCCTTGCCACTCCTTCTGAGAAGAAAGTTTTCACAATATCCAATCTGAACAACCTTTGTCTGAGCTTAAAGCCATTATCTCTTGTCCTATCACTAGTTATCTTATAGAAGGGCATTGAATATGCTTTGAAAAGCTGTGCAAACATGCAATACCTATCCTGTGCCTTCCTAAAAGTAGGAAATGTAACATAAATACATCACAATGTTGAATTGTACTGAATTAAATTGCTTACATTGCTCTGCTGCTCATTCTTTGAGAATGATTCAGAGAGCAGTTTGAAAAAATAATTTGTGGCTTAAAAATATTCACCTACCCTGTTAGTAGACTGCATCTGATTTTACAGTGGAGAATAGAAAAATTCATCCAATGGAAATGGAAATAAGATCAGTTTTTTAACTACAAGTGTAGTTAATTATTGAAACAGCGGAAAGGAAGAAGTGGCAGATTTGCCATCAGTGGGGTGTTTAAATCCATGAGGGAGGTCTCCTAAAGACTCAGAAAATGAAATTCCAGTTATTCTTCTGTTAGAGTACAAACTGAAAAATCCAACGCATTAAGTATCTCTTTTGGCCTTAAACTCCTACAAATTACATCTGCTTTCTCAATCTGGAGAAGTTTGCAGGAATCTGAAAACTTCAAATAATGTCTTCTCAATTGTAAAGCATTGTAGTTTTGTGCTAAACCCAAAGATTTCGGTTTCAAATCATTTTCTCAAGCACTCTGCATCTTCCCTATTTGTGTATATTTTCCCCTTACAAGAAATTCTTTTTATAACTCAGTCTTTTATATTACTCTTTTGTACCCGTTTTACACTGTAATCATTTCTTCATCATAATTCTCTCGTTGCTATGTGATGTTCCACCACTCAAGTGCTTTTCTTTGATTTAGCTGTTAGTATTGTTTTAACTCTTTGCCTTCTGTGATTACCATTTTTCACTCAGTAAATAATATTAAAAAAGAGAACAGACTCCATTTTCTTAAGTAAGATTCAGAGGTAAATACTGAATGAGTTGCAGCTGTGCTTAGAGCTGTGAAGAACAGCTGAACTCACCTGCAGTCTGCCTTGGTTTAACTTAGTCACTGTTCCCTGGAATAGCCCCTTTCCTTGGAATTAGAGGGAATTGCTTGGGTCGCTTCAGGTGAGGCTGGCAACAGCTGACTAGTGTAGGACTTTGACTTTGCATTTCCAAATCCACTCAGTGAAATGTGTTCAATAAAATAGGACAATATCTGAAACTTATTGCTTAGAAAAGCCAATGAAATGGTAGATTTTCAGCCATATGCATTCGCTTGCAACTTGGCAAAATCCCTTATCCCTGAGAATGCTTCTGAGCTCCTCAGTTTGACTGAATGTTCTAATCCTGGTTTGCAGAAGGAAGCAGCCTCCTGCCCATTTTGTAAGAGGACATCACTGCCGTGTCCTGCAAATGTAGCTCCTTGCTAAATGTCCTTGCTGCCAACTCCTAGTATGCCATTGCACAGTGTAGTAGAGCTCTGGACACCAACCTGTTGAACGGTAGTCCAAGTCTGCAAGGGAATATCCTACAAAGCATGAGTACTACTCCAGGTTTAGTTGAATTCACAGTGGAAAAATCAAACATCCGTGTTAGGTATTAGTCTACACCTCTGTAGAAGCCTGCTCACTGTGTGTCTTTTCTGGTAGATTTGCCAAGACAAAAAGCTTTCCTGAAACTGTAGTTGCAGTGGTGGCAGATTCCCTGTCCTCAGCTGTAGTCCCCAAAGCACTGCTGGAACAGCTTTGTGCTAATAATTTCACTGATGCTCACTTGGCTGATGAAGCGTGTTCCTGGTGCTCTCTGAAGACTGGTTTGGAAGCTGTGCTTTGGGAAGTGAGTGCACCAGCCACTGCCTCACTGCAGGACGGGAGCAACAGCTGCTCTCAGGTGGGAAAAGAAGGAATCTGTGAATTCTTATATCCCACCCAAGCATTGGGAGGCAGTAGAAGGACACTGTACTCCACTGAGAGCATAGCATGAAAAAGAGTCCCAAGGAAACAAAGTGGAGCACTCAGTTTGCCAAAGGGTCCTGCCGTGACCAACAGCTCACCCAGTTGGGCAGTAGTCTCTGAGTACTGTTTGATCAGCTAATTGCCAGCTGTTCATTTATCAGTGATCTTTAGTGATAAGCAGCCCCATACTCAGCTCTCACAGCACTAGGGTGACTCTTTTAGAGTACTTGCCATTTCATTTGGCTGCTTAAAAGGAGAACTCTGCTCTCTTAACAGCGTGGCTGGTCCGTGTTCAAACAGTACCTCTTTGACTTCTTAGATTTTATTTGTATTTTTTTTCAATGCTCTCACTGCAGGCCACTCTCTTTCTTGGAGCCTTTCCTCCCTACTTGCTTTTCTAAGGCTTGCTCTTTATGTGGAAAGGGCTGCCTGGCAGATGCTGTTTTATAACTGGCCATGTCCTCTCCTCTGTGTCTTCAGCTGGTGAGTAGCACTGAACTTCATTGTTACCGTTGCATAGGATTAATGTAAGATTTTAGCTGCTGCTTTTCTCTGGGTATCAGAGAATACTGTGTTACCTTTGCTAGCAGTAAGCACACTCTGTTTTCCCTCTGTAATCCCATCATCTAGCAGTTTTCTTTCACATACCGAAGCTGCTTATTCCCTTCTGTACTGACTGACCTCAGATCTGTGTATCTGTTTCTGATAATGCAGCTTGCCTTGCTTGCTTGCCGTGAATTACATTGGAATAACTGGGCTGCCAGTTGCTGGGTGTTGCAGATGGGCAGCTGAGACTGTGTGTTCTAGAATGCTGGATCTTGCTCACATCCAGTGTCTCTGAGCACTTCTGAACATCAGTCTTTGTTAGAAGACTGGTTAGAAATCATTTCCCATGTAGTTAGTGGGAAGGTACTGGCAGTCACGATTAACTCTAATTGTTATTTTATTTATGTAACTTTTTTAAGGAAAAACAAAAACAAAAACCTTGAAGATAAATAAACCTGATATTCTGTATAAGAATTGTCTATGACAAAATTTTTTTGGTTTACAGTCATTAGAAAAGTGTGAACATTGCTCTGCTGAAGGGTGTTTAAAGCCCCATTGTTCGCAGCGAAATGCACCCAATGGTGTCCCAGCAAAGGTTTATTCCTTCTAGACTCTTCACTGTAACAGATGTAAGCCAGGACTCGGTGCTATTGGTAGATTTTCTTAAAGGAGTGGCTTTATGTTGTGCCAGGGGAGGTTTGTGTTGGATATCAGTAAAAATTTCTGCTCACAAATGGTGGTAATGCATTGGCAAAGACTGCCCAGGGAGTGGTGGAGCCACTGCTCCTGGAGGTGTTCAAGAGCTATGGAGATGTGGCACTGAGGGACGTGGTTATGGGCATGGTGATGGGTTGCTGGTTGAACTTGATGATCTTAGAGGTCTTCTCCAATCTTTATGATTCATTTGTTAGTTAATTTTCATTGTTCCAAAAAAAATTCCAAGTTTCAAGGAGACCTTTCCTAGAAATGTTTGCAGCAATTTGCTTCATATTCATACTGTCCCAGCTGCACTGTTCTTTAGTTCATTTACAGACACTCACAATCGTCCCTGAAGTGAGGACAGGGACACTGAGATGCAGCCATCTGCTGATGACCCAGAAGAAGCTGGATTAGTCCTTCTTTTCTGCTGTGTTAAATACAACTTGCAATGCTTCCCCACCGTTTTCAGGCATTATTAGAGCTTGCTGTATGAAGTATTAAAGAGGTGCTCTCCATTTATCCACATTAATGATTCAGTGCAAACTCCTGCCTTCCCATTAATATCCGCTAACCTCATTCAGTGATAAAACTTGATTTAGTCTCCAAATTACCTCGGCAAAAAATTTCTTGGAGCTGCACTGCCTAATAGTTCAGGGCTACGTGAGCTGTTATGATAGCCAAATAACAACAGTGGCAGTATCTTTTTTGGAGGCTCAGTGGAAAGAAAAAAAAAAAAAAAAAGAATCAATCCAGCGCATAAAGAGAGACACAAATAAATTGCCAAACAGTATAATCCAATGATACCATACATCTCAGAAATGAGTGCCTCAAAAATCAATAAAAATTGAAATTGAAAAGGGAAGAATTGTGGTTGTCCAGATGCAGGTATGTCGATGGGAATTGGAGGAGCAGGCGCCAGCCAAGCTTGGGAGAGGGAGGTTTGCTGTGGGCAACGGGGAATGCTGCCTGGGCTTGGCATAGCTGGAAAGGTGCTGTCTTCTGCACTGATGGTAAGAATGGGAGAGAGAATGGTGCCTCTGGCATTTGAGGGGCTGCCACACCTCTGCATTTGCATTGCTTCTTTTCATCTGGAGGTAGAGGAGATGCAGTGCAAAGTGCTCATACTTGACAGCGTGACATGGTGCTGGGCCTTTGGGTGGGAGGGGAAAGGCACCACCTTGGGGTGTCTATAGCTCTAACAACTCATATAACATAACATGTAGTTTCATGGATCCCCAGCCCCAGAGGTGTGCTGCTGGGCAGCATCCCAGTGTCTGCAGTGGACTGTGTGGGCTTGATCTGTGCTCCAGGTAGAGCAGTTGTGCTAGGTTCACTGGTCCATGGGCTTGTTGTGAACAAACCTGGCACGGTATACTGACCCATTTCCCCAAGGATGAGTGTGAGGCAAAAACAATGTAGGTTTTGGTGGTTTGTTTTTCTCACTTTTTTTTTTTTGTTTACCTTGATTTTCCTGTGGAAAGATGGGTGCGGGTATTGGTGGCTGAGTAGTTCATTCTCAGGGACACACCAGAGTTCTTCAATTCTTTTCTATTTTTCCTTTAGAAAATAGAATCCCAGTCTTGCTGTAGAGCATGAGCAGTCCCAAGCTGTGCTGCGTGCTGGTACAGATCTGTTTTCTACCCTTTATGGTCTCCTTATTGCTCCCTTTGGAGTCTGCTGGCAGCGGATCAAGCGTGGTTTGTCCTTCTTGGTTTGCAGCAGCCTGCTGTCTACAAAGGTTTATGAGAATAATAGTAGGGACATTGCCACACTCCAGTAGCAATTTTAAATGCGTTCATTTTAAAACAAACAAGCAAAAGAAAGAAAAATAGAGGCAGAAATAAGGAGAGAATCAGGTAAGGTAGGCTCCTGCCAATCACCTGGCAAGTGAAGGAAGAACTAAACAATCTGGAGAGAAGTGAGTAGGACAGTCTGAGCCCAGTGATCCCGTTGAATTGAGTCTGCTGTCTCCCAAATGGTATAATTTAAAATCATTTGCTGCAGTTTTAGGCAAGAATTATTAAATGAATATTAATCAGTCATTAAATTCAGTGAAACTGCTTCTTCATTCAGGGCTGAATGAGGCCATTTGGCTGTGGCATATTCAGCATGTTAATATGTCTGTAAGGGAGCAATTTCTTCCCCACCAGAGCTATGCGGTGTGCTCTGCCCCGGTAACAATGGTGGTCCTTCAGACGATCGAGTGGTGCCTTTGAGGCTGATCATTTGCAGTCTTAGGAAATATCAACCCATCCTTAACTCTATTAAGTGCAACCCTATTCTCTTTTTCTAGTTAAGGAAGATTTGGCAAGATACTTTCTTACTTCTCTTGCCATGTGCCCAAAGCCAGTGTTTGTCTTGCCTTGCTCCACTGGCATTCCTCTCCTAGTTCCGATTCCTCAGCCAGGGAAACATTGCCTAGTTCCTTTATCATGCAGAAGCTGAAGTAGTGAGGGAAATCTGCAGATGTCTTAATGGTGGGTGTACTTTTTCTGCCAAGACACTCAAGACATTGCTCATGAAGGAGCATATGCTGACGGTTGGGAGATAATCACTTGAGCATCTCTCTGTCTTGACCTGTAGCGCATCCATCTGTGCTATTCAGCATAGATGCAGGAAGCAGCAGATCCCTTGTGATGGGCAAAGGGTGAGGGACCCATGGGCACAGGCTGCCACCCATAGCCCTCAGAAATCTCTCCCTGCAGCTTCTGGGGCTTCCTTGACCCTGGAGAATCATGAAAGCTGTTCACATGAGGATATTAACTGTGCCAACTGAACAGAATCTGTCATCTTTCCAGAGCTGCTCCAGTTGTTTTTGTGAATACTTCTACCTTTTCCCACACGTAACAACATAGATGGGAGAGAAAAGAAGCTCTGGAGGAGTTCTTGCAACCCTCTTTCCCTCTCCAGCCTCTGGTGGTTGTGGATGAGATCAGAAAACATTAGTTAAACTCCAGTGTATGTTAAAGCAAACTCCATGGAGAGGTGCCTGGCCCTATGTTTGGACTGTGTGCCTGCAGCAATTATCACTGAAAATGGTGAGAAGGAAGACTATATGTGTATATATATATATATATTTTTTTTTTATTATTATTATTTTTTTTTTTTTGACTTGGTGTTTAGTAGTAAGTGGGAGAAAAAGAGTGAGGCTCAAAACTTTCTAGCCTAGGTCTTGTATATGTGTGCATGTGGATTTGATGTGAGGGCAGCAGTGAGTTTTCATTAGCCTAGTATTCCTGGAAAGGCTGTTTTGTATGGAGAACTGTTATCCTTGTAATGGTTCTGCAGGTTATAAAGGCAGACGTTATAAAGTCATCTCTTTCTTGTATGTTTCACTGAGAATTTTTTTTTCTCCTTATCAGACCTTCTTTTTAATGATATATAGGGGGAATAAACCAGAAAGAAACTACCAAGCCCATGCAGGGGAAAAAAAAATTAACACATGCTCTTGCTCTAAGGTCTGAAATATAATGAATCATTAAACCTTGAAGTCACATTGACATTACTGAATGGGTTTGAAATCAGGTTGGGTGTGTGAAGCTATAGAAAACCTGCCAAGTGACTAAAACAGATACTGATAGTGATGTAAGAAATTGGAAACATCTATTAAACAGACGCAGCTTTCCCTTTCCTAAAAGTTATTTGTTGGGGGTAGTGCAGCACTTCCCTCGTGTGCATGTGCTGTGGGGGCATGGCCACGGGCAGAACCTAGTTAACTGAAAACATCACAATCGATACAAAGCACTATGTTTTCCATTTACTCCTGGTTTTTAAGGGTTTATTTTGTTGCAGCAGCAGAAGGCATCAGTTCAATATCAATTCACCTTCTGGGTGGGGAGAGGGATACAGATATCAGCTTTTAATGCGTGATGAAGTTTGTGACAGTGCTAAGCTTATTAACGTTTAGACCAGGAGCTGTTGGTACAACACAGGGCACCAGCTAATCCTGTGTCCAGTAAACAGGCAAAATAAGTAAGATCTGTTTTGATATTATGCTTTCTAGCTAGGAACAAGGGGTTGTTTTCTGTTTAATCCCTTCTCCTGCCAGATCACTGCATATCAGCATTTCTTACTTAGCAGCTGAATTGAAGCCTGGCCACTCAGCAGGATGATGCAGGGGTGTCTTGCTAATGGGAGGGAGTGCTTTAAGCCAACGGAAGAAATTTATATCTGTTTGTCGTGTGGATGAGGTGGAGTCATCGCTGACCTCAAGTACCTCCTTGCCTGGTGTTTTTTCATAGAGTCATAGAATCTTTTGAATTGGAAGGGACCTCTTAAGGCCATCTAGTCAAACTCCTCTGCAATGAACAGGGACACCTACAGCTCCATCAGGTGCTCAGAGCCCATTCATCCTAACCTTTAATGTCTCCAGGGACAGGGCCTTGAACACATCTCTGAGCAACCTGTTCCAATGTTTTACCACCCTTACTTCTTCCTTTTATCCAATTTAAATATCCCCTCTTCTAGTTTGAAACCATTTCCCCTTATCCTGTCACAACATATCCTGCTACAGAGCCGGTCCCTTTCCTTCTCATAGCCCCCCTTTTAGATACTGAAAGGTCTTCCCAGAGCCTTCTCTTCTCCGGGCTGAACAGCCTAAGAAAATCTGCAGAAATCCTTCATGAGGATAATGTCCTCATGTGCATCACTTAACATCAACACAAAGCACATTTAAGGTGCTGCTCAGCTGGCTGCCACTATTATGGCCTTCTCATGACAGCCAACAACTCTTCAGATGTGGTAGAGTCTATTTTGACCTTCTCTTTTTGGAAGCTGATTGCCAGTTTAGTTGTCCTTTTCTGCCCATTTGAGATGGTAATGTGAGAAATGAGAACTGACAGCACATTTTAAGCGTGAGCCCTGACAGGAATTGGGCATCTGCACATCTTTGTGGAACAAATCCAGCTGGGAGCAGGGAGGGGAGTGCTGCTCTGACACTGACCTGGCTCCTGGCACTGCTTTTCAGAGGGAAATATATGGCACCCAAAAGTGAAGTCAGCAAAGCTTCTCATAACCCAGATCTGAAGGGAAAACCTGAGGCCAATGATTGCTGGGAAGAGAGGTTCATTGAAGGCAAGGAAATAAAATATTATTTTCCTCTTTCTCTGTAAGAAAATCTGTGTGAAAAGTAGTAAGGGCAACATTTTGCTAATTCTGGTCCCTGAGCAGTAGTGCCGTGGTTGCCTTGCTCCAACTCCGACTGTGCTTGAAGAAAATTCTCACAAGTAAAGCAGAAAATGATCCATTTGCAGAGAAGAGTACTGGCTTGGCTGGGTCCAGCTGAGTCCTGGGCTGCACGAGCAGAACTATGTTAAAAGGTATCGAAATACTTGAACTACTCTCCTTTGTGCTTTGTTCTCCACTTAACTCCAGTGGCTCTTATAGAGACCTATGTGGTCAGGAAGGCACAGGGAAGTAACTGGGAGAAGGTGCATGTGTGTATTTTTTTTCTTTGAATTTAAGGCTAGCACAACCTGCAGCATGGACTGACTAGGAAAGCTTAGTCACAACACTGCAGTAGCACCATAACATATGAGTACAAGGTGTCATCTGGTTTTAAGAAAAGTCACTCACTAAAACTTCTGTCCAATTGATCTAAATACAGTTTCATTTATTTTCTTCCCTGATCTCTGCTGGCTGCTGTTGAAATAATCAATCATTGTTTTCCTTCCTTTGTCACTATGGCAGTATCAGGTGTGATATTGCCCTGCTGGTTGGCCGCGTCCTGTTTAAGCACCAGGTGTTGTGCTTATCCTAGCAGTTACGTGGCTGTCAGTAAACTCAGCTGATAGTGTTTTTCCCATCTGGTCCAAGCTGTGACTTCAGATTTCTCTTCCTATCTCTATTACTGTGCTAGAGGACAGAAGCAGGTGAACTGTGGACTGTGAGTTACCAATGCACTACTTCTGTGGCAATTGCGAAGAAGTTAAAAGTCTTTTCATCGAAAAATGACACTTTTGAAATGTAAATTTAATGTTTTTCCTATAGGAGAGCATGGAAAACTGTCTCAAAAATGCCACTCTGTTGTAATTGTCCAGTTCTTTTTACTGATCTCTGTATTTTGTGAAGTCATCTTCTTGCACTCCTTTTTCAACTTTGGTTATTCTTGCTCTATAAACACGGGAGGGTGAAGGGCAGAACCATTTAGCAGGTTTTTCCTTATAACTGTGCAAGATCTATTGATTTCATACCCAAGTAGACTTTGATCATATCTTTTGAATGCAATTGAATTTGCTTTTTTTTTTTTTTTTTTTTTTCCTCTTTCCAGCTTAGGAATACAGTTTAAATTTACTTCTTGTTTCCCCTATCATGCTCTGCATGTCTTCTGTTACGTGCTTTCTAGTTTAAAAGTTTGATTTATTGTAATTTATTACCTAGAAGGTGTTCTTAAATTACTGCTTCAATAACATAATCTACTAAAAATTCCACAATTTTATCACATCACACCTGTATTTGACAGCAAATTGATCTGACAGTATTATTACACGTTTTTGACAGGTGTATTTGAAATCCTTAAATCCCAGTTTCCTCTTTGTTTCGTTACCATAACATCACTGACTTAGCCTTGTGATCAATTATCCACTTAGGAGGACCCAAACGTCTGCCAGTTAGATTTCCACAGAGGCATTTGCTTCAGCTTCTATTAAATATGTTCATTTTATCGCAGTTTTTAAATAATAATTAAAAAAGATACTTCTTACTACCAGAATCGTGTGATTTTATGGAAACTTGAAAGAGCAAGCTGTCCTTCACTGGCCAATGTCTTGGAGGAAGGAGCTGACCATGGTGCCATACGAATGTCTCAGATCCAGGGTTGCCTCCTGTACTCTGAAGCTTTTGTCGGATATCTGTTTTATCACTGCTATGCAGTCTCAGGCACTATACAGCTGTTTATAGTTGAGTGTTTTCTGGTGTTCCTGCCTGTGTTGATAGCTTGCACCAACAGCTTGTACAAGGGATTGTGTTCTTGTTCGTAGTGCTCATGTTACTGGATCATTATAATTCACTTCTAATTTAATAAGTCTTTCAGTCAGAAATGAAAAATTCTTGCAAAATGAGTTTGCCTTTCAGACAAAAGCATTCTGATGGTAACATGCTTAATATAGCACCTAGAGAGCCTGATAAGCACAGCCTATCTGTGATAATGGCGTTCATATTGCTTATTGCATTTGGAAGAAGAACAGGGGTAAAAAATAGCCTTTTCTGTGAATGAAAGTTAAAGCTTCTTTAGCTCAAGAAGCACGGTGTCCCACTGTTTGTTACAGACAAACAGGGCAAAAGATCCAGTGGATTCACAAATGGAGGAATAAAACTTCAAGAAGAGTGCAGTCAATGTATTGCTATATAAAGGGGAGAAACTATACTTTAGCAAACCTTGGTGCTTCTCTACTGGTGAGGCAATTTTAGCATCAATGTCTGACTCTGCTTTGAAATCTGATACAGATCAACCGAATCCAGTGTAACTTTGCAGCTCTAAATAAAATGGAGATTTTACCCAAGAAGCACAACTGCACTTTTCTGCCAGTCCTGCTAATGTGAAAGGTGAAACATTTCATTTTCATTTGAAATGTTGAAAACCAGCTTCACATCTGAGGGGTGCTGCCATCAGATTTCATTCTCCTGCAGCCTGACATGAAGGTTAGTGTGAAGATAGTCGTGAACGCCATATGCCTGACAACGTGGCATAAAGGCGTGTGACTTCAGCTTGTGTTTCTCTTTAGATGATGACTAATGAGTCTTAGTCTCACAGAAGGCATTAAAATACAATTACGTTATGTTAGATCAGCTCTCACAACTGCCAAATTACAGTGTGGTAGGCATAATATAGTTCTGGGAGATGTGTGGATAGATGTTTTATTTTTTTATTTTTTTCTCTCTGTTTGTTGTTTTCCTCTGCACCGGATTCCAGTCAATTTCCTCCTGACGCAAGTGTATGTGATAATTCACTGTGTGGACAGAAATGTATTTACTCCTGTATTTTACAAGGCAGATTTTATCTTGCACTTTTTCGGGTTTTTCCAGCACTGGTAAAGTCTCTAATGAAATTCCAATTCTGTAGTTGACTCATTAAGCTTTCCCTCAATCCATCACTGTAAAACTGATTATCAAGATGTTGTCTTTTGGTGTTATCCATCTTGAGTGACTTTTTTGGAGATTGATGCACATTCGTTCTTATGACTGCCTCAGATGATATCTGCTATTTATCTTGATCTCCTTTTATTTACTGTTTTAACTGAGAAGGTTCTACTGCCTGTTTTGATTGAATTTTAATGATGAGGTCTTGACTACAAGACAGACCTTCTGCAGATTTCAGACACATTTTATAAAATAGTATCCTCGGGCTTTCCCTACTGACATGTTTCCAGATTGTCTTTTTCCTGCAGTCCCAGAGGGATTTTGCTGTGCTGTATATGCAGCCACCCAAGTGGACATGCTGCAGAATTATGGTGAGCTTTAAAGAAGGGATAGGGAATTACTTGACAGTATAAAACAATTATTTGTCAGCTTCCTTGCGGGGTCCAATGGATGTGGAAGGGTCAAATTCAAGTCTAAAGGAAAGTAAAAGCAGCAGCAATATGTAGTTTGTCAGCAATATCAGTGCAAATAGACAAATATGTCAGTGAAATGCCAGGTCAGCGGTGGGCAGCTCTGGTTAAGCATAGACAAAACCAAACAAACCAAGGAGGAAGAGAAATAAGGAAGAAAAAAAAAAAAGGTGGTGACAGCATTAGGATCCTGAGCTTTGATATTTTAGGGCACAACTGGAGCCAGACAAGCTGGAAATATTTTTGAGGATTGTCTCTGAGAACATTTGAAGGGCAGGACAGAAAAGCTTGGAGCTATTTTGACAAATTCATGGCATGGTTGGAGCACAGCTGTACTTTTACAGCTCCTGTGCCCTGCTAATGTGCTGCACACTGCTGTCAGGTTCAGGCAGTGACCCTGCAAGGGGACTGGGCTGGGCCCCCCCCAGCGTCTCCTGTCTGACCTACGGCATCTCCCTTTCAAATCCATTCGTTTTAGGACCTATGCTTCTCTTTCTTGACAAGAAGAACTGTTACTTACTCACTGTTTGCCATCGAGGAGGTTGTTTGATTTTAACAATTCAAAATAATTTCATTTTACTCTTTTCTTCTTTTTTTTTTTTTTTTCCCTGCAGCATCCTGCGGTAGCTTGCAATAAAACTGCCAGCAGGTGCCTAGGATATATTAACAGCCTCTCATGGACAGCCTTTTCCAACCATGTTGCTATAAAGCCCAGTGCTAGGGCTGCCAGTCAATTTCAGGAGGAAAATTACTGATGCAATTCTGGGATCGTGCTGGTCGTCTCCTCTAAGATGCAGCTGTTCCTGCTCACATGGAGCACACAGCCACTTCCCTTTGAGGGAGGGAGCTGTGTCTGCATTGCAGAACCTCGGGAGATGGTGCCTATATCTGCACCACTGAGTCTCATGTACATCCCCGGGGTGCTGAGGGTTTGGAAGTGCTCACTGAGTGCTGCAGGACCATGTTCACTGCATCTTCATAAATTAGGTTGAATATTATGGAAAACTTATTCTCTGAAAGAGTGGTGAGGCATTGGAACAGGCTGCCCAGGGAGGTGGTGGAGTCACTGTCCCTGGAGCCATTCAAGAAATGTGGAGATATGGTATGGACATGATTTAGTGGGCAATATTGAGAGTAGGCAGATGATTGGACTAGATGATCTTAGAGGTCTTTTCCAACTTTAATGATTCTTTGTAATGCACCCTTTCTGAATTATTGAAGCTCATGCCTGATCTCTTATAATGGACAAAAAAGGAGATGTGTTAAGGTCAGTGTTTACAAGGAGTTATAGTGTCCACCCATTAAATACCTCCCTTGGCCCCCAGCCACTTGTAACATGTGCTGTGCTCTGGGCTCGGATCATTTGCTTGTTCTGAGCTGTACTTGAGTATCCAACAAGGATTGTAAATTAACTGATGCATTTTAATGTAGAATAGTGGATTTCTGGTGAAGAGCTTTCTTCCTTTTGAGTCCTTTGTGGGTTTATTTGCATCTTTCCAGCGCATCTGCATGTGCGCCAGAAGTTCTGGAGATTAACCTTAATCTCTGACTGAAAGCAAAGCAGAGTGACGTTACTTTCGTAGAATGGATTGCGTGAGAAACATTTAATAATTTTTTTTCCTTCTCTAGTTAAACTGTTCCCACCAATATTACTGGACCTGAATTTTTATTTTTATTTTTATTTTTTTTCCCTTCCTCTTGAGAAGCTTTGCCACTCGAGAGCTTTTGGATCTCATGGTGCATAGTTCCTGAGTGCATCTTTCCTGTTAAGAGATCAGTTGTTTCTTTGAAAGTATTTTCTCAATAAACAGGTTAAATTGATTCTCCTTGGCTGTTCCTTCCTCACTGGGGATGAAGGAGAAGGAAACATGTAATAGGGAAACTGAGTACTTTGTGGTATCTGCTTGGACAGGGACAGGACATTACTTGGGAAGCTTGTGCCTTGCCAGGCTGCACAGTGTGCACCTGTTCTGTGGGATCCACAATGTTCTAAAATGTGTCTTTAGTTCTCAAAACAAGAAACATAGTATTTATCCTATTTTTCAGTGTGTGGAAGGGTGGACTGCATCTGTGACCAGTGCTATTCTCTTGGGGTTGACTTCTTCAGGCCTGTAGGACAGCCTACGTTTAATTCTGGAACACCCAAACCTGCCTTTGCATCCCATAAGCTGACCACAGTGTCCCCTTGGAATTTCCCTGTCCTCACTGATGCTCATCCCAATGGAGTGCTGGAGCTCATCCCATGGTTGGCAGGAGATGGAGCCCATGGGTGACAGATGGCACTTGCAAAGCACAGACACACTGCAGAGCAGAGCAGAGCCCCAGCAGACAAGCAGTTGCTCTGCAAGCTATCATGAAATGCAAATTTCAGAAGTTATTTCTCATAACTGTACTGAAGAACTAAAGCTGAAGGCAACGTTTAAGCTGTCAAATACTTATTGAAGAACTGCTTCTTCATGCGTACGTTACACTCAGGCAGTGCCTGGTTACTGGGAAAAGCAGTGAATGGAGCACAGGTCTGTACATGCTGGTTGTGGAGATGGGCAGGAGGGAAACCTTTAAAGCAGGAACCTGCACACTGCCCATCACTGATCTCCCTGGGATGGTCCTGTTTTGCTCTCAGCTGTAGTTCAGACTGCAGTGCATGCTGCTGCAATGGCCTTATCCTCTTACACTCACTTTTCTCTCTGTATCTTGTTTTTCCAGCTGTGTTTCAGAAGGCAGCTAAGCACTTCTCCAGTTTGTGAAAATATTTGGAATGTGAAGAAATTCTACCACTAGGTTTTGGAGGAAGAACTTGCAGCTAGTCCTGAGTCTGACTTTCCTTATTTCCTTCTCTTATTGTTGCCTTCTTTGTCGTTAGAAGTCACAGTTTCAAAGTCGTTGGAAACAGCTTTTAGTGCCTCTTCCTACAGCCCATCTCTATAAAGATCTCCCATTAATTTTTGTGTCAGTTCTGTGGGAGGAGGGAACATAGCCTTTCTTTAGCATCATGCTATAGCATTTGCCTTTTTTATGTGCATGCTGCAGTTCACTTCTTTGGCCAAACTGTTCTTTCTTTTGCTTTACAGTTATTTAAGCCAGGGTTAAATATTTAAGCCAGCACCTTGTGCTGCCCAATGTCAATTAATGTAAACACCTCTTCATCACTCTCTTTTTAATTATCTTCAGCTTTTCAGGTCATAGACCTATCTGTTGCATTATTTGGATGATGGATATAATCTACTTTGTCCTGCAGAGATGACCCAGCCTTCATGTGCCCCATCTTAACTTCTTGTCTTTGGGTGCAAGGAGTTACAAACACTGGTGCACGCAACCTGCAGATGCACCAACTTTCCCTGGACTTGAAGTTTTGACAGCAACAGTGAAACTTCTACATGGGTATGTTTGATCTTGGAGCAGAGATGGATGCTGTTTGCACATGCTCGCTTCCCATCACGAATGCTTCATTGATCCGTGCTGGAAACAGTCAGCCTTGTTGACTACAGGGAGCAGTGTACAGCTGAGGAACTGTTTTTCCCTTTCTCTGTGAACCGAATGGCATTGATTGCTTCAGAACCGATGCATTTTCATTAGGCTCATTTTATTTTCCAGATTTTCATCTTTCACAGTGTTTATGAAAGGAAGAAATTAATGGCCCTTGCTAAATGCTGCCGAGAGGAGCTGGGAAGGCTTCCCGTGGCTTTGGTCTGATCTTTACTTTCCTGCACTGTATCCTTGAGTTTTTGCAGGACTCATAGCAAAGACCAGGGACTGCAGGGTGCCTGTGCTGAACTACCCTCTCCTTTCCAGACAGTAAATGTCCTGGAAAGCATAAAAGGATAAGTGCACTGTCAACATGAGCCGTATCAGAGGGGTTTTCAATCTGTGGTGTTTCCCCAAAGGCGACATGGCACAATGGGCAGCTGGGTGGTGGTTGGGTGCTTCAGAGCATGGGAGAGAGACGGATTCTCTTGCACGGGCAGGATTTTATCATGCACTTCTCTTATTCTGTGGGTTTGCTGGTGTAGATATATTTACTACACGGTTTCTTGGCTAATTATTTCTAGCGTGGCACTGATTGAGCTGTTAATAAAGTGTGAAGGTGCCTCGCAGGCACATTTTGAGTCTTAAAGAAATGATCTACATCTAAATTGCAAATAGTAAAATTTCCTTACCCACCAATATTAAGGTGATAGCATCTCCACTATTGTAAAATTAATCAAACTTCTCTTGGTGACAGAAACGTTAATTTAAATTTTTCGTCACAATTACAGAGAGAGTTATTGCAGCCTCTGACTTGTAATTAATTTCTCTTTCTTTTCATCACTGTGTTACAGCCCTTTGTAATAGTGATAAATGGAGTATCTACCTGACCTTTTTTTTTTTTTTTCTTATATTATATAAATTACTTCTAGGTTTTAAAAAAATTCTGGTTAATCAGTGCTTTTCCATAAACAGGAGAAAGGAGGAGAAGAGCTTGGGGTGGTGTTGCTTCACATGCAGGGGACCACAGCTGAGAAGAAGTGGCCAAACTCAATGCTAGGTGCTGTCCCTGTGCTATGCATTGTCCCAGTGGAACTCTTAGGAAATGTGTACCAGTGGTCCCTATAGACTTTCAATTTCTGTAGCTATTAAAATAACAGGCAAAGTAGGTGTTCGCAGGTCTAGAAGCTCTTTGAGAAGAGGTTGAAGCAATTTTCAGGATGAATTAGCAGTTATCTTCAGGAGTGTGAGGATATCCAGTGTGGTTCTGAAGAAAGTGGCTAGTGTCTGGCCCTGACTAGAGGAAAGATCCAGACAGGTCTACACCAGACAGTCTGACTTTGCTGTGGGGGCAGACGATCCAACCATTTGTCCATGCACGCTCAGAGCATCCTGGGTGATAAAGAGCAGCCAGCACAGCTGTCAGGGACACATCATGTCACCCCACCTCGTTCCCCTCTGTGACAACATGACAGGATGAAAGGAGGGGAGTCAGCTTGGCTGCGGTGAGGCTTTTCATGCTGTCTGGCATGTCAATCTCCAAAGCAATAGAAGGAAATTGAGTCCATAACAGGCTGTGAATGATTGGCAAATGGTGTTCAAGGGGAAGCTATCAGCGGTTTGCTGTCAAAATGGGGAGTGCTTTAGGTGAGGTATCTCATGGTGCCTGTCAGAGGTCTGGGGCTGTTCAGTATTTCATCTGGGACTTGGATGGTGAGTTTGTGGGTCCCCACGTGGTACTGCAGGTGACACCAACCTGAGAAAAGGTGGCATCAATTAGAATATTGCCACTAGAATTTAGTGTCCCTGGAAAAGCTGAGAAAGTATCCAAAAACAACTGAATTAGAAGAAATACGTTTTATATATTACTGATATAGAAATGTGTGTGCATATATGGTATCTAGTTTGGGTTTGCATTTGTGGAGCTGACGGAAAGGCTGGGGTGAGATGGGCTTCTTCAAGTCACGGTAACAGGAAGCAGGGTGGGATGAGGTGGTGGTGTTTTGGTTCTGCAAATGACTGCAGTGAGAGAAAAAGTAAATGAACTGTTCTCAAAGCTCGGTGGTGCTTGAAAAAGAGGAGTTGACCATTCAGATGAGTTATTCATTTCTTTGAGGCTTATCCAAATTGTTTTAGTGAAATCACTTGGGCATCATATGTCAGAAGTGACTGCGTGTCCAGCAGAGCTGATATCAATAGCCCCTAATTACAGACTGTCTTATCTGAATTACTTTATGATATTCAGCGATCTGCACTACAGAGGAGAATAAATTAAGAGAATTCTGCCTTAGGCTGTACAATCTCAGAAATTGGTAAATATAAAAATTTGAGTGTATCTTTGATAAACATCCACTTCTTTTGGATGCCTGTTTGAACAGTGTTTTCTTTATTGGTTAAATCTCCCATCTGTAAAATTTGTGTCTGTGTTGCTGTCTTCAAGTTTAACCCAGAAGGGTCTCCTGTTGGAGACATTTGGCCACCAACCAATTTACCAGACAAACTACATTTTTCATTCAAGTGCAGTTAATGACCCGAATGAAATGAAATGCTTGTTATGGGTTGATTTAAACAATGTGGTCTAATGACAGTATTCTCTCTGCCCACTCTCAGTAACCATTCTGCCTAATTTCAACTGGTCAGAAAGGAAAAGAGATCCTGAAGCAAGGCTTGCAGGCATGTCTGTAGGAAAGAGGGGCATGTTTAGCTGGGGATTTTTACTTTGAAATTTTCTGACAAAAATTAATTAGAAGAATCATGCAATTACTGTAAATGCATCTTATTGGTCCCCAGTGACTTGTTTCTAAACATGGGGTTTTTATTTAGTGTTCATGACAGCAACAAAAAAAGTACCAAATAAACATAATGGACTCTTTTTATATACAATAAAAATGACATACAGTAGCTGCATGTTTTACTAATTTGGCTACAGAATCTTAAAGAGATGGGGATGGTTGTAGTTTCTAGACAGAGCTGGGTGGGAAGGCAGTGATGCTTCCTGGAGGGATGCTGCTGAACTTGGTGGCTGTTGCAGGGTATGGTGGCTTGGTTTTCATCATGACAGTGATGAACATTGTCCTGTTGCTTACAAATGAGTAAAACATTTCTTGGTCATTTCTGGCCCAGTGAGACAGGAGTGGGCATGTGTGGAGTCAGGGAAGGATTATAGCTGATCCTCATCTGCTTCTTGTCTCTGCTTGCTGCAGGGCCTATGTTTGCAGAAGTCTGAGAATTGTGAAGTTCAGAGATTTTAATTGGACAATCATAAACATATGCATAAGGTGGGCATGATCCATTCAGGCATAATTCTTTTTTTTTTTTTTTTTTCTTTCATTTTAAGCTATACTGCTTGTAGGATGGAGTTTCACTGCTCTTTAGCGTGGTTGAGTGTATCCTGTGAAACTGTACTTACATAGCACCATCAGATAAGTATACAACATCACTTTGGCTTGGATTCATTAAGTAGATGGTTAAAATAGACAAGGTAGAAGGGAAGAATTGCTATCTGGTGATGTCTTTCTTTTTTTTGTTGTTGTTGTTAGTTATAGAAAGAGCCTATGTAACAAATCCTTGATTTTGGGATGCCAATTTGGAGTTAGGTGATGTGAATCCCACTCTGTGCAGGTCTTACAGGTTGTGCATAAGATCAATTGGTGGAGACATATGAACACTATAAATCTTTTCACAGCATGTACCAACCATAAAGGGAGTGATCTTCAAATGACATCATCAACACAAAGGGCACAAGGAGAAGTTCCAACTTACGACACAATAAATTATCAAGTACCCTAGTAATGGACATTGAGCCTGGACAGTTTTGCAAAGTGAGTTCTCTCATAAAATGGTATTCTGCCTCTAAATGGGGGCTTCAAACCTGCTTAGCTAGTACCACTTAAGCCGCTTTAGTGAGATCATTTTGGATTTCCACAGTCGACCAATCTTCCCAAATTGCTCCGTGTCTAATGTAATCCCAGATGTATTTACCATACTTCATTGTATTTATAGAGGTGACTAGGCCATGAAGATATGGCTTACTTCCAGGGACAAGAAGTCCACGTTCTTCAGTGCATTTTCTTCTTCTAAAAGCAATGCTGCAGCGCTCTCAGAGCTTGCAGTGAACACATTTGTCTTTGCTCTGTGACGACGGTTGATCATTAGCAAAATGTATTTCGGTATTTATGGTTACAGGCATATTGACCTTAATGCTACATGCAGCAGTGATCGGATCATGGCCAGCACCACTAGGAGAAGGTATAGGAGTACTACAGACTGTTCTTTTATGGGCAAAGAAAACACCTCCAAGGCACTGCAGCTGGGAAGGGCAGCATACAGGTGAAATAAGTCCTTGGTTCAAATATGATAAATTGTCAAATACAAACTTATTCCTTTACCTCTCTACTGGTTCTTGCCCTTGCTTAGCACATTGGAACCATGAAGCCACATGCTCATATGGTTTAGGTACCCTGCAGTAGAGGGATTTGCTCTGATTGATGTCAGTTTGAGGATGTAGCCCATGTTCACATCTATTGGTAGCAGTGCCAGAGCTTGTGCTCAAGAGAGATACTGTGCTTCAGTGCTCTACTTTGCAGTGTCCAGCTATTGTTTTATTCAGTGTCATACACTTGCTACCAGTGTATGTATATTTGCATTGCACATTGCTTTTCTCTCAGATGTTAGGCTATATTTGCAAGACAAGTGTGTGATATCCTGAAGCACAATTCATTATTTTGCCATAGGTTTAGCGTAATTCCCAGCAGCAAACATGTCTGATCTGAGCCAGGCAAGAAGCGTGCTTTTCTATTGAGCAATGTGACAGCCTCCATGACATAATGAATTACACACAGCTGGCTTTTCTCTGGCTTAGGAATTTTGTTTCATTATTACTATATCTGTGCAGTTTCTTAATATTCTCAAGTCTGGGCACTGCTTGCAGGCATATCAGATTATTCATACGTTAGAGTGAAATATGATGTGAAGAGGAATGCAGAATGTGCTTTATTTGTGGGTAACCGGGTATGTAATGGTATATAAAGAGTCAGGAACTTGGATTTAGAAGTGACATCTCTTCTGCTTTTCATTCAGCTCCAAGCTCAAATGCATGAGAGAGTTTTTAAGTCTCTTCTCCTAGCACTGCTTCTCTTCTCCAGCTTACCTTAGAATCACATAGTGGTTTGGCTGGAAGGGAGGGACTCTAAAGACCACCTATTTCCAAACACCCTGCCGTGGGCAGGGACCTTTTTCACAACCCAGAGACCCATCCATCTTGGCATTTTGCTTGGAGCTTTGTTCTCCCAGAGTGTTTTGGGAATGAACAGAGATCCCTTTGACTTCAAACAAAATTGGCGAGGGTGTTTGGTGTTGGATAGGGCTCGGTGTGTCCTGCTCCTGCCCTTGCTCGGGGATGAAATGGGAGCCTTTGGGAGGAAAGCCTGAAAGGACAGAAGTGCCAGTTCTTACTCTTCAGCCTAGCCAGGGGCACTGGAGTTACTGGTCTGATTAGGTATGTGGGGACTGATTTAAGTTCTTGCTCTGTACCTCAAATTAAAGCCTCAAATCTCAGCTTTTCAAACCTGAGGCTGGGTTAATCTAGAGCATTAGATTTATGGAAAAGAAAGGCTGAGGTGAATGTCTTCTTTATTTCATCTGTGGTGAAATCGGTATGTATGATGTTATGAAATATTTTGTCAGAATGTGTAAATTTGTCTAGCAGTTTTGTGGGGTTTTTTTAGTGTAATCACTTCTGACTCCCATCTTCTTAATGAAGAATGTGAGAAGCAATGACTTTGCTCCTTGGGTGCTTTTATTGGTCAATCACATTCTCTACTTGTGTGTCCAATTGTATTAAATGCCGATACCCAGTCCCCAATGCCCTTGAATTTTCTAAGTGATATTTTATTGATGCAACTGCATCTTTCTTGACCTTAAGGTTTTATTGCATCTTCACCAAGAATGATGAGAAACCTCCTTTTGCATTTTGTTAGCACTTCTGTCCACCTCTGATGAAATATATCTCAATAAAATTAAATACTCCGTGGTTTTCTAGTGAATCCACCACACCATGGCAGCAGGGTTTGCCCAACTCTGTAACCTATAGGTGGAGCACTTGACTGCTCACACTGATTCAGGCTTGGAGTCAGGTTATGTTACTCGTTACCCTAGAGTGGTGTTCTGATTTAATAGTTGATCCACAGTTCCATAAATTACATCTGGAGAATTGTTCAAGATGAATGATATCACAAATGGGTTACTTGGGCTAATTCAAGGTGCTTTCTTAAGCATACTAGGTCAATTTTCTAATGGATCAAAGTGGGTGTGTTTCAGAAGGCTGCTAGCACTTGCATATGTATACTCTCACACTGCATCAATAGATGTAGGCAATTCCAAATTCTCTTCCATATTCACATTTAATCTGCTTTTTTCTTTTCTTTTCTTTTTTTTTTTTTTTTTTTTTTTTTTTGAAGACTTTCAGAACTGAGCAAAGTACTGAACACTATGTTATGGGAGTGACATGGTATTGATAAGTGAGTGGTCTAAATTTTACCTTTCCTTCTCTTAAATTTGTGAAATTTAAATGATGTGACAGGGAATACTGGTGAAGCACAGTGTAGTCTCCAGGCTGAGTTTTCAACCCACAGTGCACCCAGTCTGGTCATGTTACAAAGCAATGGAAATGTATGCAGTCATATGCCTGGATACTTCAAGCCTTTCTACTTTCTTTTGCCTTTCTTTTTCCTTCACTTGATGAATTGCACTTGGGAAAAAGCCATAGCATGGATCCATAGTTTGCTTTAGCTTGATTTGATAGCACAGCTTTTCCTTTTTGCAGACTTTGGTGAATTTTCAGTCCGTCTCCTAAAACTGCAGAGCTTGTTTATACACTTTCAAAAATGCAGCTGAGCTTCGTGCCTCCCCCCAGAAAAAGTCTAAAGACAGGGAACAGTCAAAACCTATTGAGAAACGGGTTTTGCAGGGACTCATTCATTCATTTAAGTGCACAAACATTTGGTGGCAGTTTTGGGCCTAAACCTTCTCAGGTGAACAGGTGGGGAAGCATTACCTGCAGGCATCAGCTGGAAGTGGCATTTCTGCATTGTGGCAATGCTTCTTAAGCCAATTGATCTGACAGATCCCATCATCTCCTCTTCTGTAACTGAAGTTGCTACACACAGTGTTCTGCTGGTACTCGATAGAATGGCAAACCTAACATGCTGATTTGTTTTCATCTCATTTTCTACAAATGTGTGAGTGGTACACGGTCTTCATGAAAGATTCTGAGAGAAATTTTATCAGAATGCAGACCATTGATGTAATGAAATTTTCTCATGGCAAACACATAGCAATTGCCCATCATGTGCAGTCAGTAGACGTAACTGGATTTTGTTGCCTGAGAATGAAGTTGCTTTCATATTTTATATCCTGCAATAAGAAAGCTGGAAGCAACAGACTCTGCTTTGAACTTTATTTTTAGTTAATAACAACTTAAGGAGGCATGAGAAGAAATTTTATGGCCCCTCAGTTAAACAAATTCCTTTTTATTTTCATTCTGACTTTTGGTACAGAATTCTCTACACTTCTGTTGTTTGTGAATATGAATAATTGTTTTTGAATTAATGCAAGCTGCTTTGCTTGCAGTACTGAGCTCTGTTTTTTTGATGGTGTCCCCATTCACCACTCACACATCAAAAAGAGAGTAAATCACTGGAAGGTTATCAGCCTCTGATAATTCTGGTGTAAAGGGAAGGCATCTGTCAGCATCTACTCCTTGAAAGCCAAGTGCAAAGGTGATGGAAACCCATTCCTTGGAGATAGCCAAGGTCAGCCTGGTCGGTGTCCTGAGCACCTGATGGAGCTGCAGGTGTCCCTGTGCATCGCAGGGGAGTTGGGCTGATGGCCTTTATTGGTCCCTCCCTTCCAACTCAAAATGATTCTGTGATGAATAGTTGCCAGCCCTATAGTGTAATCATGGGGAGAGACACCACAGAGTTGAGGTTTCAGGAACAATCACATTTCAAGTGAATCAGAGGGCTGTCCTGGGCTAGCTTTTGTGCAACTTTAGGCATTTGGAGTGAAGCATTTGATGTGGCATGTTACTTTTTTTCTTTTGCATAACTAGTTTAGTTGGCAGCGCGCTGGTTGTGCTCCTTTGATCTCTGCTCGGTTTGACTGTATTTTCAATAACTACTTAGTATAAAAATAAAATGTGCAGGCCCCATCAAATAAACTAATTAAGGATTAGAATGAAAAAATGTCAAAATCCGAGACCTCGCCGAGGCAGATTAGTCACTGCATACCAGACACGATCTAATAACTAATGGGTTGCTGTAGTAACGGGGGAATCAATACCCCTTGGCTGGTCGGGGAGCTGACAGTAATTTCTGCTGGGTCATAGATTCTGGAAAATGAAGTGCCACCTACTACAACACAAGTAATCTCTGTGGACTTTTTTGACAACAGCGCATCCTACAAAGTTTATATCAAAGAAAATATTAATCTCTCAAGTCTGCTTGTTTATCTCTGCAGAGGTTATCTGATATTGTTACAGCCACAGACAATTAAGTTTAGGCTCCTATGTGAACTCTCAGTGGGTCAGCTGTGGAAAGAAGCCTTTGAGTTTGCTTACTGGTGGATTAATAGGACATAGCTGTGCTGGAGCTCTTGGGCTGTGGAAAGGGAACCTGCAGGAACACAGTCTGTTATCCCAAATTGGCCTTCTTACTCAAGGAAAAACTCTACTGGGGTCAAAAGGAATTTAACTGAGGCAGAGGAGATGTGAACATAAAAGAAAATGATTATTTGCAATGGAGCTGTAGGTCCAGCCTTGTGGCTGCATGTGTTTGTGTCTCAGTAGCCCAAATTTCTTTGGGAATAGCCACACTGCCTTGTTTCTTCTGCTTGGTGGGGATGCTCTTCTGTGTCTGAGCAGCACTGAAAATGGTGTCAACTGTGCAGTCAGTGCTGATGGGTTACAAAAAGGGGGTTTGTGCTGGTACAGCAAGTATTACCTGGACCAGAGGTAGCAATAGGACAGTCCCTGAGATTAGTATGAAGTGGGTCTGTTTAATTTAACCTAAAGCCCAAATCAGAGAGGAACAAGCTTACAAAAAAGTACTCAGTACACAACCTCGGGAAGGGAAACTGTGGCTGATATGGACTCGGGTGGGGGCACCCTGCGTGGTAAAAGGAGTTAACATTAGTCAGTGAGTTATGGGGGATAAGAAAGACTTTTTCCATACATCTAGGGGGATGGTAGAGATGGGAAAAAAAGTAGGGCACTCACTAATGAGGGGAATGGTGGTGTTAATTATGTCTTGAAATTGCCTGAGATACTGAGCTCCTGAAATTCATCTTCAGCAGAAAACCATCAAGAAAATAAGTTCGGGCAATTAGGAGGTGGGGGAGAAACAGTGTAAAAATAGCCTGGATAATTAAGAGCAGATAAGGGAACATCTAAGAACCAGCAAGCAGTGCAAAGAGAGCCTCCTGGCTTTGCTGAGCTCCACCAGACTCGCCGCACAGGCTCAGGGGATGTGAAGGGTAGATCCCTGATCTTATGGGGAACAGCAGGCTGCAAGGGCACATCTGTCCTCTTGCTATGCTCATGGCACTGCCTCTTCCAATTCTCTGTTCAGTCCTCTGCTGTGTTCCCGGGACATTGTCTGGGGCAGGGATCAGCCAGGGTCAACACAGAACTGCTGGCAGTGACATCCACAGCCCTGCATGGGGAGCAGCAGTGGCAAAGGCAGCTCCCAGTCCCCATTAGCTGCTCCCCATGTTTTTGGGACCAGAGCACACTAAATCTGGTTTTCAGCAACAGCTCTGCAGCTGCTGCTGATGTTTGTGCGGGTTGGTACATAATGTTGGTGAATAATAATACCTGACCTGGTGGAGCAAGAGCTCTTTTATCAAACACATTTAAAGAAAAATGACAGTCCGTGTAGCTTGTAATGGAATGGATGATAAATCACAAAATGGGGAGAAACAATTGTGTTACTCCTGCTGGTATGAGTTCCTGCTCAGAAGGTCTATATGTTATATTTTTTGATGACATAAATTTAATGAAATTCTCTGGAAATGCTGACCAGAAGTCAATATACAACTCAGTCTCAGGAAGTTTCCTAATATCTTTGTTTGTTTTAGGTAATAGATCTGTTGATGTGTATCTCTCCTATTGAGTGCCGTGATAGGATGCTGTAATGAGATTACAATATGGAATGGGAGCTCGGCTAAAGCGGCAGTATCAGAAATGTCACCCCTTAACAAATTAGCAGTTGCAGTTTGCCCTCTGGTTACAAAGCCTTGTTCCTTTTGTCTTTTACTGTAACTTATAATAACAAAGCCTGTGATGTAAATGTCTGCAGGGTATGTTTCCAGTAGCTAAGCATGAAACATGTTTCAGTGGGGATACGGGGGGAAAAACAGACATTTTTTAAAATTCAAGACAAAGGATTTTTGGCCTTGGGCAGTCCAGCTGCAGCTGCTGTCAATACAGGAGAGATGGGACTGAGTTTCTATTTATTTTTTTTCTTTAAAGAAAGAAAAGATACCTAACTATCTGATTATAGAATCCACTATATTAAAATATCCACAGAGAAAGTAGTAATTAATTCCTCTGGAGACAAATTGTGATGGAAAGGTTGCACATATCAAGTGAGTGAGGCGTAGCTTGGTTTTACAGCCTCAGAGCCTGAAGATCAGACAAGGAACTCAAAATGAGATTTTTGTTAAATTTAATTTTAATTTTTATTTCTAGTAGCAATTGGAAATTCTTGGGACTCATTGCAAAACCCTGTGCAGAGACCCTCCATTGGCTCCTGTTGTTTCCCTTCATTTCATCAAAAGAGCCAGAATTCATTGGTTAGGTATAAGGAAGTGCTGGGTTTCATTTTGAGATGCTATGGAGGAAGCTTAGATTATAGCTGCTTGGTACATAATAGTGACACTTCACTTCTCCAGGCAGCTGGGTAGTGCTTGAATACTGAAGCCTGTGGCTTAATTATTTACCTGTGGCTTAATTGGGTGTAATTTTATTGCAGAGTCTGTTTACTTTCCTATGGAGAGGCTCTAAGATGCTGCTAAATGAGAATGTTACCAGTCCCTACTGGTGCCCCCACACATCAGCAGGGCAGAATGCATTAATACCTGCAGAAACTTGGTTCAAGTGATTTCTGTGGTGCCATCAGTCTGTGCTCTCTGGGCACCTGGTGAGCAGCTGGGACCTCCATCGCAGGAGCAAAAATGTTCTCCTGTCATTGTTTATTGGGCTCTCACCTGGTTTTAAACCTCTTCAAATTCAGCACCGTTCAGTGTTTCTGTCTCAGAGCTTGGAAGGATGACTTGTTTAGGATCAGATATTCAAAGTTATGCTCATATCAGTGACTGTGGGTGTTTGATAGAGACAGACCAGGGACTGCACCCTGGACAAGCCATCCTTATTTAGATGACCCTTTCGACATCAACATGTTGTTCTTGTGTATCTAAGGATAGTTTTCCAGTGTGAGGCTGGAGGATTGAATATCAGAGCTTTGCATGCCCTGGCTAGAGGCTAAGCTGGCACTTGTATCTAAGGTGTGCAAAAGCTCTTCCTAGTGCTCTGCTGGTGTAAAGCGGTGGGGAAAAGATGTCTATCTCAAATATGCATTTAAATCAAACCAAACATGCTCAGACACATTCTGGCTAGATTTCAATTCAGAAAGCTCTGATTTTCTTTCCCTCTCCCTCCTTGGTCCAGGACTCTCCTTTTGAATCCCTGTAGGCAATTTCCTTATAGTACTTAGATCTCCAAGCTTCATTGGACTTCCACAACAACAGAAGCTTTATATCATTGTTTTTTTCCCCAAAAAATGCTTAGTTTCTATTAACAACCTTACAAAAGGGCAGTGTATTACTACTCGGTGATCCCAATGATAAATGAACCACATTATATGTGAAGTAAAGGCTCTATTTATCCTTCCACTTTTTTTTTTTTTTTTTTTTTGAAGTCCCAGCAGGTTTAATGCAAGTAGCTTGCAGTGACCTTCATAACAAATCAAGAATAAACCTCAGTGCATTCTCACAAAGGTGAATGGTGTTGCAGGCTCTTTTTATTGAAATAACAACAATAAGAGTGACGAGTTGTATTATTAGTATTTGATAATGCAAAAAAATTAATGCTCACTGAAAGCCAGGTGCCAGCACTACTTGATTGTTTACCAACACAGTCATAAAGAAACAGAGTTATTAAAGGATCTGAAATCACTCAGTAATTCAGCTGCTGACATTGATGGATGGAACTTGGCTGTTCCTCTTTGCTAAAGCTGCTGACTGGATAAATGTTTTATTCATGAAGCCCAGGGCAGGAAGAGATGCCAAAGGTTTAAGAATATTTTAAGAAACTCTTTGAGATGTCAAGCAAGTTATCAGGTGTTGTTAAGCAAAGGAGCTGAAGTACTACATTTAAACATAACCGAGCTCTCAACATATACAACAACAATACATCAAAAGCCAGGATGCAATTCTTGTCTTGAGCAGCATACGGATGATGAGTTAGGAATACAAGTCCTTTTATTTCCTGCACCTTTGTACCTTCAGTCATCTCACAGCCCTGTCTCTTTCAGCATTGTTATCCCAAAGGGAATTTTCACACATCATGTTTTGAATTTAGTCTTGGAAACAAATAAATATTTAGATACCAAACCCTACAAGGTCACACATTCAGATCAAAGACAAAATAAGTGATATGATGACAGTGTTCATGGAAATGAACAGTTGAGATCAGAACAAGCAGGTTCTGCCTGAGCTCTTGGTGGGAGATATTGTTTAAAATGCTAATTAGTACAAGAGGTTATTATAAAAATACAGAATAACAAGGAATTTCCTTCTGTCCCCTTCACCATACCTATACCTCCTCTTGACTGGGGGCAGTGTTCACCAAAGGCAAGCCTATAGATCCTGACCCATGTGATGAGTCAGAGCTAATTTGCAGCAGTTGTAATTTAGGCGAATATTTCAATGGCTTGTTCCTGTTCTATGAGAATTCTTCAGTTCCAGATACTTTGTTGATTTTTTTTTTTCTAAATTTTTCTAAATGGAAAGAAATGTTTTTTTAATGAAGAGCTCTGTAGCCCCACAAGCTTCTGCATGGACAAGTGTTTGAATATTTCATAATCTGTATTAATAACTTCTTTTAAGTTTCTGCAGTCTCATAAGAGCAGAACAGATGAGCTCTTGATGGAACTGAACTGTCAATCTGAATGCAGTGACATTAGAAAATAGCTCTGTTTCCAAGTCTAGCTGCATGAAATGTCCCTTCTTGCCAAGGGAGCAGCAAAGTACAGTTTAAATGTCCCCTATTATGACATCTCAAGAGTATAAAAATTGGGAAGGGTATTAAAAATGTGTAATTAAAAATGAAGAGTGATAGGTAATGGTGAATAAAAAGTAGGTAAGTACTGCTCTCCCACTGCCCTTTTGATTTGCAGAGGCTCGGCTAAAGACCAAAAGCATATTTCTCACCGGCCCCAGTTAAAATTCAAATCTTAAGGACTGGCAGTGCAAAACACTGTCAAAAAAGCTGTCAAGCTGTATCAAAATGAATTACTGTATTACCTCTCTTTATCTGTCAAAGGCATTGATTATTTTCAGTGGAGGGAGCCCTCTGACAGTTGCTGAAACTGTAGAATCCTGTGTTGAAACAATTTGGTTGACACATGTCACTATTTCCTAAACAGATAAGTCAACTATGTTATTTTTGTCTATGTCTGTGGGAGAAAGCATGTTTATGTAGTATTTTTATGAAAGATAAATAATACGGAGAGAAAGGAACGTCCATTAGCACTTCTCATTCTCTGCTATTTTTATCAGCGTTTCTGTGTAGCATCTTTATAAAAATGTTCCTCTTTGTATAAAATCTTTGTGTGCCTTTGGTGGCTGTGATATGTGGCAGGGATTTTCCTGGATGCCTCCAGATACTTTAGATAGTCAGTGAACCATATTGGTGCCATTCTTGATTGCAGCTGGTAGTTTACTGTTGACTAAACTTCTGTTTCCTACCACTCACGCATCTATAGCGATGATACAGACGTCGTATTTCAGAGAATGCCTGTTTATATTGCAGATGGACAAACCAACAAGGAGGAAGTAAGGACTATATCATGGAACTGCTGCCAGCTTTTGGAATGAAGCTTGTGCCACAAACTCTGTGTCATTGCTGATTTTCACATGATGGATGTGGAAAAGCCTGGTTTTATCAGAGCTGTTTTTGCTGAAGATGCTTTGCAGGACTGCAGAAGGAGAAGCCCAGCTCTCCTCCAGCTTAACTCTGTCACACTGGCACAGCTGAAACCGTTCCAAAGGAAGGACACGTCCAACACCCTCTCTTGGGAGGAGGCTGATGAGTGACAGAGTCATTGTGAGTTACTGACACCATTAAAAGGTGAGAACTGGCCCAAGCAGCATCAGTCAGAGAAGGCTAATACCCTTGTACAAAGTCTTTATTATTCATTAGCACATATTGTGCTTCCTCATAAATATAATTCAGGCTACACTTGTATCGCATTAAGATAACACTAAATCTTTCTATAATTTGAAGGAAATACTGCTCCCAGCTGTTGTAGCCTAAATGAGCTAAACAAAATCTGAAAAAGTGCAATGAGAACAACTGTAAAACTCCAAATGCATTTGGCTCTGATCTCCTTTGGTGTTGTTTGTCACAGAAATGGTTGCTGGCAGATCTCTGTGCTTGTGAACGCAGTGGCTCTGGACACATGGATGTCACATCGTGGCTGCTTCTGAAAGGTCCCGAAGTCTTCAGGTACTACAGCACTTCTGCTGATTTTAAGGGAGTTGGGTAACTTGAGGACTGACAAATTGTTCTGGAGGTGGAGCAGGTTGTTCTGAGGGTCCTGATGGTCCTTCCCTGTGCTCTGGAGCATGTGTTAATGTTATTGGGGTGCTGCAGCTCCGTGCAGAACACGTTGAATATTACTGAAAACAAGGTGCAGTGGGTCTGACAGCCAGTTCCTCTGATATCCAGCAGCCTCATTTGTGCTCATCATGACGTATGTAGTGCCCTAAACTCCAGCCATGATCTGACCTGTGGAGTACATCCCTGTTTACACAGTATTAACCTGGATAAAGTCCAGCATTTAAGCATGTTCTCTGTTGCTGGCTTCTCCTGAGGCTGTATGTTTTTCAAAGAGATATTGCTGTGGTTTGCGTTTGTGAACTGTTTAGCAGATAGGGTCCTTGCCCACATGGCTACTCAAGAGCTGCCAAGATGACTTAATAATAATACTAAAAATAAACACATGTAAATACGGGTAACGACAGGCTCAGAGTTCTGACAGCTCTAAAAGGCTTTGACCTTGCATTGGTACAGATCAGGATGCCTCTCCAGATGACGGGCTTGGATGGAGAGGAAAAAAAAGAGTGATAAACACAGTCTGTAAAGTGTGCCTCCATCATCCTCCCCAGAAACCCTCCCCCATTAGGTCTGATGATTTACTAAGAGAATGTGGCTAAGCACCAGCAACAAGCAACTGAAAAATTAACCCCAGCAAGCTGATAATGCCACACCTGACCCCTGAAGTACATAGCATTGGTCAGCCAAGTGAAAATGGCTCAGTGTAAAGCAGAGAAATGTGCCATTAAATGAGAAGCAGGGAGTGGGCTGCTGAGTGGTGACGGCTGTTAAAAGATACAAACCAAAGCGTGGCCCTGACAGTGCATTATATTCCAAAGATAAAGAGAGGCAGAGGCAAAAGCAAAACAAATGGGGCTGCTCTGTACAGATGGCCAAAAGGGAGTTGCAACATAAGCACCACCAGACAGAAATTATGGCAGTGGATGGCCTGCCTGCTGGGGAGAGAATCCAACTCTCAGGGCTGGTGCTGGCCAAAAGCCTCCTGACCGAGGGGAAGATCCTGCACGTGGTTTGGAGGAACGTCTGTCCAGCTGTGCTAATGGCTGCCAGTGCTGACAAACTGATGGCAATGAAGGAGTGTGATTTAGGGGGGAGTGGCAGTCTGAGGTTTTTTTGTGTCTAACTGCAGATTTGGTTTTTGAGTAAATCGGATTTATGCTGCTCTCAGACAATTTTGCTAATAAGGAGATGAGTCAGAGAACCCACAGCAGATGGGAATCTTCAGCTGAGGTAGAAACCATTGTTTGTTTTGTTTGTTTGTTTGTTTGTTTGTTTTCCTTAAGAGGAGAGTAGCTATTTTTCTTTTCCA
This sequence comes from Callipepla californica brunnescens, assembly GCA_023055505.1. NCBI lineage: Eukaryota > Metazoa > Chordata > Aves > Galliformes > Odontophoridae > Callipepla > Callipepla californica. The sequence continues at coordinate 8,354,164 of JALIRH010000015.1, forward strand.
GAAAGCTGACCTCTAGAAAATGTGATGATTTTTCCTTTTTAGCAGAAACACAGCTTTTTCAAATAACACCTAGCTGTGCTGCTGGACTCTTATCTGATATACAAAAGTTCTCAGTGGAAATAAATAACCTGCGACAGGTTAGCGTGTCATATGCTGGGGGAAATAAATAAGTAAGTCTATATAAAATCAGCTTCTGTAATTAATAGCATCTCAGAAGCCAATTCCAAAAGCTGCAGCACCAAGTGGTGATGTGAGATGAGCTCTTCAGGTATCTGAAGAGTAAAATGTCTGTTCCTGTCTGTGACTGCAGGAGGCCACTGCTGAGAATTTGGGAATAATTCTGTGGTAGGAACGTATCTTACCTAAATCCTTGGAAAAGGGATTTCTGTCTAGATGTGAAACTGCTGAAGATTCCCTTCATCTTTCTTCCTCCTCTTGTGGATGTTCAGAAACTTGATTCTCACTAAAGTAATTCAGCATATTTTTTGAGGGAACAGCATCCACTCTATAGGAAGTCTGTGAAGGATGGCAGTGAGCATGAATATATCATTATAAAAAGACATTCTGCATTCAGAAAACCACATGTGGTCTGAATTTCTCTGAGAGGGGTATTTCTCTTCTTAGACTATAGAAGTGTGTGGTACATAGGGTGACAAAGCCTTTACTGACGCAGTTTTGTTTAAAATGCCTTTGAAGATTGTCACGTTCACGTTTCTTGAAAATCATGTTACAAGTAGAGTAAGTGGGTTTGTTTGGCTTGGTGCTGAGCATGTGAGCACACTGAGAAAAGACAGAGGCTCCTTCCCTCTGTCCTTCTCTGTATGCTTGTTGTTGTAGGTGAAGAAAGATGAGGTTTGAGATTAAAAAATGCTTTAAAATAACTTAGACTCTTGTTTATGCTTGAAAATGTGCATTCTTTAAAAATCATTTCCCTAAAGAGGCTGAGTAACCACATCTGTGATCATTTGTTTAGCTGGCACCCATTGTGCCTGTGCCCACAAATGGGTGAAATTTGATGCTCCAAAATTTAATCAAATCTAAACATGGTTAGAAGTTTCCTTCACGTTTACCAAAGCTTTATTATTCATCAAAATGCTGATAGAAAAAAAAAACAAAAAAACTGATGCAAGTGAAGTTACTGTTAATTGGATGGTACAGTTGATCTTCAAATAGGGTAAGTTTCAAATCAGAAAAGATCTTGAGAGCTCAATGGAAAACATCTGCTCAGGTCTGAGCAGTGATCAGGAAAGCATAAATATTAAATGGCATGGCATTAATTTGCTGAATAGAGGACAACACTGAAAATATGACAGTGCTGTTCTGGAGATGGTGATTTGGCCTCACCTTGAGAGGCATGTTTGGTTTGGTTACCCTAATTAAAAAAATGATAGAGCAGGAAATAGAAGAGGTTCAGAGAAGGGCAACAAACCTAATCAGAAACATGGAAAATACTTCAGTGGGAAGATTTGCATGCAGGCAGAGACGGCAAAGGTTAGGTCTGTTTATTTTAGGGAGAACAATACATGAGTTGTGCCACCGAGAGACAGGCTATGATGGATATAAATAAAATGGCAATGCCACAACGCTTTCCTCTCTCGGATAAGAAAGAGACATCAAATTAAAATCAAAGTAAACACATTGAACAGCTTTAATAGGAACCACTTTTAACCTTAGTTTTAATTAGCCCGTGGGACTCATTGCCACAAGGTAGAATATTGAGACCGACAGATTGGCGTTGTTTATATGATTAGAAATATCTCCAGTTAGATGGGCTGGAGTTTCATCCTTTGTGCTTCTGTCCATACACTCAGTGCAAGTCCTCCCTTATGCATACTACTGCATAATACTCCATTATGGGATTTTATGGGGCCTTTTGAAGCAGCTGGCACAGGTTGGTCTCTAGGCCATTGCTTATCTCTGCCATCCTGTGCTAGTGACAAGGACTGGGCTATAGTTCATGGGTGAAAAACGTACACGCAGAAGTTTGGCTTGTGGGCCTTGTCCCCTCTGTACCTTTACTGGCTTTCCAGTGTGTGAACTGAATACACCAGCGTGGAGGGGTAGAGGATTTGTTTTCTTTTTTTCTCTGTCCATTTGCCCATTCTGGACTGGTTTGTTTTACTTTCTTTGCCCTTTTAATAGCTTGCATTCCTTACAGTCTTTAATTATTGCACATTTCTCACTCCAAACCAGCTGCCATCCGTAAACTGGTCTAGCAATTATTTCTCTGGCTTCAGAAAATGGCTATCATGAATTCAACGGCGCTAGGAACAGGTGGACTGCAGAATGCCTGTTTGATTTTTGGTAAACAGCATTACAAAATTGGCACCTTGACTTAGTTCCTGTAACAGACTAGTTGTACAGCTTCTGTTAATAAGATACTGCATATTTTCTGGTGTCACAGCATACGTTATTTGTCATTGCAAGGCATTCATTGCTTTTTTCTTTTTCTTTCAGAAATATGTGTAAAGTTGAAAATGTGTATGAAATACCCATGGGATGGAAATCCTTCCAAGGCGCACAGTGGTGCTTGGTTGGAGAGAGCCCTTTGGGAGTAAGGAAGGGTGCAGATGAGCAAGCAGAGTCAGAGCAGGCTGAGCCTAGCATATGGAGTCGGCACAGATGCTCTGCTCTGTGCAGTTCCTGTTCTGTGCCCAAAAATTGTGCTCTGAGACACTTTGTGCTTGTCGGACAGTTTAGCCTAATGGAGAGCTGGTAACTTGGCACGTCAGAATCCTGTGGTCTGTTCTTGGCTCTGTGCAGCCCTCCTGGGCGAGCTTATGGAAGCTGTGACAACAGCCTCAGTCCTCTGCAAAAAGGGGATTGTGATCTTCCAGTCCTACACTGAGGAAAATAATCATTTGAGTTGAAAGAGGTTCTTAAAGACCATCTGGTCCAACCCCCCTGCAATGATCAGGGAGAGACACCTACAGTTCCATCAGGTGCTTAGAGCCTGTCCAGCTTGACTTTGGGTGTCTCCATGGATGAGTCATCTGCCACCTCTCTGGGCAACCTGTGCCAGTGCCTCATTGCTCCTATTGTAAAAAAAGCTCCTTCCTTATATCCAGTCTAAATTTTTCTTTTAGTTTCAAACCATTTCCCTTTGTCTTGTCACAATAGACCCTGTTGTCTTCAGGAGTCTGTGCTCTTCTTTCTTATTGATCCCCCTTTAGATACTGAGAGCATACTCTACTGCTACCACCTGCCCAAGGATGCGGGAGATGTAGGGTGCCTCAGTTACCTTGCTGCCCCCTCTGTGTCACTTGGCAGAGCAAGGAGTAGGCAAAAGTACTGCCTGGAGGCAGCTCCTCGAGAGCTCTGTGCAGAACTCATTCTTCATCTCAGGTTCAAAGGAGCAGTAAATAGGCTCCTTTCTTACTGCACCTCAGGAACGGCTGCAGAATGGTGGCAGGGAGATGATGCTATGCCACTGCTCAGCATGCATGCAGGGAGCCTGTTCCTTGAGGAGTAAGGAAGGGAGAGATGCAAACGGTTCTTTATTTCCAGTAAGCTTAGAAATTTGCTTCTTTCATGTTAGCAGCTCTTCCTAGCACAGCAGGCTGGTGGTTCTTCATCTTAAGGGTGAGCTTGGTGACAAAGGTGGGCTGATAGCAGCTTTCTGCAATGCCTTATTGATATTACATGGAAGAAAGCACTGTTTCTGCACACTGGGACACCTGAGAAGCCTGTTCTCTGTTCCACGTGCTAGCAGTGCAGATGTTAAAACTCTGGAACATTTTTGGACAAAGAGTGCAATGATCCTGTGAGACTTTAAAAATGAATTAATAGAACATTGATTTAACTTACTGGCTTTTTGCAGTGCCTTTGTTTCCAGGCAGTAAAAGTCTGCTTGCCAGTTGTCCAGCCAGAAGCCAATATCTGTGAAAACCTGCCCCAGGCTGTTTGTGGAGGGCCGCAGTTAATTAAGATATGCATTCTCATCCCTGCTCTGAGCTGTGTGTGAGAGAATGTAAAAAGCACAACTAGACAACTGTCTGTTCCTCCTGTTCTGAGACTTATTCTTGATCCCACAGTGATTGCCAGCAGCAGACAAGGAACAGAGCCAGAAGAGTGAAAATTAATAGCGGTGGCATCTGAAATCCCCATTTGTGAGCTTAAGAACATTCCTGGTTTGTTTTTGGACTTTATATGCAGGGGAACATCTCATTCCTCTAATTTGAGTGCTGGAGAAATAAATAAAATAAAATAAAATAGTGTTTAAAGACCCCTGTTGCCATTCTGCACAGAGCTTCAGGCAGCGCATGAGCTTATTTGTGACCAAATAAGATATGTTCTGTTTGTGAGGCTGTGTATATTCAGCCATATGCCTTTTGAAAACTGACTGTGTTCTTAATAGTCAAGGGTAAAACAGCATCTTGAAGGGTTTCTCCTCATGTATTAAAGCCTTTTGGTCATTGATATGCAGTCTTTGTGGACTGGAAAGTAGCACTGCTTTGTTCTCAGTGTCTCTCTCTCCTCACTTTGTTGCCATCATCTTCTTCCTAAATGGTGCATGTTGGTTTGAGTTCTTACAAGGAATGTGCTTCAGATGGATGGCTGGTGAAGGAAGCAGGGTTATGGAATGGGGCAGGGTGGATGATGATGGTACAAATCCTTTGGATGCCACTTGGCCTGGGAGCACGTGGGTCTGTGTCCATGAAGATGGGCTGATTGGGAAATGGATGCAGCTGTATTAAGGTGTCTGACACCTCTCCCTGACCATTAGAAGATTCTCTGGGAGTAGGTTCTTTGAGCTGTTGTGGTTCACTTGACCTGAAAGGCAGTTGAGGAGAAACTCTGAAGGCAGTCAGCAGCTCCAGAGCCATCCATTCCCTAAGGAGGAAAGTAAGCTCCTAAGCCCTGGATAAAATGCTCATCACTTAGACAAATGTGCAGAGATCTTCAAAGCCTCCCTGGAAATAGGGGATTGTAATATTAAACACAATTATGAACTGTCTGTAGGGCTGCAGCTACAGATGGAGCTTTATGACTGGTTTGGAGTGATGCTGCACCAGCATCAATTATCCCCAGCAAATGCACAGAGATATTTTTAGGGGTGGTATTTTCATTTTATGGTGTCATTCAGTCACTTGCAGCCCCCAGCCAGGTGCCTCTCCATTAGCACCTCGAGCATGCAGTGTTCTCTCAGTGATGCAGTGTCTGTCCTGTCCTGTTGCCTCAATGATCAGCAGCTCAGAGGAACAGCTCAGGTGCCCTACTTTGGCACCTACACTGTCAAAACTACCCTGAATGAGAGTGCCTGCCTCTCCCTACTGCAGCTGTGAATATTAGCTACAGAGTAGCACTAAATCTTGTTTAAGCTACAGTCATTCCACCCAGTGATGAATGTCACTACCTGAATAATTTGGGTAATTTCCTGCAGCTCTAGTGTACTACCAGAGAAATGAAAGTTAATTTACTGCTAATTTAGTGTACTAACCCTTAATTAGCAACGAGCAAGCTCTGAAATATTGGATTCTGAGAGCTCATCAAACTTTTACCAAAAAAAAAAAAAAAAAGAAAAAGAAAAAAAAAATCACCCCTCCCAGCTGAACTCTTCACTCTATTTGAGGTTATTAGCAAAATGCTCTGGGAGTGCTGTTCATTACCTCTCACTAGGATATATGTAGCTGGGAACACCCCCATTTACCACTCTCGCTGCAGAAATCCATTAGGAAGATTCTTGCTCTCACACTGTATATTCAGCTGCTGTATTGCGATGCGCAGGTATGTGCTGCAGCTTTAGTGACAGGCAGGATTAATGGCTCAGATTATCAATGACTGGTGGCTAAAAAGGTGAAAGAAAGGCTGAGTGGGTCTAATGGGCTGGGTCATTGCTACAGGAGGCAGTACATGTCTACATAAAAAAGCGGAATGTGACATGACTACATCATCCTCTACTTTCTTCTGTGGACTGAGTCGGGACTAGTGTGTCCTGCTCGATAGCCCCATTGATTTTTGGCTTGATGACTTGCACAGAAGGGCACAATGCAGTGTGGTTAGAGGTCTGTGTGTCTGGTGTGGGGCACATAATGCAGCCCTTCAGTGAATGGGTGTCATGGTTTTATGATTTTTGGTACTGGTATTCCACATCATAACATCATGTATTGCATTAAGAGTTGAGGAGCTGATGCTCCAGCCCCATGGATCATTGATAATTCCAGGTATACCTGCCTAAGAAGAGAAGAAGAACTACATTCCCCAGAGGACTTTGCGATGCTTTGTATTTTTACGTGTTTTCCGCTCAGAGGGAACAGATAAAAACCCTCAGCGGTCACGGGACACTCTCTTTCCTTCGGGATCGACTCAGCAGTGGGTGCTCGCTGCCGTATCGCCTTCAGCGTTAGCGTAAGGCCTTCGGTTTATCGGACACTCTCTCTTGCTCCTTTTATTTGATTCATTAGCCTCAATTCCAATTATATTGTATTATATTCTGTTATTTTGCTTTCTGATATCTTATTTAGTAAATTAGCTTTCCTCCTCAGATCGTTGCCGCTGTTTTGTTTCTAGGCCCATCTCCCTTTTCCCTTTTCCTTTTTTCCTTGCCCTTTCCTGGGGCGTGGGTCCGTGGGTCCCCCGCACCAATCGTCACGGAACCGGGCCGATCCAGCCCGGTAAACCGTTGACATTTTTGGCGCCCAACGTGGGGCTCGAACCCACGACCCTGAGATTAAGAGTCTCATGCTCTACCGACTGAGCTAGCCGGGCAGAGACATACTCTTAGAGTGAATCTCTGTCCTTTGCTAGCAAGCTTATCTGTACTGCAGGTGCTGTACGGCATAACACGACCTTGAAGTCTGGGCGTACTGCCAGTTGTTCTGGGATATTTGTAAACTTTTTTGGGTGCTGCTAGCTTGTTTCAGTAAAAAAAAAAAAAAAAAAAAAAAAAAATGCTCTCTCTTTTTAAACTGCTCTTAAAGGGGCTGCATTTCATTGCTTTTTCCCTTTTAATGCTCAAAACTTACTGGGACCTTTTCCCTGAGCACCTGCAAGATCCTGAGAACTTGAGCAGATATTTGAGACAGGGATGCTGCGGCTCAGACAGATCTGAGGAGGCCCAAATTATTTGGGGTCTGGCTTATGCCAATCGGACCTTATTCAATACTATCCCAGAGAGGCATAGAGTTTTTAAAATAGAGCGAGAGAGTCTCCGAGCCGAAAGGGACAGTTTCCAAATTGAGAAAGACAGTCTTTTAGCTGACAATCAGACCCTCCAGACGGAGAGAGACGCCCTCCAGATCGAGAGAGACACCTTCCGGTCTCAACAAGAAGCTCTCCAGACCAACACGGACGCCCTCCAGTTCGAGAAAGACGCCCTCCAGCCTGAAAGAGATGCCCTCCAGTCCGAACTCAACAACCCTCAGTCTCAACAAGATGGTCTCCAGTTTGTGCAAGATGCCCTCCAACCTGAAAGAGACACCCTCCTGTCTGAGCGAGATGTCCTCCTGTCTGAACGGTACTCCTTCAGAACTGAGCGAGGTACCTACCAGCTACAATAGCCCGTGCCCCCCAGCCAGGGGGGGGAAAGGGATAATAGAGTGTATTGGACTGTGTGGTTTCTTTGGCCTGGCACATCAGAACCACAAAATTATAAGGCACTGATGGACACTGGTGCACAATGCACTCTAATGGTCTCTAGTCACCAAGGGACAGAATTAATCTATACTTCTGGGGTGACTTGGGGTTCACAAGAGTTGACCATGACTCACTCACCTTTTAACAGCCCCATATGGCCAGTGCGTAAAGCCTGTGGAGAATGGAGGCTGATGGTAGATTATCGTGGCCTCAATGAAGTCACACCCCCACTGAGTGCTGCTGTGCCGGACATGCTTCAACTCCAGTACGAACTGGAGTCAAAAGCAGCCAAGTGGTATGCCACCATTGACATTGCCAATGCCTTCTTTTCAATTCCTTTGGCCACAGAATGCAGGCCGCAGTTTGCTTTCATCTGGAGGGGAGTTCAGTACACCTGGAACCGTTTACCCCAGGGGTGGAAGCACAGCCCAACCATTTGCCATGGGTTGATCCAAACTGCATTGGAACAGGGCGGTGCTCCTGAGCACTTACAATACATTGATGACATCATTGTGTGGGGCAATACAGCAGGGGAAGTTTTCGAGAAAGGAGAGAGAATAATTCAGATCCTCCTGCGAGCTGGCTTCGCTATTAAGCGAAGCAAAGTGAAAGGGCCTGCACAGGAAATTCAGTTCCTAGGAATAAAGTGGCAAGATGGACGTCGTCACATCCCAACAGATGTGATTAACAAAATTATTGCTATGTCTCCACCCACTAGTAAGACAGAGACCCAAGCTTTTCTGGGTGTAGTGGGCTTTTGGAGAATGCATGTTCCAAACTACAGTCTCATTGTGAGCCCTCTCTTTCGGGTGACGCGGAAGAAGAATGATTTTGTATGGGGTCCTGAGCAGCAGCAGGCTTTTGAGCAAATTAAGCAGGAGATAGCCCGTGCCGTGGCCCTGGGGCCAGTGCGGACGGGACAGGATGTAAAGAACATCCTCTACACTGCTGCTGGAAAGGAAGGTCCCACTTGGAGTTTGTGGCAAAGAGCTTCTGGAGAGACCCGAGGCCGACCCCTTGGTTTCTGGAGTCGAGCATACAGGGGGTCTGAGGAGCGCTACACTCCAACTGAGAAGGAAATCTTAGCCGCGTACGAGGGGGTTCGAGCTGCTTCCGAAGTAATCGGTACTGAAGCGCAGCTCCTTCTGGCACCTCGACTGCCAGTGCTGAATTGGATGTTCAAAGGAAAGGTTCCCTCAACCCATCATGCTACTGATGCCACTTGGAGTAAGTGGATTGCGCTGATTACACAGCGAGCTCGGATGGGGAACCTCAGTCATCCAGGAATCCTAGAAGTGATCATGGACTGGCCTGAAGGTAAAAAGTTTGGAACAACCCCAGCAGAGGAGGTATCACGTGCTAAAGAGGCCCCACCATACAATGAACTACCAGACAATGAAAAGAGATATGCCCTGTTCACAGATGGATCGTGTCGCATTGTGGGAAAGCACCGCAGATGGAAATCTGCTGTGTGGAGCCCCACACGACAAGTTGCAGAGGCCACTGAAGGAAAAGGAGAATCAAGCCAATTTGCAGAGGTAAAGGCTGTCCAGCTGGCCTTAGATGTTGCTGAACGCGAGAGGTGGCCAGTGCTTTATCTTTACACTGACTCATGGATGGTGGCAAATGCCTTATGGGGGTGGTTACAGCAATGGGAACAAAATGGCTGGCAACGGAGGGGTAAACCTATTTGGGCTGCTGAACTGTGGAAAGATATTGCTGCCCGAGTAAAGAATATGGTTGTAAAGGTGCGCCATGTAGATGCTCATGTTCCTAAAAGCCGGGCAACTGAAGAACAACAGAATAACCATCAGGTAGATCGAGCTGCCAAAGTTAAGATGGCTCAAGTAGACTTGGACTGGCAACACAAAAGTGAATTATTTTTAGCTCGATGGGCCCATGAGACCTCGGGCCATCAAGGAAGAGATGCAACATATAAGTGGGCTAGAGACCGAGGGGTGGACTTAACTATGGACGCTATTGCACAGGTTATCCATGACTGTGATACTTGCGCCACAATTAAACAAGCCAAGAGGATGAAACCTCTTTGGGGGGAAGGGCGATGGCAAAAGTATAAATATGGGGAGGCGTGGCAGGTTGATTATATCACCTTGCCACGAACTCGCAATGGTAAGCGTTATGTGCTTACCATGGTGGAATCAACCACTGGGTGGCTTGAAACATATGCAGTACCCCATGCTACCGCCCGAAACACCATTCTAGGTCTCGAGAAGCAAGTCCTATGGCGACATGGCACTCCAGAAAGAATTGAGTCAGATAATGGGACTCATTTCAAAAATTCTCTTGTAAGTAATTGGGCCAAAGATCATGGCATTGAATGGATTTATCATATCCCCTATCACGCACCAGCTTCTGGTAAAATTGAAAGATACAATGGGTTGCTAAAAACCATGTTGAAAGCAATGGGTGGCGGAACATTTAAGCATTGGGAGAAGCATTTGGCAGAAGCCACCTGGTTGGTCAACACTCGAGGATCCATCAATCGTGATGGTCCTGCCCAATCCAACTCTCTACCTACAGTAGAGGGAGATAAGGTCCCTGTAGTACATGTAAAGAACATGTTGGGCAAAGCAGTTTGGGTACTTCCAGCTTCTGGAAAGGGCAAACCTCTCCGTGGAACTGTCTTTGCTCAGGGACCTGGATCCACTTGGTGGGTGATGCAGAAGAATGGGGATGTTCAGTGTGTACCACAAGGGAATTTGATGTTGGGGGAGTGCAGTCAGTAATTGCATGTATATACTTGAATATATGTTGCGTGTGTGTATATCTAATGCATGTTAATCATTGTTTTTCAATATGTATCAAGCATGATGTAACGATGTGGAATAAGGGGTGGAATGTCATGGTTTTATGATTTTTGGTACTGGTATTCCACATCATAACATCATGTATTGCATTAAGAGTTGAGGAGCTGATGCTCCAGCCCCATGGATCATTGATAATTCCAGGTATACCTGCCTAAGAAGAGAAGAAGAACTACATTCCCCAGAGGACTTTGCGATGCTTTGTATTTTTACGTGTTTTCCGCTCAGAGGGAACAGATAAAAACCCTCAGCGGTCACGGGACACTCTCTTTCCTTCGGGATCGACTCAGCAGTGGGTGCTCGCTGCCGTATCGCCTTCAGCGTTAGCGTAAGGCCTTCGGTTTATCGGACACTCTCTCTTGCTCCTTTTATTTGATTCATTAGCCTCAATTCCAATTATATTGTATTATATTCTGTTATTTTGCTTTCTGATATCTTATTTAGTAAATTAGCTTTCCTCCTCAGATCGTTGCCGCTGTTTTGTTTCTAGGCCCATCTCCCTTTTCCCTTTTCCTTTTTTCCTTGCCCTTTCCTGGGGCGTGGGTCCGTGGGTCCCCCGCACCAATCGTCACGGAACCGGGCCGATCCAGCCCGGTAAACCGTTGACAATGGGGCATGTGTATGCAGTGGGATAAGTGATGATGTGGAGTGGTGGGGCAGCAGGAGGAGAGATGCTGGAGAAATGGAGGGGCTGCTGAAAGAAAAATCGAAGAAAGATGTGTGTGTCAGCTGAGCTGCTGGAGCCAAACCAAACACTAGGCTGGGCAGTGGGCCAGCGCATGGCTTATCCGAGCCTCTGTGTCAGTGCTACAATATTTTTGCACAGGAAAGTACAAACTGTCAGGTAAGACTTGGTGTTGGTGGAGATGAGGTGGGGCAAAGCCCCATAACTCTAGAGAGCTCTGCTGATGTCTAGTGCTATTTCACCTGCTGCACAGGGTTGTTCAAACATCAGCTGGCTGAATAGCTCACACAGGACTTCTAATGGTGAAGAGAGGCTTCACCTTCCTTGTCCTCCCCCCAGAATAAGGACCTGTCTTAGAGTGGAGATATGCTGAGAATCAACTGTTGCCACACACTAGGACGGGTTACCAAATTTCCCACATCTATTGACTCACAGATTTTCCTGTTTCCATCTATTCAGACTTGTCCTTCATGTGCATTTGCTGAGTCTTTCTTTCACAGGCTTCAGTTTTCTTGAGGAAAACTTCTCCATTCTCAAAAGAGGCATTCTGTAAAATAGAGAAAGAAAACTTGGCTGTGATCTTCTATCCCCCCCCCGCCGGACAGAAAGAGGAAGAAATGTTAATATTAATTTTCTACTCTCATGTTGTGATGGTGACCATGTTGTAGAAGGAAGTGACCATCTGTGTGCCTCTTTTTGGAGGGAGCTGATTCCATCAAGCTATTCATTACGGAGAGCTGGGAGAGCCTCTTACTCCCTTATGTCTTGTTGCACACATGTAAGAGCAGAATCTGACATCAAAATTAGCTCTTAAAATCCATTATTCAAAGAAGTATGTACTTCCATATTTATGTGGTGGTGTTTTGCTGCTGGAGCACTTTAATAAGGTCATACATGTTATGCTGTATTTATACGCAGTGTAACATTTAGACTCATCTAACCTGATGTAGCTCTATTTGGACACTTGCAGCTCCTATCAGAGTCAGTGGAAGGAAGTGGGCACTTTGTAGTGTTGTCCAAAAATAGGCATCTATGGCAGTGAACATAAAAAGAACCTTAAAAGCCCCCTTGATCAAAAAGGGCTTTGAAGGTGCCAGACCTAGATGGGCAAAACAAGCTGCATACCATCATACATCACAGTCTTTCACAGAGCTCCAGGAAAGAAAGGGTTTTGATGAACTGGGGGTGGAAAGCTTGGTTTTAAGGTGTGAGAATCATAGACCCATAGAGTTGTTAACTTTGGAAAGACCAGTAACATCATTCAGTCTAACCATCAAACTCTGCCTGCAATTGCTCTAGACTATGTCACTCAGAGCAATGTGTGTGTGTGTGCATTTATAGTTACTGTTCCACGTAAAAGATATCTTCTCCTTAAGATCTGTTGTATGGCCAAGCAGAAATCGGTAGTCGAGCTCACAGAGTTGAAATTGCAGACCCTGGAAGCAGCAATTAAAGCAGGACTTGGAGCACAGTTTGGATAATCTGTGAGATGGGAGAAGTCTGACGTGACATGAAGGGACAGTGCAGGTTATGGAATATATTGACATGGCTGCCAGATGGATGCTGCTGCCCCAGTTTTGGCATTTGGAGCGTCTATGTCCCAAGCTTGAGAAGCATGCTTTCCTTTGTTTTGCTAGTGGAGCTGCTGTAGTTTCAAGAGAGATTAATTCAGGGAAGTTTGTGCTGTTCAGTAGGTCAATACAGCTGATCACAACAGACTCCATGGGAAAAAGGACTGTGTTTCCATAAATCACGGTTGTGATTTGGTCCAAATGGTTTGGACATGGGCTCTTGTTTACTAATCTGTAAAGTCTTTAAGCAGAAATTTAAATTTTCTTTCTGGAAGCTCTTTAAAATTGATTCCCACAGTAAACCCAGCTTTAGGAAATCCAGGACAATGCCAGTTAATTAATTAAGGCGATTAACAAGTAAACTGGTGCTTCCTTCCACTGTGGGCGAGCAGTTGGCATTTTAGCAAACTTTGCCTCATAATAATAGCAATACTTCTTGGGGCTGTCACACTGTCCTCCCCCACCTCCACCCTTTCCCAATTATAATTCTCTTCTTTTGATCCTGGAAATGTTTTTTTTTTTATTATTTTTTTTATCTAAAATATGCTGCTTAGAGATGACATTTCATGAAATGTTCATTTTAATTATACAGGGATGGTTATCACTGCAGGGATGTTGGCATTGGCTTTCAATGCAAAATCTGTATTTTCTGCTGATTATATCTAGGAAAGCTCTCTGAGCCTTAGGCACCTGGAAATTGTAATGCATCATTGTTCGCTGCTGCAAATGGCAGGGAACAGAAATTGAAACAGAAGTGGGAGGGCAGTGATGGTTGGTGTGCAGGTGTGCAGCTCTTGGCCCAAAGTGAGAACCGTGGCCATGCCCTGTGCACATAATGAGGGGAGAGGGAGATGGTAGTGCCCATGCTACTCTGCTGGCTGCTAAGTAGGGTGGAGAAAGGCAGTGAGCAAGGGCTTCCAGCTGGAGGAGCATAGATACCAGCCTTCCTGCATATCTAATTCTACTTCAGCCTTTTATTTCTCTCAGTGGGACTGCCTGAACATGAAAGTGCTCCTTGATACAGGGAAAGATGGAACAATCTAAGAAAATAGTGCTCAGCTTCAGTGCTGTATTCAGGAGGTATGGATAAAGCTTTTGCACATGGAGCTGGAGCTGCTACTCCATGCTAGCTTTCACCCTGTCCCAGTGGGTGCTGTGCATGGTGGGAATGGGTTGGTGGTTGGAGAAATTATCTTAGTGGTCTTTTCCAACCTTAATGATTCTATGATATGATTCTGTGATATGATACTGTGTAGTTGTGCCCTGGCATTGACTGTACAACACTTTTGCAGCTTGGAGAGATTCCCAGTGCTGTCAAGTAAAGTTTCCTGTTGCTGTGCCCTGGATTTAGATTTGGCCCAGGGCATCTATATCAGCATTTCTGCGCTTATGCCTACATGTATGGATTTTCTAATGAACTCCACAGCTGTAAGACCTCTTTGGTACTAATATGGTTCTTGGTACAGAGATCTACAAACATGTGACTGATGAAATATCCTTCCATAAGGATCTTATGTTAGATTCCTCTTCAGATTATCAAAAAACTTCTGATTTTCCACTGGGGTGAAGACAGAACTGAGCAGATCTTGGATGTTCTGGGTCAGTAGTAAAAACAAAAAATTGTCTAGATGAGATGAGCAGTTGTGGTTTAGTGGTCAAAAAGAGATACTCTGTACTCAGTACTTAGTTTAGTTCTTGCTTCTTTAATTTTTAAAACTGTCCTGTCTTTTAAAAACCTAGCTCAATATTTAATTTCAGAATGGCATTTAAAAATTAATGGTGTTGACAGTTTGTTTCCTTTTTGGGGCTAGAGGAAGGGGAAGGGAGAGACAGAAACCACTCATTACAAGTCATTTTGGTTCTTTCATTTCTGTTTTTCAAGAAATTTCTTGTTCAGAAAAATTAATAGATCTCCAGCGAAATAATAAGATAAAATTAGGCCTGTCTGTCTAGAGCTGCCCAGCTGTTTTGCTACCATGGAAATGAAATAATGAGTTTCATTCATAAATGCAAAAAGAATGCGAGAGCTGGGCCTACACTGCTGCTGTTGCAGCATAAGCAAACTTGGATGCAACTGACCTATGACTGCATCAAGACAGTCATCACTGGAAGATTAACTGAGACTTTTTTACTATTAAGAGGAAGCTGTTTCCAAGGCTCCAGGCATCTTTAAGAAACAAAGCATATATCACTTGGAGAAGAATGCTCACAAGTGGGAAAGTTCAACTTTAAACCCTTTTTGTCTCAACACAAAAGCACACTCTTAAGAAATAGAAAAAGCTCTCTGTTTCTTCTGCAGTAGTGCTTTTTGCTTAATTTGGTGCCTTCTAGGAGGAGAAGGGCAGGCACTGTGGGGGTTAAGTGCACAGGGCAGGCAGAGCTTGCTTCTGTATGGAGCAGGAATGCAAGCATCCTTTAAGGCTTTTAAGGCACCATAATGGGATGGCATGGGAGAAAGTTGGATATTAGGAAAAAGTTCTTCTCTGGGAGAGTGGTTGGGTGCTGGCACAGGCTGCCCAGGGATTGGTGGAGTCATTGTCCCTGAAGGTGCTACAGAAATGTCTAGGTGGGGTACTCAGGGACATGGGTTAGCGGATAGTAATTGTGGTAGGTGAATGGTTGGACTAGAGGATGATCCTCAATGGCTTTTCCAACCTTAATGATTCTATGAGGAGGGGTTGCAATTCAGGACTACTCAACAGCCCTTCCAGCAGAGTGCCCTCACCTGCAACTCCACAGCTCGTGCACTGCTTGCTTGTTATAAAATTGAAAAGAACTATTAGCTAACTACCTGGAAAACTAATTAACCTCTTGTAGCACTAATCCTGGATTTATTGTTAATCGTACTGAAGGAGTCCTTCTGTTAGGGTTTGTCCCAGAGCTTAGCACTGGGAGCAGGGGGAGCTGGGAGCATTTGGCACCTTTGAAATAGAGACCGCATGTGGGCAGCCTGTATTAGCGGCGGCTGGAGAATAATCCCCTGGCACATTAGCTCATGGATGTGTGTGTTGGCAGAGATCAAGTCGGTGAATCATGCTGAGCCACTGAGGTCACCACAAAACCCAAGTTCTGTAAAATCACACCGGCTTTTTTTAAATCCATGTTTATTTCCTGCTTTCAGGCACTTTTTGTATGTATTGATCTGATCAATGTGAGTAACTTTTCTGACAAACAGGCTCCTTTAAATGCCTTAAAAGCTTCATTATTAAGATAATGGAACTGAAGTTAAAAACAAATCAAACAATGCATGTGTAAAAGGTTTCCCCCAGACAGCTTCAAAATAAATTGAAAACAAATTCAATTAAAATAACAATCAACCTTTTTGTTCCTTCAGTGGTATGATTTCTCTGAGGCAGGTACACAATGATAAGAGGTTTCTTTGAAATGCTTGGGATAGCACACCCATAGGCAGAGCTGGGAGAGATCAAAGCAGTATTTTTCCTAAAGAACAGCCTGCTACTATTAAGTTTCTACTTTAAGGTCTGAAATGTTTCTTTATTTTTTTTCCCCCTTTTGTGGCTTTTTTCTCTTTTTTATTTTTTTTGGCTTTGGTTTGTTGGTTTATTTATTTATTTGGTCCCAAATTCTTTTGCATCTGTTCCTGCTCTTTCCTCTTGCCTTTTACCTTACAAAGCTGGTTCCTAATATCATGACCCAAAGGAAATGTCTATTAAAATTTACTTTGGGGAGTATTGGTCTCTCCCTGGTCTCTGTAATCAGTAGATTTCTATGGTGCTGGGGCACTGAAACACATTTTCAGGTCCCCTTGAGAACATTTTGCTGCTATGATTACAATTACAGGTGTGTGGAGGATTAGGTTCTCCTTTACTTGGCATCATGCTTGCAGCCCCACATCTGCAGCAGTGTGCGCAAAGGTAAAAGAAACGAAGGCAGCTCCTGATGGGCTGTTTGCAAATGATTGTGCTTTATTGGCTCACAGTGATAAAGACATCCAGTTACTTACTGATTGCTTTCTATGTGCTACAAAGCATCTCAAGCTTGCAGTCCTCTGAAAAAGGCAGATTTTCTGTTTCAGCCAAGATCTTGTACTGCAGGAACCATTCCCGTGTTCTCCATTGATTAAGGTCTCTCAGGGCTGCCTGTGCATGCGCTCTTGTGGAATAGGAGCCTCTCACGCTAGCGATGCTGTGGGTAGATTACAGTCCTATCTGCAGACAGCATGTGGTGGTGTTTGCAGAAAGGCTTGCTTTGTTCAGTCTTCTTGCTGCACATTTACTCGATGGCCATTCTTCTCTGCCAAGGCACCTTTTATTGCTTGAGGAAGCTGATGAGCTTTCTGTTGTGAAGATCCACTGAAATAAGATATGAACTACTTCCCCGTCATCTACTGTGTGGTAGAATGTGAAGTTCCTGGACCTTTAATTGGTTTGGATTGCTACTTGACATCAGTTGAGTGTTTGGCTACGTCTTGCTTGGTTTGAAAGGATGGTGTCACACAAGTGTGTGAGTGATCAAAGGAAGAGTTCATCTTGTTCTGAATGCAAGGCATTCCTTGTTATTCTGGGCACTGTCACTTCCACTCTCACAGAGTGTTTTTTGAGTCATCAGAATTGATTGCCGTGCCCCACTAATTATTGCCATGCCAGTTCCTTGGAAACCATGGGTAGCAAAGGCGCATTCATGGGCGTTGAACTAGTATGTTTTATTCTGAGATGAGTTAATATCTTACTTCAACAATATTTGATCTTAAATAGCTGGAGAGATCTTTGAAGGTTTCTCGCTGCTTCAGAAAGTAATTAGCTTGCAGTTGCCTTTCTGTGGTTCTTCTGTTTGCTTTTCTCTTCATTACCTGGTACAGACACACTGCAAATCAGCTGGCATCATCTGCCGTTATGCAGGCTCTGAGTGTTACTGGTTTCATTAAGGACTCCCAGTAACATGGTATATTTAAGATAAGTTTATTAAGATGTTTCCTTTCTGTCAGCTCTTGTCAGTAGATCTGCCAGAATATAAACAAGAAATTGGACTGGTTATGGATTTAGAGCTATGCTTGAATACATCGAAGAAAAGGCAGAATATTACACTGGCAGGGAAAAAAATCATGTTGGATTCTTCTGCAAACACAACCACATCTGCAGCACTGTCTAAGCTGGGAATATGTGGTTACCAGAGCAAGTTTTTCTAATGGAAGGTCTGGGGAATTAAAGCGATGGGGTTGGACAAGAATACAGTGGGGATATCGTGTGAGCTAAATAGGTGGTCTTAACACATGTCACTGCAGCAAGTCAAACAGGAACACAATTCTTGGGTTTATTTATCTTTTAAACAAGCATGATTTTTAGTAAGACTTTATTTACAGTGTTTTTTGGGACATTGTGCTACTTTCATCAATTACCAGGCCTTGCTTTTTAAACATTCAAAGTATAAGTTTATATGGAATCAAAATGAAGCTACAGGTTTTCACACCTATGATTAGGAGAGAATCTGAAGCAAGCCAGCTCTTAACTAGCTCTTCTCCCTGGATTACCCACATTTTTGGGCAAGTTTGAAAGCTGAACTTGAATCTAAATTTTACGAATAACCTTAACCTTTTCATTGGCTGAACCAATGTTTCAGGCCGTGCAAGCACTGGCTCTGGATATAATAGCTTGACCCCATCTATGGCAATATAAAAGAATCCGTTTATCACTCCGCAGAGTGCAGTCATTGCTTGGTAAAATGGCTGGAAGCCCTTCTTAGCAGCGTAAAGCACAATTTTAGGTAGGAAAGCAAATAATTTTGCAGCCTACTCTGAAAGTAATTAACAGAAACAGGGCGTAAACACCGGCTTCTGTGCTCTCTGAAGTAAACAAAATAAGAATTTATGCTACTGACCTTGTTAAGTAACTAACATTTTCCCTCCTCTGCAATAGCTTTTGCTTTCTCCCACAGTTCAAAAGCCCCCTGAGCCCAGGGCTGCGTGCTACTCTGAAATGTTCAATCCTGCATTTGAATAAGCTGAATCAAGCCAGCCATACTGCTAAACATATGGTAAGTAATAGCATCATTAACAATAGCATAGTGCACGTTTGACAGCCGAAGGGATTTGGCTGTGGTTTGCTGCAGGAGTGTCAGCAGAGGAGCAAAGCTTGTGCCCCTGCCAGGATGCCAACCTCCCTCCGCCCCTGCTCTGACCTTCTGAGAATGTGAAAGGCTGCCCATCTTCCTGCCTCCTGTTCAGGCTCTTATCTTCTGCTGGCAGCTCCAGGGCCGTGTAGTACTGGTTGTGTTTCACCGTTAAAAGCTGCTATTTGTTCTCCTTGGGGTGAGTACACAGTGAAGAAGAGAGAGACCTGAAACCAGGAGACCCAAAGTCCAAGGCGACACATTTCAATTTTGAACTTGTTCAGAGGAAAGCGTGCTGCTCTCTTTGTATGCTCCCTGAGCTATCACAAAGATACAAAGGCTCTGGTGGCGGTCCAGCACTGGGGACAGGCACTGTGTCCTGCCCATCCTCTGTCCCCAGTGCTCCCAGTCCTTAGGGTGCCTTTGTCCCAAGTGCCTCATTCCTCAGACACCAGTATGGGATCACAGCTGCCTGACTGACTTCTGGCTGCTCCTGTTGCAGTCGTGAGCACCTTGTAACTCACTCCCCTTCCGCCCCTGCTGCCCTTCTTTCCTTACAGTCTTGGTCTTTGCTTCCCCTCCAAGCTGACCTTGTCTTGCTATCTCTCCTTCCCCCATTCTTCTTATCAGATCTGAAATCCATCAACCAGTTTTTGGATGAAACTTATCCCATGCTGATAGCCAGTTTTTGTACATTCTTTTTGACTCCTGCCCATGGAAATGGCAAAGATGACTCCATCAGTTTAATGCTCAGTGCTAGGGATAAGTGTTAATATTGCTGCTTTACTGTGCATCCTGGATACGTAGAGTTCACTTCATCACTTTTGGGTTTGAAAACATCTGTGAGCACTAAGATTAAGTTACCAGGTCCCACTGTTCAGGTATTGTTCTCAGCCTCTGCTAATCACTGGGTTAAGAAAAACATCTCCATAAATGAATTGATTTTTTTTTTATTTTCAGCAGGGAGACTTTCTACATAAATGAACATTGCCCTGAAGCACTTACAGCCCAATTGTTACTGCCTTGTGTTAATGGAGAAGGACCCCAAAGTGAACGCAGTATAAGGTAATGATATCCTAAAATAAAAACAAAGCCAGGAAGGAATAACATTTCTATGTTTCTGGGTTCCTGTATTTTGTACTGGCTGAGCTTTTAGAAACACGGGAATAAAATGAAGCATAAGAAACAGGGAGCGAAATGCAAGTGTTTGATTTATTTATTTATTTAGATTGCAGAGTATGCTTTGAAAAAATACCCCAGGCAATGACTTCATTTTTCTTAATTAGGAAATTTTAAAGACGTTGTTTTGATGCAAAGCCACATAACGTTCCTAGAGAAAAACACTTTGGTGATCTCAACCTGTGCTTTTTTCAAAGGGATGTGTGTGTGGGGGGAAAGGTGCTCCCAGCCCATTTTGCAGATTTCAAAAGCTGAAAAGCTGTATGGTTTTGGCTGTGCCTCTGGTTTGTTTTTTATATGCTCTCTGCCATGTATGTATCTGAGAGTCTAGAAGAGAGAGCAATGGAAGAGTCATTAGCAAGAGAACAGTGTTCAGTGCTGCGAGCTGAAAATAAGGAAAAGATTTATCTGCGAACAGGGAATGATGTTTTAACCAAAGGGGATGGCTGGAAAATGGGTTGTTAGAGCGGGGCTGTGTGGGGTTGTGCAGCTGGAGCAGCAGCATAGGCGTGTGCATTTGCATGGAGTTGGGGATGATAGTGTGCGATGGCCATTTGGGTACTTGTATTTATGAGGCCATGGTTTGTGTCCCAGTGCGTGCTAGAAGGACAGCATGTGTTCAGCCAACGCACATTTGCCTGACTTCACAGATTTAATGCTGTAACATCAGCCATCAATCTGCCTCTAATGTGAATATTCCAGCCCTGTCCGTCGTGCGGGAGCCCAGCAGATGGAGCAGTCCTCCTGTGCATGAGGCTGTGCGGGGCCGCATCCAGAGCTGTGCTGTGCACTCGAGCCGATCGGCCCCTGTGCATCTATAAAGCACGGAATAAAAGGTTCGGTGTAAGAAATAGATGTGAGAGTGGCACTTTCTGTGTGTGCGGTGTTGTGTGATATATATGTAAGATTAGTGGAATGGTTATAGAAGAAATATATCAGCTTTCCTAAACTTTGTATGTTCTACTATAGATTGTTTTTATCTGAGCCCTAATTTACAGC
This sequence comes from Callipepla californica brunnescens, assembly GCA_023055505.1. Lineage (NCBI taxonomy): Eukaryota > Metazoa > Chordata > Aves > Galliformes > Odontophoridae > Callipepla > Callipepla californica. The sequence goes on from JALIRH010000015.1 coordinate 8,375,064, forward strand.
TAAAACTCAGACAGGGGCATGAGAAAGTAATCCTTTTGATCACATTGCTGTTTTATGATAACGATATGCTTTATTATTTTTAATAAAACAGTGGTAGCTGCTGTTTGCTGTGTTCCCACTGCAGCAGCCATGAGCAGTGGCACAAACAAGAACAGAGAACCTTTCTCCATTTCTTTTTCTTTTTTCCTCCTTAATAAATAATTGAAGGAGAAAACAAGAAAAATATGGTGTAGGATCTAAACAATAAACAAAAACCAGGGTCAGAGCACAGGGCACATGTTTTCTTCTCCTTTAAACCCAACTACTCGTATATATTTTTTTCTTTCAGTGACAGAGAAATGTACTCAACTCTTTTTGTAGTGAATTGTATCTCGGAAAAACATTTTTCTATATGGAGGGCTGAGTGGTGTAACATTTTTAATGGCACATTTTCATCTGCGTTGCAGGAATGGAACTGAGTTCTACTGCTGTGGTTGCACAGCCCAGCCAGGTTATATGCTGAGGGCTCTGCCTGCCCTTAACCACCTACTGTGAATCTCAGCTGGTGCACTCAGGTAAGCCTGGCATAAAAGGGGTCAGTGGCTGGCACCTTTGAGCTAATGAGAATTTAGCTCTTTGTAGGTTTTCTCATATCTTCCTTGATTTCAATTGGGCAATAATATCATCTCTGCTCTGCCTAAAGAGATTGTGCTGGTGTCCATGCATCTCTGCTCTCTTCTCAAACATATTTATTCCAGCGTATGTCCCTTGGGCATTTAATCTCTCCCTCTGAGGCCGCCCTGCTGTGACCTCCCTCCATAGCATCTTGTCCATCAGTCTGTCTCTGTGGCCAGGGCACCCAGTGTTCAATGATAACGCAGCTTTTCAAACACTGTGAAGTATTCAATTGCAAAGCAGACCCAACAGGAATGTAAATAGCTTCCTCTGAATACGGGTATTTCACCTCACTGAGGCATGCCTCTTTGGCAAGCTTCCCTCTGTTTCAAGAGGGCTGAATTTGGCTACTGTTCAACCATCCTACCTAGTTACATGAGATAAGCAATGGAAATGAACTGGGAGTTGCTGTATTAACCACACTGTATGTATTTTATTCACCTTGTGTCTGTATTTCTAAAGTTGTGCCTGTAGCAGGACAATGGCCTCTATCTCATCATTTTAGCTCTATTTAAAAAAAAAAAACTAATGGGAATGGATAAAATGTGCTAGCTAACAAATAGATTTAAACTTCAGCTTGACCTCCTTAACCAAGCAAAACAAAAACCAAGAAGGGATTAATTTGCTTCCTATGAGCACATCACGGAGGAAGAGCTGAGGATAATGATAGCAAGACAACAAAGGGGGATAGATTTGTCATGAATTAATTTAGGATGCTGAAAGCTTCCTTATGTCTGGTCAAGGGAGTTCTGGGACGTCACCTTGGTGGGAGCAGTCGAGCAAAACAACACAGCTGTCTTTTCAGCAGAGCATCCTCAGGGCATGCAAGGGATTAGGGCAAGTCCTGTGGGGCCTGGACACACTTCCCAGGGAGCTCTTCACAGCCCTTGCTTATTCCTGCGTTAAGACCATTTAATGCTCTAGTTATAGTAACTCCAAGGTAAGTTTGCTTAAAACTGATTTCTGTGTCTTACTGTATGCAGTTGTGCACTCAAAATATTTTTTTACCAAGGGATCTTTACGTTGGATACAGGGAAGGAACTTAAATTATGGCATGCTGAGGATGATGTGCATATTTTCTGTGAGAGATGATCCAATTTTAGTATTGATTCTAAGAGAATCTTTCTTGGATGTTTAACCTTGGGCCATGCGTAGAAGTCACCATGCATTGTTCAGAGGCACCGCTCTGTGATCTGCTCTGGGTTTTGATGTTGAGATGGAAGTGGCACTTCATGCTGATCCCTCACTGCTAGCGGGTACCACTGTGATCCCCTGGGACAGATCCCCACTGCCCATGGAGCAGTGGTGGCACTTCCCAGACAGGAGGGCTGCTGTAAGCCAGGCCCTGCAGCAATTCAGCACGCACTGCAGCAATGTATTCCAGCTTTGTACTGCCAGGACGGGGGTCCAATCTATCTGATCCATCTGTTGTCAAATTAATGTCCAAGCTGGCTTTTGGATTCAGGTCTTTCACAGGGAACAGCATGAGTGACAGCTAGGGGAAGGAACAGAGAGATGTGAATGTCCTGTGCTATAACTCTTGAAGACTGAAGTAGTTGGTATTCATGGTTCAGCTCAGCTTTGGCACGGCTCTCTGAAATCTTAAGTTACACAGAGGAAGAACCATGTGTGCTCAGATACCCTAGATCTTTTTTTATTGTTATTGTACTAACTCTTCATTTCTAAGTAGCTACGTGCCAGATGCATGACATTTCCCATCTTGCTTACAACAGAATTTTAAATTATGAAAACACTTCTTGTCTGAACTTTGCTGAAAGGACGTTGAAAGCTCCATGATCATTTTGCGTCTCCCAGAGAGGTAGTCCATAAACTCCCAGCATTTTGCAAATACCACAAGATCATATTTTACTGGATTATGAAGTTTGTGCACTTCACATTAGTAGTACTAATACCTCAGAGGAACAAAAGAACATTTTTAGCATTTCATTTGCATAATGGCTGAAGTGAGAATTTGTTCCTTGTTGAATAGGTACCCTGGGGGTCCTTTGATTTGCTGTAGCACTCTGTGCAGCGTGGAAATAGCACAGAAGTTAGTAGCATCAATGGAGCTTAGGTACTTTCCGGCTTGTTGATGTCTTACTACTCAAACTCCATTAACTTGCCACCTGCAGACTTGGTAGCTTCATGTATTTGTTTATGGCAGTGCTGATTAGCCAACCATCAAACGCAGAGAAATCTGTGATTTCAATAAGTGTCATCTAAAAGGAGGATTTAAGTTGCATCAGGGGAGGTTCAGGTTGACGTTAGGAACAGTTTCTTCTCAGAAAGAAAGGTGAGGCACTGGCACAGGCTGCCCAGGGAGAAGTGGATTCATCGTCCCTGGAGGTGTTCAAGAGGATAGATGTGGCACTGAGGGATATGGTTTAGTGGGCATGGTAGGGATGGGTCGATGATTGGACCTGATGAACTCTGTGCTCTTTCTAACCTCAGTGATTCCATGAGCTTGAGTTAGATAAGAATACATACTTGCTATATCTAAGGATGTACATACAAAGAATTGTACAAAGGTAATTTCTTACTGACAACGTAAGGGAAGGCTGCAGACAGCAATGTGTTTGGGAGAAGGGTGTTGGGAGACCTGTTGTGTGTGGCCACATCTAAAGACTGCGAACCAGTGGCTGATGGGCAGTGAGGAGGAGAAAGTAAGTCTTATGGAGGAGATACCGAGGACCAGGGAACTGGAGGGAGTTTCTGCACCATGCAAGGCAGCACAGCAAGTGAGAGAGCCCTGCAGCCAGAAGATGTTTAGCACAACAGCTATCAGTGCAGGATCCCAGTGAGGCTGATGTTGACAGCCTGGGCACTGCCCTGAGCTATCGCATACCCTCCAGGCTTATCCGGTGTGGCAGAGAGCTTTCCTTGCAAGTGAGAATCTGAAAGCCCTTGCTTGGTGCAGTAGAGTGACCACAAGCTAGCCTTGTCCTGAAACATGTGTTGACAACTGTTTCTAGCATGGGAACAGTAGGCTAAAATTGCTAAACCTCATGTAAAAAAAATTCCCATACATTTATTCAAGAACTTCTTGCTCCATGCAGGAATGCAGCATCTGACCCATTATTGTGTAGTGTTTCACTTATTGCTTGACACTTGCAAGCCCAAAGAAGGGGGAGAACATGCTGTGGTGACACAAAGGGAAACTAATGGAAATTAAGTAGATGCATTTAAAGAGAATTAGTTAAACTGTGTTTAACCTAAGTGTGAACAATCATTCAGAATTAGTGAAGTCTTCATTTGCTATGATTTACTTTGGAAGTGGAAGTGGATTAAGGTAAATTAAATTAAGGCCTCTTTAATTCTAAATAGGAACATCTACATAGGAATGCAATTTAACTAATCTGTTCTGAGAGTTAATGTGAATAATATATCCAGGCCCACTAAAGGAATATGGGACAAGGCCTTAGTTTGAAGGATCAGATTTGCTTATGAGATGGGCACTGCTAAATTTTGGAGGGTTGTTAGAAAGAGTTCCCATCTCAAGTCATCCAGGGCATTCAGACACCATGAAGTATTTACAGGCAGCTCTGCCTTGAGCTCTGGAACCCCTGGCACAACTTTCAGAGCCATTCAGCTCAGTGTTCCTTTCTTTGGTGAGGACTAATGTGGCAATAGCTGTTAGTCCAAGGGACTGTCACTTAAAATCTCACATGGAACCTCAGAAAAGTTATTTAAGAAAACCAGCAATTTTTTAGCGAACAAATTGCAAAGAGGATATCGTTAACTCTTTCTGGTTCCAGATCACAGAGTAAATTCTTGCTTTTTTTGGCCAAATTTTTCTGTGCATTCCAACCTTAGAAGGAACATGCAGGTGCTGTGTCTGTACTGCTGCAGATTGACATATTCCTCTGTTTCCCTCCCCCCCCACCAAAGACTACACTTGTCTTAATTTCCTCTCAATTACACTCAGGCATTAACTAATACTGACTAACTACAGCCCAAAATAATTATTGCTATCTGTTCCCTTTGTAAATATAACTTCAGCACTGAGCTGGAAGAATAATGGCATATTTACAGAAGGCAGCTAATTAAATTGAGCTTCAATTGCTTTCAGTTTGCCAGAAGGAGCCATTTTCACAGCAAAAAATGTGTGCAAGCCTGCATGCTTACCAGGAACAACTCGGTATAACATAATTCAGAGTTCCCAAGACAAAAATTCAGTTCAAGACAAATTTACACTGGCAATAAAAATCTCATTAAGGAAGATATGAAGATCTCTCTACTATACCACGACAGTTAAAAGAGGTTATCATTTTTTTCAGTTTATTTAAGGAACAGTATATATTTCATTGTTCCAGAGCAGCTGTAATTGCAAGTGTCTTTCAAATGCTGCTTGCAGTAATGCATTTGTCTTATGTCTGTAACTTCAGAACCAGCCTCTTGATGTATCTTCATTAGGACAGCAGAAGATGCTGGAGTTTCCAAGCTCTTCAATGTTCAGTTTTTCCCAATTTTTCAACCTTAGCTCCTGCACTTTAGAAATTCTCTGTAGCCCCCATGATTGAGCCACCTGCAAAGATTTCCTGTGGTCACAATTTGTCTCCAGATGTTTGCACCCTCTTTTGGTCCTTTGAGATAAAACCGTTCACAATAATTACAGAACAGCAGTCCTTGACAAATCAAAGTCTGAAAGAACCATTCTTGTAGAAGCCTGTTACCAGTCCCCAGGGCCCTTTCTGCTTTGAAAACAAAAAACAAAAATAAGAGGGTTGTTTCAGATTTTTTTTTCTCTCTTCATAACAAAGAATTGTGTGTTTCTTGTCCCACTGTTCAAACAAAACCCGTAGCATGGATTATTTAGTCTTTTCCATTGCAATAGTTCACCGAGCTGCTGGATTGAAAGATGATTTTCTTCCCCTGTCTGCGTATCATTCCTGAATTTGTTTTTATCTATTGGAAGCAACAGTTTGGCAGATATCAGCACTTTTCCCATGTTTAATTAATTCCTTTAATTTTCTGGTAAATGAGAATAATAGAGCTTAATTTTGCTTTTTATGTAAAATTGATTGGTAATTATGGAGATCGCAGGAAATTTGGCTTTACAAACCAAAATTAAGTGACCTCTCAGTGAGGATGACTTGGCACGTCTCCTTCACTCGTCCTGTGAAAGCAGAGATGGCACGGAAGCAGATGTCACCAAGCTGCCTCTAGGTTACAGGAAGATGAAATATGGAAATTTTTCATTTAAAAATATATTACCCGAATGGAAACTAGTACTAGTTTCAAGGATTAAACACAACCTGATGTACAAAGCCATTCCTACCAGATCTTTGTTGGATATGATGCTGTTTTCCTTTACTTATCAAGATGTGACACTGCCATATCTCAGAGGACTGAGAAGGAATCAGATAAATTGATTTTAAGAACACTTGAGCTTGAAAAGCAGAGTTGGGGTTGAGGCTATGTGGCTTCAGCTTCTCTTTCTGCTACAGATGACTTCTTTGTACTCTAACAAATTATTCTTTTCTTCCTCTTGCTGCAACATCAAGTTTATAATACTCCTGGTCTGCTTTGGCTCATTTGAGTGCCAATGCTCGGTGGAAAATGGTGTAACAGAGCCGGGCTGGAGACCTCTGTGTGCTGTTGAAACACAGATGGTGAACTGTACCACAGGATGTGAACCAGCATCTGGCGGCTTGCAGTTGTCTCTCCTTGGCCCGGGAGCTGGTGGGACAGAGGTGCCTCAAGAGACCTCTTTCTGTTCCATCTTTGATGAAATTGGGTTGGATATTATGAAAAATTTCTTCCCAGAAAATGTGGGGTGAGGCATTAGCACAGGCTACGCAGGGAGGTGGTGGAGTCACTGTCCCTTGAGGTGTTCAAGAAAAGGGTAGATTTGGCATTGAGTGATGTTATTTAGTGGTACGGTGCTGACGGGTTGATGATCGGACTGGATGATCCTAGTGGTCTTTCCATCCTTAATGATTCTATGTTTCTAATTCTGGACTTAAGTTTGCACAGTGAACAAACAGCAGAACTGTACCTTCCTCTCTGTGGAGAGCTGAGGACTGGGTTGGCCTCCTCTGGCCACCAGCTGCCACCTGAGTTGATACCACCCCCATGCTGTCCCCTAGTTGGGAGTGTTTATTTGTGCCAAAGCTCTGGGGTGAGACAGGGCAGGCTGAGCACAGAGACAGAAAAGAGCTTCTGTTGACCTCTGTTGGAAATGCCATGTGTATTTGCAGAGATGGGACAAGCTACAGGGATTTCTTTGAATTTAGCTTCAAAATCTAATTTCAAAGGCAACCACTTGCAAATTTCCAACTTCTTTTAGTCTTAATGTTGAAAGCCCCTCACATTCCCCCAGTGGCAGTGCTCAGCAGCCCTTGAAATTATTTCCAGAATGGATCTTAAGTTTCAAAAGAAGAGAAACATGGGGAAAAAAACAATCTAGATTCTCCTCAGTGATGCTACGTCAATACTTGGCTGATCTGTATAATGCTAAGCACAGTGAAGCAGAGCTGAGCTACCAGTTGCTAGCTAACGAGAGGATTAGCTATGCCTGTGGATGGGCTGGCATAACTTAAGCAAGAGGGCAAACTACAGAATGTCAAACTCGGACTCACAGGGAGGGAGGTGTTACTTTTCCCCTGAAGAACATTGGCTGCACAAAGAGTGGGTAGGAAAGCAAAGTGAAAGCAGTTGTTTGGCTGAGGCTAGAGGAGAGTTTTTGTAGCGAGTCAGCGCAGCTTTGCTCAATATTTGTTACTACTAATAATTGTATTTATATTCTTGGCTAGCCCAAGTACTTAGAAGTGTATATTTGATAATCAAATTCAATCAGAATGTATTCACAAGCTCTTGAGTAGGATCCATTTAACAAATCACATCCTCCAAGGTGGGCTGGAGAGCTGGGAAATCAAAGGTAGTGACAACAAAGAGCTTTCAAAGCCAGAAAATAATGCAGTGATGCCTTCTATCGATTTGGGAAGGGGCTGGGTGAGAGCCCTGCCTGGGTGCAGGAGGGAACAGAAGCATTGGTAGAGCAGTCACCCACCATGACTTCCATTCCATGGTTTTACCCAGAATCAGCATTGGCCAACAAACCAGGGTCATGTTGTGAACTCTTCATAGACTTTTTAAAGAGTGTCTTGGATTGGAGCGACCTCAAAGATCATTCATTTCCAACCCCCCTGTCATGGTTAGGGCTGACAGCCACCAGCTCAGGCTGCCCAGGGCTCCATCCAGCCTGGCCCCGGTAATCTCTAGGGATGGGGCATCCACAGCTCTGGGCAGCTGTGCCACTGCCTCACTGCCCTCTGAGTACAGAATTTCATCCTAAAATCTAACCTGTATCTCTTCTCTTTTAGTTTAAAGCCATTCCTCCTAACCCTTCTCTGTACAGTCCTGTGTTTCATGTGGCTCATTGGAGTTCCATAAGACTCAAAGGAAAGCAGCTGTTCTGGAGGGATCTTAGTCAGTTGTTACAATAGCTGGGAGAGCAAATTATTTAATCCTGTGCTTAACTGTTTACATTTAACGTTTGTTTAAAAATTTTCTGTTTATGTTGAAATACAAAGCATTGCCATGCCACCATAAAAGATGAGCAGTATTTCCATCTTCTTAAATACGGAACTGAAATGTTTACTGTTTCTTTCTGCATTTTCTGGGTGGTGTTTGACAATTTTTACATCCTTATCTAATACGAAATCTGCAAACTTGCTAGGATTTAATGTCACGCTATTATATTAAATTTCCATATTTTTATTATTCTACAAGTCACAGAACTTCCATTGATTCCTTTTGGTTCCTTTTTCAAATAGTCTGCTCTCCCTTGTTGCTGATTTATGCTCCTTGAGATCAGAGCTGCTATTTTTCCCTTTGTGATTGAATTTTTAAATTGTTTTTACAGCTCTCATTAAACTGGATGTATTTTCCTTTTTAACTGAAGAAGCCTTCTTTCATGATTGTGGGCTTTTATTTATTTATTTATTTGTACCTCCCAGGCATTATTTGCTCAGACTTTATTTGCCTCAAAAGCATTCTGGGTTGATGTTTTGGTGGGTCTCTTCTTCAGAGCTTCAGCCGTCAACGTTAATGGTTGAGATCATATCTGCACAAAAAGAATGAAGTGTGGTTGTGAAGCTGTGATGAATATTTAGGTTGGCGATTTGTTCTTTTTATCTATTTTTTCACCCAGGGAGATTGACTGCTGAACCACCCTCATGCAACTGCTATATTTTTTGGTTAGAAAATCCTAGCTGCTAAAGCATTTCCCGAAATTGTGCCCCTGTGGTAATGTAACTCCTTCAGCATATTATGGGAGGTGTATTTCAGCAGGTCTGGAGGGCTCTCAGAGTGATGGCTCTTAATGCAGTATGGTAGCATCCTATGCTAACTGGGTCTTAAATTTATAGACAAGTCTATAATTCTGTTTTCTTTGTGTTCAGGAGGCTAATGCAGCAGTTTGAGTCAGGACAGAACAAGAACTATGGCTATGGGTGTCTTGATACAGATGTGAAAGATGCATATTCAGTAGAGGACCCAGGCAAGCTGGGAAAAGAGAATTGTCTGGAAGCACACTGAGATACTTAACTGCTTTCTGATGTTGGTAGGTCTCCCTTAGTGAGACCATCAGCTGCTCCAGAGGAATGGGCGGACACTGAAGCTTCAAACACCAGAATGTGGTGAGCTGAGACCTGGGATACTGCTGCCTGGAGGGAATGGGTTGGGGCTGTGTTGGCTCTGCTGCTTTCTCACAGCAATAGGAGCCACGAATCACAGAGTCATTAAGGTTGGAAAAGACCACTAAGATCATCAAGTCCAGCCATCAACCCATCCCCACCATGCCCAATGAGCTATGTACCTCAGTGCAGCATCTACCCTTTCCTTGAGGAGTCTGTGATTTAAGGATCATCTCTGTGGAGTGGTGAGAACTGGGTTAAGCGTGGAGGGACTGTGAGAGCTGGTGGTGGTTCTTCAAGGCAATCATTCCCCTTTGCCTGAGGAGTCAGTGGAACAATCAGATTTTGGCTTCAGAGAAATTCTTGCTAGCTCAAACAAGTCAGACATCCACGCTGCTTATTCTTTGCTTTTCATGTGCTTACTGGCTGTTAATTTAGCATTTGACAAGTGAAGCTGGGAAGAGATGATATTATTTTCCCTTTTCACATTTTTTTTCTATAAATTTATTCTTCATGGCCCTGCAGATACCAAGTTTCCCCCTATTGTTCTTGTTATTGGCGTTATACATAGATAAAACAATCTAAGAGAGTATTTTTCCTAGTTAGGCAGAGCAGAGATACGATGTACCAAGGGCACATCTGTCAGCACGATGCCCCTGCCTGTCTTTATTTTTGCAGTTTGCTTGTGGTCCATTTAAAATTAGATTACAACTGATTGGTTCCTGCATTCAAAGTACTTCACGCAACACTCCATCCACCGGCATATAAAACAAAGCTGAGGCGACTGGAAAGCCTAAGGGATCAATTCCAAATATCATTGTGTAATAAAAACCGTATTTCCTTAATTTTTTATTGATTCAGCACTCATTCTCCTGTAATGCTGCTGTGGTAATATTAAAACTCAGTGACTGACAGTGGCACTGCATAGAAGTGATTTAAATAGCAGTGCAAGGGAAGAAAGCAGGCTTTATTTTTGCAACAATTTTGCTCAAACTGGCCCAGAGGATCTCCCTTGCAGAGAGAGAATACACTGTGCACCTTTTCCCCTTTGAAATAAATCCTCTGTATTTCTGCCAGCCCTCTACCTGCCTATGAAGTCAACAGGACTCCTGCTGCCAGCAGTGCTGGGTGCAGCCTGCAGTCCTCAAAAGTGAGTGTGAATATTTGCTTGTATATGGAAGCAGGGTTATTTGTGTAGGGGAGGGTCCTGATGTTTGCTCACATGCAAACCCTGTGTGATACACAGTGCAAAACACATGAAAAAGAGCATTTCTGTGAAATGCAAGGAGTTTGGTAATTAATAATAGCAAAATGTATGCTCCTTGCGGAGGATCTCATGAGGTTTGGAAGCATGGAGCCTGGCAGTGAGGTGGGAGCTGGGTATTGGAGCTCCCTGAAGGGCCTGGAAATCCCGGCCTGCCTGTGGGGAATGGTTTGAAATTGTGTTATGTGTTGTGAACCTCTGGAGCCCGCGGTGCTGTGCTGATGAGAGGCATTGCTCAGCCTCTGCTGCCCTTGAGACTTCGGGCTGGGGAAGCACAAATGAAGGAGGCAGCTAAAAATGAAATAAAACTGGTAAGAAGATGTATGGGAACTCCAGAGGCTGCTGGATGCTAACTGGTTTCTCTGTCAAGACAAGTTAATCTGCTCTCATACACATCCCCAAACCATAAAGAAGCTATGGCCTAGGGTCTGTGTCTGGCCTGGGAACTGGTATTGGGAGCAGCCTGCTGCGAGGTCTGGCAGATGGTATTTCATGGTGGAAGAGTCATAAATCTGCAGTGCTTATTTCCAAAACTTGAAAATAAAACCCAGGGCAAGTTTGATCAAAATTGCCCTGGCTGCAAAGTGCTAGAAACAGCCACAGAAACTGATCTTGGATTAATGTGTGCATGGCCCAAAACTGTTCAGTGCCATTTATGGCAGATTTATGGCAGATGGAAGAAGACCAAGTTGATACCAAGTGACCATTTCATTGGCTGTGAATGCTCTGTGCTTGCTGTAGATGCCAGATGCTGACTACAAGTGATGAAAGGTGGCTCAGCCCTCAGCTTGCCACAGCTGGGGACTCTCCTTCTGAGCTGCAGCTTGGGACTTGTGTTGGTTCCATTGATACTGAATGAATATTGAGTGAGCCTCTAAGATAAAGTCATTATTTAGGAGCTCATTAAAGTACTGGTCTTGAAAAAAGTTTCCCGCTGCTAATAACCTCTTCCATCACTGTGTCAAGGATTGCAGCTTCCTCCTTCCCCTAGAAGGCAACTCGGGCAAAAACAAGTCCTTGGGTTCCTGGTGAAGGCTCTTGGAGCTGTGGCTTTGCTGGCAAGCAGGGAGGTTTTCTGATTTCCCACTCCTCCTGCTGCAAGCCCACCTTCCCTCTGGGTTCTGTGCAAAGGCCTGCCGCAGCTTAAATAAATACTAATTTGCACTAATGGCATTTAATCCTCTTCAAACCATAATTTACAGTATCAGATTATTATCATAATATCTGATATACAGTTCTTAATGCTTTATTGTTATCCCATTACAGGGAGGTTCTGCTGGCACTGCATATTGTCTATTTCTCTTACAAATGTTCTACAGAAACCTTATTAATTATTAGTCTCATAAAACACCTGTTAATGCTACCATTTTAATAAATCTCCTTCTTAATTAAATTAGGTGGTTCTGATAGTAATCCTCTAATGTCCACTGCCTTTCTGTTCTCATCACAGTCTGATTGTACAGTGGAAAGCAGTGCTCAATTATAATTGATGTAGGCCATAATTCAGAGCTAAATTATAACATATAAAGCCATATGATCTTTGAGGAATATAATAGATCTCCACAAGAAAGTGTCATTTGGATTGATTAGTGCTGTTTCTAGAGCCTTGTTAGAGGTGAGAAAAGGCTTAATTCAGAAGGATCTTTTATTTTTTTCATTTTTTTCTTTTTCTTAAATTCACATACTCCATTCCTTTCTTGATGCACAGCCCCTAACTCAGCTGCTGTGCTGTGTTAACAACTCTTCCACACTTGTGTATCAGTTCTACAGCGGACTTTTTTTTAGATTTCATAAAGTCAGACTACATGATGATTTTATTTAATGATTTAATAAAAATTTTCTTCCTGAGATAGGTGCAAGAAATCTTGCTGATCTATTACTGCTGCTGCCCAAGCATGAAAGTATGGTTATATATGATACAGCAATACTGAAGCCGTAAGCAAAAAAAAATTAGAAGCGTATCAGAGCAAGGACTTTACCCTGGCTGAAAGGTGGTTGGGTAACAGGAAGGTTTTCAGTCCCAGAGCAAACATGCTGCTTGCTTGGGTCCAGGTCAGTTCCTCTCTGCTAGGGTATGCCTTGGGGGAAGCCTGTACTGGATGCCACGCTGGTGCTCACCCCATTCCCTTGTATCTGGGCACCTCGGGGTCTTGACTGCTTCTACTCAGGTTTGTGAGTGGGAATGTGCTATGGGATTAGTGGAGGCTGCTTATCCTCGGGACACCCTAAAGCAAAGAGCAGAGCTTTCCCACTGATGAGATCCTTTCTCCAGACTTATTTTATAACTGGGGAAAGCCTCTTTACACTGTTTTGCTGCCAGGCTCCCCTCCCATCACACTCATTTGCTTTCCCCACAGCAGCTGTAGTCATTTATTGCCCAGAAAAGCAACACAGCAAAATGTTATGTGTGGTTTTAATTGATTTTAGTATAACTCAGAAGCTTGCATTTGCAGCAGTTCCTCTTCAGGGCCTCCCCTTGCCCTGCTCCCTCCCCTCCCAGTTATCCCACTTGTGGATTTCAGTATCTGTCCCCAGAAAACCTCCACAGTACGCTGCTGGCTGCTCCCTGTCCTGTTTCATCAGGTAGGTCCCATCTCTCCCAGTAACTAATAGAGTCTCATGGCTGCCGTTTCTGAATCATTTTCAAATGAATAGAAGGTTCTTATGGCTTTTTTTCTGAGTGATGTGACCCTGTTAAAAAAAAAAAATGGAAGCTGTTCCTTCCTTTTAAAACTGAGTTACACACCAAAACTATTTTTAAGAGAAAAAGCTTCAAGTTTCACATTGAAGTTGAAGTGAAATATTTTGATTTTTAAAAAATGAAACCTGTTGGTGTGTTTGGATTATTTTCCTTCAGTGGAATCTCTTATTGGTCCACTTGCTCTTTGGTGATAGCTTGCTGATACCGTGTGCTTCTGATGACATGATTTAGTGAGCGTGGTGGTGACAGGTTGGTGGTTGGACTGGATGATCTTTGTGGTCTTTTTCAGCCTTAAGGATTGTATGATCAGCTTTGGTTATTTGTTTGCTCAGCTACAGATCTGTTGGATTTAGGGTTTCCCCTCCTGCCTTATGTGAACTGTATACCCAGGCAGAGACTGAAGAGGGGCAGATAATGGTGAGGGCTTCAGTCTCATGTTACTGTAAACTAGTAAGAGCTGGAAATCTATTGAAATCATCTGTGGAAAAATGGGCTACTTAGGGGGCAGGTGTGACACGGGTAAATTGCAAGTGCTTGAAAACTCCATGAACAGAATGAAATCCTGCTTTGGTCCATATAACCAAATTGTGAGCTTTCCTCTAGTGCTTCACCAGTGCTTGAGCTGCAGCCATTGCTTGCAGTGGGGCTGCTGGATTTGGGAGGAGCAGATCCTGCAGCCTCCGTGTGCAGTGAAGCCTTAGCTCTTGTGCCCACGCTGGATCTTCCTGTGGGAAAGAGACGATGCCCGTTTCTCCATCCCCTCCTGGCCCGGAGCGGAAGATCCCCCATTCACATGCACACAATGTGATAATTGACAGCGGTTTCCTGGAGCTGAATGCTGTCTGCCCGGGGTCAGCGTCAGCTCTTCCATCTTCCCTTTGCTATCCGATAGGAACTTCCAGTGTGGTACTGGGAGGGATGCGGTTCTTCAGATGATGAGCCTGTGTTGCTAGGAGACGGCTTCTGGAGGAGCAACAGTCATTAACTTGTTGGGAATGGATAAGAAACCGTGAATTAAAGTAATTTGAAAACACTTCTACCTTCACACATTAATTGCAAGCAGAGAGAAATTATCCTGAGATCTGGGGTGTTCTGGTTACTCTTGCAGTGTGGTTGCCCTAATGGGTTTTGCAGATATTTCGCAGTGGGGCTGCAGCTGTGGGAGAGTATTGCTGTCTTCTCTGCCTCTCGGGGTGCATTTAACCTATGCAAAGTATGACAGAGCCCAGTGTCAGCTCTGCTCCATCCCCCAGAGAGTAGTGGGGCTATTAAACAGTTAAATGTGGTGATGCTTACAAAGCAGTGTGTGGTCCAACCTTCCCAAACGTTGGGAGATGAACCGTGTCTGTTCTTGCTAGAGAGAGATGATGCAGAAGGAGATAATTCATTAATTATTTTGGTTCTAGAGCATTCTGTGGAAAGTTGCACATCTCTGCAGGGAGAGAAGAGCAGGGAATGGAGTCATTCCTGTCCCAGGTACACTGTGCTGTGTGTCCACAGTAATTCTTTGGACCATTTAACAGCACAGACTCATACCTGGCAGCCTTTGCAATAAGCATCTTCTGCCTCAGGAGGGCTGATCCTGCCCAGCAGTACCAGGAGCACTTTGCTCCCTCTGCTTCATCCCAGGGTGCTGTGGTGGGATGTAGCAGAAAATGTGTGTGATTTCTCTCTGTTCAAGTCGAGCAGAAACAGCATTCCGTGAGAGAAGTGGGCCTCAGCATTGCTGAATGGCTCAAAGAATGGGTCCTATCAAGACTGATAATCTTCCCCAGCGATAGCGCAGTGGATTATACAGCGATTGGATGTGGAGTGTGTGCTGACCTTAATCTCCCTTAACTTTGGTTTTCTCTCCCATCAGATAATAATGGAGAAATTACAACATGTGCCACAGAAGATTACACACATCCTGCCACACTTTGCAGATGGCTGATACAAAAATCAGAGACAATGCTAAAACAATTTAAAAGCCCACAAATAAACCAGTGCATTCAGCTTCTTTGTGAGGCTGTGACTAAGGAAACTGAGCCAGCCGGCCTGAAATGCACATTATCAATGTAAGCAGATCTTATTAAGATTCTATGTGGCTGTTAAAGCATCCTCAGCTATTGCTTCCAGCTTAGCATCTCTGCTAATGGGGAAGAGAGGGAGGGATTAGTTTAGACTACTTTGAGAGAGCACAGATACATGCAGGAAGCATCCTATGTTGCTTGAACTTGTTTTTCGCTGACCTGCTATGTGATGAGAAGGGTGCCAAAAATACAGAAGGGTTGGCACGTAAAATCCACGTCTACTCTATCTACAGTGTCAAGGCTAAAAAAAAGTCCTGAATGAGCCTTAGAGAGTCAACAAATCACTGAAATAGCAGCTAAAGAAGGAAGTTCAGCATGAGTTCAGCTCATTAAAATTCTCTCTAATGTATGCTCCTGAAAACCAGTGGGCTGAGCGTGATCCTGGCGAGAGAAGAAGGATGTGTGTGAACTTGTACACAAGTAGAAAACAGACAAGGCTGACGTGACTGACCTTCAGCATTGAAGCCTGATCACTGCTGTCATCTGAGATGGCCGTGTGGAAAGAAAAGGTCAGTGGTGCACCTCTTAGCTGGAGGTGGTAAGAAATCAGAGCTCTGCACAGCTTGCTTGGGCACACCTGTGTGCAGGAGTGTATGGCATATCATAGAATCACTGAATTGTTGAGTCTGGAAAAGACCACTGAGATTATCTAGTCCAATCATCCCCTTACCACTAATATTGCCCACTAAACGGTGTTTGTACCACATCTCCACATTTCCTGAACATGTCCAAGGATGTGATACTGCTGCTTCCCTGGGCAGCCTGTTCCAGTGCCTAACCACTCTTTTGGAGAAGAAAGTTTTCCTAATATCCAAACTTCCCTGGCACAAGTTAAAGCCATTCCCTCTCATCCACACTGATGATGTGAGCTTCTGCTAGTATTAACATGAGGTCCCAAAGGAGGGGGAAACTGGGTGAAAGAGTAGCCCTGGTGGAGTGTGAATGTAATGGTTCATTTAGAAAGCAAGTGTTATTAGTGGCAATAATTTTTTTTGTTAAAAAGATGATGCCTATGAACAGTGAAAGCATTCCTTTTCCATTCTTCCATGCAGACAGTGTGGGAAAGAGGAGACTTGAGCCTCCTTTGTGCACCTTATGCACATTTCTTTTCAGCTCCATCGGGAGTTTTGCTGAGGAAGTGCAAAACAGGGCTGGTGACTTGATTTCCATTTATTCAATAGTTCTGAGATTGAAAACGATAGAGACTGGGCAGCAGAAATAACAGGGGCATCTCATATCCATGCGTCGCTTCATTAGACATCTGAAAAAGGCAATGAGAAAGCAGAGATCGTAGAATAAGATTTTCAGACAGCAGAATGATAGCATAAAAGACTCTGTCCTCTGCTTGTACAATATATGTGGTCACAAAAATAAGGGCAGCAAACTATCTTAGTGTATAACAGACAAGAATTTTCATAGCTGCTATTTTGAATGCACTGAAAGCAGAAAACTGCTTTACACAAGAGAGTCACTTGTTAACTTTGGATGTGTGATATGTGAATGTGTAACTGAGATAAAAAATCACGTGGTCTTATCCTTCTCCTTGACACGAGGTATTTGCATTCAGAAGCTCAAGAAGTTACACTGAGCAGCTAAGAAATATGTGTCAACATATTGTAATGCTAACTGACATTGTGTGCAAGAAAATTAGTCTTTGCAAAACTTATTTGCATTTGTTGCAGTTTTAAATAGACAATATTTGATCAAGCGTTGCCCTCTGAATGTAGTAAAATAAAAGTGATGAAACCAGAGATTGCTGCAAAACTACTGGAAAGTGTGATGATTCCTGAAGGCAGGGATTGCTCTTCTGACCTTGCAGAGAGGTGCCCACAGAAAGCAGAGGAGCCCTCCAATTTTCAGGCCCATGTTTTGAAAGTGATGGCTTCCAAACTCTCATCTCCTCCTTTCTGAATGATGTCCTGTGGCTCATTAAACCTAAAGGGCCCGAGTCTGAGGGGTTTCTCTTTCTTCTCGATTGCTCTTTTTGTTCAGGAAGAGGTTGATGTGGAAAGCCCCTTTTGTTTGTGATTTGTCTTTCAGTCCAGCACTGCCTTGATGGTCCCTAGGCATGGTGCAGTGGAAATGCTCCAAATGCTTTTCTGATATTGGGCAGTTCATAGCATTAATTTGCACTTCAATGTCATGGTCGTTGGTTGGTGTGTTTGTTTTTAATGCTTGTCTTTTTGTTTTAGGAAAAAAGGAGCGTGTGCTACATCTTGTGCTAGCTAAGTGCCATCAGGTCCTGCAGCAGGCAGTGAGTGTGGGGATTCCAGCTGTCTGCACATCAGGACAGCTGTTTAATCCTGCCCACCTGCACAGATCTGCTGATGCAGGTCAAGCACAGAGGGGCTGGAGAGGGGTTCCCTGGGTGTTCCCAGCCTTGTAGTGGATCCCTGCTGTGGATAACTCTGGGTATCTGGATAAGGAGGTGATGGGCACATCTCAGTCCCTGCACTGCTGTCCAACCTCATGGCCCAGTGCTGCTGCAGGAAAGCAGCATATATCACAGCCACAGCGAAGCTGCAACCTCCACAGTTCAGATGCATTGCAGCTGAAAGAGAGCTGTGCTCTCTAATGGACGCATGCCGGGCTTTTGAGCATCTGCACATCTTCTCCTGATTGTCCTTGTGTCAAGGAGTGCTGCACTCACTGCTGAGCACCAACAGAGGCTCTCTAAACTGGTGTGATTTTGTCTGTGCTCGTTGTTTGGTGCTTGCAGAATGAAGTGGAAGGCAGCAAGAGGGATGGAGATTAAATGAGCAGCTTGAGGAGCCTGAGCTGAATTTTGGGATGGCAATTAGTGGTGCTGGTTTCTCCAAGAAGTGTAAGGCGATGTATTTTCTTCTTTTATCTGTGTGATGCTAGGGGAACTCCAGGCAACTCCCTCTTGATCCTTTTCTAACTAAAAGGTTTGGGAAAGGAGTGAAATGCTTGAAGAAGCAATGAATTGAGTTCTGCAAGGCAGGACAACCAAATGCTGTTTCTTGCTAATGCAGGAGAGGAAAGCAAGGGTATTGCAAGAGTATACCACAGCCCCACAGGTATTGCAGCACCATGGGGCCGCCATGGGATAGCATCCCATAGGGTTATGGCCTGGGGATACAGCCCCTGCTCCTAGCTGGGCTCCCCAGCACATAACCCATCACTAATGCAAATCACACACGCAGAAGGGAAATGTTTCAGGTTGATCCCAAGGGATTTCGGGGCAGGAATTTTGTCTGAAACATTAGTCTTGAATATCTTTTTTTTTTATTTTTATTTAATGAATTCGTTAAAAATGAAGTGGAAAAGGGTGGCATGGAGTCAGTTTTTAAAAGATACAGTTATGAGTAATTTTACTTTAAAATTAGATTTCAAATGGTACCTCTCAAATGCTAAAAGAATGTCAAAATTACTTTTTTTTTTTTTTTTTTAAGGTTTAAAGATCAGGGCTTTTTTGACCCAACTTGGACAGATCAACAGTTCAATAGCATTTCAAAATACTTGTCTGAATCCACATCTGCATATTCTAGAAGAAAAAAAAGTCACTAAGCTCTCCATTGGCATCACCCCTGGGTCTGTCCTTGTGACAGGAGAGAGGTTGGTTCCCATCTTCTCAATAGATTTTTTTTATTTTTTTAATTTAAATAAGTAAAACTCATGCATAGTGTAAACACCAAAAAGTACACGCCCTATTGAATTTTCAGAGATAAGTATTTTAAATCCAGTCCTTCCCAAAGCTCCAGACATACATTATTTACAATGGAGAATAATAATGTAACAAAGCTGTATTATATTAAAATTGTTCCATAAAATATTACGATTATCATTTTTTGTGGCTTGACTTAAGGTGCACAGTTTATATAAAACAATATGAATTATTTTATGTTACAAAAAATTATTCAGTGTGGGCTCTGTGTATTACAGTTATTAATCTTTCTATTTAAATGCAAATTTTTCCTTTCGATGGAGAGCTAAAGATACTTTTTATATAACTAATAAAACACAACTTTGATCTTCTGATCCCTCATCAGGGAGATGGCTTTCTCAGTTGTGCTTGGGACGTCTCTGCTAGAACATGGTGTTCTTTTACAGCACTAATGCTTTCTTTGTAAACACACTGAAAATTGTTTTCTGCTAAAAATGAAATATTTGTACAGCAAGGTGTTACTTGGAAAATCCTCAGTTGCTTTGTTTTTGTAATAAGAGAGAAGAGCCTGTGTGGTCAGAGCTTATCCTCTGGACGTAGGGCCATGGTTGAAGAACCATCAGGCTTCTCTATGCCAAAATTTCTGTGCTAGTAATCCTCATGTTGGCTGCATGATACCGTAGCGTTTGAGGGGTATGGGAGCAGTTCATTCTCTGTGAGGGCTGTAGAATTCTGACTGGTCTCCTCTCTACTTTACATGGCTGCAGAAGATGGAAGAAATGGCCTTATTGAACTAGAAGGCTAATTTCTGCCAATTATTCTGTTAAGTACTGCTTTTACTCTGAGCAGCTTCAAGGAGGACTTCCTTAATGAGGTTTTGTAGTGCCTGACTTCCAGCTATCAGCATTACCTAAGGAGGTTGAAAGCAGCATGGCACTTCCACCTTCCAGCCTTGCTTAAGTGTGGACTGCCCTCTGCACGTCCTGACAAATGCTGTGTCCTGTAGCTGGGTTCTTACTCATTTTCTCCCAGGTCTTGTGTGGGCATGTTGTCCTCTGTCTGCTGCACACCCCCGTCTCCTTGTTGGTTTTGGTCTGAGTAATCCAAAGTGGGAGCTTGGCTGCCTCAGCCAGTGGAAATATGTGTAATTGAAGAGGCTAAAGCAGGGCGCGGTGTTACAATTAGCTGCCCATATTAGGCATTTTACAATTCTGACACCTCACAAGAGTGGAAGTTTAATGAGAATGGAGAGAGGCTCAAAAGCAATCCATTTTCCTGGTAAAGAGTGTAATGAAGGTGTGAAATGATGCACAGCTAACTAAACCTGCCTGTAATAGCCTCTCTGTTATAATGTAGCGATCTGACAGACATTAGAAAAAAACAGGCAGTGTCCGTGTGCGTGTTTGTATGTATATATAATGTGTATTCCTTTCCTTACTACATTGCAGATATGATACAGCTTCACATGGAGGTCAGGCCTGAAAATATGTAAAGAGCTACTCAGGAACCAAAGTGCTCATTTACAATAAGCACAGCACAAGGAATGTACTGCAGAGCTGTGTCCTACAGATGATGTTTGGGAGACATGTGGCTCAGGAACAGCCCAGGCTGGGCCAGCTCTGAGGGGCCCCTTGAACCTGGTGGTGCTTTGCTGCACAGCAGGAGGAATTGGAATGGGCTGCCCAGGGAGTGGTGAAGTCACCGTCCCTGGAGGACTGTGGAGATGTTGGATTTGGTGATCTAAGTGGTGTTTTTCAACCTCAGTGATTCTATGGTTCTGTTCTAGGAGCCCACCTGCTGGGCTGGGGATTGAGGATGAGAGCTCTTGTAAACATTGGGTGTGGAAGTGAAGTATAAAAATTGGGATAAACACGTGGTTAATTGTAATCAGGATGTACATTCCTGAGCCAACAAATTCCAGCTCACACAATTACTTCTGTTCTGCTTCCTTCGCTTGTCAGGATGTGTACGATATTGCTGAACTTCCACATAGCTGCTTGTGGCAGATGATGGAGGCTTGTCAAGTGCAATTGCAGAGCAGTGTTCCCAGCCCTCCTGCAGGGAGCACCACATCTTTCTGGGTGGCTCCTCTCAGGAGCACCCGAATCCTATAGGAAAGAGGCTTCTTGTAAAGATCTCCATCACATTATTTATGGTAAACAACACTTGTATTTCCCTTCTTGTGTGTATGCTCTAGAGGCTTGCCTTTATTTGCTCTCAAATTTGTTTTTGTTTAGTGTGTCACAGGACTTGGAGCAATGCAGTTTTGGCAAATTATGTGGGAAGGCTGTGTAAACACCGCATAAGCTTTTTTATGTACTCCGCATCTTTTCCGGTATATTTAAATGATCCAGCTATGCAGTCACAGCACATCTATTAATGCAAGTTAGTACAAAAATGTAATTGTTTTATGGGCTCACTTAAGTTATATTTTTATGAAGAGAACAAGGGGATCCCGTGGGATACTGTTGTACAAATAACGAAGACAGGAGCTCAATTAGTGAAAGAAGAGAAAGGAAAGGTGAGGCATGGATAATGTAAAGTAGAGCATAACTCAGCAGGCATATTAGTTTGTATAATATACTGTTTGTTATATTTTAAAAGGCTGAGCTGAGGAATGAAGCTTTCTCTATGGCAGTTTTCTAAGCAGAGGTTGTCAGATCTTTTATTTTTTTTTGTTCAGTTTTCCGACTTGAGACAAGAAAAGTCGATTCCTTAATTCTAAATTGATGGAGATGTCACTTTGATACTTCTACTTACTTTTTTCACTTCAGAAAGAGCAAAAATTGTCTAGAATTATTTCTTCATTTCATGTGCCCTTGAGATTCCAACAAGGAATGTTATCTTTTGTCCATATGATTTTAGATTAGTATTTTTCAGGTGAGGATATATGAAAGTATGAGCCTCAACAGTTGACCAGAAAGTAAAGAAATCAAGAAGTGAGTCTACAGAAATAAACCTAATCCCTATCCTTTTTCCTTAGAAGCCAACAGCATGTTTCCAACAAGGTGAGACTGGATAACAAAATGCTGCACTCTGGCCTATGCCTGCAGAGCTCTTTGGTATTGTGACTTCTGAAGCCCTTGATGCCTTTGCTAGAACAAAGCTCTGGTTTCCTTTCTGATCTCCTGAGAGAGCCTAAGGGCTAGCAGGGCCGTTTGCATCGCGTGCGATATGGGCTCTGTGCTGAGTTCAGAGACTTGAGAGGCTGATTTCGTGCAGCTTCACAGGCTTTAATCCTGTTCTCGTGGTAGTTCTCTCTCAGGGACTGTCGAGTGTCCATACTGGCCAGCAGTCCCATGAGGAAAGTGAACTCTGAATAATCCCCTGTAAAGTGGTGCCTAAGAAGAAAGGAAATTATCCTCATGTGTCCTTTCCATCAAAAGTGCTTCTCTATCAACTGGCTCAAAGTAGTTGTTGCTGTAACCTTCTGTCAGCCACTGTTCCCATGAATTATATAGGGATTAGTGGTGAAACTACTTTGGAGCAAGTGTGAAAACACGTATTTTGCAAATTGACTTTTCACCAGCTCTGGAGGAAAACCGAAGTGGATGCTGACACGGGCAGAAGTGAGGTTTGCCAGGATGGAGTGGTCAGCACCAGCTTGTGACCTAGGGGAACAGGTGGGGCAGTGGCATTCAGATGAATTCAGCAGCGTTTCATTGCAATCTCAGCATTCTGCCACCCCTGGAAGAGGTATTTTCAGAACAAAAATGATCTTCATGAAGTGTCTTGAAAGAATGCGTGAATGTGTCCCATTCCAAAACAGTGGTTTGTTTCTCAATTACCTTTGTGTTCTTGCATGGAATTGGAAATTATGCAACTCCTCTGACCTCCTAAATTGGTATTATATTGCTAAATATGTCAAAGCTGGAGTTGCTTTTTTTTTCTTTTTTCTTTTTTCCTTCCTGTCACCAGAAATTGACATTGCCCCTGCTGCAAAGATGCTGCAAGCCAGGGTTTGGAATGGGCTTATTTTTACTAGAGTTGGTAAACAATTCTAGCATTTTTATCAGTATTTTGCCAACGTTGCCGTTGGGTTTGCAGGCATAAGAACACAGCCCTGTTCTCTGTTTGAACAGTAATTGTGCTGGCTCTCTGTGCGGGGAAAACTCAGAAAGCAGTCTTGAAACTTCCTTTCAGAACATTATATGCTGCCTGACTGAAGTCAGCACGCAGAAGGGAACCAACAGAAGCAACCTTGCTTCGTTTAATAGTGTGACAGCCTCACAATGTTTCAGTTTATATTATTCTAGAGATAAAAATCTTTAAATACTGAAAGAATATACAGCATACAAGAATTCTATTGACAGTTTTCTATGCTATCATAACCATGGATTCATCTGCTTGTCCTTATGTTAGCAATTTAATTTTAATCCATGGCAATAATGAAAAATTGCATTGCTAGGGAAAAACAAACTGTCCATAGCCTGCCTGCATTCCTGATATTTTTAGGGAAGGGAGTTGCATTTTGTGTTGATAATAACAGACTATCTTTAGGTCTTATGTGATCGTCTTTGAGCCAAAAAAAAAAAATAGGTTTGCTAATATATTGTTAACCAGAGGAAAACACAGTTTGTAGCTCTTGTGTCCCAGTGCATATCTGGATCATCTGTACCCTTGGTGCCTTTTCACTGCTATTTGCCACAAGGAAAGCTGCTCAAGGTTGTTGTCCTGCCTATTTGGGGTGGCTGATGTGGCTGTATGGCAGAGCATGCCATGGGCAGGGAAGAGCATTTGGCAAAGGTGGCTTGGGAATTTTATATCAAATGGTACTCCTTGACCCATAGGAAAGCTTGCTTCTTTTGGGGGTCTGGTGTGGATGTCCTCCGAGGAGCAAAGGCACATCCTGGAGGCTCTGTGGATTTTCACCATCACAGTGACATGGACTTGTTGAAAACTGGGAATAATTCAGAATCTGAAGCTATTTGGATCAGAGAGCAGACTTGAGTAAGCGCTCAAGAGTATTATAAAAGAATAATCTGGATTCCATTTTTTTGTAATTTCATCTCTCTATATATACACTACTCAAAAACGCTACAAAATGGAACAGAATGAGATTTCTTTCCCTTAGTTTATTTTTTTTTCGCAACTCTTGCAAAGAATCTTCTATTACAATTTTCAGGTTTATTAAAAATAATAATAATCCTAGGGGAAATGTGTACTCTGCTTTATTAAACTACATAGGACATATTCTTGAGAGTTGCTCACACTACTCCCACACGCACCTTCCTACGTATGAGGTAAATTAAGAATGTCACTATCTTTAATGCCAGAAGTATTTTCATCTTCCACTGCAAATATGTGGTGATGTATCTAGAATAGCACTATCGGGGAAGAAATCTTCACTTGAACAGGATTTAGCTGTTAGTGTTCCTTTTCTAAATACACTTAGTATTTTATCCAAAGGGGATATTTTTCATCAGTGAGATCATGTTGGCTGTGGGTAAAAAGAGGAAGAAAATGTACCATAGAATCATGAAGATTGGGAAAGACCTCTAAGATCATCTAGTCCTACCATCCATCTGCCACCACTGTTACCTACTAAACCATTTCCCTAATTACTACATCTCCCCTTTCCTTTAAGATATCCAGGGATGGTGACTCTACCACTTCCCTGGGCAGCCTGTTCCAATGCCTCACTACTCTTTCTGAGAAGAAACTGTTTCTTTTTATCTGAAAGTGTTCTGAGTTCATCCTGATGGCCTGGATCTGAGCCTTGCAGAGTTCAAGAGATGCCAACCACAGACGCTGTGCTTGCTGGTGTGATGGTGGGTTCTTGGAATCCATTCAGCACGTGAACATTGCCTTCACCAATTGGGTCTGTGCCAAACTGCTGGCTGCAGTAGGTCTTGAGAAGGGATGAGAGACTTGAGACTTAATCTTGTGTCTGTGCTCCTGCCTCCGTGGCTAATTGCTCTGAAATTTGCACGTGTAATAGCTCTCGCTTTTCCTAATACCACTTACTAGGTTAGCATTTAAAAAGGATGTATTTTCTTGTCTTTAAAAGTGCTAGATGCAAATGGAGAAGCAGATAGCTATGCCTTGCTTAATAATTAAAATAGTGCTGCAGATTTCAGGGAGTGCAGTCAGGCTCCAGAGGCTGCCTGATCCCATGTCCAACTTGCAGCACAGGACAGATATTCACCCAGTGCACTGCTCCTCTGTGGGAACATACAAATTAGAAATTTCAAGGGCTGTTGAACATTGTGAATTTGCACTGTGGATCAGCACAAAGTTATTTGGCATTGGAGATTCGGTAACTGTGATACATTGGGGACGTTCGTATTGTGCAATGGCCCTAAAACTCACCCTTCCTCCTTTGGTATGCAGAGACCTGGTGCTGAGATGTATTTAATACAAAGCATGTAGGATACCAGCTGACGCGAGCAGATTTCTTGTCTCTTGTTACTTTTTCATTATTCATCTTAGGATCATCTTCTTTGCTATTTATATTCAACATAAATAATAATTAAGCATGGGGGCAGAGGTGTGATGGTGTAAATGTGAAGGAAAAACTCCATGTCTCTGAAGGGGAAACCAAGCCACAAAGCTAGCTAGGACCAGAGAAGTCTGGGAAACGTGGTTCAACCTGAGAGCTTGCTGAAGAGCAGGAAGGCATTAGCGTGTAAGTGGTACTCTTAAGTGGCCAGAATATAGTGATTAAAGTGCTCTCGCTGTGTGATCTTGGGCTTCTTGCTCTTTCTGTTCCTTAATTAATTTCCTCTTTCATTTATGTTTTAATAAAAACATATCACCTGCTTCATGGGAGGTGAGGGGTTTTATTCATTTATGTTTGCAAACAGTTTGGAGAGGAAGGGAGGATGAGGCCACAGAAGCCTGTATATAGTGCATGAAAGATATATGACGAGTTTTTCTTCCTTGGCAGTCTGATAAATTGACATATTTGTAAGGCTTTTTCCTTTTTTTTTCTTCCGAGTTTCTTTTTCTGACGCTGTCAAATAAGGCACAACTTTTGGCTCCAGTGTGATATGTAATTGAATGAGTACACTTTGATTTAGGATCAGAACCTCCATTTCAGCCTTCTTTCTTACGTGAGTGTTTATGGAGAAGAACGTTGGTCAGTGACCACAGCGCTGTCTCTCAGCAGGTCATACATTTAAAACTGTGCTGCAATTAAAAATTGCTCCACGCCTCATTTTTATGGCACAAACATGGATTTATTTCCTGGAGTGAAGCTCTGCTTTCTTTTGTTTCCAATAATATAGCCACTGCAGAGCTTATCCTGCATGAGACCAAGATGCGCAGATAGGCAGTTCCCTGATAGATATGTAGAGCCAGTTGACCTCTGCTATCACAAATTACATATGCTCAAATTCAGATTTTTAATGTTTTCCTAGGAAAATGAACTTGATCTTGCAGTCCAGAGAGCTGACAGACTGTAGCTGGCCAGATGCTTCCTATGCGTCCTGTATGTTACCTGGAATTTTGTCTGGTATCCAGTGAATGCTGACACACAGGCTTGAGAGGAAGAAATGTGCTATCAGTGGATAGCACTGACATCTCTCCTGGTGAGTAATGCAAACAAAAATGACATTCCTTCTTACCTTCGTACAAACCAGTCCCAGGATGGAAGCAACATTAAAAGCCAGCATCTCTCCTCTTGTAATGTCTAATAGCAATGTCTAATTCTGGATGTTCAAAGCTATTTCCCTTAAGGTTACCCTGTGATGTGGAACATGTTTTGCACAGGCGATGCTACGAGAGCAGCTCGGCACACTTCAGTATGCAGCGAGTTCCTCGGTCAGGGTTCCCCTTGGAGTTCCTCAGCAGGCAGTAAGTCTGTGTCATCCTTTGAGTCATCTCTTACCTTTAAAGCAGCGTTCCTCCATGAAAGCTGTTTTGTTTTCAACTCTTAAAACTTTACATGGAGCATTGTATTTCGCAGTCTGGTGATATGCATTTTTGACGGGGGAGTGGGGATGAGGGAAGAAGATGAGAGCTGCCTTTGGGACTGCAGGGGTCTTTCTATGGTGAGCAGGTTCACACCTTGTCTGTGGTATGCCCTTTTCATCAGCAGTTTTCTCTGTGCTCTTCCCCACTTTGCTTCTTCCAGGATTTTTAGATGCAGACACTGCCCTCTCAGACTGAGTAGACAAATGGGAGCTTAAATTACTCCTGGGTGTTTGCAGTTTGCCTCTTTTAAATCCCTCCTCAGATAATGCCTCTCAGCCCTGTTTCCCACCTTGGACTGAAGCTCCAGATCTTGTGTCCCTTCTGAATACTTGGGCATTGAGTTTCCCTTGTGCTTCTCCTGGGCTCCCCCTCGGGTGGAAACCTTCAAGAGGGCAGGGAAATGAGGAACCATCTGCCTTCATAGCATGGCAGCTCATTCTGGAGGAGATTTCTATGTTGTTTTCCCAGCAGCTGGGATTGAAATCTTGCTGCAGGCTGCCAGGACCGAGTCCCTGGGTATCCCAAAGTGGTGGAGCCATCAGGGCTGAGGTCAGGTGAATGCTTTGTGAAAAGACCTCCTGCTGATGAGGCCATCCGTGCAGTTCCAGAAATTCTGAGCTAATTGCACAAGAGGTGAAGCTCCTGTATGGCAATGATTGATTTGGCTTCAAGCCCTGCAGTGAGGACAGCAGCTGATGAAAACCAAAGCCCAGGCATGTGATTGCAGATCCTTAATCCTGCTAAAATACCATGATGCTTGACCTCATTAGAAAAAAGGCCATGAAACATCTCTCTCTGGTTTGTTCTTTGCTGTGTCCAGTGAAATACTGGGAGTTAGGCCAAGTATTCCTCTCTCTGGTGAAAGGCTGTGCTTTCCTTTCTGCCTTGGAAGCACTCATAGACTCAGAATGAACTCCAGGACTGACTATTTGAGGTCTCTGTGCTGCTAACTTGCATTAAAATTAGTCTACAAGGAAACATGAGAAAATGCCATCGTTTCCATGCATGTGGCTTTATTTTTTGTACTATTTGTCTGCACCCTATGGGTAGTGGATGAAGCGATCCTACAGGGTGACTTGGTTTTTATAGAGATATCTCTGTATCCCAGCACTCTTCTTTCTCCTGCCTTTCTTAGTTCAATACAGGTCCCAGCAGAGCAATCTTACCTTTCACAGCTGCACTGGAGGCAGGGGATGGGGTAAAAGGGGTTTGGTTGGCAATTGCAGACTGGAGATGACTGATATTTCCCTGTAGCTGACAGTACTGCCTCTTGTTTCTCCAAGGACCGTCAGAGCAGCTTGGTGAAAACCAGCTGAACGTCATCAGTAATTTGTTGTGGTCATTAGCACAGTATGCAGTCCAGCAGCCGTGGGCTCCTGATGGCGTGCAGCACTGTGGGGTGCTGCCGGCAGGGATCTGGGCCCCCCCGTGGCACCTACCTGCAGTGGCTCTGTCTGCACTGATCACTGTTAAATGTCAATAAGAGCCTATAAGGAAGAGACGGTGGGAAATGGAAATGGCAGCTCAGTGGGCAGTGACAGTGTGCTGGGGCACACTGGAGAGTGACTGATTGATTTATTTAGGGCTCAGTTCAGTAAAGATTCAGTTGCATGGAGATTTGGCTTAGCATGAGATGGAGGAGATGCTAGGAATCCAGTGCTCCAAGCCTTTCCCAGCACAGCACTTACATATTTAATCAAATCCCAGATTTCATCAGGGCCAGCCCCATGCTGCCCCTTTGCCTTGCCATGCTGTGAGACTTTCAGGTGCTGCAGCAACACAGAGGGAATTTGGGGACACCAAAAGAGGGGATTTTTGGTTCTGGACCGAACCCAACCTCATAGTATTGATGCTGGGGAGATTCAGGCCTTCAGTATAAGCTCTGCTTACTTTCCAGCTTTTGCTGATAGCATCAAGAGTGGGGTGATGCTGGGGCAACCTCACGTGGGACCAGTACCTCATTACTGATCTAGGAAACCTCTCTTGTGCCACTGCTAATCAAGACAGCAAGACACAAGCTGTCCACACCCTGCAAACCTCTGCAGTGATGTAGCCCAAACACCATGCTCAACCTTTGCTATGCATCTTCTGCATCCAGAATGCACACCACCGTGGTCCAGCATGGCAGGAATTGCCAGACTTAATCAAATCAGTGATTCATCCCCTCTGGAAGCCTTTCTGGGGTGTGGGTGGCACCAGCTGCTTCCCAAGGAGGTGTGAAAGGGCCCTGGCAGAGAACTCTGCAATGTCTGCAGGGATGTCATGACCTGGCATTGGTGTTTGGCCGGGAGATCAGCCATGTCTGATGTGAAAATACAGCACAGCACTCTCACAGAGTATGGAGAGAATGAAGAAAAGGCCTACAAATCCTCCCTGCTTAAAATGCTGCCTGAGGAGGGCAGTGGCCCCATCCCCATAGCTGCACATGGCTTTCCTGCAAAAGATTTCTCTTTGGCTGACAGCAGCAGTTTTGATCAGGTTGTAGCTGATTTGAAGTTCAAAAGGGACCAGTGTGGGAGACTGATGTGTCAGAGAGAACAGTGAGGAGGGGGGAAAACCAGACACAACAGGGACACTGCTGTCCCTCAGGGCTTCCTCCTTCTCCCTCTGCCAGCACATCTGTTGGGTGAACTCCACACTGCATGAGTCCTTGTAGCTGGGAGAGGCAAACAGAGGCTATCTGTGGGGTCATTGCTTTCCTGTGGCTTCTCAGGTCTGATACAGGCTTGGCCAAGCAGCCCTCCTCCCTGCTTGCCTCCTGCAGGCCAGGCACTGAGGCCAGCATTGGCTCAAGCTGGTGATGCCAGTCCACAAAGTGAATCTGTAGAATCCCAAGAAAATATATCCCTTTTTCTGAAGATTGCACGAGGCAGAGCAGCACTTTAACATTACTTATTTTGCAGGCTGGTTTCTGCCCCTCGCTGTGGCATACTGCCTGTTCACCGAGCACACTTTGTTCTCTGCTCAGCTGCTTTAGGGTCCTACTCACCAGCTAGGCTTTGGAGAGATTAATAATGTCTCCTTTTTTTCCCATACAATGTTCTTGACAAGCCAGAAATCCGCCCATTTGCTGTTTCAAGCAATTAAAATGATGACACTGCCATCAACCCCCACGCAACCGGTTGGCGAAAGCACTGTGCGACGGAAACTCCGGTGAATTTGTATGTAGCTTGGCAGAGAACAGCCCCGCTGACTTCCCAGGCTTTGTTGCTCAAATACAAACATGTAAAACCAGCGTTAGGCACTGAGAGCTGTGCCAAAGTCGACTGCTGCCACGTACAATAAAACAGCATGTGGAAGGTTGCTATTCTAATTGGGCAGCCAGGAACCCCGGCGGATGGCAGGGCTTATTTATTGATTGCTCTTCAGATCAGGAACTGGACGGCACCGCAGGGAGCTAGTAAAGGAGGAAAAGTGTTTTAAATACATTGTAAATGCTCCTTTGCAGGATTAATGAGCGGGAAACTGTAACGTGTTAACAGGATGCACAGAAAAGTGAAAGCTGGTAAACCTGCATGGCTTTGCCTTGCACAGGAGAATTCTGCTTCAGCAGAGATGGGGAAATACAGGTGATGATAAATGTCGCTGTACTGCTGGGCCCTTGCAGTGGAAGAGAATCTATTCTTACACTGAAGTTCTCACAAAATGGGAAACTATTAGAAAATGCAATGAGAAAATAAATGAATAAATGGAATGGCGGAGCATCAGAGGAAGTGGAAACCTCTTCTCTTGGCTGCTTGTTCCCTCAGGGCTAACTTGCAAATGGCACAAAATGTGTGCTATGCTCTGTCTCCTACGGAACAAAAAGAGCTGAAGGTGCCCAGTGGGGACCATGCTGGGGCAGAGTGAGCTATTGGGCCATTTATCTCTTTGCTGAGTGTTTGGATCTTCACCCAAAGGCTTTGCACAGCTCCACTGTACGTTCAAAATGCTGAGGCGGGGGGGAATGAGGCACTGATGCACAGATGTGCAATGAAAGTATTAAAGCCTGTGCTGTCATTTTAGGAGTGTGCGCTGTTCCCACAGTTTGCCAAACTCTTGTAATTATCTGAACACCTGCAGCTTGCCTGCAATTCAGTCCTTCGTGCTTTTTTTCCTGCTGGATCAGCTCGTTTCTAGCTGCCTGTCATATGGGAGATGCTCTCTTCAGTGCTGCAGTTATTGATAATGGAGCAGCTCCTGCAGGTTGGCAGGAGCAGAGGTGCAGTTGCTTCCCTGTGGTCCTAACTGAGGGATCCAAATGGCAGGCCCGGCCTGGGAACAGTGCAAGTTTTGAGGAATCTGACAAATTGTGATGTCTTTGCATTGATCTGATTAGTTGTAGGACCACTTGTAAGTGAAGTATAAAGAAAATTCAGTAAACCAGAGAGTAGCGGGAATTTATCTGTATAAAGTGCTCACTTTTGCATGAGAAATGAGCTTGTCTACAAATCTCATTTCATTTTAAACTGTTTTCACTTACTGTGTGCTTTCCCTTCCTATTTGTCCACATGTCACGTCCAGTTTGAAATGCGAGCAGCTTGCCACATGGGATGTCTTGTGCTTGGAGATTTAAAACTGTGGTGGAAGAGGGCCTAGATCGATTCTGGGAGAGCTAGAACTGATTCTGCGTTGATGGACTACCACCAAAACCAATGGGTCAGGCATTCATCCTTCTGCAGCTTCATACTCCTGCTGTCCTTTGACTTGTAAGTGTAAGCTGAGGTTGGCACTGTCCTCTAGGAGAGCTGTTGGCTGTGCACAACATGCCTGCCTGTGGGTATCTCCTGGGCTATCTGCCCAGGAGGCAGCTGCCCAAAAACCACTACATGCTCAGAGATGTGCCTCCAGGGCATCTTGGCAGGCTTGAATGGAATGGGCTGGGATGTCTCCACAGGGCTTGAATACTTCAGTGGTGATGTGAGTTCTTTATTGCTGGAGCTCTCTGTTCAGTGCTGCTTAAGAGATCTCCACTCATGCTTAGACCACCAAGGGCTTTTTCAAACGAGGGGTCTCTGTTGTTTTTATCCAGTCCTTCTCTGTGTAGAGAGAAGGATTTCTTAAGTACACAGAGGTTTGTGATGCAAGTACTCATTATCCACCATAGTTTGTTACAAATGAATCATAAAGTAAACTTAATGAAACAAAGCACACAAAAGTAGATTGATATTTGACTTGGCTGGGCTTGATGTTTTCCCTTCTATACTTTTTGTCAGTTTGGCAAATACTCCAGGATTTTATTCAGCTTTGTTCCCTCTGTGTCATCCCTTTAGAGGTTTTCACAGATCACTACAAATGAAGGAAGAATCATATGAAATGTGAGACAGACAACAGAGAGGTAAAACCAGAGGAAGGGTATTAGGGTGTGTTTTTATTTTGGTCAAAGTCTATTTAAGCTGTACAGAGCATCCTGACAAAGAAGTTGTATTTCCAAAGTTGTGTATGGTATTTTCAGGAGTATCCTCTCTAAACTGTCAGTTACAAGTATGAACTTTGCAGGGATTGACTTGCTTGACAGCTGCCATCCTCCACCTGTACCAGCTTTTGGGCTATGGGATGTGGTTACCCCACTGCTGTGTAAGGCCTCTTATGGGGCACACTAGGAGCTGAGAGCCCCTGTGCCTCCCAGTGCAGCCAGGCTTCTCTCTTCCTTTCTGAAAGGGAAGGGGCAGGAGGGGTCTTACTGGGTGGAGAAAAGCAGAAATAAAAATGATCAGGAAAGGAATGGGGGGTTATTTCCAGGTCACGTTTGCACTAGCCAACAGTTTTGTCTCCCCTTAAAAGCCAAAAGCTCACTGGAGGCAGTTCTCTGGCATCAGGAAAGCAGCTTTGGGGAGGCTTTCTGGTCCTCTATCAAAGCAAATCTACTCAGAGCATATCTTACTCCACGGGAAGGGGAACAAGTAAATAAATCCAACCAGCTCATCCGCGGGGGGTTTTCAGTACTTTTTGCAGCAGCCTACCTGCCCAGAACATCAGTGCTGCCCTGCTGAGTGGAGAGTGCAGATTGCCTGGTGGAGATGCAGCTCTGCTTTGTGTCCATCTGTTCTCTGGGGTGGTAGAATGGCTTAAAATAATGTAGAAGTTCAGTTCTGCAGGCGTGCTGGGTGGCTCTCTGCTTGCTTGAGGCTTTGGGAGGGCTTATTCCTGATCTTAAGCACTAAGCACCTCAGAAAACTGAATATTTGAAGTCCAAACTTATCACCCTTGAAACGTATGGAAAAGCCATCACTGATTTCAGAGGATGACTGTGGTTATGTTTGATGCTGGTTTGGGTGCATCTGGAGTCCAGGTGTCAAAGGCTGGCTTCAGTGTCTTCTCCTAGCTGGCTATTTTGCAGGCAGAGTATTAGTTTGGTGGAGCCAAACCTTTAGGGCCAAATCCTCTACAGGCAGAAGCAGATGCAGTTGTTAGTGTTTTTGGAAAGCTGGGCCATTAATTATGAATGGAGCATGTGTACTTGCTTACTTGCAGGGGACACGGAGCATAAGGGTGTCTGCCTTTGTACAAGATGTGTGGGCACACAGTGAAATACAGCAGTAGTTAAATGTTAATGCTCATGATCAGATTTTGGCTGTCTTCCTGCATGACTGTTTGCAGATGTTGGGCTTTGTGTGTTGGTTTTATTTTTTGTGGGATTTTTATTTTGTGTGTGTGTGTGTTTCGTGTGTTTGTTTGTTTTTGGGTTTGGTTTCATTTTTAAAGTCTTGAAGAGCAATGATCCTGAATGCTTTCACTGTGAGATTTGAAAGCTCAGAAAGAAGGGGGAATCATTCAGAAACAAGCCAAATAAAACTCTGTTACTGATTTAGAACTAGAAAAGTGGTATTTTGAGTGGTCTCTCACTCCTGGAGAAGATAGGGCATCAGTGCATGCCTTCCAGTTCATGCATTTGAGAGTCAGTATTATTGGCATGGACCTGGTGGCTCAAATCAAAGTGTTTCCTCGATGCATTCCCCCAGGTGAGCTGGACATGACCAGTGAGCAGCCAGCATGTGGGAACCACAGCCCAACAGGTGTGGAGGTTCTGCATAGTCCTATGGGGAAGAACAGGCTGGGACACAGAGGGGACAAGCTCAGCCTCCATCCGTCTGCGTGCAGATGGTTTTCTTCTGCTCTGCTCTTTTCTGAGCAGAAAATTGGCAGAGAGCAGGGGCTGAGCACACTGCTGGGCTGCCCTGTAAGGCTCTGGGGACATCAGATGAGATGCATTGTTTTTTCCAAGCGTTTCTCACTTCTGTGTTTTTTCTTCCCCTTTGTATTTGTGTCTAGTTGGCTGCTGTTACTGACTTTGAAAGAACTCCTGTTCTGAACTGAATGTGCAGAAACAATCTCCGACAGCATACACAGAACATTCCTGTATGACACCCCCATCCTCAAGCCCAGATGCTCTGGTGGAGTGCCGATGTCCCACAGAGGTCCAATCAAATGTGCTGAAGTGACAGAGAATCTGCTGCATCCTCAGGTAAACTGTTCCAGTGGTTAGTTAATTGCCTTTACTGTTCTGCACCAAGAACAATCTTATGTCTCTGTAGACACCTTTGGTTTCCAGGCTCTGGATCTCAGGATGCCTTTGTGTCAGAATAAAGAGCCTCATGCTATTTCTCCTGTCTTTGGTTGGGCACTTCTTGACCACTCTGAAGTCACCTCTTCACTTTCCTGGGGACAGATTAAATGGACTGAATGTTTCTGGTTCCCCACTATTTATCAGCCTCCCATTCTTTTTGCTTCTGCTGGATGAAACCTCTTCAGTCTGCTCTCATCTTCCCCTCCAGCAGGATGCAACAAGGCTGATGTGGTTGTTAATGTTCTGTACTGTGCCTAAAGAGCTCCTTGCTGGCTGCTGAGCCTTGTCCCACTCTATACCTCCCAACGCCAAGCTTGTCCTCAGCTGCTGCTTGTTTTGGGATGGGACTGAGCTCTTAGTCCTGATGTTTCCATGAGAGTAAGATGGGGAGTACAGAGACAGATGCCTTGAGCTCAGGATCAGTCTGTTGTGACCCAGGGGCTATGTGCCTCTGGTTGGACACCTGTCCTGTCAGTGAAAAAGAAAGGTTCTGAGACAGGCACCTGTGCTGGGTGGGGAGAAAGGGACAAGGGAGCGGGGTGCTGTATGGACTCTGCTCGCACAACAGTTCACTTGGCTCCAAGTGAGCATAATTGTAGAGACAAAATAGGAGCAGCCTGAAAATCATGGGGACAGTATTACTTCCAGCTAGAAAGAAAGGGGACTTTATGAGGTCCTGAACCAGTGTCCTTACCTGCTTTGTGCTGTGCTGCAATGTGTGAGCGCTCAGCCACTCCAGCACTGGTTAGAAATGAGAAATTTCAAGGGCTATTGAGCACTCTGTGAATTTTCACAGTGGCTCAGCGCAAAGTTATTTAGCACAGGTGTTTTGGTAATTGTGATGCATTGGGAAAATTCACAGTGCTCAATGGCCCTCAAACTTCCACCTGCTTGGTGTGGTGGTTAAGTATTAGCGCAGTGGATTATAAGATAAAATATGCAGGAGAGAGTTGCTGGCTGCAGGACTTTTTCTGGCGCTAGTGATATTTCTTTGTTATTCTGCGAGTGGTTTGTTTATCTGGCATATATTAGGAGGACGGAAAGTTGACTTCAGTGGTGCTTAGAGATGAGTGTTTCGCACATAACAAACCTGAGAGGTCCACATTTCCTCACGGACAGGTGACTTGAGCCACCACCCCCAGCATCCTTGGAGCTCCAGGATGTGTCGCATGACAAAATGCCCAACCTTGAGCTCTGGGAAGGGGAAGAAGGAGAAAGGACCCTGACCTGCACCTCTCTAAATGTGTGACTACAGGGGGCCTGGGAGTTTTCTTTTAATTATTGCTTTCCTCGTCACCTCTGCTCTGGCGCTGGCTGTGCTGGGAGGGCCCTTTGGGGAAGAATGTGCTGTCTGTCCTGTCGTGCACAAATGAATAAGCTGGGCTGCTCTGCAGTGATGTGATGTAGCCAAGTACAGAGTTGGAAGAAAAAAAGCTTAAGTTTGACTTCAGGCCTGACCATGCAGCATCATGGTAAGCACATGTGCTGAGCTGCTGAGATTGGCCAACGTTACAAATGATGTAAAATACAGAAAATACCATTTTCTGCTGCAGTTCTGCTGTCTCCTAAGCTGATTTTTCATACTGGTGCTGCAAGCTTTGCTGCCTTTTACTGTACTGTGGGATGGGAAGCTTAAAGCACAAAGACCTGCCACAGTGTGGATGAGCTTTTTGGCTGCTGCCATTTGCAACAAAAAGTGATTTTATTAATTTATTGGGTTGGTTTTTTTTTTTGGGTGATGAATGAATATTAGCAAGGATGCTAGTAGTGTGATTTCCCTCCTTCCGCAGCTTTCCTCCCAGATCAGCACACGTAGCTGCCCGGCCTCGTTCCACCCACTTCTCTCCATATGTTCACCCAGTTATCATGGGAATGCGCCCGCACACAACCACGGAATTGAAGTTTTCAAAGAAGCGAGAGTTCAGTATCTGAAAGCAAAAGGTGATAAACAAGAACATGGTGAAAATCCCAGATCTGTGCTGGGGAAGGAGGAGAGCAGCTGGGTCAGCAGAGAGCCCGTTGCTGTGTTCATGCATTGGTGATCTCAGTGCAGGGGAGGAGGAGGAGGAGGAGGAAAGCACATCGTCCTTAATACAAGCAGGGATGCTGGCTGAGTGTGAGCTGCTGGCAGGGCAAAGAACTCCCAGTGGTGAGCTCTGCTGCTGCGGGCACAGGTGGGGCTTCAGTGATAAAAAAGAAACACAGAACCATCGAGGCTGTTGGGAGCAAAGTGCAGCCACTTGCAAGAGCCTCCCAAAGAGGAGAATTAGACCTGCAGGAAGATTAACGGGAGGATTTTGTTTTGAGCAAATTGGGAAAAAAAAAGATCAGAATTTCCAATCCTGACAAGATTTCAAATAGAAATTTCAAACATCTTCGCTCTCCCTCTCACAGCATGCTTTTTTGGCATTATTAACATGTAAATTAAGTCCCTTTATAGAAAACAGCATCTTGAGAATCTGACAAGTGTTGCATTGGATGAGGTCAGGAGGTGATTCTGCTTCCACCATCGCTGCTGTTCACTGGGACGGATGTGCAGCAGTGGTTGGGGTGCTTAGGCTGTGTTCTCCCATAGTTCACTGGTGGGCACAGGGCTGGGTACACAGGCATTGTATGGGATCCCTCTGGGTCACACCAAAGCCAGCAGACAACTTGAATTGTTGCCATCCCTGGAATCAGGTTGGGACCTGCATTGCATAGCAACCTTAAATTATTATAAGAACCCTCAAAAGGGTATTAATACTACTCATGAGCAAATGGTTTGTCTCGCTGCTGTTTATGCCATTCCTCAGCCAAGTGAAAGCTTTCATTTTCCCAAACAATTGAACTCAAGTTAATGCTAGAAGACTGCTTGCTCTTGCTCGGTGGCACAGAGGCTGTAATTAGGCTTTTCCTTCCTTGGATTTCACTTTAAGGAGGACTTTACCTTGCTGCTTACTGCTTGCAGCTGATCAGGCTCAGCTCCATTTTGTAAAATGCTTTCCCTAAGTTCTGGCAGAGGCTCCTGTTGCAGGTGTGGGTGTTCCATGCGTGGATTCGTTCACAGATGGAAAGTGCTTGCAACTTGTGTGACTTCACTGTTTCTAGGAAGAGCCATCCCTGAAAGCGAGGGATGCTTTGTGCCTTCTTCTCCTACTCTTTGAAAGCTGTCAGTACTAATTTAATTAGTTGTTGCATAATCACAGTTTAGCATTTCCAAGTCTAATGTATTGTAATGTTGTTTGTACTGATTCGGTGATTAAGGGCCTTGTCAGAGTCTTTGTTTCTCTACAAAAGGAAAATGCATTTATCACTCTTAAAAAAAGCAAAAAAAAAAACCCAAAAAACAGAAAGAAAGCCTTTCTTGCTATGCAAATAGGACACAGCAGATTAAAGAGGCTGATTTCACCTGGAAAAAGTATTTACAAGGGTTTTCCATAGAACTACTGTAATTATTATCGTCTTCAGCAGCCACGTGGCACTGGGGCTGGGTCCAGCCTTGGCCTGGTGAGATGAGAAGTAGAACAAAGCTCTTCTGCTCAGCCAGGGTACCGTGTGACCCCTTCTGTTGTGGGGATCACTCCTTGCTGCTTTATATGAGACAGCGACGGCTGCAGGATGTGTTTCTGGTCCTCAGAGGAAGCAATATGTTTCCTCCACCCTCCTGCTGAAGCCTTAGTTGCAGTTTTCCACAGCTGGGTGAATGACCATGTTTGTGTCTGTCATCAATTCCAAAGTCTGTTATTTAAATTACCAAGCTCTTTCTTTGCATCAGTGTATGCACAGCAAGTTAGCAATCTGCGCATAAAGTCCCAGCAGGCAGTGATTGTCTCCTAAGGAAGGCAGAAGTAAAGACAGCTTACTGGATTGACAGACGTATTTCTGAATTCAGATGTGTTCCCAGAATGATCGGGTTTGTTTTGAAGAAAGTTTCTGTTTAACGCTGTCGCAATAGAGCAGAGGTGAGCAAGGTGTTGGAAATTAGGTTAAATTGCCAGCACAGTTAGAGTGTGGCGTAATAAAACCCAGTGTCATCAGCTTGTTTATGATCTCAGTAAAAACCAACCCAAACCTGAATAATTATGGTAATTCTGCTTTAATTTACAGCAACGATAACCAGCAGCTACATGAGCTGTCGGGCAGAGGAGCAGGCTGAGCTCTGCCAGGACTGACTGTGATGTCTTTCCTTGATGGGTCATCGAGGTTTGAGTTCTGGTTAGATCCTGCCCTCTTCAAACATCTCCTCTGGCTGCAGGTAGGGGTGATGTGGTCCCACTGATTGCTGTTTGCTAAATGGGGGGGAAATGAGTGTGGGGAGCTACACCCAGAGTCAGCAATCGTAGGATGGAGTCAAGGAGTCATCTGAGTTGGAAGAGACTTTTAAAGGTCATCTAGTTCACCACCCTGCAATGAACAGGGACATCTATAGCTCAGTGTGCTCAGAGCCTGGTCCAGCCAAATGAGACAGGAAAAAGAGGGATTTTATTATTAATATTATTATTTTTTATTTCTAAGAGATTTTCTATGTCCCCCCATCCCCTTCCCTCTCCCAAGGATAAAATCACAGCACAGTGGTTTTGGTTTAGTGGGATTCTATAACACAACATCTTCTGGCTCCTGTAGAAGTTAAATTCACTGGTGGTAGTTCCTGCACACTACTGCAAGGAACCTCTGAGCAAGAGGCATGCCTTAGCATAATGACTTTAAACACAAACAGGTATTATTTCTAAATAAGTACGTGCTATTAAGTGCTATCAAACTTCTATGGAAAATATGAAAACATTGGATGAAAAACATTATAAAAGGTTGAACTCTCACCTGGGAAGTAGCACATAATGTAAATCAATAGAGTTGCATTTCTTTACTGCTTTATTGACTCACAAACACACAGCTTGTAAGAGCCCTTCAGGATCCTCCCCCCTTCCCAACTCTATTTTATTTTCAAATGCTGCTAAAGGAATGTTTTTCCTCTCAAGGTAATTGTATAACTTCCTTCTGTTTCACACTCAAAAAGCACCCATGTGAGTCAACAAAGCACAGAGCATGGTTAGATTATCTCTTACCCTTCACTAATGATGTTCAGCAGATCAATCGGCGCGAGAGTCATTTCTTTTTCCTTCCCCCCCCTTATAAAGGATCTTGATCTGTCTCTAAGGGGAATGACCTTCACTTGGTAGCTCAGCTGAACTGGGAAAGCTGTTCTGCTATTCAAACTGAATTTAGGCAAGCTAAATAAATAGTAGGCATAAGAACAAGTCTCCTCCCTTAAATGAATGTAGGATATTAAGACCTGGCTTTGTCATGATTATAGTCTAACACACAGCTCACTGAGAGGCACTGCTTTTTTTTTCAGCCTGTGTCTCTAACCTTGACTGTTCCATTCATCTCTGTGGAAACACTTCCTTTTTGCATACGTTTCTGAGCTCACAAAGAATTTAAAACTTACATGGCATGGTCAGTCAGAGATACCTAACTGGCTCTTTGGAAAACATGAATTGTGCTTTTTTTTTTTTTTTTTTTTAAATACAAACACAAAACAAGTCGGTGGCACCACATTAATCATTCAAGCCGATTGGAAGGCCTCCAAGCACCAGCTGAGTTTAAAACCAAAAAACAAACAAAAAATCCCGCACACTTTGATAAGAACCAACTGGGAATGAGATTTTTTTTTCCCCCTAAGTTTCAAAAAGAACAGCAACAACAACAACAAAAAAAAAACAATTTGAAGAATTGGCAAGAAAACAAATTGAACTATCATGGCTGGTTGTAAGGGCCGTGCTTTGGCTCTGGAGAAAAGATTCATAAATATTCATTTACCTGGGGAAACATGAAAAACAGGATTAGACTTATTCATGGGAGTTCATCTTTAGGGTCAATGCTAGGGTGAGAGAGCCAAGACAGGCAAATTGCAGTTTTATAATGCGTTTCCTGGGACAGGCAAGATCTGCAGTCTCTCTTAAAAAACAGAAAGGAACAAAAAGGACAAACAAAAACCCAACCCTCAGAAGACAAAGGATTTTCATTGCTTCGCACAACTGAGGTGCTGCATACAGATGTGTCCCACGGGTGATGCACACCCACCTGCTCCCCGCTAGCTGTGTCATGGGCAGGGCTGGCTGTGGGCACTGGGTTGTCCCCACAGACTACAGAACTGCTCTCTGTGATGCTTTTGTCTCTTGCTTCATCCTGGGACTTGGGAGGGTCCCCTCCTTGCTGCTGGGAGCATCCCACAGGCAGCTGGATGTCACTGGGATCAGTGCCTGCAGTGTGATCCAGCTCTGGGCTGCAGTAGGGTTTTTACTGAAGGAAAACATCCTGTGGTTTTGAAGCTGGCAGCTTCTTCCTGGAGTCCTTCCCCTTCGTGTCAGTGCACAGTGGGGAGCTAATGCAATCACAAGGCAGATAGGATGGGAAAAGTCCATGATGCTTTCAGGACCAGCCCCCATCTTACCAGGGGAAAAGAAAGGGCTGTGACCTCTGGCAAAGCAGCCGGGAACATGAAGACTTCCATATGTCACCTATCCACCAGTGAGATGAACAGAAGTGAGTCTTAGGGAAATGTAGCCAGGTCCAGACGATAACTCAATATTCAGGGCTTGGAGTTGCTCCCTTCTGCTTTTTCCAGGGGGAGGGCTGTCCTGCGCTTGCTCCTGCATGTTTTGGTTGCCTGTTTAGTAGGGGACTTTGGTACTGTCTACAGCCAAAGGGCTGTATAATACCTTACCACAGAGGGTCTCTGCTGTGGGGCTGGATGTCTATGTGCTGCCCTGGGGCAGGGTGATGTTGGTTTTGTGCGATCCCTTGTGCATGTATTAAAAGGAAAGTACAGCATGAGCATATGCAATGTGCATTAGGATATCTAGCAGACTAATGACTGCTAGCAAGAACTGAAAATCAGATCTCCCCTTAGTCACCCTCTGCAGCATGTTATGTTTTTCTGACTCTAATGCTGCTAAAGTGAGTGCATAAGTGATTTTGGTGACTTTATCCATCTCTGCTTCAGGACACATGCACCATTTGTGACTCCTGGCCCTACACAGGGGTATGACCCTCAGAGCTGCACAGCTGGGACAGTGTCACGGCCTCACTGTCACTGCAGCTGTGTGCCATGGCCAGGAGGTGGGCTGCAAAGCGTGGTGGGGAAGTGCATCCAGAAAGTCTTGCTGGAATTTGCACAGGCTTTTCAGACAGATCTGGTAAAAAATGAGGCTCAATTTGGGAAAAAAATATAATAGGTATAAATCTTTTCTGCTTCATTATACTATCAGCTTTCCTAGCTCTGGTAGGAAATGCTCTGCTGAGGAGGATGGTCTAAAACTGCCTTGTATTTTGGTCTCTTCTATGAATGTAGAGCCACTCCCTCCATCTTTTCAGTTACTGCTGTCATCTCTGGTCTTTTAATGTAGTAGAGTAGCTCTTAGCAAAAGCACCAGTGGCTGAGGTGAAATTGGACTTCCTCTGCCTGAGCCTTCTGTGCATGGCTCTCTGTTTGCTGATTTTTATCTAAAACAAGCAGGATCCTGACAAACAAAGGCAGGTAAGGATGCTCTCATTACCTGAGCTTTTGTGCCTCCATGTGTTGTTGTCTTCCACTGGCTGGCTGGCAAAGACAAATCCCAATGCTTTAATACCATGAGTGGGGAATTCCAGCTCCCCGGGCCAGATTTCACTGAACAGCTCTGAGTTTGATGCTGAGGGAAAGCAGAGGTGTGGGACAGGCTGTGCTGTGGCTTTTCTCCCTTGCCATGAACACCTTCAATGCTGGAAAGGCCAACCAGCCCCAGCGAGACAGCGCTAAAAGGTTTAGGGCCCTTTTGTTACGAGGACTTAAAGCTCTGCTCTGCACTGGGTTGCCCCGAACCTGCCCTTTATCCCAGCCTCTGCATCCCACGGCTCAGACGTTTTCAGTACCAGATTTGAGCAGAACGTGGGGCCTTCCCTCCCCACTCTGTGCTCACTGCAGTTTTGTGCAGTTCTCTTTTTCTTGCTCCTTGATCACCAGCAGCTGGGACACCGCAGCTGTCTATAGCAGTGACGAACAGTGAGTGGCATCTCCTCTCCCGGCACTGGGCTGCCTTGCTTTCTTCCCCTCTCCTTCGATAAAAAGTGACAAGTGCTCCTTCACGGAGCGCTGCAATCAAAGGCGCTGCTCGAAGGGAGCTGACAGTCGGCTGTGAGCTGCTTTACCCGGGGACTGCTTAAATAGAGTTCACATCCTGCCCGGCTTTCCCTCGTGTGACAGTGTTTTGCACCCTTTCTGATGATACCAGAGCTTATCTCATCGGGCCTTTATCTGAATAATCAGCTCAAAGGCTTCTAATTCTCTCTGAGGGATTGCTGTAGCTCTGCAAAGCTTTCTAAAATGCAGTATGAGGTGCACCGCAGGGCTTAGAGCTGTGATCTGCCCCCCAGCACCCCACTGATGGTCAGGATCATACGTAAGTGGATTTTCCAGCCATTTCAGTGTCAACTGGTGTTGATTTAGCCCCGGTTCAGGCAACCACAGCCACCCTTTGCAGGAGGATTGCACCTCGAAGGCTGTGCTGGGGGCCCCTCCACTGGAGCTGCAGCCGATGAGCTCCTTTCTCTCTGTAGCAGCTGCTCTACAACACAGCAGCTGATCCAGCAGGTATCTGTGTTAGGGGATAATGGGTGCTCTATTTCCTATCTTCTGCAGCATTTTTTTTTTCCAATGAGGTGTCACCTTCACTGCTAAAATTGTTTCTTTCCATTCAAATGAAACTGTCTTCAGCTAATGTGCACGGGTAAGAGGATGAGGAAAACTGCTTTGTGAGGATTCTCCATTTGCTGCTGTGCAGTGAAACAGAGGTACTATTCCTTGCAGTGGTCTGTGTGAGATAGCCAGCCTTCTTACATTTCATAATTAGTTTCTGGATAATTATCTATTAATATTTTCATGCTCGATTCCGTGTTGCCGGTGTCTGCTTTTGGCCAAGGTCTCTTTCTGCTGTCCCATTTTGCGTACTTGGACTAAGCCGCCAGAGAGAACTGTTTTTGCTGAAGTCAGGGGAGCACATTTGCTAAGCAGGCCAGGGCAGCAATTTGGTACCTTCGATAATTAGTCACTCGTTTCTAGAAGGCTGCTTTATGCAGCACAGAAATGGGAGCTAACCTTTAGGAATCCTCCGCAGCGCTGACACCTAGCATCAAACTTACACTTCGCAACGGGAAGGGGAATGCATAATTTATGAGCTGGTGAAGTATTTTTAATTAAACCAGTATTTTCTAAATTTTGACTTAATTTAATTTTAATCTAAGTGAAAGAAGCAATCTGAGTCCGGCCAAGGTTTTCCTTAAATACCAACCTTGCTATGTGGGAGGCTCCGAATCAAGTAAGATAGATGATTTTAATTTCCATGTTCTCAGTGTAACACTTGGGGTCAATGTTTGCATACTTATCATAGGCAGTTTACAATTGACAACCACTGTAATTGTTCAACTTTTCTTTGGTGAAGACCTGATTGACTATTATGCACTGTATTTATTATGCCTCACGCTAAAATATAGATGATTGATTATTCCATTACTCTATTGACCAAGGCTGTAACAAGGTGTGACAAATATGAGCCATTAAGGTCCAGAACCAAGTGAGGAAGGTAGTGCAGCCAGGCAGGAGAATTGGAATGCGTGCCATCCAGGAGGGCTCCAGCAAACTTTCAGGACAGTGTGTTTAAAAGACTTTATCTGAATGAATGCTCTTCATTTCTGCTAGGTACTTCTAAGCATGAAAAAAAAAAGGGTAACAGGTCCTCGTGTGAAAAGCTTAGGGTATGACTGAGACACCACTGGAGCCAGAGGAAATTCTTCCAGTGACTTATTGGGCTCTGGCAGGGTCCTGAGGGTAATCTCCTCACTGAGAGTTGTGTCAGAACCTGAAAAAAATCACCACGTGT
This sequence comes from Callipepla californica brunnescens, assembly GCA_023055505.1. Lineage (NCBI taxonomy): Eukaryota > Metazoa > Chordata > Aves > Galliformes > Odontophoridae > Callipepla > Callipepla californica. The sequence goes on from JALIRH010000015.1 coordinate 8,419,378, forward strand.
CAAAGACATTAAAATGTGGAGGAAAAAAAGTATCTCCACCATTGATACAGTGCCTTAACGTGAGCCATGCGCACATATCAAGGGGACTTGCAGTTGTGATGTGAAAAATCCCATCTTCTAAAGCTCTTTGTTTTCAGCTTGGTATTTGAGATGTGTAATTTAATTATCTTTGAACTCCTTTGTTCCTCCTTAAAACAAATCATGTTCAGTTTTCCTTTTAAATATCATGCAGTGATGGACACAGCACCAGGGATCATGGTAACAAAATGGTGTTGAACAGCTACTGGAAATTAGTAGTAATAAACAATGCATTTGCTACCAGCCTGTCACATTAATTAGTCTTCAGAATGTGTCAGTGCTTTTCATTTGCATTTAACGTTGCCTGAGCTTACTGCCAATTAAATACAATGTTGTTATCAAATCAGCTCGCACGTGATTACACTGGATTAATGTGGTTATTTTCTTTGATCCACTGTAATTAAAAATCACAGTAGTGATTTTAAACTAGTGTAAAAATGTAATCAGTCTACATACACAGCTGCCTTTTTCTTCTAATTTACTTTAATAATACTCACCTCTAGTTAACAGTTCCTGTTAATTAAACAGTCCTGTGCCCTGTTTAGGAGTGGAACTCCTTGGAGCTTGGAGGGGAACATTGCATTTTGCAAGAGCTGGGGCCAGCCCCGCATGCACTGTCTTTGCCCTCTGGTTGCTATCAAGCAGGATAGGTACTCAAATTCTCAAGGAGAAAAATGGGCAGCCACAACTATCTCCTGCTGGGAAGATGTGACCAGCTGGGTGTGAGCACAGTCTGCCCTGTCTGCCTAGCCCAGCTTCTCAGGCTCCAGCTTTCCACTGAGCACTTGGTTTTGGGACCGGCCTCCCAGCAGGGATGAGGAACAGGCAAAATGCCACAGCCCCAAACAGAAGGACGTCTGCTTCGCTGCTGCTGACAGACGGGACCCAGACAGCAGAGAGGCTGGAGGAGGCTGCTTTTCTGCTGGAGCAGAGAGAAGTAATTAGTCAAATCACTGCAGCGCAGAGAGGGACGCTGGCCCGTCTCCCGTCAGACAGCAAATGACTCATTGCATGACAACTTCAGTAAAGGGATATTGTTTTGTTCTTTTTTTTTTTTTTTTTCTTTCTTTCTGTCTTTCTTTTTTTTTCCCCTTTTCCCCTGATGCAGTTTCAGCAGGAAAACAAAGAGCTGAATTTTCCAAAAGGCCACCAGGGCTCTTGATGGGAGCTTAGCCTCTGAGGTCTCCTGAAGCCACAGAGAAAGTCACTCTTGGAATAAATGTCATCTACTGACATAGAGGTGGAGGGAAAAAGCATGTCTGCCCCTTCCAGGTGTGGTGAGCAGAAAGGAAAGAGCTCTCAGCAGAAGCCCCTCCATAGGTCCTAAGAAATGCAAATAATTATGCATTTCGTTACTTCTCCTTGAGACTTTAAGCTTAGAGTTATGTTTCAACCCATCTGAGATGTATTTCCTTCTCCCTTGGCAGTGGTGAAGAAGAAAGTCCTGGATGGATGGATGTATATTGTGTGGACACAGCCGTGCTGGATCCTGCAGGATTAAGGAAGCCCTGGCAGCTCACCATCTCTGAACACCAACGTGCCAGCCATGGGAGTAGCTCATAGCATGAAGATCACAGCTATGGAGCACTGCTGGATGGAAGAGCAAGCAGAAACCAAAGGCCTCATACTCACTGCACCGACTCCAAGTAAGAGGTGAGCAATGAAAACATGGTTACAGAAAGCTGGTTTCACCCACTGCCAATGCAAAGAACTTCTGCTATCTGTCCCACTGCATGCCCTTCCTTCCTGGTTCAGAAAGCAGATGATAAATCACGAAGCAAAGAATTAAGCTTGAAAAGGTGGAAGTTAGTGAAACATGAGGCATGCTGTGCTGGCCTGTGGTAAGTAATGCGTGGTGTTCTGCTGAGGTAGGGCTCTTTGTGCACATAATAAGTAATGTTCCAGCAAGATGAAACCTCAGGTTCCTGATTCAGCTGATATTTCTGGCAAATTGTTGACCTATTGCAGTCTATTCAGGATTTTTCTAGTCCTGGTGGCGTGGCTCTAACAGTGACGGAGCTGTCACACTGTTTCTAACAAATATGCAGCTTTAATAACTTGCAAAGTTATAATATCTTGAAGCACCCCAGAAAATAATTGCCTCTGTGCTCTGCAGTAGCACTCCATGTTTATAGACTAAGAAAAGAATTAGTTAAATATTAATTAATAGGCTTTAATATAGCCAGTGTCATAGAATAACTCACAGGAACAATTTTAATTTCACCTGACATATGAATATTGATGACTTCTCCCCTGGGCTGGAAGCAGAGCTGTGCAGCTGCACCGTGAGCAAGGAGATGGGCGGCTGGAATAACGAGAGGTGGCTGCAGGATTTGGCCAGCAGAGCTGCCTGCCACCTGGAAGGTTGCAAAGGGGGAAGTGGGGCAATGCCCTCCCCTCCTGCTCCCCTTGGGAATGGCACAAATGTAGGAAGTGTCTCCTTGCCTAGCTTGGATGCAGCAGGCTTGATGGAGGAAATGCTTTTTGCTTGGATCAGTTCTACCTGCTTTGTAGTGCTGTGCTCTGATTTAGCTCTGGTAGAATTTGGAGTAGTTTTCAGCACTCGAGAATGGAGCTTGTGAGTTCCTTTGGAGCTAACATAATGTAAGGGCATTGCTTGTGTCAGTTCAAAGAGGAGATGTGTCAAATGGAGTGACAAAACCAAACGCTATAGGTGTGCTTTGCCACCTATTAAAATCTGAGAGAGGGAGAGATCAGCCCCCTGCTCCCCCAGGTGTAACTAAAAGCATTTATTAACAGTGCTGCAGTCCATAGGGACCTGTCACACTGCTGTTCCCCTGGCAGGGGTCAGAGATCAGACAAATTACTGCCACGCTTTGAGCCCGACTTGTCTTCCAGCATCCAATGGACTCATGTTTTGTGCCACACTGAGGCTTTCTGCCAAAGCACTCATTCACAGTGAGACTCAGGCTGGTGCAAGGACTCTGTACAAGCCCATAGGCATGCACCAGCCTTTGGACTTTGTCTAGGTGATTATTGAAAGGCTCATGTTGCATGGGTGAGGTTGTTTGCAGCCAGATGAAGTCTGGGGGATTGCTAATGAAACCAACTGCTCTGCCAGCAAACTCTCCTGGTCCCCCACTGTCTGGGTAATTAAAATGAGGACTGGATGGGTGTGAAGTTAATGCTGTATACATAATGTAGCTGTCCCAAGGTAAGCCTACACATCTGTTCTATGTAACACTGTAAGTGCAGGACATAACTGAGTGAGTGAGAAGTAGCATGAGCCGAACGCAGCACTGTCCACACACAGCTGGAACAGTCACACAGCCACACCATGCAGAGCAGCAATGCTAAAGCTGGAACCTTTCCCCTTTCCCTTCCCCTCCTTCCTTCCATTATGCATAATGTGAGTTCCTCACTCTTTTCTAGCACAAGGAATACTAATTCCTCAGTCTGTCTTATTTTCTACTATGTCTCCATTTCCCCGCTATCCATCTTAAGAGTGCCAATGATTACTATCACATTGCTCTGCTGTGTCTATATAATTAGAGCAGTTGGCTCGAGTAATTACTTTTTGCTTCTTTCAGTTCACTCCTCTGCTCTGCACTAGGGCTTTTCTTCATTTCAGTCTCTTTGGAGGAAGATTTCAAAGCAGGGTGTGTGGCTTTTAACTCCCTACAGCCCATTGAATCGAAGGCCACCGGCTGCTAAGCTCTCTGAAACCTCTGAGTTTGCTGAAAACACTGAAGCAGACAACTCTCAAGCTCTCTTTCTTATCCATGGTAAGTGAAACTCTGTCAGTGATACACCTGCAAGTGGTTTGCATGGATGTGAACAGTGCCTGGCTACCCTGCCCCCCAGGGATGCCTGACACCCTGAGTATTCCCCCCACTGGGAAGGGACCCTGCCAGCCCCTCCCTCTCTGCTCTCACATCCTCCCTTCAGGGAACTGATGGCTAGCAGTGGCACAACACCCCTTTGTTCCAGCAGCAAGGAAAGGAAAAGTCCCGTTGACTGAGTCAATAGATGTTATGAAACCCACAACAGAGACCAGGGAAGTTCCCACTCTCTGCAGCCTCTGTCAGAGCTCATCTTGAAGGATTTCCTTTCACACCTAAGCATCTGTTTAATTACAGCTATTGCAAAGACAGTTAATAGCTGATGAACACGCCAGTATATTTTAATTGAATATATTGAGCGCACTGAACTAAACCACAGCTCTTGACCTTTCCCGTAAGTGAAATGTTAGGACAATCGTTTCTGCACTGAGGGCCTAGGGAAAGCGTGGAGGGGACCACCCGTTACTGCTAATGGGAGTCACCCATGTAAATCCCTCTTGTGTCAGCGTGGTAATAGGCTGCTTAGCATCCAATTATTTTCATTTCATACAGCCCTTGTTCGTGTTAGAAGGGAAAGAAAGTGGGAGCAATGATCTGGCCAAAGCACAGTGCTCAAGGATGCACCTTCCCCTCCGACTGTGGTCATCCCACACTCACACTTTTGTTACCATCATGAAGGGCTGGGACAATTTAATGGCCATGGCTACAGTTTGTCATTGCAGTGGGACACATCTGTGAACCAGCCCCCCCCTCCTGCCCTTTAGGATCGTGACAGGACAGAGCCAGATTTATTCCAGATGCCCTTTGCCTATGTGGGTGCAAACACTGCAGGGATGTGAAACCCAACCCCCACCCTCGCCTCCCCCCCCCAAAAAAAGGGCACTTAAGCCCTTGCTTAAGTCTGTATTGATTTCTAAGGAGCAAGAGCTTGTGATTAAAGTTTGCTCGCACTTAGGCACTTTCCTGAATTGGTGCTTAGGTCCTTACCCCAGCAAAACTCACATTGATTTGTGCAGGAGCACGGGCTGGCTCAGCCCTCAGGGAATGGCGATGTATTTGCAGCATGGTGCTCTTCAGACACATGACAATTTCAGAGCAATTTTGTAACATTAAAACAGCATTACTAGTGTGTTTTAACTGGCCATAAATAGAAAACTGGACTTATCTATTGTGGTTTGATATTCCAAGCTAGGCAGGAACATTCAGTCCTAGCTCGCAATCCATTTTATAATGAAAAAGAAATTTTATAGGTTAGATAAGTCAAGAGCTTACTCTTGCAAAATATCAGCCCATGTCTGAGAGCTGCGGTTAGGCTGCATCAAATATTCAAGTACAGGGAGGAACGGGAAGGCTCTTCTTAAAGCTCATTAGAGATGGCAAAAAGATACAAAAAGACCACCACCATTTTACACTTGTAGAAATACCCCTAGTAGATTCATATTTTTAATCTTCAGTACAAAAGCTCCATAACTACAGCAAGGCATTAGTTTCTGATGACTAGCTACCTTTTTTTCCTATAGCCTCTGGCATTGAAGCTCTCAGTGAAAAGACACTTTAGAGCTAGTTCAGGCAGTTCATTTTCTGTCAATCAACTCTCAGACTGGAAGTATAAAGGCAGTAACATGACAAGATTTCTATTTTAATATCTTTACTCTTGATAAGATAATCCTAGAGGAATGGCAGTGATCAAATATTTACAGGCAGTGCTCACTGGCACAGTCTATTGTAAAATTAAATACACAAAATTATGTGGGGATAATGTTAATGTTGTGATACGAGGACAAAAGGCAGAATACCTGAAATGAAGGATGACTGTTGTTAATAAATCCTCCTCTGCAGTGGGGATCGGTGCTGCCAGAGCAGAAAACGGAGGAGCAGCTTCCATTTCATGATTTGTGACTTTCTGGTGCTTTTTAATGGCTTGTTTGCTATTTAAACGTATTTAATTACCTAAGAAGCTTGAGTTTCAAGCATGCTTTTGTGTGTGCATACCATGCGTGCATCTCACAAGGTGTGACAAAAAGTGGGAGAGCACAATTTGAGGACTCGGGGCAGCCATGTCTGAGCCATCTCCTCAGAGCACAGGCAGTAGATCAGGTGCTGAGGAGCAGCTGATGGCAGGACAGGTCTGCACTTCCAAACCCTGTCTTCCCCCCCAGCAGATAGTCATAGAATCACAGAGGTTGGAAAAGACCTCTAACATCATCCCCTCCAACCTTCCCATCCCCACCAACCCATTTCACTCACTTGCTATGACGTTTCCTTGTTTCTTGAGCACCTCCAGGGATGGTGACTCCACCACCTCACTGGGCAGCCTGTTCCAATTCCTCACCATTCTTTCTGAGAAGAAATGTTACCTACTATTCATTACCTCGTATTTGGTGGCTTTGGAGCTGCTCAATAGCTCTTCAGGCAGGAGACAGAATAGTAGGAGTAGTAATGAGTGCAGATCCTAGGACACATCACCTTGACAAGGTGCCAGCAGGTCAGTGCATGTCCTGCACCAAGCCTCCCAACCTTTGAGCCAACAGGAGCTCACCAGCAGGGCAAACAGCAGCCACATGGCCACTTGAAATGCAATTCTTATCTTTCTGGAGTTGCCTTCTGAAAAATGTGGGGTGGGAAGGGATGAGCAGAGAGAAACAGAGGAGGGTGCCGGAGGGAACAGTGAAGGAAATCTTCATCCTGAAATGCAAATCTAGAAAGACTCTTGTCCCAGTAATTTATTTATTTATTTATTTCTCTTCCCCCAAGAAGAAAAATTGCATTTCCCAGCCAGCTCTATTCATGAGCGATTGTGCAGAGCTCTGTTAATGGGCTGTGCCAGGCTGTGGTCACCCTACAGAGCTATTGGCAGGAGAGGTGGCAAAGCTGGAGCGGACTACAAGGGAACTCTGCATGATATTTTTTGATGAGCTGATTATTCAGGAATTTCACAACAGCTGAAATACATCACTCTGTTCTAAAACTCACAGCTCTGCCAACACTCAGGACAGCTTACATGAGCAGCAGCATTTTCTCCTTCCCAGCACTGCTGGCCTGCACGCTCAGAACTAGATGCAGGAGCAGGACAAGGCTTTTCAGCAGCCATCGACCACAGTGACAGCTAAAGACGGGGAGTGGAGAGGACACAGAGAGCTGAGATTGAAGTGAATTAGGTGCTTTCACAGCTGTCACTGTCTGTGTAGTTAGGATTAAAAGTTTTTCTTTATCTCTGTGGGTAGTGGAGCACTGATTTTTATTGCTTCACAGACCATGCATGACTTTTTAGAAATTTATTTCAGGGAGTGCTTAGTCCCCAGATGTCTTTCAGGGTTCTGCCACAACCCACAGCTGCCCTCAGCTCCATTCCAGTCAGGAACCTCTATCTCAGAGGCTCAGATATCTTTGTGTGTCTGCAGCCAGCTCAGGCTACAGAGACCAAACTCTCATTTTCCCCTTTTTAAAACATTAATTAAAAACAAAGCACTGTGCTATCTGAGCTGTTGTTCAAATGAGAGCTTGACATTTGGAGGGAGGGATGTCTGTGTTTCTATGGGGTTACAAGCAGCAGCACACAGACTTCAAGAAGAGGACATTGGCACAGTGCTGATCCCTTGGTCAGCACTATGAATGCCTTTGAGCCACCTGGAGTAGCACTAACCCCATGTGAAGGAATGGGGGCAGAATCTGGAAGGATGCTCCTGAGTCTGGAGGAAGAATGACACTGAATTGCTGAAAGATTATAATTAAAAAAAAAAAAATCCTCGTTCAGTACTAATTAGAAGCACTAGAATGCTATCTGACTGCCTTTGTGCAAGCAGAAACAGGACAAGTAGCCACCTCAGCTGCACGAAGAACTGTAATTGTGGCCTAGATGAGCATTCTTGGAAAACCAGGAGTGGATGTGCAGAAGAAAGGTAGCTGTGACCTTGCATAGCATAACACAACACAGGCCCAGGCTGCTGCCATGCCAGAGCCTTCAGAACTGATTCCTAATGTTTTTTGCCCAGCCCCAGAAATGTCTGTGTGAGCAGATGGTGCCAGGTGGCTTTCAGATGAGACTGTACACCAGGGCTGCCTGCTGTGGCACAGCCCAGGTTCATGGACCAACAGTGTCCCCAATGGATCGGTGCTCTCAGACTGCTCTGCATGCTTCCCACAACCTGGCTGTGCTCCTGCTTACAGGACTAGTGGTGCAAGAGATAGCTTTTCTGCAATTTCTGTTTCAAAGCAGGCATGGATAAGGGGGCAGCTGGAGCCACGTCTTTCTCCCAGCCTGTTCCTACAAAGCCAGTGAAGAGCAACGCTGCTGAAACAAAGCTATTCTGCTAATGAAAACAGAGGCATGCAGGCATAGTCACTGCATCCCCTTGGAGGAACTGCTCACTTCAACAAAGTAAACTTTCACTAATGGAAAAAGCCTGGGAAATCTGCCTGTGTATAAGAACAGGAACACAGTCCCAAGCTATTAACAGCAAGCTCGATCAGCTCTGCCCTCTGTTAGGAAGCCACAAGCCCTGCACAGCAAGCTGCTCTTCACCTTTATGGTTTTTCCTATGTTTTCTCTTTCTTCTCAGTGGAGGAGCTCAGTACCTTACAGCATCACCCAGTTAAGGGGTTACCTTACAGCTGCATGCTGGACAGGACCCAAGTCCCCATAGAAGTACAAGTGACTGAGGCTCAAAACAAAAACGTTGGGTTACAAAGACTGACAGTGGCTTCAGCACAGAGTATCCATGCACTTTCAGCAACTATCCTAGTACAGAGTGCCCTGTGTGAAGAAAAGACTGTAGGAAGGATATGAACCAAACCCCATCCGTAAAGCTCAGGTCTTAAAAAAGGGCAGGGAAGTTATGCTACATACTGCTGGAGGATATCATATACTTCATGATCTGCCTTTTCTAATCTCTTCTTATCTCTCACTCCAATCCTTCCTCAAGTCCCTCATCTATTGCAAATTCCCTTTTAAAGCTGGAGCTCAGCACATAAATATTTTCATGCTGCATAAATAGGTTGTTTTGTGCATAATGCCACAGGAGGCTTTTTTTAAAAACAGGACCTTTAGTGCTGTGATAACGGCCTCCTCATTTACACAAATGAAATGTTCCATACAGCTCAGTACTCATCTGCTCAGCAGCCCCCATGCAAAAGGCTGGCACGGTGCCTGCTCATCCTGGGCTATGGCATTAATACAGAACATTCCATACTTAATAGGAAGCCACTAAGGTTTGGAAATACCTCGCAAACATAATGGATGCTCAAGTTTTCCATTTAGCATTTTCCCATTAGAACAACCCTTGTTTTCTTTCTTCACAAAATCACAAACACTTAAATATTTAAGTAAGTGCAAAAGGGCTACCATTCATATTGTCCCACTTGCCAGCCTGTCTGCTCACCTTTTCTTCTCTGTCACTTCTTGCTCCCTGACCTTCATTTCCTGTTTATTCAGCCCTTGTTCAGGGTCCAAAAAGTGCAGAAAGGATCAAAATGGCCTTTTCATTTACTCTGCCTGGAAAAAAAAACTGCATTACAATAGCTACAGTTTTTCAGAGGGCTAATGGAAGATATAGGTTGCCACCTCACATCATGGTAAATCCGTGAAATAAAACCTGCTTTTCAGGAGCAACACTGTAACAGCAACGTAGTATAGTCTTCAATTAAAATCAGCGATTTTCCTCTAGTGTTTCCATTTACATTTGACCAGCAGAAATACTTCAAACCAATGGACTGAATTCCTCTGCACTGCATAGTGCAGAGAAACTTAGGGAAAAATCTGGGGAAGACTGTGCTGTATACAAATTTATCCATTGCGTATTTTCATCTCTCTGGTCAGAGTGTGACCCTCCAGGACAGACTGTTTTGGAACAGTGAGCACACCATGCAAAGCACTGCCTAACTAACTCTGCTTTGGACCTGACCCTAAAATCCCACACCATTCAGGTGAACCCCGCACCTCATGTCCCTCTTCCATGTGGCTCTTATTGAAGGCCTTGGCACGCACAGGGGACACAGAAGCTTTGGCTGTAGCTTCCCCCCAACTTAAGAGCGATATGACGGGTGCTCTTTTCGTGCACGCCTTGCATACTCATTTCTACTCCCATCTGTTGACTTCTTTTCTCTTCATTATGTGTTAGCAGTCACAACTAACCCATGGCACGTTCCTTTGCAGGGCTCTGAGCGCAGCATTTCTTCCCGAGGGAGCGTTCCACATGAATGGCTTCTGCTCACGTTGTCTGCTGCTGCAAGTGGAACTTTCATGCCGGTCTAACCCTAATGCGACTATCACATTAACAGCTTTACATATTCATTGATTTGCCGAAGTGTTTTGTATCGCCTTAAGCTCCAAAACCTTTGTGACGATGCATTACAAACTACAGACAAAGGAAAGATCTTCAGAAGGGCTACAAATTCCTTGTTCTGCTATCTTATCTGACAGAATAGTACCTCTCCAAGTTTATCTTGTCTAGCCTACAACAAAGCTTTGTATTTTATGAAATGTCATACTGCTAAAAGATCTAATTTTTCTTTGATACAGTAGCCCACGTACAATAACAATCTCAAAAAGCACAACATGGAGTAAACACTCTGTAATGTATCTAAACACAGCAGCTATCCAGTTACACTAGCACTTTATTTCAATTTAGACCAAGGGACAATTTTAAAAGATTTGTTCCCAAGTACACAATTCAGAAAAATATGACTTACTACTCAGAGCAGTACTTTGAATCAGCACTGTTAGTTGTCTCAGCTGAAATTCATCCTCGATGATATCCAAAGGTCCAATAAATTTTTTCGTGGAAGAATCCCCTATTTGTAGAACATAATAAAATCGTTCAGCTGCAAATCTAGGGCCGCTGAGAACTGGAGGATGAGGTCTTCCTTATGTCACAGGATGTTTTTCAGACACGTTTTTACCTGAGAAATACCAAACGTACTCATTAAATATAATAGTATCTTTGATGTGTGTTAGTAAGACAAAATGTAAGGCTGTTTATTGCTAACGAGTTGGGTGCTCATTAGTGTGCTCCATCAGGAAACACTGACAGCAAAAGGCAAAAGGAAATGTTCAGTGTTAAACCCGCATAGAGCACATTTCAGTTCCTATTATAGCCTGTGCTATAGGAAGAGGAGAAAATTGTTGCATGCAACTACTTTAAAAATATATATCAGAGCAAGAAAAAGAAGCATTTGTTTGATTTATTATACACTTTTTTCAATAAAGTTCACTTCCAAATAATACTAATGCCTTTCTTTCACGTAGTGCTTTTCATTCCTAACTCACAAAGCGCTCTCCAAAGGAGGTCAGGATCACTTTACAAAAAACAAACACGAAGTAAAGCACTTCTCTGATGTCACTGAGTAACACAGCACAGTCCCCAGCTCTGCTGACTGCCAGTCGTAGGAACAAGGGATTAGAAAGGGCATCTTGTGTCATCAAATCCAGCTTCTTACTCTTCAAATCAATTTTGCTATAATAATCTCATGCAAGAGTCTTTGGAGTGCCTGATCTCTTACATAAGCTCCTGCAAATGCTCTTTCAAAATCATCATCTCTTGTATATCCTCACCCATCCTGACCCTGTTGCGGGTCTCTCTAAGTAATGCCAATGCACTGCACATCAGTGATGATGGACCATTACTCTGACAACCTCAGCTCTCTCAGACATCAGAGAATGAGCCGGGATCCTCATCCCTGCCTGCTCCAATTTTATGCATCTCGTGGTGGTCCTTCGTAGGAGAAGACCTGCACCAGGCACCATGACAGACAGGTGAAAACAGAAACACTGAGAGCCTGACAACTGCAGCTGCGAAGAGCAGTAAAAACCACGTGCTGTCCCCATGCACAAAGCATGTTGCTGCATTAGCCCAGCACGCTAACACAAATGGGGCACATAGCCATTCTTCTGTGTATGGACAGTCAATCCTGACAATCAACAGAGCCTCAAATACACTCAGCCCAACATCTTTCCAATATGCATCGCACCTCTCCTATTTCAAACAGCTATTTACCAGAGGAATTATGTTGCCTTTCCACCCTCACAGCCTCGGTATGGAAACACTAAGGCAGCACTTGAGCATCGTGCTCACATTCAGGTTGCTGGTTGGAGTGTCCTCGTGGGCTGTTTCATTATGCAGCAGCTACAGCAATAGGATAACACAAACCTTTGCTAATAATTCAGCATGAAGTAGACTTTCAGCTTGGTACCTTCAGATTTCTGCCTTCGCTTCAGACCTCGCTTCACTACTCAGGAAGCAGCATCAGCTTATCAAACACAAAGCTGTTACCCGAGTGTTAGACAGGGGCACGGCCCCTGAACTTCTTCCCCCAGGCTGCATGCGAAGCTTGGATCCTCGCTGCTGTGTGGCTGTGACTCCCCAGCCACCCACTTCTTTGTTTGATTGTCTTTTCTCGCTGAAACATATGTTTCCCCTTTCCATGGCATTTGGAGCAACAGTATCCATTGTACGCCTCTCCTGACTGGCAGCTCGGTGGGAGCCTGGGAATTACTTGGCACCTGTGTTATGAATCTGTTTCAAGGAGGGTCTGGCCGCTCAGAGAAGGCATCTTTTTTGCAGCTTTGAGGGGCAAGGGATTAGCACCGTTTTAGCATAAGTTTGGGTAAAAAAAAGTCCTTGACCACAGTTGGTATCATCCTTTTCTGAAGCACGGCACTCTCTCTTCCATTTTCCTCACATACAATGTGACACAGACGAAGTTTAATGGATCACTCTGAAAATACTTGGGGTTTGACAGACAGCTCAGGTAAGCATTTAGGCTTCTGGATATGCAAGAGAACATATGGCCCTCTGTCAGCTTCCTTTGCTAACAGTAATGCATTTGCAGCTTTGCCTTTATGCAGCACAACCTTGCCTGTGTCTCTGGCCGTGACATTTCTACTGTAGCTATAATTGCAGGATCCAAGCAGTGCAGTATGGAATTCATTGTACCCTTTACAGCTGAATTAAATGGCCTCCTACAGGGAACTGGAAGTCCAGAGAATGAGATATACAACTTTTAGCACAATACCACTTACATCCTCAAAGCAGAGCTCTGTTCAGGTGTGAGAATTAACAGGATGTTTATGGTGGCCTCCTACAAGAGGAAAGCATTTCACTCATAACCACAGCTAACTCTACTGCAGCTTTGTTTTCATAAGAATAATGTCATACTTCAACTAGAAGAATAATCAGCCTTGATGCTCAAGCCGCTGTGCATCAACAAACCATGCTGGCTTGGGGAAAGCCTTTTGCTCTGAGCCTTCCAGGGTGGGTATTACTGCTATATTCAGTCACTGCATTTCTCCTGGCTGTTTACATCTCCCCTTGAAGAGATAATTTAACTCCTGTGCGTAAACCTCCCTGCTACAGAAGCGGTGACTCTGGATGTTTTACACTTTGAAAATACCAGCAAGGCCCCGATTATATTTGTCTGTGGAATTTCCATTGATATTAACCTTCCTTCCATTCCACTGAAATGATAAAAGGATTACTTTATATGTACTCACTGTAGAGAAAAAAAAAAGTTTTGGGTGAAAAAGCACAGACTCTACCATCCGATCCATCTTCTGTTTGCTATTTCCTACTACTTAAAGCCTAATGTCATTCTAAAACACACACTTGGAGCATGGCGTTCTGTTCTGACAGATTGTTATGATGTTTTCCAAGGTGACCTTCATAAAGCATGTTTCTTTTGAAGCTTATATTTCACTCTCAGGTCATAATAGTTTCACACAGACAAGCAAACTGTCAGCTCCTGCTTTCTAATTAATGGTTCTTGGAGGCTGCTGAGTAGGGGATATAATTAATAGCACTTAAGGCTGGAGTGCAGCGAAATCCATAGCTGATTACTAGGATGCGTGTTTACTTCAGGATTATGTGCAAACAATTCCTAAGTGCAGCCATGAACAGCTCTCAATGACGCTCTGGGGCATGTCCCCAGGACCCAGCACTACCTCAATTCTTACTCCAGTGTAAGCACTCCAAAACTCCCACAGCTGATGGGCACTCATCTCCACTGATCCCCATAGCAGAATTCACAGCATCTTGTACTTTCTGTGGCTGTATGGTGGACCCACTCCAAGGCATAATCATCATCCTGCGTTTTTATTAGTTCAAAGTGCCAGAAATAACAGGAGGGCTTTTCTTAGAGTAAAACTGCCAAGGAGAGGTTCTGTAAGCCATCTTGTCACACTTGTCTAAATTTCAGGAAAGTGATGTGATTGCTCTGGTGCTTGCGCGTGCACATGCAGCATGAATGATCAGACGTGCTGGAGCAAGACCAGATGCAAGCCAAATTGCCAGTTTAAATTCCCTGTGGTCAGTTGCTGCTAACAGTAGTAATTTCCCTGCTGAAGCCAATAGAACAGCATCTTTTCATGCATGCTGATATCTCAGTACAGAAGAGGCAGTCACGAGGCAGGATGAGTGCTCTCAAAGAACGAGATCATCTCTTTCACAGTGGGGTGAAAAAAATGAATAAAATTTGTATTCTCTGACAAAGTTTAATAGACTATATTCTCCAGAAACACTGCCACACTGGGGATGAAGGGTAAAGCTGACATCAGAAATCCTACACAACAGCGCAGCTGTATTATTTTTGAGAGATTTTAAAATGAATTTTGCGTGTTGAATGACAAACATTCGGATAATTAAGCAATTAAAAGCCATGGGATATTTGCAGCTCAAAAAGCACCAGGCAACAGAACATCACTGCCAATCTCCGTTATGCAAAGGGACATTTTGACATCATACTTAAGACTGAACGCTTTTCCAACAGCATAGAAATACGACTGCAATTGCACATAAAACAGGAAATCTTTTACTGACACTTGTGCAGCCTGGTTCTTTCTTCAGAAACAACACCACACACTGAAACTGCCTTTGAAGAGTAACATTCTTCATATCCTATCTGAAGGTTAGCAACCCTTTTAATCTTTAGCCTTTTGGCTGTCATGCGTACCATGATTTAAAATGCACAAAACAGACTATCAAAACAGCCAGCTATAGATAGAAAATTGTTAAAGGTGCAACTGAAAACAGGCTTGCAAATTAAGATTCCACATCAGATATTGCCCTTTGAGTGAGGACTACTTCCTCGTGCTTCTACCACCAAGAGGGGAAGTTAGCAAACACAACCAACATGAGAGTAGAAACAGCACCTGAAGAGGTCAAATCTTGGTGCTATTAAGCAAGATAGCAACTAACAGGAGCAATGACATTTTAAATTCCCTTTCAATAGAAAATGGTTTTTCTTGACCTTATTCATAGTGACAATGAACTTCAACTTGGATATCTCCAACAATTTGGGTAATGATTCACCCATGGCTACTCAACCCACCAAGAGGGATCAGCACCAGCATGCATAGTAGGAAAAGAATCAGGAGCTTTTTGCCTTTTTTAAGTAGTTCTTATGAAAAAGAAAGTCATCTAAAAGTCCTTATTGATCAGATAATCTATAAATACAGATAAAAAGTGTCCCTGTACCTAATCAAGTCACACAGGAGTTCTGACAGTTTGTGAAGGACTTGTGATAAATGTAAGGGCGGCAAGGAAGGCTTAGAGACACTGCTCAGTCTGTCCAGGCTAATCTAGCTGAGCTGGGATTCCTTGAACATAACACTTAAGTAGAAAAATAATGCATGAGGCCTTAAAAAATGCCATCTGTTGGCTCCAGAACACACACATTCAGCTCTTTCTGACTTTCCCTGTGCTGCATGTAAAAATTCAAGTCAAATAGTGTCCAGGTAAACTTATAAATGGCAAAATAAATCCTTTGTAGGTGAAAAACAAAAATAGCTTTGAAGGAGAATGCATGTAACCTTGCTAATTTGCCAAGAGTTTTCAATCTTCATTTTAGAAGCAAGGTTAAGAGAGTAAGTAAAGGGTGAGAAATTCAGAAGATGCTCAGATAGACCTTTATCAGTGGTTCAGAGCTTTAAACCTCAGAAGCAAAGCAATGTCAGGGAGAATAGATTGACAGTGATGCCTTGCATTTGGAACCAAGGGTTGGAAGGACTGTTTGTACTAAGCAAAATACTCTCATGATAATGATGCTGCTGAGATTTAATTTACCGGCCTGTTCTAGGAAAGGTAATGACCTTAATATCATGGAGAACTTATCAAGAAGTCATCCATGCAGAGACACACTGATTTATTTTCATAATAAATGGAAATAAAAGTCCTGTTGCATGTATAAATTCATTCCTGCAAGTCAATTCCATCTATAAAGCTTTGTGTTTAGTATCAGGAGATCCTAAGGACATCCTATTAATGTGTGGGTATCCAATTCCAACCCCCTTGAGAACCTCTCCATAAACATATTTCAAATTCATTTCTAAACAAACTGAAAAAAACCCACCTAAGTCCAAGACCTACCCACTACATAATGGGAAACATCACCACACTAAAAAAGGGGTGGGCTACTTTATCCTAAGCACTATTCATTTGTCTGTGTGCCATGGATGAAGCACTGCATAATGCCTGTTAGAAGAGAAGTCTGCTTACATATGTATTATCTAAGGATATGATCTTTCTGCCTGAAATACCCACTTTTCTACATCTCCAAACAAATCTCACAGTTGCACTGGAAACCTGACTATGTAGTCCAAACCCTATTTCTGGCCCTTGATATTTCTGTGTCCCCATCCGGATCAGTCCCAGGTGCTGAGGACAACCTTCCCCCGCTCATGCGAATGACACACGTTGCACAGCTCCCTCTTTGCCAGCCCACAGGGGTGCTGCCATGGTTAATTTGTCTGGAGAAGCTGGTGTTTTTGTTGCAGACATCACACAAGTGAAAAACAGAGAGAGTCCAGTAAACCAACCCAAATGGAGAAGACAGAACGGCAGAGAAGATAAAGTTGTCACCCACAGGTGCCACGTGTGTGCCATGTAGTTCAGCTCAAGATTTTTCAAGCTGGGCTGCAAGCAGTGAGTCACAGGCAGAGAAAAGGGATATTTATGGGATTTTAGTTCTTCCGAGGAGAAAAAATATGGCAGTCAGAAATGACAGAGAAATGAGAGTGCTGGATGGTGGCAAACAACATATGGGGAACAGGGGAGAGGGAGCTTTTGGCATCACTGCCGCAGAGTACATCCCAGCACAACTCATATCATTCTCCAGGGGCCAGTTCATTTCTACAGAAAGAATCTGACTTCTGGGACTCCAGGTACAAAATGAAAACTTCTCAGTTTCTAGAGCACGAATGTTTGCCAAGCATTTCCTATTTTCTATTCCTCCCTACACATATTTCTCTTCCTTTAAGGCCAACAGGAATTTAGCAGAATGGGCTGTTTTCCAGCAGGCTTAATTTTGAATGCTGAATTGATCAGATGATTTCAGACGTGCAAGAGGAAGTTAGCATTTGCACGAACTTCTCTATGGCCAGAATTCTGCTGGGATCTTTTACATATAGCTACATGCACGTATCTGTCTGTACACAAACACAGTTGTTTTCAACTCATTGTCTAAGTATCACAGTGGCTATTTTCTGCCCTAAAAGCAGAAGGAGGATACGTTAGGACAGGCATTCATCTGGAATAACTTCTGATGGTTCTGATTTCCAGGTGTGTTATTCTTTTACTCTCTGGGAACTAAAAGCTCTAAGGTGGTGCTTATTTTTTTAAGGAGGATGATGCTATTTTAGCCACCGCTGGAGCACTGTGTTCATTCTGAAACAACATAAACCTAAGAGCTCTCATTTCTTCTGTTCAATTCTACATAGTCTTTTGTGTCCTTAAGACACCTGGAGTGGACTGAACAGTTCTGGGTGGTGCAGGAGTGAGTAACCGTGCAAACCATTACCTTTAATTGTCTTGAAAATATTTTTTCAGAATTGCTGCTTCAGCCTCCATTTCCTCTTCTGTCCTCCACTTGTCAGGGGAATCCTCTTTGTCATGGCCCTGCAACTTTTTTGAGAGAAAAAGAAGAAATTAGGTTTTTTTTGTTTTGTTTTGTTTTTTTAAGTTTTATTATCAAAAGCAAGATGCATCTGACAAACTGACCAAAGTATTCCATGTGTTTGTGGGATGGAGAGACCTGGAGATAGAAAGACGAAGGGTGAAGGTTACTGTTTTCAGATGGAGGCAGCGGTAGGACTGGCTAACTGACTCTGAAGGATTGCTGATGATAACACAGGCTGCAGGGTGAGTAATAGGCAATGACAAAGTTTGCCTTTGAGAGCTGATGGTCAGTTACCTTGTGAGTCTTTGATGCAAAGCTGGTAGGTAATAGGATAACAAACCCTCTAGCAGCTTGAAGTGCCCATTACATCTGTGGAGTGGTCCAGGCAGAAGCTGCCTAGACACCTTGTCAGTAATTCATGTAAAATTTTCTGTCTGCTTTTTCCTCTTCCCATGGGGCCAGCTTTCTCATCAAAGACCTATTGTGATAACAAGGCCTCGTTGCAGCTGTTTCCCATCAGCAGTTTATACCAGCAGTTTTCAGAAGAGGTACATTACCTCCCTGCATGCAAGTTATTAGTCCTTCCTTGCCCTTGCTTTAAAAGTGAGGTACATTGCTACTTCAGAAAGAGCCTATACTTCTAAGAACCCTATATTTCACCAGTGATTTAATGTGGAAAAAAATCAAAAGTTGTGAAACAGTTAATTTTTCAATCTAGCTGCATAATACACCTGCAAAAATATCCCATATGTAGTAAGTATTAAGTGACATTATAGCAGACCTGAAAATTTCAAACCCATCTATTGCTTCTTCAGAAGAGAGTCCTATTTTATGGCAAATATAATACTGTAGCACTTGAGTGCCTATTTGTACACACGTACACTCAAAGAATTTTCGCCACTCATCAAGGGAAGGCTACATTAACAGCAGGCAAGAGAAACATTTGCATTAATTGCTTAAGTATTGAGATTTCTAGTGTGTCTCTGGGTACAGAGACAAGTACAGATTGTATTAAAAGCATCCATGCTTCTGAAGAAAATTATAATACCAACTCATTGTTAATGTCACAAAAAAAAAAAAAAAAAAAGGCTCGAAGCTAAATGAATTTACACCTTTTAATCCTGGGCAAATTTTAGCATGGAAGATGAAGCAGTTAAAAACAAAGATGAAACAATATTGTACCTGCCAAGCAAACTTCATTACTGTATATGGCATGTTTAGCAATAAACTAGGATTGTTAGCATATATCCAACTCACACATACTTTTATTTGTGCTGTGTTTCTCCAATTCTGAATATTGCTGCCAGCTATAGTCCTGTGCATTTTTACATTCTGCAGTACAGATTTCTTTCTGCTCAGCAGATGAAGCTGCTTTAGAAAGCTATTTCCTTTTATGCCAATATGATACAATAGCTGTAGGCAAATTAAAGTGTATTACTGTTTGACTAGTACAGAACTAATCTTCATTGTTGTATTAGCTCTAGGTATGTCATAAATTCATCTTGTAATAATGCTATAGAATTATGGAGAAAGATTTACATTCCAGGAGCAAGTACACTGTATACAGACAACATACATCATTTCTGCCACCATAGGAGCCTATGTGGCATACAGGTACCACAAGCTGGCAATGAGGGAAGTAGCACACATCACCTTGTAGTTTCCATTGACGGTGGGTGCTCACACTTCACAAGACAATGCACTACGATGAGCCAAGCAGTGGTAAATCAATTGTCTGTCTCAAGTGGGAGCTGGCTTTCTAAAAAAGCAATGCCTTGCTCATTCGACCTGGCGTCAGCTGGAGATGCAGCAGCAACAGCTTGAAGGCAAGGGAGACCAGCCCCTGCTCCTCAAGGTCTCCTTGCTTAACTTTTAGTGATGTCTTGGGTTGTTCTTGTCCCTCACTACCCCGTTTGTGCAATGCAGGCAAGAGCCAACTCACTCATACAGAGATTAATAAGGTAGGGATTTAACCCAGCTTTTATTTTAATGTTGCTTGCTGAAAGAAACAGGAGAGTACTGAATGAATTGCTGTGGTATTTCATATAAAAATGAGCTCCATCATATAAATATAATCAATTCCTTTCCATGCTGTAAGAAGGATGCAGCTTTTCTTGGTATCTGGACAGCAATTCCCCCTGCAAGGCTTGGCAGAAGTGCTTGGAGTAGGGTTTGCCTCACATCACTGCATTATTGGGTACAGACCAAGATGTGGGCAGGGCAGTCACTAGCTACAGATCGTTTTCCATAGAGGTTCAAGCTAATTACCACTTAAAAAACTGCCGGTACAAAAGGGAACACAAAATCATAAAAGAAAGGTGACACAAAGGTACCACACCAGATAGATAAATATGCTACTGCTAACACCTGAAGCCCTAAATGCTCTGAAACCAAATGGAGACCTATTGTTTTATTACCAGGGCAGGTTAAAAATGCAAGAATTAGCAGAAAGGTAAGCAACAAAATTAGTGCAGTTCAGATAACTCTGAAGAGATAGGAGCGGGTGGGAAAGCACATATATAATACATGTGTAATATTCTGGGCAAACACAGATGCACATAAGTCAATTCTCTAATCGCAGCTGCCCCAATTACACACTGTATCTGGTTCAACATTCTTCAAGCACTGACTCTCGTTTATAACAGTACATCCTCTTGCCTTGCAGTACAAATAAATGCACTGTTTCTAAGATATGCCCTTCTTCAAGTAGATCATTACTGATGTCTGACTTCTTGGGCTTCCTGATAAATTATCCTCTTCTTTCACCTCAAGCAGAAAATGCTCTTCCACCAATAATCTATGACTGTCAGTCTTGATTACTCGTAAACATTGAAGCTCTTTGAATATTTCTGCTTGTGAAAAGCGTTCATTTTCTCACTCATGTCTCCCAGTGTGAGATGCTGGCAGACCTGACAGCTGTGCTTTATGTTATTTTTATTAAAGTTGTTAGTGCTGCAGAATGGTCTACGTTTTTATCACTGCAATTCTTAAGGGAAAAGCAATATTGTTTTATCACACATTCACATTGGGGAACCTTTGCTTTTCGCCCTTTGCTGAGGTGCCCAGAATTCACACTGCAGCAGGCTGTGGTGAACCCAGGTCCAGGACTGCACGTTGCTTGAAATAACATCTGTATTATGGTATATTCTACTTGTGCCATAATATCAGCAGAAAAGCAACCTATGTTAACAGAGTACTAGCTCTGCTAAGTATTGGGGTAAAAAAGCTCTTAATGCTAATTAACACTATTGTCACTCTCCATGAATATTTACTGTTGATACTTAAAGAGTTTATAACCTCCAACACATTTAACGAGAAGAAAATTCATAGTGGTAGAGAGTAATTACACCAAACCACCACAACACAGCAGAAGCCAACTGCTTCATCAGTTACATGATATAACGCTGTCAAAACCTGCAGCTGAAAAACAGAAAAAGGAACTAATATTTGCCAGCAGTTTGGACTAGATATTAGTCATTACTCTTCTGGCACTGTTTGTTGTTATCAATACTCCTTGGGATACTGTCAGGACCTGCTTATACGGGGCATTATTTTGCTACTGAATTCCCACATTTAGGTGAAATCTGCAAAATATTTCAGCATCAGATTAATGTGTGAACTGTAAGAAAGAGGAAAGTCCTATTTCCTCTCTCCAGTGGCAACCCATTTCCAGAAAAAGAGGCTGAGGGTTGATGCCTCATACCTCCTCCTCCAGCACCCGTGGCTTCTCAGCCATTTGGTGATACTGAGCAATTTCTGAATTGCTTTCTTTGCCCTTTTCTCCTTGGGCTTGTCCTGGCTCTTTTCCCTTGGTGCTTTCTTTCTCTTTTTATTTAGCTTACATCCTCCTGGTAAGACTTCATTTTCACCTCTCCCCATGATGTAATTAACTGTGACTGTCACTGCTATCATCCACAACTCGTGCTACGCTGTACCCTTTCCCCAACCTCTGCTGTCTTCCCAAGGGAGTGGGAAGCCTCTGCTGGACTGCACCTCCTGCCTCCATCCCAAAAAATGTTTGTCTGGTTGTGGTTTGAATCTTCATTCAACTAGTAACATAAAACAAAAGCATGATGGGCACAACACAAAGCTTCCAGCCCAGGGCATGCCCTGCTCTCAGCCCGAGCTGCCCTGGCAGTCAGGAGCTTTTTGCATCCTTGGGTCTCCCTCCATATTTAATTACTGCTGTAATTTAATTACTTTAATTCACAATAAAAACTGCAGGAAAAAATAACAAAAAAAACCCAAACACCCTATAACTTTCTCACCACCAATTTTGCTTAAGATTCTGCTACATCAATATCTGCACATGCATGAAAAAGCCCTGATTGGAGGGTATTATTTACTTGCTGCGTCACATACCCATTAATTAAGGAAACGGAGAAGACATCCAGGTCACCTATATTCCAGGTGGCTATTATTCATTTTTAAAACTATCTCCATGAAAAACCCTCCTCCGATTTTCTCACCAGCTCTTCATGAAACGCACTGCAGCCTCAGCTACTGATGTTAACCCTGCAAAGCATGCCTTCCATAGGAAATCTCCATATATATATATTTACAGTTTTATAATTTTGCTTTGGGGAACTACTTGACCCTTGTACTTCACATGGACATAAATAACAGCACACTTCTCAGCAAATCACTTAAATGAAGAGAATGTTGTGGAAACACAGAAGGGTAAGTAAAAACCCAAGTGTTTAAGTACTTTGCTCAAATAAATGCTACAAGCACTAGCTTCCAACAATTCTGTATTAAAAAAAATAACAAGAAAAGAAAACCACAACAGGTATCCTGAGCTATTTCTTTTCTAATGTTTAAGAGACAAAAATAGACCACATGTGGAATTATGGCTTCATTTGCTGTTCAGGGAAATACACAGATTGCACTCTGAAGAGCTGAAATCTTGATGGACTTCCAGGTTGGCTTCATTTGAGGTAAAATTCTTGGAAAGAGTATGTTACAAAGGAGATACTTGGAGAACTGCTATTTGCAGTCTGATACAAATCCAGGCAAGAACCCATGAATGTGTTTGGCTGCAATTTCACTATGTTTTTAAGTAGAAAAAATTGCCTATTACCCTCCCAGGTAGCAGATAATGTCACCAGTTGCACCTGGAAAGATGAGGTAAAAGGGATGTGGGGGACTCCTTAAAATCATTTCCTAGTGAGAACTGTCTACATGAGAGAGATGTTTTGCACAGAGTCCTGGGTAAGAAATGGCAATGTCATCAACATGATAATGCTGAAGGCGACGTTATACTGTGTGCACAGCCTGCCATGCAACATTACTCATTTGGAAAAAGGCTATTTTTTTAATCAAGAAAAAGCACTTTAATCAAGGATTGAGTCAGTGATTCAAAAATTTCATGCAGGTGCATGTATTACTTGACTGAAAGCATTTTCCCCAAAGGTCAGAGCTGCAGAGAGATGTGCGTGTCCCATCCCAGCAGCGGAGATAACCTCGGGGTGCCCACATCAGCCTGATGTATTCTGGTTCTTGGCTCAGGGAGCTTCAAAGTCAGAACTTCCCCCGCTAATCCTCTTAACTTCAGACAAATATTTGCCGTACCCTAGGCACACTCAGTAAGATTCATGGCATGCCACAGAAGACACATCTGCGTTAGGGAGGTTGATTCAGTTTTTCTTTATATTTTTTTCCACCCTCACAAAAGAAACCAGCTGCAAATCTTACAGCACATGCAGAGCTGGTTCAGCCAGCAACAGGGGGACATGAGCATGCCCCCAGCTCCTGGATCCTTTCCTCCCCATATCTCCAGGAGGCGCAGGAAGAGCTCACAATAGCCAGAGCAGAGAACAGATTTCAGCTTGGCAGGTGAACGAGCATATTCCAACCGATCAGCTCCTACTGAACAAACCTCGCCTGCCTCTCCTCCCTACCACCCAGCCCCACAACACTCAGAAATTAAAAAGAAAAAAAATAATAATTCAATCACAGTCTCCTGGAGTAGCTTGTACTCTGAGTCACTCTCTCCACTGACTGCAGGAAGATTTTAAGCTTTCAAATGTCAGAAATGACACATGCTGCATGCTGGAGGCAAATCCCTGCAGTTCTAAAGCCTGCTTTTGTGTGTGCTCCCAGGAGCACTCAGGGACCCCTCGTCTGCCAGCAGACCTCCCCAGGACAGAGCTCTCTGCCTTCTTCTGGATGCAGCTCCATCCGCAGGATGCCCTTCTCTTCCCAGGCACCCCTCTGATACTTCTTTAGCTTTCAGCCTGGCACACACAAGGCTACCTTGCCTCCAAGATTGCCTTCCCGGGATTTAAGTGGCCAATACCATTCAGTAAGTAGGCAGTAAAATAGGTTGAGGAATAAATTACACTCATTTAACATTCACTCTGAAAAATATGGCTGCATTTATTATGCAGTATATTGTTTTATATACTGTTTTGTTATAATAAGTCATGTTTAAAATGTCATGACATTTAAATCAACAGCAATAAGAGAGAAATACTGAAAAAGAACAAGATCAAAAAGGATTTGAAAAAAATCCTACTGAGATGTTACGGGCCAAACTCCACGGCTATTGTGAAAATAAAGTGGTTGTTCCCAGGTGTGGTGGCAGAGAGGTTCCACCACCAGCAGGGTGGCTGTGGTTGGCTGGGGCCAATGGACATGGGCACTTGATACAAAGCCATCACAGTGCTCTTCCAGTTTCTCTGGAACTGTCCTTTACCTGAGTATGTCCTTAGAACTTGATAATGCCATTTGTCTCAGTGAGGAGCTTCATTTCAGTGCCTGTGCTCAGTTATACGAATGAACTTTATATTATATAGAATAAAAGCTTACTTTAATGTGGCTCCATAGCCTTTGAGGAAACACGGAGCCTGTCAAATACTGATGATTTACATGCATAATGGCAGATTTTCACCACAAAGACTTTTGATGTTAAAAAGAAAATAACTTGGATCAGAGGAGCTACTCTGTTACTGCAGGTTTTGTGCTCATCGTTCCTATCAGGTCTGGACCCGCATGCCAGCATCCCTTGCTGCTGCCTCTGTGCATCCTCACCCCCCGCCAAGGGGAAAAACAACAACTGCAACAACAAAACAGATGGCTATGCAACGAAACATTAAACCCAATCCCAATACCTGAGCCATACCATGAATATTTCACTGAGACATAGGGCAGAAAAGACAACAAAATGATCTTTTTTAGCATCTTAAGGGATATCTAACCTTGTAATTGCTATAGACACAGAGGACACACAAGATGGAGACCAAGGCTACTTAAAAGCTGTGTGTATTTTCTAAAAATTAGTAACTCAATGTTCCCATTACAACCTGCCAATATGAATGACATTTACTCTTGCTCTGAGGAATGAAAGAAACTCTAAAAGACAGACTGCATTAAGAATCTATTGATATTCTACTGACCTAGTGCCATATGAACCAGACAAGTTTTGTCAAGGGCAAATGCCCCAGAGTCTGAAAACTCATTTCTTAAAGTAGCAGCAAAGAAAAAAAAAAAAGAAATACATACGTATCTTCAATGTCTAGAATACTTATAAAATGAAGTGCGGGCTTGCATTGTCCTGATACTGCAATGGCAGTATATGGCTCTAGACCCATTTATGTGAGCAGAACTGGAGATTTTAGATGGTCAATCACATCTTCCAGTTTTCCTAGCAAGTTAAAAATATATACATTTTTAATGAAGCTGCGACTGGGATAGGAGTGGCTTTTTCAAGGGATGGAGGGGCACAGGCTGCCTTCATTCGAGGAGGAGGAATACATTTGCTCCTCTTCCAAGCTGCAATGTTGGCCTTCTGTTCAAATTCTTTTTCTGGGGCGTAAGACCACAGTTATACCCACATGAGGCCCACGCTGAAGAGTGGGGATGGCATTACAGCCCAGGAATATAATATTTTGTAATATATTTCAGTGAACACACTGTGAATTTGGGCAAAATTAATTTTAGCTGGATACATTGTGCAGTTAATTAAGGCTGATAGCTTCCACTAGAAGAAAGGAGTTTTTGATGAAAACACATTGAAAATCTTATTAAACTGCCTAGTAAAAAAATCAGTTGCCATAGCCTGTGCTGCATCCTCCCAGACACCTCCACATTTCTATACAGAAATCCTGTAATGATACCATTGCACAATAATTAATATGCAGATTTGAGTATCATTGCTTCTGGACAGAAGCAGTGTTCAGACCTTTGAGCACACGTTTTGGAAAAATTCATCTTGAAAACTCACTGTAACTTTACTTGCAGCATTACTGTGAGATCTGCTCCTGGGATGTCACACCGACAGCAGGTCATATGTCATCTCTCACCATAACTCAGAGGATGTTGCTTTGGAGCTGTAGAAATCCCACACTTCACGGATGAGGTGGTCACATAAAATGGGGAGGTAGAAGGCAGAAAAGATGTAAAGATGGGAAAAACAACTCAAACGTTCCCAGCTTTCAGAGATGAAGTAACTTTTTAGTCATTTCATTTTGTTTATGCCTTAGGAAATGATGAGATCAACAGAAACGAACCCAATTTCCAGCCGAAACGAACATAGCTCACGCCTCAGTTGAGAAGAGGTGGCATATTTTTCCAAAAGCTCAACTCAAATACTTGAAGATTAAATACCACGAGAACAGATCTAGCATGAACTTGCATCACGTCAGTTTGCCAGACTAGGAATTAGCAGGTTTTCTACTTGTTCCTGGGGAAGTCAATTGGGAAATTGGGTTGTACTGACACATCCTGTGGTGGACTTGCAAAATCACTTTAATCATTTAGATACAACTCAAAGTCAGACTAGGCTATGTTGGTAGCAGAACTACTACAGAAGGTCTACCACTCCATTTCCCTCTCCCATAAGCCTTTTTTCTTTTCCTTTTTTTTTTTTTTTTAACTAGCCTTCAAGCAAAATTCCCAGCAGGCATATTCTGTGTTCCCAGGGCTTATCCTGTGCGCGTAGTGATGTGCACAAAGGTGCCCAAGCTTTCCTCATTCACACCCGTAAGCATTATTATATTACGTTTAATTGCAGCAGACACTGTCTTAACAGCTTTATTTCTTATATGACATCTTGTGAATTGCCTTTAAGAAAAGCCATTTACAAGACTTCGATATATATGTAAACTAGTATTCTAACGTCACATTCTTGTTTGCACATAACCTTGTAGTCACGTCAGCTAATCCAAATGCAAAACGCAAGTGGCCCTTCACAGACTTCAGTTAGGAAACAGTAGCATGGGTTTTCATAAAACAGAAGTGTTTGACTGATACTGTGTAAAATCTGTTCCTCTGGAAAACCGGCATCTTGCCCATCATCTACAAAGTTCAGTATTTTTGTCAGTGCTCATCTACTTGACTTCTTAATTGTCTATGTTCACTGACTGTGTCAAATGGAGTTTTTCTTTGCCTTTGCTCACTGTGTATTACATCTTTTAATCGGTATATATAATTACTTACCACAATCTGCCATGCCAGGTTTTCTAAGCATTAGTCTAATTAACTTAAGCTTGATAATTATGTTTCAGATATCATAACAGTACACACAGAACTTGCAGATTATGCTGTTAGCTTAGCTGTTTCTGATAACGTTTTTCTCCTATTCTTATTTTCACTTTTCTTTTTGTACAGGGTGGGAGCACAGGAGGGAATAGAAGCTGGTACTCTGGTTAAGCAACTGGAGGTTTCCATAAAAGCAAAATCAGACTATTTATAACAACAAGACATCAAATAAGGGAACACAAATGAGAACAGATCCAAGAGGCCAGGATTTCATCTACTTATAAGAATAAAATTAGAGTATCAGTGAAAGAAGAAACCTGAGCTTCCAACAGCACAAATCATAGAGGATTCAGACACAATCTTGCAGCACTGGCCAATTACAAAAGTACTCAGACTTTCCACAGGTCTCCAGCCTCAGCTATTCTAATTATACGCCTGTTGGCGACAGCGTGCCACCAGGGAGGCAATAAATAAGTGATAACATGCATGGGACCTGGCACACGTACCTTGCCAGCACAGAAAGATCATCCCTCACAAAGTGATGTGGGCCATCTGGGCATATGAAATATGCAAGCCTGAGACCCCGAGTAACAGTAAATAGATGCAGAGAACACTTATGTCACAGTAATAAAGGAAAGCAAAAGAAATCAGGAAGAGCTTATGGATTTTTATTTGGCTTTCAGTTGTAATACTTTTCTTCTCAATTCTGTCCAATTTGCTTTTTTACCTTTTGAGCCTGCTTGCTTGAACTGCTTGGGTGCAGTGGTCCGCAGAAGCTGTCAAGCCTACTCAAAGAACCACACTGAAGAAGTTGCATTTGCTCTGAAGTCACTGGGAAGAATTTAATCAGCTACGGAATACTGAACTACTCTTATGTTTTAACAGAGACTTTATACATACAGAGAGAAGGACAGGAACAGGCAGTTTCTCTTGCAGAAGTTCCTCATTCCAGCCCTTATTTTCAGGTGACTGAAGGGCTGTTACCCTTGACAGAAAAATTACCAGCAGTCAAGGAAGTAATCAGAGCAGCCAGTCCATAAATAAGCATAGCATAAATCTGAATATTAGTAATTAGCATTTGATTCAATCAGACAGAAAGTGTTAGACCACTGTAGCAGCAATTCCTTATAGGAAACTATTTAACGTTCCAATTACCTTTAATGAATTAACCTCCAAGTGTGGCTGAGGTGCAACATCCTAAGAATCCCTTTGCTCATCTGCAGTCCACTTGCAACTAATTTCCCTTCACAAGCCTACCTCAATTAACATTTTTCTGTATTTCATACATGAGTAACTGCAGCACTGAAATATGCAATCCTTTCCCAAATTTAATAGCTGAGACACCTTAATTTTGATTCTACAAATGAAGGAAAATCATTTCCTGCTGCTATCTCAAACCAATTATTATTATTAATTTTTTTTTTTTTACTGACATTGCATCTGTGATGTATGTATGAACCAAAAAGGTCCTACATTTTTTACATCATAATTGCTTGGGAATGATCTGTTATGCAGCACTCCAAAGACAAAAAAGAAAAAGAACTTAAAAACCAGCAAACATTTAAGTTGGCTTTACATTTTGCATCACTAAAAATTTTAAAGAATGTTTTGTAGTAGGAAAGAAAAGTTTAATCAGCATAATTCTAAACTATATGAATTTAAAAGTCTTGGAAAATGTAGTAGTCCAGGAAGGAAACAAGAATACACTCTTGCAGGCCAGTGTGAAACCACAGTGACACAATTAAATAAAACCTCCGTGAAATAAAGAACGCTTAAGTATAGCATTGATTCTATTATGGAGCATAAAGGACAGTCAACTGCATGAGCTCAGAGTTCTCAAATGCCCCCAAAATGGGTAAACCAGTACCCAGTCTTAGCCTGTCTACACAGCAGGGCAACAGTGGACTTCATGACTCTTCCCACTCTTGTTGCAGTGGGAGCACATGGTGAGGAAGCTCCTGATTTGTGACACGGCTGCAGCAAAAGAAGCAGCATTCTCTAATGTTACAAATCTGATATTATTTTCCTTTTCACTGTACGTTTGCAGCATTATTTTAGCATTAAGAAAAATGAACACACATGCAGATAACAGCATCCACGCAGCAATACGGCATAGCTGCTTTGCTTCTTAGAAGCATCCAATTTAACTTTATCATCAAATACCACACGGTGTTTCGCTCTGCACTGATTTTAACCTCTGTTTAGAGTTCGGCATTGTGTGCTGCGCTTATCATCTAGTGCTCACTATGGAGGACAGCATTAACGGTAGAAAGACACATGGTGACACAGTACATGAGTTCTCATTTCAGGACTGTTGCATTTTCTTCCCCGTCTGACACACCCACGTGATGCCACAGAGCTTCACTGCCACTTCTCTGAGCTGCTAACCTCACAATGAAGTGACACCGATAGGGACACAGACATAATATTACTTGTCCACACAGCTACATAAACATACTTTGTTTTGTATATTAATTTCTGTAACAAATAGAGATATGCATGGCCTATTTGGTTACATGAACAAATCCGTGCCCTGAAAGATGATGTTCTCATTAAATGGAGTTGCATGCCTGAATCTTATAAGTGCTGTTTACTTTGCTGGCAGCACAGCCAGCACGCTGCAGAGCATAAATCTTTCACTATTGCCACTCAGATTGAGAGCACCCCATAGTGAATTCTGAACGCTTAAAAAAATTAAATAATCCAATAAGAGGAGAATATATATTAATAATCAATAACTACTTAATTTAGTTAACACGGTGAACACTGTTTGTCTCCAATACTTTCACTGCTAGCACAGAATACCAGATATTGTAGCATTCTACCCTCACTTGGGGCTTTTGTTTGTTTTTTTTAATCCATCCTTTTTTTTTTTTTTTTTTAAGCATGATTCACTTAGGATTAAAAACTAAATAATAATGAAAATAGAATTATAGATTATTTTGTGCTGGAAAAGACCCTATAGAGCATCCAGTTCCAATCCTCTGACGCATACATACAGGGCTACCACCCAGCAAAGCCCCATCCAACCCAGCCAGGGATGGGGCACTCGCAGCTCTCTGGGCAGCCTGTGCCTGTGTCTCACTGCCCTCAAAAGAATTCGTTGCTTCTATTAAACCTAAACCTACTCTCTTTTAGTTTAAAACCCTTACCCCTATCAACTACAGTCCTTGATAAAAATAAACTCTTAAGTAACATCCTCTTGCTACTACTTCTGTTTTTAAGCAATACCACACTGCATTTATGCATGCAACCTGTTCTTATTTCAGACTGTTTCAAGCCTGATTTTACTCATTTCCTGTAATGGTTCTGGACCACTAGCCAAGACAGGGAGAAATTCTTTACATCTAGTGGGCACTTTTATATCCCTGGGCAATTGTCCAGGGCCATGCCCTTGCCTGATGCTCCACCTGAGCTGATGCACCCTCCTGACCCCTCTGTATCTTCCCACAACACCAGAGCCAGTCAGGCCAGCCTTGCTTCCAGGAAAGCACTTGTAAGTCCACCAGCTGCCTTACTGATTGACTGAACCCAGAGGGCAGCAGGCTGCCACCTCCTATCACAGTTTACTGGCACTGCTTATCTGAACTGATATATATATTATTTTTTTTAAGGCTGTGCTCTAGATGACAGTGCCAAGCATCTAGGGACGTCTCAGGAACTAGCCCTCAGAACATTAGGAAAGCTACAAATACTCTGTTAGGGATTATCTCTGTGACATGGATCAGATCAAAGGTTTCCATCTTTCTGCTTCATCTCTGGGATTTTGGAGCATCAGTAAAAATTTGGATAAATGCAACTGCAAAAAATATTTTGTCTGAGTTCACATCAGAAAAATATCTGCTGAGAACTATCATGGTGAAACAGCCTGGGATCATTCTTTAATGATGAGACAAATGTTGAGAATTATCTAAAGAAAACAAAGTAGGTTTTACCAGCTTACTACAATAAGCTTATCACATGAACACAGATTTTGTGCTGATTCGACTGCCAGTAAGAAGAGGTCATTATCCCCACAACTTGAACAAGAGGAAAGGACATTTTCTCAAGATAGCAACAATTTTGTGAGTAAAACTAAATCTCTTGTGCCCCAGTCCATAAAGGTATTTAAATTCTCTCTCAACAGAAAGCGTGTCTAAGATCCATTTCAACTCACTTAGGTTGATTGCTTAAATGCCCAAATGGGATTGCACTTAATACCAACTGACACCTATGTAATTAAAAACATAAAAACAACACACACACTCAAGCATGACAAGCAGACCTGGCTGTATTTTACTCACTGCCCACATTTGAGGATAAAAATTCTTAATTAAAGTGAGGAAAGTTGTCTGTCTCACATATTACAGCAGTAAGTGCAGTACAGGAAGAGAGATTAAGTCATGTTATAAGAAAAATGTACAGTGCCAGATTAAAAGCAGGGTAATAATTATGACATAGCAGATGAAATTATTGCTGAAAATGTTATCTACCAGTTCAAAGCTGAACATTCTGACAAATATTAGGAAAATAACATTTTCCCTTCATTCTTGGCATCTCCTCCTGCATCTTCAGGAGCTTTTACTGTTATAAAACTCGATTTTTCAATACCATTTTCCAATTGTGGCTATGAAACATTTAGTATTACTTATAGCATTCTTGTCCCTCAACACAGAAAATACATATGGCACCTAAGGGGTAAAAACAAACATAAGCAAGGGAGGATCACATGCAGCATTTATTTGTAGTATTACTTTTAGCCATTAGCATTGTCCTTTGACCCACTGCGATAATTGGGGTCTGCATGTCTTCCATAATTGTAAGCTCAGCATAGGAAAACACAACGTTTTGACCAAAAGTCTGACAATGTGCCATAATCTTTGTTGACATGAACAGTGCAGAAGAGGAGAAGCCTGAACTCATCCAAACAAGATAGGTTTGTATGCAATCTCAGAGTTACAGCAAACAATAAAATACAGAGTTCATAAGCAGCACATTGACAATTAGCCTGAATCAGTAAAAAGAATAATACCTACTCCAGTGCTTCCACCTCACTTTGGAGATCTAAAATATTTATCAGTCGTTCCCTCCTTTGTTTTTCCATCCTACATTACGTTCTCCCGTATTCATGTAACCTGATGCCCAACCCAAGGCTCCACAGCACCAAGCTCAACGAAAGGTATTATCTAACTCAAAGTGATAAAATCCCTAATCAAGTACATGCCTAAAATCTGGAGGAGCAAATCAGTGCCCAGAGGATGAACTCTGGAACTGCCATGCACTGCCACAAAATTGGGAAAGAAAACTAAAAACTACATGACAGCAGGCAAGGAAGAACAATGAGAGGACAACCGTGGCAAGGGTCTGGAAATCCCAATGAAGGAAACAAACTGGGCAGAATCAATTGATGGTGTCCATGGCAAAATTTCTCCTAACAGTGTTTCAATAGCATATTCAAATGGAAACTCCATACACCACTTAATACTGATGTCAGAAGTGACATGAGGAGCTAATTAGATCTATTTATCCACAAGAAGAGGTATGTGCTTCCATTTCTAACACTATAAACATGAACAATCTTGTTGCTTCTACATGTCTGCAAAGGAAGTGGCCTCATGCAATATCTAGAGGTCATATGATAAAGCTCGAAAGAAAAAGAAATAAGATGCATTTGCATTCTTTCCCCAGCATTCACTTCTGCAATAGATCAGCCCTTGGCTGCCTCAGCAAAGAATTTAACTGGGACAGGGCTTAGTGCAGAGCTGTGGATAAAGCAAACGACATCTATCCTGCCAGGCAGTTGCTGCAACACATTCAAGCCACTGGTAACAGGAGGGCAGGCCACTTGCTGCTGGTTACTCCGCATTATCCGGGATAACCGCCGGAGCCAGTGTGATGACGCTGGATTTGCGGAGGTGTAAGAGGGCTTTGATCTAATGTCACAACAGGCAAAGGGAGCAAGTCAGCCCCATCAGCAGCAGAATTCAACCCAGTTGGGGTCTGCTGCATTCAGTGGAAAAATACCCATTGGCTTCAGTGGAAGCGAGTTCAGCATCTTAGTGCCAGCAGGGAAAAAAAGCTCAAAAGGTCACACAGAGAAAACAAAGGGGAAGTTGTACTGAGGCACAGGGAGCTGCTTCCGTTTTATTTCACTTTATTTTTCAGTTCAGTATTTCATATTGGTTTGTTTTTCAGCAGAGCAATGTATCCCGCCATACAGCCTCTCCTAACTAACCAGGCAGGAACACAGTCTGGTCTATAGAAAATCGTGGGTTTGTCTGACGACAACTCAATATTTCACTGCATCAGGCCCTGTTTCTCATACTATTTTTTATTGATCAGAATACCTCAGGCTATTAAGTTTATTAATTAAATGATAATTTTTTTTTTCCTGGTGAGAATACAAGGAGATAAATGTCTTACAAATAAACTCAGAGCTCACAGGCTGAGTCATGTGGTGATTTAGAACTCATTTATCTTTTTCTCTAACCCTCAGCAAAAAATAATCATTGCCACAATGCTCTGTGAGTCTAATGTGACTGTGAAATGGGCAACATAAAGGGATATTTTTCATTTCCAGTACAATTATACCAAGCTTTTATGTGACACTAATTTGTAACTGCAACGCTAACAAGAGGGTATGGATAGCTGTTAATTCATTTAAGCACAAGCTGCCACCCTTCTGAAGCAGGGAGTGGTCTGACCCCATCAACTGAAGACAGCCTTTATAAGAAGCTTTATTCAGACTGAAATGTCTGTATCCTTCAAAGACTCACAAATGCTGGAAAACTCAGGCATATGCAAACTTCACTGCTGTTCTGAGCCAGGCCTGGGGTTGATAGGTGATGCTCTAAAGCTGAGAGACAGCAACTCTTTGAAGAGCTTTCCCTCAGTGCTGTTTTTCCCAGGCTGAGCTGCTGGAGAACACTTCTGTGGCAAACAAGTACCTTTGACTCCATTGCCGACCCCAGAGCAAACAGAGGAGCTGTTCCAGCACCCTGCTAGGTGTGCAGGGAAAACACCAGATTCTTTGATCAAAGCCCCAGGCAAACTGGGTGCCATCTGACACCAGGTAGAAGGGCTCTGGGATAGAGGAAACTTGAAAAGCAAGAATCCAGATGGCCAGAAATGAAGAAAAAGGCATAGATCCCCTCCTAGGAGGGTGAAAAAAAGCTGCCAGGAGCACACAATTACACATTCAGATGCAACTGCATGTCAGCACCCACACATGTGCTGTTGATACAACAAGGCCACTTCCATTCAAGTCCCTACACTGCAAAGGCTGTGGGCAGCTCCTGCTTGCAAGTACTCTTAATACATGGGAGCACAGCTATTGCTTTAAGTGTTCGTAACACTAAATGAGTTTCAGAATCCCTTATTTTCTTCATGCTTCATCAACAACACTTTGATTTAAGACTGTCATCAGGACAAACACACGGGGCAGGGTAACAGCTGAAAGCATCAGGAAAAGAATCCTGGAAGAGGGGGAAGTGTATGAACAAAGAGCAGCCTAAATAATTCATCTGAAACAGGAATTCTGCATCCTGCCATGAGAAGAAGAGCAGCAGCTGATATCTACTGTGTGCAATTTGGATGCCAGCCCACAGAGCACCCAGAGCACAGGGCAGCAGGAGAGCTGGGTCTGCAAAGGTGCACTTTGTCTATTCCCAGTGACAGCAGGTAAGAATGCAAATAACCTTAGTCTTTGTCCTAAATATTTCAGGTTTTCTGTTTCTTTAAGAAGAATCTGCTATCACATTCTTAGAAAGTGGTTTTGCTCAGATCAAGAGGCTAAGAAGCCTTCAAGATTTCACCTTCACAAGTTATGTCTTTGTATCACCTACAGTTTGAATACAAAACACCACAAACTAGTTTTTTCCTTCCTCCAGCATTTGCTA
Organism: Callipepla californica brunnescens; assembly: GCA_023055505.1. Lineage (NCBI taxonomy): Eukaryota > Metazoa > Chordata > Aves > Galliformes > Odontophoridae > Callipepla > Callipepla californica. Next base: position 8,454,500 of record JALIRH010000015.1, read on the forward strand.
ATTTCTTAAAATACTGGAGAAAACTCAGAGCATTATTTATCATTGACAGCACCTATGGTTCTGGGCAGGACAGTTTGCAATGTCACATTCAAAACCAGTGTAAAATCACAGTGTAAAAGACACAAATCAAGCTTGCTGCTCTATTGATCTGGTCCCAGAAGTGGGGCTTTGCAGAAGGAATCAAAAAGACACAAACAGCAAAGGCAGTGCTTGCAGACACACACTTATGTAAGAAAAAAAAAAAAGATGGCCGATGAATATAGACTAAGGCCTCTAATTTTTCATCCCCCTTTCTGCAAGAAAAAAACAGCTGCCACAGCACCAGCCTACAGGTGGTTAAGGGACATCTGCACGACCTTGCAGTGACCTTCGGAGCTGCTCCAATAAAGTGGCTGACAGCAAGCTCAGGAGATCTTGCTGACATCCTCGCTAGAAAGTAGGGCACACCACCAGCAGCGTGCACACATGCACCAAGGCCCTTTAGCTGTAGCACAGAGATCCCATTCCCCACAAACTCATCACTGTTGGACCTCTGCTGGTAGCATGCTGGAGGTCAGAAAGCTCCTGCGCTTTAACCCAGGCTCACTCCATCAAAGTAGCTCAGGGCTATTTCTACAATAACCCATTCTACTCTCTGGAGCTGTTTACTTACTGTTCCAAATCAACATCTGATACAAAATAAAAGAACCATAAAGTGTTTGAAGAAAGCAAGATCGTGAATGCTCTGTGACAGCTACACTGAAAAGCAGTGCTGCTTCTCAGCATCTGAGTGCTAGTTTGTCAACCTTTGCTATTTAAGCAATTCACAGCCAATTTAATTAAAAATATAACAGATCTGAAAGCTGCTAAACTCTTGCAATGACTATCAGTCATCTGATAATGGTATGAAAGAGCCATCACAAGTGAACTGTAAGCAAACTTTGTCAAGACTGAATAATAGGGGCATTACAGCTCCAGCCATTACTGTCACTGGTTGTTTTTTTTTTATTGGCTGTCCATGTCAACATAAAAACTTGGCATTTATGTCAACACACATTTAAAATCAAAATATGTTTTTAGAAAAAAGTACAGTACATTTAATGGTTACGAGCTGCCCAATTTGCATTCTGAACGCTAAAACAGCCTCTGCTGTGCTCACTTCATCATTTAATAGATTTAATGCAAAACTTCTTTTCCTCCCCTTTTCTGCGTGTTGTTAACATGAATACCCTGTATTCATTAGTAACCAAATACAACAGCATCTCTAACACTGTTGCACAGCTGAACTCTTTATTACCAACACCCTCATGTTTAAATTATTTTCTTTAGATAGTTGTCTCTTGTTATTCTAGTTCAGCTCACAGGGGAAGTTCTGATTGTGACAGCTTGGTGAAGGATGCCAAATTAAATAAGTGAACAAACCCAGAATCAACAGATACTGGTTTCATCATTAGAATAGATTCACATTCAGCCATATACACAAGAGTTTGGGGTTGCTGCCAGGGAATACTGCAGGGAGAGAATCATACTGAGGTCCTCAGCTCAAACCACATTCAAGTGCTTGTGACAGCTTAACGCTTACACATCGATTAACTCAACTTCTGGGCATGGACACGAGTGCATTCACAAGTGCAGATGAAAAAGAAGCCTGTATGCCCATAAGCCGCAATAGATAGACTGCAAAGCCCTCCTGGTGAGGGCTCATGCTTTCAAATTAGGGAAGAAATAAACCCCTGGAGACTTCAACATCAGATTTGTGACAACAATACTGTGTCACATACAAGTGTATATATAAACACTGCAAGACAAATACTTTTATATAAACATACATACATATATATATATATATATATGAAAAACAAGAGCTAATAAACCTTGTGCTGGAGGTTAACCCCTGTGCATAAAGTTCCTAAGCTGTTTTGAAATTCATTTTATACATCTATGAAGGAAATTTTTCTGTGATAAGAACTAGTCCATATATTCTGTTTCTTAATAGAAGTGTTGCAAAATTACAATATATATATAGCAGCAGATGCTGCTGTACAATATAATACAACTTTATATCATATACTGCCTTTCATACCAAATGCATTCCCAAGCACTGAGCAGAATTAAGTACAAGGAAGCAGTGGATGCAGGCAGTACACAGTATAAATTATAGAAACCAGTGGTGTAAAGACACTGGATGGTGAATAAATTAAGGCACTGAGCCATAAGGCCAATAAAAGAGTGAGAAAAAAATTAAGAGGCATATGCAGATGAGAAAACCTACTTTAAAAAAGACAAAAGTTGAAGAGATGGAGAGTTGATGAGGCAGAAAGTTACACAGAGGTTGCTCCAGATGGTAGAAACATCAGCAAAGGAAGCAGAGGTTCGTATACCAAGAGTGGTAAGACTATGTGCAAAGCAGCACAAAGTGGCTGCAGAGTCTGGGGAAGAAAAAAGGGGGAAAAAAAGACAAAAAGGGAGATGCCTGAAATGCTGGTTGCAGAAATAAAGAGGGATTCTGAAAAAAAATCTAAAGAACAGGATAAGAATACTTGAAGTACATGCAAAGGCATCAAAGACTATGGCTGTAGAAGAATCATCCAGCTATACTGCTTGAGGAGCCCCCTGCCCTGCTGGGTGATTTGGAAATACAAAGTTTGGAAAGGAACATATTGCCACCTTGTCTGCTAAGTGCTGATTCACAGCCAGGGTACAGACATCCATATGAATCTACACAACAAGTGACAATGCACACAAGGAAGTACTTGTCCACACCACAAATACAGTCAAAAACATTTGACCAAGTACACAATAGACCTGACATTCCTATCACATGTTATACGTTATGTTCTCCTTGTGGACTACACATTTTATGCACACAGTACCCTGCTACCCTAATAGTTCTGAGTACAGACTGAAATGATGCAATAGCAGCACCATATTGTTTAATACTTTTGAGAAGTCAAACAACTGTGCTACACTACACTGTTTTTAAAATATTAATAAACAAACATTAAACAAAATCATACTTGGCTCTTGGACCTGATGCTACAATACACAAGCAGCAAGTTGGCATAGATGTGTTGGCCAGAGTTCACTCAGCTCTGAACTAAAAGGCAAAAGGGATGATAGTGTCATTTGAAGTCACCAAGCATACATATTTGTGGATCCCTTTCACTCTGAGTTGTCAGTGTGAGAACAGTGCTGAAAATAAACATCCCTTTGTCAACCTCCCCCGACAAGCCTGGGCAACCTTTAGGCTTTCAGACTAGCAAGGTCTAGTGCTCACACATAGCTTCTGCCGTGGCATTTTCAAGCAGAGAATGACAGCAGTGACATTTAAATCTTGTTCATCTCCTTTCCATACCCAGCTTTATTTCCTTGCTTATCATCTGTAGACTCTGCCAGCCTAGCCCCAAGACAACCCCAGTATATCAAACCAGGATACAGTCACAGTGCTTATACACATGGTCTTACACACCTCAGAAGACTAAAGCACATAAATGCTATGCTTAACATCCTGCAGATGGATCCAATAATGCTAAAAATGAAAAAGAATTAAAAATGCCGTGTCCAGGAAAAAGGATAAATAAAGCAACTGCTTCTAAGATCAGGACCTAAACCACTGAACTCCTGCTACGCAGAATCAGTCACTCTGGCACATGTAGGCATAGTGTGCAGAAATGAGCCAGTTCTTACACAGAAACCTGTGTAAGAATTAAATTACTGGTAATTTAAAAGCCCTCAGGAGGGCACCTAGGAAAAGCCTGAGTTACTTACTGAATTAGTGGTGGGACTCTGTATGGTGGATAAACATCCAGCTCTCTGGTATCAGCTACAGAAGGCTGTAAGTGTAAACTATCTGGTACTTGCAACCAAAACAGCACAGGAAGAATTGGTAGCAGTATAGATTCACGTATCCAACTGCCTCTTTAAACTTTTGGACTCAAGCATTTCATTTTAGCAACTTTGGCATTATTACCCGTTTGTGGCCAACTCAGATAACAATAACTCAAAAATTTTAGGTCGACTACTTATTTTATGCTCAGCTGTGAGGATGGTGTGTCATTCCAAAGTCCTTGCTCTACACAAGTGCTATATGATGTATTCACACCAACATGACAGTCTAGAATATGAAATGCAATAGGAACAGATACACTAAGGAAAACAACAAATCAAACAAATAATGAGTCATAAGGCTGAAGGTTATTTCATGTAAGCCAGCGCTGTCCTACCTTTGGAAAACAGTTACATTATTTATCTGTAATCTAACTTGTCATTTAAATAAATTTCAGTTAAATACAAATATATCCAAAGATATCATTTGTTTGTTTTGCTCTTACTTTAAAAAAAAAATTCTCTGGAGTGGACCATTAGATTATTTAGTGGGCTAATGACTATTCCAGAGCTTTAAGGAGCATGCAAGTGTCATGTATGTCTGATACCTGTGTGGTATAAACACAGAAAAACTCCCATAACCAGAAGATTGCATGGCTTTGCAATTAATTTAGGATACTGTCAGCCACAATCCTCTGCTTGGAATCTCATGCTGAGATGCTGGCTGTGATCCCCAGACTGAACAGGAGCTTGGGCTGTCAGAGCAGTCCAGATATGAACTCTCTGAAAAGGATTAGGTCTTCCTCTGAGTCAAGGGCAAGAACGTAGTGCAGTTTCTTAAGAAACTTGGAAGTCTCTGTAGAAAACAACAGGAAAAGCATAGTATCTGTCAAATTTAGGAGGAAGATACATATGATCAGGGCTAGGTGCATTCATGACTTGGAAAAAGAAATCAACCACTACAAATAATGCACTTTAGGCGACCTAGCTACATTTATTCAATCTGATTGAGCAGAAAAAAGCATTATTAAAAGAATTAACACAACCCATCCTGAGATTTATTTGTATGGAACCAGCTGGTGGGTGAGATCATGTAAGAATCGATTTTTCTGCCTTCCTGAAAAAAAAATAAGGTTAGGTAGAGACTAAAAATCATTATCTGAGGTGCCCAGAATGTCTTAAGCAAAACTAAATCACAGCTACAATTTTCTCAGTGCAAATATACAACTGATCAAAATATGGTAAAAGCTAGGTTGTTGCAAAGATAAAATTGCCAAATATGATCTATTTTTTAAAAAGTATATTATATTCTGAAGATGTTGGGACAAGCATTAATTCATTTATTAAGTAGGTCAATAAAAATGTCTGTAAGCCAAGAGCTCTATTAAAAGTCCATAATGTTACCTTAATGGAGGAAAACTAATAGAGTCCTTTTGGAAGTTGTCCATAAAATTAATATTGTAGAATTTTAGTGGATGTCTTAAACAGTTTAAATATACATTTTTATTAACAGACCTAATAAGAGAATTAAAACAAATTAAAATAATTACTTTCTGTAAGAGGAAGTATTTACATTTTGCGAATCTTAATGGAGCTTATTCTTAAGAGAATTTCAGTACAATGCTCATTATTCAACATTGTGAAGCGGGAATCAGCTAGCTGGCATCCATGCATAGAGTATCTGCCAATTTGCAACTACTGTAGCACTCACTCGGAGCCTCTCTGTCTAACCCACTTTGCATGGCAGCTGTCCAGGACCTCAACCTGCAATACAATCCACTTCCTTGTCAAGAGCCCTCCTTGGAAGGCATTAAACTCAATCAGCCAACCACAAAGACAGAAATAAAGAAAAATCCCGCTAATCCAGAAGGCAGACAACTCAGAACAGTATCAGATATCAGCTCACGGAAGATTTCAGTGAGCATTTCACCACTCAAAATTACATACCTGGCTTATCCCAAGTCACGGTGTATTCCTTATTCCTGTGACTAACTGCTTACTGATGGTCTGTGTGCATTTGCAGCTGAATGAAACCCCCTCTATCTCACCTAAACAGATTACTTGCTTGTAGGGCCACAACATCCAATGACCAATATAGATGAGCTCAGTGGGAGCCTTAAAGGATTGTCACGGTTTAAACTAGACAGCTTTCAAGGTGCTGCAGAAGGCACATCCTGCAAAACGAGACAACACTGGAGGGAAAATTTGGCAAAATATTTTGTCTCATAAAGACAGTAAGGAATGATGATGCTCTACACATTGGAAGGGAAATCCCACTCTGACATAAGGGTACTTCCCCATTGAAATCTGTAGGCTTTGGATGCAGTTTGTAAATGAATGACCTGATGAATTTCTGATAAAGTCACTATATTTAATAACTGTACCCAGGCAATTGAAATTAATACTTTTGGAGTTTTATTACCCTGCAACATTATCACAGGTCTCAGAGTACAATTTGACATGACAGAGTTGATAGGAGGCATTATAACAGCACCAGTTTTGTAAATTACAGTAACACATGCATGTGCCTTCCAAAGCGATCAGAAATTCATGCCCTACTCACATTCTCCTCACTCCACCATACCAAAGTAAGGGAACTCACTACAAAGAAGACAGCAAACTACAAAGTACTTATCATTGAGTAATCAGTGTTGATAATCAGATCCTGCCTCTTGTTATCAACGTTCAGTTGGAATAGACATGGGCAGGTGTATAATATCACATAGTAATTGCTACCAGCACTAGAAGATTTTCTTCTCCCCTGAAACAGCTTGCCAGATTGTTAAAGCCCTTCCAAAGAAGCTGGCAGCAATACAGCATTCAGAGAGCAGACCAGAGCACTGGAAACTATTTCAACCATCACATTACCGGACACATTAAAGGACCAGATCCAAAGGCCATAAAAGCTCCAGGAAACTTTTCATAGTCTATAATGAGGTTTGTATCAGGCTCTAGGTCCAAAATGGCTATCTAGTTTTGGTATTCAAGTTTGCAAAAATTACAGAATATCCTTTCATTCCAGAAGCATCTTATCAGAAAATTGATCTCATATATAAAGTCTTCTGCCAAGGTAAAGTCCTTTCAAGAGTTTTATGGTTTCCTATCATTCTTTCTGAAACCCTCTGGAAACTGGAAAATATGCTGATACTGTTTCTTTGCAAAAAAGAATAGTTTAAAAAAAAAAAAAAAACCCACCCAAGTATGTAATTTGGGTAATTCTTAACTGTTTAGGAACATCAGCATTTTCTGGTTTCTTCAGCAAAGGTGGCAAAGGTTAATAACAAACAGCTAAAAAGAAATCAACCAGGATTACAGGATTATTTACAGAAGCACCTATCTGAAAGCTATCTCACTCATTTTCTTATAAATAAGACCTACCACTGTGTTCTCTCTATGTATTTAAATTAAATTATCTAATGGAAATATTATATATGAATAGCTCAGCAAGACGCTGTATTGAAGCAACCCACCTTATTCTAAGTAAAAGCAGATTGCCAGTTTTCTGGGCCTGTAAATGTGTCAGACAATAATTTTACTGCTTTGCAGGTAGCAGAACACCCAAGGTTCCTATTCCCAAACGGTGATTGAGTGATAGCTTTTAATATTGCCTAATGATCACAAACATGTGGAGTCTTGTGTTAACAGCTGCTTTATGGGCAAAGTCGCACACTAGAACTACTCACAAAACAAATAACCCTCTGCCCTCCAAAAGCTAGAATAGAAAAAGATAGAAAAAGCACATGCTCCTACCACTGAAGAAAAAGTCATAGGGGATGCCATAAATATTTCTAGGTATGTTTTATGTAACGTAACTAACTGAACAGATGACTTCATTCAGAGTTCCTAGGAATCATGAGCTCTGAAGAGGGGGGGGGGGGAAACAGTTTATCAGAAGCAGTGGAGGAACCAACCAACCACAGAACAGAACCCTTCATTGCAGATAAGGAGAGCTTCTCCTGAGGAAAAGCTTTCCATCATGACAACTAGGATGGTGAAAGGGAGCTTAACTGCTGCCCTTACACACATGACCTAGGATGTACGTCTAAGCAGACACATTCCCACTCCCCCCGATAATTTAAGCATCTGTAGTTGGCTAATGTCAGTCTGTGCAAACAGGGTCTGCACACAGAAGCATCCTCCATCTGGGAAGGCATGGGAACACTTCGCAGAGTAGAGCAGCAGCTCTGCCCAGGGCTGAGAGAGAATGGAAACAAGTCCCTGCATCCACAGTGCATCCCATCATATCTCAGGCCAACTAACCCTTTCGGTTGGGCCGTTTTGGAATAAGAGGGAGTATTCAAGCTCTGCAAAAACTGCTGCACTGAAGAGAGGAATTCATTGCAATTGTTCAAGAGAGCACCAGTGGTGTCATGGCCATTTTGCAGGCATCTAGAGGGGCATGACTGTGTACAAGCAGCTTGTGAAATCCAGATGATGGATGAGACTGCAAGCCTACTATTATCCGCAACACTGATATGCAAGAAAGGCAGTTCTCCTTTAAGCAAGGGGTGTACAGAATATTCATTGCACATACCCCACACTCCCTTAAGATATCAAGTCAGTAAAATCTTTGCACCTGTGGCACAGATGCATTTTAAAGACCCACCAAAACAAGCAAATTTAAACACATCAGAATGAGTTGACCAAGAGATGTAACGAGCTATAGGCTCTGTGAGCTGTTCCCAGCCCTCAAAACAAACCATTCATGTAGATAAGAAACAAAGTGTAAATTATGACATGAACAATATGGAGACCAAACTTCAGTATCATTAACACTGTCACAAGTCTACCTCTTTACCTGAAATAGCAGGGCACGCGTGGTCTTTCACCTCAACAGCAACAAGCCCTTACTATTTACTGCTTTTCTGTGGAGATTGGATTTCACAAAAATCTTGAAATGCAATAGCTGAGATCTGGATGAGATTCAGCCTCTCTTTCCCCTAGACCCTAACGTATGCATATATTCCCTTTCACTCTTTCATCCCTGCAACTAATTGAAGAGTTATTTTAACAAACTGGCTAATCGAATAGAGCTAAGTTGCAAAACTTAGGAAATTTGCTACATTTTAATACACAGTAATGAGATCAATTACTTTCAGCTCATGTACACGTATTGAGAACTAACGAGGTACTTAAAACATGCATGGAGAAAGTCTACTTTCTATTTCCACGTTGTAACTTAGAGCTTGTTAGGGATTTAGCTCTTTATCAGTTTGAGCTATGGCACTTACATTGATAGAAGGCCTGTTAGCTGTGGCTCCCTACTGCATTAAAAAGTCTTTTAATGCAGCTCTGTAGTAGCATACATCTCATTATAGCACAAAAGTGGGCAAACATTGAAGACCATGTTGTTGGAAAAATACTTTGACAGAGAATACAGCAAGCAGAAAGTTTGTCCTTTGAAGGATAACATCCACCTCACTCCTAATTTACCTAAGTAATCCAGAGATCCTTATGATAAAATCTTTACTTCCAAAGCTATTAAAAGAAGACCTGCAAAGGTTACATGCCAAGTTTTAGAACTGTTATCTTTATGGGTCACTTCAAACAACAAAACACTTTCTACCAGTACAAAACACATTGGTAATTTATCTCTTCAAAGAAATTGGACTGAGAGAACATCTACACACGCTACACTTCATGCACCAAGCTCTGGGTTATTGCCTGGGAAGCCAATTTTCAGGCAGTGATTTCAACATTGAGCACAGCCCTGGATGCAGCTCCAGGCACATCCAAAGTTTCTCATTAAGTCAGACATGCAATGAAAACAATGAAAGTTGTTTAAGGGTGAGGAAGATGGGATACAGATATTGTAAAGGTACAAGAAGGAATACAAAGTAGTGAAGAGACCTTTGGTTCTGGCATGGAGAACTGCAAGTGATGCCAGCCCAAACCAGTCTCACCTTACAGCACGCCCCTGTACGAACTTTCAACAAAAGCATGCTGGCCATGCTACATAGCTCTAAATTTTTCTATTTAGGAGACTAAAAAACTTTTTTTTCTTTAAATTAATTACACCTCTGACTATACATTCTATCAATTGTACCTCTAGGTACTTCCTTTTCCATGGTCCAGATGCTAAATGACACCCCATGAATGTGACATCTCTCAGTCATCAAGTTGCCTTCCAGGTCAGCATATCCTTCCCTGATCAGGACTACTTACCTAAAGAAAAAAGGACCCTATGGAAGCACAGCAAAGCAGTTACACTCCTGTGTAGCTGTGGCCACAATCACAGGTCCTATACTTCCATCTGCCCTTGTGTTTCACCTAAAAGAAGAATAGACTCCCCTTGTAACCAAATCTGTTCCATGCAATTTAGCAGGCTTGGGGCAGAGCACCAGAGCTCCCAGTATAACAGTAAGAATTAGGAGCATGCACATTTATCTACCATCCATTCTTACTTGTGCTGGAAGGCAACCTGCAGAACAGAGAAGTCGCCTATAATTTCTTTATGCTAAGTACGCATATGCAGCATGTTCAGCATGGATATATTGCTTTCTGTAGCATTGATCATACATTTGCTTGTCATTACAGTGCCTATAAGTAAATACTGGAAAATAAATAACAATACTTAGCACTTTAAGCCCATTAAGGAATTGGCAAAGTTTCACATGAGACGGTCTTTAAAGCTGGATGTGTGGCAATAAAATTAGTTCAAAAAGAGACAGCTGCACAGAAACAATGTATGTCTTCACATAAAACTGTGAAAAATATTTTGACTGGCACGGGCTTTAAGGTAGGCTTATTTATTGGAGCAATGCTTCAGTAATTTACATAATAAAGAATCTGATAAACAGGAGCATCAGCTCCTCACCCCGAGGAAGTTCAATATATACTAACTTTGACAGACAGCACGTGTTATTATAGAATCACAGAATTGTACAGATTGGAAGTGACCTCTAGAGATCATCTAGTATGCCCATATTAAACATTAATACCCAGCATTGGGAATGATCACACTTTAGAGAAATTGATAATAAGGAAATTAAAAATAAGCGGAGAAGTCATCAGAAAAGGTAGAATGAATGCTATAAAAAGGAATATTTAATACCTATGGACTAATTCTTCTTAGAAATCTAGAAGCATCAAGTTTATTTAAAACTAATATATGCTTTAAACTGTACTTTTGGACAATCTTCATCAGGAAGGGAAAAACAAGCATCCATACTTTGTCTTTGATCCAGTTAGCAGTAAGAGAAAACTTTGCTGAACAGCGTTGCAAAGGAAAAACAGTTTCATGAAAGCCTCCACTCTTTATTTATACCTTTATGCAATTTTTATCTCACATCCTTCCTGCCTTCCATTAATTGAAAAGCAAAATTTATACCTAAGAGCAACAGTGCAATGAGAAATGGTGTCTGTAGATTGGATTTGAGTCTCTAAAGTGAACGGCATCACATGAATGATGCAGTGTTCTAGTTATGGTGTGCTTTTCGCTTTGTTGTTAATGATATTGTGAGACAAAGGCTCAGGACCAGCAGCAAGAGGCTTAGTTACCTCTTACTTATCCTGTTTTTAAGTGATGACTGTAGTGGTCTTAATTAACATAAGCCAAAGAAAAACAGAACATTTTTCTCTCACTAAAAATCTCAAAATGAGACAAATTTCATACTTTTAAAGAAACGTTAAAGGGTTACGTGCTTTAAAAGCACAAGAAGACCTCAAGCTTATGAAAGACAGATTTACTTTGTCATATCTGATAAAGATTAAAACAGTCAAAGACCATTCATTGCACTACCACTCTCACAAGAGGAAGGACCTGTTTATGCATGCTCTTAGTTATGTATATATTCCTTGTTACAAATTGAAACCTATGCTGTTACGTAGGAAGTCCACTTGTGTTCTGATACGTGTGTTAAACCAGTTTATGTTCCTGCAATGGCAAAATTCATTGCTTTGAGATTAATTTTACAACACCTCATTTCTAACAGTTCCTCCTGAAAGTACACAAAAAAGGTCAACAACACTGCCAAATGCTACACTTCTCAAAATACTTTTAAGATCATAATTATGGATAATTAAAATGTGCTAATTGCAAAATTTTCTAAGTTTCCCATTCTATGAATTAATAAGATCCTTTTGTATTCATTTACCTTGCCAAGGATTTCTGCACACACCACCCAACTGCTGCTGCTAAAAACAACTGGGTATCACCATTATTTGGTATTTCTCTGGCACAGGTCTTCCTGAAAGATTCAGCACAAAGTGTCTGGCTGAACCAAGACTCTTGGATTGGAAAATCAATACCGATGGACTGATATTTAATGTCATACGTCCATAGAACTCTTTATGCAATTTTTCCCTAAAATAAAATAAAAAAATAGCTGATGTGAAGAAACTACAAAAGTACTCAGTACCCTGTGGTGGCTGTTGTACATAGCCACTAGGCAAAGGAGAGGTTCAAAACCAGCTAATGCATTGGAGTCTGCCACAAAGCACAATTTTCCTATTCAGAAGTGTACAGATAACAGATTAGTATTCCAGATATTGGCTGATTTTCAGCTCTTCTCTGAAAGCAACACATGCACTTGAACCCCAGAGAGCAATATAAGAGCAAGACTGTCAAGCTTCATCTTTGCCGTAGACTAATTACAAAACCTAGGAGTCTAGTTTGCAAAACAGAGCTTCCTTTGCTACCTATCCACTATTTTATGCATTGTAACAACATGAGGGGATATTTTATCAGTAGAAAAAGCTGGCAATGTATTAAGTTTACCATGGATTAGTTACCTGCTGAATCATATCAACAATTAGTCTGATGACTTAATTTTACATAGGATACAAACATGCAAAAAGAAAAAAAAATTAAAGAGAAAAGCAATAATGGTGAAATCAGGGTTTGGCTGTCATCTCTTGGACAGGATATAGCTCTAGCAGTCCAACAAAAACATTCACAGCTTTGATTGAAAGCCTGCTGCTCTTAGGAAGACTTGATTGCATTCCAAAGAAAGAAGCATCATTCCTCAAAGAACTGTCTTCCAGAGGATACCTGGGGCTTTCACATCACCATTCGTTTACGGTAGCAGCTTACAACATTGCTGGCCCCACAGCAACATCATATCAAACTTCATTTAGAGAATGGTTCATCTGTATGCCTGCTATCTGAGTATGCTGCAAACTGCCTGGAGAGCTAATGATCTGGTGGTTTAACACCTGATTGGCATCTAAGCACCACCACGCCCAGCAAGTATTAAACTACCACAGATGACTAGTTTAATGGTCAGGCTTTAATATCCTTGGACTGTCACTACATCAACCCTTCCACTGGATAGGCTTTGTACATACTCCACAAAGCCATTTGTATATCTGTCTTCTTTTTTACAGATTAGCTCACTGCCTTATATGCTTTATCCCTTTGTGACACAAAGAACTAATTATAAACAAAAATAACAATAAAAAGCATTTTAAACAGCAAGAGAAATTCCCTCTGAACTTACATATACTCAGCATATAAGTGGCTTCCATATCTCAGTCTGAAGAACTACAGATGTATTACTGTGTTAGTAAAGTTCTTCAGATCTGTTTATATTCCTTATATTCACATGCAACTGAATCAAATCTCCATTTGTAGGATCTGTCTTCAGTGATGTTGATATGAGAACATCTTGCCATTAAGTAAACATGAGTCAGGTCTCTTACTAGAACTGTTCCATTAAATGTTTCTTAAATTGTCCAAAAAGTCAAGACAAAGTGAAGTTTCATACACTGCTTAGGTACAACCATGACACGACTTCTAATTGACCTTGACATTTGAGAACTTCAAGACAGCAAATTAGTCACAGGACCTATAAGTCATCCAGGTTAAGAGAAGTCAAACAGTGAATAGCAAGAAGGGCAACATAGCCAACAGTATGTAAATTAGGAATTGTATTTAAGCCAACATACTGCATTATGCATGAAAAGGTGAGCAATAGCAAATAGTTTAAGATATCTGTCTACAATTAATGAATCCTAAATAGCTTTATTAATGTAGGTCAAATTCCATCTTCTTGTGGGAATTTGACATTTACAAATGTGTCTACATATGAATTATTCAAGGAAAATATATTTAATATATATACAAAACTGTATTGAGTGGGCTCTTCACAGAGGCTGCATGACAGTTCTATTGCAAAATCTAGAGGGGCTGCTTAATTTCTAATCCATTAATTGTTAATTTAATATTTAAATCATACTGTAATATATCTAAACCCAAATACTGTGCAGAAGTCTGCAAAAAATATTGTTTCATTTGTAGCCTGTAGCACAATGTCACCTCCCATCACAGAACAGGTATTCAAATTCTATCTTTTGTTCTTGTAAAAACCTGTTCTTGTATAAACCTGGTATCAATTCCCACTGTGAAAAAAGCTATGGTTAGTAATTAAATTACAGTGCATTAAACTTACTTAACTTAAGTTCACCAGCTGGGAAAATTCTATGCCTCTGGGCCTAACAATAGCTCCTAATCTCACTGTAGTCTGTACCTATTTATTTATTTTTAAGTTGTATTATCATTTTCTTAACTGGAATTTCATTAAAAACGGCAATATTGTTACTCCAGTTAATACTTAAAACCAACATCATAATCCTGAATTTTAATTAGTAATTATAATTAGTCATTATTTCATTAATGAAATGTTTAGTAGGTAATTGTCTTTGAGCATCCCAGTCCCTAGGCTCATAAGCATTTCACAACATTTAATTTCTCACAGTTACTGATTAAGTTGAACCATCAACCTCATTCACTTCAATGCTTTCATGTGGTGACTACTTACACCTGTTCAAATGGATAACTTCAAGTCTTGACCGGTGTTTCTTTCATGGAGAAGCATCTTGTAGGCAATGAACAACACAAAGATACCTAGGAGGTAAAATGCACGCTTCCAAAGCTCTTTCCCCTCATTTTTGCTTTAACTGTAGCTGCAGACCCTGATTTTCCACTATTTCAACATCACACAGTTTTGAGATCATCCACCTGACATTTGGCAACACAACAAGCAGCTAAAATTTGCACCCATGCTCCTTATGGGGGGAGAGCAAGCATGAGTAACTGCACCCCAACTACAGCAGTCTGGAGACTTGAAATTAGGTGAGATGGTCTTGGGCCAGGCTGGTGAGGTGCAAAGACAGGGACTGGTAGTAAAGATGCAATCTACTTTCAGAAAACATGGCTCAACCCTAGAAAGACTGCAAGGAGAAATATACTTGTGCTGGGATCCATATGCCACAGATTCTGAAAAAAGGAATACAATACACAAAATCCTGGAGCAAGTATCTTTTTGAATTATTACAAAAATGTTATGAAGTATGTTCCATTTGTAAGTTACTAATAAAAGTCTGTAAATGATTAATAATTGTTAGTATACTTCAGACAAGAGTATTATGCATAAGGCATGGTTCTACGCACAACAAAACAAAGCTTTAGAAATGATTTCAAGTCATGCTGATAACTGTTCCTTGAATAACAATTGGCTTACTGATTGAGCAAATCTATCACCAGTAACACCAACATATTAACCTTTAATTTACAGATGGAATGCTGTATAGAATATAGCCAATTTGATCTGTAGAACAGCCTGTGAATCTTGCTAGAAATGACTGATAATAGTGTCACTATTTCCTGAGTTAAGGTCCACAGGTTACTGCGAGCCTAAGCAGACCTTGCTGGGGTCCTTATCTGGTCCACAGAGACAACACCCTTTGTGCATGTTTAATTTAATGCTCCTAGATAAGGCTGCATGCTATCCTTAAAGAAATTAGGAGGACTTACAAGTGAATGAAGGACAAAAGGCTGGAAAGCCAGGGTTCTCAGTTAATCACCGTAAACCTGAGCTAGCACTCGAAGCCAAAAATCTTTGAACCTCAAAATAAGAATTAACCAAAATAAGAATTTCACTGAAAACTCTACGCTTATATTTCTGCACTGATCTTATTTCAGGAGCAGTAAACAAGCCTTAGAAGTATTTTTAAAATCATGTGTCTTTTGGTACAGCAGTGAGATAGTATTCCTATAGTCGGGCAATTCAAGTGTCTTTTTTGCCTGTGAAAATTGCACATACACATGTGCGCAGCATCCTTAAGGGGGAGATACTTCTGCAAAGGATCTGTGCTTATTTTAGACTGACATGTCTAATCACATAAATTCTGTTACAAAGTGGCACAAAGGACACATTTTCCTCTCCTTTTCAGAATGCTATGCTAGACACTCAATGAATATCCAAAAGTGAAAGTACCTAAAAATATGGCAGAATTTGCAAATAAAGAGTCAAGGCCCTGGGTAAACTTAGGGCCAACTATCCCATTGCATCAAGAACAGCTGGTGGGCTGGATTTTGAAAGAATGTGTGTACTCAGGAAAGCTCAAGCCCATTGACACAAACTGGAGTATTTGTCTTGTGACTGAGGGGTCAGAATTCTGATCCTAGTCCCAGTGCACTCAGGGACAAAGATTACGTGAACTACAGCAATAGAAAAATGGACATCTTCACAGCTGACCATCTAGATATCTGATTATTAATCAGGAAAATGAAGATACAAAGTGAAGACACAAAGGAAGCTGCCTCTCTGTAAGGTAAGTACTAACTCAAGGAATACACACATCTTAAACCATGATATTTAGATACAAGGCCATTTAATTGAGATATGTATCTTCTTGTCTGCATAGGAAATAAACATACATAAAACCATGCTAATTTTTCTGTTTTCTGGTGGCTGCAGTACATTTCTACTTCCTGCATCTCTAAGAACAACTGAGATGTTGTGCTCCATATAATGTGATGTTACTAATCTAGTACTTGATTCAGTGAGAGAAATTCTAAAAAGATCATTTTGAAGCAGATGGGGGATCAATAGTTTCCTGTACAGTCTGTACTCTCTATAGACCAAATAGTATTCATACATCTGAAGTTTAGCAGATGGTGTTTTTGCATTAATTTTCTAAACTACCAACTGTAGGATACTATGTTTTCAGAAAACCAGTTGCCTTAAGGCTTGAATTTTTAAAAGCATTTCAGATGTTTTCATGTGTTGTAAGCACACCTATTTCTCAGGTTTTCTCTCCCAAAGGTGCCATTCTGATTTTGGATCTCAAAAAAATGAATTGGCAACAGACTCAGACTTGCAGGTTCACACCACGCTTATAACAGAAGGGTGGAATATGGCACCTGTGTTTGCTGGAGGGCATTTGCTCCACTCTGTCTGGCCACAGAGCCAGAGACACGATTGCCATCACAAGACATTGCTGCTCAGAAGGAAAGAAACCAAGCTGGTGCATGGAAAGTACAATAGAATCATCCAACATATTTTCAAGATTCTAAGACCATTTGCTCCATTTTCAGGTCAAGTCTCCAAAGACCACTCCCACAGTAGGAAGAACTAGTTCCATTTATCTGAACTTTTCTGATTTAGGTAATTAATTTAAACAAAAGAAAACTTGAGTATATATAAGGTGCAATGCCCTCAAATATTTTAAAGATATAGATTCTTCTTTGGACAGCTATAACAGGAAACAAATGAAACTTTGACTACAGGTGTGTGTATATATATATTTCCATCTACCAGGGCAGAAAGACCTGCATGAAGGTCACAATTTTACGAATTTTGTATGAGTTCCTAAAGAATCCCCCCAAACTGAGAAGTCTTTGATCCACACCAAAGGGACAGAAAAAGAAAGCTTCAAAGATGAATAAAAATCCTCTCATTTTGCACCTGACTTAACTGCAGTCAGTGTGTATTATTTATCATCCTCACTTCTGCATTGCTCTAAGCATTCTGAAGTCATTCAATTTAGCTTTTTAGTTTGGTCAACTTGCCAGGAAGGAGTAATCCTGCCTTCACCTTCTCTAGCCCTCTTCTGAACGTAAATATAGTGTGACTGCTAATTTGTTGATTTATACAAGGTTTAATCCACTAGAGTCATAAAATATTAACAGAACCTTTCTTCAGTAAATTTACAGCTAAATAACATCTTAGCTCTCACAACTTGCAAGAAACTAGAGTGACATTTTATTTGCTTGAAATACGTTTTCTGATTCAGTGAGGTGGACTGACATGAGCAGCTTGCTTATTGAAACTACAGTACATGCAGTGTGCTTGGATGGTATCTTCTTCAGAGAGAAAAATTTGTTTCCTTATTTCACAGAATAGTACAGCTAATGCCTTCATCTCAGCCTTTACTGTTAAATAATCATAACAAGAAAGCAGATAGTTCCCACTATAATTAATGCATTCAGAAAGAGGAGATACAGAGAAACCACTGTTATAAATAACATCACCCACCTCACTGGGTTCCCCTTAAAGAGAAAAATCTGACTTACTGCCAGATGGAAGTCTTGCTGAGTCAAGTCAGAAAAACATCTCAAGTACCCCAGAAAACCTTGAAATAAGGTCTCTCATTCCTTTCCCCACTTAACAGTTAACAAGCTGGGATCTATGCATACTGCAAAGTGAAGACTATGGTGTAAATACCAAAAATACTCAATAAATGAAGTTTAGATTCCTAGTTAACACCAAGAATTTCCTAGTATTAGCTTTGTTGTGACAGATTATTCAAGTGCATTAGAAAGATAGTGAGCATTAAGCTCAATAAATGTCACGATATACAGACTATCAATGGAGAACCTAATAGTTTCCATCTTTCAGAATCTTCACTGAAGTGTTTACTGAGAGGCCCTTATTGACAAAGCTGAAAATAAGGGAAGATTTTAAATCTCCATATGTGGTTTTCTAGACAGAGTAATAGCACGGCTTTGCTGACTTTTAGCCTGAAAGGCAGAACACTCAGTCCTTGAAGCCCAATTAAGAATCAATGTTACCAATACTATATTTCCTACCTAACTGGCAGCTTCCAAATCCCCGAACTTCGCAGCATTTCAGAGAATCTATTCAGAATACATCTGTATTGCATGGGATAATCGCTTTGATATAACAAAAACCACAAAACAAAAATAAAGGTCTCTCTAATGTTTTTTAAAAAGAGGATTAAAAAATTACCATCTTTAGCTGCTCTCCTAATACGCAAGCCTGCATCAGAAGGAATAATCTCCCTTGCCTCTTCATCACAGCAACAAGAATATTTCCTTAAGTATATAGCTCCGTGAATAAAATCTGATGTAAAACTAAGCTCACTCACAACTTTCTTGTAAGCTTTCAGAACTCGCAGCAGGTGAAACACATTCCCGCTCTTCTGCACACACCAGAAGTCCGTTTAGCTACTTATATTTTACAGCTCTCTTAGCAGGACTTGCATTGCCTAACAAAAACATACTTCATTTCAACCACCGTTAAATATTCTTTAATACTGATTTCACTTCCTTTCTTTAGAAAATTACATTATTAAACAAAGATATTTGGGGTTTACACAGATGTGTATGTAGAACATGTTAAGCCTCCATCTTAACATTTTGCTTGACATATCTCCCTGCATTCTGATGTTTCTCTGCCCACTACATAAGGAGCAGTGCCACCAGGTCAATCAGCTGCATCACTTCTTAAAGCTGAGCTTCAGAATACGTTTTCTTCTGTTCTGTTCTTAAAAATCAACACTCAGTCACAACAGCAGTTACACTCCTGCACCATCACCTTGTTTCCTTAACAAAATGTTCCTACAATCTTTTTTCTTCTTTTTCCCCCAGTCTGAACAGGAACTTGCCATAGCTTCTGCAAACCTCAGTGTTGCACTAGGCATAGACTCCAGCTCTTGGTTAAACTCAGCTTAATTGAGCTGAAAGCCCTGGGCCAGTGTACCTCTGCTCTTGACTCCATTAGTCACTGAAGGCATTTGCAGCACCAAGACATCCCAGTTCCATCCCAACATACTCACACTGTCCACTGATTTTAAGTCATTTAGCAGAACAAAACTCAATTTCATTTAATTTATAGCCAATTCCTACTCCAGCCATGAAGATACAGCAGACATATGTGCATACTGTCCATAAATCAGCCCCATACTAAATGCCATATCAAAACCAGAACTCTAGTGAAATTTTTATCAAATTCACGCCACTGGTGGATAATCTGATTGGACTCTTACGTTTTGCCACAGTAAAGAACATAGTTATACCAGACACTTGAGTTAGTCACATGGTTTTTACGGTCCAGTTCTCAGATATTGGGGATACTGAGCCTCTTCCAAATTTTCATGAATTCAGTTGCAAAGCACTGAAAACACTAGCTTCTGCAGTGAGCAACTGCATTGTACTTTCCACTCAACCAGCAATACAATTTCATTTTTCCTGTCAAAGCATGCCTTTCCTACTACCAGCACTGTAGCTCAGTCTGACACCATTTCCATCACACTTCCCACTACCTATTTACATACAATATTGCAGCAAAGATGGTTGGAACAGCTAGCATTTGGGGATTCTTTCAATGGGATTTATCCACCAAGAGACAAATCTGATTTATATGTTGCAGGCTTTACACCTTCTGCTCTGTTTTGGCATACTCTCACACATTGAATATTAATTCCTTTCACTGTTACATTTGCAGTTGTTAAGTTTATAAATCTTAATCTGTCTCTCTGGGACAGTGAGGTTATATTGCACCTTGTGTGATTCTGTGTCTCTCTCAAGATTCATAACATTTATTAACCTTTTGCAAAAACACAGATTGGAAAAAAGCTTTAATGCAGGACTATGGATTAATCACAGCTATCAAAGCTCCTTTTTTAAAATATGGATGCAGTAAAGCATACACATGCACTGAAGTTAAATTTAAAATTGCCACAGACATTTGTATATAAATTATGCATCTAAACAGAAGTGTTAATAATTTAAGTTATTAAGTTGCTCAGCTAAAATCAGACCTTAATTAGACTACAGTATATCTGTTAAGTATAAATAAGCTGATTAGAACTTGCAAATTTATTACATGCCCTCAGCTTCTCAGCTCTTAGTACAAAATGAAAGTTTGTTATTTGTATGAGGCGTTCACACATCTCAACCACTGTACACACTTAAAATGCTGTTGTTACTTTTTAAAGTAGATAACAAACAGGAAGAACACAAAGATATTTCAATAAATTCAGATGCAAGCAACAGGGGAATGTTCTGGAGCAAAGCACTGAATCACACTGGAATCAGAAGCAGAGCTCCAAGTTCAGTGACACTGAGGAAACGATGACAATGAGAAAAACTGAACGACCTAAGCACCAGAACAATGCTTTGCCTTCACAACCACAATTAACACAGTGAATGCTGCTATACTCTGCCAGGCTGTCAGCTGCTGGGAACAAAGCCCCTGTTCTGTGATAACAGGGATGCTGAGCAGTCTCTAGCATTAACAACTCTGTTGGCCAAAGCACCTGAACCACTTCTTGCATCCTGGCAAACAGGACAGAGACCCCAGCCCCATTTTACATTTTGTATTTGCTCAGCTATAGCAAGCTCCTCTTCCATACAGGACTGTGGCTTTGAGAGGCTCAGGGCACTCTTCTGTTTTCTTCTTTACAGTCAGTCCTGTAGCTCTGCTGCCCTTGGAAGCAGTTTCTCTCACAGCATATACGTGGTTTGGTTCTGCTTTGTTTTTCTTTTCTCTCAGCATCTAAGACATTTCCTTGGACTTATGTGCTGTATTTTCAGTACAAAGTCCTTCCCTGTGAACTGTAAGAGCCTTTCCCTCTCAGACCTGCTTCACCCAGTAGTTGTACTGCAGCTATTTCAGATTCATTTTTCATCTTCTGCCTTAGGTATATTTTTCTGGTGATTTTGAAGAGACATGACTATGGAAAGTTTCTAGACATTGCTCTGCCAGTTTAAAAGCATTTTTCATTTTTTTAGAGTTTGATTTTCTTTCCAAGATGTGAGAGCTATACATAAAAACACCCTAATAATAAGCTCACTGTGTTCCTCTGTTGAGGAATAGATATGTGTACACAGAAGTACATCAGTAAAGGAGATGAGCTGCACTGATAGCATGTGATGATTAAGTTTTCTAAATTAACTTCTCTTTCCCAACTTCAGGGAAAAAAAAATAAAATAATGGCAACTGCTAACACAAGGCTGTTAGGATTTCCATGAAAATTATGAGGAAGGGTCACTTCCACCATCCAAACTAGAGGAGTCAGTCAGCCTTCATCCTATGTAGACAAATGTTTCAAATTTTAAAGTTTTGTTAGTAAAATTCCAAATAAATACATCCTGTTACCTATGCCTACCTACATTCACCGTATGAAGTCACAAGCTACCAAACAACCAGTGGGGCAGAGTCCTGTCCCCTCCTGAGCTGCAGTGCTGGAGTACAATTCAGATGCTGACCAATGGTAAAGAACCTCAGTCCTCGTGTAAAAATGATCTACGTGTCTCTTCCTAAATTACAGGAAAGACATGATCTCTCTCTCTCTCTCATCAAGCAATAAGGAGATCCTAGAAATTGAGCTATTACAGTTAATGAGACAGTCCCAGATCGAGTATCCTAACCTCAGAGTTCAGAAACTGAAAATATGCCCATCATTTGTGAACTTTTCAATTTAATATTTCAATTAAAAAACTACCCTTGCAGATCAGGGCACTTTAATGAAGGAATGTAAGTATGGTGCCCCTGTTGTGCATTAGCAGCCTCTTGTGCAGTTCTATTGAACAAAGGCCCAGCTACACCAATGTAGTCCATGCCAGCTGTGTTACAGCACAGAGCAGTGCAGAAACCTGGATCTGGGAAAAGCATCATGATGGACATTTCCTTGGAAAAAAAAAAAAAAAAAAAAAGAATCTGCCCTTGCCAGTGTTGACAAATGTCTGACTAAAAAGTTCCTCTGGGAGATTGCTTTGCTTTCTCTCTCAGGCTTAATGGAGGTTATTAGATTATATATTATAGATACTATCATATAAGAAATAGTGCTTCTGTTGCATCCTCCTCCCCCAGTTTAACCCCACACTTCCCACAGAGCTCTCATTACTTAAGGTCAGGGATTTTCACTCAAGACCAGTCTCTGCTACAAAAGAATCCTAAAACAGCAGACACCAATTTGGCCATTGATCTGTAATTCAGTGGGGCACCTCTTTCCAACCAGACCTTTTAGAGAGCCCAACCCAAACACACTCTGCCAAAGCTGTTCAATGCATCTTCTCCATGAGGTGAGAAACTCAAGTCACATCCTTCCACCACCTCCAGTTCCAACCCTCTGGAGAGCCCACACAGCTCCAAAACTGCCTACAACCTTCACAGTTCAATCACGCATCATCTATTCTTTGTCTCAAACTTACTGGTTCAACAGAGGCCCTCTTGACCTCTCTCTTTGGAGAGAGGGCAAATACCACTCCTACGGGCACCGGCTCCACATTATCTTATGATTTTAGAGATCTCCGTATTTTATCCCTTTGTCTCTTTTTCAACGGGAGGGTCTCATTCTGCTTAGTTTACTTAACCAGGGAAATCAGGTAGATTTTACTGAAGCTGCTTGGTTGAACAGGTTTCACAGAAATTTCCCTACATTCCAAAAATCAATTCTGTGCTAAACCCAAATAAAATAAATGCAATATGCCCCAGAGAAGGTTTTGTCTATAGAAAGCTGCAAGTTTCTGTGAAGAAAGGGGAATTAAGATTTTTAATGGATGCTACATTTCAACATTAATTATATCAAAAACTCTTCTGGGTTCTTCTACATTTCATATTTTTGCTGTGTGTCCCAGCCACAACGGAGTGACTTCCAATTATTCTTCAGTTAAAATTTACATAATTCTCCAGTCTTTTTTTTTTTTTTTCCTAATTAGCAGTAACTTTTATTTAAAGCTGTTGCATCTAAAGAAGTTACAGTGAACTTGAAACTTACACAACTGCTGTCTCACTAAATGAATAATCAGATCAGAAACCTTGTGATAGCTAAGTCAGAAATTCACTTGCTATCCTGGTCTAGGACAGAACTACAGTTTAAACCACTTCTGATTAAAAATTCCTGGTAGCTGTGGATGATGAGAAAATCATACATTTTTACAATTAATTGGAAGAGATAGAAACAGCTTGAAGATTCAAATTAAGGGCTACACAGCCAACATGCACCAGTATGACTGATTCTAATTTACACCTTCAATTTTTTTTTTTAATACATATGTAATGATACAAGAGGGATACCATCAGCAAAAGCAATGAATATTAACATTTGCAAAGCATTTATTCTTCTTTTATATTGAATGAGTTATTTAACTTATTTACTTAAATTTCTTGCAATTGAACCATGCCTTACTCAAGCACTTCATCCTTTCAAGACCCAGTCTTTTACACAGGAAACTGGGTCTAAATATCCTGGTGGTTTCCAAATAAAAAATCAGAGCCAGACCTTGCAGCCAGGTCCTGCAAGGACATCACTCTCCCTGCTACCAGAGGACTTACTGTGACTTTAAAGCGATTAACAGAGCTCATTTTATCTCGAAGCTCTATTAGGAATTAGGAGGTTACCACTCCATTGACTTTGTTTGCCTTTGTTAAGTTACCATTACAGAAAGAAAAAAAAAAAATTACTTTCACAGCAAGTATCTCCCCCTGGCACTACCATGTTGAAATCTCTTAACTTGTTCATTTACATCATCATTCTCCCCTAAAATCTACACACTTGTATATATCATATACAGGCCAGAACAGTGACAGATATCTTGTCCAATATCTTGCAGCCCATCAGGTTCAGTAACAGGAGCTTTAAGCAATGGAAAACTACAAATCTCATTTTCCCAGTGGAACATGGCTTTATTTCTAGCCTTGAAAGGCCATGAAATGATGGACTATAAATTGCAAGTTTTTATATCTATAGGCACTTACGTGATGCACAACTATGGGCAAAAAAAACTTTCTGATCTCTAAAGCTCTAAGACATATTACTATCCTCTGCCTCCAAGGACATTTACCAGAAGTTGCAGATCCAGAAGAGCCAAGGACTGCAAATGGAAGGATCTGTGAGAAAAATTCAAACCAAAGAACCAAACACTACCCACAAGGACATGATACCCTGCAAATTATGTTGTCTATACTGACATTACCCATTGTCCAACCACCCGTGAAGATGGCATTTCCTGGACTACAGGGCTAACAGAACTGTGATAAGCAATGAGAATGCACAGTTCAGGTGCCTAAAGCATCATCTCACTAGGATACAAGCCACGCTTCAGGCTTCCACCAATCTTCCCCTCGCGCAGCACCACCAAAAGCAACTGGGCGATACAAAGCATTGTATTACCAAGCGTAATGCTACAACGTAATGGAAAGTACGGCAAACATAACAAAGTAACACAATCCTAGTCTACAACAAATAAGAACAAACCCAGACTCAACATCCATGAACACGCAGACAAAATAACAAAAACCGCTTACCCTTAGAAGGCCTCCAACAAGCAGGGATCTCCAGCAAGATACCCACACCTACACTTCCAACCCTAAAACGGTGTCTGGGAAGGGGTAGATCCTGGCTCCACCCCTTCCAATCACTCTGGAACATTCCATTGCATGCACCTGTGCTCCCCTGGGTTGGGCCTGCCTTCCTACCAGGTGCTTAATCACTGTTTCAAGCTTTGACTTAGCAACTCCACTACGCACAGAAGCAGAGGCTTTAAAAGGACACTTCAGCCTTTATGGGAAGTCCAGAAAGCTTCAGAAATGAGACCTTACTCTACCATCATCTAATAAAAGCTATGAACTGGGCTTGATATAGTCGCAGAATCCTTTGAGTTGGGAGAGACCCTTAAAGGCCGAGTAGTCTGACTCTCCTGCAATGAATGGGGACATCTGAGCTCCATCAGGTGCTCAGAGCCTGTCCAGCCTGACCTTGGCTGTCTCCAGGGATGGGCACCCACAACTTATGTGGGCTGCCTGTATCAGTGCTTGTCCCTCTCTGCACCCAGGAAACCAAGGCAGGAATTCCAGGTTTGCACCCACACACTGAAGTAAGGGGCCTACCAGCAGCTTGCTCAGCTGTGCACAGAAAACGATGACAGCTGCAGACTTGATTTCAGAACTTCAAATGACTTCTCCCCCCACTCTCCCCCCTCTTTTTTTTTTTTTTTATGTCAGCTACAGGCCTGACCAGAATGCTTAATGCTAGCACAAAGCTTTGACAGTGTAAGATTTATGATTATTTTCATAACGTAGGCCTTGTCAGGGATTTTTTATTTGATTTTGGTTGGATTATCTATTGCAATGCCAATAACATTTTTTTTTTATTTTTTTTTAGGATGCTGTGCTGTGAAGGCAAATGGAAAGCAGGGCCAGACCCACTTAAACACGATTTGTTGGTGTCCTCAATTCTCAGAGCTGCTCCCTAGGGGCAGCAAAGTTTGCAATGTTCTACAAAGGAATTTCTTAATATCTTTTTTTTTTTTTTTTTTTCCTAGACAACTACTTTCATTAATTATTTGAATAAGATTTAACTGAGATGAAAGGCTCTGGTCTGCCTTTGATGTGAACGCATAACTATCATTAACATCATTAACATTTTATTATTAACAGGACTTGTGCACATACGGAGGGAAGAATAAATCCCTACTTTTTAAGCTAAATCTTTGCCTTTTTTTTTTTTTTCCTTCTTTCTTTTTCCTGTTCCTTTCACCTCTAATGACTGAAACAAAGAATGAACAGCTGGAACTTACACCAGAGTCACATGAATAGCCCACAGGACACCCTTGCTGTGATGGGAAGTGTTTGTAGAACAACTCCCACTGAAGTTTCAGCTCTGGAGTGATGTCCTTGTGTGCTCACTGTGGAGCTTGTATTTCCCCCAACTGCCCCTTGCCCTCCAGCTAAGTTTTGCTGGGAAGTTCAGGCATGAATTTAGTGGTGATTTTTTAGCTTCAGAATGATAAAAAGGGCATTAAAATCCAGACTGTTCCCTTGGAGACCTATTTGCTGAAGTTATGTGCAAGCTAACATCGGAACCTTAGAAAGCAATTATCCCATGCAAAGACCTTGCCTACCATCAGAGGACCGGACTACAACCAGGACACCGACATCCTTTGCACGAGAAGACTATTTTAGAAAAAGTACTTAGAGAAGAAAGAGCTACAGTATAAGGATACAACTATAGCAATACAAGTACATTACAGAGTTGGTAATCTACCTACAGGTGTGGACAGACTTTGAATCTGAGGCATTCATCAACCTTTAGGAAAACAAGGATACAAGCAGTGGAAGCATTATACTGTGGCAGAAGTATGGTTGACACGTCTCAGCAGTTTAGTCGAGTCTTAAGCAAGATCCATCTTATTCCTAACAAAAGTGCATATTCTGCCTGCATCTCTGTTCTCCCAGTTTAGATAAGGAGATTGTTGCTCCTTTCATAGAAATACAATGTGAGCAAATTAATGAAGCCAAGAGAAACTTAACTTTTTCATTTCCAGACTACATCATTTTAACTGTGCTGGTTTTATGGCACATTAATGTTGTTGTTGGCATTTATATGGCATATTAATTACACTGCATTCAGTTATTTTCTCTGCTAAACTTAAAAGGTCATATCCTTCGTGTATGCTTTTCTATATGGAAATTCGATTTCTCTAGCATATAAAATAGAAACTAAATCAACGAAATAATGCATTTCCTATGAAACCAACAAACACTATTCAGTGAAAAGACAGTTAATCTACAGGTTTGCTGGGAAATTTTAAGAAATAGAGTTTAAGTTTTCTTCCATTTCCTGCAAAAGAAGAATGGTACTGCTCCTGTACAGCACTAAACGCATTCTGCCAGTGCCAAGAATGCTTACACCTAAGAGAGAAAAAATGAGGAAGCGTGTGTAGTTTTCTACGTGCATAGGTTTACACGCTGTACAGAAATACTTTCCCCAAGAAGATGGCAGCATAGAAGACATCTGATATACTACAAGCCATTAAGTTGTCACTAAGCCTACAATGTATATCTTCCCTTGAGTGCAATTCTGGGTTGTTTACCTTTTTTAAAAAAACTGGTCATATTTTACCCCCAAAAAATTCCCTGCAAAAATGAAGATCAATCGGGTGAGTGGAGAAGTGTAAATATTGTCTAGCAGAAAAAGCAGTCAATGCATAAAAGTTATTGACAACAGCTGGGGCAATACAATGATTTTTCCACAGCGATGAGACCATTTCATCATGAAAAGTTCATATAACAGGAAAATATTCATTCTGCTAGGGATAGGCTACACTATATTTTCCACAGGTTTCCTTTGTGCTGCAAGCTGATACAGGACACTACTATGAATTGCAGTGATAATGTCCTTTTTGATTCTTACATTTCAGAAATATACAATCAACAGTGTTCTGCTTCTGAGCTTAGACTTGGGTAGGGAGCTCCACCAGGCCGCAGAGGCTCTATGATCTGGACACCCAGTCCTTGCAGAAATGACCCCATGAAATTCCCACCAATTTTGTCTGAGAAAAACAGCAAGAAACAACTTGCTGGCACCTCCTAGGAGATGCCAGAGCTGTGAGCACAGAAGCTCTGTCTGAAGTCATGGGATGAAGTACTGCCTTTGTTTGACAGAGAAACAGCTCTGATCTAGAACAGGGAGAAACCGTGTTTGATCCTTCATGGCATCACACAGAGTAAGTGCCCGTGTAGGCACCACAGTTCTTAACTACCTGAGTTTCCTATAAGCAAAGGAAATTATGTCCATGCATTCTCACGCTCACTGAACAAAGCCCGGGTGAGTTATGGTATTCTCTTTTTTGAATTTAAATTTTTTAGTGAGGGATGGAAAATAACTTTCTGACAACCTATTCCTATCCTTCAAGGCATCAAACTGCATCTTTTCACCCCAGAAGTGCAGGAAAGAGTAGATGAATATGATGACCATGTGGTTTCCTCAGGCCATATCTGTTTTCCTTTTAACTGCTGAGTGATCTTTACTATTTCTGTTGAAATGCAGAGACAGTAAAGGCTGCAATTAAACATAAATATGAATTAGAAAAGCAAATAGAAACTAATGACATGTATACAAAAACTCAGGCAAGCATGCTGAGCTACAGCCACCCTTCATCTGCTTGAGCTTTTTAAATACATTTCCTATAGAGAGAGGGGTTCCCTCCTATCACAACAAATATCTTGAAGGCCAGAAAGCTGTCAGCAGAAGCAATAGCAATATATGAGATTGCTTCTTCATATCTCCAGTATGCCAGAAACTGCAAATCTAGCAGTGTAAAACCTGCCCGAATCCACAGGACTCCACTTCTGCTTACTGTAGTGAAGAATAGGCAGAAACTAAAACTAAATGGATAGCCTACTGACCACACTTGGGCTAGTCTCCCCTGCACTGAGTAACTGGTACCCTCAGAAAAAAGTTGGGAAATCATCATTACCAACAGTGGAGCTGTTTGCTTTTTTTCATTTGTTTTACACCAGGACATTGTTTTGTTATAAACCTGCTTGTTGCACTGGGACTAGGTCATTAGGGCTTATGCTTGTGCTCACATGCATTTAGGAATATGTGGAGGAGTGACACACAAGCTGAGACACAAGCACAGAGCTAAAAGCTTTCTTGCATCAGCAAGGAGAGATGGGCTTGGGGTGGAGATCTTTTGCAGCACCCCTTGTGTCCCCAGGCTCTGTCTGGAGTCATCAAGCACTGTTCCTGGCTCCAAATCCAACTATCAGCCCCCATATCACAGTTTCCCAGAACATCAGCTTTCTTTAAAAAGTAAAGAAGAGTCCCTAGAATCAAAAAGGACATCTCCCTGTACACATTCAGCAAGTAATCAACATTTGAATTTTAAAATAAATTAGTGATACCAGATTAGCATCACAATGGAAAATTAATTAAATCTTTATTTTAAATAAAATTCCATTTATTCTGTCGATGTCACTGTGATATTAACAGAGCTGAAGCATAAATCCATCTCTCCATAAAGCCAGCATAATTGTGTGCTGTATGCTAGCTATTCTTCTCACATCGGAAATGCATCCTTAAAACATTTCAGCTTAAGCCTTGTCAGTACTAATCCTAATGCCTGATGCTGAGATGTGTATTTTATTACTGTGTATAAATGAAAACGGAAAACCTTTGTGGAGGATTATAGGGTGTAGTAATGACCTCCGAAGCGCTACGGCATGAAGATGTTCCCAGGCGCCAAATAGGATTCTGGAGTAAAAGTGACATGTGTCTATATAACCTTGGCACCCTCTCCTGGTACACATGTACCTACCAGCTGTGAGATTGTAAACATATGTCCTTTCTAGTGAACTGAATCTTCGTTTATGAGGAGACTAAAAGAGAGGAGCAAGCAGGGGAGATGGGTTTTATTTGAGGCAGCTAATGGGCTCCTACTTGTCCCTAGCTGGGAGAGAGTTACTTCATGCTGCCCTGAAACCATGGGCTGTGGGATGGAGGAGGAAACAAGAAGAAATGGCAGGTGAATGAAAAAAAGGGAAACAAAGCAGCAGTTGGGGTGGGGGGAAGGAATGAGAAGGAAGGAGCTGGAAGAGAGAAGGTAGCAAAAGGCAGGGGACAGGGATTCATCTCCTTGCTTACATGTCCCACCCCCCTGAGGGCACTGCTCTTCCTATGAGCTTTGTGAGATGCTGCAGAGAGGAGCTGGGTGCCTAACCCACTCTAAGCTGCATCGTTCCAACCATGCTTTGGATTGCTCCAAAACAAGAGGGGGAAATGTTGGGGGAAAGGGAGATGGAGGAAGAAGGAAAGGTTTATATCATCCATGCTCCCTACAGCCAGCCCTTACTGCCCTTTTCAATAGCAGAGAAATAGAAGTGAGACGCCTCAAAGCCTCATTTTATTTGGCCCAGGTTTACTCTAATCTACCCTGGGCCCAGAAACACAGCTTTTCAATCTGTCAGAAAGTTGTTCTGCTGACCCTGAAATGTCAAACTGTTACAGAGAGCTGAATCCAAAATTGATTACTTCAGAGGTCAGACAATACCCAGTTTTATAGTGATTTTTTTAAGAAGTCTTTCTGAACTAAAAAAAATATATATATATATATCCAAAAACCCTCCTTAGAAATAAAAGCGTGCAACCAGGAGCGCAGAGCTTTCTGAGACAAGGAGACACAGATCAACATCGATGTGGCCATGTGCCCCTATGCTGTGCCAGGGAAACAGCATGCAGGGCATGCTCTCAGCCCAGTATCAGCATACACACACCACATTTGGGGCTGGTTTGCTGCTTTAACCAAATCCCAGTCCACCTCCACCATAAGTGCACCCCCTGTAGGTTTGCACAGACCCCTGTGCCTTTCCCCTTTGAAATCTTGGGGTTCCTTCTGCAAGACTCGTTCTAAAAAGGGAGAGTTATCTCCTACCTGAATCCAGAATTCCCTCTGCCAAAGCCCCTCGTTCCAGATCCCCTTGAGTGATGAGAAATGCCCATCGGAAGCACTGGGATAACTGTCTACAGCTATCATCCCCAGCCTGCCGCCAACACTGTAATCTCTATGTTTATTCTCTGTAGTAAATATGTGGTCTTGCTAAATTTCAGCAATTACAAGTGCTTCATCCTTTTCTTTAGCTAGTCAGCAATATAAATACATTTAATTAGTTAACACCCCCTGCCAATTACAACATCTGAGGAAAGTATTGCTGAGATTGTTGGTCCTAATTATTTTAATATTCAGGAGAACCACTTTAACATAACAAGATAATTACTCAGGGATAAGGGTTTATGAGAGCTGCAATCCTTTTCTTTATTTTCTACAGTGCAAGCCTGGGCCTACTTAAATTTCTGGACACATTTTCAATTTAAGATTAAAAAATTGTAATTTGTGAGAAATCATCAAAGCACCACATGTTGGAAGAAAAATAACTGCAATCTCTGCTAACACTATGGCAAAATAAATTCTCTGTGTACTACATGCAATTAAATGAAAAGTGGAATCTAAGGGAATCAGTTTATCTCTTTTAAAAAAGATTATTTGACATGTACTGAATTGATCAGCTATGAAATACACTGACTGTTCCTTACTCTAGCCAGAACGTGAACTGTACTTTATTAATCACACTTGTATCCTTTTACATGACATAAATCCTCTTTCCCTTCCTACAGTCAATGGAAAATATGAGCTACCTTATCTCGTGCATATCTGAGAAATCCTGAATTCAAATTTCTGTTGTTTGCAGTTTGACAATCAATGGAAAAACCACTCAGCTGAGGAAAGGTTGGTCTTGATACCTGCTGTATGTTAACAACACTAACTTACTCACATGGCTATCCCACCAGGGTTTTTCACATGCTGAATCCCAGAAATACATCCATATATTCATTTAGAAAGCATTTCTTGAACAATAGAACTGCTGAACATTAAATTGTGCACTGTTCCCTGCATGTGCATTCATAAGGAAGCCTTTGTTATCACATCCCAAAAGAAAACCTTAATACATATACAGTGAAATATTCAAATATTTCTTTCTCTGGCTGCATTAGTACTTATAGAAGCACACCCTGTTTACAGCACAAGCCCTTTCTCACAGCAAATTTTCCTTTAAGCAAGTCATTTACCCATAACTCCTCTATTATGAACTTTCTTGCTCTCTGCAGAGAGCACTGGTGGGAAGACACGAAGATGAAAGATCAGTGCCACCAGTAAAAGCCTGCATCTGCTTCACGGATACAGAAGGCAGCGTATGACAGAGCCGTTGCTCAGAACGACTGACTGTGTGGGCTTTTGGGTCACCCTACCTGACCATTTGACTTTAGACACCAACTAGAAATATGAACTAATCCTCACCACATCCAGGTATTACAGCTAACCTTAGATGAGAGAGGTTGGCTGCTAATGAAGTGTTTAAATATTGTGGAATAAATTAGAATTTGACCCCAAAAGTGAAAATGCCAGCACTAACCATTACTTTTACTCTCTAATTAAAATGATTTTAATTTATTTACTAGAAGAGTCACCATTTTTTTTTTACAGCCAGACAGTAAAAATCCTATGTAATTATCTAGTAACAGAGAGGGGCAAGAAAGCTGCTTGATTTAGTGAAGCAAACTTTGCCTTTAGCCCAACAAGTGTGCTTTAATTCAGTTGCAAGTGTTATAAAGACAATGCATATCTAAACAGTGGTGATAAATTAGTGAAATTAATTCAAATAATAGGCAAATGTTAAGAGCAACATATGCAGAATGATTGCAAAGTTAGATTAATTTAAAATAAAACCCTGGAGTTATGTAACCAATTATGAAAATTGCATTTAGCAGTAAAAGAGCAATTAAAAACAACAAATGCCCTAACTCCAGCCATTATGTACTGGGGACAGGGACAGCGCTTAGAGAGAACATGCAGATGAACTGGAAAAGCAATCGAGCAGCAAGTTTGTCTGATTTTACTATGTTGCAGAATCAAAGTGCTCAGATATAGCCTCGTAATACACAGATGAAAGGATCGTTTCTCCCCAGATGGGGCTCAGTAATCAGATATGGAAACAGCTATTTTTAATGAAGACCTGCAAAATCATCAAGGCTTAGATGTTGCTGCCTGGGATAAAGCAACGGGAGGCAGACGAAGCAATTTGCTAATCTGCCTGGTGGCACAAAGTCAAGCCCGTTCAACACATTTTTCATAGCAAATCACATTACTTCAGTGGGGCTGGCCCAGGAAGGCAGCCACGTCAAGCAATCGGGGAGCCTGGTGCCAACTGGCACATGGACCCCTCAGGTGGGAGAGCCTAGGCTGCAGCACACAGCCACATTCACAAACAGCAAATGCCTGCTATTTATTTCACTCCATCATCCTGACAAAATGTGCCAATCAGTTCATCTTTTATTTATTTATTTATTTTCCTATATCTCCAGTCCAGTCTATTTTAAATCTTTTCAACTGGGGAGTAGTGATTTGGCATGCAGGCATACATCCCAGTAATTACAAGACTGAACATCACTCTCTTAACCTCTTATTTTCCATTCCATACACTGCATATCTGTTGAAGTCAACATGCTCCATTATGCAAAGTCAGCGCTGGATTTTAGAATGGAGTGCCATATTTTGAAAAATGAATATTTTGGAACGTGGTGGCAAAGAATATTAACTAGTCTTTGAGTATGCTAAAATGTTAACCTGAAATACACTGAAGAAACAAGTAATAAGTCCTTAAAAAAAATTTCAGTGGAACAAACACAGTATCAAGCAAGTGAAATCATTAAATTCCTGATGGGACTGATTCATAGATTTCCGCACCGTGCAAACGCATGGCTGAACTGCTATCCAAACCAAGATGAAGTTCTACATGAAAATGGCTCCTGCATGCAGGTACACTGTGACACCTCCAGACACAATGTCTGTACTGGGAACCTGAGAATCACCACAATTTCCCACCTGTTGTAAACAAATGTAGCTAACAACTCCCTGAAAAAGAAATCCTGTCAGGTTTCTGGCAGAAATGACATACATTATTCTTGGCAAAACAGAGCCAGGTTGGTCCTGCCAGAACAGAAGCAGAAGCATGAGATCCTGGCACAGCAAAGATAGTAGTAAAACTCCTTTTCTGCAAATAAAAATTAATAAAACAAAAGAACTTATGTAATTCTTGGCAACAGAAGTCTATTGTGTGGGTTTGATTTCCTGACAAGGCAATCTGGCATTTGCAGACAAATAATACCACAAAGATACGGGCAACTACTCAGCTCTTGCCAGCCCACCACAAAAGCAAAAAAGCCATCATAAAAACTACAGTATTTCCGCAAAGGCATTTTTCTTTCTTTGTGAATCCTGTCCAAGTTATATATCTCATGCCCACAACAAAGTCTGTCTTTCCCATGAGAAGGTTTTCTTAGGAACAGAATACATGTGGGGGAAAAAAATGCATTACATCCTAATTTCAGCAGTGCTGTGGCTGTATTTTTCCTCTAAAATAGAAATGAAGAGACACAGCAAAGTTTCCTAGAAATGTTAAGTGCTACTAGCAAGAAGTCAGTGTATGGAATTCTCAGCCACAGTAACCTCAAATCCATTAAAAAATAAATTTGTGGCAATGACAGATACAGGACATTACCAAATCTCCATTAGCAAAGGCCAGTGAACCGCTATAACTGGGTTGTCCAGTTTGCGATGAAGAAAACTCAATATTTATCTATAATCTCATTTGAGCTCACTGTTCCTCTCACTCACCTGTGCAAGCACCTGGTTTTCAAGCACCCCACTTAGGCTTTTTCTGCTTCAGATTAAAATCTCTCTGCTGATGTTGGATGCCAGAAAAAATAAATAAATGAAACCACACACACAAACACTTTTTTGATGAAGACTTAACTTGCTGTTGGCAAGATGCACTGCTTTCACACTTGCTATTACTTCCGTGTCAGGTATCTAAGAATAAGGCTGAGGATGTGTGAAGGACAAGAAATCACAGCAATCTAGTGACTTACAGCTTTGTACAAAAATAGTTTTTATTTGTCAATTCTTAGTAAAGCAAACTAAAGAGGAGGCTGTGGGAGGATGAGAACAAATACCAGTGCTATGGACATGGGTCTGAACTGAGGAAATGAGAGGTATCCACCTGGATTTCAAAGAGCTGTGATCAACCCAAGGAAAAATCTTTGTAGACGCAGAGATCTAAGCAAGAAGGTCCTGTGCTACCTCCCAAGATTTTGGAGAATTTGATCTCTGCTGCACTGAGATGGATTGTAGAAATGGAGAATCTGCTCCAAACAGCCTTCAGACCATCTCTGTTAGGACAGAAAGTTTTTGATTCCCCTTAGATGCCTGTTTTTGTTTTTTATTTTTCCTTTTTTCCCCTATTTTTTATGGCAGCTAAATGAATTGCAGAAGCAATGAAAGTCTTTCACCTAAGCCTTTAATTACCTGAAAGACTTCCTTCATGGATACTCGTGGGTGAACATGTTTATTCATTCCCTAAACTCTCAAACAAGCTGATCAGACTGTTAAATATTAGATTTTATTTTGACTAAATAGTTAAAAGCTAAATGACTGAAGAAAACTCCTACAGGAGAGAGAGGGTGCAATTTGCAAAAGAGATGCTGGCAGCCCAGGAGGAATGGTGGCATCACTTGGATAAAGAAGGAAGAAGAGGTTCAGCTATATCATGAATGCTCACTGGAGAATTTTTAATTTAAGAGCCCAGTTTAATGCCTA
The DNA here is from genome assembly GCA_023055505.1 of Callipepla californica brunnescens. NCBI lineage: Eukaryota > Metazoa > Chordata > Aves > Galliformes > Odontophoridae > Callipepla > Callipepla californica. Next base: position 8,490,270 of record JALIRH010000015.1, read on the forward strand.
ACAAGCTCAATATATCTTTACACTGGTTTAAATAGGAATGGGACTGGAGTCCAAGGAGCCTACGAAAGGACAGATGTCCTCAGCTCCCAATGCACTGAACAGAAGCTGACAGTCCCCATTCCCACAATCAGGCACTAACCACCCCCATATGCTATCTCAGTCAAAAGTGTTAACCACCTTCAGAGTTTAACATTAACTCCTGACACAGCCATAAATGAGATCCCAGCAATAATTCGCTTTGCAGTTGTTATTGTTGTTGTTGGGGTTTTTTTTTCATCTTACTCTAATTATTAAGGAGCACTGATGAACTACACTGATTGCATATTCTAAAAAAAAAAGTACCTCCCTCCAGCTGCTCTGCTGGTGAATCCCCTGCTTCTGCTTGTTGGGATTTACTCTCAGCCCATTGCATCTGAAACTAATTACTACAACACCATCCTCAACATTAATTCCCTTCTCCTCTCTGGAATCAGAAGCAATATGGTACATTCAGGAGATCATTTTTCATCTCTCTTCCTGAAGGGAAGATCTCAGCTGTTTGATGGAGATAATGGTAAATGAGACACCAATTTCAGAAGGTGAAGGTTTCTAATGTCCCTTTATCAGAAACCATTGTCCAAAATTTCAGATGGCGATTTAGGAAAGTTTTTTTTATATGAATGTCACCAAGACCTAGAAAAATCTGTCAGCTCACTGTGTGATCTCAAAGACAAATTACAGCAATATCTTGTCAACCAGCTCTCTTAAACTTACTTTGCTGCCTGTTCTCATTGCACCGGTTCAACTATTACTTTTTCTCCCGGAAAATATTTTGCTCAACTTCCTTTTCTCCTTCCCAGAAATAAATTAAAAAGGAAGGAAAATAGATACATCCCTTTGCATTTAGTCAGAAGAAGCATTTGTTAAGTGACCAGAATTATCATTCATGTGTATTTATGGTGTGACTATTTAAAAGGTTTGTGCAGCCAGGCCCCAATCCATCAGTGAGATGTCTTACTGAAATTGGTTTCAGGAATGAAAGCTACCTCTCACTGGAGCTCCCTCCTGTCACCTCATCAGACTGTTTCCTATGTCTGTCTGGTGGGCTGCCCCTCTGATGCACCTAAATGTACCCCCCAGGTCAGAGATCCTCAGCTCATGCTTCAGTGAGCAGCAAATGTGCTGCTGCCCATCCCCTCCCGTGGGCCAGGTGTCTGAAGTAGCTTTTGGAAAGGCAAGAGTCATTAGCCCAAGAGGTATTATTACAGCAAACATGTACTCATACATTTTTCACTATTGAACAGGATGCTAAAAATAAAAGAAAATGAAAAAATCTGTAATACAGTCAATTCAGCAAGCAGATGTAACTTGTGCCCTTCCATATAGACTTCCCTATGTTAAATATTAATCTTAACAATTAGGGCTTCTAGCAGATGACATTGTGCTTTCTCAAATTGCTACAGAGCATTGAAACTGCTGCTTGAGTTCTCTGGTGCCTGAACTATTGCATTGCTATGCATAACATTAGGAAAATTAACAATTCAAAGCTGTACTGTTAGGACCAAAGTGACACAACTGAAGCAGTTTCAGCTTCTATGTGTGACCTATGAATACAATCTAAGCTTTCCAATAATACGTTCAAAACATTTATGTCCTGAGAGCATATTATAAAGAAAGTCAGAAAAGCAGCAACAAGATAAAACCCAGCTAAGGATCTGATTTCCCTGGTCATTTAGGTGACTCTGAGAATGAAAAGCTGTATGTATCATTTCAACAAAGCTCTAGTGCAAGTACTCTTGAGATACCTTTCTCCACTGCGTGTAGTCTGCATTTTCTAAGCTACCAGGTTAAAATGAAGAATTGAGTGTTGCATTGCTTGCTTGGCCCTGTTTTTTCCTTTCTATTGACTGAGAAGTTACATTTGGTACTTGTCATCTGTGGCATGCTAGTATTTGAAATAGAGCAGTCAAAAAGTTTTCAGAGGATAAAATTGAAAGAGAATGACTGAATGAAAGTAACTCCCAGCTACTGAATTTACATAGGTCATAGAAAAGCTTTTTCTATTATTTTTAATTTGGTTTGGTCCTGACCCTAAGCTTGACACATGCATACATCTTCTGCCCAGGCCAATGTCACAGAATCATAAACATTGGAAAAGATCAGTAAGATTCTAGTCCTACTGTCAATCCATCACCACCATACCCACTAGCCACATCCCTCAATGTCAAATCCACAATGTTGTTTGACCACCTCCAGAGGCAGGGACTACATCTTGCCTCCCCGGCAAGTTAGTATTGCCCTACACAGTTTCAAGTGGGGACATGCCAACTACTGATACCCTGCACAGAGACAATGAATAGACATTGTTCCAAGAAAGAACATCCCACTCTCTCTTCCCCATTTCTCCAGATCTGTGGATGAGTCACTAGGACCCTCAGACAGCTCTTACATGTTAGGAGCTATAATTTCCCATTGCAGTCCACTCTTGCTTTGAGCACAATTTTAATGACTATGCTTCAGAATGGGCAAGCTGCAAAGGCAACAGCTGAGCTGAGAGCGAGCTTTGACTGAGGATTAGGAGAAATTTGCAATATCAGGTTTACAGTATTTTGTACTCTGCTGTTTCCAGAGATAACACCACTTTTATTTGCAAGATCTTCATGTCCCCCACTACAGTCCAGGAGACAAAATCTGACTGTAAACCTTTTTGTTCTATATTATCATTTCATGTTGGCTTGGTGTGTTAATCAAAGTGTCAGTAATGGCTACAAAGAGAACTCATTCAATCCTCAAATGAAGAGAAATCTAAGCTTTCTAACACCAGCACATTTTCCAGTGGATAAGCTTTCTCACAAAGTAATTATTTCATTTTCCAGGAAGATTACTGATTACATCACACTGGGAAAAACTAAGATAGGGATCCTTTATCTTTCCTGTGTTTCTGCAATTCTTGTACAAACTTATACTTGTTACCATGAAAAATGACAAATTTGCCATCTGATCAAAATGTTAACAAGGTAAGTGTCAGTGAGATGGATCACTGACTGTCACTGCAAGCCAGAACATGAGGATACATTGATATTTCTCAATATATTCACTGCTTCCCCAATGTTCGCTAACAACATTTCTACTGTGAGTGTAATAAATCACAAAGAAATAACAAGCTGCATAGGATCTCCAGGATATGATAGATTTGTCGTAATAACAGTATCTGCAAGGTAGAAAACAATTGGTAATGATCTATAGAAAGACCTAATCAACTGTCATTTGCTATAATGTGGCAGATGAAGCAAATATATGAAATCCACAGCACTTCTTTAGCCACTACCCTCCCCCTACATACACAAATGTATCAAGTAGAAAATAGTAAAAAGAATGAATGAGTTTTGGGGTTGCAGAAGTAGCAAAGAAAGCTAATAGCATGCCCTGGATGCAATCATTGAATTATACACTACTGAACAAGGCAAGGGATAATCACAGAAGCTGCACAGTCCTGTAACAATGATAAAGGTTTCTGCCAAGCCTGTTCCTCCCCTTTGCTTTATTTCTTTTTCATCGATTTCAGTGTGTTTTAAAAAGTACTTACACTGAAGTGCAACCAAACACGAATGAGGCTGGATAACCAATGGAAATGCCCACCCTGATCTCACAAGGGATCTCAGAGGACTGAAAGCAAGATGTTCCCTTAGGTATTTAGTGCAGCTCCAGAAATCAAAACCAAATGTTCCACACTGGGTTGTGCCAGATCCCCAACTTGCTGCTGAGGCTTTCACATTCCTTTGCCTGCTCCTACTTGGCGCTGAAACACCTCACCTTCCAGCAGAAACATGCACAAAGTTCAGTTTTAGTTTGCTGAAATACAAGTTTCTCAGAACTACTTTCCATGGAGTTCAAGCACTGCCTCAGGTTAAAGACCTAAGACGTGAATTTTTATGTACTCAAACACCTCTCTTGATCACATTCTCCACTGCTACCTGCCTGCAACAACACTCAGGTCAAGAACTAACACCGATCTATTAACCCATGAGTTTCCCAGGCTACGCAGACTGCTCTGCACAGAAGGTGGAAGAATAATGGCTGCTTTGTGCTACTTTGCTTGCAAATCACATTTCACTAAGTGAATGCATTTTTGGGAGCACAGGAATTGCCAAGCTGCCTCAGCACAGCAGTACTCTGCTCTGGCATCCTGTCTGGCAGCTGCTATAGGGGAATGTGCAGGAAACCTCCTAGTGGGCAATTATGGAAAAACCTGCTCAGATCCAACAATTTCTCCCAGCCCATCCATCAGTCAGTAAAAATTGGCATGTCTTGAAACATGGAGGTTTGCCTCCTCTCAAACACTTCCTCAGGTCCTTCAGGAGTTTGTAACTCAGTATTTACCACATCAGAGAGTTTACTAAGAGCCATATTTTCAAAAGCCCTCATCTTCTGGCTCGGCACTAAATAAAGCTGGACAGATTTTGGAAAGGGTTCATCTCCTTGGTGGAAGGGAACTGCTGAATTCTTTTGCAAATCCACCCTTAAAGGGTCACAACAGGAACAACTCTGTGCTCAGCAGTTTTGAAAATCTGTCCTTGGTGGGAGGTGCAAAGCCTCTGGAAAGCTGGTGCTCAACAGTTTTGATAATCTGGCCCCAGGTTGAGTATCAGGGGCCAAATTATGTGATTTAGAGGCAGAAATTCCCCAATGACAACAGTAGAGATTTCTGCTCTATGATGAATACCTCAATAGGATTCTGTAATAACAGAGGCATGAAAAGTGGATAATGCCAACAAATAAACATCAAAGGGTAGGACTTTCCTTTTCAATCATGTTCCCTTGTGCTCTACATAAAAGGACTGAAGTATTCTGAAATGAAAGAGGGAGAGGGAATGGTTAACAACACGGTCCTGCATTTCTTTCTAAGATGAAAATACAAAGCATTTTTCAGGAACAGCATATTCATGTAACATACAATTGATAGTTTACTTGGAATATAAGACACTGGTGATACTGGGACTAGCCTTCTTTTCATATATACCAAAGAGAGAAGAGCACTGCATTTCTTCAGTTCTCTTCCACACTGAGAGCAAAATTTTCTGTCTTGCTTTTTTTTTCATTTTTCTTTTTTTTTTTTAATAAACAAATGACTTCCATCATTCTCCCATTAATATTTCAATCCACAATTCTGATCAAAATGTAGATTTGTGTAGAATTACTTTATTATTTTTTTGGTCTTTCAGAGCATTTCAGGGGAACTTACAGGTGGTACTCAGATGAACTTGAGCCCCACGTGGCTTAACCCACATATAATTTCCCCACATTCCCATAACAGTTTTGGCCCTGCATACTGCCAGCATTAAGACTTCTGTCCTTCAGTTTTGTTGGAATATCTAGCTAATACTTTACTGGTACATTAGAGGGCTATGTTTCGGCACAGAACTAAGGATGCAGTCAGTTGAGTGGGAGTAAGTCATGTTTTCTTGAAGCCCTTAGGCCTCTTCCAAAACCCTTCACAGAACATCATTATTCACAAGTCTCTGCAACAAGTCCCAGTATTGTGCAGGAACACACAGGTTTCCTGGCACCATAGGAACATGCTTCCACAGAAGCTCAAGATGTTGTCTTAGGAGGACAGAAGGAAAAGACTGAGATTGCACAATGGGGAGAATACTCAGACACCAACTTGTACTTAGGTGAAGATTATTTACCAAGTGCTGAGTTAACTTTCTGTTCCAGAAGTTTTTTTCTCTCAGTGAAACTGTGGACTAAAGCAGAAGAGCTTAAGATATCACACACTACTTCCCCAAAGGAGGGGAGCAGTACAGAGGTTGAAGATTTTCATTTCATCAGAGAAAAAAAAAAAGGTTGACAAGATGCAATTTGCTAATAAAGGCTGTTCTGTGTAATTTAAAGAAACCACCAACAAACAAAAATCAATGTGGACCAGCATGAAACAAGAAACTCTCAATGGAGAATGGTAATTCAGAGAATACCCACCACGCAGCCCACCTTCCCCATTCTCCCTCTAGAAAGAGACCCATTTTACAAATGGTGATTAAGGCACTGAAAAAAAAAGTATTAACATGATTCACATGTAGAAAACAAGGTTATTAGGAATAGGGATCATTTCAGCACATTGTTCTCCTTAATAAGCATAGCAACGAGTAATTGAGTTTCAGGCAATCTCCAAGGTGGCGCTTTGTAGAGAAAGCGTAACTTGGCATGATGTCTACTTTTCCTTTAATTACATTGCCCTAATGAGCAACTTTCTTTACTCTCACCAAATTTATTTCTTAAGAAGCGACAGTAATAAATGAGTGAAAAGGATCATGAGGTAGTACCAGAGAAGAAATATCAGAAGCCCGAAATGAAAAGATGCTGCTAAAAGTAGTGTGAAGACACCAGATAGTTCTCAGCTTCACTGTTTACTACACTTAATAGGGAAGTAAAGGATGTTAATCAATAGAGCATGTTACCCAACCTGGGAACTGCCCTTATTCTGCTGCTATTCCCCTTCTACGTGTGTTTATGAAAGTGACCCACAAACACGATGTAGCTGATACATCAATCCAAAGCTCCTTTGCTCACATGCAGCAGAGGGTAATTCTGCTTCATGCCCTTGTGCAGACGATGAGAAGAGAAAACTACATGCCAATAACAGCCTACTGAGTGTCAATACTGCTCAGCGCAACCTAATACAGAAGGATAAGGAGATAGCATTTCCAAAGCCTTTAAAGCATTCAGGCATTTGATTCTCCTTGAAAGTTAGTGATAGGTAGGGCCCTACCTATCTTGAGTGTCTTTTTTTTTTTCCAGCTCACAGCAAAGAATTTCCTGGATGTATCTTAGTGGGAAAAAAAAAGAAAAAAAGAAGTTGTGGTGCTGCATGCTTGTGATCATTCTGGTAATTTTTTCCCTACACATTTGCTTGAAGGCATCTTACCAGTGGAGACAGACCTTCTAGCCCCAGTAAAATCACTGCTATCTGTAAGTGAGTGAACATGTCACCTCTTATTAAAATACTTGAGGTGTCCATCTTTGGTGAGTTGCAATTGCTACAGCTCAAAGGCTTTGACTGAATTGAGTCAACATACTCCTGGGTGAAGGTCCAGCTTTTTTAATACTAGCAATATTATTCTCTAGAAAAACAGTAACGCAAGGTTCTTTAGAGTCATTCAAGTTCTGAACATTTCTTTAAACTGGAAACATATCCCAGTATATCTACTGAGTGCCTTGTGTCACAGCTCATGTACAGAAACACAATCCTCATGTGTTGTTTTATTTCATGCAGCCCTCTCTTTTTGCTTGTTCTGAGATTCATGAACATACATACCTGCACTCAGTAGCTTTACCTCTCTCACTCCCTAACTTTGCTGTCTTCCCTTACCTCCCTGAATGGCACCTTTAAGTGCTACTACTTAATGCACTCACAGAGTTGTAGAAAATTTAATTAACATATGTAAGAAATACTGTCAGGTCTCCAAAACCAGGCACTTCAGATGTAGAAGTGTGAAATGAAATTATCTTCAAATAAAAAATTTGAAAGTGCCAGTGGAAGCAGGCACCTAAGACCTTAAGTGTTTATGCAGCTTTATATATTGTTATTTCTTCAGTAAGCCTGCCACAGAAATGGCAGGAGTATGGGAAGAAAGTATGTTAGCACTTAGACTCTACTCGTAAATGCATTAAGTGCAACAATTTTAGTGAGAAAAAAAAATCAGGAAAGCAAAGTCCCTTCTGGGGAGCTAATCTCAATTACTGTTCACAATCACACTTCAGCTGAAGAAAACCCTGCGTAACTAGCAGTCGTGTGCATTTGCCACTTCAAAGACACTAAAGTAAAGACCAAGGGGAGACTTTCTCCTCACAAAAAGAAAGATAAAAGTGATCCTTCAAGAAAAAAAATCTAAAAATAGACCTTCAATTAAGAATGACTTATTGCAATGCCTTCCCACTTCCACAGAAATCGCAGTCCCTAAAAGCAAGTTGTCAGTGAACATTAGTAACTTACATTCACAAACAAAAACGGGATACAAATGTTTAGTTGGATCTGCTTATACATTTAGCTCAAATACATGAGTAATTTTTGCAGTTAAATACATGAAGATGTTCTTAGTCAGCCCAGTTACACAGTGCTGCAACTACCCAGGCAATGTAAGACAAAGGCTGACTTTTCTTGTTCTCCCTTATTGTTGGAATGCCTGTGCTTGGATGGCTGTAATTAGGCTGCAAGTCAGTCAAATGGGATTTTGAACCTTGGCTTTTCTTGAAGCAATAAATTCAACTGTTCAGTGTAGACTCCAATAAATACCTTTCTCCATTCTGCAGAGTGCAAAAAAGCTGACATTTGCAAGCAAAGCTACACTATACTCCTGGAAAAAATTTCATTGGCTCCCTGCAACACAGGAAGGCCTTTCCACCCAAAAGTAGCTCTTAGCACACAGGGTAGTAGTTAGAAAATTACACTTCCTATGCAAGGCAAATAGCAACAAATCTGTTTCTAAAACAAATCACACACATTCTGTAATTAATAACATCTTGGAGAAGTTTCGTTTTTGCTCCCCAAGGAAACATTTTCATCATCTCTTTTGAGGGACATGGTTGGTGGCATGGTGGTTACGGGTTGACAGTCGGGCTGAGTGATCTTAGTGGTCTTTTCCAGCCCCAGTGATTCTAAGGTTATTTTGAAAATCCTCCATGTTTTAAAACACACAATGCCACAGAGAATGAACAACTTATGACTTGTGGTGACATCAGTATTTTAAAGCTCCCTACCAGGCGCAGGAGTTGAAGCTCTCCACTCCCACTCTGCTGGAGTGTGGAGTCTCTCTCTTAACCCAAAGTGTGGTCACTGGTGCGGAAAAGACCCACCAGCTCTGCGTGGGGCTCTGCAAAAGACCACCTGCCTCTGCAGTGCCACCTAACCTGAGTGCAGGGTTATAAGCACAGCTTAATAAATTTGAGGGCTGGAGAACAGTAGGAGAGAGGGAGCAGATTCTCATATCATCAGGAGGGAAATAGACTTTTAAAAAGCCAGTTGTGCCTGTGCACAACAATGAAGCTTTATGTCTATACAAACTGACAAGTCAAATTGTACTCCTGGGCCCAGTTCTCAGCATCAGCGCCATTTGATGGTGATAGCTCGCCTCCTGCCTCTGCAGCCTAATGGCTCTGTCTGCCAGGAAGGGCAGGCAGGATGATTAAAATAAGCATTAACAGAATGGTTTGGTGATTAGCTTTTTTTTCTTTTTTTTTTTTTTTCCCCTTTCACTTTCTCTCTCTTTTTTTTTTACTAAAGAGAGTTTTGGTCTGCAAAGGACTGCTAAAGCCTTTTGTTCATTAGCTGCCTACTTTACAAGTGTAAATTTAAAGAACTCGTTTTCTTAAAGCCAAGGATTAGAACAATTAAGGAAAACCACTGCAACCTAGCACTCAAGTCAATCCTTAACATGGAAAAGAAACAATAGGGCTGACAATATTAAAACAAAACTAAGTAGTATATAATTATCCTGATACTGTCAAACTAAATTTTCACTGTAGTGCAATGATTTGTTAAAATTTCATTTCTGAAACTGAAATGAGAATTTTCTTTCCCAGTACAGGGACGTCTCTGCAATCTCTTTGGACCTCTCTCATGACAAAAACATGGCAAGCACACCTAATGCCTGCTCACACTTCTTTCTGCCATCAGCCTTCTTCCTCCTATCCTAATTGCCTACTCCATTGCTGGGTCTGTCTGCCCAACAGAGACACAGCACTCATCCTTCTTCTCCGTGTACTTGCATCATCAGGGCTGAGAAGAGTAGAAATTAATTTGAGCAATTGCCTCTAGAAAAGTAAGCCATTTTCCTGCAATATTTTGTGCCAAATATTTTTATATCTCTGTCTTTTATGCATCTTAAGTCCTTCTTAACATATGGCGATGATGGTATAGATTGTGGACTGAACTATATTTGGCAGTGGATTTTTTTAATAGTGTTTTACATTTATGAAACTGAGATTTGCCTATGATAAACTCCATAGTGTTTTTTTGCCAGAACACAAGCTGTAATGTAAAGTGTTGTCTCCTACAGAAAGAGGTGAGGTGTTAACTGTGAAACCACAGTGTGCTGGTAACAGAAAGGTGTTGCTTCAGAGCCTCAGGGATGTCAGTTTATATTTCAATGTTGTTAACTGTTTCACTGACTGTTATTGTACCAGAAATACTGAGCAAAGGCATGACATAAACAAGTCTTGATTTAGCCACATACCGTGCACTTCTGTGCAATAGAGAAGGCCTAAAGTACCCACAAACACTAAATTTGTGAATAAAATCTAGATAGCTGTGTCATCTGAGAGGCAACTTTGCTACCCAGTGTGCAGGAAGCCAACCACATGCATTGAGATACTGATACACTGCAAAGTTCAGCAACTTTGTGTGCTAGGTGGTCTTCCACAATGCGAGCATCCCCCACAATTTTCACAATGCTTTTTTTATTTGATAATAGATATTCTTCTCACTTGACCACCACTTTAAAAAGTACTTTTCTTCAATCTTCATAATTCACGCTTTTATTTTCAAAAATATATGTGCATGTTTATTTAGAAGTGCCTAAATAAGTGGTTTATGGAACACAAACTGTCAGCGTGCAATTTTGGTTTTGGAAACCATAAACATTCCAAAACCAATTTGTTATTCTAGGACCGCTGGTAGCATTTTCTAACTCTGTTTAAGTTCAGCTTCGTTCTATATCTTAATTCTTGAAGAAGAAAAAAAAATAATGGGAAACAGTGGGCAAATACATAAAGGAAAGTATGTTTCCCCCCCCCCCCCTCCACAGACCAAACAAAATCAGAACATGAGCACATATCTGGAAAGCTTATTTCTCATATCTATGTATTTTTTCACTCTTTTGACTCAAAAGATAAATTAACTTGACCTTGCAGACATTGCTAAACTCATCTCAGACTTTTACTTACTTTCTAACCAAGGAAGAATGCTTGGGACCATTAATAAACCTCCACCTTCATTTAGAAAAGTTATATTTAGAAAGTGAGGGACAGCATCAGATCTGAACCACTGAAGCTGTTTGTTTAGTGGTGGGCAGGTCAATGAAACTTCCAGCAACAGCCAGCCCAGATACCTAGCACTTAAACTTCCTTTAGATAAATCTGATCCCTGAAGGCAGTGATCTGCATTTGGAAGAGAGCCAGCAAAGTGATCTTTTCTTGGAGGATCACAGTCTAACACCATGGTATGTATGTGCATGTGGGTCAGAATATTGGATCATGCTTAGCTATGGAAAAAGGTCCTATCAACTGAGAAAGCACTCTCCAATTTTTTGCTCTTGGCAGAACAAGTTCCAGAAGTAATCTGATGCACTGGATTTCTATGTGATTTGGTCTGGAGGTTACCAAATAGCTGCTCTCATACCTGACCCTTACGCAGAATGCAGGGGAGTATTTCTTTTTAAGTTTATGGTATTTCAGTTTAGAGAAGAAAAATCCCTTTTAGGAAACTGCCAACTTTCTATCACATCAGTTCCAAAAAGATGAGTATCTAGGATACCAATGAGGCACGTTCTCCCCACAAGCAAGAATTCAGCTTGTGCGTCAGAGGATAACCAGAGGTCTGGAGTCAGCTTTACCTCAGGGACTGGAAACTGAGGAGCACCTAAGCAGCTAAGTCCAAGCACAGACAGAGGAAAAGGGCCTGAGAGACTATGTTCACACTAATCCCCTTATCAGCAGCTTGTCTTTGGTTGGAGGGTCTTTGTCACTAAGTTTCTTGGCCAAGGAAGTACCATTAAGGACACAAAAGAACAAATGCTCCCTGAGCTAAAAACAGCAAATATCCCAGAGCAGGGGTTAAGAGCTCCTCTGTAATGCTCACAGTAATTGGTCTCTGTTATATTGTAGACTAAATGTAAGTGACTTTTGGAAGCTGATATTTTTTACCTGAGGAGACCTGGAGGCAGGAAAGGGTAAGAACCAGCAAGAGAAGAGATGGGATGCAGAAAGACAGTTGTGCTAGAGGACAGTAAGACTACACAATGGTATGTAAAATGCCAAATATACATTACCTTCCAGATAAAGTCTAGGTGTAAAGGGCGTATGTATAATCATGAGGAATGGCTGCCGAAATGGGAACCTTCGATCCACTCCTGATTTGTTCCTATATCTGGACTGATTCCACTTTAAATGTGATGGAAGATATCAGGAAATGAAATGGTTCTTACTCAGATTTGACTACGCTTTTCTGCCATCTTAAGATACATAATGTAGTGCACGTGGCATAGGGGAAGGTCTCAAAGATTTCAAGTATCAAATTAATAAATGCTTTGCAGAGTTGAAAAGGGTAGAAAATACCACAAACAGTAGGATATCCATCCAGGAAGACATACATGATGATAGGATGTCTTCTAGTATTCTTGCTAGACCCTGCTGATGAATTTATCATTTTTGTTTAATGTAGGTTGGGTGCAGGCAGGGAGTACCAGCAGTCTCCAGGGGTTTCAGATTATAATCACATAAAATATCATGATCCACAAAACAAATCATCTTGTTTGACTCAGAAAAAAGGAAATTCATTTGTTGGAAAAATAATTTCTTTAAGGTCAACTCAGAATGACTTTTTGTCAGTTCAGGTATCAAATTCAAAACTTAATTATTTGCACAGCTGTAGCTTCTACCACAGAATTCTCAGTTGGAAACATTCATACACAGTTAATCTGACTAGCCCGGATGGAGTCGCTGTAATATCACAAGAGACATGAAACAACTGGGAAAGGCTTATGCTCCTTGGCTACCAGAAACTCTTCTGATGCTCTGTCAGTCAGAAAGAGCAACACTGGCAAGAGCAGGATAAAATCCACAGCCTATGAGAAAGAATTTATTTGCTGCTGCATCAGAAGAAGATAGGGAAGTAGACTTGTACCTGGGGAAAACAGGCTTTTTCTAAGAAAAAAATAAAAATAAAAATAATCCAATTTAGATTCTGTGCTGCTTCCCTTCCTTTTCCATGAGCTTACCCATGCAGGGCTCACAGAAAGCAGAGTCTGGCCCCAAGGGAGTTCAGATGCAGCAGACTGATCTACCAGCAGGCTACAATATGTTCCCAGAAGGTGCAATGTAATTCTGAGGCCAAGGAACAGCCTATTAGCTCTGCATGCTATTAATTTTCATGAACAGTTCAATCCAATGCTCACAGAAGCTGTTGGGCATCTTTCCATTTTGTCTAGCAGGGCCGGGATTAGGGCTTATTTATCTTTTCATTCTATACCTTATCTTTAAGTGTGAAGCAGTCCTAATAGTGCAGTACAGCTGTGCACGTTTCAAGGCTCTGTGCCCAGCAGCACGTGAGACGCTGTCTAGGTCAGGGTGAAGGCAAGTCACAGTCAAAGCCACTTATGGAGAATTAAACTTCAGGCATGTTTGACTAAACTTCCCAATTCAACACAGCTCCCCAGTTTTGCCAGGCTGAAAAGGCAACGCAGCAGGCTCTTGAGTCATGTGCCAAAATGCCTCGTTCATCCTCCCTGAAACTGGAAATGATTACTAATAGGTATTCTTGCTGAAATGATTTAACATAATGTGCTGCATGAGATCACTAAGTCAAAATACCTCTCCCTAAGTGGTTCTCTTACTGCGTGCCTGAATGCTAGAGGGAAAGGACAGCATGAATGGAATTCTTTTGCTGGCTTTTGCATTTGACAAAACCTTCAAGTTACTGAAGAATTCCCATTAAGAAGTTTCACCCGGATTCATTACAAGAGGCCCATGAAGCACATCTGGCAGGCAGCAGGGGATGGGGACGCGAGGATTTGGGTCAGCCTCTCTTACTCACACTTTTCCCTTTTAGAGCATTTAGAGCCTAGGTTGGGAACCGAAGATGGGCAAGAAAAATGGGTAGGCGTGAGAGCAAGGCTGGTGAGAGAACAACTCTTTTAGCCCTGAAAATATAGCCCTGGATGCATATTACTGTTGTAGCAGCATCCATTACAGCAGGCTGCAACCTCCATGTGAAACACGGGCTTTGAGAAGGAACATGGCCTGGCACCACAAAATGCAGTGTTACATAGCAGGGTGCTCAGCATTTTGCTGACAGACTGGGCTTGCCTGCACCCATCCAAGTCTGTCAGCCTCAAAATTAACTTATTGAGGTCAGTACTCATAACAGCAGTATTGCAGACTTGATTCACTCTTCCTTTCTGAGAAAGCCCCATACTCTCTGCCCAGTACGGCTATTACCTGCCAACCTAAAAGATGATGAATGTTATTTATATTGCGGTAATGGCTAACCACTCCATGGAGACAGGAGACAGGCTGTGCTATGGACTTTTCAAACACGCACTGAATGGGGACTGCCCACAGATGGCTGAGTGTATTAAAGTGCTGAGACACTTCAGGGTAATGTTCTTGAATGCTTTGGACACTATGACCCCCAGAAGTTCCGCAGCACTTCCACTGACTTACCAGTTATTGTGACGTGTCAAAAGCAAAAACAAACAAACAAACAAACAGAAAAAAAAACCCACAAAAAAACCCCACATTTTCCTTGAAGCATGCAACTCCTTGATGAAAAGACTTTTAAATTCCTCCTCCAAGAACTGCCAGAGAAGGTGCTGTGGAACAGGTTTTGGACCCCTGTCATTTCTTTTCCAATTAATGTTCCAGTATTGAAGTTCTAAAAATATATCCAAAATCTAGTTGGCACTCATGTTCATCAGCAGCCTTATTATGAACCAAGTACTAAAGATATACCTTACCTTTAACAATATCCTTTACACTTTACAGTTCTACATGAGGCTGTCTCAGAGCGTTATAGCCAAAAGGCTGACAATATCAGAGCCCAGTAAGCACTTTACTAAGCAGGGATCAACCAGATAGTTTCTTTTTTCCTGTATTTTCAGTCAGCAGGATGGTCACTCTCAATACAAATGGGACAAAAAGAGCACATAGCAAGAGCCTGTGAGTATTTTCTAGCTGTCTCAGTTGTAGAAGTCTCCTAAGAGGACTGATGTTTCAACATCTGGGCATTCTCCTTCCTGTCAAACACCACTGAGCAATGGGATTTGTCAACAATCTGCTGAGCATATACAGATGACAACTCCAGAGTTTGGAGAGCTCAAGGGCATTTACAGACGGATAGGGTTTTGAGATGGATGTCTTGAACTACGGCTGAGACCCATACTATGAAAATTATTCACAATAGCAGTACAATTTTTTCATGCAGTAATTAAACCAGGCACCATGACATGCGAAATTTAGCCCAGGTGTGCTTTACAATTACAAAAATTGTTTCAGAGAGGTTGACAGTCTCAGTGACATACAATATGAAGAAAAGGAAGGATGTCTGTTGTCTAAACCGCAACTTTGTCTATCACTCATATAGAAAGCTTTGTTTATAAACAGGTCATAGATTGTCCTAAGCACAGATGTTGGATTTAAAGCTCTTTCCTCACCTCACCTAATGCAACTTTGTTGCTTGTAGGTTTTCGGTCTGTTGCTCCACCACAACCTACAAGAGCTTCCTAAACATTTAAAGAAGTCTTGACACAACACCAAAATGTATTGTATGAAAAAAAAAAACCCAAACTTGTGCCTTACTGAAATAATCTCCAACTAATTTCTCACATCAGCTGTATTTTCAATATTTTGTCCATTTCGTACATTTTAATATAGATTTATTCACTACGCTTATGATAGCGTACCACTGCTAAAGGCCTTCTAACCCTCCCAGTCCAGTGAGTGACAGAACTTGGCATCAAACTTTCATAGCATCAAATGCTGTAGGTTTTTTGTTTTTTTTTCTGACAACCTAATTGTATAGTGAAATCTTTGGTCAGATGCAGTCTGTACAAAAGCATATGTTCGCTCTTTAGTATTCAAGAGTAGCTGTTTAGAGTCTAAGGCTATATGCTGTTCTGCTAAAAGATATATTATCACATCTGTGTCTAAATATTTTTACTTCCTATGTCTGCTACAAGCAACACCTACAATTGCTATAGCTGAAAATGACAAGATAAAAATAATTTTCAGCAATTTGTCATGCCTTTTGCATTTAACAACACTAAATTTATAGCCTATTTCATTAACAGTTTTGCCTTTTTGTATTTACATACAACAACAGAGAAATAAACATGTTAAAAATAACAAGACGGCATTGTAAATATGACAAAAATGGAAATGAAATTTGTGGGTTGGAGCAGAATTGTAAACTACTTTACACATTTAAAAAGAAAAAAAACCATTAACTTCCAAGTTGCCTCACTTTACTGCTTTTAAGTACAGCATAATATAAGATGATCATCACGTACTGACATTTGATCTCCTTGCTCAGCAGTCTCATTATAAGGTTATGTTAGAAGGGTTCTCAGTCTCTGTCTTTCATGTCAACAGTTTTCACCACTTTTGAATTAAGTCACAGAATCACAAAATCATTAAGGTTAGAAAAGAATGCTAAGAGCACCAAGTCCAACCGTCATCCCACCCCCACCATGTCCACTAAAAATGTCCCTCAGTACCACACGTCAATGTTATTTTGAACACCTCCATGGATGGTGACTCCACCACCTCCCTGGGCAGCCTGTGCCAGTACCTCACCACTCTTTCTGAGAAGAACTTTTTGTTTCCTAATATCCAACCTGAATATCCCCTGAAGTCATTATAAAACTTCAAAATACATTTTTTAAGAGTGGTGAGTTGTCATCATGGATATATCACAAAAGAAACAATACAGAAGCATAAAATGTCATGAATTATTCTTCAAGCATATGGTATTGCAGTAGCATTGAAGATGTTTATATTAATTACATTCAAAAGGAAAAGGAGATGTCATATTTCAGATAGAGGATCCTACCAAACTCACTAAGAACCACTCATAAATTTAACAATAGTGAGATTATTTCATTGTGACAGCTGTCAACATGGGAAGAACTTTTTATTAATACCAATACAACTGTGCATTTAAACAAAAGCCAGCAATTCAGCCACAGCTTATGTCTCCAGCTCTGTGGTACAATCTGCACGTACTCAGATATAACATCTATAAGCATAGCTGCTCTTTAATTCTTATTTTTGGGGCTGCAACATGATGTGCTCAGAGCCTGGGCAGAATCCTGCAGAAAACAGGCCACAAGGCAATCTGTGAAATCTCAGTATTGGGATTGATGCTCAACACAGGCTTTTTGCAACCGGTAAGATGCAGAAAGCCTGGTAAATAATTCCATTCAAAGCAAAGTTTGTATACCGACACAATTTTCTAACTGTGAAAACAACTCTGAACAAGTAATAGAGAGTGGCCCTTACCTCCTTGTAGACATCATCATTTCTGCTGAAGTCTCCTAACCTCCGTGGAAGGACGTGGACGTGAACATGCTAGAAACAGAAAGCCAAATAGTGGTGATTGCCATGATCATAACTTTCTTTTCCAGATTGTCAGTGTTATTCTCTGCTCATACCAGTAACAGTGAGCAGGATCCCACAGAATTCCACATGTTCCATAAAAGTACCTTAATCCTTCAGAGATTATAAAAGCTGTGCAGGCCACTGGATGGAAGAACCACTTGCATGTTACAAAGACCACACAGGTAGAAAGGCTACCAGAAGAAGGCACATACTGGGCTGTATAGCACTCCTATAACAACATCTTCTGCAAGATTAGAAAGAGCATGATATTCTACTTTTTGTCCCAGGAGTTTGTAGCCCAAATTTAAAGGACCCAGTGGTGCATAATGTGACCCCAAACCTGCAGGGCAAGAGAATTAAGAATCCAGATTTACAGAGCCCAAAGCCTAAACATTACTCTCCTGATGGCGAAGCCACTGCTCAGTATAGCAGAGCTAAGTGGCACATGTAGCTTTTTGCTATCCAGCATGGTCGGTTTGTGAGGGGCAACATATTTTCTCACAAATGCTGATGGGGAAAAGGGACAAAAATAAGGACAAGTAGGCAAATATATCATGTCACTTTGATGTTCATTATTACTAGTACTATTTTACATATATATATATATATTTAGTTAAGAGATTACACACCTCTTCATGACAAATAGGAATGAATTACACAATTCAAGATTCTTGTGACTCAAAATCTACTATGATTTTTAAAAGAATCCTTGAGAAATCAAAGAATTGCTAATCTGCTTTTCTGAAGTGACTTCAGCTACAAAATTGTAAATACTCTTTTATCTCTCCCCTTCTATTCTCTGTATGCACACAATACACTGAATTTAGATAGCACATTCAACCTGATGAGCTGAAAATCAGTTGAAATTCATTAACATCGCCAAAACATTCTCAAAATACGGCTCAAGTCTAATGAAGACTAAAAAAAGACCAGAAAACTTAGTCAACTTGTAATAAAATTCAAACACACCTAGATCACGCTACCTTCACCTACAAGAACATCTGCTCAGTGAATAAAATGAAATCACAATTGTTTCAGTTAACAAAATATTCTTAAAACCATTTTCTTTTTTTTTTTCTTAGCTTACTCTAAATATCCAAATATGCTATTCCTTAAACCTATCATTACCCACAGCTTTCAGTGTATTCAGCCTAGAAATGAGGATGCTTCTTGAGGGTTAAAAACTGTGTTTTTGAGTAATACATCAGCGATAGTGTTCTGATAGCGTGTTATACTAATATATCATGAGAGCGATAGTGTTCTTGTGATGTATTAGTGCAGTGTATCATCTGAACATCACTGCTCCCATGACGAATTGCTCAAAATCACAAGGTAAGTTTAAAGATGGTCTTCTGAAGCCCAAGGCCTGGAATTTGGCTTTTGAATAAAGACAGACTTCCAAGAAAAAAAAGGAGTGAAGTCCCACCTACACCTAGATCTCTTTAGCTTTAAAATTTATACATATAACTACAGAATGATCTGTCAGTTTGTTTCTCTTCCTGTACAAAGAATGATACCATTGCTACAATGGTACCACTTCAGCATTTTCCCCTGACGGTATAAATAGAGAGAGCTTAATCTCAGATATCAATAACTACCAGGTTCCAAAACTTCTACTTGCTTAAACTTCATTTTTACCTGTGTCAAAATGTTCCAGCATGCACAAGGGAAAAGATCTGTATACCCCAGACAGACAATTTGGAATATCAGACAGCAAACAGGATGTGGCCCAAACCTTAGCACAGAGATGCTGCACTGCAGATGCTCAGAGAAGCACAGCAGGTAACAAATGAGCCTAATGTGAGCTTCTGCCCAAAACGGGCTCGTGTGATCAGCATGAAAAAAAGGAGAAGAGAAACTGTTTATGAGAGCATATGGGCCACTTGGCATCACTGGGGACATTCTCGGGGCTTGTCACCTTTACTATGCACGTTATGTTCTTACACAACGCCAGGCTGCACAGCAAAATCTGTCAGCTGTATCAGAAAACAAATGGGTATTTCCAGGTCTGAGGTAACTACAATCAATTAAGAGAGCACAACTTTTTCCAGACATTCCAATTATTTTCCTTAGTATTGTGCATGTCATATACTCAGACATCTGAATTCTTCCTGTTGCTTGTATAATAGAAAAAAAACATGATTGGCAATTACATCTCCAGTAGATTCCTTCTCTTCAGCTTTAGGGGAAGAAACAAGCACAGAGCAGTGTTTCCCATGAGGGAGTGAAGGGAATTTCACTTCTCTTGTTTGCCATTCAGCTTATTGTCTTCCCAGTTTGGGGTGCTGGTATTTTGATTCACTGGGAGTTCCTTAATTGATCATTTTTGCTTTTCAGTGTTGCTTGTTATGGCTGAAGCCAGGCAAAAGTAAAACCTGCAAGTCCAAAAAAGCCATTTGCTGAAATGTGTCAGTAGATACAAACAAAACATTTGGCTGTATATATTTCTTTTAACCGAACAAACAGATTTAGGCAAATCTTCTCTCAAAACACTGTTTGGAGAGGAAAAATCCAAACATTGTCTATATAAAATGTCAAAATAAAACATTTCAGCTCTTCTCTGTTATTGTGGATATCCTCATGTCTGGCGGATAGCAGACAGCACCAAAGCATTCCAGCAGGCTGTATTCAATTACTGTTGATTGTATTCCATTTCTCTCCTAAAAATTGCTTTCCCCTCATTTTGCATTGTTTTGATTAATGAGCAAGAAAAGTGACATACAACAACCAAGACATTTACATTAACAGACCAATCAATATCATTGTATCAAAAATGCAGCCACACGTTTGCATTATTTAACACGTGAGCTGCCATTCTCGCCTCTTCTCAGACATTGATGGAGAAAGCTGGCAACGTGTACCCAGGTGGTACAGTGGGTGCACATACTTTGACATTGGATGGTCAGAGACCCTTGAGCCCCTCTGGCTGCTTCTGATACCTACAAAGAGGTTGTGGGAGAAGAATTTTCAAGATCTTTACATCCAGACTGGACAAAAAATTAGAAGTAATGCGAGGAGCAAATCTGCAGTGCCAAGAGGGGCTGTCAAGCCAGAGATCCCACATAGGGCAGCGGGAGCCTGCAGCTGCTCCTCCCACCACTGCAGAAAACTGGCAGCAGCACAAATATTGGTGGGATTTCACATCTAGAGTCAATTTCCAATGAGCCACAGTTGCAAAACGCTCACAAAAATCTTGGCAAAAAAATTCCCACAGCCTGTTTTGTTAAAAAAACAAACACCACACATCCAGGTCAGGTGAGTTTTGCTTCGGCATTCAAGGCCATGGAGAAAGCAATGTCTTAGTTATGGCTGTTTTTATATGCTGAATTATGGTCGAATAACCAATGTGTCACCACTGTGCTGCAAAAATAGACACTGAAAGAGATTTCCTGAGTAGACCAGAATAGTGAAGATCAGATGACCCTGCCACACACCACTGGGGAGAACATGGACATTGCCTGCAATAATTCATGAACATTATGTTGTGTTCATTCAGCCGCTGTGCTGGTTAGCAAAGCAACAAAGCTCTGCTTCCGACAGAAAGGGAGATAATAGCCTGCATGAGAGCTCCTCAGCGCTCACCCTGGGACTATTAGCGATACATGTTGCTATAGGATGAATGCATAAAGCCTGGCGGTGGATCACACAGTGCTGAGGACAGGGGGTTGCCAAAATACTGGCAGAGGAAAGACAGATTTCCCTCAGCTGCAAAGGCAGCACATGGCTGAGCTGTGTCTTCATGCAGCAAAACCAGATGTCTTTCATCAGCCTAAGCCATTCCCCTGTCACTTTTGTTCTTCATAACAGGGAAAACACGTGGGTTTCCATAGTTTTGTGGTAAAGCAATATCAGGAAAGCAGTGCTGAGGGACATAGGGGAGTTCAGAAAGAGAGAGCCTTCATGTCCATGCCATGCACAAGAAGGAGGAAAGGCAGGAAGGACACCAGTATTGGCAGGCTGCAAGATGTGCTGGCCGCAGGACTCCCCCATCAGCTTGTTCACTGGGTGAAAGGACAGAAGCATACAGATAACACCTTATTTGCTGCAGAAAGTCCCCAGTCTGTTGCAGAGACACGGGCTTCATACAGGAGGCTGTGATAATGCTTCTTCTAAACTACCAGATTAACTGTAGAAATTCCAAACTAATAACCATTCTCCAAGTAATGCTGTCAGTGGGTGATAAAGAAAATCAACCATAATACTGAGATAGCCACATGAAAAATAGGGCAATTTTGTCCTCTCTGTAAACTGGGCTTCCATGGAGCCCTTGTTTGCTATTCTTGATTAACTGCTCAATTATCCCTGTTACAAAATTATTCTGCGGAAAGCCCTGCCTGTATATCCATAGCTCATTAACAGAAAGCACTCCCTCTGCTGTCTGCAAAAATATATCACATTACCCAGATGCTAGCAGACTCAGTTCAATCGTTCTTTCTCTGCTTTGCAAGCCAATTTCCAGGGCCCTTGACTTGCAGACCCCGGCAAAGACATCTTCATGGCAAAGCAATTTCTGTTCAGTGAATATTTCTGAGTTTCTTGACACTTTTCCTGTTCCTGAATTGGGTTGGTACGGAGAAACACATAGGGAAAAAAAGGTTCTATTAATGCTTAAAAAAAAATTAAAACCAAAGCAGTTTGTACCAATCAAAATATTCAGTTTTCACAGCCTTCAAAATTACTGTCAATGTAATCTTTCTTATGTATCCACAAGTTGTAAATTACACAGTGTAAGATCACTATGAAAGACCTAAATTTTATAAAATACTGAAACATGACAGGAAACTACTTCCAACACTTTATTTCCTCCAAGAATGCCCAGTTTTTAGGAACTGTCATTTTCCTTTACTGGAGTAGGCTGTACACAAGATGCACACACATGGTGCCTTCTGCTGGAACAGGAGCTAAAGCATTTTGGTTGTAACAATTGATGCAAACCCAAGAGGACTTCACAGACTAACGTTCTCTCACAACACATTTGCTACGGCTCTAGTTTATTAAAGCACAAATCCAAATCCTGCTTTTTTGTTTGTTTGTTTGTTTTTGTTTTTACACCAGCACAAGTAATGTAAGAACGTGATACACACTGAAAAGAGTGATACAGACAGGCAGACAAGATACTACCAAGCTGTCACACAAGGAGTTTTTTAGGATCCATGTATGTACCTGTGCACAGCACTACACTGTACACATAACCTAAGAGGGAGAAAGTTTTGCAATTATCATCACCAACGCTTATGCCACTGACTTGCCTCTTGAATTACATCAAGATACTTGCTCAGCACTGAGAACACATACTTGAGAAAGCAACAAAATGGAAAGAATTTGTGAATATATCAGAAACCAAACCAAATGGGGGACTGGCAGCAAAGTACATCTTCAAACACATAGACTGAGGAATGTGCAGATTCAGCATCCTCAATAAATAATGTATCTGTCAACTACTATAAAGTTTTAAAGAAATGAGCTGTGAATGAGCTGGAAGAGAGACCTAGACCCAATGAAAACATGTACAGAAAGATTTTTTAAAGCCTCTTGAGATCTGAGGTTATGACTTCCACAGCTGAAGGCAACATTACCATTTACATGAGAACTGCCAGCCTCTCCCTCCAGCCCCAAGGCTAAGCCAACTGGCACAATAAAGAGGATAAATAGCCTTTTCATTGGAAGTGGTGCTCCAAGTCATCCCCCGTAATCTCCTAAAAGACAGTAAATAATGAAATGGAAATTAGAGTAGGATTAATGCTTCTGGACTGGTATTTTCTGACCCCTAAGCCAGTCTCTATTTCTGGGAATGATAGTCCCCACATCATCAGGCCAAGGACCACCACCACCACCAGCTCCTTCTCACCTGCTGACTGCTGAAACTTCAAGCACTGCACTGTGAACCAATGGAAAGAACGACGCACTGACCCAACCAAGGACACTGACACTGCTGTGCAATTATGTCAGCAACAATAAGACCATAACACTGTGAGACCTATGCAGCAGCATCTGTCCTAAAATGCCAGAGAACTACAGAAACAACCCTAAGCCCTGGCAGCCCCTGCAGAAAATATCACTTCCATTTTGTAGATGGGAAGGCTGAGGCACATACCAATGAAGGTGCCACAGGCTTAGGAACAGCTGGTGAGCACCTGCCTTACCATTCTGCTCCTTCATCTTCCTTTAGGGTCACTTTGCCCAGGTGTTTTGTTGCAAATTTGTTGTTGTTGAGATGCAAATGAAATAGCAATTGCATTTCCCTTCACCTCTGATATTTAGTTAAGTCTTGATAAACGCATATTGTTTTAACACTTGTGATACATATAATTAGGGTTCTTTATGTTTCAATAAAGTGTTCCATAATAAACATTTACTGCTCTGTGAATAAACATTTAAATGAAGCTCCTAATGGGGGTTACATGTTTTCAAGCAGTTCATGGCTTTGCTGAAGTCTCTCCCTATAGTTAATGAGAGTCATTTCCATAATCTGTGCATTATTGCTTAAGCCTTCCTTTAGGAATATTTTACAAAGTAAAATTCTGTGAAATATTATCAGCCAGAAGAGAAAATGTTAAGAGGATTATCAAATTGTCCTGTTAAAGGGACAGTACAAGCTTTCATTTTCCCCACGAGAAGCTAACATTATAATCACGTAGAATCTACTTAGTAATTACCACGCTGCCGCAGCGCGTTATTACTTTGTTGTTGTTTTTTTTCCTCAGAGATCCAGTCTAAATGAAAAGGATGGGAGACCCTGGAAAGGTATGACTTGGAGGGCAATATAATACTAGTTTAGTTTCTCAAATTAATAAGAGTGAGGTTTGGAAACCCCCAGCCAGACCTTGTGGATGCCAAGAAAGGTCGAGGCCCTCAGAGGGAGCAGAGGGCTGCACACAGCTGTGTGTGCAGCTCTGTGCAGTTTGTCCAGAAGTGTCAGTCCTACAGCCATGCGATCAACACTCGGGCTCAGCTCATTTTTGCAGAAACTTCCACCCATTTTCTCACTGACTCCAGTAACTGCAGGACTCAGTGCCCCAGGTGTGATATAAAGTACGCTGAGGTCTAGGGAAATATTGTTGGAATACACAGGGTTTTCAGTTCTCCAGCATATCTGCAATGATACAAGCACCTGTAAGATATTTCTTCCTTGTGTCTGAGTACATTTGAGGAGACCATAAAACTGAAATATATCTTCTCTCCACTAGCAGGGAATAAGAGCACTGCAGCAGTAATGGCCTACTCCTCCTTTAACACAGGGGGCAGGGAACTTGGAGGAAAATGAGAGAAGATAAATCAGGAACGGATGTGATGGCAGGAGGGGGGGGGGGGGGGGGAGGGCAAGATCAACATACTAGTTTCTATCTAATTTGCGTGGTTACTGTCCTTTTAGACAACTGCTGCAGCCCTACTCTGGGATTATGAAAAGTTTCCTGCAGAATTAACACACTGTTTCTCTTTCATGAACTAAAAATAGAAGAGAGATGCTAATGTAAGGAGAAAGAAAAGGCTTCCAATGACAGTAAAGACCAAGCCTCATAATGTCCTGTGCAGGATGAAATGTATTCAGGCCACGGCACTTTCCATCACCGTGTCTATCAGTGTTAAGGGAAATTTCTGAAGCTCTCTGTTAGTACAGAGGCATTATATCCCCTTAAGGACACACTTCCCAAGAACAAGAATATATCTGTGTATACATATGGCACTCAGAAGACTGTATTTAGTTATTTATAATATTAAAATTACACATAGCAGGTATGGGTTCCAAAACATGGGCTGTTTTTCTGTTTTATTGCCGAATATGCACATTCATCTCTAAGGTTTAGCTGCTTCAGTTAAACCTTTTAAATGTAAATTATTTTCTGTTATAAAAAGCTGATTGTGGGAGTTTTAGTATTTCAAAGATGGTAATTTATGTGACTGGAACAAAATAAAACATTCAACAGAAACAGAATTTTACTTGATCAGAAACACTTTTATGTTTCAGTATGGCTTTCTTTTTATATTTTTCCTCCTGCAGCAGTGGCCTCTGTCTTTCAATTAGCTTGAAACAGAAGATCTTAGATAAAAACATAATTCAACGCAATTTGCATATGTGTCATCCCCAAATTCTTCACCTCACATTTAATATATTTTTAAGCTGTTGTGAACCACCTCCTGAAATATCTAACACTAGGACTCAGCTGTTCGCCTCTCAACAGTCTACCAAAGTCCCTGGGATGACACAGGAAGCAGAAGCAGTCTCCGAGTCTTTCCTCTTGTAATCTCAAACCATTTTGATTGCATATCCAGCAAGGAGCTTAGAATCAAGAAAGCAAATTTTGGGGACAGACCACATGACCCCAAGCCAATTTTATTTTTCACTGACTTCCTTCCAGCACTGTTAAATTTAGGATATGAAATGGTTTTGTGGAAGTGAATAGTCTCTTTGAAAATAAGACTTCATAGGTCACCTATTCCATCACCTAAAGGTGACTGAAATCCCTGTAATGACTTCAGCCTCAAAAGCTATTGGATTAACCCTTGCAGAATAGCACAGTATCAGGACCAACGCAAGTCACCTTTGAATATTTTGACAACAACCTATGCAAGCTAATATGATATATTCTCTCAGGCTAACAGTGCGAAAGTACTTTCACTCTTGATTTTGCAGGAACTTTCCTGATCCATTTCCCTTTCTGCTCAAATAAGTGGCAGTACTCCTACTAACTTTAGGTTAAGTCCTAAGTTACTTGAAGAAATCTGACAAAAAGATGTGTTAAAAATGGCAAAGGATATACAATGCTGTGTCCCCAAACTACAAAATAAAGTGCATTCTACAGTCTTCATTCAGTGTGTAATAATTTGAAATCCGATTAGAAAAGGTGCCAGTGCCCTTGTCTCAAACTACTTCTTTTTATTTGACATTTTAAAGCTTTAAAACTTGGTTTGTTTGTTTTTTTATTAGCCTTTGCATGGAATCAAACATCTACACATCTCCCACCTAGCTCTAGTGAACAGCAACAAGAGCAATGATGATAACAAGCACACAGAGGAAGTCAACTTCCACTGAGCGTTTGCTAAAACAAGAACTCAAGTATTTTAACTTACCAATTTAATTACAGAAATGTATATTGATTCAATCTTTCTTCACATTTATGAGCCAGCTAGAGAGAACAGTGAATTGTTCTGCTTAGTATGCTTTTACCTTAGTAAGCATGAATTACCTTCGTTGGAAAAGGAGAGCTTTCATAATTGTGTAAATCCACAAATTCCTTTCAGGCAGAGGACTTCAGCAATTTATAATTCACGCTGGCATTTGCCAGGAACACAGCTGAAAGCACCATACTTGCTGTCCTGGAGACCTTTCAACAGACAGTTTGCCCAAATGGACTTTGACTGTGACTAGCAGGGCCATATGGGCATATGGGCAGATGAGTAGCAGAGGTGAACAGTTTGTGATTACGTCCCTAAGTCATTTAACCTTCAGAATTACGATTCTGCACACTCTACCACCCAACAGGAGGCTGTACAAGCAGGTGAAAAGATAGATGTCTATTCCTAATGACTGTTTAGGAGACTGCTGAGCTTTGGTCTGTGCCCATGTTGGTTCAGTTCATTAATGTAATTAACCAACAATCAATCTTTTTAAATTAGTTACACAAAAACAGCTACTGCCAGATCAACTGACATGAAAGTTAGGTCACGCTCCATTTCTGCACGATTTAACATCCACACTGGAACAGAATACAGGGAATGGAAGCATCAGAAACTGGAGCCAAATTCATTTGAAGCCCTACAACTTAATTAAAGTGTGCAAAATCTGTGCAGCTGGCTTGGTCTTATTTGCATGGCCTTCCATGCTTGCAGCTAAACACCTTGGCAATAGAAGAGCTGCTCAGAAAACAAAAGAAAAAAGATGTGCTCACAGGACACAGTAGTGAAGGAATGTAGATAATTTTAAACAACACAACTTTATGCAGGGCTTGAAATTGGAACTTAGCAGCTTCCACAGTTCACCAGTGACTCCGTTCACAAAAACATCTCAGATGGCAGATGAAAGCAGAAGGAGCTGAATCTGCTGCTGGTTCCTGTTCCCTTTCTGTGGGCTAAGAAAAAATCAGCAAAGCAACCTTGGCTTTCACTGAACAGAGGGTACCTCAAAGGGTTACTGCTCAGTTTTGTCATCAGCCTCTGCACACAGATCTGCTGTCCTGGGATCAGAGCTGAAAGCAGCTTATAACAGGCTCACAGATGCCTCCCTCCTTCTTCTTCCTCTGGGGACTGGGAAAAAGGATTTGGTTGGCCTAAACCTGCTGCAATGTGTTCTCCAGAAGCACTGGCCAAGGGGTTGCTAAGGTGACCGAATCCTGCCCTGCTGCTCACCAGCCCAGTGTTGGAGGGACAGGGCAGGAAAGCAGCTCCACAGCCTGGTTTAGGTGTGCAGGCCTCACGCTGCTCAGCTGTGAGCCATGCTGAGGGCAGGCCACGAGTGGGAACCCAGCCCTGCATCCATGGGTTAACACGCAGCTCTGCCTGGCAGGCACGGAGCATCTGCCAGCTCGGTGTGGGTGCCGTCAGCCTGGCTTGAGACTAATAGACAATTTCCTTCTCAACCCTCTAAGCTGAACCTGAACTAAACTGCTTTAAATTTCCCCAAAAGGACAGGTTTGCAAGTTTGCCATGTGCTTCTCCATTATGTCAACAGCTGGCCTCTTTTAATCCCTTGCACTGATTGAGTTGATCCAATTGCTTCTACCAGGCCTAGCACAAAGAGCACAGCTGAACAACTGTCACAAAAGTGGGTTCATACTCCTAAAAACACCTTGAAAGGGATGGGCTTGAGTCTCCCCGTGATGCAGTGCTGCAGGGGGTATGGCAGCACCCAGGCTGTGAGCCTGCAGGAGAATAAGCACATCCCTTGATGCACTGAGCACCTTCCCTCCTGTTTGAATTGCACGTTGCAGGACCAGACCCTCAAAACAGAGCTCCAAGTTCCACTTACATGAAGGGTAAGTGAAGAACCTGGATTTTCAGTCATGAAACCAGGCAATTAGGCTGCATTTCAGGTTGGATATTAGGAAAACTCCCTCCAAAAGAGTGGTCAGGCACTGGAGCAGGATGCCCAAATTGGTGGCGTAGGCACCATCCCTAGAAGTGTTCAGGAAACATACAGCTGTAGCAATAAGGGACGTGGTTAGAGGGCAATACTGGTGGTAGGTGGATGGTTGGACTAGATAATTTAGGTCTTTTCCAACATTAACAACTCTGTGACTCTATGATTTCGACGGGATTTAACACAAAAAGCAGGAAATGAGGCAAATGGGGAAGGAGAAGGAGGATGTTTCATTTATATCTGCATGCAAATTAGCATGACTAGAGAAAAAAGCCTCTTTTAGGAGACCGAGGAACATACAACCTGTCACTTAGCGCTCCCCAGCCTCCACAGTGCTGCTGCCAAAAGCCACTAGAGCAGGTGCCTCTGGAAATGAGACTGAAGCAGGCATAAGTGAATTTAAAACTAATAATAGCAATGAACTTTAATGAAACTCTCCCTGAGTAGTTAAAGCAGCTTTTCTCATATGGGATTTTTTGAGATTTCATAACTCTGCACTCAAAAAGCATCCTAAAAAGTGACAGGCAGCATATTGTCACTTTGTGCATCTCTCTGAACACACACGGATCACTCCTGCAGCATACATGTAACAGAAAAATGCAAGGAGCCTGCCTTGAGAAATTACTTACTCGTTACCACAATGATCTGCCTATGCAATTCGATGCTACTGCCCCATGATATATATGCTGCTAATCACCAGTGGACTGCTTCTGTGTCAGGATGGCTGAGTTATGGGAGCTGGGGGAACAGAGCTTGGGCCCCAGGGGAAGCTCCCAGGTTTGGATCTGCCTCACTCCTCAAGCTGAGCAGGGAGCCTGAGCCATTCACGGGTTTAGTATCCAGCATCACTGCCAGAGTGAGAAGCAGGCTGCAATGCACAAGGAATACAAAATAGAGACCTAGAGGGCAGGCAAAACTTTCATACATTCAGCTCATCTACCAACATTGAAGGAATTACTAATCAGAGAGAGAAAGCTACAGAAGTTTTAACATTAATTCTACTTTGCCACAAGCCACGTGGTTAACACCCTGACACCTTGCCATTTACTGCAAGAGAGCTATTTATTTATGTAACCTATAGCTCACATTTAAATAATTAGTCTGCCTGATAAATTTTACAACTTGCAATCTGTGTGCCACGTTTTCGTAAGCGTGGCATATTTAATGCAGGTCCATTTGTTTAACATCTCCAGCATCATATTAAAGAGTTTCAAGTAATTAGCAGAGTTAGCTGCTCCAACTTTAGACCAGATACAAGTTTTTTTAAAAGGATATGCTAATTGTACAGAGTGAAATGTTTGCTACAGAAATGTTGCCCACACTCCTAACAAGGGATGTTCAGAGAGCTATAAGTGCTGTCTGGGAATTAACAAATCAGGTCAGATGAAAGAGGACTCAATCCAAACCTTCCTCCCAACTTTCTGTGATCTCCAAGAATCTGAACACTCCCCAGATCAGACTGTCATTCTTGGACTTCTTTCAGCCCACTAGGCATAACAGCCCTAATTTTAAGAGGTAGTGACCACTTGTGGCTCTCTTTAGAGTCAGAAGCTCAATGCTTCCTTGTAGGTCAGGTGACAGAATAACCCCTCCAAGACCATGCATCAGAACTGAGTGGCTTTTACACCACAACACTTGTGCTTTAGGCCAGGTTTCTAGAAAGTAGAGTAACACTCCTGGGATGTTGTTCTGAATGCATAAGTTTTGATACTTCTGTAAGCAGCAGAAGGAGTTGCATAAGGATGCAACTAATGAGCTCCTCAGAAGAATGGTTCTCAATTCCAGAAAAAGCATTGGAGTGAGCTTGATCTTTGTTGCCATGATTTTGACATAGTCAAGTGACCTGAAGCCCAGTTCTGTGAATCAGATCATGGCAGCCTCTTGACACCTCAACAGAACAACAATGCAATAAACACAATTCTTTGTAGTTCAGATTGTAAAAATGAAAATCAACTTGAATTTCAGCTTAATATTTGAATCAGTTGAGGAACCTGAGGTTAAAGCTATGAGAGAGGAGGCCACTTACATTTCTGCTCCCTCAGAATTTGCTAAACATGAATCAAACTAGTGTCTTTTCTTACAGAGTGACCACTAGACAGCAAGTACACACCTTAACAACTAAAGCACAAAGTTAGATATTAGAAATGATTACTTCATCCACTTCCTGTGAAAAGAACTTCAAAATGAACTTGTTTATTTGCTTCTCTGGTAACTGTTGCTTTTAGGCCAGATCTATAAACATCAACATTTCAAGTCAAATTTCTGAAGTCATTCCTCAATCAGCAGCAATTGACATTGACAATTCTTGTCAGATTTTCAAACCACTTCAGTACAGTTCTAGGAATTTAGCCACCTACATTATTGTCAATGAGTTTTGAAAACCACGTTAAGCTTTCATGAGAACTTCTACCTACATGTCTTTCCCAAATGGTGCTTAGGCACTTCAAAAGCTATTCTAAGTTGAACTATTCCAGAAGCACATCAAGGTCCTTTGCACAGGGAATTATTTTCCTGTTCCATCCATACAAAACTGGAATTAACTCTACCGTGCCTGTTTATCACAGAAACTTGTATCATCATGTAGTGTTAATCCCAGACAAGTAAAATGAACTCAAACTTATATTTAAGAAGTAGAACTATACAGACTTCTACTTGGGTAATGTAGCTGCTAGGAACATTTACCTCTATTTTCTACCAAGCTCAGTCAAGCAAATAAATACTTTCTTGCTACTGCAAGAGAAAAGAACAAGAAAGCAAGATATGGTAAAAGAACGTTGATATCTCTGGCAAAATAAGTTCTTGTCAGATGAGGTATTAATGGTAGAAACTTATTCTCCAAGAACTGGTGTGAGCAAAAATGACTCTTGACAGAAGTTGCTGAGGGGATACTGCATTATACCATATTAAGTTGGGAAACCATCCTTTGTAATTTGCAGCTCATAAAACAAACAAACAAAAAACAACCCACAGTCACCCAAAGAGGAATTTCAAAACAGCTTCTAAAGCCGTGTTTGACAAAACCTGTGCATTTCTGAAATGCTAATCAGGTCAGAATAAACTAACTGACCGGGGAAATGGCAAGTTACATTAGGACAGGAAGACAGCAGGAGGTTTCAGGCTGAAAAGGTTTAAATAGACTTGTTAACATCTGCTTAGGGTGAAGCTTTAACAAAGTGATCTCCTTTCTTTTTTTGAGGGTATGAGATTTTTGTTTGTTTGGGGTTTTGTCTTTGCTAGTTTTATGCCTTTCCAGTTCTGACAATGAATTTTGTATCAGAGCCCTGGGGAAGCAGAGCAGACTTCAGCATTCACAATCAGCAGAAGTAGAAGATCATGGCAATGGAAAGGCAGTTTAGTCCCTGAGATGTTACATTTTTTTCAAAAGCTTTTCATCTTATGAATACAAATCTCTAAAAATTCCCTTTGCTCATGGATTTCCTTCTTTGGGCGGCTGTTTTAGTAAACACCCAGCTCTGCACAAACCACTATTGCTTATTTGCTCAAACTCTTTCTGCTACTTCAGTATGTTTAACATGGCACTGAAACATATTTCAAGTTTTCTTAGATTCCTATCCTACTCCTTTTGATTTAAGAAACAAAACATAATAAAAACAAAAAACAATACACAACAACACTATTTAATTGGTCACAATGACTTTTAAAAGACACTCCAAAGTGATATCTCTCACCAAGTGTTTTATGTTATTTTGACACTTTTGTAGTGCCAGTTGCTCATAAAACTTTTTCTGGAGAAAAGGATGAAAAATCTGGACCAAACAAATCTGACAGTGGAAAAACTGCCATTTGACAACCATAAGTTAATGTAAATCCTTTTAGCCAATGCTTCAAAATGCTTGCTTTCACTTGAAGTCTAAAAACATTTGTTAGCACTTTGGAAGGAGAGCAAAACTCATTAGAGAAGCCAAGATGATATTGCAACATGGACATTCAAACAAAACTTCCTGTCCCATCTCTGAAAGGAAAACAAAACCAAAGTACAAAGGGATAAGGAACAATTACGTCATCCAAAGTGAAACTAAAGGACTTGGTGAATAAACTGGGCTGGCATAGGCAAGGTACCTGCATCTAAATTTAGCTTCCTAAATGATTGGTTTGATTTTCAGAAGTGATGAACGCCTGCAGCTCCTGCAGGTTTCAGGTACCTATTATTTGAAACATTTGGCCTTTAGCCTTCAACTCAGGCTAATTGAAGGATTTAACATTTCAAAGCTAAGAGGTTTATCCAATCCAGAGTGCCATAAAGCTGCAGTTCCTAGGGATGACAGATACCACACACAAGCAACTCAAAGGTAAAGAAGGAAAAGAAAGATGATTATTCCACAAAGTGCATGCACTTGAAAGACAGACTAATGAGTTCTTAAATGACATAATTTAATCCCAAGACTTCTCAAACGACACTCAGGTTTTTCCTTCCTCGATTGCTAGAGTGCACAAAGAAAATTTAACTGTGTTCCCACTGGTCTTTGAAATACAGAAATAAGGTGTGTCCCAAAAGACAGAATTTGCCAACAACATCCCGACATCACAGCTAAGCAGGGAATCAAGCCAGAGGAATCTTGTCCTCACAAAGAGCATGGCAAACAAAAAAAAAAAAAAAAGCCTGAAAAATAACACTGCCAGAGGCTGCAGCAGGCTCAGAGACAACTTCAGACATGTCTGGAGATGGGATTCTGGTGTGTTGGTCCTACAGAGATTTAGGGAACTCTGCCTACTAGAAGCCCCCATGGCTTTTTCACAAGCTTTACTTGGGAGGATTAAACTTCCACTGGTCTACAATCTATAATTATCTTACTAATACTTATCATTGTAAAGCATTCAGACAAAAGTAAGAACAGTGAAAATATTACATTTTAAGAAAATGATAATATGTAAATCTCAGGAGAAAATGAGGCTAAACAATGCCTTCTGAGATATGTGGTCCCTGCTCTGTCTGGTAGAGACGTTTAAGGAAACAGTAAATTGTGCACGACTGTTAGATGAAAAAAATGTGAAGAATAAACTCATAGATAAAGTAAACAAACACTACCATACAGAACTGAGCCTATCCTTCTCTCTGCCCCAATTTTGTATTGCTAGGAAATTCATCTCAGCCAGAACATCTCACAGTTGGTCACTTTCTGGGCATCCACATGAAACGTGCTGGCCTGGTCTGCAGAAGTATTCAGCAATGACAAGTGTAACTGTACTCCCTAAGAGTTGTGAACTAAATCTGTCATTTAAGTTAAGTATACACACAGAAAAAAACCCTAAGTTGTAAAGCAAGGAGAATGAACAATGCTGAAAATGTGCATTAATGCTTTGGAGACTTTGAGATATTCTGCTGACAGGGTCTGTGTGAAAGCTAAGAGAACATTAATAATCTTGTATTCAGAGCAGGGTTTGGATGGCATCTCAGCACTGAAACTGCCCACTGAATGATAAAAATAAAAACTTGATCTGTCCACTCTGTGCACAGAATAAAGTAGCCGCTTGTGATCAAGTCTAAGATTACATCACACTGAGATCAAAGATATACAGGCAGTCTTAATTCTGCCTTTCCCTAATCCTTCAAAGTCTTATTTTATAGTCCTAACACTCCTTTAAACATAGGACTTTCTGTATATCAGTAATAGTTTACCCAACCCTGGAAAGAATGATTTACATCCAGTATGCAAGCACAGTAAATTATAATGAAATGATCCCATGAATAACAGCACTGATTTTAATTGCTATATTCATTAAATAAGATCATTGGAAATTTTTGTAAAATTAGAAATTTTAAGGTGCTATCAAGCAAGATTATATTAATGAGATAAGATGTAACTGAATATGTAACTTCTATAAATAAAATTTTATGCTGTGCCAGAGTCTAGCTAAATTTTAATTTGATTTAGGACATCAACTTCAAATTCTAGGCTTTCAAATTTGTTTCAGTTAATTTCATGGTAGCTTTAAGAAGTTAAGTCTAATAATAATGACATTGATAGCAATTGCATTGATTTCTTTTCCTATTGCAGGTGAAGTTTTCTGAGAAACACTACCGTCAGTACACAGACAATACAAGAAACGGGGAGAATCTGTTAGGGGCAAAGGAGAGGGGGAGGGTTGTTATACAAATAGCAACCGAGAAGCATATGTAGGGAGCATAAAATTGACTTTGTGCAACACAGGGGACTCTTTGAGGCATGTAATTGCAGTTCTCACCTAAGCACATAGCTGCCATAAGATGGAGGGTCCTGCAGGGACAGCAAGAGACTGGAATGCAGACAAGGTTGTTCCTGATGCATATTTGGAAAGAACAAACAAACAAAAAAACCCCACAACAAGTTCTGTATTTCTTACCTTTTTTAAACAGTGCTAATAAATGTTCATGAGGAGAGCTCCTTTAACAAGCAAGCAAAGGCAAGAGACCTCTACACTATTCAGGAAACTACCACCAATTCCAACAACCAAAATATTGTATGTTTCTCTATGAGCAACACAAACGCACCTTTGATCACTACATGCTCAGCAATTACCTCCAATTATAAATTTGCTCTCTGTAGTGTAATGAAAAGCACAGCAATGACAGCAGAGTGGCAAGGTTCCAGGCTGCAGCAAGGGAAGATCAGCTCAAATGCAACAGCCATGGGCACAGAAATAAAGGAAAGAAGCTGCTTACTTTCAAAAGGCCTCAAATGTGCAGGGATGTTCAGCAAGACACCCTCGTCTCCACTGCCAACACTTAAAAAAGGTCTGGGAAGGCATAGATCCTGACTCCACACCTTCTGGTCACTCAGATGCATTGTCTAGCATGCACCTGAGCTCCCCTGAGTTGGCCCTGCCTTCCCACCAGGTGCTCTATCACTGGTTCAGGCTGTGACTTAGCATTTCCATTACACCCTCAGAAACAGCTTCCAACCACAGAAGTTACATGCACTCATTTCAATGACAATGACATGCTTCTGTTTTGTGACAAGTTCTACAGATATCTGACAGGAAAAAAAATAAATAATATAGTGACCAATAAGAACCTGACTCACAAATGGCATGAATATCTGCAAATGCCCAGAAACGAGAACAGAGAAGAAAGGTGTTTCCATTATTTAGTGGGTATTAAAAGTCAGCTGCAAACTGCTGAAATTAGACTCGAGCTAAATGGACAGAGTAATTGAATAACAGGATACCATGCAAGCAGCAGGAACATCAGCCATGTAAACTGAACAGCCCATTGGGGTAAGGTACAGAGAAACAGGAGGGCTTTTGAGAAGGGAATTGTGGTAACTCAAGTGTGAAGCAGTCTTTGTCTGAATCACTTTTGCAGTTGTGGGCAAAGCCACTTGATGGAGAACTTGAAAAACATTAAGCAAATGCTGCATCCGAGTCAGAAGATCAAAGAATGCATCAGACACTTGGCGAAAGTCACCAGCGAAAATTCTCTCAAGATCTTCATAATCATGACCAGAGAAACAGATCACATTAACTCTCTTATTACCACACTCCATAGGTTATCAACCCAAAGAAGTCTCAAAAAATAATCCCTACTTAAACCAGGGAAAATACATCTTCCCCCACACTCTCCAACCATAAAACTTTCAAATCAGTGCACACCACTAGATATTTTATCAGAGCTTTGGATCGGACTTCATAACAATAATGTCTTTTGTTTTTACAAGCAAAGTCACAACTGTATTATTATTCTGAAAAAATGGAATACAAAGGGCCTGTAAAAACATGATCCATCTAAAATCTGACAAAATACAGCACTTGTGAATAAGTTCTCCCACGTCTTTTTTTCATTCAGCCTGCATATTTAGTTGGAAGAAATAATTCCCAATAAAATGGAAGCTCTTTTTGCATTTATGCATAACATTCTTCCATGTGAAGCTCCTCTGGAGAACAATATGTGGAAAACAGAGACAATAAAATTGTTCAGCAATCTCTCTGACATACAGAGCTACCTTATCATAGAAGAGATGCATATGCTTTTGATAAGAGCATACAGCAGGTCATATTGATACTGAAGGTTCAATAACTCCCACAGTACAGAGCTGTCACTTATGTGCTCCATACAACAGTGACTTATGTCTGATATACAGCAATTTACTTCTGTGAGACAATTCAATAGAGCTAATGGCCAGAGGATTCTCTTTCTGTTGGTTGCACTGATTTTACTGCTCGAGAAGAAGCTTTTAGCTAATGACAAGAATTTCCTTCGTGATCATCCCTTTGTCTTTGGAAAAAAAAAAAAAAAATCATGTTTTGAGTACTTGAGCATTGCTGAGTTCATTATTTCTGGTTTATTCTATGTTTTGCCTAGGTTTCTAAGAAAGCCCACAGTATGTGCATTAGTTGGCATAAGAAATAATCTATTAAGTAAAAAAAAAAAAACAAAAGAACTCTTTTATGGAGTTAACATTTATCCTCTTGCCTGAGTTCTGAATGAGAATGTTATCTTGTTTGCTCTTCACTGCCAATGAGTATGTCTGGGCAGGTCATGGAGGGCTGTGCTTGCATAATCTCTGTTGAAGTAGCAGGAATACTTCATCTGCTTTGTGTAATATGAGAATGTTACAACTCCATTTGTGGCACTTCTGTGCATTTTTTTTTTTTTTTTGGTATTTCTAAGCTCAATGGGGGCTTTTCTTGTTCTTTCATGAATATCTTTATAGTGGTGGTGTTCTATCTCATTGACATTCAGTTTAGTCTGCTCTTTCAGTTTATGCATGGGATTAAATTGAACAGAACTGTTTATTTAAAGGAACCAACCTGCTGTTCATCCAGGCCACTCTAAACCTGAATAGCACCTCGCTCCACAATAGGACAATTCGTGGAATAAAGAAGCACTCAGTGTTACTTAGGCTGAGTAGAACCCAGACCTTTACACTGAAGCTTTTTAATGTGGCTATTTATGATCAATCCAAGCAAAATGAAAATGTAAGTGCTTCATTTTTCACAAAGTAAAACCAGCTTCACCACAATCGCAGCTCAAGTAATTTGCTACTTGGTACATTCCATTCAGGTGTACATAGAAAGAATAAAATCACTCAGTCAAAGGTGGCAGAATTCAGAGCACATAAAAAATTCTGTAAAAGTAAAGAAGGAAGATAATTACAATCTTTCCAGTGCAGAACCATTTTAATGTGTACAGAACAGCTTTACCTAGCTTCAATCCACATATATTTTCATTTAAATACAGTCCTTTGCTAATTCTACCACTCTCTAAAGTTTACTGCAGGGAGCATGAAAAAGATGGTCTTTATGAACAGATGGTCTTTTCAAGGGAATGTAGTTTCATTTAAATACAGACAAATGTACTGCAAACTAATGGTCCTGTTAGAAAGCAGGTTCTGAAAAGCAAAAATATAGGACCACATAACACGCTAGCTCTTAATTATAGAGGTTTTTTTTCCCCTTTCTGAAGACAAACTAATGGCTAATGATACTTAATTAGCAGTAAACAGGTACCAGTGTACAGTCATTCATGTACAAACAGATGTCTATTGATCGTATTTGACTGAATACGAATGCAAGTAACTGTTGTTCTGGTATTAGAATAGGATGGGAAACCGCAGCACAACTGCTACTGACTCCATGACAGGTGAACAAATTCACTCTGTCACGTACAGCTGTGTCCTTACTTTAAAGGTTTGGCTTACAGCTGAACACTTAGTAGCAACTTCTTTGTTGCTTCTTCCCAGCATGCTGTCCAGCAAACCTACATCTATTGAGAGAGAAGGGGGAGAGATTGTATCACACGGTAGTCCAAACGAGCAAGACGCTACATTTTTTTATGCTCTGAGATGCCACCTGATATTTCCTGTCCTCCACAATTGCACGGGGACTCTGCAATTTTGTGCAGACCTATCAAAGCAAAATCTGTGAAAGGGCAGTTCGACCAGAGGAGGACAGGTATTTTCACTGGAGTAGAATATCTGGGGAGTAAACACTGTCACCTGGGGAAGACAATCACACTAGGGTAAAGATACAAAGAAACTCAGAAATAGAGAAGAAATCCTAACCTTTAAACTATATTGCTTTTTTTTTGTGTGTGTGCTGGTGTTTGTTTTCTTTGAAAGGCTCTATGAACTCACTATATGAAGTTTAGGGCACTGCCTTTCAATCCTTGGCAGCCAGAATCCACTTTCTAGTCTACAAATACAATAAAATTAAATTATGGAAGATAAAGGCTCTCTGAATTCTTATTTCTTCTGACAGTTTCATGTTAGAGATAATGTTTTTTTGAAAAACATTTGAACTGAAGTAGACAAACTTACAGGCTTTCTTTTTCAGTGCCTAATGAGAATGGTGAACCTTTCACCTTACTGAGATAAGCCCTTTGGCCTTCTGCACGGGTCTGTGGAAAAGAGCAAAATGATGTCAGCACCAACAACAGCCAACACCATCCTCCTGCTGTGTTTACAATAGGAATAGAGCACAATTTACCACACTTGGTGCTGCCCGCTGCGGGACTCCAACTTCCAGAGATGAAAAGTCAGCACAGTTTAGAACTGCATCACCTCCCCAAGAGCCCTCACTTGTTGCCTGCAACAGCACAGATGCACCACAGTATAAAGGCAGCAAAAGCCTTTCTGATGCAATGAGGTGGGATGGGTATCAGGAGCAGTTCCCACTCCTATGGTTACCCAGTATCCTCACTTAGGAGGCAATCTGGGTCAAGGAAATACACTCGAATAGAAGTCAGTACCACAGAAGTCCACCTGACAAACCTTAATGACTTGTTTTGGTCTCCTCTAATTGTTGTTTTGTTTTTTATTTTTGCGGTGGAAAAGGCAGTGAGCCTGGAAGGGATGTCAAGACAACCCAGAACTTAAGAGATACCAGTTGATTTTCAGTTCAACCTTAGGCTTCCATCTTTAAATGTCAGCCTGTCACTTTTCTCCCAGCATCCCTCCATTGAGTAAGATAACAGTGTCTCCTTTGCTTAAGGTCTATTCTAACACTAAGTATAGCTACATGTTTCTTCAAAGTTCTTCCGAATATGGGAGCAGGGCATTCAAAAGAATTGTGGCTGCCTGAATAGCACATGCAGTGTTTTCAATTGCTACTGCAATATTAATATATTAATGTTAATAATTTATTTAATAATAAAGCAAGTTGCATTTGAAGATGCTAACAGAAATATTAATATGATCAGGTCCATACTTACTACTTTTTTAGTATTATAACAGAGTGAAAAATTTATTTTAAAGTA
The DNA here is from genome assembly GCA_023055505.1 of Callipepla californica brunnescens. Classification (NCBI taxonomy): domain Eukaryota; kingdom Metazoa; phylum Chordata; class Aves; order Galliformes; family Odontophoridae; genus Callipepla; species Callipepla californica. The sequence continues at coordinate 8,529,887 of JALIRH010000015.1, forward strand.
ACTTAATGATGAAGTTTGAAAGAAAAAATCTGTGATGAACATATTGAGTAAAGAAATGAATAATGTAAGACAGTGACATATAACATCACAGCCGAGAGATACCATCTTCTGAAGTCAATTATTCTGTCATATCATAATATCGCATTCTCCTCTTTTTTGGAGTAAAGAGAGAAACAGCAATTGTAACTTTTCCTTAAAATCAGACAGTGGATGTGCTCATAATTATCTACTCAACCCTTGGGTAATCGAGGTGATATGGTAAACCTTAAAATAGAATTTGGCAAAATAAAACATGGAGGTTGTAACTAAAGAAATGCCAAAAGTATTTAGATGGAGACATAACGTTATAAAATAGGGAGGCAGAAAAACAGGCAGATACCACGTCAGAGTTCCTATCTTGAAAAGATGCGGTGAATCAGGACTCAGTGACAGCCATCTGGGTTCTGATTTCTCATGGAAGTCACTCAGCTTCTTTGAAGCACAAAAAAGATGTATCACGCAGACACAAATATATCCAGTCTCCTTTTTCTATTCCTGCTTATTTGTTACACCCCAATGATGCACCAAATCTTTTACAAAAAACCTAATGTTTAACATCTCTACCTATGTGACGGATTTTGACTACAAAGTTCAAGAAAGCAGAAATGAATCTCTTTAAATGTTATACTGCATGGCACAACACGCTTTATGCAAGCGTTGCAAACACTGCCTACCATCCAGACAGAATAGGTTCTCGGCCATGCCTCAAAGCACTTCCAAAACACAAATAAGATTATCACATTGCTGTATGTGTTCTTCACATCTTTACACTTTATTTCTACCACACAACTGAAAGTTCTTTTGCACATTAATGATCTTTTTGTTTGCAACACAAACACGATCAGTTATGATAAAAAAAAATAAAAATCAATTTTTCAAGGAAATAATTACTTCGAAAGGTCTGCTTTAAATATTTCTTTTTGTTCAAGGAATCCCAACGCTTACTAAAACTAAGAAAAGTTTGATGAAAAATATGTACTTGTCCTAGTTTTATTTGTTTTATTTATTTATTTGACCACACAATCATTCATTATTTACTTCTGTGGTTGATCAGTAGTGAACTAATTTAGCTTGTTCAGTTACTGCTGAAAATTTGACTGTAGGAGACAGCTGAATGGACAAAAGCTGATGATAAATACTTGAAAAAATCCTTCTTTCATCAAGTACAAATACATGCAACAAAATCAATGTTTTGACAGCTGTCCTGTGAGAAACTTTATTTTTCTCTCTTAATTTGAAAGTAATCAAGTAGAACGTTGACAATGTCTTTAGAGTTTTCTTATTTCTAGCTTAAGAAATTGTACAGAACAAATAGATTAGGGAATATTTAAGAGCCTCCAGTAATGTTCCACATTTCCCCTCAGAATTTACTTTGATTCACAAATACCATCATTTGCACTTTCTGAAATGTGACAGGAGAAGTCTTGCACAATTTTAGGTTTAGAGACTGGAGACACATTTGTAACTGATTCTGTAGCACAGCCCCAGATCAAAGTGATGATTAAAATCTAAGTTCTGGTGGGAGTTCAATCGCTTCAAAGGCTGTACATAGCAACATTAACATCCAACCATGCATAGTTTAAAGAAGCGTGTGGCTGGTATGGGAAGTCCCAAAGGGAAACAAGGCAGTCTTTCTGTGCAAGCAGATAGCACTCACAGTATTTAAATGTGTATGTCCTGACTACTGCCAAAACCACACAGACAGTGGGAAGTCTTCTTGTGTTTATCTCAAGAAGAGGAGCATTTCTATTTTCTTTTGCTAAAACAGTAACAATGGAATTTCCATATATGAGATTAGACGCACTGCTGTTAGCACACACAATCTGAGGAGCAATCTTTAAATCAATTGCACGCAAGTGTCTCCTCCATAAATAATAAAAATAAATAAATTTAAATCATCATTTTCTACTGCAGCAATCAGGAACATTCCTATTGTATTCCTTTGTTGTCTCATCCAATAATACCTCTGCACATAAATGGTACGAACACAATCAGTTTAGCTCTACTATTATTTATTATTCATGTTGTGGGAGCACAGAGAAACCCCCGCCATGGGGCCTTGATCTTATTTGTACTTGCTGAACAAATACATCCTAAGAGACAGTCGCTGTCCTCAAGAAACATTTTATTTACTGCCTAAACAGACAAGACAGACAAAGGGTGGGAGAGGAATGAACAAGGTGAAACGGCTTGCCCAGTCACGCTGCTAACCACTGACATATTGAGGACATGCAGCAAGCCACTGTTAAGTCCAAGAACAGAAATCTGGTCAATGGGATCACTGCAAAGAGCTGCACTCCCCAGCTTGCCCCCAAAGAGTACAGAGTGCTTTGACTACAGTCACCCTTCCACAGACGTTGCCCAGAATGATCTTACAAAGCAGTTGCACAGTTCATCACATCTCAAATACTTTTGCACTGAGACCTTGAGGAGAAATTACTGGATTTGAGGATGGGTTGTATGCTGCCACAGTTGGGAACCAACATCTGTGAGATGCCTAGTACCTCCAGCTTTCATATGTGTCACTCCAGGCAGAACTGATTTATTGGAATCTCTCACAGAACTACTACACTGTAAGTCTGCCTGGGCAGGGCTAAGAATACATTTATTTATTCATGCCTGTCTCGGTGGCACAAGGAGCAATTACTGCTTATGGGAATTGAATGTGGAAGTCTGCAGTGATTAAAGAACAGAGCATAGAGAACAGCTCGATCACCTTCACCACTTCTGAAAGACTCAGCCTCATTAGGTTCACATGTGCATGCAGAACAATGTTAATTCCCCCCCCCCCCCCAAAAAAAAAAAGGATGGTAGGAGAGGTGAAAGGCAGCTTTCCATCCCCAGGGATTGCATATGGCACTCATAAGTTACAAGAGATTTTACAATAAATAAATAAATAAGAAAAAAGAAAAAAATGGAAAAGAAAAAATGGAAATGAGTGGGAGAAGCCCTTCGATTGCAGTGTGACTAGAAGTGAAACATCTGTCACACACAGCTTTCTGCAGAACTAGAGACTTGTTTATTACTCAGTTCTCCACACAGAGATTTATATGCACATCTAATTAGGTGAATGATGTTAGGCTTCGTAGTTGCACTGAGAGAAACTTAGGAAACCCTTACAACTAAAGCCATAAGACTGATGTGTTGACTGCTGGTCATCTCGGATTAGATCACAAGCAGACAGGTTAGCACCAATGTACTGCACAAACCATAGTGAGAGAAACAAGATTCTATCTAACTGAATTTCCCTCCCATCAGATTTTTCTTACCACATTTTTGCAGGTTGTCCTAAATAATGGCACTGTATATTTCTGGAGGTGTGGCTGCATTTTCTGCCCGATGGAACAATCTTAAATACTGTTTTGCCTGCCTCAATGGGGAGCTTTGCAGCATAATTAAAATACAGGACAGATGAAGAGGTATGTAAACACAACTACATCAACTACAATGACTTGAGTGTCACACAGTGCTTCCTGTTTCCCAAGGATGCACAGATGGTTGGTTGTTGGACACCAGGCTGTTTGAATCTTCCTGGTAAGCAACAGAAGGACAAAACTAATACATTAATTCTGCCCCACAGTTGCTTGCTACCAGCACAGCATCTAGACCTCTCTCGGCTACTCTTATTCTAAAATACAACCTGTATCAGAGAAATCTACTCTATAAGAGGGTAAATGAATCAAATAATGGGATCTCCCAAGGTTAAGTGCGGGACAGAGAGGAAACAAATTTAAACATTCCACTTGACCATGTACTACACTAGCTGATCGCAATCTGTCCACAGCCCATGCAAAGGGTGAAAAATCAGGAAGAGTTAAACAGAAAGAAACAAACAAAGAAAACAAATAATCAATAACTACAAAGTGGTTTTAGTGTCCTGGTGTAACTCTCAACTTACTGTTATCTGTTAACACTGAGATTTTCAATGAACCCTTCTAATGAGAGCCAGGCATCTAGCTCTCTCAGTCCTATTTGAAATCCCATCCCGAAGGTTGTTTATAACCTTTAATTTTAAGAGATGTGAATTTCAATATACAACAAATAAGCATACAAAAAAAAATCCCACAATTCAACCTCCCAGATTCCATATGGATTTGGAAAGAGCTACAGTGGTAACATTCATATCAATGCCTTCAGACAAAATTAAAGAGCAATAAGGAACGTGTCTGGAGAGGCAGTTATCATATTATTACCCACAGTAGGGCTTCATCTTGAAGAACATGAAACTGGCCATTTAAGTACTAGAATACTAATAAAAAAAAATAATCAGTGTAAGCCAACGTCACTGTTTATGTTAACACGTTCCACCTCTGTATTGTGCTGACTTAAGAATCTATGGACAAAATTCTAGAGAATTTTGGAGCAAAGACTTCACATCATTCCCACAGCACTGGCAAAACAGATGTTTCTTGTTTTGTTTTTGTTTTTCCTAAACAAAGGACAGTGTGGAAAAGTGGAAAAAAATCAGGGTTTTTTCAGTTTTACTTTTTTTGACTGCTTTACAATGGAAACTAATTATAAGCTCTCCCATGGAGTTGGCGAATCACTGAGAACTGAGTACTTGGATAAATTTCATGCGAAATGCATGTTTCAAATAGACGCGAATAGATGACATTAATTTAAAAATCCATAAAGTAAAAAACTAGACAACTACAGCTGGAACCATGAAGGCCTTGTATACAGATGTTCTCATTGAGGACGTGCATTAATGTCCCAAAAGGCTTGTAGGTATCTGTTCAGTAGTGTGAAGTATTTGCAAGATCGGCAAAAAAAAAAAAAGAAAAAAAAAAGTATTGATTGCTCTATTATTAAAATTAGTTGGCACAAAGTCCACTGTGAATAGGCAGCAATTAGTGCTAGAGATCATTGCAGGTCTTTCTACTGACAGGATGAAACAAGAAATTGACTGTTTAGACAGACCTCTTCTCTTACATTCACCTTGGAAATACTGATATGATGGAAAAAAACCACCAAGGAATATCCTTTGCTAGACAACCCAGAGCACATTACTCATTTCATTAAATTTTACATTTTCACAATTGTGATCTAAAAAGAAAATACCTGTAGAGAAAAGTTGTACAGATGACAATTGCAAGGAGCAATACATTAAAAAAAAAAAAATCAAAAGCAAACAAACAACTTTTTGTAGTGCAACATCGAGAAGAAACAAAGTGAGAGTTTGAATTATTTCTACCTGATAACAAATTAAGTTAGCAGTGTTGTCAAATAAGTTATTTTGCTATGATTTTATTTTTAAATAATTCATGGATTTCTTTTTCTCCTTCTTTTACTACCAGTCTTTTGTTTTCTCTTCAGGTTCAGCAAAAACAGGGAGCATATTTTCTTATGTAAAACTAAAAACATTCTAGTGTGGTTGGTTTTCTGACATGCATCATGATGGTTCCTCTAGAGAAAGCACTTCAGATACTATGGGAGAAATGCAACACTCAGGGATGTGTTCCTGCTTAGCTATCTGCAAAAATCAGACCTCAGCAAACCCACAGAGTATCTGGATATCTAACAAGCCCTTCGGCCATAAACAGTTTATTGTTACATAAATATGATAATGTGAAGAGTTCTCAGATGAGAAAGTGTGAGCCTTGTATTTCTAGCCATCTTTTACCAATAAAAGGTCTGTCGCTGCCGGTATATCTCTCCTTGAAATCTTGTCTTTCCCTTGCCACTCAGAATCAGCCTTCCTTTTGTTTGCTTTCTACTTCTTGATCTTTCTCTCAGCTCTCCCTTAGAAAAACTTTCATTTTCTATTTTCCCTGTCATTTCCTCTTCTTCACTGCACTGACAGCACCGTGGCTCCTTTCCCGCTCACGCTGGCTCAGCTTCCCACTCTCTCACCATGACGTACCCTTCTGCACTGACCATGACTGTTGCCTGTCTTGCTGGGTCAGGGGTACCATCTGACACTGTGCCAAATCAAATACCTTCCACTTACAACTATCCCCAAAGTCTGAAAAGATATTAGCCTGGTATTTCAATAGTCCTACATCTCTCTTGCATCCTTGCACTAACACAATCTTTAATCTACATGACACTTCTTTCATTCAAGACATCCTACTACAATCTCTCCTCCTAAGACCAAAATCAAGAGATCTCCTCTTATCACCAGTTCTGATTCCCCTTATCACCTCTCTCATTCTATTCAGCTGTAATATCATTTATTTCAAGGTAAGACAACATTTGTTTAATTTCAAGCATGATCATAAGACTTCCGCTATAACAAGCAATGCTTAGTAATAGTTTTGTTTGCTTTTTTAAGTAAAGCAAACAGTGGTATTTCACTTTTTTTAGTCAGAAATCAGTTTCTGCCAACATTTTCAAAAGGTCAAAATGATACGAGCTAGGCACACAGAATCATGAGACAGACAGAAGATGAAAGACTGTCAATCTCCTTCCACTGAATTTGTATTGCGGAATAATAACTGTGCATTACTTCTTTTTACATGTGACAGATGTTAATTTCTCATTCTTGTTACATAGCATAACAGTGGGAATAACCACAGACCTCCTTTAGCAGCAAAATTTAACCCCAGATTTTGCCCTCTAAAATCACAGCATGGCTTTTATCCTAATTTATTATAAAAAATAGAGTAATCTACTACTCTCTGTCAGTTAAAGAGTGTGGTATCAAGCAATCTGTTGCAGTCACTTCTCTGTTCAGCTTGTATGGTGGTAGCACAGCCATCACCCAGGAGCAGCAGCAGCGTAAGCAAAACCATTCAGCTCCTTTCACTCATCTGTTGCATAGCAAAAACAGCTAGCACAGAACTGGCACAGCCTGATGCCACACTGATCAGATACTATTATTTTCAAATTTATCGCAGAATTTGGTAAAGGCCAGATACTGCCCTGTCACTATTCACTCTATTCAATTTTGTGCAGAGGACAATATTAAACTGAAACCAATGCAGTGTAGTTCTGCACATGTACCCAACCAGCTAATTCTCAGCAGATGTGGTTGCATGGAAAAAAACCTGAATGCCTTGAATGAAAAGCTGCCATGGGATTTTCAAGAGAAATAAGACAAATGGAAGAAGTGATATGTCATGATAAGAGTTCTTTTGATCAAACACCTTCCCCTTTTTATCTGAGATGCAACAAACAGGCAGCTCTGACTACTGACACTTTGAACACTTGGGCCCAAAGGAGAAAAATGAAGAGCATCAGTGAAGCATTGCAGCCCATACCTACATCATTTATGCAGAGATGAGCACATGCAAATCCTACAGAGATTTTGCCTTCTAGGATGTGTTGGGCTGTGGACTGTAGACAGAAGCCTAATTGAATTTCTTTCTGAGTATGTGCAAGCACTTTCAGTGTACCTCTTGCTTGGGGTGCTAAGCTTAAGCATCATTAAATTGACATAAATGCAATAGACTTTAACTAGGGAAGCTCAAGCATTAGAGCTAGGACAAAAGTCTCAGTCCATTTTGTGCCTCTAGCACTGCTCCCTGTGATATACTCTGAAATGCTTTTTTGCCCATTCCTGTTTTACCTTTTTTCAATTCTGGTATGCCACCAGTGTGATTCCCACCTCGTTAACATTCAAAGAAAACAACATCCAAGGCCAATATTTAGTGCTTTAGCAGCACCCTCTCCCAAGATGCAAACCTGTTCAGAGACATTTGTAAACCTAAGCCTTGGTATTCACTTTTTAATTAATGAAGAAAGCTTAATATGCAATTTTTTTCATCCATCTGGCACTAAACTTGCTGAGTTGCTTCTGATGCATTTTCAGGAGGAGTCTGGGGCTATTAGAAGAAAATTACAGTATATTTTCTCTCTAGATCTACTTGCCTATTTCAAAGTCAAAGGGTACTTGGAACTGAGAAGAAAATATTAGAGAAGACACGTGTACATTTATGCATTCCTTCTATTGGCAGTTACAGGGCATATTTTAAACATAAGCAGAGATACAGGATCTTTCTTTGCCTTTTGCATGTTTATGCTGCTCTGTGTCCACTTGAAAAAAAAACACAAAAAACCCTTAAAATAATTTGCAATTCATGCATTGTCCATAGTTTGTAAAAGATCTAATTTCACTGTTTCACTGTAAAGACCCTGTTGTGGCGAGATGACTCAAAAGTGGAATATTTTTACATTGCAATATAGCAGCTGTTTTACTAAGCAATTCCTTTATTCCCTTGGGGACATCTTCAGGGACTGAATTATGATTTTTTATATGAAAATCTCTAAGATTTTTTCCTTCTGATACTTTCAAACTTTTCACTCAAGAAAATGTTTGTGCAGTCTGCGGAGTCTACTGTGGTATTCTTCTATGCGCATTCCAACTTGCTTGTTACAACTTCACCAATTGCCTTACTGTAAAGAAACTAGAAACAACTTTTTTTTCTAAGTAAAATCAGAGAAGGGAAAACATATAAGGAGAATGATAGGAACTGCTGTTTTACAAACACAGTTTCATTAGATAACCTGGTGGAAATGTAAAATGAAGGGTATGTTCATAAACAAAGTGAACATCTGATTAATTCTGTTTCTACATTTTCCACTGACCAATTTCTCAATACATAACACATGAATTATCGTGGCTATGTTGCCTAATCGAAAAACTCAAATATATGGTAGAATAGGCTTCAGGGAAATTTTTATCAAAAGATAAGCTTTAACTCAGTTCATCTTTCATCCAGATTTCTGAAAGGCATCCAGCACACCCAGCCTAACAGCAGCTCCGTGAAAGACATCACCTGTGACGTCTCCAGCAGCAGAGCTACCAGCCCTGCCCAACCTGGCCAAGTCATCCATCTTGGCCAATTTCCTACTGTGAGACTGGCAACAACCAGATGCTGCACGAGAAGGGGAACGTCTCTTAACAGCACCTCTAATTATCTATATTACCCAGGGAAGGAAAAAAGATTTCTTTTTTTATCTCCACATGGCAATCAATAGGTACAGAACTCAGAGTTATAATCTTTGACTTAACTGTAATTCATAACTTGTCTAATGCAACCATGGAGGCTATTCTTCAAACAGCAGCTACCAAACACTAGGTACAAACCTTTGAGTTCATTTCTGCAGTTACTAACAAAAACATCAGTATTTTCCATCTGTGGAAAACAAGGGTGTGTCTGTACAGCTACTGTTGCCACACGGCCATCTATCAAAAGCATCCCATTAATTACCTTCCCTCCACAAACTCTTACTTGGAAACCAAATAGTCTCCCCTATAAAAAGAATTGGAAAAAGATAAAAGTTACGATGATTTTTTTTTCTAGGTATGTTTTATTTCATCAGTTTCTAGTGCAAAAGAAAAAGCCCTTCAAAGTGATGGGTCTCAAAGGTGTCAAGAGAACTCTAGGATTCTTAGGATGTCCTTGGATTACTGGGATTTTTTCTTGGAGATCAGTCAGTTTAACAAAAAAAAAAATGTCATGGCTATGTTGAACCTCAATAGATCATGCTTACTTATATAACCCAGGATTAAATATTTTGTCATTTACAAACCAAAGATTTTAAAGGATAGGAAAGCAAGGATCTTTGTCTTCTATCCAAAAAAGCTAAAAGCCAAAAGTGACATACCTAAACCTAATCCAGTTTGCTATATCTGATATGAAAAAAGAACACGAATGGATGCAGTTTATTCCTCTGGAAACAGGAGTTTGTATTTACATTCCTTTCATTTAATTACATCAAAAGGAACGTGTTAAAGCAGAATGATATTCCACAGTTCACATGGCAAATACTATGGGGTCATGTTGTCCATTACTGTGCTTCTTCTCCTGCACTGTATGTTTTCATTGCTTAGTAATTACAGGAATGTAGAATCAATTAAGAGAAAATAATGAAAGAGAATATATAATTTCCATTAAAAAAAAGAGCCACTTTCTTTAGAAATATTATATAAGTAAATGAAGGAAATCAGCTTTAATTTCACAGATGGCAATCCATTTGAAGACACTGTTCACCACTAAGCCACACTCTCTAATTAGAGAATTTTGTCTCTGTGAACCTTTATTTATTACTGCATCATGATCTTTCCTGCCTAATCTGCTATGAAGGGCTAATTAATAATAACCCACACTAACCAATGCAGACAGACTAAAGGGAAAAGAGAATTAGATATACATTATCTGGAAATAATGTTCACTCTCAGAAAAACAACTAAAGGACTTTATTGACTCAACTTGTGTAACAAATGACACTTAAGTAATTCATTGACAAGCCAGAACAATGGCAGGGCTGAAAGCCTATTAAGTCATTTTTCTAGCAGACATCACACTGCATTGGGTGTAAATTTCTGGTTAATTAATTAAGACTTAAATATTCAAGTGATTAATTTTTAGAAAAAAATCATAAAATATAATGGTGCTTAGGATAAGAGATTGAGGTTACTCACATTTATTGACTGGGCTGTACAAGAAATCCATTTAGAAAAAAGCTTCCAGTTGAACCTCAGAACACTCAAAGCATTCATTGCAAACACTGTGAAAACAAAGTGCTGATACTGCTCTTAGTTTTGGTGCATTTTCATTTTTCATCTGACGACTGCTTTTAGCAGACTTTGTTTAGGGAGGAATATTCCATTCAGCTTATACATACGCAGCATTTCTAAGTCCCATCACCCCAGGCCTGTTTACCTAAGGATTTTGCTTAAAAGAGTAGTGCACCTTGCCCAAATAACATAGCTCTATCTCCTCTGTTCCCTGGTGAGTTTCCAACCTATATCCAATCCAATCTGTAGGTATATGCACATCAGCCTTTTGCACCTAATCTCAAGTCTGTGTCAAGATGTCCTCAGACTCCTCCAATCCCTGCCCCTTACTTCAGTAGTGCACACCTGCTGCAGGAGAGAGAGGTCATCTCCTCTTTGGCTACTCTACTTCAAGGCAAACCACTCGGCTCATTGTGCCCTGCTAGATACTAATGATTTGCTAATATCCTTCCACATTCAGGTCCCAGTCTCACATGGGATCCATAGACCTGTGCAAAGAAGCACCATGGAGGTGCAGGGTGCACACACATAACATTTCCTTCCAATCCACAGGAGATGCTCAGTTTTTAAAACCTGAAGGGTCACTGTGCTACCCACACTGACCTCTGTTTTACAGCACATTAGGCATCTCCCAATTATCATTCCACTGAGATCTGCAGGTTTAGTCCAACCACCTGACTTTGCAAGATCAGGGCTAACCTTTTCCATCCCACAGGAAGTAATAACAAGAAAAAGAAACTTAGAGGAAAATCAAAGGAAAATAATTTCCTGACATTCTAGCCTTAGCTGTTATCAATGCATATTGCATTTCACTTCATCTTCTACACAACTCTCAGCATATTCAGCACCTCTGATGGAAATCAGTGTGGTAAGATGACAATAAACATACCCAGGGCTCTTCAACCCTCTTGGCTGTATAATTTCTATTTATCTGTTGTCTGCATAAGTCCCTTTATTATAAACTCGTTCTTGAGGCTAAACATTAATGAGAGATATTGAAAGCTCAAAGCTCAGATTTCTGCCAGCTCAATAGAATTTATAATCGTTGCAAATGCTTTTCATATAAAAAGTTAATATTTTTAATCTTTTTTTCTTTTTTGAATTAAAAGCCTCTTTCATATTTGATGTATTAACTGTATTAGCATTTGTTCTCTATGGATATCAAATCTTGATTATAATTATTTGCATGTTAATGCTTATTAGTACATCCAACTGGATGTGAACAATAAATAGAAAAAAGTGTAAAGTGCAAAACACTTCACGTTGTACATTCCTAGACAAGGATGGGAAGCTGTAATTGACAGTGATTGCAGCCAAGCCTATAATAATTGGAGTGAAATCTAAGGTGAAAGTAATATGAAAACTGTAATTTAGTTTAACGTAAGTTACAGGGCTAGATTAGTTTATTAAATTTGGCTAGAAAATAGAATAAATCTTGTTTCTTTACATTTCCCCAGGTACAGCATTCTGAGTAATGTGAGCAGTTAAATAACATTGTCCCCATAGTCCTTCTTAATCCACTTGATAAAATTCACCTGATCTGTGAAGAACATAAATGTGCCAATGCCCCAAGAGCTGGAGAGCTGTTGGGCAAACACGTTTCCAATGAGAGCCAAGAGCTAAACTGGTGGGCACAAACCAGGACCACATGAGCTGGCTTCCATTGGCCATACCTTCAGCTCCTCGTCCTGTTGGTAGATCAGCACCAGATCATCCACAACTCCTTTTAAGGCAGTATCACTCTGGTGACATTGAGGATTTGGTGTTGCTATTATTTTGTTTAAAGAAAAAAGATTGTTTTGTATCAACCTAAGCATCTGGCAAATACAGGAGAATCGTGCTTAGCTTGCACTTCGGGGTCATTGCCTATCCCTGTCACTCTCAGTTTTTCTACCCAAGGGCAATTATTTCCCCACTGTCACAAATCACTGCAGGGTTCCTTCTCCTCCTTCAAGGCCAGGAGCTTCCCAAACTTCTGCACACTTCAGCGAGCAGATATTATTGGTTCTTTGGGAAAAAGCCTCAGATGAGAGACCGTCTCTGGGTCCCCCAACATGAGGAGCTGCCAGTGTTGGGGAACAGATCAGCCCAGGGTTTGCTCCATAGTAATGCACCACCAGCTGCTTTTGATTGCTCTGTGTGGGAAGGGGTAATCTCTGCTTAGGATAACAAGGCTATCCCCTGCCAAGTGATTGAACAACTGCAACAAGATATTGAACAATCACTTGAATGGCCACCAGTGGGATCTGAAATCTGATTCTAGGGCACTCGAAAATCTCTTAGCATAGTCCTAGTCAAATACAGCACTTCAGTCTGATGTAGGACATCACCTTGATACAGTCCTGGCCTGAAGGCAGTAGTGTGAGCTAAGCAAAGCGCACTAACACCTACACTGTGACAAGATAACCTCGTCTTTTTTTTGTAAAAACTGAGTTTAATTGCAGTTTCATTCATGATAATGACCTACATAATTTTTGATAATTGCATACAATTTATCTTTTCTTAATGAAAGAAGGAAATTAGCAAAAAGATAGGATACTGGAAAATTCTTCATCTGAAACCTCTTCATTAATTATTAGGATGTCTAAACACCATTTTGAGAACTGTACTTACAGAAAAATAATCCAGCTTATATATAATCTTTACTCTTCTATAGTCTTTACCATAATACTATGTTTAAAATATATCTCCTACTCACAGGAGGTTCCCATTTTATTTGGATACCATTAGCCCCACTTCTGAAGCGACCGATAACTCCACATACACATTTTAGAACAGGTAGAGTGACCACCAGTACAAATGCAAATGTGTATTCTGAATTGGTTAAATGATGACACTTAGGACTTACTGGCATTCCATTCCTCTGAGTCACTCGATTCTTTCTCATTTTTTCATCAGGCTTTGTACTAACTACAGCTTTCAAAAATCCTTATTTTAAAAGTAATTAATTATTATAATTGGCATCACATTCCTTATCACTAGCTCTGATATAAGCATTCAATAGATGAAACAAAACAAGCTGGACTTTGAATAGATTGGTATATCTGCTTTAATCTTGCAGATGACAATGATTAATAAAACTCCGTATAAAACACTATATTTACCAAGCCTCATTTTACATTTGTTGACTTACTAAATTACCTCGACATATCTCCAGTTTATGTTCTATTACTGAAGAATAACTACACAACAGATGGCAGTGTGTTTGCATTACAATTTTTTTCAGCAGGTCATTCTACAAGGTGGTTATAGAGATTGATACATATTATTAAGCAGTGGGACTTTTTTGGTATTATGAATCAGATAATCAGCATCAACAAATTAACTTCTGTACTGTAAAGGAGAAACGTATCTTTGGAGACAATGCTTTTATCAGCAAAACTGTACCATCAAGGACTAAGATTGGAGTAGAGCCCATACATAAAAATAGATACTTCTACATAGAGCTATTTTCCAAAGAGAAACTTCAGACTTTTGGCTCTCCCAAAAATATTAAAAGAATTGCTATTAAATCAGATATGAATCGATTTGGTATAAAATCAAATGTCTATAGCAGTACCTATCACATTTTTCCACGGTGAGCAATAGATAGTTACGGACCATCTCATGTCCACTAAAAATAATACCTTGGCAAAAGTTGCAAATAATGAAAATATTGCAAAGGTAAGCTATGCTCCTCTGAGAGACATGCTAGCTATTTCTTCCTTTCCGAAAGCAAATCTGAAACAAACGTCAGAATCCTTGATTCCTAGAACATAGGTGAAGATATTTGAATGAAAAGTTACATTTCCACCCTGCTGCACTGCAGACTGAATCAAACTTTTCAATCTAATGGGAATCGCTTTGGTCCTCTTGTCTCAGCCAACACTCTGCAATGCTACACAATGTGTCAGTACTGATTAATAAATCAGAACAGTTTGAACTTGAGTTAAGATCAAATGACCAGAGGAGAAGGTAGAAAAAGGCAATCTGCAGCTCATGATGCCTGCCTTCCATTCCCAGTGCCACCCCACACCCTAGACAAGACAGACATTTCAAATGTTTGCATTACACAAATTAGGACAATAATTGCTTTACTGAGACCTATAAACATAAGGCATATCAAAAGCACAGTTGGTTATTACTTGTAGTTGATACTGTAAGCAGTCCTTTCTGTTTCGTCTGGTTGGTAAGAACTGATACGTGACATTTCAGTTGATTTTCAGACAAAAAGACAGCTAATATTAAAGACACTCTACCAGTGTCTTGAAAAGAAATAATGAAAGAGTTAACAAAATACTGTGATTGTGTGTTCTACCTAGGAACAATAGGAAGACAAAGTTCTGAATTAAATAGAGTAATTTTTAAAAGGAACATCTCTTTTGGCATCCTATTACAATATATGACTGCCATTGGGGAGGGCAGAGAACAGCTGTTTTCGATGAGAAATTCTAGCTTGTCTCTGTGGGTGTGTATTTCTATTTGTGATGTACCCTGCTTAGTGTCAGACCACTAATTTTTGGAAATGCGGGCTCTGTCTTTGAGGCACAAAAAGGGTGAAGTGGTGTAATAATTTGGAGGTTGAAAATTCACTGCTTGATGTCTCCCACAGTAAATTTGACCCTGGAATATTAAGGGGTGTTAAATAAATTGGACAAAGAGGTGTTTGGGGAGTAAAAGTGCCAGACATGCTGCCATGAATGAGCAATTAGATGTTCGCGAACCAGCTTATCACAAATTACATGCCTACAATATCTATTACTGTAATGACCTTGAGAGTTGACTCATATTCTCCCTTAACCTAATGAGCATGCTGAGTATAATCAATTACGTCTGCAATTAAAATTATAATTTGTCTAACAAACTCTTCTTTCCTTTCAGACATTTTTAACAAAGCTTGTTACGTACTGGTAAAAGATAAATATTAATTTTCTGCTGGGTTCTCATTTTTTCCCTTACTCTGTGGCTAATATATTAAATCACATTAAAAAAAATGTGAGAGGTAAAGTTTTCAGCAAAATTTAGTTAAGTTTTAGTCCTGAATGTCATGGGATAATTACAACATTTAACAGCAACGTATCATTTCCCAGTAGGGTTTGCAGCCTGTCTTTGCCCGCCTATTGAAATTTGTTTGCATGTTCCACTCAAGAATAACTGCAAATATTCTGCCTTTCATTTCTATACACACACACACTTGTCCTGTTCTCCTGAAGTGACCAGAAGGCATTCTGCCCAACAGAGCTGACATCTGCTTCCCAGCCTGGTCTTGCTGAGGTCAAATCAGCCCAACAAAAGCTAAAAACAGCCATAAATATGTTAAGGAACAGAATGTCATTCATTGCAATCTGCTGATAACTATAGTGTCAACAAGGCACACAACTACAGAATACCCTTTTTTCATATGTATTCACATGTTCTACAAATGCTTCAAAACGTTAGTATGGAAATTCAACATATTAATCACTGGAAAATAGAAAGAACTGAAAGAGGTGTTTTAAAAATGGCTGCATCCATTTTGCACCAGGAATTAGAGAAGAAGAAGTAGTTCTCAGGAAAGGAAACCCCCAGCAAATTTAATGCACGACCAATTTAAATCCCTCACAGTAAAGAACTCCTGCATGAGTTGAGAGAACGTTCAGTGAAAGCCACATCTCTCCTAAGTGGGCACTGCTTGGATGCTCCTTGCGTAGGTAGGCTCAGTGCTCCCTGCAGCACAACTAGCAATCTGTCTCCCAGCTTCAATCAGCTGCCAGGCAAGCCCAGCAAATGCAAACAAAACACAGCCCCAACCGCTAATGAACGCGATGCCACTGCTCATTTTGCAAGCTGCTGTTAATTAGAGAACCAAGCAGGAAGGCAGTGCCTGAGGCCCAGCTGCTGTCAGGGTGTTGCTACAGCACTGTGCTGCAGTGAGGAATTGCACCCAAGGAATTTTCTCACCTGAGACAGAAGTGTTTTGGCAAAAGGGAATTAGGGAAAGACACATTTCCCTCTCCCACAATCTGCTCTTAGAAATCCATATTATGTGAAAGTATGTCAAACTGAGGAGTGCTATTTGCTTACTTCCCTTCTGCAATGCACTTTCTCCCCAGGACCTTCCCTTGTTTATTTTTCTTAATGATTTCAATGAAATATCAATGGCTACCTCAGAAATGAGGTACAGCAAAGTTGAGTTATTTATATGGAATAAATTAAACATCTAACAGAAATTAGTGTGGTTTTCCCCCAGAGTTTGCTTTTCAGTCACACTACACCTGGACTGGGGCTTGACTGCAGCAGGAAACTTCTAGAAGTGCAGAAATGAGGGAGAAACAGTACTTCAGGGTAGCAACAGACACGAGTCACTCTTCCCAATCTGGTACAGATAATTTATAAATTATCCCATATTTTGTATTTCTTCTTGTCTACAAAATCTAATCAAGGTGTTGTTGTCTTTTTTTCCAAAAAACTCAATATTTACACTAAATAAATATTTACACTATTTGCTTACACAGCAAATTAAATCATAAATCCATGTAACTAGGCCCTGCTTCTGCCCCTTTGCATCAAACACAGCTTTGCTCTCCTGAGCACCTCATTCAAGTCTAAGAGCTTCAAAACTAGTTAAGAATTTAATCATTTAATAACATGTAAGAAACAAGTAATTGTGTGGGGGAAAATTTATTATTTAATTAGGCTCTGCTGGTAATCAATAGTAATCTATTAATTCATTAATTTGCAAAGCCTTTGCTTTTATGCATGTCCACAAATTTTGTTAAACAGATTTATTTATTTTTTTTAATTTATGAACTTTCCACCCTCACTACGCTACAAGAAGTGCTCAAACTGAATATATAAAGTAGAGCAAATAACTGCACAGCAGGAATGCATGTATGCCCTATAGAACTGACTGCAGGACAAGATTTAATACTGAAAACAAGGAAAAGAAATAAAACAACAGGGCCTATTCTCCCCAGGATGTATGCATAATTCTCATTAATGTTAATGAACGATTCTAAATGTATGTGCACTGAGGGGGAGTTTATTAGAACCTAATAAATTCTGGGATTTTCCTTTATTTCATTATTTATTTATTTATTCGTTTGTTTGACTTGATAGTTACTAAAGCAGTGAACTTTTTTAGGTGAAGTAGAAAGTACTTAAAAAAAATAGAAGCACTACATCAAAATTTGCTTCATAGGTTGTTTTCTTAAAATGCTGCTTTGCATACATATAACTAATAATTTTATATTCAAATTACAAGTATGTGAAATGAAAAGAATCGCTTACACAAATAGAGTAAAGAAATGTAAAGAAATGGCAAAAGCTCCACTGATTTAGCTCACGTATTTTCACAAGTGAACTAAATCATTTGTATCAGAGGGTAATCTGGCCTTCAACTCTAAGGTTATCCTGTTTATCTGGACTTGGAGAACTGAATGTATGTTATAGATTCACAAAATCATCAAACAGAGGTTGGAAGGGACCTCCAGAGATCACCGAGTCCACCCCTCCCTGCAGGATTCTAAAACTCATCTGGAGTGGCTTCACCAAAAGGTCCTAATTGTAATAATCTTTTGGGCTGAGTTCAAAGTTAATTTACAGATAAAAAGCATCTTCTGCCTACAATCTGAAGTGACCCATTCTGTAATCTGATCAGAAAGTCTGCCCCCTAATGGTAATTCTCTCCAGAAGATTTGAGACAGGCTAGAAGTCCGGGTGGTAAAACTCAACAGTGTTCATGGTCTAATTGCCTATTCTGCACCTTCTCAATGGAAAACTAATACAGTTCATTCACAGATAAGTTAAATAATAATTAAAAAAAAAAAAAAAGGAGAAAGACAGTGCTACGTTTGGCTATTAACTTTCTTTTGAATACTAAAAACTAGATGGAGAAATTCAACATTCATGAAATCAAGTAGAGAAATTCACCATTTCAGAATTTAACATCTCTAAGAGCAAGATCAAGACAATAATTCACATGAGCACATTCTATCTGGTCTGGTTTATTTTCTTCCAGATTCTCACAGAAAGAATTTGGATCAGTGATGTCAGGCAAAGAACTTCATTTTTTGTTGTCCAAGGCAGCAATGGAGGAGGTAATTCACAAAAAGCATAAATGAAAATGAAAAGAAAATGGTTTGATTTTTCAGAGGTAAGAAGCTAAGAGATTACTAAAGAGAAACCATTTTTCTCTTTCAAAAGACCTGAGCAATTTGGCAAATGCAAGATGTCTTTCCAATATTCAACCTTCAGTACTGGGTAAAAATATCCTTGTCCCTGGCTGCACAGCCTGGCTCTGCACTACTGGGCAGGATTTATTTACAGGAGATGTGATGCACACACCTCACCTAGCCCTTGTGCAGCATATGGGTATGGGCAGAAATGGATTTGTGGTGGGACCCAGTGGTAAAAGAAAAAGCCTCAGGATCAATTTCACTCATTTAGCTAATTATTATAAGGTGAACTTTCCTCTCTGAAAGCAGTCTATCTTCAAAGTTGATAACTGTTAAAGCAGGGAATCTAAGCTTCTCATACCTTACTTGTTCACTTCAATTTTCTGCAGAAAGGAAAAGGGCATGGTGCACCTCAAGTGCACACCATGGTGCCAACAGCAGAGCATTGCTTGACAGCTGTCACCAAAACAGTAAACAACCTAGAAAAAGGCAGCATGGAATTGTAGAACTCTGAGAAACACAACTTGTCAAGGTACTGCCATGTGTAGTCATCACATGAGCAGCATAGGATAAGCTGCATGTTTTCACTCCCATCACTACAAGGAAGTGAAAGGAAAAGGCAAAATACTGAGTACCACGTGAACTGCCCTTACATCCATTCTTATTTAACTTCAGAAAATGTTATTCCAGCAATGGTTCCATCACCAGCCAGCTTGGGCTTTTTCTGCCTCTAACCAAATGCAGAGAGGCCATTTGATAAAGCTCTCAGAGACTGGGCTGTAAAGGTATAGTTCTGATATTTTCAAACTCCAGCTTGGATTTACAGAGTGAGGAGTGACCCTGTCTATAAGAGGTCTTGCCACAGTGCACAGAAGCAGCATTCAGGAGGAATGAGGGGAATGAGGGATTTTGCTTTCTTTTTGCTGAATGCTCTAGGCTTATCCAGCCTGGCTTCCAGTGAACATAATACAAGGACTACTGAAATGTCCAGAATACTTGACATTATTTTTATTTAAACAGTAAAAATATTACATACCCTTCACCTTGTCATCCTGTCTGGAGCTTACTGAGCAAGTTAAATTCTATTATTTTAACCTCGATTTTCCATTTCTAAATCATTTCTAGCAGAGGATTTTCTTTCTCTAAAATAAAGTCCTCCATGGGCTAACATGGTGCTGCCAGAACAGATGAAAATGCATGCCCTAGATCAGATGTACTTACATCTCAGATGTGCTTAGATTTTCAATAGGTTCCAGGACAGTGTAACCACCTACTCTTTGATGTGATAAAACCTTTCTAGGAATAGAGCTAGGAAAGATCCCAATTCCCTTGCTACCACATGCAAAAACATTACATGTGCTCTTCTCCCTGTTTACTTGAGATTGTTAAGCAACAAACTCATTCAAGCTGTGCAGGCTCTCTGGGGAGCTGTAGAAAGTTTTAGGTAACAGTTTGTTCTTTTTTGGAAGAGGAGGAAGACTTTAAGAGGAAATTGATCCAGCTTAATATTTTCTTCATTCTTGCACCAATAAGGCAGTCTGAGCTCTAATAAATTTCAGCCCTCTTCTGGCTGAAATTGGGTTATTAACATGAAAGAAGCAAAAATTCTCCCTTTCCCTGCGAGACTCAGATGTCACAGCATCTAGCCACACAACTGAGGCACCAAAGTTTAACATACATCAATCTACTGAAAACACTCTGCGGTAAGAATACCCAGTGAACTCAACCACAAGACAGGCTAAAGTGGCTAAGTGCCTGCTTATAGAAGGCATGCACTGGAAAGAAGAAAAGCTTTCTCTTTCACCCATGACCTCTTAGCACCCCTTCTGGACCTGTGGTCAGCACAGGAATATTTTTATAGTGGATTTTAGGAGAATGTAACAGCATTCCCTGTTAGGTTAGAATGCAAATGCAAAGGAAGTAGGAGTCTGGTGAAGCTGTGGGTGCCCCATAGCTGGCGATGCTCAAGGTCAGGCTGGATGGGGCCATGGGCAGCCTGAGCTGGCACGGGCAGCCAGCCCATAACATGAGGTTGGAACTGTGTGGGCTTTAAGGTCCCTTCCAATCTGAGCCAGATTATGACTCCACATGCAAAATCACGAGGTCAGAGCACTGGGACACAGTGTTGTGTTATAAATCATTATATTAATTTTTAGAAAGAGTTATTCAGAAACCTAATAAACTGAAATAAACCTTGCAACACTTTCTCAATAAACAATTTTCACCTAATATAAAACATGGAACAGCATCAACTTATATATCTGAATTAAATGGGAATGCTTTCACAGGTAAGACGTTGCACATTACTTAGAGGGCTACGTTCTTGCTGAAAGCAATGTTTTGTAACCAAAAAAATATGAAAAGGTAACAAGAAAGCAGCAAGCTTCCCCCCTATAAAATGAAGAGGTTTATAAGATGCCATCTTAATACAGAGAAGAAGTGTTACAGATGAGATGGAGCCTGGAAAGAAATTCATACACTAACCACACGAAAATTAATCAGACATCCTTGACTATGCTATTAATGATTTTGGACCTCTTGCATTGTCTGGGATTTCAAGAGGTTTTGCATTTGCAGCACAATAGGGTATTTGTAGGACCTGTACTCAAGAGTGGCAGTTGATTGATTGTACATACTCTGGGACAGAGAATGATTTAAATGCAAAACATATTGCTGTAACACGAGAACAAAGAAGTGAAAGACACTTCCTAATTAAAACATAGGATTTTTGATCCTAATCTCAGCCATTGTGGGGCAAATGAAAAGCAGCATCTATCACAATTCATGAATTTCTCAACATTCCTCTCCACCTTTTTTTTTTTTTTTTTGGACAGAAAATGCCAGTTCAGTAAAACAGAAAGCACTTGCAAAAGAGATTTTGTTTCCATGAAGAAAATACTTTGATGTTTTCAAAATACCCTCTTAAAACACTTGCAGGGGAAAACTTTCCCACCTTTCAGCTAGAAACACTTTCTCATTTTGAATTGTAACTCTGTTTATAGGGAAAAAAAAAAAAAAAAAAAAAGCTTTCAACCTCTCAAATAAACCCTTCTGAATTATTTGTTCAAAATTCTTCTGACATGAAAATTGTAAATATATGAACACACTCCAGGAAAGACAAAAAAAATAAAAATAACACCAAAAAACAACAATGTATATTTAAAGCATCTTTGCTGAAGCAGTCAGAGGCTCTCCTGGAGATGCAGGTAGAAGGGCAGAGTGAGGGGTGCCCTGGCAGGATTTAACCTTCCTCTGCAGGAACCCACCAGCTTGCTGTGGGCAGCACAGGGCAGTGTCCCAGCACAAACAGGGCACACGTTCTCTGCAGCTTAGCTCTCACTCACTGTCCTTTGGGAAAACAAGGAAGTCAGCAGGCAGCACTCCGCAGGTCTGCAGCGGAAGGCGGCCATGCCCAGCAAGGGATGAACGAGATGCTGGCTGCAGCCAACTGAGCTGCATGACTTTTAATATCTGAGAGTACATTAAGGCAAATTAAACAAGCATTTGAGCCCACTTACTTGCTTATTATAGTTTAATTTAGACAGTGTCAATAACTCTGACTAGCTCTGGGGGTATTTTTGGAATTAAACTACCTAAAGAGAATATTCATCTAAGAAATCCATATGGTAAGAAAGAAGGGAAGAATTGCTACTATAGAAGAGGAAAATCTCACTTTGCTACCACTCTTCAATTTAAATCTTTTGAAAATTCTCTTACATTCCTCATTAGAGTCTTCCTTTTAAAATCCTATGCAGTTGGGTTTTGTTTTAATTATTTGTTTACTTCATAGTCTAGTCTATGCAGATATTCTGTTTGTCTACAGACAGAGAATGGTACTACTTTTCAAATCATGTTGTGATACTCACTACTGGAAATTCAAAATCATCCAGATTGAGTGGTGAATTTAGCATTAATTCCCTTCTAAATAGAATTTTTCCACAACTTCTGTCACTATCCCTTAAGGGAACCTCAGAACCTCATATTTCTAGCCCAGACTTCATTATCCAGGTCTTCATTTTCATTCATCAGTGCCTTGGAGCCTTTGATATTCTCAGTCAGGATGGTGTCATGCCCATCAATCACTGGGCTGTTTCTAAATTCCCAGTTTTCTTTCATCTCTTTCAGCCTTCAAAAATCCTCAGCAACTGCACATGAGTCTTACTGCTCTCTTAGTATCTATTGTAGTTTCCACAGAAATAAAAAGTAGGCAGTACTTTCAGAGCAACCCATGTATGTATTTAGGGCAGGTCTAAAGGTACATCAGGAACCAGTGCCTTTTGGAGCTGTAAGCACAGAAGACAAAGAGCAGTACGATGTATGTAATGAACACAAGTGAGGTCCTGATAGAAAAAAGAATTTTAAAAAGGAAATTGGAACCTTAGGGCTGTATCTGTTAGTTCTGTCGCAGAAAACACAGGCCTGGCTAAGGGACTGTAAAGAACAGTAGAAAAATTCAAGGCTGGTTTTGAAAAGGTTTTTAAAGGAAAGAGTAAGAATTATTATTTAGAGTGAGTAGGCAACAAAAGCTAACAAAGGGCTTTATGTGGTGGTTGGCATAAGTCAAACAATCTAGATGCCCCAGCTGCTTCCCAGCTGCTGTAAGGGCCACTATAGTCCTAGCTTTGCAAATATTCAGTATTAACATCCCACAAGCCCCACTCCAACCTTAAATATAGTACCATAATAGAAAGAAAATGTTGAGCTGAAAACAGACATACTAGCCTTAAAACTACTGGAATTTGCTGCAATATTACACATGCTCCAACCAAATATTAGTGCAGTTCTCAAAGCACTTTCAAGAGACTGCTGTACTGCATCAAATCATTTCTGGGCATCCCACAGGCTTTCACAAAAATCATGGTTCTTAAGAGTAAAGCAAACAAGACCATTTGCTTGTGTTCCAGTACAAACCGTTCTTCTAAAACTTGTTTCTTCCATGTCTTTTCTACTTGAAATTCTAAATTCATTTAGAGTTAAGACATTTTTGCATTTCTCAAATGCCAGTTTTGTTTTGTTGTTTTTTTTTCCGTTGTTTTAAGAGAGAAAAAGGTAGCCTCCAACACTCCATCAAACAGAGACTTACATCTGCCAGCCTGCAGGGAAAGCAGGCTGAGGCATCAGGAGTGCCGCAGTTGGTGAATTTAATCCTTCTGATGCAATCAGGCTGCAGTGTGATCTGATTACAGTTAACGACTCAGACCTGAAGTCCAGTACTCCATGTCCAGGGACAAGTAGACAAATAGTACAGAAGAGCTCCTGTGGGCTTAAACAAACCCTACGCTCCACAGTTCTAGTGAAGATTTCTCAGGAATGAAAGCCAGGTGGATTGATTTAACACAGCATTAAAAAACATCTGGGAAAGAAAAACATGTACATCAAAAAATAATGGTTATGCAATCTTCTCAGTGTAAAATAATTAGCGGAGTGTATGTCACACAAAATTTCTGCACGTATTCCTGCACTGCCACCCTCAGCCTCAATTTCTCATTTCTTTAGGTGAACCTGTAATTGGCAAACAGGCCATGGATAATAGCTGAGGTGCTGAGCTGACAGAGACTTCAACACAGCTGCAAAATAGAGTATGTGTTCATATGTGTTAGCACAATGGATACTTGCTGTGCAATATTATCTTGTCTCTACAGATAAATTAGTTGCATCATGCTCCTGCCAGCTTGATTTGTTTAGCCTTTACAGAGCACAGAGTGCACAGAATTTCTTGTGATTGAATCTCACATAAAAGGTAAACCTGAGAGTTTATTCTGTGCTACGCTATACATCCACCAGGGCAGCTGGAGCATTTGCTGACTTGATGTTGGAGAGAGGGCTATAAAATATACCGGGGAAAATCTTGAAACGTCACTCACTTGACATAGCAATAAGAACTCTGCATTAAGATGCAGGGCTGATTTCCCTGATCCATGAAATTGCCTGGATATTTAAGGCATTCTCAGACAGAACCAGTGTGAAACTCATCCTCCACTCCTGGTAGAAGGACACTGTAGGTTTTGCATTCACTAAGAAAAACAGAGCTCAAAATTGTAGATATAAATATTCTTAAGATAGGACCTAAAAGCAATTTCCTTCTTTTCTCAAGTTGGAAGAAATAAGGATTCAAAACACATTTAATGCTGGAAGATGATTATGCTTGCTGACCCATTGCTTAGAGATACTCAGGCTCTCTATTGTGAGTTGGTACAAGAACCTCTTACAATAATGCACCAAATGTGCAAGCCTGTGAGCACCTACACAGAGGGACATTTGCCCCTGTCATAAATAGGCATCAGGGCTAGACTGTGGACAAAGTAGGCAGCTGTGGAATATTTTGTATTTCTTTATGGTCTGAGACCTGGAATATGATTCCTTAGCAAATGTATTCTTCCAATCATGAAACACTGAGAAAAGTGCCATCTACACTTTCAAAGTAATAGTGAGCTGGGGATCAGCTATAGGATTTATTTCAAAGACAAACACACAGTTGTCATTAATGGAGAGAATTTGGAAGGACAATGAGCTTTCCTGAACTGCCATTCTGCAATGATATCTTAGATTCAAAGGCAGACAGTATCCACAAAGAAAGAAGCACAACAACTGCAGAACTACCTGTTAGAAGATGAACAGGTTCCAGTTAGATAACTAGCAATGTTTCTGTACAGGTACTATTGCATTAAGCCTATCTGAAAGCTGCACACACCAGCAGGTTTCACACTATCACAGTAAAGATCTAACACTGGCAAACAATCTTTTACTGTTGATTCCATCCAAAAATCACACTGAAAGGTAATCTCCTTTAAACCTGGTGCATAGACATACGATTTCAGTCATTTCTATGGCAAAGAAAGACCAGAGATATACTCAAACTGAGGTCCAGTGTTTTTCCTGGACATGGATCACCATTCCTCCTTGCTGAAAAAGAATTTCATAATCTTTTTCAGATAAAATTTCTCAGTCAGCTTTTACTTTCTGCCAAGCTGACAGCTCTTTCCATTTTGCAGTGAGGTTTTGCAGCGATCAGTTTAACAGCCAGCACTCTTCCCGTTTCCTCTAATTCTGTTCCTATAGAGCACATGCCCATGTTTATACAGGTATATGGAATTATACAAAACACAAACAAAAAAGACTGTTGAAGCCATCTGGTATGTGCCTCCATTCAAAGCTAGATCAGCTACACCTAATTAGCTCCTGACACATGCTTGCCTACCCTATTGAAACAGAGCTGCACATACTCCCTTGGATACTTATTTTGATGCTTTGCTATTCTTACTATTAGAATGTTTTTCTAATATTAAGTCTGTTCCAGAAATTTTAATTACAAGTTCCCTTAGAGGAATACTGGATTACAGCAAAAAAAAAAAAACGAATTCATAATCACATGATGCACTGAATCCAAAGTTCATAAATTACTTGTTGATCATATAGGTGTTTTTTCAAACTTCTTGATTCAAAGGAATTTAAGCAGAACCAGTTATTTATGTACCCTCCCTATTGTTCACTTTAAATAAGACCTTGATCATAGTAATTTCTTCCCCAATTCCAGTTTTGAAAGATCTAAGCTCTCTGAAGAAAATAGTTGTTGGCATTTTCAGATGATAAACATCCTAAAGTGATGATAAATTACAGTGTTGCCCAATGATGCAGAAAAGTAGAGAAATGCAAACTGTTAACCTTTGGTTTAGGAATACACAGACTTTATTATGGAGTCTAGGGGTTCACAGTTGTAAGAGTGGGTCATTTTCATCTCACTGCTCATTAAAAGTGTGAGATGGAAGAGCTAAGGGTGTGTATACCATTTGCACGATACTGGACAGATTAATACTCTTTGTCTCCAGCATGAATACAGAATTATTTATAATTTCTTCCCTTTTTAGGGCATATTGAAGCATCTCATATTGTTCACAGACACACAAGATGGCAATTTTTGCATCTGGTTTTGTTCATTCAGCAAATTTTCTGACATTTTAATATAATCATCCCCATAAACCCTTTTTTATGCAGGAAAAAATACTTGTCCAAGATAGTAAAAGAAGTCCTGTGATGCATTTGCTAAGACATGTAGGTGTTTAATAATGAAACTTATTCATCGAAGTATTTAAACGGTGATACTTTCACCCATCAAAAAGCATTCCCAGTGAAACCCACCCAATACATTCTAAGCCACGACCTGAAGAATCTATTTTATTGCAGTACTGCAGTAAATTGTATTACACTCCTTTATCACTGCTCAGTTTTCCAAAGCTTGGGGATTTTCTAATTTCTTCTTTTCTCTCCCTATCACCTCCCTGCTAAATATTCAAAGCAGACAACAAAAAGGCACAGGAAAAATAAGGTCAATACAGCAAATTGGAAAGAAGTAAAATGTTTCTATATGCTATCATTTGGTTGTTAGAGTTATCTTAATCAACCCAAACAGCTTCTTTGAGCCATCTAATCTGATTTTACAAAGTACTAAACCATAGCCATATTTGAGTTTCCTTTGATTCCAAACGTAAAAAATAGCCTTTATCTAATGTTTAGGCATACAATCTAACTACACATGCATTTGCATTATGAGGCAGTGAAACATGGCTAGAGAGCCATCTTGGATGTTATCTATGTTATTACTCAAGTAGAGAGTATAATCATAAATCCTTTTCTCCTCCATCCCCCTCCTTTTTTTCTTTTTTTTTTTTTTTCTTTTTTCAGCAGTACACTTAAAATCTGTTTTTAAGCTTCACTGGCTCCATTACATTTGAACTTCTGTAACAAGAATGTGATACGAATATTTAGAGAGAAAGCACAGACAAAAGGTATATTTTCATAACGTGGTTCAGTTTAACTGTTCCAATAATTAGCTACAACTCATTAGGCAACAAAAAGACAAACAAAGAGATTAGGAATAGAAGGGCAATATTTTCTTCCACAAAACAAACAAAAAACTTAAAAAGATGCCTTTCTATGGCTTTCCTTGCAAAATACACCAAGAGTTTGGAAAAGGTGTTTTCATCATTGAAAACTTTAGTCTAGAAAAAAATCACAACAGTAAACATCTTCCTGTGCAGTTTCAATAAAAAGCATTTACAGCTATCGCACACTTGGGATCTTTTGATCCCAAGGATAACATAATGGTACAGCAATGGTCTGCAGATGACTAGCTTTGATTTTTTTATTAGTTCTTATAATTGTCTCTTAATTTGTATTCTGCGTAATAAGCACTCACCTTCACCGTTTGTCCAGCTTCAGGGCCATCCTGTAAGCAAAGGGAAAAGTGTCAGGTTAGGGAAACTAACAAGGATCACACAGAGGGATTCAGAAATATACTCATTAATCGTTTACATCCAATTTCACTGTATGGCAATTTAGTATATGATCCAGGAGACCCTTCAACCCAAAGTTATCAGACTTGGGCCTTTCCACATCAGGCCACAGCAAACTGAGATGTATCTTAGACCACAAAAGCCATAGTTGTTAATTTTTTGTGCTTTCAGATTGTATTTTGAATACCAGCAATAGGTTTCCAATCCTTGTGAATATAAAATCAGACATGTGAGAATTTAATCAAAGCATGGTTTCTTAAAGTCTCATTCTAATAAAATGATATGTTTTATATAGTGTTACTGTTTGGAATACAAACCCAGCACAAATCTAATTGGTCAGAACTGATAACATATTTACATAGCCACTTCTCTCTACCTGCATATAAAAACAGGCAAGTAGGAAAGCAGGAATTCCCTTTTTCCATCCCAAGCAGTGGGTTACCTTCTCTAGAAGGTCAATCCCCTATCACCATGCTTCCCCTCTGCTCACTCCCTGTAATTGTTATTTTGCATTTCTTGCCTCCTAAAGTTTGAATGTCCGTTTGGTACCGGCCTAAGAAAGAAGGTTGGAAGTTCACTAAAACAAACCATTAAACCACTTTTGGACTGGTTTACAAACCTGAATTGTGATGGTGAGTGAGGTGGCACAGAAGTGTTTCTCCACTGCATTGCCAACCCTTTGCGCCGTATGAAATAAATCAGCCACCTCCTCAGGACACAGGTCACGGAAGCGCTCCACCGGCCGCAGAGGGCAAACGAGAACATCTGAAGGCAGGATTGTCAAGGAACAGACACACATCTGAGTGGCCCAGAAGGACAAGTGTCTCACCCCCCAGTTCATAACCTGTTTCTAATCACCTCTGAATTACACTAACTCCTTCCTCTCTGAGGGTTACAGCAACTAAAACATGAGGCTAAACACATCTGATCATAGGATGCTTGGTTCAGAAGTTTCCCCAAGCCCCTCACATAACTAAAATAAAGTTTATATGCTACTAATTAACGCAACTAAAGGAAAGCAAAATTTTCACAAACTCAAACTTACAATTCTGATCCACACACAGAATTGCTGGAATATAGCATCTTTGTATGTAGGAGACATTTCTTTCTG
This sequence comes from Callipepla californica brunnescens, assembly GCA_023055505.1. Taxonomy (NCBI): domain Eukaryota; kingdom Metazoa; phylum Chordata; class Aves; order Galliformes; family Odontophoridae; genus Callipepla; species Callipepla californica. Next base: position 8,558,927 of record JALIRH010000015.1, read on the forward strand.
TGTTTAAAATTGGGTTAAAGCCAAAGGATTTTAAGGTGCGTTTGTGTCTGTGACCTGAGACAGCATTTTTACAGTTCTTTTCCACATATATAATAAGCTTATTTAAAAATCTTGATCTAACACCTCTAATTTTACATATCTGAAAGTGAAAAACTAACACTACACTGGTAATAGCAAGGAATGTTTAGGAAAAACTTCTTCACAGGAAGAGTGGTGAGGCAGTGGCACAGGCTGCCCATGGAGGTGGAGGAGTCACCACCCCCAGAGGTGTTCAAGAACCGTGGAGATGTGGCTCTGAGGGATGTGGTCAGTGGGCATGGTGGGGTTGGGATTAAGAGCCTTCATGGTCTTTTCCAACCTTAATGATTCCGTAATTCTACAAATGCTCACCTGTCATAGACACTATATAATGTTAGAAGCACAGTGAGATAGTTCAGACTTCTCCCTGTTAAGTTTTAGGCATTGTTCACAACACAGCAAATACTCTGATTTCATCCTACCTTGGTAACAGTGCTCCATGACTCAGTGAAATGAAGCTATAAAGTAAATAATGGAAAGTACACAAACGCTGTTCACAGTCACCTGCCCTGCTGTGTTCACAGGAATTAATAATTGCTATGCTTCCTCACTTGAAAGTCAGTTCTGTAACATTATTAATGGTGTCCAGAATTCTTTTCAGAGCTTCAGTTGTGTAAATCTGACAAGAAAGCACTAGGGACTTGCTTCTAATTTCTGTTCCCTGCAGACAGAATTTTTTTTCCTGATATACAGTTTGTGTTTGCATTATGTTCTTACAATCACCTTTAACACCCGTTGAACTCTCACGACCAAAGGCAATGAAAATTAACGACATCTTGTTTTTTCAGTATTAAAATGAGTGCTCAAAGGACTATTTGAAGAAAATTAAGCTCCATGCCTTGTATTACAGTAATATTTATTTTTACTGCATCTTAAAGCCTGCAGCTATTCAGGAACTTTCTCCATGTTCCAAGAAATGTAACTAGGAGATGCTCTGTAGTTGTAACAGGTTCACACAGAGGTTATGCTGACATGACTTAAGATGCCTCAAGAACCTCAGGAGACATTTGAAGCAGGAATGACTAACACATGCAAACGATGTTTTATTTCCACAAACAGAGATATGTTTGCAGCCACCAAGCTTATCGCTGGAATCTCAATTGAAATTCTGGTGGGAGGGGAAAACAGGCATTTTCTGGAAGCAAAAAAGTAGGGGCAGGTTTCGATAATTTTTTTAGAGTCCAGACAATCTTGTAATGGATATTTGCTTAACTAGCTAGGAACAGATATTTTCCAGCAAGCCCCACAGCTAGCACCTCTCTTTGCTCCCAACAGCAGAAGCCTGGCCCCAGCTGTGGGCATTAATCTGCTCTGAGAACTTGGCCCTCCCTCACTCAGTACAAAAGCAGCTATGCCACCACTACTTGTTTCCTCTTCTTATAACTCATGGTATTAAAATACTTTAAGGAAAGAGAAATACATATTTAGCAAACAGGTACTTAGAAATGAACCAATCTTGTCTGGGGAAAAGGAAAAAAGTCTCATTTTGTGGATTTTTAGTTCTAGGAGGCTATGTCTCTTGGTGAGCTACTGGGTATGAAAGAGCTCCTGTAATTTATTTGTGCCTTCCCAGCACACTGTGCAAAGCATCTCCATAAAGGATGCTATTGGCTGAACTCAGGGCCCAAGGGAAGAGCTGGAAACTTGCTTGGCAGACCTGATTTCCATACCAGGAATAAAGGAATAGAAAAACTAATTAATTCTACTCATAAAAAGGAAATCCATGTCAACAGTAAAACAGGAAAAAGGACATTCGTTTAATCTGAGTTCATTTTTCAAAAGGAGAGAAGGGAAGCTTTTACCCTTAGGGCATCTGATACTTAAGTAGATAATTATCCTTCTTCTGCAGCACTGCTTTATTATCATGGGTCAACGAACCATTTATAAATGAAGAATTTCCCCTCACTTACCTCTAGCAAAACTGCTGCTTACATTAAGACAATTTCCCTTCCTCCTCTAGAATTCCTCACTCCCTCTCAGACCTGCTCACGCCTCACCGGCAGTTGTTTGTTCTCCAGCTAGCTCAGGGCCACGGCCACAGGTATGAATTTTTTGCATTAATCATAGTTTCTACAGCCGTATATTAACACTGGAGTACTTGTCACTGTGATGCATTGCAAAAACCAAGGGCTAAACACCCTTGTGAGAGTTCACTCCCAAAGCATGCAGTAAAGGGAGCACAAGCAGTGCAAATTCTGTTGCTGACCAAGGCAAGACATCTGTTTTCTCTTAATTTCATCACTAATCTGTTCTGTCATTTGTGCAAGTTGTCTCTGTACCTCTCTCTCTCCTCTTCCACTCTTTATCTGCTTTATCTGCTCAGATAGTGTTTGCCAGTTGGTGCAGTGGACGTTTTCTTATTACACTATGAGGCTCTCTGCTGATGTGGGGCCGCGTGATGCTCCCGCATTATAGAACGATACTCCCAGAAACCACGTCCTTCTAAAAAAGGAGTTTCACTTCCTCCCTACATTACCAAGGCTCATTTACAACTCAAACTAGATTTAACCATATTTCTGTCTTTGAATGTGATAAATAATTCAAAGGCACAATCACACACTGGAGCATCGTTACTGAACTTTCCATCACTTCAAAATAATTCTACAAAGAATAATGATAGAAATTCTGAATCAGAGCTAAATTAACATGAGAATGTAATTAGGACAACATTCAAGTTATATTTAACTATGAATATATAAAAAGGCAAATGTTAGAATGAATTCATGGTTTTGAGGTCATTAGGAAAACAACCGTTCCCTGCAACTTTGAGTCATAGATTTTAACTAGTTTTCAACACTCAGAGAGTTTATAACATTGTATCCTGGTCAGATTTTAATCTGGGTAAGTGTTCTATTCATCTCAAAAGTACTCCTAAATTTCAAATCAGATAGACTGTTCATTGCTTTCCACAATTACCCTCTGCAAACACTGCTGTGAACTACTCAGATGCTTCAGGTGACTGTGTATTAATGATGAGAGTGAGAGCAAGTCCATACCTCTGTGTACGTGCAATCACTCCTCTAACAGCAGCAGCTGATGCCATCTGAGATGCCTCAGGGCATCCAGATGCTGCAGAAGGACAGGAGCCTTCCCTATGCCCTGTGTCACATCTGCTAGCCAGGGGGATGGCTGCATTGTCTTAGGGCATCAAAAATGGTCGCAGGTGCCTATGGCTGAGCAACAGCCTCCATCTCTTCAGAGCAGCCCAGCAGGATGAGGGTCTGATTCCTGGCAGACTTGCTACCACACTGAAGGCAGCATTCTGCCTTTGGAGAGTTGGGACTTTATGTTTCCTTTTCCTAACCACCATAATTAATAATTTCATGATTTCTCCATTCATTCTGAACTGCTACTGACTGATGAAGTTTCTATTTCTAAGCTTTGATATGCACAGCTGTTATTTCCTTCAAATTCTCTGAGTCAGTCCACATCATTAGAGTGCATGCAATTTAATATGTCAACTTCTCCATCCTAAGGAACAGAAAACCTTTACACCTCATTATAATTTGTGCAAGTTCCTCTCCAGATCTCTCAGGAGCTTCTCAGCAGCCTTACTTTCTTGTCCCAGTATCTAAATATGCATACACAAATCAATATGCACGTCCTCTTGCACACTAAAAGCTTCATTAATGATTTATTAAACAATTAGGAATGTCAGTATTTTCCAAAAACTGGCAGTAGACAGGGCTAAAGCTGCATTAATGGAAGTGTGGAATCATGAAGTAGCAGTAAAACAAAAGTGGTTCAGACCCTCTACAATCAAACCACCGATCTCAAATTGAGTTGAAACCCAAGGATGACCTACAACTACAGCAAAATATCTAGTCCTTACATATTGGGCGCAGCAGCCCACTCCGCAGATAACCTTGAAGAGGTTGTTTAACACACTAAAATCTGTAAACCTCCTCCATAATTCAAATTAACAGCCTTTGCCTTTCTCCCAGTGTTTGTATTATTAAGATTGTAACCTGTTTGGAAAAGCCCAGACTCACGGCCAAGAAAGCACAGCTCAAGTCTCAGCACACCAGCAGAGACAGGATGCTGAAACACGTGTCAGCTCTCAGCACTCAACGTCAAGGTTGCACACATTTCTGTAAATCTCTTTCACTATTTCATTGACTTTTTAGACCACAGTAACCGGAGCCCTTGGAGACTGGCATTCAGAAGGATTTACTGCTATGGATACCTGGCTGGACACAGCCAAAGCTATGCTCAGTTTTGCCAAGCACAAATTCCCCATATGCTTCTATGCATTTAAGGATATATTCACATAGAATACAATGGGTCACTAAAGAAAAGCAGTCATTCACAAACCACATAACGGCTTTATGTTGATCACACAGAGAAGACTTCAGATTCCTGAAGAAATGCAAAACACATGGCCAGTATCTGTATGCTGATGATTTTAAGGCACTTTTCCTAGTAGACATGTTGGAGGCCAAAACTCAAAGGCACAGTAGTCACTTCCATTGGCTTTATCTGAATTAGAACTTTGAAGTCCGAATGGCTGCAATTCTGTATCTAAGGTCTAATCCATATTCCATACTCCCCTTAGTGGGATTCTAATTGGCCCCATAAAGACCTTGTGATAAATTTTCACACACAACTATCCAGTTACACACATTCTGAAGTTCAGAAATTTTGGGAAGGTGGTCTTCGACCTTAGGAGTCAAAAAAAAGAGTAAGAAAAACAAACAAACAAAAACTAATAACAAAAAGAACAAAACACCAAAAAGGAAAACATGAGAGACTAAAACTTCCTTTTATGTGAGAAGTTTTAGAACTTAACACGGCTTCTTCCTGTTGTCTCTATTTTGCTATATAGAAAACGTACTTTCAATTTAGACTTCTGTTTTCTTATTTCAAATTTCAAACAGAACAACTCAAAGCTTTATAAAGAGAAAAAAAAAAGATCTGCAGGTACAGACATTCTAATAATAGGAGTAAAGTTTTTTTTTCCTTTTTTTTCTTTCTTTTTTTAGAGGAGACAGTTGAAAACACTAAAAACTGACAAGCTTCCTAACAAGCAAGGCTTTAGAAGAACAAAGTAACATGAAGAAAAAGGTAGAATGCCTAAAACTGAAAGGGTAGTTGCTTCTTTATGAGTATACTGGGTTTGACCAAGGCTGTTAGTTTTCTAAACTACTTGCTACAGAAGGTTTTAACTTACGAAAATGATTTTCACTGTGGTCAGGAATCCATAACAGGTACTGAGAAATGCTATTGTTGTACTGGAGACCTCAAGAAGGACTTTTAAAAATAAAAGTTACCTCCCTAATAGCAGCACAAGACTCAGAAACCTCAAAACCCCCCACTATTTTAAAGGTGGAAGTAGGAAAAATAATCAAGTACGCTCAAATGTTTCAAAAGTTTAGAAAACTCCAAATCTTTTTAATATTGCTTTCATTAATAATATATGTTCGGAAAACTCATGAAAAATGATTTTGTCATTAATGTGTTGGCTTCGATGAACCAGTTTGCAATGCAGTCTGCAACACTATGGATACCGTATCTTTCTAAGAAGAGAAGGCATTTGAAAGAGGTGCAAGAATTGTGTCCTTTGAGCACAGGGCTGCTCAGCAGCCAGACCAGCCCTCACTACGGTGAGGAGATGGGACCTGGACACAGCTGCTGGGAGCGTAGGGGTGAGAAGAACCAGCTGGAAAAGACTGCAACAAATGATTATTTATAACCAGCTCATGCATCTGTATGAAACAACCCTTCTGCACATCCGTAAGCTAGCTGATGGGAACACAGAAATAATGGGCTGTGGGGAGCAGGGAGAGGGATTATTCTTTTCTTACTCTGTTTTACATGAATTTGCATCAAGTGCCCCAAGCACAGAGAATCATTCAGACAAAGCTTTGGGTATTAAAACTCACCACAGTGTTGTCCCCATATTCGACAGGGGACTGTACGCAGGGGTATTGAATTCATCACTGCATCTTAGCACAAGTTTTCTTTGTTCAAAAACTCTAATTGCTAACAGAAATCAGTCCCATAGCTCAGGAAAAAAAATACCAGGAGAGTGCATGACTAATAAAATTAATACAGCTGGAAAACAACCGCTAGTCATTCATCTTTTTCTGCCCTGCCCTTGAACAATTTTTCCACATTTTGAAAGCTACAGGAGAAATTCCTCTCTGCAAAGGAAACAATAATGGTTCCGCAGACACTGCACATAGGAAGAGCGATGAAGGAAGTGAAGGCAACTGGAAAAGGACATTTATGTACACAATTACATACACACAAAAGCTTTATCAAACTAGCATCGAAAAAGTCTTAAAAAAATGAATCAAATACACATTTCTCCTGCATTAGGACAACAATAGCTCAACGCACCACTTCAGCCTCACTTAACCCACTGAATTGGGATGTGCACAAGCAATGCAAGGACTGATGCCTTGCCCCCAGGGTAGTTCTTATTCAGCAAGACTGTGACTCACATCTGGAAGGGAATCTGTAGGGCCTGTGTGGATTAAAAGTGAGCACTTCATAACAGGAAAAGGTGAAGGAATACTTCAGCAGATTTTATACGTAGAATTGGATTTAAATATATTTTAGAAGGATGCTCTGGTAATGGTACCTCACAGAACTTGTCAGTTTGGGAGAAAATGTATCTATAAACAACAAGGATAAGTAAGAACAAATAAAAAAAAAAAATACAATAAGAACTTATAAAATTGTTGCAGACTATTAAAAAACCATACATTTTTCTGATCTTGCTATGCTACTTCATCGCATTAATAAGAAAAAGTCATTAAGATAAGACAAATTATCTAAACAATTGATTTTGATAAGGCAGCTCAGTACACATTTACATTAGTACAGAAGGCCAGACTGAAGCAGTAAAACAGAGAATTAGTGATTGCAGTGGAACAAAAAGTAATCAGTGTAAATCTCTGACACAGACCTCTGTGCAACCATGATAAGAGCACTGTTTTAAGACCACACTGCAGCTTTCATGTAGGTTTGGGGTTTTGTTTTTGTTTTTACTCTGCCTGATGTCCTCACCCTACTGCAGATATTTAAAATAATTTGTGTCAACAGAAGGCGTGCTAGTAGCAAGAAATAACAGTAATATTTTATAATTTATAATGTTTTATATTATTTATAATATATTCATAATATATTATAATATATATTTATAATATTTTATGAATTTATAATATTTTACTGCCTGTAGAAATAAGTCAGTAAATCTTCTTTAAATGCAGGTGTCAGATAGCACACAAAGTACAAAGGACTGCTACTCAAAGCAGTGACTCCATGAGACAGAAGGCTGCAGTGGGGAAATGTGAGATTTCGAAGTGTTAACTTTTCATTTGAAACAAGCCTTTCAGGTATTTGATTTCCCTTTACATGCCTTTAGGGTATGTCAAGTAGGTCACTAAGAGCTCAGTTCTTCATAGCAAGTGGTATCTCACTGTAGGATTCCTCCTTTTCTGCTAGTGACTGACCTCAAGGGCAGCCTTAGGCAATAGCGGGTGCCTTACTGGAACCAGAGTGAGAACAGCCATAGGAGGCTGTGGTTCAGAAACATGTATCTGATCCAAGTTTCACTTGGTGCCAATTTATTACAGAGCAAAACTTGTAGTATGGAGAATCATAACCACATTCTAGAATCACATTAAGCACTTGATCTTTGAAGGTCCAGAAGCAATAATCAGTGGCCACACTGGAAAAGTAGAAGCCCAGTACAAAACCATCTGCAATTGCAACTGCTGAAACTATCCTGTAACAGCACGCTATTGTACAACCCACTCCAGCTAATGAACATGCCTGTAGTGCCCTTAGCTGATATACTCTGCATCTAAATAAATGACAAAACCACTCAGAGTTAGATGGAGCTATCCATGCAAGTATATCATTTATAAATGTAGAAGTCTACTGAAAAAACAGCCATGTTTGAAGCTGACAGCAGGCACCAAAAACACAGAGAGGAACTCTCAAAGAGTGGTGGTTTTCTTTTTTTTTTTTTTTTGGTGTATGAGAGCAATGTCATTTGCCATAGAAACAAATATGCTTGTGTAAAGCAGCTCAGCTATCTGCAGGTCTTGTCTGAATGACTTGCATTCACCAAGAAACTGCACTGAATTCAATTTAAGAAATCTAGCGCTGCTGGAATTGCAACACACAATTGCAAAACTTCAGTTCAAACAGTGGAAGTAAGCTCATGATCCAACTTCCCCACCTGAGAATAGTAAACAACTCATGAGAAAATGCTTTAGAATTAGTCTTAATTAAAGTGGTGGCACAAGCATATTCAAAAAAATGATGGTGATCGTTATAAAGTTATATTCTACAACTCATGATTCAGGAGCTGTAATAAGAAAATAATTAATTACTTAATATTAGTTATGAGAAATCTATTTGCTTGAAAGTTATTGGATGCAATATTCCAAGCATTAAGTTTTACTGGAAACAAGATTTAACTTGGTAGAAATGCACCACAGAACATGCTGGGAATTAAGGTTCTATAAGAACTTTAAGCATTGAGATTGCTGTCTGAGGGACTCAAAGGCATGATCTTTTTCCTGATCTGAGCACCTATGGCTTGAGACAACAATATAATAAATGGAAAATAGTAGGTGAATCTCCCTGGGATTTATCTTGCCTCATTTTGAAGATGAAGTGGTTTCACTGCTGCATTTGGAACTATGAGAAGTGTTTTAAGTCAGACCTATAACTCCAGAATTAAGAAAGTTCTTTCAAATCTGCTACTGGAGAGCTCATTGAGGATCCACTTTCTCTGACTATCTGTTGATGGCAGAGGATCTAGAGTTTTACACACACTCTTTTCATTGCTGCACTAAATCTGTGTTGAGCAGCACACAGAAAGATGTGCTTCTGGTAGCACATGCCAGACCAACAGTACCTTCATTTCATAACCAGTGAAGCATCAGTGGGAGGAATGCAGTACAAGATCAATTACTGGAGTACCACTGGGGACAAAGAATAGGCCTGGATAATCAAGGTTTCAAATAATGAAGGTAATTTTGAACGTAATTGATAGATAATGAGGAACATGAATAACAGGGAGTTTTGGAAAACTGAATTTGGATAATTCAGACTATCTTACAGCAAATGTATTCCACAAAGAATATTGCGATGTACGCTGGGATTTTCAAAGTTTTTGAAAGGAATAAGATGACTGATTCCCATTAATTTATCAGAAGTGGTTTTCTACCCAGTTCTGTTGAGGCATTCGCAGAACAGCTCCAATTAAAGTCAGTGGAGAGTTGTGTGTCTTCTTAAACTGAAAGCCCTCATGGCATATTTTACATGCTAAGTTATTGATATTGCTACTAGAGCAACAGGATGGGCTATGCTGTTCCAGATAATTCCATGAGATTAGAATAAGCTTAAGCTACAAAGAAGAGAAACAAGCAAACCAGGTTTTCTATGTCACTTTCAAGAGTGGCTTAGCATCAGCACCTGCAGAAACATTCTGAAAAACAAGAGAACTTCCTATCAGCTTTATGAAAGAGTTGTTTAGTGTGCTTCCAAGTCAGAAAGGCAATCCCTTGCCCTTCTAAGATCACATGTTCATCTTTGCTGCTGCACCTAAATATAACTCTGCTAGTGCCATTCAATCAGTTCCTTTGAATGCTAAAAATTACTTAGCCCATGATAAGGAACCTAGATGAGTATCTTTTCCACATAGGCTAATATGCAGTTGAAATGGGCACAGCAGAGAAATGGCTCTACAAGTGGAAGAGTCTATTATTGTTTTGCAAAGGTTACTTCTTTGTTGTTTATAGAACGTACTGAAAATAATGTTATAGTCATCCCAAGGAGTTTCACATTACTCACCAGTGAAGCGCAGAAGCATGTACACACTCCTCCATACCTTTAGGAGACAGAAGGTCACCCTCAGATATGTTAATAGTTGGGGAACATTGAAACGGTAAATAAGGGAAATTTAATTAGGGTCTGGTGGAGATATTTCAAAACAAAGAAGAATATAACAATAGTGTCTTCTGCAGTTTATATATATGAGAGTCACAACAGCCAGCAGTGCAAAGTAGGTAATCAGCCATCACTCTGTTGCAGTACAGTGGGGTGAAAATATCAAAGACCCTGTGTAGCACTTGAGACTCAGAGGCAGTCCATCATAAAAAATATATATATATTAAGCCACAAACGCTTAGATGCATAATTTTGACAATTTATTTCATATCCACTCGATATGAACACAAAAAACTTGATATCTACAACTACATTCACAAAGTGCGTTTGTCAGAGCAAAACGCTCCTGAAGATACATTTTCCCTCACCTGCCAGAGGAGTCAGTTTTGGATAAGTCATACTTTAAAGCTGAGAAAATGTAAAACAGACGTAAAGCGTGCAAAGCACTCCTTTTAAATACAACATAAAACTCAAGCAGAGATGGTAAAGCACCCATGATGATGAATGCTATAAGGGAGGAGGGAATAAGAAAGTAGGTTTACCCCTTGGTTTTCACTTGCATAAATAGCCCTCTTCGATAAGGACAACAGAGCCCTGCGTCATGATAGCCTCAGTAGGTGCTTTTCTCGTTAATGCTCATTGTTCCCAGCTCAGAGCATCATAGCTAAGCATTTCAGCATGCACGGTACATAAATTCATACCCTCATTCAGGACTCCTGCAATATTCAAGCACATGAGAATCAGGAAGACAAAGTAGCAGTTTAACTCCGAATAACCTTATTTTGTGTGAGTGTCATCTGAAACCATTACTTTAATGTGATTATCTGTTTTTATTATTTCCTTTCTGTGGACTTGGAATAAAGACACAACTGAGACTCTCTCAGACACGGTCGTTGGCACCATTACAGTCTTTCTACTGTCATCAACAGAGATCTGATCTGTAAATCAAGTTAGACTGTGAGGGCTACCAAAGAGCAAACCCTCTTTATCATGTCATTACACAGCAATGCTACCAATTCCTCTGGCTCACTCAGAAAAACAGACTGTTTTAGTTCCTTTACATAACCAGAGCAGTTCTTAATGCACAGATTATTGACTTAGTGGGGTTTTATCATGTCCCAGAGTACCAGGGGATTCCTTAATCCAGGCCTTCTTTGCATGATCTATTTTCATGGCTCTTTTTATTGTCACAGTCTGTCATTATAATGATTTGCAAATCCAGAACCAAAGCACGCTCAGCTCAAAGAAGAGAGGGGAAGAGGACATGTCCTTCCTCCTGCCTGCCCTCTCACACAAGTGCTGAAACCCATCAGATGCAGTCTGACAAAAATTCCTGCACATAACACACAAGAAGAAACCGAAGAAATCCTGTATGTATTGTAGTTGTGAGATCAATGCAAAATTAACTGAAAAAGGGATCTGAAATGCTGCTTGCAGACAGGTAAGATATCCTGCATCTCTCCTGGTGGATCTCTACTGAGTAAAGAGATCACAGCTTGCTCTCCTCCCGCTCAATCCCTGCTCCTCTCCAGTCTATCCAGTCCCAGTTGTGTAGGCTCAAATGGAAACACCATGATCCCCCACCCCCTGCATGAAGTTCCCAATAAGCACCGCACATTGCAAGGACAGGGTTCAAAGTTACCAGGTCCCTTACACCGACGTCCCTCAATGCAAGCCCCTGATTTATTGCCCTTATCCCTTTACATCTCACCTCGTCCTCTTTAATGGATATTTCCCCTGCAAGCATTTGAAACAATGTGGGATAATGGGCCCAGAAATCTCACTGGAACAAGGCCTGTTAACGTATCACTGCAAGTCTACATACCCGCCAAGACCCAGGCTATGATCTATGCTTTGCACCTCTCCACGTTACCATAATACAAGTTGAGCATAACAATATGTTACAAGCATATGTTCCTAGCAGACAGTTCCTTGGAGTGAAGAGAACAGTTTAAATCTGACATTATCAATGTTCCAAAAAACAAAACAAAACAAACAAAAAAAACCAACCAATCAAGCAAACAAAAAACCCACAACAACAAACACACACACACACACACACACACAAACAAAACAAAAAAAACACGAAGAAAGATGACAGTGCTCTGACTTCATCCTGGGTGTGATGGAGAAAACCAGTGTTGCATTTGGTATCACAAACTTTGTTTCAGCAAATACGTTTCTAAATCCAAGTGTTTCTTCCTTAAATTAGAAGCACACAGAGTTTCTCGGGGGTTTATGATCACCATCAAAGGGGTCTTGCTGAGAAAAGTGGATGTATTTCTCTTTTCAAAGGTCACAAAGTAGCTATCCCATATCTAGGGGCTTAAAGAGCAGGAACATTTGGTACTCCTCCACATGAAAGCATCTCCTCTGTCATTTGTTCAGCTTCCTCTTGTTAAGCTGCTGGATGTGAATCACCCAGTGACCTTGCCACATGGCAGGGATGGCTGCGGATACTGTTACAAAATGGTCTTATAAAAGCCAGGCACATGCAGGTTGCTCTGGAAATGAAACACATCATCTCTGCAGAGCTCTCTTGAATTTGCCTGCCTGCAATTCACATGCAGTCCTGTGCCAGTACTTGCCACTGGTATGAAAAACACTTGCAAATCATTTTCCCTCGGCTAAGAGTGATTGTCTCAGGCTTCCCATCAGGCTACTCAGAAACCAGTGGCATAGTCATTCCAGGCTGCATGTCACCAATGCAGAGCAGAAGGCACAAGAGATGCATAAGTGGAAGCAGCAAACTAACGGTGCTATAACTAAGAAAGAAAAAAAACCCTGCTTTATGGTTGTTTATAGAAACTTCAAAGTTCTCCTCAGTTATAAATCATTTTGAGCTACCAGCCAGCCGAAGGATGTTTGTGCTTTTGAAGGTGAAAGCTTGAAGATCAGACCATGGGTGATAAAAAGGAACGCTGGTTCCACTGCAGACGAAGTCAATTGAGGAGGAGATAAAATGGTGTCCAAGAATACAATAGATCAAGCTGAGATGTTTCTACAACTGGCCACCAAAAGATAAAAGTGCTCCTATGTGAAGGATTTTCAGTAGGGGAAAATTAAGCTTTTTTGAGCCAGATATCTCACTAAAAAAAAAAAAAAAAAAAAAAAAAAAAAAAAAAAAAAAGATAAAGATAAAATAGAATTTCTATTTTACTATCACTTTCTTAAGACATTTGAATAGTATGGGAAGTTACTGAGTAAAAACCTCAACCTTTTAAAACAAATTAAAAAAAAAAACCTCTTAGACCAATAACAAACAACTTAAAAAAGCCTTGCAATCATGATGCCAGACCCTGTTATGTTTGTACTACTTACTCATAAGTGCAGGATAAGCAAAATCATTGAAAGAGAAAAGAAGCCAAAAAATTCTAAGAGGAAAGTGGAATTGTTCTGTAGCAAAACACACTTGGGATGTTCTCAGAAAAGGAACTGAACGGCAATTTAATGTTGTTTCAATCTCTTCTATTCCAGAAGAAGCTCATCAGACTGAGTATGAAAACAAAGAACTGGCTCATAAAACTTTCAAACAAACTATGTTTAGAAAGTATTAAAAAAAAAAATATAAAAAAAACAACCCAGGCTTTTCCTCGAAGAAAGTGATTTGTATGCAAATATACCCCAACATTTGTCACCAAACCTAAAGGATTCTGAAGTGAGAGAAGTTTTTGAATATAAAGTTTATCACTGCTTTGATGAAATGAGATGCCAGCTGTGAAGCTGCCGCTGTCTCCTTTAATACCAATTAAAAGAATGGAAGATGGAGCTCCAGCCTACGCTCAGAGGAAGAGAGCTGACACCACGCATGTAGCACAACTTTGACACCTAAACCTCCTGTGGCAGCAGCTAAGACATCCAGAGGCCTAAATCTGAAAGTAGAACACCAGACTTTCTAGCAACCTTTATGACCTAAAGTATTACAAAATGCATGAAACACCCACATATTACTTAGAATAATTTAATGTTTTCCAGTGTAAGGAACACAGAGCCAACGTTTGAATAATACAAGCAGCACACACTGCTGCCAAAAAAAAAAAAAAAAAGGATGGTCAAACTTGTGTTGTTTTACGTGTTTTAACCTCCTTTCAGTTTCTTCAAGTGTGTGTTTGCCTAGTGGTTGATTTCACTGGAACCTGATAGCCAGCAAGGCCCAGGCATAGAAGCACCGCCTGAACCTGCCCCAGTAGCCAGGTCTTGCTCCTCAGGCCCCACAGAAGGGTTGAGTCTTCCAGCACCCACTAAAAGTCAACAGGAGCAGAGCTCAAAGCCAAGGTGCCCATTCAGAGGATGCCTTGTCAGGAGCCCTGCCTTTTTTAGATCTTAGATTTGGAAACATTCAATAACCCGCCTGCTCCTTTTGATTACACAATCTGCATTTTTTATCTGTACTCACAGAAATCCTGAAACGATGAAATCCTGTGAATTGGACTCTCCTCCCACTCACTTTGACCTCAACAAGTACTGGAGAAGGCAAAAGATTTCCTCAGACTTCAAAAACTCTCCACACTTCTAGATGCTATCACCATTGCTCTGCAATAGTCAATTGCTAATTGATTTCCTTTAAACTTGTGTAAGCAATAGATATATAGATGTGTACGTGCATTGAAACTCAAAGTGTTCTTTCTTGTTCAGAACTCAGATATCAAAACATCTACAATCTCCCAAGTAGGACAACCTACAGGACAAAAGTAAATCACTTTCAACAAAGCAGGAGATCACTGACACAGCTGCCCATAGCTGTGGGTGCCCTATCCCTGGAGGACTCCAGGCCTTGGATGGGCAGACAGCCCATGATCAGCTCTGTGATCTTTAACGTTCCCTCCAACCTAAGCCATTCTATGATTCTCTGATTACTGGAGAAGTGAATATCTCCTTAAAACACCATAAAAAATTTTTTCTGCCTTGACACCTGTAGTCCCAGAACAGTTGTGCTTTAGGGACAATATTTCCAAAACTGCCACTGATACATCAAAAAAAACTTCCCATTAACCGGAGAACTCTCACTGGGTTGCATGTCTTCATGTCCATACCTACTTCCAGTTTGCATGCTTTAAAGATTTTCCAGAAACATGAGTCCCAAAAGGTGAAGTTTAAGTTCATTAAATGTCATTTTGAATACATCAGAGAAAAAAATGCTCCCACAACTGCAGGCACAATAATAAATCTACACTTAACAGTGAGTAAAGCACTGCAGGAGCTGATGTCAGGAAAACGGTTTTACCTTTGCTCATTCTCCTCAAGCAGAAGGCTCTAACAAACTGTTTTTCCAAAGCACAACTTAATGTCGGGCCAGACACTGAGCTGGGCAGCTGGGGCATTTGCAGCACCCTTCTCCCACAGTGCAGAAGTGCAGGTGACAGCACATCGGAATCATTCATCCTGCCTTTGGCACATGCGAAGAGCAGCAAGCATGGCTACATGCTTTAACCAAAGAAGTAGATATCTACATAAATCCAAGTGCCTCTACAGATGTGAAACAGGATTTGAAGCCCAATTTTTTTTGTCATGGGGCACACAAATCTCCTCCAATAGCTAGAAGAGACCCTGACTGAGGCAGGAGATGTGCACTGATGCTTTTTGCTTTGCAAACAAACCTGCTGAAAGCAGAAGCGGTGCTGGTATGTCAGCTTTATAAAATTGTTTCACAATTCAGAAATGCTAACCCTTAACATTAAAAAATAACAAAAAACTTCTGCAGCAGTAAGATACAAACTTTTTTTCTTTTAGCTAAAAGGATGCTTAAAAGAAAACAACAAAAAGTAGAGAAAAAAGAACCTTGGGTTCCATCCATCCCTGCTCCATATACTCCCTGGACTGCATACAATAAGGAATAGATTATTATTTAATACTTTTGCCTTACATAATTTAGTAAAGCACTGGGTGTTGCATAACCTTTTAACCTCTGCATTTTTTCACTCTCAATTTAAAAAAAAAAAGCCTGGTGACTTTTCTCTAAGGAAATCAAGTATACAAGATAACAAATCAAGTAGCATTTCATCCTCACATAATAAAAATTCATATGAAATTCTTTACAAACAAATAAGAAGAAATCCCAAACAGAAGAAAATCATTAGAGCTACAGTTTCAACAAAGAGCAATAGAGAAGGTCTCTTTGGGGCACAGTCCCTCACTCAGATGGGAAATGAAGGGTGTCTATTGCTTCTTTTACAAACGCAGTTTGGAAGTCACAAAAAAAAAGCAGTTGTAACACCATGTCAGGCAATGTAAATATGCAGGTAGGTGTCCAATTACTTCAGCTTTATAGATTGGTGCAGTATATCACTGTTTAAGCAGACAGGGAGCACATAGGTTTTGATATGTATGCTTGATGTATTTACCTTTGAAATCTGGCACTGTTGGTGACTGTTGTTATTCAACCAAAGTGTATGTATGCAAAAGCTAGATCATTTTCATCATGCTGTGCAGTGTATAGCTGCGCCTTTCAGACTAAATATCTATACTGCTGAAGAAAATGCCCTTTTTCCTTTGAAGTAGAGGAGTACAAACCTCAAAGGCTCATTTCTTTGCAGTGACTAAGGCCCTAATGAGCATAAGCTAACCAACACGCTATTACAGCAACACCAGCCCCAGAGCTAAATGCAAATATACCCAAGGTAGATCTTTGTCAATATATCTCACAGCACAAATCCACATTGCAGAGAATAAAGTTGGCGTAAACTGTGTTTTCAAATATAACTTCATATTGAAAGAAATATCGGTGACCTTATCCAGCATGACTGTTATAATAGTAATAAAACTGAATCTTGGAAGATTACACTTTTGGTCAAAGTAGTAAAACGTGACCTTATTCTATTCAACATTGACATTTATTATATTAATTCAGACACAAAAACTGCATTAAAATGATGTTAAGTGTCTGACTTTCTAACATAATAGCTAAGAAATTTGCTCGGCAAGTAAGATTTCTTAACCAGCACCATTTTGCATTCCACCACTGCAACATATGTGGCACAAAATCCTTAGGATTGCCCACAGGATCTACAGTCTAATAGCTAGGGCTCCTTAAATAAAAAAAATCTGCTTGCACCTCAGCCAAAGGGATCATGGTGTGTGTGGCACAATGTGCAGTGTTCATATGTGACAATTCTCAACATAGAAATGAAAAAGGACAAAACACCCCAACTAGAATCAGGAGTTCATTATCACTCATCAATCAGGCAGCAATACAGAGAACTAAATGCAAAACACCAGAAGGAACGGGAATTTTTTTTTTTGCCACAGTGATTTTTAATATTGCAGCAGGATATCCATTTCAAACAGAAAAAAATCCAAGTCTCAGCTCAGCAAGGAAGATGGAGGATTCTGCAGTCCCATATACTCTGACCTCCCACTGATTGCACTAAAAATACAGGATGTATAGAGAGAGCAGCATATCAGAGCAGAGATGTGCACTGAAGATCTCAGAGCAGAACGAGGTCTGAAGTTATTTTGGGAAATACTGACAGTTGAAAAGTACAGCTACCTGGCATTCTTTTTTATTTTTCTTCTGTCGTTAGTTCATTCACTGGCAAATATTGCTTTTCCAAAAATAAAAATAATAATAATAACGGTTTCTACGGGTTACAAGACAATTCCTGGTTTAAAACATGCATACATAAATCATAAAAGGACTCCAGAGTCCAAGTGATCTTAGAGCAGGCAGCAATACAGGGATTAGAGAATTCATTTGGAGCGTGATAGTTCTGCATGGACACCTTTCTCCTGTTATGAGTACCCTGACTGCTCTGTGCTCGATTACACGTTCGCTGGGACTTTCAATGAGAAATTCAACACTCACTTTCAGTAACACCAAATAGGAGGACATTGACTTTGTAGTTTTTTTATGTTTGTTTTTTGTTTTTCTTCCCCAGAACAGAACTTTTTTCTCTGGCCAGCATAAATTTCTAAGTAAGTCTAATTATAGCCATTCTGAGAATTAAATGAGACCACTGATGCTTCTCACTATGTTGCAAATTTCTGTTTTAAATTTAAACCAGAAAGAAAATGAGAAAAAGTTGCATTTTTCTAATCAAGCTGCATAATCTGTCAAGATCAATGATTTGTGCCTGGCAAATGCTGATGCACATTTTTATTGGAGCTAAGCAACATCAGGATGGTGAAGAGTGCAGAAAAACTCTTTCATGTCAGCCAGATATGACAAAATAAAGCTTTAAAAGAATAATAAAAAAAATAAAACAACAACAACAAAAAACCCACCACCACAACAACAGGGTTTTGTCATCAGGGTGGCAGAAAATCTCATGTATTTCATTCCCGTAACATGGACTTTGTTTTTTTCGTCTCTGACTGACAGAGCTGTAGCTCCCCTAAATCATGGGACATCTCATTTCAAAAGCAGCTCCATGCCAAGACACCTTCTGGGTGTGTGCAGCAGCCCTTATGGCTCTGCTGGAGCATCCTTTCACTGTATTTGCACAGGAGCAGCCATGGTAGGAGTTGTTCCCCTTGGGATGGGCTGACAGCGCAGGCCTCTCTATTTAGTTCCCTTTCCCTCTCAGAGGATGCAGCAACATCAGGCTTATTTGAAATCTCCTTTTTTTTCAGCCACTTTCTCCTAGTCCACTCACATTCACACCTCATCTCCATGTAACTACTGCACAGCAGCCCGAGCATCTGGATGTAAAAGCCTTTCTTTGCTCTTCACCTCTCCTGCTACATTATTTGCATCCCACTATGATCCATCTCCTCTGATTTAAAAGAGGACAGAAATGTGACTAGTAAGGCATGTTATGAACTACAGTATTTCACAAAAAATCTGCCAAGCCCTCCATGGCCAAACTAATTATAACTGCACTCTCTCCGGCTTGATGAAGCTAAATGGAGACATACAAACTGTCTTTGAAAATAGAAAAACATGCAAGTGAAAAATGTGCACATGGAGAAATATGCATAGAGCATCAAGGCTTCGGGAGAAGCAGTTTATAGACCCAGTTACTACTACATGCATTTTAAATTTGAATGTCTCCTCAGTATTCATGAAGTGTACCACAGTTCAATAGTTGTTTTCATGAGTTGTGCCTTCATTAGGTGAACAACATTAAACACCTGGGATACTGTTCAAACTAGTCCTAAGGGGCAAATTTTCATGACAAATGAGTTGAGATAAATTTTACAACTGAAAAAAAAATCTCAATTTTGCAATGGTAAATTTACTACTTGTTTCAAAGAAATAAAATAAAGCAACAAAGACACCAAGTTAATATTAATACGACTGCTACAAAATCCCCACAGAAAAGCTTTCAGTTGGCTATGCAAATAAGAACATATTTAAATACCAGAAGGAGAGTAAATATTTATCGACATGTGCTTCCTCCCTTCAGGTTAATGGGGTTAATTCCCCACCATCTTTGGAAATGTTGGTACGTTCATTATCAGGATGACTTCTTATGCCTTTGTGCCTCTTGAAGACTCTGTTTAAATCTGTTTTCTTTTTCCTAAAGCTTGTTGCATGTCTGTTTCAATTCTTATTTGGATAGGTAATGTCTCCCATGGAGCACGAATGTTCATTTTCAGCTACCCTCTCCCTTGCTAGGAATCTTCCCAGTTCAGTGCCCAGTGGGAGGTGCCTCAGTACAAGCACAGCTCTCTGGCTCACTCAGCCACAAGTGTTTTCCCACCCAAAGCTTTGGGAAGGAACAGAGGCAACTAATTGTGGGGATGTCCTCTTGTCTTACAGGCTTGCCACACGATGCCCTGCAGCTCTGGCCATCCACATTCCACATGTGAGAAAGGTTCATTCATGACATCAGGAGGAAGAAATGTCTGGTACCTGGGGTTTTCTTCTCTACACTCACTGCTGGCCCTGACCAAATGGCTGTTAACTGTGATAGCTTACTAAACTGTAAAAAGATCTGAAATAATTCAGTCTGGAGGCTTGTTAGCCTAGAACTTGCTATCAGCCTGGTATCAGTGACTGCTATACATTCTACCTTAGCCAAGGCCAGCCTTTTTCAGCTGGCTACTTACACTACAGGCAGTACAACAATCCCAGGCTCATGTCTTACAGAGAAACACTGACACTTTCACCTGCACTGAGAATATATGCTCATGTGGACACACAGACAGACAGACATCTCCATTCTGTTCAGGCACCAAGGCCATGGAGAAGACAGGGTGGAGAGGAGGATGAGCAGGAGGTACAAACTAGCTATTCCTCAAGCTGCTAGAAGTATTGCAAGAAAATTCAGTTTGCAGTCCCTGCACTTGCTGTCTTCTCAGCAGCACAGTTGCAAATTTGGAAAAGCATCTGTATTTTGGGATAATCTTAATTACGATTCCTATTTCAATAGCTAGCCTCCTAAGTAACTGGTGTCACCTCCTTCAATGACACCATCCCAGTTAGATAACACTGTCCAGCTGAGTAATGTATTCACTTGCCTAAATGCTTATAGTGCAATAGAAACTCTCAAGACACTTTCTTCTCTCTTTGTTTTTGTGGTTTCTTATACCCTAAAAAATCCTCAGGAGGCCCTCAAGCTCTCTTCCAAGCAGCCATTGAGCTTTACATACTTAATAAAATAAAAATTAAAGCAATGAGTATTAGAAATATCCATCTTACTCGATTAACTACTCCATAGTGGACTGTAACCCTTTGAATGTGGTTGGCTAATTCCATTAGCTTGTCAAGCAATTTTCTCTACAGCTTCTAAGAGGACAGAGCTCACTAGAAAATACATTTAGAACCATGCTCACCCTTTAGATTACATTAAGCTGCCTGTACAACTCCCAAGTATTTTCTTAAGGTTTAAGACCTATATAGTAATCCCCATATTTTCACAATTCTGTGGGTATGTGGAGCTCCTAAAATTATTACAGGATTGTTTTCACTCAAAGGTTAGATCCTCCTCCAAAGTACTGATTGTCATCATGTAATTACGGGCTGAGGTGACAAGAACTTTCTGTAAAGATTACCAAGATGATCTTTTTTCCTTATAGTAAGAGTTTCCCCAGATGTTCTTTATTAGCAAATTGGAGGAGGACCTGGACAGGAGCAGGCTGTTTCCCTGGATTTCATTTCAATGAGCCTTTGCCATTGCAAGCTCTGACTCAGTCTCCCTTTGTGCTGGTCTCCATTCCTAAGGACTCCACAGTTCACTGGTGTAAAAAGTGGGGAAGCGAGGGAGGACAGTTAGAGCTTGCCTTCTGCATCCAAACTTCTCCATTTAGTTACCAGGGAACCTCTGAGAGCACAATATCCCCCCATCCCTTCTCATCGCTTGAGATCACTTTCCTATCAGCATTGGTTAATAGCGTCAAAGAGTGTGCAGGCTTCAGGGGATGCTTGGATCTGATTCAATTTTCCCCTCATCTCGAGGGTGGACAGAATGGTTCATTATCAAAATCAGTTATTTTTCAGCTGCACTAGCAAATACCGAGCCCTTCAGGCCCCAAAAGCAAAACCAGCAGCAATGTGCCAGGATCTGCAAAGACAGAACAAGGAACAGCCCCTGCTCCAAAACTGTGTGTGATTGACAAGGGACAGGAATAGGGAAGAAGAGAAATAAAATATATTCAAAGAATAGGTGTACTGCACAAGCATTATTTCCTAAGGAAACTCTACTAAGAATCTGTCATAATCTAATGTAGCAAAGCAGGTTGCAGACAACTGAATACAACCAGTCATGCTTGCAGTGTAAACCCTTTCCGTGTGCACTCATTTTAAAAGTGCAAGAAAGCAATTCAGTACCAAAGTTTATCTTTCTACACTGGACAATTGTGCCAGAAAGATGTTACATCACTCTATATTATACACCTAAACAAAGGCTGCTAGAAAAGCAGAAGGAGGAATCAGTAAAAATCAGTAATGAGAAAGGAAAATTATATCACTTTTAAAATACTGACATCTTAAAACATGTTTTGATGAAAGGTCTATAAATTGGTGGTACTAAAGCTGAGTTTAGAATATTCTTCATAGGTGAGCCATTCAAATGACATGGGACTACTGAGAAAATGCTCTCAGAGCTGAACCCTAATTATAACAGCATAAAACATACCACTCCACTAATAGAACATGGCTTTCAGTGGTGGGTGTTCTAAAAAAAATGCTACTTATAATATATGTGAATTCTTTACATTTTCCAAGTTGCAGCAGAATAACAGTAAAGATTTGGTTGGCACCGCTTCAGCACACAGATCACATACTATGAGATTGGAGGGCTCTGAATCAAGAAAATGCTTCAGTGAATGCTTAAGTTGGAATATTTACACGTCAGCCTTCTCTCCCCACTGTTGCTCCCCACAAGGCCCCGTGTCACAGCACAAGCCAGTAGATAAGACTACTGATTTAGCTCCAGCTAAATCAAAAGCAGGCAGCGCTGTGAATCCAGGAATGTCTGCAGAACAATATCTGCCCTAAACCAAGGATGTAAGGAACTCGTTTTCATAAATGAAACATTTTTCTAAGTGATACATCAGTGCGGACTTGAGCAGGAAAAGGGCAGGCAGCAGAAAATATGCCACATCACAGGTACGCGGAAAAATCGAGTGTAACATTTGCTCAAGAGAGGAGATAAACAGGTCTTTGATGGGTAGGATTTTAAATAATCCCCATGGAGATCTTTAATAACAAATGCATTTAGGAACACGTCTGTCTGCTTTGAATAACAAGGCCCACATCTTCACAAAGCGAGGCATGCTGAGCAGAGCACACGCAGCACAGAGGAAAGCACACAGACATGGATCACAGGCACTTGTTCACACCTGGTGACAGCAAAGCACAGCACTGCTCCTCAAGAGCACGGGATGTTCCACGTGGGAGCAGGGATGGGACCTTGCCTGCCCGCATGGAGCAGTACAGTTGTAATCCAGAAACATAAAGAGCTCCTTATGGTTCTGTAGTATTTCACACATATTTGCCATGCTATAATGGCACATTTTAATATTTTGACTTACAAGCCAATCTCTCACTGAATGGGTTTTTCAAGAGAAAGTTACACCTACAGGCATCAGCCTGATCTGACAAATCTGCCTGGGCCGTTTGGTGTCACAGCTGCAGTTCTAAACCACCCAAGGCAGTGCCATAGGAAGCTCTAAATGACACTGAGGCAGCAAAAGTCTGTTGAGACAAGCTGCTGTTGGCTACATGCATTGCTGTGCTGTTGCTTTGCCATCACCAAATACAGAGAGGTTCATTGCAGTGGTGTGTAACCTGAAGGAGACTGGGAGCCAAAGCACCTCTGCAGTCTGGAGTCAAGTGGAAAGGAATAGGTTATTTTCAGCCTTGAACCTGGGTCACCTCTGGCCTTCAACGAGCCAGGCAGAGCTCTGAGGATGTGAACCACAATGGATCACTTGGTATCAGAAATGCTGGACACTGAAAGAACCGAGTCCATAAAGGGATTCTGTGAGTAGATTCATCTCATTGCAGACACTCCTTTTATCTACTTAGAGGCATTTGACATGTTAAAGGAGCCAACATGCGTGGAAGAGGGAATGCATTTCAGCTGCTGACATTTTCACTACAATACTCAGAGTTAAAAATGCATTAGCAGTAACTTTCCATCTATCAAAAGCATGAGGCAGGAAGCAACACTTGCCTGGCAAAGTCTAAGAATGCTATTAAATGCGCCGGAGGCCAGACTCTGTCCTTTTTTTATGATCCATTTGCATAAGTAGGACATTTTCACATAAGTCTACTTGGCTCTAGGGCAGCATAACTTGCCACCTCTCTACCTGACTGCTATTTGGACTGCCTGACTACTAAGCATCAAGGACTGACTGAACACGGTTTTTAAAAAACATTCACCTTGCCCCATACAACATTTTCTCATTATTTGAGTGCCCATAACATACAAATAGCAAATAATTAAAAGCTCATATGGCTGGGATGATGACGGGTAAGAAGCTAACACATCTCAGCTGGCTTGCAGGAGCTTGGGGCCATGCATCCATCCGGCCTGCAGGGCAGCTGCTGCCCTCCAAACCAGGCTGTCAGAGCTCCACCTCTGTTAGGTGCTGCTTCCCAGGGGCGCCTGCGTTTATGAAATAAACGCCTACCAGAGCCCAGTGTCACACAGTGCTCTCAGTTAACTTTTATCTGCATATTTAGCTCTCTACAGAAGTCTAGCGTAAGAGTCTTTCAAATAATCTCCTTTGAAGCGGTATAAGGTTGGAGCCAGCCACAGGCACGCTTGCTCTAGCTCCATGGGAGGAAAGGAGGAGGGCAGCAAACACCCTGGGTGTCACTGCTCCTTCTGCTATTCTAATGAGTGCTCCTCACAGCCACCTTCCTGACAGAAAGCCAGCAGTTTCTTTACATAAAGACTTCAGATTAAATTGCATGGGGATCAGAACAGAGAGAAAATTATAACTCACAAGTACAGTTCTTCATCAAAGGCTTCTTCGCCACTACTTTATTTGTAGCACACTCCCTGTGTTTGATGATACAAACACATGAGGTGCGCCGTGCCTTCACTAGAGCAAGCAGTTACTCTGGAGCACAGCAGTGTGTGCGGGCAGGCACGTGAAGTAGCTGGGCACCTCACTCTGATAGATAACAGCAGGATGCTTTGCCATATCTCCAGGGTCCAAACCGTTAATCATAAAACCTGTTACCTGACAGTGGATTTTAGACACTACTTGACAGCAGCCCACGACTTTACAAGTAAGAAAACTATTTTTAAACACCCCTGCTGAGTAATATTCTTTAGGAATTGCTACGTGCATTCAAGGATTTGGGCAACATATATTCCTCTCAGATAATCCTGTTCCTGCAGTCAGTGTGAGGGCCAAAAGCTATTGCTACTGGCCTCCTGGCATATGGAAGAGAAAACTTCACTTGTATTTGTGGGGGAAAGAACTGAAAGCAGTTTCTCAAACTGCAGCACCAGCCCAGGCAGCTTCCTGCAGACAAAAGTTCTCATGATGCTGAAAGAGAGAAATTTCATTCAAGAGATGCTGTAGGGTGAGCCAAGGGAAAATGCATTTTAAAATGAGATAGCATGAGAGTCATAAAGTCCCCCCCCCATTTCTTGCTATTCCTTAGGTTCACATCACCCAACTTTGGCCAACTAAATATTAGGGTAGTTTCAATGTGTTCAAATCTAGTTTAAACCTGTCCCCAGGGGAAAGAGAGAGACTTCTCCAGAATGCAATTTCCCTGTCCTATGGCAGCTGTCTCAGGTAACCAGGATAAATTGCCTCTTGGAATTATGCATTCCTCCTCAGCCTCGATGACTGCCAGCAACCAGGGCTGACCTGTGTGAAATAGAGGGCTGGGGGACGGTACAGTCAGGTTTCTCTAAAAGCACGGAACAAAGACTTTGACTTATTCCAGGAAACAAGGGTACCCTGCCCGTTTCCTAGTGCTATTGCTAGGACTGCTCTCTGATCAAGGAAGAACAGGCTGCCTCGGGCTTTTAGAGACCCACAGATCCAGGCCTGACAGACTTCAGATGAACGGAAAAGCCATTGATTCCTGTCTTCAGCAAACTGCAGTGAGGCAACAGAGGAAAGCAGAAAAAGGTGGCAATGTCAGGAGCTTGTGCTGAATTATAGTGTAGAGGAATGGGACAGCAGCCAGGCAGGCAGCGCAAGCTGTGGAAGCAGTGCCAATTCCAGGAGTCAGCCCTGATTTCTAACACTTGAATTAGATATTGTGCCCAGGGTGCTCGATGCTAGCAAACTGTCCTTTCTGTCTCTGTGTGGGCCGCATCATCTGCAAAGCTGATTGTCAACAGTCCAGTGCTCCATCCTGACCACTGACAACAATATTCAAAGTGACATGTGGATACCAGGTTAAAGGATACACAGAAATCTTACACCAGTATTATTTGCTTTACCAGCACAATTTAGAATCAAAGCCCACCCAGCCTCATAAGACTGATTTTCTGCATTACCTTCTTTTAATTCAGTAACTAATATAAACTGTATCTTATATCAGTCACTCTTTTATTTTATCACAAAAGTCAAAGGGACGATTTTTAAACAGTGCTACATTAGTTTTGCTCTGGTTCCCTGGAAATTGCACAGTCTCTTGCTGGTAATATCGATTATGAATTCAACTCATTTTTTTAAAGACTCAAGAATGCGAGCTATCTGTCCATGCTATATATAATAATCTAAAACAGAAACAATCATGTCTGGCTTTGGTTCATGCATGAAACTATTTTGCAACATTTTAATTTACTGAACTATAATTCCTTACCAACAATTTTCACATGAAGGTTCACTGACAACAGTGCAAGGCTTTCTCTCTGTTCCTGCCCTTCCCCCAGTACATTTCTGCAAGTCCCAGTTTCTGACTTACATCAAAACACTGAGCATTTGGGGCTTCATTTAAAGTTTCATGAAATTATAAGACAGGTTGTGAATTTGGTTGCTATTTTTGTCCCCAGTAATTTTATCACAGATTATAATTTTTTTTTCTAATTTAATTTTAGAAAATAATTAAATTCAAAAAATCCAAAACATTAAAGATAGAAAGCCAGCCACAGATTCCTAGCTACATTTTGGATTGCTAGGATACATAGCTTAGCAGGGAAAGAGAGAGCGTGCAAGTACATAGAATGGCAGATATATTTGTAGGAACCACATATATGTCTCAATTGATAAATATATCTGTCTCCATGGCCATTTATCTAAGAAAAGAAGCAGAGATAAAATGTGCAAAGAGAAACAGTAATTGTAAATAACAGTCTCTGTTGCTCTCGTTTCTTTCTAAAATTAGTCAATTTGATTTCTGAGGTCTTGATCTACATTTTCTATTGCAGACTATTTATTCCAAACACAAAAAGTCAAAGCATCTACAGAACGTAGTCTGTTATTAACCTTGGGACTGGCAGCTTATTAGAAGTCATAGGCTGGGTATTCCAATTATCATCCAAGGAGATGGAAAGAAACAGATTAAACACTGTGGCAAACAACAAGGGTCTTACGGCCCACCGCATGCAGTAAAATCTTGTTTTGTCTACTGTCTGTTATTTTGGAATGGAGTTCTCAGCTGGAGATTGGGGATATTGTGCTCTTGATCGGAGATTCTTGTACAATTCGTTTCTGTTATGTAAATCTCTGCAATCATCAGGGATGAGAGCTATTAATAGAGATCATAAGGACTCAGAAAAAAATGCATCTTTCTCTTCCCATACTACTTTGGACTTTGATCCTGGAAACACTCGTGTATGTTAAAAAGAAAATTGAAATATTTGAAGTACTTAACGGAGCAAATATCCAACGTGTGCTGGATTTACTACCTGTCCTCTTCTCCTGCTCATGAAGTTATCTCCTTGTTTTAAACATCAGACTTTGGTACTCCAGATTTCAAAATCTGCCAATTACAGAGGTTAGATCTCGTTAAGGATTGAAACCCATGTGTAAGAATGTAACCCCTTCTGGTAGCCTGATAAACTGTAAGTATTGACAATTTCATGTCAAATGGAGATCGCAATTCGCTTATGAGACAGAATCCTTGGGTTTGAGACAACGTCTCTGTTTGTATACGTGAGAGAGCGCTTGCAGCAACACTGTTTTCCAAGCACCTTGATTTCCTGTTTTAAATTCCTTAATTCTCTCATCTACAGAACTTTGTATCTACAATCACGCATTTAAATATTCCCAGCTTTCATCCAACTAGCATATAGGTGGGAGGATAATAAAAGCTTTCACTGCAGGAAAAAAAGGTAACGTGGAGAAGCTGAAGATACTATTTCCACCTACACCAGCCTCTGCTCAATCACATGCACTGCAGCCCTTGACCCTTTATGGTGAATTCATTATGCTCATACAAAGTGGAGAGAGTTGCATTTTTCCTTTCAGTGAAGGAATTGTGCCTACGACTAATTGCTTTTCATTCATTCAGCACTGATAATGGACTTGCAGATTTCTACCTAGTATCACATAGTGAGTTTGCTGAAGACAGTGTTGCTACAAGTGCTGATAGATGCATTAGAGAAATATTTCAAGTATGTTTTTCCCCTTAAAAAACCTAAACCGGTTATCTCCTCATACCATTATGCTTTTTTTGTATTGACTTGTAGTGCACTACAGCAGAAAAGAATTCCTCCAAATCTTTACTTGAGTGAGCAATCGTGGTGTCAGATTGAAAAGGAACAAATAAGATAAAATAGAAAACGGAACTTCTTGAAGAGAAACCCTTCTTCCTAACTGGAAGTCACAATTGCCATCATAGAGTTGTGCAACTTCTGTGCACTGTTAGGATCACAAATTCCCCAAGGAGGTACCAGTTAGGAATGCAGAATGAAACAACAACGGCATCTGAAGAGTCCTTTACACGCATAGTGCATCACCACTCAAAAAATAGTTGTTTGTCTTAAATACTAACTTCTATTTTTGTACACTGGTTGTAATATTTTCATATATCCAAGCATGCAGGTTAGTGATGGAACAAGAAATAGTGCATTTTTTAAATATCCAAAAACCCCAAGAAAGCACAAGCTTCCTTCTGTTACCACGCCCTAAACTACGAATAAATACTAAAGAAGGATGGTTCTGCTAAGCAAATGGAAAAGCCCCCTATTGCAGAACAGTTGCATAGCACAACAGTAACAAAAAGAGTAATAAGATCTGAATGTCATATTTTAATATCATTCTCTACAGAAACAAAATACTTTATGAATAATAGAACATTCCCATTCAGAATTACAGTCTTATTCTTTTGTGTTTTTAACCTCTCTTTTTATGTGATAAGGAAGGTACCCTTGACTGCTTTGTACTTCTATTCTCTTGAAGCTGAAATGCGCTGGCATATCATCTATGAGGCACAGAAGAGACTTCATTAGCAATTCCAGGTTCAGGATGCTATGAACTGACATCTCTAGTGTGCATCTCCCTGTCACTTTACCCTTCCTTAGCACAAAATAAAAAAAGCATGTCAAACACTCTTCCAGACACACAAGTCTCTAGATGGAAAAGAACATTTTAAAACCAAATCCTTTAACCAAAGAAGGCAATGAGATGTCTGGTTGGTAGCACACAATGGTGATATTACACATTGATTATGAATCTTCAGACTCATCAGTGTTACTTCTCTTCCTCCATAGCTGTAGTAAAAGAAGCTGCTGAAGTATGAAGAAATCTACCCCTGGAATAACTGTGTCATCTGTGAATAAGTAAAACTTTATGAAAGTACTCAAAGTAAGAACTACAGGTGGCATATGTCTGTAATGCCCAGGAACTATAACATGATAATCAGGGAGGAAGCTTTTAGTTCCCTAAATCCCAGAGCAAAGTGTAAGGAAATAAACCAGCTAGTTTATTGAATCTTTCTCGCTCTGGTCCAAAGAAGGTTTCTGCTACCCAATCACATCTCTCAGCTTTAAAATACCTTACGGCCAGCATTACACCAGGAGCTGATCTCAGTGCCAGCTGGTTTCCTTCCACACCAAGCAGCACTGAGAGCAGAGCGCCCACTTTTCAGAAAGCAATCCTGCACGGGCTGCTGTGCCCATGTGTACAGGTACAACTGTCAGTCACAGGGAGACAGGTCACCTCCTGTGTCACATGTATTTAAGTCTTTTTAAAAATTGGAGGGGGTTTAAAAATGTTTTTCCTGGTAGGAGAAATTCTAGAAGTTCCCCACTTGCTTTCACATTGAATAGATAAAAAATACAATGCCAATGTTTTGACAATGAGGGGGATGCTTTTTACATTTTAAAATAAAAAACACAAACTTGATGGAAAAATGTAATCAAGACAGATATTACACGACTGGAACCGTATTTTAAACATAAGTGATTGGCAGCATGACATGGTATGAAGATCTATGCTTTTTAAAGAAAAAATAAAAAAGCAAACAGAAGAGAACTCCACACACAGTCAATTTTACTTTTTTGCACTAAAATGTTAAGACCAGGGCTAATACCAAATTTGTAACAGCATCCGTGCATTTCAGGCTTATATATTCCTGCTAACAGTTTCATCTAGAAGATAGATGGCACTTTGCATTCACAAAATACCACGCGGAACATTAATCACATAATCCTCACTGTCTACTTTGTAAAATGTATTAGTAAGCCCATTTCACTGAAAAAGAAACTGAGAAGCTGACAGGTCGACCCCAGGAGAAACTGCCATTTATGTTTAAGCCTTTCTAATGCCACTCTCAACCCACGGAGCACCCCAGACGGTGCACTCCCTTCCCCAGAAACACATTCGCAAATTCTTGGCAGTCTCCTTTTCAGGCACTGCTGAATATCCCAGAAAAAGGAATCAAACTGACCTCTGGAGAACAGCAGCTCTGCTAACTGAAGATACTTTAGCTACATGATCAAGGAGTGCTCGGTCCCCATGCAGGGCATACCCAGTGAGCCAACCACTTCAACATTTCCAGCCTAAGGTGGAGCTCAAGGCTGGGGCTCAGACAGCTGTGGACAGGGAGGAGTCTGGTGGCACATCATTGGGAGACCAATGTAGTAGCTTTACAGAGAAAACTGTTGCCAAGCTGCAACACAGACCGTGAGCTAAAGCCTTGCCAGATAAGAAAAAAAAATCATTAATTGTCTAGTCAATAATCATTAGCTGCTCTAGGGCTCAAGAGAAAAAATAGAGACCTGAGGAAGTATGAAACCCTAAGAAAAAGTAAAAATAGTAATAAATAAATAAAAAGGAAAGCATGTGACAGCATAGCAAGGCTGAGGATCAGCCTGTTACAAGAGGCAACAGAGACCAAAGCTGTCTCTTTCTCCTGCTCAGCCAGCAGAGACACAGTGGTGTGTCCCTGTCAGTGGTGAGCATACTAATGCTAGATAATAAAGCCTGCAACATAATCATCCTAGCTCTCCTATATCTGCATTATGCACTAAACAGCTGGTGTGTCCTCATACTGCATCTATCATGCCTGCTGTCCCCCTCTGCGTGGGAAAAGATGCTCAGAAAAATAGGGACCTCAAAAACGGAGGGTCACAGACATAAATTAGAACTTCCCTAGTAAATCCTACCTGAGGATTCAGGGAGCTCAGTTGCACAGAATGGCAAGCTGGAGATGGATAGAATAACAACATGGCTATAAATATCTGTTAGCAAATTGACTGGGAAAGTCAGTCAAAGACAGCTTCAGGCCTGGGATGTGCATGTCATGCACAAAGTATGGGGGATTTGCAGAACTGTCTGCTTGGACTTCCACTACATTCATAACCTCCTGTACTGTCCCCAGGGAGGAAAGCTGATGGACTGTACCCACATGCAGCATACTGTCATAGTTTATTCCGGTAGGCAGCTCAGCATCCACATGACCGTTTCATCCAGGTTGGGTGGAGGAAATAATTGGAAAGGTAAAAGCATGAGAACTCACGGGCGGAGATAAAGACAGTTCACCACTTAATGCCAAAGCTGTGTGCACAAAGCAAAGGAAGGAATTCATTTGGTACTTCTCATGGGCTGGCTGACGCTCATCTGCTTCCAAGAAAGCAGAGCTCATTATTCATAATGTTTTTTTGGGAAGACAGATGTCAACATTCCAAATGTTCCCTTTCCTCCTTCCTTCCCCCAGCTTTTATTGCTGAGTGTGATGCCAGGTGGTCAGGGATGTCCTGGTGGCCCATCTGGGTCAGCTGTCCTGGCTGTGTCCCTTCTCAACCTCTTCTGCACCCCTAGCCTCATGCTGGTCAGGCAGTGTGAGAAGAACTGTCTCTGTGCCAGCACCATTGCATGTGAACTAGAAGTGAAGCAGAAGTTCAGAAATCCAAACTGAAGCCCACGAGAAGGAGAAAAAAAAAAAAAAAAAAGAAGAAAAAAAGTGAAACTATTACACCGCTTAGGATTTTATACAATGAAAAAGAATTAGTGGTATAAAAATATAGATCAACATTAGTGCCTGCCAGGAACGTTTGGGATTCATACACTGTTGGAGTCTGTAATGAATAGAGCAGAACAGATAGATATCCTCCCTAACATATCCACTGACAGGCAGGTGTCCCTGAACATGCCCTGTTCTCCATTCTTCTTCAAGCCAGCACAAAATTGCCTCTGGTGACTAAGAAAATACACTCTAAGCTCAATCACCTGTAACTCCATGGAGTGTTGAATGATGTTTGGCTTCAGGTGCGAAAGCAAAGTGAGATATTTTAGTAACTGATTCTAGTAGGTTCAAAGAATTTGCAAAAAATTCTACTTGGCGAGATAGTGAGACTGCAGGAGCATTAGAGGCCTGCACAACATCTGAAGAAAAACAGTGTGATCTCCATCTCTCCAAATCCACCCATGATTTGAAAGGC
The DNA here is from genome assembly GCA_023055505.1 of Callipepla californica brunnescens. Taxonomy (NCBI): domain Eukaryota; kingdom Metazoa; phylum Chordata; class Aves; order Galliformes; family Odontophoridae; genus Callipepla; species Callipepla californica. Next base: position 8,591,107 of record JALIRH010000015.1, read on the forward strand.
AATTCATTTCATTACTGGTCATGGTATGGTAGTGATTTGTTTCTATGTCAAAACATCAGATCCAGAGCTGAGGTAAATGGGACACTCTGGCAGTCAGTAACAGGTGACATCACCTTTTCCCCAGCAGACTTAGATGTGGGTTTTTCAAAATCAGTCTCATTTTTTTTTTCCTTTGTTCTATGTTCAAAAAAGTTTGGTGAAAACTTAGTTGGACAAACAGAATAAGAACTGGTAACATATGACACTGATTTGAATGTACAGACTAAGGTACTGAATTTCTAGAAACCATTTGCAATGAAATGTAATTTCATTTCACTTTTTACAGTGCCCTTTCAGCAACGATCAGCTATAGCTTACTATAATTCTCTAGTTGGAGTACTGGGTCTCAAAGCTGACTTCACAGAGCCAGGGAATGATTGCACAGAAACGGAAAGTGGGCAAAAAAAACAGTTGTTTTTTTTCCTGACACTTCACTATATTTATACAGAAGTGAAAATATTCAGACAAATATCAATTCAACATTTTCCCTTATCAGAACTAAACAAGCAATGTTCATCAGATGTCTGGTGGGTGATGGTCCATGTAGTGTTATGTCTTGTACTGCTGTGGCTTTCCTGACTGCCCCAGGCCATTTGATTTCTCTTACTACCCTTTCATTTCCAACAGCAAGATCCCAAAACATCAATATATACAAGTTTCTGGAAAGGCTTCTTAACCTGCACTGGATTTTGATATCCCAGACTGAGCTTTGTGGTTAGTACTTGACTGTTTTCTGTGTTTTTTTGTTTGTTTGATTGGTTAGTTTGTGGTTTTCTTTGTGTGTGTGCATGTGTATTTTTTATTCTTCCTCCCCTGGTTTGGGTCTTTTCCACTCAGTATTTTCTGAGAGTTCTGCAAAGCCAGGGGAAAGGTTTTCAAGGAATTGCCTGAGTTTTTGGTCAGATCCTAAGAAGCTTTTTCAACAAAAGTGTAGCACAGTTTAAGGCTCTAGGTACCAGAGAAACAACCAACAGCGAGTGACGCATTCACTAGGCAACTGTACCTACTGATTTTCAGAGACAGGAGAGAAAATATCTTAAATGACTTTTAAATCCTGTGAGTTTATGTGATCAAGCAGATAACATGACACAAGATGGAGGATATAAATAATATACACATAACAAACAACAGCTCAGCTGCTCATAATCTCTGCCTCAAGCAAAACAGTCCAATCTGAATAACTTAATCGTGGATATCACATAAAATATAAATTAGATAAACTATTTTTAAATAGTACATTTTTCATTTTAAAGGTATATTTAAGTAACCTATTTTCTTATATCTTCCTAATACTCTATTGATTGTCATTGCATCAACAAAACTATAGTGACAACATTCTGTAAAAGCAATGTTTCCAGCAAATAATAACCATAATAAAATAATAATAATAATAATAAAACAATTTCAGGTTCAGACAGCTATCCATTTCAATTGAATCAAAAGCAAAATAACTTTTTTGTCTTTTTGTCTGTATACTAGAGTAAGGAAATTTTAAATAGCTTTGAATTGGGAAGTGTCTGAAAGAAGGAGCTTCACGTCCATTTACTGGCCCATTAGTCTTGAGACACTGCTCAAAATCTCGATCATAGATACTGCTCAAAAATAAATAATATAGTTTAAAATACGCTTGGCCAAAAATCTCTGTGGTTTCATTAAATTCCATTCACATGGGGAGATAAACCATATCCATATAGTCTCAGTGTTGGACTGGGACCAGCCTTTGATTCTTAGTTGCTTTCAGGCAGACTTTAGAAGGAACCTGAGAGCTCTCACTGTTTTCGTGGGACCCTTCACAAGATACACCCTCATCCACATTTCAGTCAAAGCCATTAAGCATATGGAAAATCCCTGCTTTGTTAAAAAGCCACCAAGGAACCTAATCATTTCATTTTGCACCCAACTGTTCAATATAAAGAGACTGCATTTGAGAAATATACCTTCTTACTAACAACCTTTTTGAACTTCACTTTCCACTGGCATCTCCTAAGTGATAATTCATGGCTCAAGTCATACTTCACAACACTGTCCTAAATAGTGTTAAATTGGCATTCTCTGCTCCACTGGGCAGCTTATCTAGATGTGTAAAGAAAAAAAAAATCGAGACAATTATTTACAGATTACAGACACTGGCAACAAGAAATTGCAACATAACTCTTGAAACATCTATACCTTGTTTGAGCGATAAAAAAATGAACCTTCACAGGCAATTCATTATTATGATTAGAAGGAAAAAACAACCACCCCAAGCCAAACAACTACTACAGGAATCAAGTGTCACTTAAATTGCTTGACTTATTTGATGTACCTTTAATACGAGTTATTAATATAATAAATGAAGAGTGCAGCCCAGATTTCAGGAGACTGCACTCCAGTACAGCCTGAGAAAAATCAACTTAAAATGAATTTAGATCACAGAATCAATATTGAGAGATTAACTAAAGATCACTGAATCCTTCATTATTGATCCACCAAAACATTGTCCTTTTGCTATGCAGCATGCAATTATTTGTTATTTTTTTATTCTTTTTACAAATTCACACAATAAGAATCAACAAACTGTGTACTGATTAAAATTCAGTGCTGAATGAATTATATGAGGAATTTAAGTTGTCGTATAGATAAAAGCTTGTTGTTGCAAAATTCATAGGTTTTGTGCTCTAAACTGGAAATGAAATGCATGCTTGCTTCCCTGTCATCTCATTTCAGTCTGTCTGGGGTTCTGATGCTCACTAGCCCTCTACGACTTTTCCTAACACAGAGTATATTTTAAAATGAAAATCAGGCAAAGAAACTCCTTGGAAAGTTTTCAGTATGTCTTTCTACTGTGTAGGGGCAATTCTCTTGAGTTTGTTTTCTGCTACAAACCCTGTAGCCAGATTCCACTTATTTGTGGTTTCCAGGCTCACACCAGTGACTAACTGCACTACACAATAACAAACAAAAACCACCACCGCCAACAAAACGAAACACCAAAGAAACAACAGCAACAAAAAACACAGCAACTCAATTCACGTCAGTAAGGTGTAAAAAGCTAGAATACATTTTTACCCTTGGTTTCTCACCTTAACTTTAAAAACACGAAATGAAGCTAGTCTGGTATAGAAGAAGATGCTTTTTTCACTATTAATATTCAATTTAAACAAGCCGTGCTCTCCAGAAAGTGGCTATGTCTCTACAGGCAGCTTTGTACTGCCAAAGCAAGGTCCAGTCTTGCTTTGAGGTATGAAAGGCCTGGGCTTAAAGAGTCTGGCACAGGTGGACTGCTTAAATCCACCTGAGAGCCCTTCCATAACAGAAAGTACTTTAATTAGTCACAGTTTGAGAAACACTTTCATTTAAAAATTCATCACATTTGTAGAAATAGCAAGTGCCTTATATGGATACATCAAACTGCTTTTCCACACGAGTTTCTCCCACAAAATCCCTGAACCACCAGTTACATGTTATTTTCCCTGAAATAACAGTTATTATTTTATTCTGTGTCAGAATGACATGGGTATACCATCAGCGTGTTAGCATGTTTTAATCATCTATTTGGCATCAGTTGGAACAGCAGAAGCGAAGGCCACACCACAGTTTTGATTATTACAATAGCTTCAGTCAGGAACAGAGAAGACATTTCATGTGTATTTGACATTCTTCTGTTTCCGTATGCAAATAAACCTACTCTTATATAACAAATTCCTCACAAAACTGCGTTGAGACCCATTAGCTATGAAGCCTGTGCAAACAAAGACATTTGCAATACAAGAACTTAACGTTAAAGAAAGCAAAACAACAAATGAATGTTTAACACATGAATGGTTTTAGCCATACAGGTTGCACACGTTTAACATAGACAAGGTCCCAGAGCATTCAGGCACATAGCAGAACGTGCTTCAAAACCAGGGAAAACACTTACAAATAGCGCAAGAAGCCCAAACAAGATCTGAATGGTGACATATTGAAACATATTATTTGTTCATTTCCTAATAAAAAGAATTAGGAAAGTTTCAAGTATGCAGAATAATGACTTCCCACAACAGATAAATCACATAAAACATAAAATGGAAGTGCTTTATAGCTAATTTTAAGAAATGGTAAATTAAATTAGGCAGTTTGGGGAGGCAGATACTCCCACTATCCTGCTAAATTATCCTGCCTTATATCCAGAAATCAGCCGCCAAAGCTTCTCAGATCTCACCTTGCGAGGCACAGCTCCCAAAGGATGCCTATAAATACAGTCCTGCTTGACAAGCTTTCCACTCAAATAAAAAAGCTGTTGCATTGCAAGTAAATTTAACTTCTAAAATTTAATTCCCTAGCACAATCCCTCTATCTTTTCAACTCTGAAAGTAAGACAAAAAATAAATCATTATGTGGAGGCAGTAAAACAATATGGTTTATAATTTTCCTTTTTCTGACCTTTGAGTGTGTGCAGTTCTCCCTGAACTTACTTCACTGAGCTGTGCAGTGGTTGGCATTTTTCAATTTGAAGCAGTAATGAAGGAGTGTAACTATGACTAATGTGCCATAGTTGCTTTGCTCTATTCTGTCATTTCCTTCCATCCTAAACAGTAATATCTGTCATGCATTTTAAAAGTACACAGCGAAGCTTTCCAGCACGTTCTCCATTCCACCATGCCACTGACTCCAGCCCTGCCGCAAGCAAGCTGCAGTGATATTCACCAAGGAAAACAGGTTGCACTGTGCTTCAAGGAAAGCAACAGCCACTGAAAGGAGCAAATACAGACACTTCATTTCTATTTATTTTCATTTACTTTCATTAACCCACTCCCCCCCCCAGTCACAAAAGGCATCACACTTTCTATGTCAGCTTTCTTGGGAGGCAAAGCACTGTATCCCTTGTAAAGAGTACACGCAACCTGGGAAAACAGGTACCAGTGGGCTCTAACACTAGGTCCTCTTCACTATCCGAATTGCCCCATAATTGTCCATGCTTCCTTATTAGAAAAGGAGGTGTATGGTACATAAGTTATTTCTGCTGAATTACTTCAGGAGATTTTCCATAGCTGGGAAAGGTCTTAGCATAAAAACCTGATAGATATTTCAAGGTAAATCAGCAGATGGCTGGAGAAAACACCACTCTGAGAATGGCTAGGGACATCGGGCAGTCAAGAGCTGTCAGACACACTGGGCTGTGTGGCTCACAGGCATGTTTGTGATGTCAGAAGACACGTTGGGATGTGTGAACCATGTATTACTCCATTTGTGAATAGAGAGCTGGTCTGAGAAGCATGTGATTTAGGGGTCAGAATGCAAAGAGTGGTTGGGAGAACCCTACACCTGTGCTTAGAGGGATAGCACTAATTCAGCCTGAAGATGCACAGAGAAATGCCCACCACCACTGGAAAAGGGGAACATAAAAACTCTTTGGGCAGACAGACAGCATGCAATAGGCAGCGCACTGCAGAACTCCTCTGAACAAGGCACATGTCTTCCCTCAGACCTGGAAGCAACAGTCACTCTCTAATTAGGAGTGTCAGAAAAAGAAAGGACCACTCTCATTCGCTTTATGATTTCTCTTGCAATGACACGACTGAAAGAAATGTGTGAAGCTGGAACCATTAATCATATCTGCCAGGGAGCCTGCAGTGTGAAGTAAACATCTGGCTGGTTGTTCATGATACTTGTTTGCCTGTCTTGAAGGCTGGCATATAAAGGCGATGATATTTGCATGGTTCTTAAAAATCTATTTTATCAGCATTGAATAGCAGACGGTACTGCATCTCCTAGTCCCCTTCACACTATCAAAAAAGAGAGCCCTGCATTTTGCAGCATTCTTGAACAAATACCTGAGTGCAGAGCAGACCCTCTCTGGCCTACAAGCTGCTGCTGGTCAGCTTACCCAGCTACATCAGCTCTTCAGAATGCACAGCCAGAACCAGGAAAGCTGTTTTATTTCAGCAGAGTGTATTAGAGTTTCTAATACTATTACCCCAAAGAGATTAACTAGTGGGAATCCATATCTTGCCATATTTGTAGAGGTTTTTCCTCAACCTCTCATTTCCCTCAGGGATCCCATAAAATTAATATATTAACTCCAAGTTGTATCACTGGTATTGGAAATAACCCAAGAGTGCAACCTATTAGCTTTGGGGAAACTCACTGTGACAGATGACCATAATAGGTGCCCTTCATTTAGGATAGGCACCTTTCATTTAGCTCAATTACAGACTCAGGAGGAAAAACTATGCCAGGTTCCAGTCTGTGAATACAGCTATGCCTCAACCCAAATAAAAAAAAGCTTTCTGAATTATTTAACTTCCTGGTCATGCATCTAAAAGAGATCAGAAATGAATTAAAAGGAAAACACAGTCCAACCCAACCCAGTGATCCTGAAGCACAAGGACAGATTCTGGGGTCATAACAGCAGGAGCAGAAAACTTACTTCTAGCTGATTCATTCAGTGCAGACTGGCATAGTTTTTATGTGAACAATCTGCAACGGATCAGAAGATCCACAGGATCAAGCACTAGTCTCCGATTCTAAATGCAATTACCCCTGGAGATCCTAAAATTTTTGAATCAAGTCAATAAAATAGTTTTGCCAGCACACTCCATCATTTTATACAACTCAGAAGCATTGCTTTCACTGGTAGAATTACTGTATCTACATCAAGAAAAGTAACTGGCAAGACAAACTTTAGATTTTGCTCCAGGTGCTCTAGATCCTGTACACAGAAGTCTCCAAGAGTATTTTTTGGCTACTTGTTCTCAAAGAAAGTCTAGCTGCTTCCTAGATTGGTAGTTATTCTCCTTATTTACAGAAATAACATCTCAATAAGCAATGACTCAACCTTAGAAAGAGAACAGCACAGTAACTGTAAAGGGAAGAGAGGTCTCTTGATTGAAGCACTAGCAGAAACCAGATCAGCACTAAGCACCATACCATGCAATACATTTGTCCCCAAAACAGTCTCCTCAGGGTCCATTTGTAGTTTCCAACTCCACAGACATCGAGATGAGACCTTTAGTAATAACTATGAAGTGTAGAGATCCTACACTAACTTAGACACCTGGCTTGCTGGACAGTTCAGTCAGGACCAGGGGTCATCTCTTAGGGCCCAAGCAAGATCTGATTTATCCATAATTGTACAATACATCTGCTTAATGTTTTTGCCTAACAGGCAGGAGAATATAGATGACCACTCTTTTTGAGCAGTGAAGTATGCTGTTTGTGCTCAGACTTAAATCTTTTATTATTTTTACAACATTCAGAGTAGCCTGCCAGGAGAAATTTAGAAGAATAATAAATCTTATTGGTGCCAGGGATGTGGTAAGAAGGCTCAGGACTAATGCAGAGATCTATTTTATGGGTGTCATCTGTTTCTTTTCTGCCAAAGGAAGAATGGCATATTGAAATTACTCTGCTGTAGGCAAGAACAGTAAGGACAGCACATTATCCCCTCTTGGCACCTACAAAAAATAAAAATAAATTAAAAAAAAAGGATAAACACATTGATGCTAGCACTAAAGAAATACAGCAGCTGATAGGGTACAAGTTAAAATATTAAGTTACTCTGTTACTAAATAGCAAAAAGGAAACCCCATAAAACAGCCTGGTAGACCTGCTTTTTGAGGTAGGAAGCATCTTCCGTGCCATTTCTGAAATAAGTATGATATCTTTTAAGCAGAAGACAGGAAGACACACTGTAGTAGAAAAAGGGCTCTTAACTCACACATCTGCAAAGGGGGGCAAAGGATCCCGGCACAGCTGAAGCAACTGACACAGATCAACTGTTCACAAAAGGACATAACGAGCTCAGAAAGATTTTACTGCAAAATTAAAGACATCTTGCAAGTCTTTAATCTCACTTGGCAAAGAAGCTGCAATGAGGGCAGCTACTTCTTTCATGCTATATGAAAGAAGGTGTAGAAGATGTGAATATTTAAGTCTTCAGGGGGTGGAGGCAGGAGAAAGACTACAATAAATAAAGTCAAAAATAAAGGGATTTTTCTTCCCCTTCTTATCAGTTTTGGAACAACACACACAGCACCTAGATTGATGATGTTCATTTATGATGAGCATTCACACATCAGTGACCACTGGTCTCTTTAAGACTGCCTAAGGAGGTTGCTGGAGGCTTTAGATAAAAATATTAAATGCTATCACCAATAGACTACAGAAACCCAAAGAAGAAAATAGTGGAATGTAGCAATTGTGAAATGTAAACATATCTCTTGCAAAGAATGGATCTACTTGTTCTCCCTGTCCCTGATAGTCAGAAAACATAACCAGTTTAAACCCTAGCACAGAGGCCAGGGCAAAAGGAAATATCTTTGTACTACAATATGGCCTTTGAGGCTCTGGGATAGATGTGCCCAGAGAGCCTGAATTTACACTTATGAAAAAGGCATGGATGATTCTGCCCTGGGACAGAAATAGCATTAAGCAAGTCTCTGCAAGTCTCTTTTTGAAATGCATGCAGAATTTTATCTAATTCTGACACCAGAGTATGTTGCAGTTATCATGATGCGAAAACTGCAGTATTTAATAAAACTGTCGTGAAATGTTCCTATACAGGGACAGTGAGTGGATGAGCTCTCTGTAACAGAAGGTACTGAGGAGAAGTAGAGTTCTAAGGAATGATATTTCATTCTTTTAATAGAACCAAGATCATAATTTGGAGCAACCAGCTATATGAATTGAGACTGGTGGCAATGAGGCCCAGGTAGGGTCTTACCACTGGGTACACAGCGCACACAGTGCTGCTGAAACAGCCAGTGTTCTTCTGTTGAGAGAGCATATGCTACAGACTTCCCCATGATTTTATCCGAGATTTTGGTCTTGTATTTCTTTTTCCCCAGAGGCCCAGGAAGGCTTAAAATAGCAGGCTGTTTTCTTCCAACTGCAAGATTTAGTATACGTATTGACATACTTCTCAAACTTCAAAAAGGAATAATTTTAGCCTGTAGCACAGGCTTGGCTGGTTCTTAAGGTATCCACACTAAGCGACCCATCATCAGCAGAAACTCATTTTCAGAGACATAGCATTCAGGCATGACTTTCATCTCCTGGGGAGAAGAAGAAAGTTGCCTTTATTTAAAGATCTTAAACCCAGCGCCAATTACTTATACAGAATCAGCCAGAATCCCTTCAAGCAGAAGTATGGACACACAACAGGTGGCATTTCAAGTGAAAACGTCTCCTGTTTTTCTCAAGAAACCCTGGAAACTGAAGAGGGGAGGCTCCATATGGGAATACATTCCCCAGATTCGCAGCACTCCTCCCCACACAGCTCCAGCCAGCTGTGTTTCTGTGCATCACAGTCTCAGTGCTGCAAGTGCTCCACGTACCAATTCCTATCATGGAGTGCTGTATTCCAAAACAAAAAAAACCTCTGCAGTATCAAGGCTTACGAGTAACAAAGTAAGAAAAACATCAAGGCATAGACAGGTGCCACGAAGTCCTATTCTTTTAAAACAAAAAAGAGTATATTTTGTAGCATATCAAGTAAGTGATGTTCCCACTGACTGAAATGGGATCAAATCCTCAGACAATACAGCACAGAAAAGCAGGCAACCCTCACTGAACCATTCTCATTAAAGCACACTCTCCTCTGTCAATGCTAGCATTACTTTCTAAAAAATAAAAAAATAAAAAAATCAGCCTTCATTTTCAAGTGACCTTTTATAAAAAGGTTCTTCCTATAAAATATTAAAAGCATTGTGGAGAAAAAAAAATTCCTATTTCTGCACTGATAAAACCACAGGTTGATTATAAACCTTTGTGGGTTTTTTTGTTTTGTTTTCTTGTTTGTTTGTTTTTTTACCATGTGTTAAAGTAGCACCACAATTGTTACTGATCTGGGATGAAAAGAAACAAACCAAAACCAAACAAAACAAGCATAAACATGCAGCTATCATTAGCTGTGTAGCCTCACTACACAGATGCTGGGATATTAGCTTGGATTGTGCAACTAGGAGAGAGGAAGAGACTGTGATAGATGAGGAGATAATATCACACAATGTCACCTAGCAAATGGTGATCACTGTGCTCATAGGCAGCCAAACAGCCACGCTGATATCCAGCAGGAACATAATTATATTTTGAATTAGTTTTCTGTGATGCAAAAGGGAAAATAAGAAAGACCATCTGATGTGATCAAGCTACAGAAAAAGATTCAAATAATATATTTGGCTTTCTAGCCCATTATTACATACAGAAAACGAGGCTGTACAATTCTGGCTCATTTCTGAAGAGTCAGGGTCATCTTATTAGGAACAACATATTTACTGTGAACGTGAAGAACCAGTATTGATTTGAATGTAAGTGTTTATGCTCTGTTCTAGGATCCCTCTTTTCCTGTGCTGTCCTAATGAGCCATGAAAATAACCTCGGCTAAATCAGAAATGCCCAACCATGGCTAAAATACACCTTGTAACTGTGCTATCATCTTGACACCAGTAACATGGAAAGAACAAATTTCCAGTTCAGTGGTTTCTAGGAGATACAGGAGTACAGAAAGAAGAATATGGGAATAACAGGATTGATTTGCAGTGGAGAGAGCTTAGCAGAGGCACAGCCCAGGCCTGAAACTACAGCAGTTGTTGTGCTTTGTCTCATCTCTTTCTGCATTGTCTCAAAACATACAAAAGGCACCAGCATGTGTTATCAGAACCAGAGATTTGGACCAGCTCAGGAGCACGGCAGCTTCATTTAATTTAGAATAAAAGTAGGAAACAGAGTAACTGAAACAATACTGATTCATCTACCTAAACACAAACCTTGGGAAAGGGGATTTAAGAATAGGACTATGAGGACTGGAACTAGATATTACTGTAATGAAGGGTGTATGTACGTAGAAAACAGAAAGAGAGCAGAACCACTCCGAATCTTCTAAGCATTAGAGAAAGAAAAAACATTCCAAAAGTTATACAATATGAACAGAATTGGAGAAGTTGCTGTGCAAGACAGCAAAGGGAGCGCTGAAGCAAAGCAGAAAGAGGCATGGCCCCACAGACAAAGAAGGAAGTCTTGTTATCTGCTGCTTAATGTGTCTGGGGAAATGGGTCATAAGGTGCTCTCTTAGCAAGTAAACTTGAGAGTAGCAAAGAAGTATCAGACGGCGTCATCAGTTTCTCTCCATCAAAACCATCTGCCAGACTCGGAACGCTGGCTACTTGCTCCAGCCAGAAGATGCCGTGCTACTGATTTATGCCTACAGCTATTTTTAAGCCTAGGCATCATGCTTAAGCACCTCACTGCATAATGACAACTGCACAAAATAAAGGAAGAAAATGTATTTTTGCAAGTAATTTCCTTCTGTTCCGTAGCAAGCTGTTATTTATACAAGGAACGAGAAACGTTACTTTTATGCAAAAACGCAAGCTGCAAGGTAATGTCTTTTTAAATGCGGTCTCTTTATCCACCACCCAGGCAAGCACTGATCCTACCGAGCTTGCTGGCAAATCTGCTGCTTCCTGCAGGACGAGGGTCTGACCCGTACATCTGAATCCTGTCACACAAATAAGCTCTGTAAAATCACAACACAAGGCTGGCAGCTCAGGGCACCACGAGGCTGATGGGGGCAGAAGGCCTTATTTCATTTCATTTTTGAAGCTTTTGAAGACACCATCCTGTCTTCTTCCTTCCGCTTCCACTCCTTTTCTTTCTTCTGTCTGTCCGGAACCTTTCTGTCCATTCAGGCTTTTACTCCATCTCTCATCTATTTCTCTGCTGTCACCTGTCAATTTAGTCTTGTCCCAGACTCCCACCCTCTCACCTCACTATTGCATTTTTGAATAAGCACTAATTCAAGGGCAAAAAGACAAAGAAGGAAAAATGAAAGACATGGAAAAAAGCTGAATACTGCTGCTGCTGTAATTCTGTGGCTCACCCTGAATCCTGCAGCATTTACAGTCAACAGGGAGTCATAGCAAAATATAACCCCTGATCATGAGGGTGGGGAAAAGCAAGTGCTACAGGAAACTTGATAATTCCCACCCAGGAGCTGCAACCACCTACTGGCAGCAGGACTGCAGTGCCACAGTCCTTACTAGAATCTGTGCTGGTGCTATACCATCTAATGAAGAGTTGCAGTAGAGATGTGCTAATTATATTTTTCCACTTCAGTGTGTACTGAACATTGTAAACTATCATTTAGTGTCATTATTTTAATGATATATTATGTTGATAATACAATCTGGGTTAATTCCCAAATGTGAAATCTAGGGAGAAAAAGCTACTCTGATATTTTTTAAATGCATTTTCTCATTAACCCTAAACCAGAAACAACTATAGTCACAGCTTCAGGGAAAGCAGTCATTTACTAGCAAAGGTAGCAACTATAAATATTCTGGAAACAGTTGTCCCAACCCAATTGTAATCTCTGTTATTTTAGTAGGGGGAAAAAGCCAAAGAGGAGTGAAAAAACAGTATTTTGTATAGTAAGGGATGTGATTAAGTGCTTTCTTTTAAGGCACCTCTCATCTTTTGCTGAGAGAGGGCAAACAGTCAGCTGTGTATTCAGTGCTGGCACAGAAGAAGAAAATAGACATACTTTTGTATGCCTGTCTCAAAGGTGTTAGGACATCAAAGTGTAACAAAGTGGAAGCAAAATACATAATTCTAATCACGCATGTTCCCCATCGTTTTAAGCACTATCAAACATTTGGTACTTTAAACAGCTTTTATATTTCCTCCTGTAGGCTACTGGTCTGCAATCAGCCAGTAATTGTTACCTGTGAAATTCCACCTAAATCAGGAGGTTATCTTATCTACTTAGGCAATGACTCCAGCACAACCCAGAACAGAATGACAGCCCACATAAGTACTTGCTTGCTCCTCTACACTCCCTTGTTGGGTATCTCTGGGCCATTACAGAAGTAAGGAGCCCTCTGTAAGTTCACTGCCCACAAATTATTTAACTAATTGCTCAAGGGCAAGGCAGGTTTATTAGCTTGGCTATCATAATTACTTTGCCTTCAGATAGGCAGTTTTAGCTGCTTCAGTCTTATGCTTTCATAGTTAATATCTACATATATGCCTAAGAAGTTTAAATGTATGCCACAGATAAACATAGGTACCTTGTGTATCAGGATAGGAATTTACCTACAGAGACAAACAAATGGGATATTACAAAAATTATCTACCTAATGCATTGGAGAGCTGAACTTACCCTCGGAAAAGCTTGATGAATTACTTCCATTATATGCTTACTCAGTATAGACTCATGATAGAATTATTTTCTCTCTCTTCCCCATCATGACTTCACAGAACTGTATGCAAGATTTAAGCATGCTTAAAAGTCTCTAATAGAAAAAATCACAAATGTCTAAATGTTTGAGTGGTCCTCTAGGCATATCCATACTGCCAAAAGTCTGATTCCCTCTTCCCTAATACTCAAACAAGGAATAAACACCTTGAGTAAAACAGAGGACTACTAATACAGGATATGCCATAGGGACAAAGTCCAGGACCTTCACCAACTTCCACAGCTTATTGCAAGTGGCAGAGCGCGGATCTCCTGCAGACTGGCATGGCAGGCTACCAGCTAAACCCCACTCACCTTCAGTGCCATTTTTGTTAACAGAATCCCACTAGATTCAATCAGCATTTATCAAACCATGGAAAAATGAGGGTTTTTTTTTTTGTTGTTGTTGTTGTTTGTTTGTCCTCCAGGCACAGAGAGGTAGAAAAGCACAAAAGGACTCATGAAACATTTACATTGGGCACTGCTGTTAGCAGCTTACTTCACCTGGGACAGAGTGGAGGAAGGGCAGCTCTCAGAAACTGCTGGGAGCTACAAGTCTGAGAAAAGCCCTGGGTTTTAGATATTCAAAGGACGCTTCAGCAAGTCATAAAGGCATTTCACCACAGAGTCAAAGACAAAAGCCTGAGCCTCACTTCTGACTGCCATCAGCTGACTACAGCACAAAGAGAGAAAACAGTGATCTAAATCCCTTCACTTTCTCTGGTGCTGTCCTATTTTTACCCCCAAACTACCCCAGCAGAGGGGAGATGTGAAAACTTGCAGGTTACACAACTCTGCATTTTCGCAGCGTTATTAAGCACTGCGATGGCTATAATTGTGATACACTGAGAACATTTGCAACTTTCTGCAGATCTCACGCTCGCACTTCTGCCCAACTGGTGCGATGTGCTTGTGTTATAACAGTTCAACATGTTGCAGCAAAAAGCTGTCAAGAAAGTTGGCTCAAATGATTTTCTCCATACACTGCCCCTTGCTTAGGCCTCTAGCAGCCAGAGAGGCTCAGTGCTATTTGCAACCTTTACAGTTGCTTATTATGACACTAGGTAAATGATTTAATCTCTCTGTCTCAGCATCCTGAATTGTCAGTCTGACATATTAGTACCCCCTCTCATTCAGGAAAGTGGAAATGAAGGACCAGGTGGGTGGCACCTCCCTACAGATAAATGAATTATGTAAATCAAACAGAGGTTTACGATAGATTACGTATTCCAGTCTATCTAATGATCTTGGTGATCCTGGTCACATTGCAGAGCAGTCAACTGCATTTTCCATCATCTTACTGATGCCTTGAGGCAGGAATAAGAAGAAATGTTTCCAGCAGCTGCACTCAGACGAAACAGCAAATGCTTTCAGTAAAAGATCCAAACCTTGCAGAGACTGGAAAAGGACTAAGAACAAAAATTTCTCAAAGCTAGCCATCCCTTTCTTTTTTTTAAGCCCAGAACACTGCTAACACTGCTGACATGCTTTCCCTGAGTGGTGGGGTGATTTGTTTGAAGCTCTCTGGCATGTCTGTTGCGGCTTTTTTGTGTGTGTTTTCACACTCCATCCCCCCCCCCCCCCCCCCCCCCCAATCGACTTCTTGACCCCTGGGGAAGCTTTTGCTCTATCAGGTGTGTAATCAAACCTAGGGGAAGATCAGATGGGCTTGCTTACACAGTCATTACTGGTCTCTACAAAGCCCAAGGGGCTCCTTTTCTGATGCTTTAGAGATCTGTAAAATAAATCAGGAAAGTGCTATAGAGCTGCTTAAAAAAGGCAATGAAGAGGAAAGTTGAAACATATGATTAAGAAGGTCTACTGGACCCACCCCAGTTTTTCATAAACCCAGCAATCTCTGCTGATATTTGCTTCAAGAACAGAGACAGAAGATCTGAACTCATTTTTTGCAAAGTTTTGTCAGTCTGTTCCACATGTATCATCTGAGTGCTCTAGCTGCAGACAACTCAGGGGTTATTAAGATCCAAATCTTGCTCCACCCTATACTTATTGGATTTATTGATTGCAAAATAAACACAACTTTGCATAGATTGCCTGCACAGTTGATCCTGAATGTAATCTAAATGTGCTGATACCACGATTAAAGCATGAGAAAATTTTACTATAACAGTTTAGGAAATCAACTTGAGAAATTTGCATTCAAACAAAATGAACAGTATGTATGTTATTTGCTACATTGTGTCCTTGCATTATTTCTGCAAATGAATTTCAACTCCTCACCAGTCACACAAGTAGACAACAGTGAAGGATTTGTACATAAGCATCTAGGAAAAAAAGCTTGATGAGTTGATCTGCAATTTGTTTTGGAAAAGAAATTGTTATCCACTTCATATCATCATTGGAGAAATTGCTTTTCAAATTTATTACATCTCAGGCATACTAAGTACACTCTAATGAGTTCAAAAATGTGTAATGACACTGTTAATTCTATGGCTAGCTTGGAATCAAGCCTCTTTCTTTTCTTCAAAGGAAAATAGGATTATCAACAGCACTAGGAGAATTTTCTTAACATGATTGATAGGAAGAAAGAGTAATCACCTTTGAAGTGCCACTACATATAACACCTCTCTAGTGTTCTCTTTTTCCTCCTGACATCCATGAGTAATTGAAAGTAAAGAAGCTGCTTAGTGTGATCAATGAAGCCCAAATGACAGCCCCTTCTACAACACCTACCAGCACTGTCGGGTGACAACAACATCATCTTTGATACTTTAGAGTTGACACAGGGCAACATCTTTTTGAAGTACCTGACTTCAGTTTGGCAGGTATCACATTTTCAGGAGCACTAATGACTTGTACTAGGTGCTCATCCATCAGCATAGAAGATCTCAATTCTTCTGAGCAATAATGCTGGAAGCAGGGTTGGAAATCCATATCTGACACTTGGTTTTGGACTCAGTCTCAAATCACCAGGCTTCAGCCATGGAAAAGCCTCCAGACCTCTTTCATGGCTAGTGAATATAGGGCGACTTTACTGCAAAGGAAGGTGCTGAGCCCTTCCTAAATATTATCTGCCATGTGTTGCGCAGGCAGATCAGCACAGCACTGGAGAGACCTCCAGAGACAAGGTGGCCAAGCACTACCATGCTCTGTAAGTAGACTGGAGTTTACTCACTGCATATTTCTCAGGGATTATTTTGTATTAGAAAGCAAAAAAGAAAAAAAGAAAAAAAAAAAAAACCAAACAACCACAACAACACTGATTTGATTGCTTCCTATTTATGTGTGTAACTTTTCTAATATTTTTGGTATTACAAGCTTAGATATTTACAATGAGTAAATTAGCATGAGGAAGTAGCAAAACAACTGTCTCTCTCATACTGGATTCTCTGCAGAATTACAGGTTAGTGTGAGCTGACTTTCCTAAGAGTATTCCTCATGTCTCGTTTGGCAGATAATTAGATGGGGTCAAACTGGATGGCTGCAAAATCCCATGCATGGGAATAACCTTCTGTGGCAGAAGAGACTGTTTTAAGTCTGGCCAAATCAACACCCCAGCTCAGCACATACCTGTTGTTACCCTTGCAGCCACTCCATGGGTTTCCCTTCTCACCTGTTTTCTATGCCTCCTAGTACACACCACAAGTCCAAGCTACATTTTGTTTACAGAATGATACATTGATCCAAACCAGCAAAACACTTTAAGACAACAAAGAGGAATTAACCGAGCCAAGCCAATATGCTTACCAATACATTTGGTTAATGCATTAAAGGAGGTCTTATCAATGCAGTAAGTAGTCTAGGAAAGCAGACTGGGTAAAATAGGACAAACACAACAAGATGGAGAGTTCCAAAACTGCAGATTGGCCCCACAAGAAAAGAGGGACAGTACTACGGTACTGACAACAACTTACTGAAGGGGATTACTGTAATATCTTCCCTTTATAACTAAAGCGAAGTGACTTTAATGCAGATGGGCTTGCTGAATGTTACTGAAGTTATCACATGATGCAGTCACAGAATAATTTAAATACCATGCGCATCTCACGGCTGGCAAACTTGCTATAATGAGTTCTAGCTTTACAGCAGTAAATAACCTCTGGTAAATCCACTTCCCCCTCTTACATTAGCTATGAGAAAAAAATAATAAAAACAGTAACTACAAGAAGTAAATACATTATGTAAAAGAAATACTTATTTCCATGTGGAAAAGGATGATTTTCCTTTCAGAGCCCAATCATAATTTTCTGGTTCACTAAAATAGCCCCTTTCTGCAATGTAAGGCAGTACTGAACTTGCTTGAAAATCTGCTTCTCAAAGCTGATATTTTTACAACTGTGAAAGATGCCATCTGAAATACCTATGTAGTGCTTTGGCAATGCCACTCCTACTGGCAGGAAGGGGAGTTCATAGCTGCAGCTTTGCAAGGAAAAAAAAGTAACATCTTCCTGTGATTATTGATTGCCAGCTATTTTTGTGACACATCTGTGACTTTCAGTGACTTACACAATAAGTATTCTGCATTAGTAATGCATCTTCTCTGTTTATTTGTTCATTTCCGTGATAAATTAAAAATCTATCCCAGTAAAACAAATCTTAAGATTTTTGACAGAAAGAAAAACATAAAATGAATATTAATTTATGAAAGGCCACAGAGTAACACCCAACACAAGACTAACTTACTGTGTGTACACGAGCATAGATATCACCTACACTCAGAAATCAATGTATATGCAGCATGTTTCTTTTTTTTTTTCCCCTCCCTCCCCAATTAAGGGATTCAGTGACCTGCTACCCCCTTTCTCTTGCCAGAGGGGCCAGCAGCAGGGCTCAGCACCGCCTGCTTCTGCAGAGGGACCCAGAAGATAAGTAAGGTTTGGGACCCCAGGCTTGACCCCTACCACAAGCAATCTGAAAGGGACGTTGTTATCAACGGTGGTCATTTCCCAAAGGCTCTTTGTGCCTCTGCTACTGTCAGGATTTAAAGACCAGCAGCAAAATAAGAATTGCTATTTACTGTTTTTATTATTATTTTTTTTTTTCTGGAAACCTCTAAACACCTCAGTTTAAAAAAAAATCATATTAAAAAAAAAAAAAAAAAAAAGGCTTACATGCCTGGTGCACACAAAACAAAAAATAGTCCTTGCCAGGGTGTTTGCAAGCTGAGTGTTTTCTCCTACATACACATCAGTTAGTCCCACCACTACCTGCACTCCAGTCAATAACGTCACATCCTCCATGCTGTGGACTGCAACAAAACTGCATGATTTTACAGTGCAACAAGGTAATATTTAGAAAACATAATTCTTAGACTGAAATAATTTGTAGCATCTCCAGAAAGTTATTTCCCTCAGCATCTTCCTCCAGCCCCATGTTTACTCTGTCATGCTGCTACATTGGATGCCGTGCTCTGTGTATCCTCAGCCTGCTCCAGCTCCATGGGAGGTCATGCTCCCAATAGTGCTCACAAGTGCAGCAGTCTGATACAGCATGGCTGAGATAACCACTGCTCACCAAAGAGCTGATCTTTTACCAAAAGGTCCAGAATAAAGGCACTTGGGTGTTGGCTCTTGCATTTAGAATTGCAAGAGGTCAAAGCTTATGTGAACTTTTATATCTACACAAGCCATCACACTTCAGATGAAATGCAAAAGGACGTGACACTCCAAAATTGCGCCCTACTGCTCATCCCATGGTAGCTACAGCACACAGAAATATCCTTTAATCAGTTATCCTCAACCATCTTCCAGTGCTCTGCCTTTTATAATTAAAACATGCTTGCCAGAAGGAAATATGAGATTAACTAGCATTCACAACATGCCTTTGAGCAGAGATTTACAGAGAACAAGTCATTTGAAATTGAAAAAAATATTCCAATCCTTTCTGAAAGTTCTGAAGAATATGAGCAGAAGTGCAAAGAGAGTAACCAGTACTATTCACACAGACTGCTAATGTTAAAGATGATGAAAATACAAAGTTTTGCATTCCTCTTACAGGAGAAGAAAAGGCTCTGCCTGGCATCAAGCTCTGTCGGTTAACCTTGGAAGGCCATTTCTCCTCCCATATCTCTGGTGTGGAGAGGTTCCTCCTCTCCCCACTCTTTGCTCATAAGACCACCCATTCCTTTTTTCCTTCTTAAAATCAGGCACCTTAGAGAGAACTCAGTTCAACTGGGGTCCCTCAGTACTCTAGAGGAGACATTTCACCCTGTGTAAGCTCCTCTGTTTCCCCACAGTTTATGGGGAAAGCCTTCTGTCCTGCAATGCTTCCACTCTGTGCCCACTAAGCCTGACAAACCCTGAGCCTGGAGTTTCACACAGTTAAACACCCTATTCTGTATTTAGACAAGCATTTCTGGTGATGCTATGGAAACTATTGCATTTCTCTACGTGGACTCAAATCTATATTGAACAACCTCCTCTACAAGCTAAACTTCCTCCACTTAAATGTTAGTAATATGGAAATGGATGCTGACAGTGTTTGCTCTTGACCTCAGTTTAAGCTCCTTTTGTTTCTCTATGTAGTCCAAACAAAGAGGTAAATACTAAAGATGGCTTACAAACACTAACGTCTGGATAAGAGGTGAGGGGAAAAATTGCTTACACTATCACACTGGTGTCAGGTAAACAGTTAAAGCAAGGGACCAGGCAAGATGCTGCATTTAACTTGTTATAAATCTGGAGGTTCCAGTCTTAATCTTAAAGCAAACATGCTTCAGATACCCCTTATGTTTCTAGTTTAACAGCTGCACCTCATGCTCAGTCCTTGCTAACATGCAGCTATGCAAAAACAGAAGGTGCTACAACTCAATCACAGAGCCCTTTCTCAAGAGACAGGTTTCTCTTTACAGATTGCACTGCAAAAATGTACAACATAATACAGCCAAGAAAGGAGCAGGGGTCATTACCTCTTAGGTTCCATGGTTTAAGCTTTTGGTTTTGAAATATATCTGCCTTCCTAATAGGATGATGGTTCTGTTGCTGTTTTCGTAAATCATTTCACATATCTATTTGCTGAAAACTTATTAAGATGAGAAAATGGGTTACACCTACCATTGCAAAATAGATATTATCTACCCAAGTATTATTTGCATGCATATCATGCTGTCACAAATATTAAAACAAGTGTTCCACCAGCATGTAAACTAGATCACAAGAGAAGAATAAGGAGCTAATTAGAATACAAAAGGTGCAAGACAAAATAAACAGAACAAGCAATGAGCCAGATGACAGCATTTCTCGGGCCTTTACAAGGAGTCTATTTCCCCATACTTGTTTGGCAGAATCATACATCACGATAGCAAGATTTCCACTGTCTCCTGTAAAGGATTTTCTTTTATTAGCACCTATCTTACTTTTCAAACATACATTTCATGAGTCAAATCTGTTTTGGACCACTCATACAACACATCTCAGGGAATGTTCTGGTCACACACTTGACCTTCCACAAGTGCTACTTACTGTTGCAATAGCTGGATTTTAGTCTGAATGCTGGAAGTAAGGGTTTTCAGGAACATTTCTAGTTCTACTGAAAACAGAGAGCAATTTTTACATCTTCCTGATGGCTGAAAAAGCCTTAAAACATGTTTAAATATACCAAATTTTTTCATAAACTAAGAGGCAAACAATAGTAAGTCTAAAGCCAGTCTCTCTCTCTTGCCTGTTTACCTCTTATTTTATTAAGTCACTTCTATCATTTTACGAGGCCAGCTCCTGATTCCTGAAAACCTGAAGGCAGCAATACCCACTACTAAAGCCAGCCTAATAACAGCTTGGGGAGTTTGCTTTGCAGAGTAATTATCTCATCCTGAACTAAGGACTTTTGCTCACCAAGAAAGGGCACTTCTCCAGTTAACCAGAGACCTGAACACATTTGTTATAAAGAGTACTTCTTAGGCTCTACTTAAGAGTTATGAATTGACTGCACAGGTAGGTGCCTTAAGAGATCATTTCCTGGCTATCAGTCAGTTCCCTTTCCATACAGGGATACCCCAACAACAGGAAATCTTTCAAGCTGCTAGGTGTGTGCATGGCACACAGTATAGGCTAGACCTACCTAAGGTCATTCCAACATCCAGTTGGACTCTTCTACATTGATTTAAGGAAGCGCTGGATTTTTAACCACCTAGATGAGTCACAAAAACCTTGCATTACAAAACCTCAGTAACAAAACCATGGGAGTTTGTCATCCCTTGGATTACCCGTATGGCTCCAGCCAAGCAGAGAGGAGGCTAAAGACAGTTTGTTTCTTAACTCTTCAATATTTAATCAGTACTTTCTACATAATATTTTAACTTCTAGATATACTTCTGTAAATCATTAAATACCTCTTAGTAGTTTTCATATTTCTTTCTTTTTTTTTTTTTTTTAATATATATTTCAGTCAGTGGGATATACACATATGATGTGAAGGCTGATTGAGTTATGCCTTTACATATTCTGACAACATCTTCCCACAGCATTCAGGAATACTCCATGCAAGAAAATGAAATGGTATTGAAATACAGAAACTTGACAGTTCTCACTCTTGCAAATAGTTTCTCTCAAGTTCACACTGCAGAACCAGAGATAGTATGTAAGAAATAGTTCAAGTAATGTAGCTTCGGAAAAAAAAATGGGTGTACCTGATGCCTTGCAATAACTTGCAAGTCTCTGCAAATACACAACTGAAATTAAATAACTTCTTTCCCAAATAAGTACACATTACATTGTCAAATAATAAAAAAATCTTACTCTGAGAACCCAGAGCCACTCTCACTGACTCCTACTAAGAGGACACAGCTGTGTCATTCTGTAAATGACACTCTGTTGTCACTGCATTTCAGAGAGCTGAATAATAAGGGATTTCTGAATTGTAGGCACTGTAAGAAAGTGACAGGATTTTAAGTAACAGGTGAAATTTGCATCTAGGTACCCACTGAAGGAAGGATCAATGTCCATTTTGACTTCAATGTATGTAAGGTAAGAAGTGCTTTTTTGATAAAGCAAAACAAGAGGGATGTTCTGAGTAGTGCTCTCGCTTTTAAAAAAGGTGAAGGGGCAGGATTTTGTTCTATGAAAAGGATAAAGTATGGCCAAGTTACTGACTGCTCAAGAATTTCCAGAATGATTTCAGGAAATAGTTACAAGCATCATTTTCTCTTTTAGTACAAAAGAGATAATCACTTTTTTCCACCATTTACTGGAAATTAGGGCCCTTTTTTCTTCCCAGGTTGAGCACCAACCATGGAATGGGTTTTTGTTATTTGTCTTCTCAAAAGCAGAAAGGCCCTGATTATCAAATGAACGTGTAACTAAGATTCATGAGCAGGGTTGTAGGAAAAGCTTCTGTTAACTTTAATAATTAGTCAAGCTATTTTCACCATCTGGGTATCCTTCAATAGGTTTTCAGGATAAGTTTATCAATGTCATCTCAGGGACAGGAGTAACATTCAGATCATTTCACTGCAGGACAAAATAAAATAATAACATAATAATAAAATAATGTCAACCAGTTGTCTGTTACAAGAAACAAAGATGAGAGACCATAAATCCCTCTTTCTACATTCTGTCTCTGCTTCAGAACACCTCACCTCACAGAATTTTGCTGCCACACATTTAAACGTCATCTTCAATAACCATTGACCAATGTACCAGAGAGTCAATGAATAACAGGATTGGTTCAAAGACAGGAAACCAAACAGAATGTTGAGTGTCTGTCAGATTTTACTCATTTCAACTCTCTTAGAGGGGATCTATTGTCTCCCAAGTCCTTAAATTAAAAAGTCAGCAAAAGGATGTGCTGAATCCCAGATGTTAATTGCACAGACTCACTGGATTAGAACTGCAGATAATTAATTGCAAAATTTTAATACGTACTAAACTAAATGGATGATAGGATTTCCAGTAGGTGGTTCTGAGGTCCAGAAGGGGAAGATTATTTCTTAAAATATGAGAGCCCTTGAGGCCAACATTATCTACAATGTCTGATTTCAGGAAGTTAGAGAAGCTTAGGAAACAGCAGAAGGGCCAAGAGAGGAGCTGCGGTGCTTACACGTGCAATGCAGCACCTCAAGGGGCTTCCTGCACTAAGTTCATTTTGGTAAGAAAGTAGCAGCTTTCTAGCTTTTAGACAGTCTGTAGCAGTTCACCATATCTCCTGTAAGGTCAGCTGTAGACAAAGTGATCCATTAGATCTTGTTTTAAAACAAAACAATAAAACACCACCACAGCATTTACTGCTATGATACCATAATCTCATTCTCCCAATTCTTAGGAATGCAGTTTGTCTGATAAAGCTTTGAGTAAAGCGATGTAAAGACAGATGAACTAAGATAAAGACCTTTTTAAGGGGAAAATGCACATAAAGCTAAAAGAACAAGACAACAGAGCAATGATATTTCATTTACATATTATTAGATCTGGAAGGCCTCAGACACGATAGAAGTCACACAGTATCTGGTGTTATTTGCTTATTAAAATATGAATTGAAAAGGAAAGGCAAAAATAAAGAACAGCAGAGGGTTTAAGTCATATGTCATTCCTATGAGATTGAGGAACTGAATCTGGCTTCAAGTCCCTTCCCCAGCTTCTCACCCTCACTACTCCTTTCTAACTCCATGCACTAGAAGACTTCTTTTGCACACAGCCTACCTGGTGTATCACTGATACAAACGAAATCAGATATTTTTCCCCTCCTGAACTGTGCTTTGGAGACATTCAGACCTAAATTTGCAGGTGTCTGCTGTGTGCTCCTGGGATTTTATTAAGGAGTATGACCAAGAGGCACAATTTGAAACTATTGTTATACTGATAATGCCACAGCTTATTTTCCTATTACAGGTGATCCAAGGAAAGTAATTTCCTGTTTGATGAGGCACCTAAATGACATGTAGCTGTGGGTATCAAAAAAACATGCCCTGCGATTAAATTTAAAGAATTTTGAGCTTATATTGGCTGGTGCCTGATAATTTTTGAATGGCACTTCATCCTTTGCAGCTCCATTTAAAGGAAGTTTTACAGTGTCTCATTTGAAGGTTCATGACCTTTAGGTCATCTTTGATATCAGCCCATCTTTTGATTATCAGTTTAGCTACGTGACAAAAACTTCTACACCTACAGGGGACAGTAAGTAAGGCTACAACCAAGGCTGTCTCAGGAGGGTGCTAGGCTGTCATTCATGCTTTCATTACATCTCAGCTGGATTATCGAAACATATTGTTCACAGACCTTCCGGACCAGGCGCTTCAGAAGCTACTACACAGCAAAAATATTGAAGCTGGAGGGATAAGTAGCTGTCAGCAAGCACAGCCCACTGCAGCCATGCTGAGAGCTTAACAAGAACCTCAGGTAAGGCATCGAACTGCACTTCTGTTCTCCCAACCCCACCTCTAATAATAGTTCTCCACACCTGCATTGGGGTGAGCCTGAGAAATACATTTAGCCCCTCTGTATTGCTATTAGTGACAGGGCAGACAGAGGTTGAAGACTCGCTGAGCACCGTATGGTGCTGTGTACATCAGGCAAGTATAGGGAGAACATATTTGTCTTCCAACTGCCTCAGAGCCCAGGGATTCTTCTGCCAAATTTAACCAACAGATCCACTCTTCATTTCTTCAGCATTATTCTGACAAAGGAAAAGTTCCCACCTGGGCTTTCCAAATTCTCCAACATGTCACTCAGACCACCTGGGTTCCCCAGCTCCCTACTCTAGGATCAAATCTATTAAAATAAAATGATGAATTTGGTATTAAAGCCAGTGTATTTATGTAACATGAGATAATCTACTAACCAACAGCTTAAGACATTACTCAGCTGTAAGATCAGAATACACCCCTAAACAATTAGTAGATGGCTGCACCTATTCCTCCCTATTAGACTCAGACAAGGATCCAGTAAACACAGATGCTCACAGCAGTCTCACATCAGACAGGCCCGAGACACAGGTGTTGTGGCCATTGTGGTTACAAAGAGATTGCACAGTTACTTTCAGTCTGCAAAGAAATATAATGCAGAGACATACTGAATACTCAAGAAGAATAAAAATTAGGACAGGCCAAATAAGACCTCAGTGAGGACTTGTTAACATTGTCGTTATGGTTAAAATATCTAAAGCTGATTTTTAACACGGAGGTTTTGCATTACAGAGTTCAGCCACAACTCACTGAGCATCACACTGCAGCTTTTGAATACTTTTAAGCATAGACCAAAAGTATTTATTGAACCACATGTACTCTCAGTGGTATCTCAGTATCTCTTTCATACAAACACCTCCTCAGTTCCTATTCTGTAGTTTGCTACTTCTATGATTCTCCAACATTTGAAGGGCATTTGGAAATTTACTGTATGTTGTAATGCATCGGTATAATTACAAAATCTCATTAAGGGAGACTTGATTATTGATTTACTGGTTTTCTATTCATTAAATTTCACTATAAAAAGCATTATTACTTTTTAAGTCAGCGTGCTTAAACACAAATGGAATTATCATAAGAGAAACAACATAAAATGGAGCTATTAATATTAAAACAGTTATAGTTTGAAGATTATTCATTTAATAAATCTTTGTGATATTAGCAAGATTGATGAGTAGTAGTACAAATGAGGGGAACATGGGAGAGATGATCATTTATTATCATTACAGAGATATAAAGTATGATTCAGTGTTTCATAATGGATGTTAAATTTGATTTAACATATGGCTGACTCATTCTCTGAAAACTGTTCTTAAAGACAAACTCATTGAAAAGTCAAATCCATTGTCTTAATAATACACATGAATTATCTTTTGATAAGAAAATAACTACCATGTCCTAAGACAAATCAGGCAGATTGTGGCAGAGCTACCACACTATATGCCAGCAGTACAAAAAATCCACGCTTATGGTTAGAAATGCCTCAAGCACGCCAGGGTGAGAATAGAAAATGAGTGCAAACCATCTTTTGTAGCAAACCCATGTGCACAAAGGGCTGCTCTGCCACTTCTGCTGTGCACGCACATTTGATATTGCTTTTATTCATGCAAAATGCCACAGCCAGTGTATATTTGAGAATGAACAGGAGGTGACACTCCCCGATTCTCACACTGCACACTCTGAGATGGAAAAGAGCAGTCTTAAGTTAGAACATCTGCACTACTCAAGCATTACAGCCTCCAAACAAATGCCATGCAACAGAAAACTGTGTTGCTGCTGTGATGACGCTATTTAATACCTTATTAATACAGAGTCAAACATATTCTAAGAAGGGATAATTAATTACTTGATCACTGCTGTAAATAGCCTAGCTGGTTAACAAACAAGTCATCTTAAATGAATGACTGAAACTTCTTGTTGAATAAGGACCTGGATGACATTTTCAGTGTTCATATCTGAAGTAACTAGTCTCCAAATTAGCAACACGTTCACAATGATCTCAGTGCCATGGTGGTGTTTCTGCTGAGCAACTTGCCACAGAGACTTAAAAAAAAATTCTTGTAAGGCTACCATTATTTTGTTTTTTGATCAAGCAAAATTTATTTTCCCCTGCCCTATCCCCAATGTCTCCCACATGCATCCCACAATCAGGGCAACAGTGAGAGTGAATGAGTGCCCCATAGCATCCTTAGCACACTCAACACCACTGTCATATATCCTATGTTGAAAACGGACATTTTGCATTTCTTTGTCCTCTGTGTCTGCTGTCTCTTTCCCTGGCTGTAGTTATTGTAATAATTTTTTGTTTAATTAGGAAATTAATCAAATCAATACCTCACCACTTCACTGTTCCTCTCCCCTGAGACACAGCACTAAGGGATATTTATTTATCCACCCTATTATAATAGTCCAGTCCTTGTTAAAATATTGGCAGCATGAGTCCCAGTGGTATGGTTTACTGGAAGGTTTACTGTTCTGGCCTACCAGGTTCCTCTTTAGAAATCATCCTCATAAATAGACTCCAGTAAAGGTCTGATGTTTTAATTTCCCACCTCTACAGAGTTTTACTTGTTTCTACCCTCTGTCATATGCTATAACTAATCCAGACTTGCACTTAAAAGAAAAGGATTGCTGAGATGCTCTGTTACCTTTTCTTATGAAACGATTTACATTTCTAAAGGAAAGGCTTTGTCTTGGTCTAACAAATCGCAAGCCTAGTGCTGGAGCCTGTTGCAGGATCTGGCCTTTAAATAACCAACATATTCCTGTACACGCATCTTCCCAGATACCACTTTGTGTAAGGGAAATGTGACAGACAAATATGCAGAAGAATAACAGAGTATTATGGTTTTTATACTTCAAATATCACGATCCTGTAATCATCTGCTGAAGTGCCCCGTTCTCTTCCTCTGTTCAGTGACTTGTTTATTTAGGAAGGAATTCAATCTGCACATCAACATTTTGTATATCTTAGACACACCATCTTCACCCATTTCACTTCTCCATCTCATCCGTGAGAATTTACTTTCTCTTAAGTAGTGCAATTCAAGCAAGCTTCCCAGTTGTTAAATGCACTGAGGAAATATTAGGAGAAAATTGTGACAGGATGAAAAGGTTTCAGAACATTTGGCAATGTATGTATAAGTAGAGTCTACCGAGGCAGAGAAGATTTGCAATAGGAAAATCCTAGCATCTACATAGGTTCTAACTCTCTCTTCTTTCTAATTTTACAGACTGACAACGGATTCAAAAGCTCCCAGGAGAAAGTGAGCATGGCTGAAGTGTAGGAGGTCTGGTACAAAGATGAACAAGCCTTGTTAAGTGAAACCTTTGAATATGTATGCCCTTTTTGATTTGCTGCAGTGAGTTTCTCTACTGCTAGTAACTCATTTCTGCTTGTTTACATTGAAAGGATAACATTCGTAATAGAAAGCACAAGTGGAAAAAATGGCTTCTAGAGATGATTAAATGTTACAGAAAGATAAGGTTGGAAGCTAACCATGAAAGGTGTTCATTTGCACGTTTACCCCAACATCAGCAGCACTGTCCCATTTACACTTTCCTTCCTTGCAAACAACAAAAGGGAAAGGACGTTCAGGAGACATGGATATGTTTTTCCTTACACTTTTCTGGACTATTTGATGCTTATTCTGTGAAGTTTCTCATAGGTGAATAACCTGTACAAAAGTAAAACCTTGAATACTCAAGCACAGTGCTGAGGAGACAGAATTAAGAAAAAAAATAATTTAATTGCTTTTGCTTAATTTGTAATTAATCAAAAGCATATTTCTTCTCACCATGGCATCATAGGTATCAGCAAAAAAGTTATTTTAATCAAATACGTATACATCTTGGGCAAAATTAATCATTGGTGAAATAGATCAACCAGATTCAACCACCAGTATGATCTCTTAAGTGTATAGAATCAGTAAACATATCTGCAAGATTTGCACTGAGTGTCAATTTGTTGTTTATATAACGATCATAAAGACACTAATCACGCAAACTGTGGCTTCAAGCACATTTTATCCAAGCATCATTCATTCCGGTGTTGAGCTGATCCCAAGTCATTACCAGCAGCAATTTGTTAAAATAAGCTGTCCTGCAAGATTTGAAGTGCTCTCTTGGACTGGACAGTCCAACTTGTGAGACATGGGTGCTTCCACTCCTCCTACTTCTCCTTTTTCAGAATTTTACTGATAAGTTTAGGTATCAGTATATTTAATGTTACGTTTAGCTGATTTCATCTCTATCACACCCAACAGACATGCATGCTTACTTTCTTCACATGATAGGGCTATTTTTTCTATAACCTCCAACTTCTATATTTTATTTCAGTCCCTCGAGCATTTCAAAACAGAATAGATGTCAAGTGAATATTTGAAGAAAAAGACTGTTTTGTAGAGTTAAGATATTTAAATAATGTTGATCTATCTTTGAGGCTTGTCTTTGGCCAAGTTGTCATAGAATTCTTCACTGGTATCCAGTTTTTACACCCACCGTAGTTTTTTCCTACTTTTTAGTATGGCATGTATGTATAACTATGAATTTCTGAACTGCAAGTCTCATCATTCACTTTAAATTATCTGATTACAGCTCCATTGTTTTTATGAGCTTTCAAGGATGAAGACATCTGAAAACAGTTAGTGGCTCAAATGCTTTAAATGCCAAGGCTGTAAATTTACAATCCTGACTGCTGCTGCATCTCATCCAGTGTGACTGCCTTAAAACCTACACACCAAATCATCACCAAACATAAGTTCATAGCAGTAGGAATTATCATTTCTAAGAATGGTTGGGTGAATCTTGGATGAAAAGTTGCAAAACTGAACACATCTGCACAAATGTTACATTACTATCAGCCCATGAAAATGTTTTGCAACACCAAATATGTGGAGTACTTACATTTGAAAACGTTAAGCATATGTCGTTAATTACATTACTCCCTTCACATGGTCATCGTTTCTAAAAAGTCTCTCCAAACAGGAGGTGAGGTTGTAAATGGGAAAGCCTCCTTCTGTGTAGCTCCATGCTTTATCTGAATCTTTTCACTGCCTCCTAGCCAAGTTTAAATGCCACATAGATGATATTCCGAATACATGGCTTTTCTGTTCTTTTTTGTTCTTGGGCTTCCAACACTGATGCTATTGTTGAGCACTCAAAGGCTCTTTGTAGTCCAAAATAGCTATACCAAGACTTTGCCGTATTCAATCATTTTTACCCAGAATCTGATTTCTATTCTGTACAGTAGCAGCAAGTCTTTTAAACCCTGCATGCTTTTGCAGACATGTAAGGTTCAGAAGCCCTGATGCCTAGTTAATCAATACTTTAGGAAGATCTTGTAGAACGCTCATTAACGCCTAACACATTGTATTCCTTCATTTTGTTTGCACTCTGTACTCAGAACGCCCTGCAGCTTCTCTCCACTTCAATGTCCTTCAAGTTCCTCACGTAGCTTGTTGAGGTGTTTTCCTGCCCACTTCTCAGTGACACAGCTTAACATCTCAGATAAATGTTTTGTCTCAAATCCTCCCTCCTCTATAGACAATCTGTTGAGAAAATAGGGCAGAGTGGGGGTATGTGAGGAAAACCAAATTCTCAAGTATTAATTCCTAGTGCTGCTGATTCAGTTTTTGCTCTGAAGTGAGAAACCTGCAGGCTGTCAGGCAGCAGAGCACACAGCAAGGACATCCTCACACAGTCCCAGTCAACATGGCCGAATAGCCAGATGGCTTTGAACAACACTAATTTTCTCCATCTCACTCTTTGAACTCAACCATGGGCAAAGCCAGTAAGAGCTTTATGGCCAAATCTATCTGCTGCCTTCAACACCAAGCAAAAAGATTCCAGGTGGTGTCAGTCTAAATAACACTGAGCATCGTTCAGTCTTTAGTCTGGCCTCAGTGCTGCAGGAAGAGCTGAAACAAAGCTCATACCCTGCCTATTTACAGCCTCTGGCCCACTCCAAGAGTTTAATTAGTTCACACAAAGTAGCAGACTCCTAATTGAGGAATAGGGACTATAATATGACCAAACCAGCCTCCGTCTAACACCTAGTTAGAGAAATTAATATAAGATCTTCTAAACACTGAGATACACTGCTCTCTCCAAGGCATACCATTGTTTAACCTCAGCCTGTACTTGGTTAACATCCGTAAGCCAGGAAATCCAAAGTGACCTAACATGCAAACTACTGTCACAGCTATATGTAGCTACATACTAAAAAGAGCAGCTCAGGAGATGCATACATCTTTTGCCACCTTACCCAGACAGCGCTGTAAAGTGACCACTAGTCAATCTCCAATCAGAGCTCATAACACCTGAGAATTGTATGTCTGTATTACCAGCATAATTTTACATTCAATTGACTTTTAGGAGCCGATTTTACAGAAATCAAGCAGCAATATAAACATGCAGGTAACAGCTTCACAACCTAAGTCAGGATGCTTCTTGATGTGTAAAGGCACTTAATTAAAAGACTAGATGAAAACCACAACTCAGAACCAGATACATCTATTTTCAGATACTGTATTTCCATGCCTGTCCCACAAGACAGGCAAAAATCTTGGTTTGATAAGGCAGTCGTGGATTTGCTCACATTTTTCACATTCTTAAAGTCTACACTCCCACACACACATCCAAAGCATTTCCCCAAAGACAGCAGAATGATCTCTGTTCCACATAATACATATTTGCATTCTTTTGTTCAGGGTGATATTAATAGTCTGATGTGATGAATTATTAGAGAGGAAAAAAAAACAAAATAAAGCACATTTTGCTGAAGATGCCTTAGCACTTATACCTACAGTGAAACATTCATACTCAACCCACTTCAAAAGTTGCTTAATCAGAGTGGGGCTATACTAACATAGAAGGGAAGCATCACCAGAAAAAGTCAATTATAACCAGAATGACACCACTGGTCACAGGACAGGGCAGAGCTTCCTAATGACAACAGCTACTGCAAGCTACCTAGGAGATGCTAGCTTTAGACATCGTCTGACCTGAGCTAGTTAATACTGTCAGAACTAACCCCTTCACCAAATTAAATCACAGTTCTCCTCTAGAGAGTGACTGGCATTTCCAGAGCAAGTTTGCTCTGTTTTCTGCAAACTCAACCTCAGACATATGAAAGTCAAGCTGTGCTCTTTCTGGTTCATGCCCTGAGGCAGCAGCAGCAGCAAGATTCTCCTGACCAAATCTCGCCCTCAATTACACTTGTGCTATCCTGGCTCTGTGAGGCTAACTGGAATACAAAGCAAGTACAGATGTGACAAAGAAGGCACACGTGGATCAAAATACACACGAGGCTGGTTTGATGGCATAGAAGGAGATGTTCTTAGGTAATTTTTTTTCTGATCTACTCTTACTTTAAAGCAAGGTCTGTAGCAAGCCATTTGTAGAAAGAGGAGGGAAAATTTGCTGCAATTTGAAGACATCACAGATAGGGATTTTTAGACCCATACCAAGCACAATAAAAATTCTCTGGGAACATATCTGGACGTATTTACTCCTGGCTGTAAGCAGAGAGAAGGGGCTATTTACTTTTCCTGGACTTAGCACAGGGAAACTGACTATGCACTAAAGAGAGCATAGCACTGATTTACTTGTTCAGTAAGTTACACAAGAAGGAATTCAGAGATTAAATTCCCCTTCAGCTCTTATTTTTGTTTCAGAATATCTTGGTCAGAGACTGACAGTGCTCATGGAAGGGGCAGATGCCAGCTATTCAATTCCTTTCCTTCTATATATCACCTGTGTGGTTGCTTACAGCAACTCAGGTCAAGTGGAATAGGCATGCAGATCCTGGACCCAAGTAACAAGTTTCCAACCACTTCTGATTCCAGCTCCAGAGCATCATAATGGCTTCCCAAGTCAATGCACAGAAATGAAGTGCTTAGATTTGGTTTTCTACTAGTGAACAAAACAATAAGTCTCGTAATTTTTTAAGTGCTTAGGAAGTGATTGCTCTTTTACTTAGATGATACTTCTTGCTGTCAGTTACGTACAGTAAATACAAAGCAACCACTTGAAATCAGTAGAATAACCTCTTCAATTTCAGTCTCTGTTTTCATAAGCATATATAGAACTACTTAGCTAACAAAAGCTACAAGATATAAATAATAATAATCTACAATTCCAGTTTAGTACAATTACCCTAATATTAAACTGAAGTGTAAAGCTGTTATCAATGTTGCCAAAAGTAAATGGAACTGTGCAGCAATAATTACAGGAGCAGCAAAACAAGAACAGCTTCAGCTCTGAGCACAGACACAAGCCTTTGAGAAAAGTCAAATCTCTGGCTTCCCACACAGCTCTGCAGGACGTACACTGCCCTCTGAACAAAGAGCTTCCTAATACCTTCTAAAGCAAAGAACACTATTTCACCATGACAGCAGTATCCTGTCACCAGCCAGGTGGAATAATCCTGGGCTCCCTGTTCAATAGGATCATACTCATATCCATTGGCTCATTATAATACTGAGCTTCTCCCTTGCCTGTTTCCATGACCTTCACATTTCCATGAGACAAGACTAAGTACAGTCACTCTCATTTTCCAATTATTGCTTTGATATTTTGTTGCTGTCAAATTCAGTGGGATTCTAGTCTTGCAGAAAGAAGGAATGTGATTAGTACTGGGAGAAGTCTTAAACCATCTGCAAAATAATAATAATAATAATAATAACGAAACACTCTTTTCCAAAGATGTTGTATATCACCTTTGTAATATTTTGTCAGTTCCACTTAAAGAAATTAATGCCTTGGGAGAAAATAATTGAAGGCATCTTTCTGGAGTACCATAAGCATCCCCTTGGGGTCTTTATTATTCTAACAATTTCCCATTTTAAAATACACAGGTACTAACAATCAACAAATTATTACATTTCCTTTAAATGAACTGAAACAACAAAGATAATTAACTAAGAACATAAGCCCGCTTTCCATATGGTAATACACATCCCAAGGGCAAAGTACTTCTCTTTTAAGGAATTCCCCACAGATTTCTTATCCACCTTGTAAGGGTAATTAACAACTGCAAAACACAATTGAACCTGCTTAATGTCACAATATTCTGCAGTGCGCTACTTTTTAAATGGAAAATCAACATGATCTGTAAAATACAACAAACAATAATGTAGGACCTTGGAAGAAATAAAGCCAAGTTTCCCGTGATAGAGCTGCTGTAACAAGCAGTGCAACTCTGAAGAGGTGTTTAGAACAACATTTACATCTGGGGTTACATCAAAAAGAAGACTAAAATAGGGTTTGTGACTTCCCATTTAATTAAGTGGCACTACGCACCAACTCCTGTGAACAGTTTTAGAGTGAAAAGAAAAAAGAATGCGTTGGTTAATAGATACAGAGCGTGTTAAAATTTAGGTTAGATACGACAAACTATGGTTTTAATATCATTTCAAATATTTTAATGTAATTACTTGAAGCAAGCAGCACACAGAATACTAATGCTTTTTGGGACACACAGTATTAAAATTCAGAAGTATCTTCTGCATGATCATTTGAGCTTGATGCCGAGTTCAGCTTCAAAGCTTATTGTTACTAGGATTAATATAAGGAAGAGTACGGTAAGCGAAATGAAATTAAAACAAGAGCTAAAAACAGGGAAGGCACATGGGAACACAAAGGTATAGAGATGTGTTTGGGTTGGTTGGGGATTTTCTTACTTTATTTTTATGAGAATGCAAGTAAAGAGAGAAAATCTAATTCAAAGAAATCCCAGAGGTGAAAGATATACTCAAAGTAGATCAAACAGCAACAGAAAAAATTATCACAAGTTCTGTGTTCCTACAGTTATGGCTTGCTCAGCTTTCCACAGAGAGGTTTCCATGACTGTATGATCCCTCCACACCAATGAGGTCATCATTACACAAAATCAGAGTAGAAATTCATATTTAAATACCACATCCATACACACCCAACATTATTTTCCTAAGAAAAAGACAAAGCAGCATTTCATCAAGAGGTATTCTTAATGCTTGCATGAAAATTAAGGCAAGCAGGTCATGCAGTGATGAGCAACATAATTCTGGTTAGTGATCAAGTTTTTATACTTTATACTCTTTCTTTTGTGAGGGATTTGACAGCTTACCATTGCTGCAATGTGGACCAGTTTTAAATACAAGAACATTTTACATGGGATAAATCACTGAGCTGGAAGAAAGTGAATGATTGGCACAGGGCAGAAGTACTTTTTGCTTCAAGGCACTGGCCTGTCATTTGCTGGAAAATCTGTTTTATTAAATGCCATTCACACTTTCCAGATAAGTCACAGAGGGATATGCCAGATTCCTTCCCAAATACTGCTTGATACTCAGTGCAGATCACTGATGCGAATACAACATCTCTTTTGATGTTCCTAAGCACTGAAGTGTATACATTTCCCAACACATCGAATGTTTATAAGGTTAAAAGAGGGAAAGATATCAACTCCTTACACAGAAAAAGAAGTAACTGTTTCTTTGACCTAAGTATCTAATAAGTTTATTCAAATAACACTAAAAAGCATTACAACAGCAACCAAAGTTGTTGCCAATTGTCTGGTTAGATTGTATTTTACTTCAGTTAAACAAGTAAACATTTATTATCAGGAGACTGAAAAGAAGACGGGGAGTAGTAAGATTTGCTGTACAACAGTGATACACTGAGAGTTCTCAGTCTGGTTTCAGAGCTGCCCCTTCAGCATTGCTTTTTCTGTAATCTTGAAGAGAAGGTGCAGGATCATGGCTTAAAATTTGCAGAAGCCAGTGGAGCAGTGAAAGCCAAAGGAGTAGGTGGAAGTTGTTGCATATACATTTCAGTGCAGATGAACACAGACACATTTTGAGGAACTAAGGCTCCTCATTTGACTTTGTTGTCTATTTGTCAGGTGCAACAGCTGAACCCACTGATGTCATCCACATCAATGGTTGCTTTTCACTTCTGCTGAATATGTCAAAACAAAAAATGAGTTCCACTGACACTCAGAAATCAAGTATTTTATTAGCATGAGTATAATCATGTTATTTAGGGACCATAAGGGATGCTTCTCTGCTTAGTCCTCTTTCAATACTATGAGATAACTTAAGCTATTTTTCAAAAAGCTTGCATGTTCAGATCACCATTAAGACAGTTGTGAAGCGCTTTAATATTGCAAGCCTAGCATTAATCATTAGTAAATGTAGCATTTACCACAACGAAGTAGACCTGCCATTAAAGCTACAAGTCTATCCATCACCAGCACTTGTTTCAAATGGATTTTTGCATGGCATAATCTCCTATACAAGTTTTTTAAATCAGGTAGCACATGGTATTCAGTGAAACAGCACAAGCTAGCTCATGTAGGCAATATGCTTTACAGCACTGTTTAAGAGTAGTAATTTCAAAATTAAGCCAAGCCTTGTTGAATGTTTTTGCCTATATTATCAGCATTACTGTTTTAAACTCCTTTTTTTTTCCTTTCTATCGAAACCAATGATAAACTGCACGCCCACATACACATTATCGAGAAGACTCATACGTAACCCTAATACATTACTCTAATTATTTTCTACAAAGGAACACATTACACATGATAATAACCAGCAGTAGATCATTATAAATTAAATTTACAAACAGCAGAGGCAGGGTATAAACATCTACGATGCAAACAAACACCACTTTACCTCAGATGTATCACAGATTATATAGCGGAAGACCACTAGAGCTTCTAAGTACTCTCAGCAAATTGAGTGCATCCCATGTTGCAGGTATTGCCACACAGAATACTAATTATCACTTAATATCCAAGTGAAAATAACATAACACCCTTATTCAGCTGAAGGCTTCGATTCCTGGCAACTGCAATGTGGGATTCTCCTCATCTGTAAATGTGATCCACAGCGTGCCATTTCCAGGCAAGTCTGCTGCTCCCATTGGAAAAGGCCTTAGACAAAGGTATCAGTGTTCCCCCAGAACAACAACAACAACAAAAAAAAGGTTGGTATTTACTTACATACAGGTGCTTATAGGTAAAAACAGCCTAGTCTTGGGGCAGGATAAGAGCTGAAATTCCAGTAGGTGTAAGTTTGATCTGAAGCCTCACATGCTTTTTGCGGTTCTTCCTTCATCAACAAGCCTTGAAAAACATGTTACAGCTACAGTAGCAGCAACACGCTGCTTCAGTATATCATAAAATATGTAAGAATATCCAGGCCGGCAAAGGGAATGGCTCCAGAACAAGCAAGGCCCTTGGTATCTCCTGACTTTGGGGTGCTTTTCATTCTTAGCGCTGCATTAGTGTTATTTTCAAGTGTTTGATGCAGTATTAAATAGTGTCATGTTTTGAGGAATAGAGCTGTACAATACTGCCCGAAGGAAAGAGAAAATACCTTGAAATGAAATGTGTGATCATTTACAATGCCGAAAGCTTTTTAGCTATGGGCATTATTTCACAGCCAAGGTAAGCACTTTCTCCTATGGGTACAACTACACAGCTGCTCTTTGAAAAGCAGATAGTTTCTTTTTCCAGCCTGTCCTTCCTTGTTAAGTTCACACTGATGAGAATTGATCTTCCAACACTAGAGGTGACAGAGCTGCCCTTAAACCACGCCAGGAGCAGCCTCAACAGGGCCTCGCCCCAGGGCAGCCCCTCCAGCCTTCCACAGCATGTTCCCAGCACACAGATGTAAGGGCTGCTGTAGGGAAACCTGCAGACCCTACCAGACCTGAAGAGAGGGATACAAAATTTGCAGCTGGTTTGGTGCTGACTGAAGGCAGAAATGTGCCAGAACATGTCTCTGGAGCTGAGCTGCTTTAACCACCTAGGGAGCAGTTGATTCATGGGGGCACGAGCTAGAAGCTGCCCCAGAAACTTCACTCACATCACCTGGACATAGCATGAGAAACAGGTGCTGCTACCAGGGTTCATCAGCCATCCCCAGAGGCAACGAGCAATGAGCCGAAAACAACACACAGAACTCAAACAAGACTAGGGCCAGACTGCATCTTTGCCACACAGCCAAGGATCACCTAGGAGGCAGAGCTGGAGACAAACCCACCGCACACGTCAGGTTGAACATAATGGATCCCCAAAGCAATGAGCTGAGGGTGCATGGGGCATATATGGTAATCCCAGGCAAGGCTGCTCAGAACAGACAAAAGCTGCACATGGGTGCATGAGCCTTGGCAGAGGTGCCTGTGTGTCCAGTGCAGCAAGCAGTGGGAGGTAGTGACTTTCAGCTCCCCTTCTTTAAGTACGTTCTGAATCACAGAGATAAAACAAAGAGCTCCTGTAAGCCCTTCCTTTGCCTTTGGGCTTTCCAAATCCACCCTAGTTCATAGAAAGCACTGCATGAATAAGCACATGCAGTCCCTCTGCATAAAATGGAGCACACATTCACACTGAAAAAAAATATGAGTTAACATTTGAATTAAAGTCACCAAATGCTTATTGAATTTCCTAGATAGACATTTTATTTAATTTCTCAGCTTCCTTATCCCCTAAGAAGAAATTAAGTTTCATCTCATGAAAACCTGAAAGCTGGACAATCTCTGGAAAAAATCTGCCTTTCAAGAATGTTAGAAATTGGAAAAATATATTCTATGCAGCATAAATAAACCCCAGCTCACAAAAAGGCTGCCTTCAGCTATACATACATGAATGTGCAAACATATAATTGATGCATAAATTTATTAATGCAAACTCAGAAGCTTTACACCTTGTAGTCAAGTTGACATACAATCTTTTTATTTTCCAATACGAGAAAAAAAAAATAGTGCAGAACTGATAAAACTGTTTAAGATTAAATTGGATTTTCCACTACAGAAAGCTGTTTGGAGACAGGTATTCCAACAGCGAGACAAAGTACAAAAAAGTCTCTCAGAGCCTTAATGAGAGTGACAAGGGGAAAAAAAAAAAGTGTCTCTGCTTTTCTAGAATGTTACACCAAATGCTGTTTTTGTCATAAAATACTTCTGCATCACTGCAGAAACTATTTTCTTCTTGTCATTATTTTGTGGTATTTAGCTGAAAGGTTGGAACAAGAAAGCTGCATTATGTAAAAATGTCTTGTGTGCTATTCAAGCAAAAATATGACACCAGTTTTGGTTTCATTGAGAAACAAAATTCTTCTGAGATTTCAGTTCAGTATAACAAATATGGTACATAAGGCTTCACCTGACAATACCAAGGAGTTGGCTCTATTAGCATAGTTACCATAAGCGGCTCTTGGCTCTATAGAACGAATCTACTGCAGAAGCCAAGAGGTTCCCCCAGGCTCCCATCCCTTGCTCACTGCTGACCTCCTAGCTAGTCACTCCTTCATTCCCTACACCATCAGGGCTGCCTTTAAGGCCAAAGAACCCATTCCACAGCTGAGAAACAGTTGGTATCTACTTCTCTATTTCCTCCCCAGACAGAGCCAGCTAATCATGACCATCTCACCATTTCTCTTATTCTCCTTTCAAGGACTCTGTTTCACCTTCCTATTTCTCTCTGCCACCAGGAAGGTCTTCCTATTCTCTTCCCCATTCCAAAACAAAGTTCATTTCCCAACATTCACCACTTCCAGCCCACCCCAGGACCTCTCAGTCTCCAATTCCACCTCATCTCTGAGCATGCAAATACTTCCTCCACCTTCAGAATCTCTCAGTTTCTTGTTCTCATGGGCTGTCTTTTATTCCCGTTAGTGCTTGTAGTCAAAATTTTTGGATGAAAGCAAAAGGACAGCCACTAATTCCCACCTCACGTAATGAACAGCAGAAAAAAAGTGACAAACACCTTTTCCTACCTCATACTACTTCTGGATCTCTGCAGGCCAATAAGGGAAAAGCTCTCATTAAAGCTCAGATAAATTGAAGTCTCATTGAAGATCTGACATGCCTCACAACCTGAATCAGTCTGATTTCTATGTGAAGTTGATCTACACTAGAGCCAGCAAAGAAATTGTAGTTCATGGGCAACTGGGGTGGAAAATTGGTGTTAACATTTTTTTTGTCCAGATCAGACAGTTCCAGTGGCACTGCACATATAGAAAAGTTCACTGAGCCAGGAAGGTTTCAGCTGAAACACACTCAGCTAAATGAACCGGTATTTTCTGGTTCAACTTTGTCATTTCACAGAATAACTCTAAATTTACAAAGATCAAGGAAAACTTCAGCTTGGAAAAAAAAAACGTATGCAATTTGATTTTTCTGAACTACAGAAGGATAGCAGGTAGTTGCCATTACTTCTATCTGTGTAAGAAGTACAATGAAAGGGAAGCTGTCTTTCAGTGAAGAGCATTTGGAAGATGAATTATCTGTGAAATCCATCAAAATACTTTGAATTAAACTCTGAGTACTCAGAGAGCAAACAGATTGGTTATACAAGCTGCTAAAAAAAGCTATTTGTGGTGTCATTCACCAAAGACTCACATTAGTATGTACTTATATAACCAATGTTGTAACACAGACATGAAACCATTGAGATTAATTGGGTCTACCATGCAGTTAATGATGATAAGGTATATCCGTGCGGCAACTCTGTGCTTGGAGTGTCTGGGAGGTTTCAACTGTAATATAATAGAGTTTATCTTACGTGAGTAGTAAAATCCCATCTGAGAACTGCCATTTTCGGCAGAATAATGCAAATACTCATACTTGTTCAGAAAATTAATTTCCTTTTGACCTTTTTACTCTCTAAACAGTAGTCATTACACACTTACTCTACAATCTACAACACAGGCAATTGTTCTCCTCCGGACTCCTTGAGCCAACTTCTTTAGAAACACAGCCCTTGGTTATTTATGTCATTCATTAACCTTTGTATATAATGCTTGTTCCTGCAAGAGATCAGTTTCTTCAAGCAGCACGTTAAGCAACAAAATTAACTCATCATAGCAATCACCTGATTTGTTCCTCAATGCTTTGTACATTAAGCTGAAAAACTCCAGGAAATGCCTAATCCACCTCAAACTTCACAACAGCAACCTGCTAGTTCAACATCACTTTCAGCAACAGAACCTCAGCACAATGTGCCATGTCTGCCTGCAACGACATGGAAGGAAAATGGGACTGCCCACACTGTCAGTGCCACTGCTTCCAACCCGAGCCTGGATCTGAGCAGTGATGAGAAAGAAGCCTTTTCCACTTAATTACACAATCTTCACTTGAGAATTTCTCCACTCCACTTTGCCTCTTTGGTATGTACTTTTAAAATCATTTTGTGCACTATGTAAATTGCATGAATTTTTTAAAACTAAGTTCATGCTTTTAATGCTTGGCATATGTTAATAGTTCAATAATGCAACTTTACTTAGGCATAGATAATCACTCAGAAGGACAGCGGTTACTGGTAATTACCAAGAGTCTGCATATACATTATCATTTACAGAAACTATTGCTTTTTTTTTTTTTTTTTCTAAGCACTTAACAGTTATTTATCCAAATTATCCTCAGGTAACTACTTTTCAAAAAGAAATTACCATCAAAATTCAGTGAAACAACTTCAATGAATTTCAACTTCCAACAGAAAGATATACTTTCTGAAAACAAAAGAAATGGTTGGCAATCCTTTATGGCAAATTTCACCTTGACTTCTTGTCAGCTTGCATTCAATAACCGCCCTGAACAGTACTAACACATTATTCAAGGTTGTCTTGGCCCTACTAATCTTCAGTTTTTCATGACTTCTGAGCTACTATCATTACTGAGAGATGGATGATACTAATAACTGACTACTTCAGAGAATGTATTTTAGGGATTTCATTTCCACTTGCAAGTATCATTTATTCATAGGTTTTAAGGAAAATATTGATACTGAAATTAAACCCCATCAGTAAACTCAATCAAATCATTTTCTAACATATAGATAATGATTGGGAATTGATCTGACTCAAGCTGAAGTCCCTGGAAGGATGGTTAATAACCCTAAGGTTATGTGCTCTAGTGAGTGAAAGTGCTTAAGTATAGTAAAACAATTACAGTGCGTGAACATCCATATCCAGCCATCCCTGCGTAGGTCTGCAATGTGCACTGTGTATACTTTAAGTGTGTGGAGCCTTAAATTACTGGAGAAAAACCTGAGAGGTTCCCTTAAAGCAATTCTCTTCTGTCTGGACTGACTGTCCAATACTAGGGCCAAAAGGAAGGTCAGACTAAGCTCCTTCATTAGACAGGAGCAGTGAGAGCTGCTGCATACAGCATAGCATCATTTGACAAGTTTTTGGAACTTCTAGATCAAGCAAGAACAAGAAACCTCTACTGGAGATGGGCTGAAAACTCTGAGATTGTCCTATACTTCAAACGAATGAAAATAGCAGAGGAAACCAGATATTGGTAAGGCTTCAAGAGCAAGAGTGAGTCCTTTGGGCAGAAAGCCTGCTAGAAAACTCAACCTGTTCATTTTAGAGGAACGCATGAAAAAGAAAGGTATGAAAAGAACACACAATTCATTGTCACTGCCGAGCAGAAAAAGCCAGTCAGCATTTAGAGCTGCCAATGGTTTGCATGCAGCTCATAGTAACTATTCAGAACCTGAAATTTGGGCTCAGTTTGTTAGTCTGTCACTTCACTGATGACCACCTGACAATTTGTTTCTGTAAACACCATAACTAAATTGCTAAGTATTCATTTCCACAGCTCACCTGCCTCGTACATGTGTTTGTTAAAATAATCACAGGGAAGTTCACAAGCAAACAAGCAGGTTGCCAAATGAAACTTGGCTAAAAATTGAAGAAAACAAGTGCAGAAATTTTGGAGCAAAATGGAGCCAACACAAGGGCAGTACTGTTGAATCTGTAAGGCTAACATAAGAATGATAAATTAGAAAAGGGTATCAGCATACTAGTGACACTGATTACTTTACTATTTTATGTAAATAACGATTTATTAGACAGCTTAACAAACTTCTATCAGCAATTGCTCCAGACTCAGAGATTTTTTAACAGGGGGATTTTAGAATATTAATTACATGTTTCATGGTCATGATGCATATGTCTTTTTTGACTATATTTAACTATTCAGTTAAATATGTTTATATTAATAAACGGGTCACAATAACTCTAAAACAGCATAGTTCTGTATAGTCAGTAATGGCAAGTTCTTTCTGCAGCTGCTGAGTATTTTTACACTGAAAATCATCCCTCAAATTCAGAGGTAAAAATGTAGCAGTCCCTTGATATCAGTTGTATAAATAGAAGAACATACTGCCCCCAAAGAGAAATGTCATGGATGTGAGAGTAACCTTTACACCAGTCAGATATATCTAAAGGGTATTTCTAAATTTCCTGTCTGTTTTCAGGTCAGTTCCCTTGTTTAGAAAGCTCGGTTTTAATTGAAGCAGTAAGTTAGCTGATTTTACACATTTGGATGGAAGAGGAAAATGGCTTTTGTGATGAGCATCTGCTGTTTTGTTAAAAATGTGGTTAAAGACATTAACAAAAGTGACATTACCAGCTGTTCTAATGTCAAACAGCTTAGTAAAACTGTTTTTTGTCAAATGACAACATATGACACCAAAATCAATTCCAAACCAATAACGCTCTCTTACTTGCAAAGCAGGCTGCAATCTAGAAAAAAAAAATGTTAATTAA
This sequence comes from Callipepla californica brunnescens, assembly GCA_023055505.1. Classification (NCBI taxonomy): domain Eukaryota; kingdom Metazoa; phylum Chordata; class Aves; order Galliformes; family Odontophoridae; genus Callipepla; species Callipepla californica. The sequence goes on from JALIRH010000015.1 coordinate 8,634,245, forward strand.
AGTACAAATTATACTTTTTCCCCTGAAAGAAAGGAAAGCCAGATTTACTGACAAAACTCAACCTCTTTTCTAAAATCATAAGAGACAAAATATACATCAGAGAGCTTGCCGCAGATTATAAATAACACCTTATTCCCATAATATACTCATAATAGCAATGGAACATGACAGGCTGCGCCTCTCAGGGCAATTAAAGCATGCCTCAGGTGGTTAAAGTACCTTGGCCTTTGGACTTGCAGCATACAATCTCCCATCCTTTTGCACTGTAATCATCAGGCAGGCAATGCCTGCTGTGTGCTGCTGTTCAACTATCCCACGCTTCTGTTCCCATCATTTATAATTATCAGATTATTAGAAGGTGACACGCTAGCAGCCTTGTCAGCCAGCGTTCATCTCAAGGGACAATTATAGTCACTGCTAAACTGAGGAGTTGGACCAATACCCTTTACATTCTCTAAAAAAAGTTACTCAAAATGAATGACGCAAGAAAATAAATTACCAAAACACGAATGGCATCATTTAGACTTCAAATTCAGGCTCCAAATCAAAAGTGGATAAATTTGTCTTCAACATGTTAACCTAGAAAGTTTGGACACAAATCCTAAATCCCCACATGCCTTATTGAAGGGGCATACCCTGCTTTTCAAAATTAGGGGAAAGACACACATCAGAAATGTTTAGGAAAATGTTTTCCTGAAACATACGGTGAATTACACGACTAGAGACTCTCAAGGTAAGTTCAGTCCTCTGAGACAGCAATGCTGCAAAAGAGATTGGTGAGAGAAGCAAGCAAACAGCTGTGTCTTCTTGTTAACTAAATAAAGGACAAATGCTTTAAATCATGATCGATGTATGTAAACCTGCACACCCTGAAAAACGTGGAAACTGGAATAGTGACTTACAGGTGGAATTACCACTAGTGCTTTGGTGACCACAGACAGAAGTCTGGCGGTACCACCAGATTTTATGCTCTGAGTATATAAGCAGCTCATACAGTACATACCCCAACAATTTTCAGTTCCATACTAAAAATCATCCCACTAAAATCGCTATTTTTATTGTAATATTTTAAGTTGATATTTTCCATAAAAACCCGAACATATTTCGATACATGTTTTAATACAGCTGCAGCAAAGAAGCAGGATACATAACACATCGCTGTTTGTTGCTGTCCCCTCACACCACAGCATATGGTAGGTGAGTTATAGGCACTTGTGCTGCTGCTGCAGCTCTTCAAAGCTAAATTGTTACATTAAAATCTTAGACATATGCTATTTTCAAGCTGTAAAATACCTGCTTACTTAAACACACAGATGCCAATAATCCCCATATGTCTCGCAAAGATTTTGAACCACTCTTAATAATTGATTAGCTCTGCACCACTCAAATTTGAAAAGAAGAGAGAAAATTTTCTCACAGTTGTCACACATAACTGATAGATGCCAGCTGCCTGAGGAAAATGGCTAGAACTTGGTAGTAGCAAGATAAAACTATTCCTGTGGTGCACAGTCCCTGTCCAGGACAGGTGACTTTAGTTTGCCTAGCATCTCTCCTTGCAATAACTCAGCATCCTGCTAGCAGCCCAAGTCTGCACCACTACCTCATATCCAATAAAAAATGGTGGGTTCTCCTCTTAAGAATCAGTTTTGAGAGGTGCTGGGGGACGGGGGAGCTCAGTCAGAGGCTCTCTGCAAATGGTTGCTACCACAGGCCCAGGCCACAAAATGCTTCAAAGACAAGACTCACGTGCACCTAGAAGAGGCCAGCTCTTCTCCATGTGCAGCATACCATGACAGAGGAAGAAAACTGCTGTGTTCTGGCCATACAGTATTCTCAGCAAGGTGAATCAGACAGTGTCAAGAATAAGCTTTACTTCGTTCAAAAATGCTTTTAAAACATCAGGTTGAGAAAAACAAACGCTGGACCAGAGCAGGAAACCTGGAAAACAGTTTCCTAAGATCCCCTTCTCTGAATCTTTCCTTGTGATCTTCTGGAACTTGCAGGAAAAGGAAGAGTTGCCTAGCAGAAACTTCAATTATCTGAATGCGCTGTCTCCACACACCACTTGGCAAAGCCCCACTTACATATAAGCAAATCATTAGGTACAGCAAATATAAGGGACTGAACACCCACCGTGCAACCATTCATCTAATGCTCCCACTGCAGCCGCGCAGCTAATGAGATGCTCTCTCCAGCTATCTGCAGAGCTGGGGATTCCCTACCCTCAACTGCTTTTAGTTTGCTCTAAAACATCAGGCACACAAAGACAGCGAGGAAACCAACGAGGGATACGCATTCTGTAGTAATTCATTAGAATTTCCTAGCTGCTATTATTATTAACCACTAATTGTTTGCGGCAAGTGGAATTTATATTCCACATTAAAATGAGGCACCAAAGAAGCTGAAAAAGTAAAAAAGCAAAAGGCTGACAGTACATATCAAACAAAACAAAGGACACAAAAAGACAGCAGCAGACTATGTTGAAAGCAGAGAGCCAATCCATGCCCATACATCTGAACCACTTTGCATGCTTTGATCAACACAAACTTAAAGTAATGTAAAATACGACAACAGTGGGCTGTGCTCCAGGGTCTGCCATTTCTCCCCAGCTGTGCAGTGGCATGTTACACTGGTGAAACTTAGAAAGCAACATAACCTCAGCTGACAGGTTCATTAAGACACAGAGGACATTACACAAGGCCCTCTGACATTATAATCGCTAACTCAGTCAGGAGGAGAAAACTACTTGCTATCATTACTGGAAGTAATTGGTAACAAAAAAAAAGAAAAAAAAGAAAGAAAAAGAAAAGAGTAAGCAAACAGTCTTGTAAATGTCATGTTAATTATTTAGGATACAGGTGCTCTCAGACACACACTTTACATCCCATCTCTGTAGTTCCCAGTTATCAAAAGTAAAGACACAGGAAAAAAAGAATGTACTTTGACCTTGCTTCATTGGTTCAACTGCTTTGCCTTCTATTAATGAAACTGTTCATGCTTTTTTTTTCCACAGTTAGGGCTGCTTCACTGCTACTATAAGTCTCAGTTTACAATGATTTACAATTAAACTACACTCATTTGCTCCTGCCTGGATTTAATACACACAATCACAGTACAAGTCCTTCTCATTGTTTTTGCCCTCCCTGCTAGGGTTAGCTGCTAGGGAAAGAGAAGGGCTTAATGGTTTGTATGACTTTATTTAACTATCCCACAAAGGTGTCTACCTTCAGGTATGACAGAAATAAAACGAATGCAAGGGAGTCAACATTCTGGGGAAACTCAAATGTCTCTTCACCTTGTAAGACAACACAGCACAGATCAGAATCAAACAAATCCTGTTACCATCCCCTGTTTAAAGCCCTGCTATCATGCTGTTCCTACTGTAGCATCAGACACTAAACAACAAACAATTAAAAGCAGGAATTGTTTCGATTCTGAAAAAAACATAATGCTAAGATAGAAACAGGTCATTGTGAAGAAGAAACATGAAGAAACCTAACCGACATTTTTCATGACAAAGCACAGAAGCCATGTAGCTCCTCATAGAGCTTGGATGGGTTCCTCACGTCCCATTCTATATGAAGAGTAGGGTGGAAGATAGCCTAGTAATACCCTTTCTTTTTCTACTTTATGATTCAGGTGACTCAAATACTCCTCATCCTATTATTTCCACAGCTCTCAAAAACACCTGAAACCAAGACTAGGAGCCATGCTTTTGAGAATGTTCAGATATTGCTGTTCACTGTCACATATGTGTGTGAGCTCTCACAGCATTGCTGCCCAGAGCAAACAACAGCATCTACTCCAAATAAAAGTACCAAAAATTGAGGGTAATGACTGAAACAGAAGTCAAGCTGCTTAGGAACTATTGCTTCAGAGATATAACATGGAAAAACGAACCTATCAGAACAGATCACTTCCACACACAACCAGTCTATATTCTTATCCATTCGTTTGGGAAGAAGCATTCTTTCAGAGGACACCACAAAACTTGCAACCTGCACAGAGCAATAACCAAATAATGGATAAACACAAAGTGTTTTTTCTCCCCCTGTTCTAGGCATTTAAAAAACTAAGCAACATTTCCACCTGACCCCTTTTTTGGGGAAACAAACAACTTCAGTCTGAACATATTTGAACTTCTGTTTTTGGCAAGCTTTGTTCTGTTTCTCCAGGCAGGACCTCTGTTGCTCCCTGTGTCCTGAAAGAGCCTTGAGCTGCAGGTGCATCCTATACGGGCCTACAGAAACTACTGTAAAACCATGTTTACAGCCCAGCAGTTAGTATCCATCTGCCTTTAGGCACAACACATGAATCCAGCACAAACTGCAAAGGACAACAGCCTTTTCATCATAAAGCACAAAATATAGATGCCCATGTTTACATTCTCCTCTGTAGATTTCTATAGGACTCGCAACCAATTCACCAACCTTTCTGATTCAGCTCCATCAGTCATTAGTGAGTGCAGATAATTGCTAGTGAGTTACAGAACCCAGAGCACCTCTATTAGCTTCAAAAAAGGGCCCACCTTTGGAGAAACATCATCCCAGCGCTACTGCAGCATGCGCGCAGAGGAAAGGAGATATGAAAGTTCACAGCTGTGCTCTTCAGTTATTTTATCTTCAAACTTTTGAGATAACAAATGGAAAGCTAACAAACACCACGCTGGATCTCCTGATTTCTAATAGACTGTGCCGCTAGGGTCCATTTAATACAATGGCACTGCAAAGACTTGAATATGCAGCAGCTTTTTGATGCTAAGCAGCTATTGCAAGTATTAGGTGTTCAGTGTACCTGCAAATATGTCTAAATGATATTTACAAGCACACATGGTGACGTGACTCAGCTAACCTTAATTTAAGAAGAAAACATACAGAGGTCTCAGATACTCCTGTTTGACAGACATGATAATGTACACCGACACTTGTGCCCTGGAGGGACATAGTGGATGATTTAGCTGGTATGAAAATGCTTATGTTAGGGGATTCCTTTAATTTATTTATTTTGCCTTTAGAAGCTTATACTGAAGAGTATATTGTGAGCATGTCTCTGGGAAGGTCAAATTGCCCAGATTTCTACACTTTGTACAGAAAGTCCTCCAGAGAGCTCCCTGCAAGCCAGCAGTGAATAAACATTCTTTAGCGATGTTTGCTCCTAACTTACCTCTCCAGTGTGTAAGGCAGGAGCAGAGCTCAGCTTTCCTTTGCAGGATGCGTGCCTTTCATTTTAATGTCTGTGAGCTGAGACAAAAATCTCCTTTTTGTTTCCTCTCATTTCCAGCTGCCTTATTCCTTTGTCAGAACTGACAACATAGAGGACAATCAAAACACAGAGAAAGAAACCTTGTTTGACCTTACTGCTAAGAGCCTTAAAAAATTAATGTTTGCAGCTATTTATATGCGTTGGGAAATCAGTTTTGCCTTTGAGTTTAGCTGCTTCAAAACATCTTTTTCAAGCTCTCTGGACACGGTCAAACTTCATAGAGTTCTCACAATTCAAGTTCTTTATTGTAAATTAGTGAAAAGAACTGATAAGAAAGCTCCACCCAGGGAGAGACCTACCCATGGACAGATGCACTCCAACACGATTCCACGCACCAAACAATTTCTAAGTCCTGTGTCCAAATCCACATGTATTACACGAAGTAATTTCTACTATAGAAATACTCCAACACTGGTCATTAACTCAATGGTACTTTCTGCATACACAAAACTGAAACTGTATCCTCCTGTTCATCTTTTTGGGAGTTCCAGCTGATCACTGTGCTGATCATATCATTTGAAGGGTTTTACAATCCTAGCACAGCTGAGTACAGCACACTCTCCTAATAAAGCATATTCTAGTAGTTATAACTAGTCAAGTTATAACTATTGACTGTTCAGTAAAAAAAGTAATAATAACATGGGAAAACACAGCAAAATAACCACACACTGTGTTCATCATTGAAAACAGTATTTGTGTTCAACTTCTGTGCATCTATACTCTTTTAGCTTGTGGAATTGGATACAAAGTCATTTGAAGTTTATAGGTCAGAGAACGCTTCTGCAACAATTGATAACATAAGAGAACACTTGAGCTTGAACAGTTATGTTCCCTCGCTCTTTCTTAAAAGAGTCAATGACGTCTTAAAACTGAAGCAACAGCCCTGAAAGCCCTGCGGAAATCAAACTAGAAAGACCAACTTGACACACTGGGATTTATGAAACAAACTTTATCAGTCTTCAAGCTCCAAGATAGTGCTTGGAGCTGTGTGCCAGAATGCTTTACAGCACCAGGTGAGAGCATGCATATGACCTAAACAGCAAACAGGCCTAGTGGCTGTATTGGAAAAACAGCTTAAATCCATTGCACATGTCAATGTTAAGACATTGCATTAAGGCAGAAAGGGGAAAGAGATAAGAAAGGGAATGTACAGACTTAATAAGGAACAGATGTCATTTTCTCTCTAGTAGGAGGCCAGCATCAGGAAGATGTTTGAAAAACTGTTAAATCAACTGTTGTGGCAGTGAACATCCTTGAGGTTAGCCAATGTGATCTGAGCCTTCACAATATGATTCAAAGATCCCACAAAGCAAACTGGATTGGAAATTGCAGCCAGAGTGAAAACATAGCTTCTAGGTCTTTAAGTGCCAGGTAGAGATTGTTCTTTACAATTGCTTCCTGCAGAGGAGGAGTTGGAAATACGGGGATTGTGAAAGGAAGCTCTGTCAATCAAATTTTACAATTTATTTTTTCAAAGGTTTTTTTCCACCCCAAAGCAATGCAATTCACTCAAGTGGGAAAAGTAGCTGAAAACCTTTAGAAATGTCAAAGACCACTTCTGTACAAAAAAGGTAGGGAACATGTCTAGTGCGTGCCATTAGGCTGGTAGTCAAGATAGCACCAGTATGAAGTGGTCGATGGCAAAGATGTTGCTTTTTTTCCCTCTTTTTTTTTTTTTTCTTGTTTTGTTTGCTTGTTTTTTTCTGTGCTTTCTTTTTTTTTTTTTTTTTTTTTTTTTTTTCCCTCCAGCAATAGAGCTCCAGAAGAGCCATAGGTAAAGTAAAAAATACTCAGTATCAATTAATTGAAAATAAAACTGTATTAGTTCTTGAGGCACGCACTTGGATTTCTGAGTAAAATATTAGGTTTCCATAATGCCTTAAAGTGCTCTGCAGAGTGTGCACAGAAGGTTCACCATACACAAGCTAAAATGCAGCCAGCTCTAGGGTCCAAGCAAGTAACTATTACAGAGCTCACAGAACCTCACTGAGGATGGATGCAAACTTCACTACCAGGACCAAAAAAATAACAACCACTGCACATCTTCTCAGGAAGGAAGCAGAGGAAAATATGACAATTACAGTGAATGAGGAGGAATATGGATAATATAGAACGTAATCCTGAAGCTTGTAATTTAGCCAGGATAACAGATTTAATATATAATGTTCAGCAGGCTTAGCAAAGAGCAATGCAATTTTCATGAATTAGAGGAATCCAGGAGGTCTTCAATTAGTCTCTCTTAGACTGAAAACCCTGGATAAGCTTTGAGTCCTCAGCATTCTGCAAGTCACCACACATATGAAAGACTGTAAAGGTGCTTTCTAAGAAAACAAATGGCAGAGAAGCTCAGTGATGTTTAGACCAGAAAAATGAAACCCCAAGCACATTTATTCCTCTTACATCCCACTGTTCGTAACAATGGCCACACATTCCCCCCATAGACTGGACTCCACGGTGCTGTTGCTGCAAAGGGAGGGTATTTACTACCTTGTACCAAACAGCAGTATCACAGGATAATTGTTATTCCATTGGGCTTGGGCTGAATAATTGCCAGCACTTTTGAAGCACAGCCTATACAGGAGTCTTAACAGATGCATCCACTCTCTGCAATTTTTTTTTAGCTGACAAAAGGAGTGCCAGCATATGACACAAAGCTTAAGACTTCTCCTGCTGCCCTCCCCTTACAGCCAGGAGAAATCTCCCTGGTTGTCTCCTCCGCTTTTCTGTTGCTCTTTCCCAAAGCAGCATTTACACTTGTCAGAAAGCTGTGCTATTACTACACTCTCAAATTTTATCTCGCATAGCCAAAATGCTATGTTATGCCTATCTACAAATTTCAGCACAGTGCACTGCAGCATGTTCATAAAACAAAAGTTCGTACACACAAAGCCAACATTAATATGCAGCAGTTGAAAATGGATAATCTCAGTACACTGAATGCCAATGCTGTAAAACTGTGAGATACACTAAACTTAGATATACTGTCATATTAAATACAAAACTAATGTTACTTTAGTGGTGAAAGGGAGGATTGGAATTACCAAAAGTGTGTTCCTACTGTTACAGTGGGACTAATTACAGAGTATTGAATACATTATAGAGAGGATGGGAAGATGTGAAGCAATGATGTAACAAGGGAAGTGTTTCCATACAGTTTCTGCTCTTTGTTCCTTTGGGTATCAGTGATAGAAAAAATAAAGAGGGTGAGAGACTCAGAAGGAACACTAAACTATTTCTAATCACCTTAAGTGTACGTTAGAGAATCTGACTGCAACATTAGTGAAATTACACAGCATAGCTCAGATCAGGGGGACTGAATTTAATATAAAAAAACAGTTTCATAGGCTGTACTGAGGATAATATAGTAAGGAACACTGGGCTGGAAATTTGCAGGGTGAAGAACCCCACACTCTACAGTCTCATTAAAAGTTTGAGAGCAGTTGATAGCCTCAATAACAAATCTTTCAAGGAGCTTCAGCAGCAAGACATGTACTCACACAGCCCTAAGCTACTAGGGATTGTACAATAGTTTAAATACAACACGGGCCTGGCCAGCACAGTGATTACCATATTCACAGACAGTCTGTGCAGCCTATTGAGAACACACAAGGACGAGATTATGACAGAAGTTATTAGAAAACCCAAAGGTGATCCTTGACAAAACCAACATGGAATGAACAAAAGCACTGAAACTTTCCCAAAGCATAATAGCTGAATAGAAAATAATGCTGACTTACACTGAAGTCCCCAGGCTCAGACAGCCACTTGACAATCAGCAATGTGCACGTGATTACAATGCATCTCAAAAGAAGAAACATCTGGGAAGGCAGAGGGAGCTGCTTAAGGCCATATAGGACATTGTGTATCTGTGGGCAAAAGGTGGGGAATGCAGAGGTGCATTGATATTTGTATGTACAATACAGACACATGCTGTAACTTATGCTCAGGCAAATCAGAAATTAAACTGCCTGAAAGAGGCACACCATGGCACAGATCAAAGTATAGAAGCACTATAGGAATTGCACTTATTTAGGTCAGTAATGAGGCTATCAGCACTTCAGCACTGACGATGACCATTTGACCAAGAAATGACAGCAGATCAAGCCTGGCAAGGAGGATTCCAACATTTATACCATCTCTCCATAGCTGTCAGTCCTTTCCACAGTTATCAGTAGAAAAGGAAGCACTCAATTTTTCACTACACAGATTAGAGACAAGTAGAAGGGTATAACACAAAGAAATATGTGGACAAAGGTACAGAATGATGAGCAAGAGGTAGGAGCAGAACATAAATGGAAGGACAAGTTTGTAGGGAAAACAAAGATTCACAAAGACATATGTTCAAATGATTTAGGTGCTGCCACAGTAGAAGGAAGAAGGGAAACGTACAAAGAGTCGAGGAGGATGGACTGATTTGGAACAAAAGAACAGGTAAGGCAACATGTAGTAGAAACATGGAGAGAGAAGAGGGGCTACAAGAGAAAGTGTTTGCATACTTAATCTGAAGAGTGAAGAAAGGTCATGAGTACACACATTGAAGGACCAAAGGTTGAAAACCACTCCTTCATCCAGTCTCTAGGACCACAACAACTCCATGGCTGATCTATATTGCTGCAGTCTTATATAGCAGGCTGTGCAATGAGGAGGAGAGCTGATGGTTATGATGAAATAGTATTTTACACTGCGTAGGAGAGTGTTGATCCGGTATGATGCACTATGTAGCGTTTACATTTACAGGAGTGGCAATAGCATACATGCTTTATAAAAACAAACTATGCACATTTTAGAAGTCAAAGGTACACGAATATGCCAACACTAGGCAAATACTACCCTTGTCTTTTCTAAGAGCAATAAACAGACCATTCACACAAATCAAATGTGGTTAAAGCAAATAAAGCTAAACTAGGCCAAGATAAAGATTGACACGCTGTCTATTTAAGCACTCTGAGAAGAAATGGAGAGCTTTATTCTCAAAGGGTAGTGCTTACAACCTGGTCACTCCTCAGGGCTAGAAATCTTTATTTTGTCCCTAATGGAAAGAATATATTTATGCTCTCAGCTATTTACCTATACCTTGCCCTTGTCTAGGGCCATGGTCCATTCTACACATAAGCAGTGATGACACTGTCTCTTTTCTCAGTGTTAAGCTCAACTACATTAGAGTTCTAGCAGAGCTAACATAGACATCCTCAATCCTCCAAAGCAGGTTATGAGTGACTAGCATAACCAAAGGCTCAGCTGGCTACAGGACAGCTTCTGAGTAGTGGTGAAAACACTTCCAATCATGAATACCTGAAAAAGCACTAGGCAAGCAACTCTTATCAGAAAGGGTTATAGAGACATGAAGAATCCAGAGGGAGGTACAAATCTGTCCTCCTGCCTATGCAGTGGAGGGATCTGTTCTGTGAGGATGAGGACAGCAGTCAGAGCTCTGCAGTTTTTCCTCTTTGTCCTAAGCTTGGCAACAGTTTATGCAAAAACAAATAAGGATTTAAAATATGTGGAACTGCTACTTGAGAAAGGAAATAATTTTTGCATATGATCAGCCAGAAGCCCTTTCTACCTATCCTGGGGAAGGATCATGGACCTGAGCAGAACCCCACCATCTCCAGCAGAAAAAAAAAATGACTTGAGCAACTGAAGTTTGGAAGAGTAGAGACATATAGGGAAGATCACTAAGCATCATCTCAAAAGGTAATAGCTAGGACAACTAATGCAGCAATTTAACCAGGTGTTGTCAGATCAGATCTGAAATGCTGCTGCTACCCAGCCTCGAGTTAATGTAGGTCAAGGCACTCCACTCCTATCTTCCATACAATCTCCCACACTTGTTATGTAGATAAATGCAAAACAAACAGCGCACTAAAAATAGGCTGAAAAGCCAAAAAGCTTACTCAGATTATGCCGTGAGCATGTAAGACAACAGAAGAGCAACTGCTCTCAGATTTGGGAGATGAGATATATTAATGTTTATGATTACTTGTCCTTTTTTCAGGGTGCAATTTAATTGCTCTTAGCTGATGGGTTAGAGAGCAACACCACAGTGTACGCTGTATCCACTATATATATATGTATATATAATCAATTCAAAGTTTCATAGTGGAATTTACAGAGCTGATAAAATGGGTCATGCCAGAAATGCAGTGACCAAACTAAATTACCAGGCCTTTCGTGACAGAGTATGCACTCAGTTACACATAAATTAAGTCACTCAGAAACAAAACCCTTTTCAAAGCAATCATGAGCTAAAAGCAGCAGGAGAAGCTTAACTACAGCTGCGTCACATTGTTATCAGTTAAAAGGCTTAATTCAAAAAAGATTAATTCTAATTTTTAATTAAAGATAGAGAACATTGTTAGGCCAGCTAAGTAACAAGGAAAGGAAATGGTGCATAGAGTACAGTTGGGGGAGGAGGGGGGGTGTTGATAAAATAATAAAATAAAATAGATCCTTCTTCTGCCTTGCACCTGCTGTGGAGTTATCACAAAATGACACCAGACATTTTGGTTTGTGCAAGTTAAGGAGTCATTTGCCCCATTCCTTATTCCTTTTCTATTGTGTTACTTGAGAAAACAACGGAGAAAGATTTGCTGAAGTGAGGCAAAATAAAGCAGCGACTGACTAGGCATGTAAGAGCTTCTACACCTCTGTCAATCGCCACAGTGAGCACTAGGTTACATGGCTTGAAAGTCTGTCTGAGAACTTTAAAAACAATACTATTTTGTAGATGACATCATCATCCCAGCACTGCTGAACTCCATGCCTCACAGGCTTCTCCTCCCCAGGCAGAGTTTGTCCAGCTGCAAGATGCCGCCCTTCAGCTGAGACACACAGGGCATGTCAAGCAATAAAACCTTCTTGGTGCACCTCAGGGCACCCTGCTGTGGTTTGCACTGGAAGAGCCTGGACACCTCACAATTTCCTTTACAAAAGGGGCAGAAATTCCCAGCTGCTATCTGACCCAATCTGCATTTTCTAGTGATTTCACATTTGGGAAGGACAAGCATTCTTTTCCCCAGCAGCAGTAACTTCTCTTCGGCAAATCTCAAGGGCAATTTCGCAGCTGAAATTATTCCATGTGGACCCTGTCGTGATGCCATGTGTTCAGTGATGGTAAGATCAGTGTGGCTAATGGTGGAGGGCGGGGATGTTTCAGTGTCACTAAGTGTACTAAACTCTGACAGCTTTTATTACTGGTTGGTACCACCAACATCTTATGAACTGCAGTGGAAAACAAGTATGTTTTCTTGCAAAATAAAGGAAAACAGCCCAAAAGCTTTCAGATGGGATGCGGATAATTTTAGCAGTAGACGAAACAAAGGACATATTCTAAGAACGTGAAGGTAAAGAAGCTGTAAGAGATTTTAGAGGGGAAAAATAAGTAGCCTCATGGCTGTCTTCTGCAAAATGCAAAATATTAGCGTTAGCTCACAAAGCACTAAATGGATTTTAAACGTTTTTGATGCCACATAGGATAAAAAGAAAAGATGGCTTTAGAAATCAGAGTGAGGTAGGTGGTTTTGAAGTACTCTGTAAATACCAGGAATAACCCAAAGCGATATAACAGAAAGCAATCTCCATCTTAGTATATTATTTTTCAGTTAAACCAATTACACACAAATTCACTTTTGATGGTTATCAAGAGCTGGCAAAAATATTCCATGAAGGAATATAAAAGCTACATTCTACAGTTTAAAAAAAACCACCCACAGTACATAATTTTGCCATTTATTTTCAAGTAAACATCCTATGAATTTGAAATGCATAGCTTAGGCTTGAATTTGACAGGTAACATCAAATTATGAGGTACTAAAATTTTTAATTCCCGATTTTTAATCAAATTTTCTACCCTAAACATCAAACAGATTTTATGTCTAAAATATCATGTAAATATGACACTCTTCCTGTGGAGATTTATTACTTCAGAGCACAAACACAAAATCTGATCCTGCAGATGCTCCCAACATGAGTAAAATCTCTGATACCAGTTAGGTCTCAGATAGCTTAACGATATTAATCTATTTACCATTGAGTAAAAGGCAGTGAATGCTGACACTGTCACGATTTACATCACTTGATCATCTATTCCCATTTCTGCAGAATTAGACCCATAAACATTGGTCTGTAACACAGCAATTGTTTACTGTCCACACTGATGGCAGCAGATAGCTCTCAATTAGTCTTTAGTCCCATATACCAGTGCAGCAGTTTCCCAGCATAAAACGTGGAAACATCAATTAGTTCTCCTGTCTGATACAACTTTTCTAAGTGGTTGTATCCTGATTGAACTAGGGATACTATATTAAGCTACCCAGCAGCAGTAAATATGACTGAAGACCAATTTTTGCCAATTTTAAATACACTGCAGACTTATATTCATTCAGTAATCACTATTTCAAAATGATCCCAGTCCATCTTCTGAAAGCAAGCCACCAGAAAACTAATTTAAACTGGAAAAAAGTTAGAATGAGCAAAATGCGTAAAACTCTGTACTCTAAAATTACATAATTTAATCCATACGCCATACACCATCATGAGAACAGGTTATTGATTTGGGGGATGGAGAAGGAGGCAGAGGATAAGAGCTGCCCTGACTTTATCACCTCGAGAGCAATCCATCCCCAGCAATGAACATTCTGCACCTCCTCACACAGGGTGCTGCACCAGCCACCATCAAACACAACAAACGCTGCAAGACTGTTTCACCCAGACTCCACTCTCATTTGTACAGACCCTTTGATATCTCAGGTCATCTCATCACTTTAAGTGCCAGCATTAATAGAAATGAAGGTTAATTAGTGCAAGAAAGTCAAAGTGTAAAAGAAGGTGGCCTGGCAGTCCTGTTCCCAGCTTCTCTTTACCATGCTCCTGAGGATGCCTCTCCCCTCTGCACCCAACTTTACTGTGACCATCCATTTTTCACCCTGTTCTCCTCAAGCACATAGAAAACTATTTTATAACAACTGTATTACAAGACTAAAATTTGCTCATTTAGCTGTAATTGTAATGATTAGTTTCCTGGTTTTTACTGACCCAGAGAGACTGGTAACAGGCCCACTTGATGAGCATCAACAAATCGCAACAGGAAGAGATACCGTACCTACCATCGCCCTTGCCTCACTCACATTATGGTAAAGGAGAAGATTTTAAAGCAATATGTCTTTTTCAACATAATTCTCAGCAACAGCATTCATAAGCACAACGACAAGACGACAGCAGCATTTCCGATGACGATCCAATTCCAATTTCAAGCCTCATAGGGTGCTGTTATAAACAGCAGGGAAAATTACAGAAGATACTTTGGCACCCTTAACTTTTAATAGACATTTTAATGCAGATGATCTCAACATAATTTTACTGTCTATTTGGTAATCTTATTTGGAAAACAGAATAACACAAGATTATTTTTTAAAATACAGTAATTTTTTTTTCCAGTATCCATTTTCCTTAGCATCCTTCTAAGGGATCTTATCATAAATCAGTATGCCCTGAATTGCTGGAATTTATTTGACTGTTTTGACTCAGCTGGTGCTGATAACTACAAATGTGAGTCACAGAACTGTAAATTAGAATATAGTGCATCAGTGGGTTTCTTTCGGTGGAGACTTCATAATAGCATCACCAGAGTGACTGCATTTACGGCTCAAGTGGTACCCTGAGTTCTTTTTCACATAACTTGTAAAGTCAATTGAGTTGCAATAGGACTTCAGCAGATTTCCTCCCTAAAATGTTTGTCTGGAAAAGCTCATAAAATAAAAAAAATCTATATTTTTTTCAGAACACTCTCAGGAACCCCTTCAGGATAAAGCTATCTAGAAAAAGAACGACAGATCTTATTAATCCCTCTTTTCAGGGGAAGGATGTGTAGGAAAATGCAATGATGAAACTAAACCTCTTCAACAAGAATGATTTGGTGATATGTCCACAAAGGATACAGTTTTGTTTTCTTTTTTAGACGAAGATTCACAAATTCTTACAGTCTTGATACATTTCAGCATAAAGATGGTAAAAGTATAAATAAAACTTGTGTGCACAACTTTGCCAGCAAAAATACTTAGAACAAGTAATACAGCTTTAGCTAAAGATGCTATGCAGAATCCCAAGGATGATTTGACATCCCACACATTTCTCTCTCAGCCTTCTGGAGATACTGATGGGCCAAATGGTATGTTATATATTTACCAATGTTTTTCCCATGACAGCAGGACCTCAGAACCAGGCTCCCACAGGGTCTCTGTTTACATACGCCCTAGAAGGAAAAAATTCTCTCTCAAATCTATTGAGAGAGCTTAATTAGAACGAATATCCTTTGCATGTATACTAAATTAAACTCTCACACAGTAGAAATCAGAGGGAAAACAAACAGATGTTTAGAATGCTTTTGAAGACAAAAATTCGTTCCAGTTGAAACTGAAAACAACAATTAAAATTTATTGACAGAATAAACAGGAAAATACACCACTTTTTCAAAAAACCTGAAATTTCTGCTTCAGTCTAAAATTAAAAAAGATAAGAATAACACTTAAGGAAACGATTTGAAAGAAAAATTTTGAAAAAAGTTAATTTACAAAAATTACAAATTAATGTTTCAGAATTCAGTGGCTTTTGTTTTTTTTAAGGCAGAAATGAAAAATTTCACAAATTGGTATGTATGTCAGATGAAGTTCTTCTCCATTCCATCTGCTCTGTACTTCAAGTAGACCAATTGCTTCTACACTGACACTGCTCAAAATGCGTACTCTCGGTATACCAAAAGAACTCACTTCTATGAATGCTCAGGGAATTGACTCTTTACATAGCATTGCATAATTCTGTCTGAAGTTTTATTAAAGAGAAAAAACAGTGAGAAAAAGAAATCAAAAAAGTGAATCAATTTTACTTTCAGGATGAAGACCAATCATGCCATTTGTCAGTACATTTTATTCTTAAATTGATAGAGAACAGTAAAACAATTTTGAGATACAGTTTCAGTGTAAGAACAGCAAAGTAATTACTCAACCTGTTAGGACTCAGTCTGTTACATTAGATTCTGTTATACTAGAGACGGTTAAAAACCAGATAATATTTCATGCACCTTCCAAACCCAAGTCATTCTATGATCCTCTAAAACCAGCCTAATGTACTCATAATGACAACGTGTAGGAAGCTAGCCCAGGTACTGCCTTGGGGAACCTTATCTTCCTTTACTGTCGTATTCCTTTGAAGTGGATCATCAGGATTTTGCCACGAAAAATACACCAGAGCAGTGCTGCAGTTAACTGAGAGTCCAATCTGACAACCAGGGCAGACTGGGCTAAAGTCAGGCAGTGTGAATGTTTGTTAAGATACATGAACTAGTCTTGTCACTGCAGCAGAGGTAAGATCTCCAAATTTAAAGAAAAGTATATTAAAATTCTGAACACAGAAACCACTTCTCCCCACCCAAAGGTTACAGATATCCAAAAAAGCAGAACTAAGAACATCCTCATTCATGTTGCTTTCCAAATCATTAGTCTGCCTGGAGAAAGGCCAGTGTATCCAGTGATACTGAAGATGGGGATAAGATTTGGTATAAATTACCATTTGGCAATATGAAGACAGTAAATTATAATAAAAAGATGTATTATACTCAGAACTGTAAGATTTAAAGAAAGTGGAATTTCATCACATTGATGTTTTCACAGTAAAAAACAAAAAAAAATACTGCCATAATTAAATCATGCTATCAGTTAATTTATCAAATTCTAAGAGAAACTTCTACTCTTATTTATGTGATCATTTCACTGGTATATATGTGCCCAAGAGCTCTGGCATTTTTATTTTTATTCTTGAAAATGAAAGTGATCTTAATTAGAGGCTGCTGGAAGCAAGTAAATCTAAGGCAAGGTCAAATAAATGTTTTTCTGTCCTGAGGACACCACTGGGAATGAAGCGGTGAGAATGCTGAACTACTCCCCTGTCCTCTCTGCCTGTTTACAAATGATAAAAGATTTCCTAGTCACTCCTACACTTGCAGAAATCACTCTAGAGTAAATCCATCAATGATAAAGCCCTTAATATCATCACACTGGATTCAACATATCATACATTTAGCCTGTTCTCCATGTGTTGTGGAAGAAAGATGGATAAAATTACTGAGATAACGCAAAAGGAAAATCTAAAGATGCTGAAGTTCTGCTAAAAGGCTGTCCTTTGAGAACTGAAGTATATAACTTTGTAATTAGACTTCGGATGAGAGGACTACCATGTCTTAGTCTATTGTTGTTCTTATCAGAGGTCTCTAGAGATTGTGGACAACATCCAGTAATGATTGCTGAATTTGATCATGTTTCTAAATTAATTGCACTTTGGCCTGCTGGGAGTATGCAGTCATATCCAGGGAAGAGGAAGGGAATAATACTGTATTGTGCCAAATAAACCCAGATAGTCATTGCACTCAGCCTAAGCTATGATCTTAATCAACTCAATTTACATAATCAAGTTGAATGTATTAATTTACATAATCAAGCCTAAGTACAGTAAAGGTACATATCCATAGCTCAAACATTTCATATTCAGAATCTTCAGTTATGTTCCAAACGACCTAAAGTTTTAAAACTTCAGTTTTAAAAATAGTGTTAACGTAGCAAAACAGGGATTTATTTTGCTGAATAATGGAAGTTTGGGTGGAATATTAAAGAGGCTCAAACTCTTAACTTTTGCTTTCCATTCCTTTAATATTCCTGTGTGTTTGATCAGACACTGCCTAATGAAAACACACCTCAGCATATATGACCACACTGAAGTAAATGCTCACTAGGAAGTGAGCAGCTGCAAAACCCCAAATACAAACCAAATCAATACTGCAGTACTTTGAGAGGAAAAACAGAGAAGGACTTTAGTGTTGTTGCATTATTGAACAACCTCAGTGCTTACACCCATTGGAGTCCTGTAGATTTTTGGGTAAAAGGACCAACTTTATTTTTCAAAAAAGAGAAGCAGCCATAGATAAACGTTAAACAGAATATGCCCCTTAGAATCCTTGAAGACATTTTAAATTCATGTTCTAAAAAGCTACCTCAAAATCACATCAGCCTTCCACCAGGCCCATACAGCAGACACATGGTGTCCTGAGCAAGCAGTTGTCCTGCCTAAGAGGATGGAACACAGCTCAGTGGAGCCCAAGGGAGTACAGAGCAAGGCTTCCTGAAAGCCACTATGAATCTCTAGCACAGATGATGTCTGCCTCTTGTGCTTGAACCTGGCTGGCTCACGTAGCATCCAACATTTGTATTGCATTTTAAATACAATTCTTATGTTGGGACACTTTAACCAATGCCCATTTGCTTCATCGTGCTCAAGAGCCAGCACAGAAGGGACCGTCGTCTACAAAGTCTCAGAGCTCCCTTCATCCTGCTAACAAGTTTCTCATTTTTGTTCCTCAAAAGCACTGAGACTAGCTTTGCCTGGGTTTCCTACAACAGCTTCTCATCAAAACCTCCCAATACTGAACAAATAAACTCATTTATTCCCAGCACTGCTTCAGAGAAGCCCAAAAATTCTCCCTTTAGCAGCCATGCCCCCCCTTGACAAGCATAAGCCCATGGTATTGCAGCTGTTTGTGCATTAGCACATCAGCTGTCTGTGCCACACGTCCAGCCCAGAGCATCTGAGCCCTCCTAGCCAGATTTTTACCACTCCCAGCAAAATCTGTGTTTCTGGGCTCCTTCTCATGCTAGCCTTGGGGCACCCCAGGAGATGCAGGAATTTGATTACATGTCAAGTCATTTCTGGAAGAAACACTGCTGTTTAAAATGTGAGCAGTTCCATTTTGCAGTTGTTTCATTAGGGGAAAAAAAAAATAAATCCAAAATGAAAACAAATAGAAATCTGCAGCCCTGAGTAAAGTCTGACTCCATTACAGAGTTTCTATCGTTTCTACCCTGGCAGTGCCTTTGAAAGCCACTTTGAAACAACCCCTGCCTACCAAATTGCAGAGGAATTATTCTCAATTACAGCCCTCCGTCTGTTAAAAAGTATAGTCACTGATCAGTGCTGACCTTTCCTGTGACAGGTCAAACAGATGAAAAATTCTGACAGCTGCTCAGTTTTGAAGCTCCAGAGAGAGGGGTATTGGAGAGAAGGAGAGAAATAAGGCTCTCTTGCTCAATTTGATTTTGGTGTCTTTTGTGTTTTTAGTAAAACTGCATCTGCTTCAAATCTGTTGAAGCAATTGCACATGGCAATGTAATTTTCCTTAAAGTCATTAGCTTAATGTTTTAATTTTTGTATCATTTGTGGAAATATTCACACAATCAATCACTCCAGCTTTTGTTTCCTAGCTCTGAACAGTTTTGCTGAGCAGCACAACTTTGCTCCCCTCTCTGTTCTAAAGCCGATATAACCAGGTTGCATGTAAATCCACGTGGATTCAGCAGTGTCACAATACACTGGGAGAGGCCTATTGCTAGAAACACCTTGCCAAGTTACAGAATAATTGCTGAAAACATTATTTCAAAGCAGATTTGGGTTAATTAAATTTAACTGCAAGGAGAGACTTTTTCCTTAAAAACCTGACATTTCATTGCAACTGTTCCCTTAAAGAACAGGGTTTCCATGAAGGGAACAGACACAGAGCTAATGAAAGGTAAACACGAAGCAGTCTCATTTAAAACTTATTCAAGTCTATACAGTCCTGCATCTGCAACTAGAACTGTTCATTAGGAGTGGGAACTGCTTACAGAGCGGGGCTGCCTCTTCTGAGGACTTCAATATCAAAAGGACCAAAGGAAGAAGTGCCCCCTCAGGAGTAATTCCAACCCATATTTAGGTCAGCTCGTGACTGATCTTTCAGCTACACCAGATGGGAGCTATTAGAGAATACTGTGTTTTGCCCCAAAAGAAATGCAGTCACTTCATCTCACTGGAAAGAGCACAACTCAGCTGGCACAGTACGAGCAGGCCAAAGGAAACAGAAAAACAACTCTCAGACATGTCGCTTATGAATGACAGAGAAATTCTTAGAGAAAATGCTGATATTCATATTCATGTCCCACTCTGCTATTTTTTCATCAAAATAAACAGGAAAGGGTGGTCTAGAGCTCTCAAACAGTATCCCTCTTAAATCACTGTCTAAGCAAAGAGGAAAAAAAAAATACTATAAGAAATAATTTTCAGTGTGGGATGCTGCAAGTGCATAGAGCTGCTTAATTAAATCAGACTGATTTCAGAAAATGTTACCCTGGAACAAAAATAAAAATCATTCATTTTTAAGTTGTCAAATGGATTATTTTCCTACAGCTGTGCAAACCAGCCACAGTAACATTTTTTCATTGACTATTTTAAGCACACAAGTTATTTGTGTGGAAAGATCCCAACCACAAACAAATTGAGTTGACTAGGTATCTTCAAGGTGAGAAGAAACTGTTCTGTTGTTCTTTTTGTCTTTTAATTAATTGTGGCAAAAACTTAAAGATAAAACATATGTAAGAATAGGAAGAAATGGATATGTAGGAATAGGAGGAATCCCAAGACATTTCCAGGTCTATGGTACCAAGACTAGCAAGGACCAGTAATGTGATTCAGCCCTAGAAATTCAGTAGGCAATTGCTTTTCCCTCAGAGATGTTACAGAGGTTGGAGGCCACTGCACCAAAAGGTTGGGACTGAAGAGTCTCTCAGTACAAGATGTAGAACAAAAAAAATACAAGGGCCTGAAGGCTTGTGGTTATTAATTCCTAAAGTAGTTCATATACTTTTAGGGGTTTCTTGCCTCCCTGGTTTCCAAATATATTTTGATCACAACTCCCTTATTTTGGATATAAAATGGATATAAAAGGTAATTCTTTTTTTCCAGCTCTTACATATTACTAGACTTTGCTGCAAGTTTTCCGTCTCTTTTTCTAGGAAGAATGAGCAAAACAACTACTGTTCAACTTCTGGCCCACATCAGATTCACATCTGTTGAGAGGCTGTCCTAGCAATGGTAGAAAACAACCTGTGCTTCAACCAATCCTTGGAAGCAAAGGTCTTAAAATAGTTTTCTTGATTATCCTTGCAATTTTAATAGTCTGACAAGACAGTTAAGAAGATACTCTATAGAGTTTTTAATCAATTAAAATGACATCCTTAGTTACTACTGCAACTCACACAGTCTACAACATTTTTAGGTTTGCTATCTTGGGTGGAGGTAAATATTCTTTCATGACTTTCCAGATGTTAATGTAGAAAATCCCTTTCATTATTCATGGTTCATAAACCCATACAGAGCTCAACACAGATCAAGTATGTAAGAAATTTAATTCTAAATATCCCACCATATTTTCAAAGTAATTTGGCAACTACACGCTCCTTGCCCTTATGAAGGTTATCTACTTCAGAAATACATAACGCCTCTACTTGTCCTTTTATTGAAGCCTTTCATTACTGAAGCTTGTGGTGCATTGTGATTGCATTCAGACACAGAATCTGCAAGAAACAACTGAACATAGCAAAGGGTCTGATTCAAACAATTTCTGTTCTGAAAGTAGAACTTCTCAAGGTTAGGCCTAGAAGTTGTCCTGAAGACTCATCTACCATGACTTCAAGTGGTCAGATGTGAAGAAAGTGAAGGCTTACAGACTCAAAGAGTCGTGAGTCTATGGATATAGTTCTACCAAAACATCTAAGGGAAAAGAAATATCCCTAGATAATCAGATAACTCCTTCACAAGCAGCACACGTGAAGGCAGAGGTAAATCAGTTGGCTTATAAACTGCCTACTGAAATGAGTGAAGCTCTGAGACCTAGTGAATTCTGAGCTTTAGGAATACAGCAACATGGACCTACAGGATAAGGTTTATTTACATAGCAACTTTCTAATTCTAGAAGATGCTGCCAAGGAGAACAATGGACACGAGGACTTTGACAGACTCAGAAGTCCGTGAGCTACACCAGGAAAACATCTTTTCTTGCATTATGAGCGATGGGGGCAACATTCTTACACATTTTAGAAATTCCTCCAGTTCAATTCACAACCTGCCTTTTCCTCTATGCAGGAATAAAAAGTGCAGGGAGAATTCTGCTGTTAAGTAACAGAAAATAAACCAAAACCCTATACCACATGTATTCATATGTAGGTGGATGATACCTTTTTTTTTTTTTTTTAAAGAAAAAAAAAAAAGCAGTGTCTTACTGCCAAGAGATCAGTGAGAACATATGTATCAAATCATCACTTCCACAGAGCCAACTGTGAAGAAAAAAAAGACATTTTGTTCTCATTCCTTTAGGGGACACAATCAGAACAAAATAATTGCAATCCTATTCCCAGAGTAAGCATTCTTACAAGCCACTCCCCACCCACAGCTGCAATACTCCAACTCAAAGCACCATGACCCTATACATTTTCTGGACCAAAACCTTCCAGGAGCAAATGCACATCCACTGACAACGTGAGTTTTGGCTCTCAGTCCTCAGCTCCCAAAGCAAGTAGATGCAAGTTCACAGTTTCTGTCCTCTCTCTGTTGCTGACATAATCTCTACAACACACTGAAGAAGCATGATACAGGCTCTCTGGGACAGTCCATAACATTCAGCACAAGGTCACTGATACCACTGTCAGGGCTACCTAGAGCAGAGGGCTAGGTTTGTATCAGGAAAATGAAAACCCTTAATATTAAATGATGGAACTCACTTTGACTTAAACCAAGACTTCATTCACTACAGACATGTCCTAGCTTTCAGTACTCAGATACAGTAACACCGGTCACTTCTTGTTAATTGCACTCTGTAGAAATGAAAATGGTAATGATAGATTCAAGAAAGACTGAAAAATGCAGACTGTTTCAAGGGTTTAGTGATTCAGAAAGCTTTCCAAGTACACATACACCAATTCAGCATGGGGGTTGGAACCTGATTTTAAAGGTCCCTTCCAACACAAACCATTCTATCATTCTGGTTTCACAACTAATTCACTGAAATTAGGATCAGTCCAGAAGTTGATAGAAACGCTGAAGAACATGAAAATGATGTTTGTTCACATTTCTCATGGATAAACTCAGTTCTGTTATTATGACATCTTGCCTTCTTTTTTGATCATGGAGATAAATACATGATGTTCCTCAGAGGAAAAGCAAAAACTGAAAAACACATTAATTCATGCAAACTGGGAGCTAGGATATGGGCATTTTGTTTTGGTTGTATGATTAAAAATATGAATTTTTAAACAAGATGAAAATGGTGCATGAAACATGGGTCCTGAAACTCAGAACACTGCAGTGCTTGGACAAAAATAAAATACATTATATCCCAAGTATAGCACCAGCTTCTGTCAAAAAATTATATGTTCAGTCACAAATGGTTATTGTAAAATCTTTATTAACCTAAGTGCATATAAAAATTGTGAATTCTTAATACAAAGCAGTATTTGACTTTTAAATTTCATTTTAAGCTTGCCCTGTTCACTTGGAATGTGATTACAGAGTAAATTAAAAAGTAATCACATGTGAATTACATTTCCTCATGAATGTAATGACTTCAGGAGACTGATTAATGTTAAGCAGTGCCTGTCCTACCTCATGCATACCTTCCCAGGTGAGATGTGCAAGATAGCTGTCGTGAGTTGATTTAATTTCCTTTCTCTGGTAGTCCAGTGAGAAATGCTGAACAGAAACCAATTCAGCGCATTCATTAGATCTGTATATGTTCACTTCTTTTGTCCATCCAAGCACCATCTGCAAAATGCTATCAGTGTCAGCTTATGATTGTGAGCAAGACCCAGGAGACTTAGCTCATCCTGTACACTGTATTCTAGCCAGGAAAACTCTTTACATTTAGATAGAACAACTCAGCTGGTGCATGGAGCAAGAGATACATATGTGTCAGCATATTAAAGACTGACAAAAAAGAATATCTTGCCAACAAGCTAGGAAATATACCTGTATTGGAATGAGCACACAAACGTACAATCATACACTAATTAAAAATAAAGAAGCTCTACAAAACTCAAAACACCTGAATGATTTGGGGGTTAAATTTGGACATATGGACTATACTAAAACTCAAAACATTACAGAATTAATTTATTACTTATGAGTAAAACAGATACCACAAATTCTCTTACACAGTAGATATTTCAAACTCTGTTTCTTGAGCACTACTCCTGTTTTAAATGTGAGCCTGAAAGAACATCAGCCTTACCCTACAGTTTCTTCCAGCCCTCGGTCCTTACACTCATAACACTTTTTCATCCTTGACTGTTATAATAAATAGGAATCCCCTTAGTCTCATGACTCAAATAAATCTGCATTTTTACACAAGTTTGTATGTATTATTTCTATCCAGACAAACATTTCTGGACGCTTAACAAGCAGAGCTTTCTGCAACATACATAGAATCAGAAGAGTATGTAATGTTTATGAGAATAAGAGGTAACACAATCCTCTGTGATGACTGGAAAGGAGAGGTCCTAATAAGAACAAACCCTGCATAGCTCACATGATGATACTGATGTCCTCCCCAGTTTTGGAGATCTTTATGGACAATTATGGACAACAGTGTGAAAGAGTTTGTGAGCTGAGTATCTGGAGAGCAGCATTTACAAAGCAAACCTGTCACTTTGTATTTATTCCCCCTCCCACCCAAAAAAAAAACCAACAAAAAAACAAAAAACCTTATCAATATATATATATACATACATATATATACACATTTATACATATACATATATATACACACATATATGTGTGTGTGTGTGTGTGTGTGTGTATATACACACACACACACACACACACCCAGCAATTAGACCAACTTACCAAAAGGTAAAAGGCTAAAGCATTACCTATTGCAGCATCATTCAGCCTTGTAAAATCTAAATGCAAAAGCATGGTCTGATTGTTCCAGAAAACAGTTTGTTTCTGCTGGCAAAACAGCTGTTTGGAATTCTAAGTGTTCTTTTCAGCATGATAATAAATTCCACCATCTTTAATGAGGCTTTTTACAATTGTGTATATGTACATGTGTGTATATACATTTCTTTTTCATTACCTTGTGGTGTCACTTCCATTATTTTTGCATCCTCTTTAAAGATCAGCAGTAAGACTTCATTCCTTATTGATTTTTTTCCCCAACCCAAGCCCCTCTATTTCCTCCTGTGTTAGCATTCCTAGCACAGCCAACCCAACATGACTCTCTTCCTGTTCTGGCAGCACCCTAGGTATCCTCTCACAGCCCTATTTTTTCAGCTGGCTCTTGAGCAGTCCTCTCCCAACACCCATCTGTGCCAAAACAGGTCACATTTTGGAATTATTAGGCAGCAACTGCCTCTTTTGAAAATCCATATGTATTTTAAGAAGCAACAAATAGTTCTGAAAGGTGAGCTATTTCCTGATAGGAAAAAAACCCTGCAATTAATCACTAACTTATTTACATATGGAAAAGCACAATATAACTAAAATATCTGGATAATCAGAGGTCACCTGTGATGTGACATCATGATTGTGCAATTATTAATAACTACATTCTTAAAGGAAAGCCTTTATCTGTTAGTGTAAATTCATACTTATTTTCCAGATCTCCTACCAAGATTATTGCTTTAAACTCCTCCCCTGATATCCAGCACTACAGTTTTCCTTCCTGAAAGAGGCAGACAATGACAAACCACCATTTTTCAGACAGTATGACACTGTACTTATCCTATCTGCTTTTTTTTCCCTATTATTATTATTATTTCCTTGGATGTGAAGGATCTCAGGAGACTACTCATAAAGACAGTGAGAGATACTGCTGCCATGACTATCTTTCTGTATCTTAAATATTACTGGAAATTAATTGGCATTAATTCACTTTTTCAGAGCAGTACAGGAGATGCTGCTTATAAACAGCAGCCATGGTTGACTGATTTCAGATAAGCAACTAATTCAAAAAAGGATATCATAAAATCAGAATCAAATAGAATCTTAGCAGGTGTCACGGTAGACAGAACATATCAGAGCAGTGATGCTGAACATTTAGATCACACTGGCATCATCTGTCCCACAAAAAGGAAACCTCTGTTTTGTTTAAATGACCTCTTCCACTTGCAAACATATTTCTAATGACAATATTCAGAGCTTGACTTAAGTTGGTTGCTTACTACTGGAATAACGATCCAGGTTGCATGGTATTTCTATGCTCAGAATGAGAATCCTATAGCACACAGTGCTTGCAATGAGTATTACCATCATTGAGACATTTTTCTGCAAAATGTGTTTCCTGAATAATGAATGAAAATAAAATGAAACATCTAGCTTGGCACAGGTTTCTTCAGTTTGCATCTACAGTCATTTTTCAGAGCAGGATATTTTCAGAAGCAATGCAACGAAGGGGACAGCACGTTAGTGTGGCTGTCAGGATGCCCAAATGTATTTGAGGTCTGCCAATCACGTGCCATATGTCTTTTCCAAATAGAGTGATGCACACACATTGTGCCAAATTGTGCCCATGTTGTCACTGTGCTTTTGTGCAACACCCCATCATCCCCTTTGCAGCCAATAAGTTTGACACTACCTCATTCAGACAACACAGTTTGGTCCAATCCTACGTTTACTGACTTGTTTCTTCTTCCTCAAAGCAAAACAAAAATTTGACAGCTTGAGCATTTCTTAGCTCTCAGCATTTCATACACAAAATGTAAAACTACCAGGAGTTGAAAATTAACTGGAATGGCAAAGCTCTGAGATAGATGTGGCAGCCAAGGGTAGCACTCACGATTCCATTCCATCATAGAACACATTTTCTGCTGTATGCAGGTTGGCCTGGAAGTAATACCTCCTATTTATTTGCATGGAAACTATAACAGATAGTGAAAGCAGAATAATACTACTTGCTAGAGCAAACTTAGCTACAAAACATTTTTCCAGCATAGACCATTAAGTGTGCCAATGATGAACAAGAGCCTACATGCTGCACCCAAAAATCTGCACCAATGGAAGTAATCATCACAGTCAGCACTGCAGAAATGCACCATTCACCAACTCACTGTGCTCACCTCCACTGGTGGGCCAACATAAAATAGAAGGCATTGCTTTTGGAGCAGTCCTTGTAGGTTACACACTGCAAAACTGACCACAAAACTATGCCAGCTTGCAACCTGGGGAAATCTTTAGCTCTGGAAAGCCTCAAATACAATCAATTGTTCTGACTCCCCCCCCCCCCCCCCCCCTCCCATTTCTTTATTTATTTTTTTTCTTTAAAGGGACTAACACAGTGTTTTAAAACACAAATTTACAAGGGACATATTCCTGGAATCATCTTCTCTCACACAAGTCAGTAGCTCAAAGAAAGGGGAAGGGAAAAGAAACAAGCCAGCTCATCATCCTTGAGTTATCACCACCTGTGAAAATCTGTCCCAGAGAGACTTTCTGAAGAAGCCAAAGGAGCTAACAGGAATCAATACCTCAGCAAAGCCCACGCATTCTTATGGAACTCTGTAACAGTGAACACATGGCTATGACGTGGTACTGCTGCACTTACAGCTTCTTAATCAAAATAAGTTTGAAAAGCCTTCAAGGAGTAGACAACCCCAAAATCTCCGTCTGATCCACATTGAAAACTTATTTTGGTTTTACCGGAGCACAACAAGAAACCACTACATCTTTAATTGCTTATACTCAGCATACAGAAAAATAACTGTTAAGATGACAATATACATGGAGAGAAAAAGAAAGGAAGAAAAGGCCAATATACTTTTTGAAACTAAAAACACTCATCTGGGATGCACAAAACCCAACTTCAAATCTCTGCTCTGCATCTTTCACCGGCTGGTATCTGGTTCATGCCAAATGAATGCCTTAAGCCCTTAGTAACTTTGAAGTGCAGCAGGTTACTTGCTCATGTATTTCTGTAAAACCTTTCAAAAGCCTTTCTTTTCATCCCAATGAAAATGAAACTGATTTCACAGTATCAGGTTTTTGTGCACCTTGGAATTGGTGTCTTCCAGGCAGCCATATTAGCATTCTTCAAGATTTAATTCAAAAAAAAAAAAAAAAAAAAAAAAAAAAAAAGTAAAATTGCCTTCAGCCTTCTCAGAAACCTTGAAGGCAATTTGAGATTAATCTTCTCAAAAAGCTTTGATCTAAAATATTCAAATACAGATTGCTTCATTAAGGTGCTAAGTAAAGATATTTTTTTAAGCAAGTGATTCTATCTCACCATTCCACCTTTACCATCTATTGTATGAGGTTGAGCTAATACAGAAAAGCAAGAATTTCCAACAAGGAAATGAAAGACTGTGGTTATTCTGACTGGCCTGGAAGTCACAGTGTCATGTAAAGTAAATGCAGCAGTTAAATCCCCAGCTGTTACAACTGAAGAAATAGGCTATTTAATGCACTGATATTTTTTTCCCTGCCTTTTGCAGTTAGGCCTCTTGCTACATTAATGCTAAAGGGCAGCAGTGAAAGACACAGTCATAATAGCTTCAAGTGGCACAACAACCTTTAGGCATCATTAAGAATTCCAGCTAGCTTTTTGAAGATAACAATTATACCCTTACACTGTGTAATTTTAAGACAATTGGCTGAAATGCCAATTCACTACTTGTGTTCTTTGTCTTCCTAATAAAATAAATAAAATATACTCCACTACTAAGAGTATTAAGAGGTACGTTTTCCTTTTGACAGAGATATAAAACTGCCATTAATATGTTATAAGAGAAGATTATAGCCCTAAATGTAGCTATCCTTTCCACTTCTGACATGTCAAATTAATCTTTGCTTACACTATTACATGAACTAGACACAAGATGAAAATTCATGCCTCTGTAAAAATCCACTGCAGGACCTCTGCAATACTCAATTTCCATTGTAAGAGCTTAGCGAGAACATGGTCTTCACTGCTACTATGAATCTCATATGAAATACTTAGATATTTCTACGACAATTGAAAATATATCCTCCTAAAACTGCAAGGAAGACAGGCAGAGCAGTACAATCACTACCTGGTCTGACTGAATTTTATCTACCAAGGACAAATTACACAGATAGCGTATATAATGTATACTTATGTCCAGCACTGTTCATCCATGAACCAGATGAAAAATCCACATGGTTATTAACCACAGAACTTGAACTTCCTTACAAGCCCCACTGTAGTTTATAAGTCAGTGTGACTACCTTTGATGTAGACCTAATCTTTGTGTCTCCATGAGAAACATTTCAAAGTTGTACACCCAAATTTTAACATTTTAAGTGAAGTAATGACCAAGATTAAGAATAGTCAAGGAATAACAGTGTTTAAACAAAGATTGTCAGAACTAACTTGGGCCTTTGCCCTAAGAGGTATAAACTGGTAGCCTGTTTTCATGCAGTATTTGTTGACAGAACAGTAGCAGCAACAAGCTGTGTTTTCAAAGTAGACTGTAAAGGTGCAAAAGGCTCCAAAGGAAAACAAACAGAGGCTGCACATCATAGACAACTCCCAAAGTTTCCAACCATGGCAAAAATTATGGGTTTTTGTAAATATACTGTTAATTAGATGCAAAAGGATGTTACTTCTGTGGCATGCACATGTTTTTAAGAAACAATCTGGAAGACTGCAATACCAGGCAGAAAGCTGAGGTGCATCCAGTGAGATCAAAACATGCACAGTCACATGTGCATTGAGATTACATGCAGAAAACATAGGTGTGCACCTATAAATGTGTAAAGATTTGTTAATACATTCTGCTGAACTACAGCTTTACTCTTAAAAATGTCTAATTTTAATGACTGCATCTGATAAATATTTCAGGATCTATTTACACTGAATCTGTATGATAGATACAATACACAATAGACTTCCTAGTGTGTCACCATGAAGAAACTTTAAGCAAAAAAAATAAATCAGAACACTTCATGAAAATCCCTAACCTTATTAAGCATTTTAGTGATATTTTTCATACAGGCACATGAAAGTGTCTGTATGTCATTGCTAAAAACAAATTGTTTAGATGGCCTGCCAAGCATGAGGTGGACCAAAGGTGCCCTAAAGCCACCCAACTTTATTTGTAAACACACTTTTAAAAGTCAGGCTTTAGCATGGAGTTAAAGTCAACTTTCTATACTCCCCTCTTGGGTTTTATTTGAATAGGCTTAGTCGGTGTTAACAAGTTACCTAAAGTAGTAAGAGCACAGCAACTACAATCTTTGCTTTGAAAATTTTTTTTGAGAATATCTTTCAACCATTATGGACCGCTACTTATGCATTACAAAGAACAAATTGAAATAGGACCCGCTGAAGCAAAAAAAAGAGTCTTAAAAAACAAAACAAAAAGACAGCTTCCTGCCTCCCATAGTCTAGTTTACGTCCGAACTGGGGAAAAGCCACCTGTAAAACAGCACAGGAAGCTGCTACTACCTTATTTAACATTCCCTTATCTCCCACCCATTTAATTCAGTTATTTCAAGACTCTTCTGTCCCTAAATTTGCAGGGTCAGGGTGTTAAACAGAAGCAGCATGCCTTCCTTCTGCCTGGACTGGCATACAGAGTCCACATGGAATCACGCTTATTTCCATCCACAGCAATTTCTTGCAATAGTCATGTTGGTAAAATAGCAAAGCACCTTAAGAAGAGGTAATTAGACCATCAGAAAATCCATTTGCACCTTGCTACCTGCTAGAAGTGAACGGTCTGGGAATGAGGAGTGAGATAACAATAGAATGTGTGTGTGTGTACATAAGAGAAGGAGTGAATGTGTATATATACACCAACTAATGGAAATCATCAATGTCAATCCATGCCAAGGATTATTAACACAAAAATAAGTAAGTAACAAAGTGCAATTGATTTTCACTCAGCAGAACTCAGCTTTGTTGCCCACAGTAACATGATTAAGCAACCTCTCCACAAAGTTTTGGGGAATTTTTTTGAAGGGAGGATGATATACAACTCCCATTGGGCAGAAAAATCAAAATAATTTGGATTGCATGTTCCTTCACATCTGAACAAGATCTTTTCCAATTACATCTATCGGCATTAGGCTGTGTCTCATTGAGGATGAAAACGAACTGCCCGAGTGCTTTTAGATTTGCCCTTTCAAAAATATGGACTGTTCTGTGTTTAATGACCTAAAGTCAATACCTAAAAATGTTAATTCAACATGTGCTATTTCACCTCCCAAAAGAAATAATCCTGTGATTAAGATATTTGGCAGAAGTGAAGTACTCTTATTTCAACTTCCTCTGTCATAAATTTAGCAGAGTGACATTGAGTAAATAAATTCATTCCTCAATGCCTTCATTAACCTTTCCTGTTACAAGAATTTCATGCTGCCTGGTGTTATACATACTCTCATGACACAAGTTAACACGATTATTCACAAGGATATACATACTCTTCCTGAGATCAGTGCTGGAAATTGGGAAGAATGAAAAGCAAAGCAAAGAATAAATACAGTTAAGAGCTATGAAAGAAGATAGATACAGAACATACTGTTCGGAGGATGTTTTCCATACTCTAGTAGAACAAGGAGCGCTAATAACAAGAAGAGCGCTTTCTCTGGCATTTTGTAATTGCTGTATGAACATTAGGCAGGTGAATATCAGCACCAACCCATTTGTTTTGATCAAGAGGGTAAGAGCCTAGATTTAATTGTTCTATTAATTTTACATCTTACAGTTGGATAATTTCACTAAAAAAATAGTAGTTTTCTCTCCCACTCCCCCTTGTTTAATCCTGCAATAACTTCTTTTAAAGACCTCAGTCCCTACTGGACAAAGTAGTCCCTGATACTTGGTAACTAAACATGGTGTTACTGAACATAGAAACACATTAAAAAATATTTGCTGCACATTAAGAAATTGTCTGCAAAGTTTTCAGTAAGTTTTGTGAGGCATGGCAGAAAAGCAATCTTGGGATGGGTAGCAATGCATCTAGGAATAGTATGATTTTATCCACATGACTGCGTGGATTACCAGAAGACCGCAGGTAATTTCATAGCATTACCTTCAAGAAAATAAGAGTAATCTTAGCATACTGCAATAGGGAGGGGTCTTGATTTTAGGGGGAGGATGATGACCTTGAAATATAAATGGGGAAGAAGAGATGAAAGGAAAATTGTCTGTAATTTTTTGTTCTTATGCGCTAGTAATCCTAAAGAATCCCCAGGTGAGCTCCATGCCTCATGCCTCTGACAGAAGTGATGTATTCTGAGCAACTTAAATATCTTACTAGTGATGGATGTATGCTTATTCCACTACCATGACTTTTGTAGGAAATCTCAACCAGCAAGTAGTTCTGTTCACTTATACACAGAGAACTTGTTAGATGAACAGGTTAATTTCAGTTGGCTCATTGAGAAGCTTCCTATTTTCTTCAGGCAATAAATTTACTGTTTGGGCAAACAGCGTTTATTAGGAGTTATCAGACTCAGTTACCACAGCTGTTTCTTCCTTGAAATAAAAAGGAATATTTACAGCGATATTGAGAGTCAACATTTATTTTCAAATGAAAACAGAATATTTTCCTCTTCCTAGCTACATCAGTTCTGGTATTAAAAATAGCCACACTGAAATGCCTAATTCACATTTTCATCAGCCACTGTTGAGCACTTTCCTTGTGATGCTGTTACTATGAAGTTTTCTGTTTTGCTCTAAATGGTTTCACCTTCTCTACTGAAGTACAGAGAACAATACAGTTTAAGTCCCTGTATTAGGTAGAAGACTCACCCAAACTCACAGATGACACAGTATTCCTGGCACAACAGAAAGGGCATAGTATATACATACTGACATAAACTAGGAAGAAGCAACTTCTCTCCTTCAAAGAAGAGTATCAAAATTGGATCCCAGCAATAATTCATTGCACATTACCATAGAAGAAATCAAGAAGTAGAGGAAAAAGAATTTGTTCCAGGAAAAAATGCCAGAAGATGAGAACAAAACACAGGGAATTTGTTCCTATTACTCTTCCTATTTGAATTGAAATTTAAGAATTTTATTAATGAGCAGAAGCTACACTAAGGGATGCAGCTAAACAGCCCATTGCTTTTCTTTTTGCCATAGGCTTGATAGCGAGAAAGTATGGATCAATCACTTTCCTGTAGATTTGGTAGCAAATATCCTTCAGGTTGCACAGCTGCTTCAGTCTAAAGTCTGAGCCAAGAAAAGGCTCAACAGTAACTAAGAAACAGCAGCATAACTTTCTCACACACAGTAGCCTTCCTGAAATATAAAGTGATATGTGGAAAAGGGGAGTGCAAGCATGATGTTCATGCAATGTATTTAGAGTAGGCATCTAAATAGCCCGATTACATACACTGTATTCTAACAAAATTAATGAACTGAACTTAGACACCTCATCGAAATTTGAAATGGAAATATGCACCTTCTATGCTTATTTCATTATTATTTCATGAGCAGTCTATGCTTGTTTATGAATTCTTAAAGTATATTTAAGCAATCAAGCATAATATTGGTGTAATTATCTCAAACCTATTGCAGTTTCAGGACTTTATGAGAAACCTAAGTGCATTTCACGTAGCTAGCTCCTAAGGTGCCTCACCCATAAAGCTTAATTCTTTACTGTGTCTCACAGAAAAAAATAATGCTGACAATCACTGGAAAAGAAGGAAAAAAAACCAACTATTTTCTTCACCACCCAAATGAAAAAGCCAAACCACAGAGAAAACCAACACCGGAGCCACAAACTGGGTCTACATGCACCAGCCTGAAGACCATGGCAGGGATCCTACAAGATCGTATTTTTATTGGGTTCAAAGCTAACTCTGTAATGCATTTGTGAACGTGGCACCTGTGCCTTGCAGCCAGCTTGCAATACAGTTCCCGCCTTCAGGGGAAAAGAATACTGTTGAGGAGTTGGTATATAATGAAAATGATTGAAAAGAGGCTTTGCTCTTAATAACACTGCTGCCATGGTGATCCCTTTTCCATTCTGCTGCTTGCTGGGTAGAAAGCACTTGCCTGTTCTCCTTCGTTCATGGCATCAGCTCTTTTTCAGAGACAGAGGTGGTAATGCTTGGCAGCTTGCATATCAGCAGGCAGCATAAAGCAGAAAAGCTCCACTGGTCCATCAAAAACTTGAACTATTTTATTTGTCCCTTTTTATGAGCAAAAAGCCCTGTTTTGATTATTACCCTCGAGGCAGAAATAGAAAAGACAATTGTTTATGGACACATAAGATTTTTTGTCAATAATCTGAATGTGTTCCTATCAAAAGGAAAGAAAAATGGTAGGAACAAAGACAAGACACACTACGGGAAGTGACAGCAGAGGACAGGGAAATATCTTCCCCTAATTCTCAGGCTGAAGTCAGTATCAGAGACCAGAAAATAGCTCATTCAGGAAAGGCAAAATTCTTGTCCAGGCTTGCTACCAAACAGAAGTAGACCTCTTCTTTCTTTTCTGAGAAATCAAATGGAGATAAGTAGTTTATATTTTCAGAGAACAATTCTGAAAATGTCACCTTGGATTGGTCTCAGAGTCCAGTGCAAATTACCTTTCGTCTGCCTAAAGCTAATCCAGCTAACTGAACTCTTTCTACTGAGTAAAAGCATGACATCAATTGCAGGAAAGATCACCTGCTGCACCAATTATTCTCAAGCTTTTCACAAATAACATGTCTAATTATTAATTGTTTGAAGAATACAAAAACAGATCCAGGTGGCACATCCACTTGCCTCCAGGATGACCTTAAATTCAACTCCAAGAATTACCACTGCTCTAAAATTCTGATGCACACCTTCAAATTTTCAGTCTTGTTGTGGTACAATCAAGACAAATGGGAGGTGACAGCTAAGTAGCAATGGCTCTTCAGTATAAAATGAGATACATTAGATGAACTTTCAGAGTCTATACACCGAAAAAGCATCTTTCCTAAGGCCTTTTCCAAGCCTCCCAAGACTATCTTGTTCCAAGTCTGGCAGCAGGGGAGTTTGTCAAAAGATTCTCAACTGATACAATAACTGGATACACAGTCATTGACAAGGATTAGGAGGTTTCCTTCATGGTGCTACTGTAAAAGGATTAGTTCTTTGGTTTTAAAGTAAAAACAAAAAAACAAAACAAAACAAAACAAAAAAAAAAAAAAAAACAAAAAAAACTCCCTGTAGGTGTTTTTACAATATATAACCACACAGTATTTCATTGTAAGATATGAACTTGCTGCAATTTTTAAAATATCTTTGATTTTTTTTAAAGGTCTTTGATTTCACTGCTGTTTTTCAATTGACAACTCTTAAAAAACCAATCTCATCCTTAACATTTTATCTTTAGTTCTCTTTTTCAGGTGATATTTGAGAAATTTGTGATCACTGCTTCTGGGCACCGTGTACTTAAAGATACACTATTGTGAGGATTATATGAAATAACATCTTTCGTATTTATCCTGTTTATTAACCTCTCTCATTGTTCAGTGTCTATTTATTCTTTTGTGCCAAAGATACTGTATCTGACTTCATGCTAGCCACCAAGTTCTGGTCTCTGGTAATTGAAAAATTCTTTATCCACTGTTGTTGCACTTATTGAGGTCAAAAGCTTTGGACACCTCACATTCTTGAAGTGCACTGAATTACAGGGCGGGTAAGTAGTCAGCCATTTAAAAGAATCATACACAACTGCTTTCTTAATCAGCAAAGCTTCTCTGAAGTAATTAAAAGCACTGTACTAACAGAAAGTATTGCTTAGATGCACATATTAAAAGCAGAAAGACTGAATAATCTGCTTTAACTTACAGTAAACTTATATTACCAGACGCCAAAGCAATCTCTGTAGGCATAACATAGTCCATACCATCAGTACTAGGGCTCATAATTTCTTTTCTACCAATATTGCAGAAATAAAATACAACAGGCTTCACTGAGACAGGAAAATCATGGATACACTCTGGGATCAAATACTGCTGTATGTTAAAAAACATTAGAATTCAAATGACTTTTGTGTATTGTTTTAATATGCCTTCACAGCATGCACTGTAACTGTTCCTTTGCAGCTATAACACCGTACATTGGCTGCATCAATTAACAGAAATACATGACATATATTATAAGCCTATATAATACCCAATACACTTTTCCATAGTCTGTTTATTCGTTCTCATGTACACTCAGAAAACATACTATGAGTATCCTTAATAGCATGCATCTTCTCAGTTATTCCAGGAACTGTGCATATACACACATCATACATATATACACATAGCTGTAACAAGAGGCCATAGTGGCTCCTTAAGAAAAAAAACAAAACTATTTTCTTCCCTTTCATCACTCAACTCAGAATCCAATTGTACAGCTTTAAAAATACATACTTTCTTAACCACAGCAGTAAAAAGTTGGCTTACAGGGCAACTAGAGGCAAACCCTTATTAACCAAGTGGTACAGACAAAACACTTGCACAAGTTCAAATAACTTCACAAGTATGAAAGCTGTCATTTATGGTCAACATGACTAGACAGATGAAAGTGCCTGAACATAATTCACTGAATGAAGACAAAACATGGAAATAGACTTTCTGACAGATCAATATTTCAAAAACCAATGTTTTAACATTAAACTATTTTTGCAAATTTCCCTCAAACAGAAAAAAAAATATTTAAAGCTCTGCTGCAAATATCAATTTTTAACCCTGACAGTCTGAAAAAATAAAATGTTCAACTATAAAGAATTTCAATTATGAAAATGAGAATTCTGTTCACACATTTCAGACAAAAACACTTACTTAGGTCGCCTATACTTACTGTATTGCTAAACCCAAGTCACTTCTAAGTTGCACAGCATGATCTATAACAATATGATGACTTAACTCCAAAAAAGTCATATTATACCACCATATGCAAAGTCACTTAAATACTTCCAGGTTTGAAATGAAGCATACATTCACAAAAAAGTTTTCTTAACTTTTTGCAGAGGGCTAAGCAGTTCTAGCTGTTCAAAGCAAAATACTTTTTATTTCCAATACTCCTGATTAAATTCAGCTTGTGTTAGAAGTGACCGATCTCCTTAAAACTGACTTAGTCTCTATGGAGCAAATTGTTGACTTTGTAGCAGTGGATAAGGACTCCCACATCCAAAATTTTCCTTGCCAGGGCTGGAAGTGAGGGCCATAGGCCTGGGAGAGTCACCCATCTTTTCTCTGAATTATAACACACAGCACAGTCTGGGGTACTCAAATCCTAATAACTCTTTTTCAGCCGGAAGACATCCTTTTCTCCCTATGGTTATTGGATGCACATATTTGCTTTGTATATCCTTGTGATATCTAGATACCAATTTCAAGACCCAATCCTATCCACAAAGTTGGTTGAATCTCAGTGTTACCTTCTCATCTTTTTGTCTCAGTGCCGCATGGCAACCTGCTAGGAGAGCAAAGCTGGACACAGTCTCTGCCTTCCAGAGCAACAGAAGTGATACAAGCTGTCCCTTAATTCCTCTATCAGCCTTTTTCTAATTACTGGTTAGCTTTTACTTTATGAAAAGACCGTATGCTAACAGAAACAAACACCGTCTCAGCTCAGTTTGTATAGCATCTATAACAAAAACCATAATGGCTTCAATGGCTCTGCTGGAATACTATGACAGTGGCATAAGCAGAGTCAACTCCAGAAAGGATATCAAAGTAAAGAAGTCCAGGCTTTCTCTCCTGTCCAAACACCCTGCTGCGCAACATGTAGGAGACTACAAGCCATAGCCCAAAGCCATACTCATCAGCTCCAGGACTAAAGAGATGTTTTAGTAAAATGCTTGGGCTCCAGACTGATAGCTTATAGTGAATCTGAAGCGTACTGGCAGCTCACAATCACCACAAAATGTGGGTGCAACCCTTCAAAGGTCCAGTACCACGTGCAGTCCTTCTGAGGCACCTAGCAGTGATTTCAGCACAGATGACAACACGGCCTCCATTGCCCTGTCCAAAGGACATCCTAGTAGCTCAGTATATGGATTTAACATGGGCTGAGGAGAGTACAAAGGAAAAAAAGAAGTGGGTTCACAGCACTTTCACAAATCCCTCTTTTTTCCTGTCTCATTCCCCGCCTTTAATCTCTCCTTTCATGTTTCTCTTTTCTTCTTTCTCTCTTTGTGCCAGAGCAGTGGTGTTGAATGCTAATGAGGCATTACAAGACCTGACCCAGCCAGTTAGCCACTTTGGATAATTTTCTGGGGTATGTGCCACACCATTCATTCTTTGTGTACTCCACCTAGATACCACAAGGTTAGACCTTTCATTGAAAGTAGCGTTTCCGGTATCCAGTTCTCAAAACCTGCCTACCTGATAGTGATCTTCTGATTCCATGTCTATTGTTGCTTCAGTTCTCTTTCAGAAAGCCTTTTTCATTTTCTCTTCACGAAAGTGCTTCAATCTATCTTACATTTTAATTGAATCAAATTTAATTTAAACCAAATCAAAGGTCCTTTCAATACATCTACATAAGAAAGCACTTAATCTTAATAAACTACCATTTAAGATGGAGAGGGAATCTACAGTAGCAGTGAAATATATAGCAAATCAAAATTCTCTGTTCATATAAAGAAATGAAGCCAAAATAAGCTCACTCTACTGTTTAAACTGTGCAGCATGCAGTGTGTAAGGAAGAGAAATGTGCTGCTAAAGTAATGCACTGTGACTGCGAACTATTCGTTGAAATCTGAAAAGAATCCCATTTCCCAAAGCAGCTTAGAAAATGACATTTGCTGGGACCCTGTATTAATGAGATGAAGATCCTTACCCCCTTCAGATTTTATTACATTTCAGAAGACATTTCAAAAAGTCAAATAATTTACTTTGCTTAGGTGAGGAGGAGTTAACCCTCTGGGATTCACTGTCTCTTCAGCTCTACACTTGTCTAGCATATGAATTTTACTAGAGCTGTAACTTTTATTTTATGCAATGCATGGATATGAAATACTAACTGCTCCTCCCTCCTCCTTTGTGCCTCTGCATTGGGAAGTACATACAATTCTTCAAAACCAAACACTGTATAGTATTACGTTAGCTGGCATATACATTCATATATTATTTACTGCAATTTACATAAGGACTAGCTCACGCTGAATAAAGATTTGTGGTCTTTCAACAGAAGTGAATAAGAGACATTAGTTTATAGTAGACAACTCTATTATCTTTTGAAGTCCTGTAGTAAGATTATTAGACTTTGCCTTTAAAAACAAAACCTTCCTATCTACATTTAGCAAAGAAGCAGCATTAGGCACAGCTCCTTAAGTAAAACCCTTCATAATCTGAAACAAAAAACCCAAACCTGAAACAGAAATAACTAAAAATTGAGAAGTTGAAGTTAACAAGGAGCACAAAGATACCTGAAGACCACGTGTTATTTAACTGTTCCTAAACTCCTCTGCCAGGTGCTTTCCATCCACAGTGCCTGCAGTAAATGTATTGAGACCACGTGCACTTTCACAAACATGCAATAAATTCCACTGATTCTAAAATAATTCCAATCACCGTACAAGTAGTCAAAAATTCAGGAGTATTTCACCTTCCCTCGTTTGCAAAAATCTTCCTGGCTGGGTATTTTCAAGGGACTTTGTTCACAGAACCTTGAAGACAGTACCCTGCATTAGAATTACATACTTGGAGACAAACGTCTGTGCTCAAAATTAGATAACTAAATACCTCAAATTGAATGAATAAACACTCATCCTACAGGCACCTTATGCCTGAACAGCATATTAGAGCGATACATTTTGTTTGCGTCACGTCATCCTCTCTAAGAAAGCAACTTGTCAAAAGCCCATTGTTTACTGTTGAGATTCTTTTCAACATTTTCAGATGTAAAGGAGACACCAAATTAAGTGAATGAGGACAAAAAATCTAAAACCTCCGAAATCTATAATTAACAGAGAGAATGAGAAGACAAATTATGATGATACACTGAACCACACAACATAACTGGCAAAGTTCACCAGAAAAAAAAAATAACACTAAAAGCATGTTCAAACCTGCTCGGCTCTTTTTCCACTTGTTCTTTTCATTATCAACTAATTTCTGAATAATACACTTCTATAGGCACTTTGGCAATTCCACCCAATTTATGATATTCAGAGCACCCACTATCACAACAGGCCCTTATCAGAGCTGAACTCAAATTCTGAGTACTGATTCTTGTTAACTCCATAGCAGCAACTCTACAGTCACATATCTAGAATTATGCAGATGATAACTTAAAATTAGATGAAAACTGAACATTGTTTTTAAACATGGATTCAGGCACCTGTCTGATTTTCAGAGCACAAAGCAATTATTAGCATACACTGAGGTCCAAGAAGATTTAGTTTCCCATTCCTGAAATTCTTGCCTTGGGTACATATGCCTCTGTAATATAACTTTTTTTTTTTTTTTTTTTTTTTTTTTAAATACAGCAGACAAGATTCTGCACATTACTCATACATCAACCATTCTCTCTCTCCTTTGCCCTTTTATTGTTGTCTTAAGATCAGTCTTTTTCTGGGAAGCTAACACTATATTTGCTGGAGATATTTTATGTGGCAGCTAGAGATGAATTATTACGTACCATTTCTTTACAGGTGAAAGAAAGGCATAACTTTTTTCCTTTGTTACATGTGCTAATGGACAAATGCTTTTTACTTTTTGAATAATTAACTCTTTCTGTATCATGCTTATTTGAAGACTAGTACAGCCTAAGGAACAAAGACTGAATAAGTGATTTTAATATTAACAGTTTTCTGAAATGAATAGTGTTTCTGAGGTTATCAAAGCGCTGACAACCTCCACAGATTTGACTCCCACCAGACAGTCATTAAGGAATTGTTATGTGAAAAGCAGACATACTCCATTCCTCCATAATCATCATTCATCTAAGATATTTTTTTTTAGCTGGCAAGAGCAGCAGAACACACATCAGTAAGAGTCCCTGTTGTTCCCAAACTCCCAATTCCTAAAGGTGCTGCTGACACTGCTTTTCATTAACCATCAACAGTTTCGACGCTGGGGCAAGCAAATAGTAACACGTTCTCCCAGGAGAAAACTTCACGTGTGCATTGCTCAAGCAGGATGTGAGCTACAAGAAACTTCCTGCCCAGATATACCTCTTTCTGAGCATGTGCTAGAAGAAAAAAATCTGCATGGTGCAACCCCAACTCATCTGTCTCTCAAGGCACCTGCCCTCCCCTGCTGCACTAGTTCTGCTGGCCTATTGAGTGAAGTCAGGCTATGCTTCCCACTAGGCATATTCAAAACAGTAATTTAATCACAGTTCCAGAAGGCATAGACTTAACTACGTGCCTAACAGGGACAAACAAAAAAGTTATCAGTGACAAAATTTCAGACTCATTTGAAGCTTCACAGATGGTAAAAGG
The DNA here is from genome assembly GCA_023055505.1 of Callipepla californica brunnescens. Lineage (NCBI taxonomy): Eukaryota > Metazoa > Chordata > Aves > Galliformes > Odontophoridae > Callipepla > Callipepla californica. Next base: position 8,675,742 of record JALIRH010000015.1, read on the forward strand.
AGCCAAGCAGGATTGCATCAAGGCAACTCAAGGCACCATTCTCTGAAATAGTATGGGGAGGCACAGACTCAGGTGTGAAATATTGCACTGACTAGACCCAATACAAATTTATTCTTGGAAAGGATTTACCTCAAATATTATGAGTTTTGGCTCAAATAAAACAAAAGAGATCAAGTTCTGAAAAGTAAGTTGGAGAATCTTAAGTAAAATACTTGATTCTATCTGCTCCTCCTCTTCATATTTCCATTTCAAGTGTAAGGATAAGCAAACTGCTTCACTTCCAATTATAAAAAAAGTTTATATTTGGAGCCAAATGGGAGACTTTATGTTTCTAATGAGAGACTGTTTAGTTTCTACTGCACATAAAGCAAATAAAATATACCAAAGCAAGGAAAGTAAAATACTGCTTAGGCTTTTTAGGTGGCTGGTCATCTTCTACTTGAAGGTTACTTATATTCAGTCTAGATAGATGAAGCGAGGCTTAGTGTCTAGACAGATACTAGGAGACAGACAATACTTCCTCTTGGTGGGTCTCTACTATCTTCAAGTACCCCTCTATCTCCAGTATTTATTGCACAGGTAACTATCTATGTTATTCACAAGAACACCAGTTCCAATATTCCCCCTAATGATAAACTGTTCTATGCTTCTTTTGTGACTTCAGAGCAAAGCACATCCTCTACATCAAAAGTCTGAAGAATGTGGCAGATATCAAGTAAGGATAAGCCCCTCAAATAAATAACATCCAGTAAACTAGGTCAGGTTTTTCTATTCAGCTTAAACTTTAAACCAGTACCTGCGAGCCATCACAGTGAGAGGTGGGGGAAAATCTCTCTATCCTGCCCAACCAAAATATGAATAAAGATTAAAATAAGCCAGAGAACATCTGAGCCAGAGAAGGAACAGGCATATTTGAAAGCATTCATTTGCAGACAGTTATAATGACTATGTCTGGTTTCACTCTAATCAGACAGATGAAGAAGAATTCGGAGGCTCCCTTCAGCAATACTGAGGACATTATGTGGCAGCTGTTTGTTCATACGGTAGATGTATAACATCATGTCTTGATTATTAAATATGTATTTGCAGGTTTACAGGAATATTCCTCAGCCAGGCTTTAGCATACTTTATATTCAGGTGCAACAACCTTATCAAGTATTAAGCAACCTCAGCATATTAGGTAAGCTTTGATTTTCTTTCAGTTACTCCATGTTGCTAAAAAAAAATTGATTTCTAAGATCTTATCAACAACCTTTGAGGTTCTTCTGGGAGCTGATTCTCTGCTATCATGAGGATTCATGATGGTTACTTGTCTGGTTGCTGTCCACCATTCCTGTATAGTGCTTACTTTATGCACAATATCTTTTGAGGAATGCTTCATTCTTTGTGTAAAATCATTCACAAGTACTTTCAAGCTCTCTGAGATTACTCATTCTATGCATCTTCCTGAACTATGATTTCTCCTTCTTAAATGTTAAAACTAATGATCGGGAGGTTACAGTACCTGATTATACTTCACAATAGCAAATTCCCTCCTTTAATGTAAATTTATGTTACTGGTCCAATTACACAGGCATAGCGTATAGATTTCCAGTTGCATGCATAATTTCTTCCACAAAAGTTTAAATAGAAACTGCCTAAAGCCCTCTTGAAATAGATGCTATGTACCATGCTCCAACCTAGAAAACAAAGATCAAACAATATCCGTTTGAAGGGGCTTCTACTGGCAACACAGATCCATCTACTCCCTCTGTTACAGAAAAGGCCAGATTATATTAAAGGCTCTATCTAGTCTTATATTAAAACAAACAAACAAACAAAAACAACTAAGGATTAGCTATGGTCTTAGAGTAGCCATCTACTCCCAGTGTGATAAACATATGCATTAACTCATTTCTCTTGTAGTTAATTCATCTAAAAATTTGATGACTGCATACAAATTAAACACATTAACAAAACCAGAATCTACCTTTCATACACAAGAACCAAAAGGTGAAAAATATACTGGGAATGCTGTTACATCTCAGACAAAACAGCCAAACCTGCCACGTGAACACCTTTTTCACTGAATAAAACACCTATATAGGTCAAATAAAAATTGCTTTTGTAAAAACTGAAAATTGAGCAAGGAACACAGGACCTGGCATACAAGTAGCAGGATGCAGTAAGCTACAAGGGGATTACATGTTCCTGCTATCCATTTCCATAGTGCTTGGATTTCTCTTAGCAAAAGATGCTGCAGCAGAAGCATAAAATGCACTCTACACATATTGCAGATTTTAAATGTAGGAGACAGTATCAATACCAACTAAGTGAAAACAGTACATTCTGTAGAGACAAGTGGAAACATCATGTCTCCAATCAAGAAAATGGAGCCAAATTAAGAAAAATACAGTGACTCCAGTTAAGCAATTCCAAATGCACCCCCTGTGCACTTCTCCCCTTTGTCTAGAGGTATGCTGTATGGTCCTTATTGTTCTCTCCTTCAAAACACAAATAACTCAATGACCATACTAAAGAAAGAACCATGATGGAAGCTGGAAAGTGCTGTTGGTAAACCTATTTATTTGCCCTGTTCTGTTGGCCCCCTTCACAAAGGAAGCAGATGGATCTGCAACTGCAGTACTAGGTCATTTATGTTCCCTTAGACAGAAAAGAGACTAAAACGAGCTTCTGTGGGCCTTGCTGCCAAAATAAGGGAGTACAACCAAAACTTCCTAATATATTGCCTTTGAAACATTCATACAGTTTGTCCTTTGTACAGTTTCTAAAAATTTTGATTAAATGTATTTACACAACCTTAATGACACCTTAAATGTAATTGCAAAGGGGCTTTCACTTCTAAGGACTGGTAATAAAAGAGTGAGGAAAAAGCACAAAGATCTTTTTAGATTTTCTTTTCCCAGACATTAAAAACACCAAAAGAGAAACATTTTAGAGTGACTCATTTGTAACCTCACAATCAAAAAAATTATTTAAAAATCTTCTGAACTTGACAGCCTACAATCAAATGAATCAGCCATGAACAGAACCCAGCCAGAAGCCTCTACCACGTATCGACGTCTGGAAAATGTGACTCTAGGAAGCCATCATTCTCTAACTACAATGGCCTGAAATTATTTGGTAAACAACATGACTGCAATGTAAAGGTACAATAAACAGAGCAATATTAAAAATTCAAGAATGACTGCAGGGACTAAGAAAATTATTACTCTGTATTTTCTGTGTTATTCAAGTGCCAACAATATTTAGTCATCTTTCTTTCTTGTTTTTCTTCCCCGCATTCTTCTCAAAATAGGCTTGTCGTGGTAATGCACTATGTTAATCCTAGAGGCATTATTGAATAACTAGCTTGAGCATCAGCTGCTGCAGCCTTTACAGTGCTGAAGATCTCCAGTTTTTATTAAAGTACATATTTGTTAAAAGCAAACAAACACAGGAAACAAAAACAGTTTCTAGACAATGTCCATTGTTTGTATTCTGGGGGGATCTTTATCCAGAAGGGTTAACACAAGAACCCATCCTACCTTTTTCCATTCAGTATACAACATTACATTTAGTGAAAATCTACTTTCCCAAAGCCTAAACAAAGCTGTTCAGCTGAAATACACATCAAGACCACATGCAGAGCCCAAACTCTGAAGGACGCTCCTACTCCAAACAGCTTTACAGCAGCACGACATCAGATTCTAAGGTTTGAGACACACATTCTCAGGAAAAAATAAATAAACAAATATAAAGTGTCCATTTCATAGAGTGCTCTCTGATGGAGCTACAAAACTAAAGGACAGGAGATGTAGCTGTTTTTTGCCAGGTAGTGGTCGGCACATGGATAACTTCTTTGGTACCAGTGAAAACACAGCAGTGGGGAAAAAAATAAATCAGCAGAAATTAGTTGAAAGCTTTTGCTGATTAATAGAAACATGAAATGTTGATACTAAGTCAAAAAAGTTCAAGATCAAAATAGTCATACTGTCCAAGCTGTAGGTAACAATTTCAATATTATTTTCCAACACCCATGGCACCACTCCTACACCGTGGGAATGCTCAGAGCATAGTCAAGTAAAATCCATAAGAACTGCGTCAGCAGTCAGGAACCTCAAGAACCTCAACTCAGTGTGTCTCTGACAAAAGCAGGGTGATAAAATAGCATGACCTCCTAAGGACAAGCTTGCAATGTGGGCTTTAATTGCTAAGAGATTTTCGTGCAAGTGCACACACACAGCATGAGGTTTAATTACAAAAATGCTGTAAATTGCAAGAAGGCCACAGAAACTAGATTAATGTCACAGCTGATGTACCCCTTCTAAATAACACCTGCATCAGAGGACAGTGAACAGACAAAAAGACAGAGGCTGGTTCAATTCATTTCATAGTCACCCTCAAAGCGCTTTTTTTTTTTAATCCATCTGTTCTCATCCTCCAGTAATGACCCTTTGAGCTGGAGAGGAAGGCACACGTTTCAAGTGGTAAGCCACTTCCTTCTCCTTAGTTCTATGGAAAATGGAAATTCTTTTGGTAGATAAAAGGCAAGTGAGAACCATTTTTCCACTCTGCATTCTCAGTTGCACTCATTTTTCAACATAATGAAACTCTGAAATCCAAGCACTGAACTTCACCTTTCTGTAATAGGCCACCTATGGGTCGAAGTTCTTGAGCTTGGAAGTCAGAAACTTCCAAGTGTGCAGATTCACCTCATGCTAGGACAACGTGAATTGAAACATCTCAAAGATCTTAGGATCTTTGGTTTCAAACTACCTTTTTGAAATATTTGACTACTGATACAAGTTACAAAGAATCACCAGGAAGTTCTATAAATTGTGCAGTCCTCAAAGTCTTCACTTAAACTCCAAGCTCTCACCTCTCAACCACAAAGTAATTTCAAGTGAAAATTATGATCATTTTAATTTTAATATGTCAAGTATTTATCAATTTTTATTGCTTCTGACAGAAATTTAAAATAATTTTAATAAAATTAATTTCTCTGTTGACTTATGAGAGCTCTGCATTTACTTTCTGATCTATCTGTAAGCTAACACGGAAAAACATCTGGAACATCTGGGAATACCAAATAGGAAGTTTTCTCTTAAAAAAAAATTACTTCATAGTAAAAAAAACAAACAAACAAACAAAAAAAAACTGCATGTGCTTTCCAAATCTGTTCTTGTCAGATGTCCAACTTCTTTTAAGATGTGTCATATAGTAAGCAGTCCAGAACCCAGAAAGCCAAGCCTGGAGCAATGATTTCTCTCATCAGTTGAAGCCACTGCCCTCTGGCAGGAGCCCTAAAGAGTTACCCTATTTATTTTTGTCCCTGTTCTTCCAGGTTGATGAAGGAAATTTTTGAAGTGCTAAATTAAGCTACTTTAGCGGCAGATATTTCAGTCATTACTTCATGATACCCTACTAAAACAAATACACTCACTTTACCTAGGTAATCAGAAGAAGTAAAAGGAAAAAAGCTACTCGTCCTGATGAGAATCCACTCTGCCTATGAACAAGCTCATACATTACCACCTGTAGCTTGCTCCTTATCTCAAACTCCTTATTTGTCCAAGGCATTACTTTCACAGGCAGAAAAGAAATGCCTTAGACATGTATAAAGAACTATTTCAACCAAAGATTAACCCTCAATGATAAGAAATACTTGACTGATTGATTTGCTTTAATTATGTGTGATAAAGAAATATTCCTTGCATTCACTGAAGCAATTCTTACTCAGCAAAACTTTTAAGAGAGGATTCATTTTGACACAATCCCAGCATCATTATGTTTTGATCTGAGTTTTGACGCATGCTAATCTAGCACAATTACCACCTTTTTAACATTACTGCAGTGTTTACACTTGGATATAATGGGACAGATATCATAAATTGGACAATACACTTGGGCACTAGAATACTTTCAAAGCAAAACAAACAAAAATAGTTTGTCAAAAGCCACAAAGCAAAATTAGTTGACAGACATTTTCTTTGACATCCTTGCCTTTTGATTTACTTTTACTTTTTTCATGCTCTGGTAAAACATTTCAGCCTTCCAGGAAGGATATGTTATTAGCGGCTGTCGATTGATCTGACTAAAGCCTTCATCATAAAAAATGTATAGCATCATATAATTAAAAAATTCAAGCACTGTGAGTTGACTAAAATACTGTGGACTCTTAAATAATTCAAATTTGTGTTTAGTTACAGCAGCTGTTTAATTAAAAGGTAGAAACTGCAACTAATCCACTATGGTTGAATGAAATATAATCTATAACGGGATTTAATCCCCCTAAGACAGAGAACAGTGATATGGATTCCAGAAGTCAGGAGCTCCATTTAATGATTCTCACAAAAGGATCATATTACATCTGAGGCAGCACATCTTTGTTTCTCTGATTACTCAAATAATGAATCATTTCCCAGCTTGTTGCTGAAATTATAATTTTGTATTTTAATATTTAAAAGGAAGGTCTTTCACATGCATTATGTAAACTCTATCAGAATCTGTACTCAAAGCTTTACCAGTCTGAATAACCAGATACATTAGAATAGAAGAAATGCATTTTTTGACTCTCAGCTAACTACTTAATTGTTCATAATTAAAACATTTTGTAACAAAATCCTTGCACAAATGGTCTGGAAGTATCTTTCCCAGCTTAAAAGTCATTTTTGGAAACAGCAGCACACAGGAGTTCTGCAGTTGCTTGCAATAGCTCAGTTGCAATGATTTAGGCATGATTTCAACTTCAAATCAGTTCCCAAAAGTATACTACAAGGCAAGAGCAGAACAAAACATTTTTCCCCTTACTTTTGTATTTTTAATTACAAAACAGAATGAACAAAACTAAAAATCATCCAATTCTGCCTTAGATCCAGAAAACATTCATTATTTTCAAATGTTTGTAATCATACTGGATTCTGTTTATACCAAGGCAGAGGGGCTATCAAAGCAGAAAATGGTAGTTCTTAATTAGAGAGGCCAGGTGGCACGCAGAGTCACAGCACAAGTGCCTCTCCACAGCCCTGCCAATGATTGAAGACTTGACCTCAGCAACCATTCTTCAGGGGTGGAAAATAATACAGTCACCAGGTGGCCATCTCCTCAACACAGACAGCCATCTGCACCAAAATGTGCTAAATTACATTTAGATCTTTTTAATGTGAACCATTATCCATTAGAGTCACAACAGGAAACCACAAGGTCCTGTTAATTGAAACTTCAGCTGTGACTTAAACCTCCATCCCAGATAGAAGACTGACACTTCACCTGCTGAGTCCTTCAGTCTAACATGGTTCACATTTTTTTTTTTTTTGTCCAGACACATAACAGTAAAGGCTTGATCTACAACATAGACAAGGCCTGGGGGAGGAGCCATTCTTTGAGAATTTCTTACAGGTTTCTCAGTGCTCAGATGATTTTGCACACCTTTGTTCATTTTATTAATGGGCTGAAAGAGATGCATTTCTAATCCATTAACAAGTGGCTATTAAACAGTTCCAAGGAACACCCTGAGTTGAGGGGACTATGTCAGCTGCTTGCCAGGGCTAAGATGCATACAGAAAGAGGGCTCTATTTCTGCAAAAGAACTCATAACTTATGCCCTCTCCCTGCAATCAGGAGGGAGTCACACAGTGCACTGCTCACTCAGCCCTCCAGTTTGTGAAAATGTACACCAAAAGATAGGAGTGAATACATTAAAGAAAAAAAAAAAGAAAAAAAAAAGCAAGAGAGGAGTTTGTGCTATCTTGAAGTGCTCTTTTCACTCTCCAACATTCAACTCTCCCTAAACACTGTGGCTACAGTAACCACAACATCAATGGGAGTCTCAATCCCTATCTGGACCCTCATACTCTGTGTATGTATTTCCTTCATTATTTCAGCTCAACTTGAAAGGCATCCAGCACTAAGCCCTTGCTGAAAAAGACCATGTAGAGGACCCTGACTGAAGGTGCACCAGTAAGACAAAGAAACTGCTGATACAGCTGAAAGCCTGGGAGACATCCATCTACTGGAGGAGGAGATTGTGTGAAATGACAGGCACCTGGCATAGCAGTGAAGACAGATAATTTCCAAAGAGACTAAAATAAAAGTTCAGATGGTATCATCTGCAGCTCATGCATTCAAAGCACTGAGCCAAGGGGTGCTATACCATCCACACCTTGGAGTGCCCAGGCCATCCTTGGTACCATTGATGTGCAGTAAGGCACACAAATGCAGAACTTCACTCAAAGAGATATTTCTATTTAATGAATAAAATAAACACACAGTTCTATGGCTAAAAGCTCACACATTAACACAATCACGGTTCATCAGTTTTTAAATCCACATTTAGAGCTTCCTCCTAAAAGCCAAAGAGAAGCAACAATAGATAGTCTCTCAAAACACAGCATCTGTTCTCTTTCATTCCATGGTTACAGATAACCTTCATAAGCTGATTTGCTCATGACAATAAATTTATTTTCAGAAATTATACTCCTGATCTAATATGAAACAATAAATAATTCAGAAGTTTCACATTATTACAGGGAATTATATTTAGGAGATCAACTAGGGATCTCTGTAATGAGAAACATTCACCTTGCTAGAGGAATGCTACTCTGCATTTAATCTTATAATATTCCCTTCAGGGTGTACAAGACAGCTTGCTGGAAAATATAATGACTCCTTGACTGTTTTCTGATGAAAAAAAGAGTAAAGAAAACAGTGATATGGAAATGAGATCTACATTTCATTTGAAATTCCATATGCACTATCTTAAAGCCACCTTGTTTCAACATGGAGAAAATCACAAGATTTTGATGGGCCAGATGATGTTATTTATAAAGATGAAAATCACAAAGAAACAAAAAGATGTGGCACATCATTAATATAAAGAAACTTTTCTTCCACAAACAAAAAAGATGCATTTCAGCTGTTTTTAGTTTATTGTTTGTTAACTGGAAAGAGAAAAGCTGGTTCACAAGGTTCCCACTGGCCACGAGTAAAAGCATCTGCTGAGTGACTTGTTTGCCAACTGCTGCAGTAGTGATGGTGAGCAGTACAGCTCCATTCTCACCAGTCAGCTTGTAGGCAATTAGCACCAGTTACAGCTGAGAATTTCAGAAATGCATTTCAGAGTATTGCCATGTTTGAGTATTCATCTCAAGGTAACTACATTGTGACTAATTATTTTTCCTCACTCCACTGCCCCCTCTGAGGACTGTATGGTAATTTACATTGGTCAAAAGAAATAATTTTTTCCCCCCTTCCAACAAAAGCGAGTATTAGGTGTCCTCTGCATTCAGGATAATGAATATTGATGCATGCAGCCATCTTCCAAATGAGGTAACTAAACAATATATGCATAGTTCATACCAGTCTAGAGTCTTCAAGCAAAATCATTAGATTGTCAGTATATATGATCAAACTCTGGAAGAAAAATAAATATTATTGATGGTGACAGCATGCTATTGTATCTCTGCATCGTTATGCCAGAGGTGTACATTCTGAAAGCATCCCATGGGAAGCAGGCAGACAATATCATTAATTGCCTGTGGGATTTTTGTCATGTCACTTAGATGAAAGTCTGAACAAAAATGACTAAATCTTTTAAATGCTTTATTTCTATTTTTTTTAAGCATTGTGCATCCTACCTCAGAGTAGTTCAAATTACCTTTTTCAGTGTAATTAAAGATCTACTTACAATTAACTTCCTCTGTGGAAAAAGAAAATAACACGTACCTCAATGACCAAAAACTAAACCATCTAAAAGATCATTAGCCTTGATACTTGAGACAGTACACTGACAAATACTACAATGTGAAATAGTTCCAAGAACATGGATTTCAAAAATTTTCATTTTGGTTTCTAACCATGCCTTTATTACACACTAAATAATTATAGAAGACCACCATCACAAAAATCTTAGGCTGGAAGTTTCAACTCAGGCACTAATTTCAGTATTCTGCTTTGGAACAGGAGTTTAGACAGATGAAGCCTTACTGTGTTTTTTACTCTATTTAAAGTCTCAAAATCAAAGTGCCTATGATATATTTAGACAACACATTTATGCAACAACCTACAGAGGGTTGGCCATACTTAATACAAGCTTCCTGACCAAGTATCATAAGTTTTCATGGCAGTAATGCTGAGCCATTAACCTCTGCCAACTATCTTATATTTTTCCTTATTTTTGTTTTGTTTTTGTTTTTTTTCCTTACAGAATTGGCTTTGTCAAACTGATATCTTGCTGCATTCATTCTAGTTAACAGGAGAATAGTTTTACTATGCAGAAATTCATACGGGTTGTGCAGTGTATGTAGAAAAGAGACAGTGGGTACAAGTGACATCCAGATGTAAATCAATGAACAGAATATCGTAAGGATAAAACACTCATTGCAAACTCTGCTCTTTATAGTAATCAAGTGGTACTCATTCCTATTACCTTGGGAAATGCAGCTAAACTGTTTGTTACAGGTGCTGGTTAACAGCATTTGCTACAAATATGCTAAAATGGCATATATTTCAATTAATTAGATTTCCAGAGGGGTAACGTGGTATTTGGACTTTGACATTAAATCAATTCAGGCTTCACAAATACTCTTGACAACCCCCTGTAAAATCAATAGTAAAACCTTGTATCCCTTGGAAAGGACAATGATATCTACGTGAAAATAGGAATTTAAACGAAACTGGGATTGTCTGTTGCAGATAGCTTTGGGATTATTCTAGTGCTTGTACAGTATTTAACATGATATCTGAGTTAATCCTATACTCTCAATCACAATACAGGGTTTTTTTAAAGATGTAATTAACTATTGTGAATATTTCCTGCATGATACCAAGTACTTAACACTTTTTTTCCTCCCATTAGTAAAGGAAAGTTAAACAGTTTTGGATTCATTGTAAGAAACAATGAGGATCTTGTGTTAGCACCTCCTCTAGTGAAGTGACTTCACAAATTGCACACTGATAGCAAGACTCTAATTTACCCTTATGCTATGGAAATACTGTGAAAAATCATCATGGGAAGGTTGGCAGGAGGCAGCAATATTCTTAGTGCAGAACTAAACCTCTTCCTTTTGTGGTATATAATAACACAGCATAGTTGTCACTACTCACCTTCTAGTTTATCATTATGCTGAGCAACAATAGAGTTGTTTGCTTCCCCCCCCCCAAAGAAGGATATCATAAGCATCTGCCCAACCAAAATCTAGCAGTGACTGAAGGAACTGGTGAGATCCATTTCCACAACCACTGAAAATATTAAGGCTTGAAATGGAAAACAAAGGAAAAAGTCTTGAAGGATGAAACTACCACAAAATGATTCTGAATCTCTCAGAGAAGATAGGAATGACATAAATATTCATTGTGTTCAACAGAGAATAGCACATTGCATGCTCTCTGGAAAACAGACACTTCAGTATATGTTGAGGCCTCATAACAATGGGATTTGCCAATTAAATCTGAAGGGTGTGATCAGCTCTGTTGTGATACGATGAATAACACGCTGGGAGACACTCAGATGAAAGGGTTTTGAATCACTGCAATATTCTGTTTCAGGCTTTTTTTTTCATCCTGGGTAAATATGAGAATGAGATGTGGTAGACAAGTCTGAAGAGACTTAAAGGAAGGTTATTTTGAGGTTGTTTTTCTTTACCTAAGTCAGCTAAATGCTAAACTAATAGCAGATATATTTACTTTTCTTTCAAAGCTTGTAAATTGCACCCTGTTAATAGACTCCGATGAAGTAAGATAGCTATGTTCCCTCGGATTTGAATCCTGTGATTTTTTTTCCTATTATGCCTCCTGATTAAGTCTTGTGGTTAAACTGTCTATATCTAAAGAGAAAAGAATCCCTTCACTTCTTCCAGCAAGTAAACACATTAGACAGATAGCAGCCACCTTTTTAAAAACTACAGCAGCGATATCCTTCCCTTGTGAACAACAAGAAACCCCTCACTATGGTTCTCTGAGGCTAAGGAAAGAGAAAGAGCTCCTAATGCTACTTGACAGCATTCACAGAGCAGCACTGGAGAGCTCACCACATTCCTGCAGGATTCTGTGCTGATAAACCCTTAGGAGGAGGTTAGCTGGTTTCTTACCTCCTCCTTTTCAAAGGCTAAGGGATTGGTGAGGCACTGAACTGACAGTCCCAAGATCACCAACACCAGTATCACTCACACTGCCATAGTAAATGGGAGCCCAAGTTACAGACCAAAACCCCTCTAGCTAAGTGCAGAATATAAAGCCATCTTGTCTGAAGACAAGGAAACCTAAGAGCTGGAAACACAGAACATGCCATCCAGCACCTACAGCAGTAGCTTGTTGTCATCAACAACCCTGAAATGCTACCAGAAGGCTGTGCTGATGACAGTAAGTGGCTGTCCACAGGACCACTGAGCATAGCAAAACCAAATACACTCAGCTAATATATTGAGTACACAACTTTTAGTCTGTTAACATGGTTATCATGGCACCTTACATTAAGGTGTCAATTAGCAAGAAGTTTTCACTGAGCATAAAGTATCTTATTTCAGGTTACATATTTCCTGCCATTTACCACCAGCTTCCAATGTCCATACAGCTGTACACTAGACTACATCTCCATCTCCAAAAATAAAATCATGTTCACAATATCCTTTGATTTCAACAAGACCTGGATTTGGACCAGGGAATTTATGCCATTTATTTGCAAAGCTTTTACTAAGTTTGTAAATCCCTGTAGTTCATACTGCGGGAAGAGAAAATTTCTAAGTGTGACAGCATTGATAAATTTCTCAGGCACAGAAAAGTTCGGAGGATGCTATTACTGCAGCGTGAGCAGTCGCTTGATGCCCTGGGTGACAGTGAGCTGGTTAATCCAAATGGCTTCATGAGGATTTTTTAAAACAATTCCTCCTCCATGCTTCTGAAGGGCCAGCACCACTACTGTCAGATTCTGTATTAATATGCATTATAGGGAGCAAGATGTGAATAAGTTAAGGAGTAGTCTCCTTTTAGGTACTTACTGCTGATCCATAAGCTTTATGATGTGTAGTATCATCATTTTGGAGGTCATACACTCAAGAAATTTAATTTTGCTTCACTAACATAAGAACTTTATTGCTGCAAAATAATTCAGATTCAGCTACAAAAATAAGCTCAGCAATCAGTTAAGGCTTAGCTCTGGACTCCTCTTGTCAAGAATAATCCAGAAAGTAAAGCAGGAGAATGAAAACAACCAAAGGGTAATGACAATTTTCATAAGCAAACTAGGAACAGCTGCTCCAAGGTCAGTAACAGGAGAAACAACATTAACCATCCTGCATTAGCCACTTAAAGTATCACTGCTTAAACAAATCTAGACTGATTCAAACCATTGTGTGGCTCTACATCAGTACCAATTAAGGTGGCAGATGATGTATAAAGAGCCTGGACAAAGGATATTATATATTACGAGCTGTATTGATTTTTACAAGGCTTTTTGATTGACTGACTGATACTATCAAGTAATTAGCTTCAATCTTGGGCTACAATGACCAGAAGAAATCCTGAATCAGGCTGTATTTGATCTTTGATTATACTTCACTGATAGGAAAGTGCTTAAATAAGGAGGAACCCTAGTTTCATTTGTGAAGCCAGTGTTGCACAGATAGCCAGTGCAGAACTCACTGAGGATGTGCTAGAACTGTGCATGGATTCTGGTCACACAGAAGGCAACCAGCAGAAGAGAACAAACCAATAAGTGATATCACTGCAGAAGGTCTTCGTAATTGGCTTAACATTTGGGCTCACCCAATCATAAAAGGCACATAGCTAAAATAGTATGCAAATCCAAAAGAGCTTTATTTCTAAAGAGTGTTTATTATTTTTTCCCAAATGAAAGCCACAGGGAATGAAGAGGGGGATGATGCCAAGCAAACCTGTCCACTGTGGCCAGTTCTGCCACTGGCATAGCCAGGATGTTCATGAAAGCATTTCCAATTTGCAAGCTCATTATCCAAGAGAAAAACTAGGCTAATGTGTCAGGGATCTGGCATTAAAGGGGGAATCCCATTAATGCATCTCTGTTTCTAAATCACAAGTTGACACTTTGTCAGTCGAAGAGAAATTCCATTAGTGTAGAAAACCAGGTTACATTCACCTGCAATGCCTCTTACAAAACAAATAACAGTACAACACCTTAGTTTTGTCCTCATCAGCCTCAGTCTCTCAATCTTTTTTTCATATATATGCCTCATTTTCGACCAATTCCATAACAAACATTACATGTTTCAAACTCTGAGCTCCCAAGTATGTCTGTCACTTCCCACATATATACTTACCTTCCTTCTATTCAAAACATAGTCACTAAATATTTCATTTGCTTAGTGTACTTCTTCAGATACCACCTCCTTCCTTTCACACATCTCTCATAGCCTTGTACTCCCAATCACATTAATTCAGAGCAGACCTTCACGAGCATGGAGCTTTCTCCCATTCTCAACTCACTTTTTTTCCTAATTTATTTGTTTATAGGCATTTCTTCTTATCCTAAGAGAAGATCCTTCTACTTCAAGGTATCTGGCCAGACCGCCTACCTGTTTCAAGTAATAAACTCAGCAGTTTGGGTCTAAGAAACATTAAGCGAATACCATCTGAATTCCCTTGCTCCAGTGTCTGTATCAGCTTTCTGTGTGATAAGCTACCTATGGCTGCAACCACGTCAACATACTTGTTTGTACAGCATCTGTCAAATCTTCAATTTCATGCAAATTATAAATAATACCATTGGAGATCATGACAGCAGGTGTGCCATGATTTTATAACATGCAGCCCAACTGAATTAAAGTCTAGCAGTGCTGAAGGTACCTGTCTGCCAGAAAAACAGAACATTATTTTTACCACAGCGCTAGTTACTGGCTTGCAATATTTCCAGGTTCAGAGAGTTTTCCTTTAGTAGGATGATTTTTATTTTTTTTTTTATGAATAGAATGTAAACAGATTGAAAAATAGAGGTAGCATGACCAAGCTACAGCTCAACTTGTCTCCATAGTGCTTTAAATGTAAAAGCTAGTTAATCTCACTCTTGGTCATCATGTGGGTTTGGGATGGAGAGGGGCCAAAATACAGTACATTCTCATGTTGAATTTCTACCCTTCCTCTTTTATTACATAATTTTTTTATTATTGATTTGCAGATCTTTGTTCCCAGAATGAATTCTCCGGTGACATACTTTGTGCATTGATATTTATTGTGGTTTTCGCTATATATATATATAAATATATAAAATGTGTGCATGTATGCCCCAGGGCTTCAGTTCTTATCAAGAGACAGATTCAGTTTCTCAAATCTGCAGGTCCTGTTTTTTTTCTGGTTCAACAAATCCTTACTCTGGAAGTTTCTGGGTTTGCTTGCCTCCTGGGATGTACAAACTAAATCAAAGTTCCAGAGCATAGATAAATGCCTGTATGTACTAGAGGAAAAAATGAAAAAAAAAATTCACAGTGCTCCTATCAAATAACAGCAGCTCATTTGCAGACTGTAACAATTTATAGTGGAGCAGCACAAACCAATGCACGCAGGCAGCTAATTTACAATGGCCCTGGACCACAAACCAAAGTTGCCACCCCAAGGACCTGCCCAGACCCAAGGACAAAACTTGGTACAGCCATACCACAGCCCAGCTCATGCTGTCATGAGAGACCATGGGGGATTTGCTGTTTGCATATTTGAGTTAGAAGTCTGACAGACACTGCTCATTGCACTCACAATGGGGCAAATGTCACATACTCATACACAAGTGCCTCTGAGTACAAACCACACACAAAGTAATCATGTTTCTTTTATATGGAGTTAACTTTCCCAAACATTTTACTCCTTTTGAAAATGAGTGTGTGATGTATAACTATCTTCCTACAGCTTTAGAGGGTGGGACGTACTAAAAAGCAGCTTCAGAAAAAAACAATAAAGGATGCTGGTTTTATTTGTTTGTTTTTACCACAGCAGAAGTGCTAAAGTAGTGCTGCCTAGAAAAACACTAGCAGTGATGGAGATCAGGGAGTGGGGAGGACAAGACAGAAGGCATCAGCCACACAAATCAGCGCATGCAGCTGAGATTGCTATGTCTCTTGTGAAATCATCTGACTTCACTTTGAAGCACATCAAGCTGATGACACAAGTAATTACCAAATTCTTTCAGAAGGTAAACGTGGCCTACAGGAGAGAGTTAAAAGGACTTGAAATGGATAAAGGCTTCTGCCCCTGGGGACAGCATACAGAAATAGCTGCTATGTATTCTCAGGGATTTTGCTCCTATTCTCACTCAATACTGCTTTCTCGGCTAAAGTGAGATAAAGCATCTGTGCAGCTTCTTACAATAACTGCCCTTTTTTTCCCTTCTGATGGGATAACAGTTAAGCTAATGGGATAACTTTAGGAAGCAGAAATTCTGCACAAACCAGACAGCAGCTACTTAGCAAGCAGATTGCTCTGAAACAGAACTAATGCCACGTATTCCCCAGAATATCATAAACTTCCAATCAAAGCACTAAAAAACTATTGAAGTCTAGTCCCTAGAACAAGTTTTAGCCTGAAAATACAGGTTACAAAGACCATATTAACTATAAGGACACCCTGCTTTGGATTTTCTATGTACGAAGTCCAGATAAGTATACAACAACAAAATCTTAAATTAGTTTACAATAAACTCAAAAACAAAAACAAACAAACAAAAAAAACAAGATATGTACAGAATGCATTAGTTATATATTCAACAGGAGAATGCTACATGTTCACCCCATTTTAACAACTATAACCAAATTACTCCTAGGAAAGAAACCCCAGTCCCACTAAAAATCAATGGTGATATTGTAACAGCCTCTGTATCATCTCAGCCTTTCCAGCTGTTAGCTCTGGGGGCAATGAAACAAAATTTCAAAGGAAGAATGCTATCTTAAAAGAAATGCATTCACTCCAATACATTCGCAAGCATACCAAGTAATTTCAACTGCAATTGTTGTTATTTTTAATATTACAACATCTTTTTTTTAATGCTAAAAAAAAAAAAAAAAAAAAAAAAAGGACTCTTATTAGGCAAAATGGGAAATAGAGAAAGCATAATGATAGCATAACATTGTTGTCAAGGAACAGAAGATGTATTCCAGTGGGCTTGGGGAGACGTTTTATCTCCTTTGCAGAAAAGAACCATATCTTTGTGAAGAAGTCAATATCTAATAGCTGTGGTTGTTCTTTTTCATTCTAAAAATAACAAAAATGAACTATAGATAAAATTGAAGATTCTAGATGAGCTCTAAGATTCCAGCTGTTGGACAGGTACTGAATTCAGAAAATGTTGTGATTCAGCATCACAAGAGCTGCCCCCACCTGCAGCAGAGATGCACCCAAATGGCACAGCTCTTTGGCTAGAAATCCATTAACTGTTTTGCCTGTTTAGTTGGTATTGTCTAATCCCCTCAGTCAGATTCAGTAACAACGCTGTTCTTCATAGATTAACATTATTCTGCAATCTCTGTTTGAAGGATACAAAAAAAAAAAAAAACATCAGTGACATTTCACATCATCTTAAGGTCTTGAAAAAGCACAAAGCCCTCAGAACACACCATCAAACCAAAAGCTGTTCCAATTCTTACAGTCTGAGAAGCTATCAAGAAAGCTTCCCCACATACCATGTATGTGGAACATCACTATCTTTGTCTCCAGCTTTAACAGGATCTGATAAGGACAGGTTTGTCACAGACAAATCTACCAGTAATTTTCTTTTAATCACTATTTCCTTTAAAAACAAATCTTGCATTAAAAAGCATTTCAGCAAATCAGAACTGAAATGCCTTTGTTTCAGCACAAAAACCCTGCTCCCTGATAAATCAAACACTAACACAAATGCAGCTAGTATTAATAACAATGACAGTCAGCATCCGTTCAAGACAGCAATTAAAATGTTATCTCCTGAGTTTTAAGAGCCACTTATCTGGAAAGGAACTTCATATATACACTGATACACAGATGGCACTTTAGTTCTTATGAAAGAAACAGACAAATACCTTTCAGAATTATTCAGAACCCAACTGGCAATTTTATATTTCTATTCCCCAGGGAGCTATCTGTATCTGAAGATCAATTATCAAAACACATGCCTATCAGATCATGATTACATCTACACCTTCCATTAATAAAAATCAAACGACTTCTCTAACAGGCCAACACAGGTCAGAGGAAACCTTTAAATCACAGCACTGTGTCCAGGGGCCCTGCTCCTCTGCTGGGATAAAGAGGGCAAAACAGGCCACACTGAGGTGCTGCCATGAAGAGGAGGGTAAGGACACACCTAGACCTGCCTTGAGAAGCAGGAAGCACAGGGTGCTTCAGTAACATGGAAGGCGATGGGCTAGGCAGCACAGGAAGGTATGAGGAAATTTCCTCCAGAGCAGCCAAGGGGACATGCTGGAAAATGAAGCCTGTAAGAGATGCCAGCATAAGTACATTCTAGAAGCTGATACAGTTGATAGTTAATATTTAACTGTGTACTAAATATTTAGATTGAAAGTAATTTACTGTCCTCACCAAAATCAGAAGCAAGAGAGGCTGAGATAGGAAACTGACTTCAGGGACTTGAACAGAAGTCCATTACATTTTCATAAAAGTTGTAATTTCAATCTTAAAATTGGTCTGTTCTCAATATGAAATCCAAAGGTCTTAACTTCACTGTTTGCACCTGTGCATTATCAGAATGCAAGTGTTTGTTCCATAATGCTCTCATTCCTGTCTTTGGTTTAAATCGGAACTGGCTAAAGGCTATGGCCACCGGAGGGGGAGTTAAGGAACATTCCTTGTGAGGCTCACTCCCTGTTCCACCCCACGTTCCCTCCAGCACTGCACAATTGTTGGCCACTCTATCAGTTCACAGCTGAGTAAGATTCACTGAAATGGACTCCAGAAAGAAAATGTAAGGTCGCATATGGAGAGTCGTCAGTAGTTGTGCTGGCTGGTTGTGAGGCTGCACTGACATTTCCACCACCAAATCCATTCACTCATCTTTTGGAAGTGTTAAATCCACATTCACACAGGCAGAGCTTCGACAGAGCATGCGTGGGAAGCAGCATTCTTTACAGCACAAAGAAGAGGTTATACACTTCAAGAAGTTAAGATACCACTTTCCTAAGGAAAAAAAAAAAAAAAAAACCTCATTTATTACTGGCAGATGCAGTGAGCTTCCAGACTGAAGAAAATAATCTTGTAAAAAAAAAAAAAAAAATACTTCTTTACTTTGGGTTCCTCTGCCAGAAACGTGTTAATTTTCCCACCTCCACCACCCAGCCACACCAGCGTGAGATCTTCCAGTTACTGAGGGGTCACTGAGCAAACATTATTATGAAAGTCAAGCAATTAGAAATACCAGGACTTCAAAGAATCAAAGATATGCTCTGTTTAGTTTACTTCCCAGTTTGTTTTAAAATCAGCAGTTCACCAAAAAAAAAAAAAAAAAAAAAAAAAAAAAAAAAAAAAAAAAAGATGACAATAAAGGAGTTTGAGTAGACAGCGATGGCTAGAAATTTCAAAAAAGTCTTCAAATTCCTCTGCCATTTACTGCTTATCATTAGCTGCAAGTTATGAGGAGTAGGATGTGCAGATTTTCAATATCATAATGGAAACGCGGTTAAGATGGTATACTACAGTAGAAAAAAAGAGAATCTGGGATTATACACGTGCAAAAAGGAATATTAAAAATTACTTTGGCATCACAGTATGACTATACACTCTGATTATCTTTATTAGATAGTACAGGATAAAGAGACAATTTATTAAAAATTAATGGGACAGTACTGTCAACTAATCATTATACATATCCATAAAGAGGATGTGGACAGCTAAATGTTGATCTGTTGGAAATAACTGCAAAGTGAGGTAGAAGAGCATATCATAAGATAATGGGAATCCTGTTATAGGAAGGCCATACAATAAAGAGTGTGCATGTGGGAAAGAAACAGTCTAGCTGTGCAAGTCTGTAGAATCATATGAGGAGATTAAAGAAAACTACAATAAACTGGAATGGAAAAGTTTCCCTGGAACAGAAAAATTACTCCCAGAAAGTGTACAACAGCAAATAAAAACCTTATTAGAGAGAGACACTGGAAAGCGGTGAATACAATGATAAATAGCAAAGAGGTTTGATTGCAAAACAGCAGATCTATTCATGAAAAGAAAACAATGTTATTGTGCCTTTTGATGAGAGCTCAACAATGCAGGGCATTAATATCACTGAGGTAGAATCAGTAATAGGTTTCAAAATACATAGATAAAACTTTTATTCAATCAGAAAATGAAAATTCCATTTATATGTTTTCTAATTAAGCAAGCTTCATGTTGGAATAATTTGAAAATGTGATTCGCTATTATAAAATATCTTAAAGTTGTTTTTATTAGAAAATGAACACAACAAATTCCATGATTTTGAATTGTAGAAATAATCATTCTAGGATGTGAGTATTCTGGATAGTGCCTAAGGTTTTCAGAAAGCTTTAGTGTGGACTTCAACTATCAGAAATAAACAACATAAATACCATTCAATATGTGCAGCCTTAAAAAGATTTACCATTCCAATATTTATATAGCAAGACACTTTCTGAAATGGTTTTGCTACCAAATGAGTCCTCCACAGCGTAACTGGGAATTAATGTTGCTTCATGGTGGCAATGAAGAGGAAGAAATGGAACTTCAAAGAAAAACTGTTTAACTCCAATAGAGATGTATTTTCATAAACACTCCCTTAAATCCTAATACTCCCAAGACATATTCACAAGGCACAAAGTTAAGTACATTCAAATATTCCCATCTTTGCAAATCAAATTTCAACAAGCACACTGTATAGAGAACCTACCTGTTTACCTAAAGAAGCTGATTTCCAGCAGCCTGCTTTAGAACTGCAACGAATACACATCAGCGTAATTTAAGAGCATGCACAGAAATCAGCAGAACTATAATAGCTAGCACGAAGCCAATTTGAAAATCTGACCTGCGTGGGGTACAGGGACAGCATTACTCATTAAGAATGACATTACAAAATACACCTAAAGCAGGCAAGGCTCCATTCATTCCTATTAATTTGAAATGAAGTTCTGAATCAGCAGCTCTAAGAACTTCCCGCCTGGGAGTGACCGCAGCAACAACATCCCATGTTACCTCCTGACAACAGGCACTGGTAATTCCGAGCTCTGCAAAGGACTTGGTGCTTTGCCATTCCTGGATGAATTCAGCTTTTAACTATCACACTGGAATACAAGTTCCCCTAACAACAAACGGGTGCCTCTCATTTCATAAGGGCAGCCTGGACTACATCTGAGCCACAGATCCCACCATTTTGCTGTTTGTAGACTACTCACTATTAAAGTCAGGTGCTACATGTTTGGTTTTAAGAGGTACTTATCCTCGTGGTCAGTATGATACTTTACTATTTCAAATACAGTTTCCTGAGACAACTGACAACCTTTTCACTCTAGCATCTTCTAATGACAGCTCTTCAGAAGATGCTGGGCACAAAAGACAGACTAATACAAAGAACTTGAGAAGCCCCTTTGAGTTTGGGGTAGGAAAGACCCCTAACATTTATGGCTCTGGAATACTTCCATTCCATGCCTTAAAGATCCTTGTGGATTATAAAAAGTGGAAAGTACTAACAGAAAAGGAATTATTCACCATATTATTAAACATGACAAAAAGCTTCTGAATCGAAGCTTAAAACAGGCTATTTAAGATTCCAGCAATCCCTGGGACTTTGGCAACAAAAATGTTCAAAAGCCTTTTATAGTTGCTGTCAGATTTATGTAAAGCATTTGAGATCCCTGTGAACTTATTTATATAACAACCTAAAACTCGAAGCCAACTTGAAAGTCTCTCCATTCTAATTATTCAGAATTGGAGGTGCTGTACAAGGGATACACAGTGTTCTTTCCTGAAGATCTCCTAAAATGGTGGCTAGCAAAACATAGACTTCAGGTGAACATTTTATGGGATAGTCGTTATAGTTGATGAGCTGCTTCACTCGATGTGAAATCTATTCAGTGAGATGCTTCCCATTTTTCTCTTCACACACAACAGGGAAGATATCACCTTATGCTACATTCAACTCTAATTGACTGCTCACATTCTGCCCTACTCATCCCACAATTATTTCTTAGGAGAATGCTGCAATACACAAAAAGAAAAAAAAAAAAAAAGTTATGTTTTCAGAAACATTGGACCAGAACACTCGCTGCAGTCAGGCTTAGGACAGACACCAAGATTTTATCAGGAACTGAGGCCCAGCTGACCTGGCTGCAAGGCAATGGTCATTCAAAGCTATTTTGTTTATATCCCATATGAAGAAGGACACAGTGAGCAGCACAGCCCTGCCACCACTCAGAGTAATTCCTTCAGCTACAAAAAGGAAAGCAACATCTGCTGTAAATGCATCAAGCATCTCTTGTGATGCCCGCACCACACTTAAGGGTCACCATGGAAGTGGCACCAGGATGTGGCCTAATTGAGCCTCCGTGACAGTCTAAGCAATGCTGCACAATAAAATGACTTCCTCAAGAAGCCATTTCAGTGCCATTTCCTCCAAGCTCACAATTTTCCTGTCTCCACCATTTTGCTGTCCCAGTGTAACAGCTCAAATCTCTCCTGTTCCAGCTGACAGTTCCCCTCTTCTGTTATCCTTCAAACCAGCACTTCACAACTGCCCAGGCTGCACATACCTTCAAACACATATTTGTCAGACTATCTAGCTCAAATTTATTCATATAAATACATCACCATGGTGTCTGTAGCTTCAGAAAACTGCACACCCAAGAAGAATTAAGTAGAAATCCTAGAGAAATGATAATCCCTATACACACTGTTGCAAATTACAGGCACAGTGAAAGGACATTAGCCTGTTTAAGTTGGGCCTTCATACTATTGAAAAACCTGGTCAAACTTTCATTCCTGCATCTCTAAAACCTCAAGATGCCTAAGTGATAGAACAGCAATGCAGAACCTCTCCACAAACACAAATACTGCTTCACCATTCTTACTTCAATTACTCTACTCTCATTTAACTCTATCCTATATGAATCATTCAAATCAGAAAAAATATCTAACTCAAACGTGACCATGAGAAAAAGTAAGCGAGTTCACTGTTTATTTATCTGAATTTTGCCAGACCCAGAAATGCAATTACACATACCTAAGAAGAAATCCACATATACAGTATTGCAAGCTGTCAGTCTGCTAACTTGTTTTTTTTTTGTTTTGTTTGATTTTTGTTTTGTTTTATAATGCTGACATGCATAGTTTAACACCCATGGATTGTAATAAGCCAATGTGGCTTCCTGTGTTTCTTTCATATAGGATTACTCCATATACATTCCGGCTGCAGGATTTTTATGGATTAAGACAGAAGCCAGCAGCATTCTTTAGTCACTGCTTTTGGCATTAAAACACCACTTTGATTGCTTTCCTTTTTTTTTCCTACTTAATCATGTTTTAGATAGACAGCATCCAGATTTAACTCACCCAGGCTCTGCTTTGCCATTTCCCCCTTAGCCATTAGAGCTAGAGACAGAGGTTACAAAGACCAAGGTAATTTAGAATTTTGTTCAATGATGCCTGTTGAAAAAACCTGTGAACCTATGTTGAGATGTCAATGAATCAGCAGTGACTTATGATACAAAGCCAGTGACTTAAAGAAGTAGAGTGTTCATGAAACCTTTACGAGCCTATTATATATTAGAGATAAAGCATTAATTCCTCCAATACAACTGTCCTGAGGACATGCACGGTGCATTGCAGCCTTGGGTCAATCTCATGCAGCTTATGCCAGTACAAACCCCACTGAACATGAGAAGGGTGCAAAACCCTTCCAGATAGAAAGCACAGTAGAAATAAGCACCTATGATTTCCCTCCTGTGGTTTGGATTGAGGCATGCAAAATGAAGCATCAACAGCTCGCAATGCACAGCAGGTGTTAAGCACAGTTTTAACAGAAGCGTGTTTGAGGGGGGAAAAAAAAAAAAAAGCTATTAGTTCCTAGAGTAGTTCCCATTGCCCAGGGTACAGTGTGTTACCAAAGCAAACAGGAACTTCTTCCATCTACCATAAAGCTCTAGTTTTTGTATGACAGTTTTAAGACAACATCTGATCAACACCCAAAACGACAAAGGTACACAAGCCTTATTCCTCCTTGAAGAGCACACAGTTTTAGTTCTGGCAACAAAAATATCCAGCAAGACTCACTACTCCAGACAGACAGGCATGACCTTCCAAGGCATACTGATCCAGAGAATGTTCATACAGGCTTCTACGCCTTATTATGAGGAGTGATTTACTTTGGGGCATTCTATGACACCACTAATAGGATACAGAACCTTTCACCTGTAGATCAGCATCTTCTGCATCTCTCCAGCTTGTGAAGTTTGAACCAGCAACACACTGCACTCCGCAGCAACCACCCTTGGCTCCCGCAGTCACCAGGAGCTCCTCAGGGCACCCAGCAAAGTATGAGAGTGCTCAGCTCCTGGGAGAAGCCACCTCCTGCTGACCAAATGTCAAGATGAGTCGCACAGAGAACATATAGGAAATATGGTGCTGTACTCAGGTTTACTCCTGTTATGTTAAAGAAAACAACAAGGCATCAGGGATGTCCCATTTGTTGTATGAGGTTGTGGTGACAAGTGCAACTTAACCAGGTATGCTCAGAACCTTCATCACTTCTGCAGCCCAGCAGAATCCAGAAACCATTAGAATCAGCTAGAGGAAAGTTTCATTTACCTAGCAGTTTAGTCCTTCTTAGGGGGAAGAAAAAAAAAAAAAAAAAAAAAAGATTCACCCACTGTAACTATTTAACTTATCTGTGAAGCTAATGTGTAATTTTGACTAACTAAAGTCAAAGTCACATGGCATTGTAAGCCAGAATTGCAATTACGACTATTAAAATACAGAATCTGATCACATTTTATCTCAAAAACTGCTTTAAAGTACACTGCAAGTCATAACTAAATTAGTTCAAAATACTCTCCGGTATTACAGAAAGTATTTTGATCAAATAATTGTTTTCCACTAAATGGAAAAATAGTTTTGACAAAGTCATTCTTCACGTAGAAAATATCTTGTACAAGCAATTTAGCCTGCTGCAGCACTAGGTAAATTTTTTTTTGCATAAACTTGATTTGGCACAGAACAGGCTGCTTTTCAACTTCCCCATTTTGCTGCCCACTCCTCTAAAATATAAACTCACTGTCAGAGTTGCCAGCACTGAACTCTTGTCAAAGAGCAGTTGGCATTAACCAGCCCAGCATTTCCATACAACAAAGATGTATGCCTGTGCACATCTGAGATTTGCCAGGATTTAACTGAAAAAAACACTCTCCATGTCCAGAAATAAAGAAATGCAGAAGAAAATCCAATTTTGTAATTGCATTTTTAAGTGGATAAACACAAGTTACAAAGCTGATGTCTGATAAAAAAATAAATACATATACACAAAATGCCCCTCACTTTATCTGTTCTAGACCTGTGACTGTGATATTTAAGAGCCTTCTACTTGCTGATATACATTCTGCTAGCTGTCACATTGTATTTCTAAATTGTTGCAAAAACCCTTACCTATCAGCCCCTAAGGCATTCATTTTCCTCTGGACTTTATAAAAACTAGAGCATGCTTCCACGATACTTCTTTTACAATAGGAGGCCTGTTAAAAAACAGCATCATGAATATTCTAGCTATGACAGATATGAAAGGACATAATATCCAGGAAACAGTTCTTTCTTAACATATTCATGAAGAGGTCCTTGTCAATCACAGTGAGTGAATCGAATAAAAAAAATAAGACTGAGTCTGCAGAGAATACAACTGAGTTTTACATGCTGGAGATATAAAGACTGAAGGGAGACCGGGTTCCACTAACAAGATTCCTGGCCTGGAGTGCCTTTGTGAAATTATTCAGAAATCTGCCTGTAACAATATTTCAGGCTGCAGCTCTCTTCTCTGCTGTTGTGCTCTGTGTGGGTCCACGTGCTCCTGCCACACACTTAATGGAGTCTCTCAGCTGGTGCTTTAAAAGAACAATGTCTCCAGCTGTCTATTCATCTAGGAGCTTCAAAACAATGTTTTACACCCCTGCCTTTTTTAGATATTAAAAATTTTACCTCTTGAAATGAGAAATAATCTTACAAATGCCTTGAGCAGGAGAAATTCAAGACTTCTTACGTATATTTTACAGTAAAAGCAACACTGCTTACTACTTACACTGTGTAGTCAACTTCTCAGGACATAGCTTGTTAAACAAACCTTTATATTAAAATAGTTTTTCCTGCCTTTGCTACTTATCAGGCAAGTTCAAAATTAAAGAAATACTACTCAAATATATTATAAGAGTTGCTTTTTTCAAAGACATTGAAAGCAAATTCCAAGTGTCCTTAATAAACACCAACACCAGTCTGTAAAGAGCCAGTTTAGTAAGATTATCAAGTAAGCACACCTCTAAAACCATACATCATTTTCCTAAGTGAAACCTGGAGAACACTTACTACAGTGACATTAAAAGCCCATTTAACAGGCTGAGTCTATTCTTCTTCCCAGTTGCCATTTTTACAAACAATATAATTACATGCCATTGAAAGTTATTTTGTATGAGAATGGTAGGTACCCCAAAACTCAGGTATAACAAATACATCTATTACTCAAACCAATCAAATGGAAACAAACCATAGTTACATAGAAACAGGTTGATAGAACGACACGCCCTGGGTTTCATGACTGACTACTGTCTCTGCAGCTGGCAAACACTATTAGTGTAACTCCTGCAGTGTTCTCTTACACGTAAGTTTCCAGGATGCTGAAATTACCAAAACAGCTCTGCTATGAAATGCATGTGCTTTCTTCTTACACAGCTTCCTGCAGGCACTTCAAGAGCTTGCCCAAGGACCTCTTTTATTTACTTATGCAGTTGAAGACAACATTTCTTCTCCCTCATATTTAAAGCACACTATGTGAGATGCATCCTGAACTTTAAGACTCACAACAGCCAGTCAGATAACACCAACAGGGAAAGAGGAGACACAAGCAAACTTGCAGACCAATACAAGTAGCAAAGTAAAGATGCATGATGTTGCAACATGACTGCGAGGGCTTTGGTGAGGAGGCCCATCCTGCAACCTTGCTGTGGGTAAGTTTAGCCAGTATCACACCACTCTGAGTATGAAAATAAAACAACAACAATAAAAAAAAAAAAACACAATGCTGAGTAAATATGCAACTTAGCAAAATTTGAAGCTGTCTGGTAAATTTACAACACCATTCAAGCTAAAACTAACCAGAAACAAAACCTTTTTGGTTAATAGAGATATCTGGCAATTCACAGCTTTGGTCTCTTTACAGAGATTGAAACTATCAAAGGACCTTGCCCAGAGCACAGCCTACAACACTGATAACATTTTTTGCTCCCAAAGGAGCAAATGAGCATCTGACAGGATTTCAGCAATATCAGGCAAAGTACTTACAGGTGGACCAATAGTCATATACAGAAAGAAAAAATAAACTCACCCAGCTAGTGAAAGAACTCCCTGGTTATACAGCACTCCTCAGCAGGCAGCCCAGGACCAAAAGATACTCCCTCTTCAGTGACTGGCCTGTATCTGAGCCCAGGGGCCTTCACCCCTTCTGGTTAAGTGAGGAGCACAGGTGCAAACAGTTTGCCTGTGCTCCCTGTGCCAGCCACACCCCTTCACCAGGTGTTCAATCATTAGTTCAAGCTGTGCCCTAACAGTTACCCTGCAGTAACCCTCACAGATTCAGTGTTTGCGTCCTTATTACAATGCATCTGATTCCAGGCCTTCTGAAGTGTATAACGCAATGCTCCGTGTCCAGAAAAAGGCTGAGATTTGTCAATTTTTACTGTGGAGACACCAAGGCTCACAAATCTACTGCAGGCTTTTTTTGTTGTTGTTGCAGTTGTTGTTGTTGTTTTGACTGGGAAACAAAACTAGCAAGAAATAACACCACAGAGGATATACCAATCTGACAAGCAGGTTATTGAAGACATGTAGCACAACACCAAACTGCCAAGAGACTTTTCTAAACAGAAACATCTTGGACTTTTCTTTCCACCTTCTTGTGGCAGGAACACTGAACTACAAACAGAAGTATCCACATACACTTCAGGCTCCATAAGGCATTTGCAAGTGGACTGTCAAATTTAAACAGCAAGAAAAAAATAGATCTGTCTGGCATGCCTACATCACGATGGCGCCATGCTTCTCATGTGAGTCATTCTGCTGGAAACAACAATGCATCTAATATTAAAATCATGGCTGAATGAAGTCCTGACCTGGAACAGTTCCTCCTCATATTTCTGTGTAAATAAGTACACAGGCAATCTGTGTCACAGGGGTATGATTTTATCACATTTTAATAGTTCAAACACGTGCAAGTACAGCATCAGCATGAACCAAAGTGAAAACCACAAGAATAATGAGGAACCATGCCTTGAAAACAAAACAAAACAGAACTGAAAAGTAGGAATGTTCTATGCACAGAAGCTATGTATTTAATACTTTTCTACTGGGAGTCTAAGTTGCTTAACCTTTGGCAAATTTGATTCATTAGTGCATTAATTGACAGTTGTTTCCTGTTCTAAGTGATTGTTTTGTAGTTCTATTATGTACTGTCAGACAACAGCACATGATTAATTACAAATAAACCAAGAATTAACTTTGCTAACAATGGGATATTTCAGAGCCTTCTACCTTCAGGAAAGGAAGTCTGCTACGCATGCAGCTGTGATGATTCCTGGAGCTTCCTCCACAGTGTTTCAAACACGTTCAGCTGCAGTGCTCTCCTGAGATTTCAGTTTACGTGAGAGGTTGAAATGAACAGTTTCTTTTCTATTTTGTGCCTAACAAGTTGACCCCTTATATGTACAAAGTCAAATACCATTGTTAGTCAGTGCACAAAGCATCTATCAAATGAGAACTTAGATTGTGTATGGAGGCCAACACAAAATGAATATGTAGCCCCTTTTGAGACCTTCAGCATGAAAACCAGGTCCAACGGAAATCTCTCTCAGCCCTGTAGCCTTCCAAAGAATTCTCTGATCAATAGCGTGAAATTAAGATACTTGACTTTGCTGTCAATATAATTAGTATGAACTCCACTTAAGAGAACAGATTATTTATGGTCTCACTGCTCTCCAGAAACTATTGGAAACTTAACATGTTGCAGTATCAAAGATAAAAAGGAAGAAGGCTGGATAGAGACCTCTGGCAGGCTGTTTGTCACCTACTTCAGCCTTAATGGCAGAAGTTCATAGTGATTAAGAAGACACATTCTGTCTCAGGTTGAAATGGAGGCTGTTTAAGTTTCCCTTCCAAATCTGTTAGCAATGGATTTCCAGGGCTCTCACTAAAGTGGTTACTAAAAATGTGGGGCAAATAGAAGTCTCTTACTCAAAACCTGAATTCCTTTTTATGTGTTCCTTGAAGCAGGTTGCCTAGTTTTCTATTATGGGGATGAACTAAAAATTCTCTTTTCTTTTAATAAATTAGAAAGTTTCCCTCTCTATATATATCTTCAGAAATTATCTGAAAATGAATTTCAGTAACTGACATTCCTGAAATTACAACAGTAACTCCACAATGTTCACTGTTGCTCTCTTTTAGAGCCTATCAAAACACTGGAATGGTTTGCTACTTCTACTGTACAATTTTAAGATGCTATATTTACAAGGAGTAGAATCACTGTTAATTAGGAAAAGCACATTTCCACAAGCAAGATATTTCTCACCAAGCCCAATAACATTGACAGAAAACAATTATTAGATCTTTAAAATGGAATCATAGAAAACAATAACGGACTTCCATGTCATGAAAGATCCAAGATGGCTGCAAACTGCAGAAATGGAGACAACCATGTGTTTATTTTAAAACATGGAATACAGGAATAGCATTTAGTCCTTTAAACATTCAGATGTAAAGCTCAGATATGTCAACAGTTAACAATTCTGGATAGATTTAATATGGCCACTATTAGGAACCAATGCAATTTTACATAATTTTTTTTTTTTTTTTTTTCACTTTCCAGAAATGTCTGATTATAGATACAGGAAAAAGATTGCTTGTCTTGGTCTATTGTTTCATAAAAAACAGATGCAGTTAACTGGATCCTTCCACTAAAAGCTGTTAAAATACATACATCAATCATCATTTGGGGGGCAGTCAGTACAACAAGAGTAAAGAAAATCAGTACTTCAATATTTTACACAAAGTTTTCTTTGTTAACACAAAAAACAAAAAACCATGAAAACACAGCCAAGTGAACAAGTGAAGATCTATCAGAAAGTCAAAATAAGTCATCTGTCAAGAGCTACAGATTTTCAAATGGTAAATGATAATGATTCAAATGCTGGGTTTTTTTATTCCAGGGTAATTATTTCTTTTTATAAAGTAGTTTTATTCAAAAATATGCTTAGTGCATAGCTGCTAAAAACTGCAGAAACAAAAGATCTTAAATCTTTTTAATGTACAAGCAAGGATTAATTATTTTAACTGCCTTTAAGATGCAAATATGAGGTATTTTGCTAGTTGTATTTTTCATTATTATGTACCATTAAATATTATTTACTAAACTAGTGAGAAACTATGCTGCACAATAAATGGTAGTCCTGTGATCATCTCTGTAACTCTTACATAAATTCTGAATAAAAGAATTTTAGACAATAGCATCACTGGGATCATTTTCATAACTCTACAAGTAGAATTAAAAAAAGAAAAGAAAAAAAAGAGTAAATGAATAACATGTAAAAGCATTCCTCCTACCACAGTATCTGCCTATTTCATAAAATAAGTAATGATTTATTGCCACAAAGTACTAAATGATCATCCAAAACAAAAAACAAAAACAAAAACATTTTTGTGAAGAACATTGTCAGTTTTATCCAAAACATTAATCTAAAAACTTTGTTATTAATATTCTGAAAAACACTCTACTTACACCCTTCCCTAATCCATTCCTCCATATGTTTTTTTCTAATTCAGTGATTATCCTGCTTTTGGGATAATTTTCTCCAATCTCATCTCACTTCTATATAATATCTCACTGCTGACCTACTTAGGGTCAGATGCTAAGCCCAATGAAGTTAATCAAGCATCTCTCACCTAAGACAGATATATTTGGGCTTTGATCTTTTTTTTTTGTTTTGTTTTGTCTTTTTTTTTTTTTTCCAGAACTTGTTATCTTGAGTTGCATTTCTTTGTTGCCTTGCTTCCATGCCTTCATGCTTAACTTCTCACTAAAACCTCCCAGAGTGAAAGAGGATGCCTTCATACCTGACAGTGACTTTAAAACCCCAGAAATGCAGGACTTGTTGGCTACAAGTCATGGAAAATGACCTTTTCCCAGAATGACCTAATGATACATGCAATAAAGTTAAGCTTAAAAAGTCAACATTTTAGAAAACAATATGAAATATATTTTAGTTGGTTTAAATCTTTTATGCCTAATGATTCTGCACACTGTAGGAGGCACACATAGAGAACCACCTGTTAACTATATTTCACTATTTTGTAATTATTTCATATTTTTAGGTATATGTAATTTAAAAGTTACTTTTTTAAATTCGAAGAAATCTGTGCTTTTTAAAAGATAATTTGAACAAATGAAGCAGCAGATGTATTAAAGTATCTATTTGTTGTAACACATAACTGATAGAATTTTTCATAATTCTGTTTTCCAGATCTGCTACAGAACTTCACCTTGTGCTGTCTCAGAAACCGTCAAGGACCAGAAAGTGAAAACATAAAGGATGAAATATTAAATAAATGGAATGAAACAAACCAGTGTATTGTGCGTGATGCAGAATCACTCCTTATCTTTACAGCTGACATTCACTGCTGGCAGGGAACAAGTGTCTTGAAAAGAAAAGAGTCAAACCAACCACTGTGTAATTCTTCTGTGCTCTAAATAAAGTTTTGAGAACAAACCCACTCAGTCAATCCCCTCTTTGGGCATTTTTCAGTCTCCATGATATACTTGTAGTGGGCATGGGCTGCAGGATCTCAGTGGACAACAGACAGTTGTGGGACCACAAGACACACAGAACCACGATTACACCTCATGCTTACAGGAGCATTCATGTCTTTCTGCATGCATTAAATTTGAGTTAAATTAGTATACATAAAAAGATGTATATACATACACAGAATCCAGGAAATGACTACATGACCCACACTGTAGTTTTGGTACCATTATAATAAGTTTTTCTACTCTTCATAAATAGCAGAGGGTTCATTGTTTGCTAAGATCACAGTGGGCTCCATCACACCATACTAACTTGGATAACACAAAACCTAGGTCAGTATGACTCGCAGTCAAAGCCATCTCAGGCTTGTCTACATGCATGGCTGTCCAATGCATCATGCTGGTGACATATTTAAACTATCTTTTTTGAACACTTTCAGTGTGCTGATGGTATTTGTAACAGTAATTCACTACACAGAACTGCAGTACAACTGATCCTCCATCTTTGTTCTCACATGGGCAGGGGAACACTGGAATCTCCTCGGTCAGTTGCAGCAAGACAAGTGTTCATTCAGTGCAGCACCGAAACTGCCATAATATGTGGACACTTTGGCCTCACTCAGTGCACACCACTTCCAGGGCATCATACTTTATTCCTCAAGGAATAGAACAAGGACAAGCCTTATTTATAACTCTAGCATGGCTCTCACTAAAAGCCAAAAGATCTGAGTTGTGTCTAGCCTCTAACACTTCCCAGCAGCTTCAGAGGATCAGTGGTTAGAGGAAATGTTTTCCAAGATCAAATGTTTAAAGCTATATTAAGTCTTAAAGGAACAGAACTAATCCTCAACACGTTAAAATTATATCCTAGCATCAAATCCATTCTAAGAGCATAATGTAATTTTCCTCTATTTCCATTTGAACCATTAATGACAACCTAGATATCACCAGAGCATCTCATATTCCTTCATTCATGTAGGCACTTGCCTCTTTAAGGCAGGAACTGTATTACTTTCCATGACTAGCTTGCACACTGCATAAATAATGGAATATATACAGAGATACAAAGAACATGGGGCTGAAATAGCTGGTGTCTTCCCTGAATATCTATTACCATTATCAAAATCCATGCAGTCAAGATATATAGAGAAAAGGCAATTTAAGGAAGTTAGATCCTCACTACTGCACTGAAAATGTTGAAGTATAACATATGTCAGGGAAATATTTAGCTGTCTGCTCATTATAAAACAAAAAGTTGCTGTAGATTCTTTTTTTTTTTTTTAATACTAAATACTGGAGTAAACTTAAGCTTGAATCTGTTTAGCAAATTCATGCTTTAGCTGCTGCACTGCTTATTTTCTCAGGGTGAATGGAGGCTACAGAGCACACATAGCAAATCCTGGTAATACAATTTTCTATTTTAGCTGCTTATTTAAAGAAAAATAAATACAGATAGATTCTGGAGAATTGACAAGACAGTCAAATTAGATGCCAAATAAATAAATAAATAAATAAAAGCCAAAACCTCCCAGTGAAGACCCAGATAAACAGTAATATAACACACTACATTTGTGTAGCGCTGCTTTGGAGCCTCCATCACCAGAGATCTATGAAAAAGGTTAAACAAACATCTAAGAAGCAGAGCATCAGCATAACCCAGCACAGGCTGATGCTGCCCTGGGATAGCAGGGCACATATAAATACCTTCTGAGTGACCTTCAAGCCTATTTCTTTGTTATTCTAAATTGTGTTTGTGTGTGTTCTTCCCCACAAAAGGCAAACCTACATAGCCCAAGAGAAAGACAGCATTTTGATTTCAAGATATAAAAGAAAATATGTCTCCAGATGGGTGGAAATGGGAAAGGTTAAGAACTTCAAACACAACCAACAGGATAGTGAGATTTTCCAACACTGGTTTGAATATGTTTCACATTGATGCACAACTCTCAGATATAGAAATAACTTGTGAAAAAGCAGCTCCCTTTTGGTTCATCCCACACACAAGATCCTGTATGTTACAAGCTGATTTTTATGTGAAGTTGCTTCTGTCAAAAGAAAGAAGCAGAGCAAATAGCGTGGGCTCTTCCAAGCAGCCACATTTCTACTTCTCAGCGCACCAGTACATCCAGTTATGAGCAAACCACGTGTAAGCAAAAGATTTCACCTCATTTGGTTTCATGAGTGCCTCCGTATCACAGAAGTTCATGCACAAAACACAGCTGCCTGCATTGCCAACAGGCAACAGCTATTAATATTTATGCACAGAAGTTTGGTAGAATATTTTTAAAAGTTTCTCCAAGCAAAGAAGGAATGAAGGAGGTATAACAGGAATTCTCCAAGAGGTAGGAAAGTACATGTGAGGTCTTAGCATCTCTGCCTTTAAAGTGTCCATCAAACCTTCCCAGAGACCAAGAGGGGATTTTTCCCTGAGCACACAGAGCAGCAACCCCAGACTCCACAGAGCAACACTGGAATTGCTCCTTTCAGGAGTAACAGTTTAAGATATTATTCCTGTATGATTTCTAGAGCCAGAGACTTGTATAAATTAGACATGTCATGAGAAATCTGAATTATGTGTTGTGTAGTGCAGCAGAGGGTAATATACAGACCTTTATTATGTAATAAAACAATTGTGTGCTGGGGAGATATTTATGGCATAATCCTGTATGTCCTCATAGTGCTCTTTGGAAACATATAATTTAATACACACTGTATATTTTGTCTGTGTGTGTTTACATTTAAAGTAATGCAAACTTTATTCTCTAAAATCCTGGTAATATATCTGGATAGGTTATTGCACGGTATGCTGGTAAACACTACCAGAAGACATACACTCTTGAAAAAGGCCACTTACTACTAGTAACTCGTTCTGCATATTTCTTTAATCTTTTGCTTTTTAAGTTAGAGCCAGCTTCCCAAACGCTTAATGAGTAGTCTCTAAGGCTTTAATTTTCAGCCAATCCTAACTTTATTACAAAAGTTTATCAAGCTATAAACATACTACTTCACTACGCTGTCATGTTTTTATAAAGTAGTTTATAAAAGGTGACATCTGGCAAAGAGGCAGATCTATAAAAATCATGCTGGTGGATGTAGTGTCATTTTTTCTGCCATCCTCCCAGAAAGAGTAATATTATTTTGACACACACATTCATCCCCACTGTCAAGCTTCTATTTTTATAGTTAGCTTACTGCACATATCCTTAAGCTATACAAAACCTTTGGGCTAATGTAAAGAATGACATTTCTGCATATTTATTATAACACTTATTTTAGGAGTTGACTTTGCCTGATAGGATTTTTCCAAGTACAATGTCATTTTCATGACAATACGCTTTGTTCAGAAACAATAAATAAAGATGCACAATAAGTCGTGAAAGGCCAAATATGCACGGACAAGTTTACAGCAGCTCAGCTTAGCAAGCCCTACATTTGTCCTTCTTTAATATTTTATCAGGTGTGTGAACCTTATGCTGGAGTTTGGTACAAACTTCAATGCACAAAACATAATGAAATCTCTCTAGGACATTATAGACTCCAGCAGAGTATAATTTTAATGCTGCGGATTTTCTTGCTCTGACATGTTGGGGGATATTTTCATTTGAAGAGTTCGGTTTTTCCAGTGTTTGTGTTGGCTCAAGCACAGCCAGGATATAAGCAAATGAAAAATCACTAAAATCAGGAAGCTAAGCATTTTCTGTGATTTAATTACAGCAAATAACTGATTAATAGGTGATATATGTTAGGTTATCTGCTGAAGTAGATTTTATGAAACCAAGCACACCGCAGAAAGACTTTCATCTGATTGTGCATAATGACTTGCTCTTTCCAATCTACTTCAATACAATGGATATTTTATTTTATTTTTTTTTTAATTTGATGTCTACCATTATTCATCTCTGCTGAAAGCTGTAACTCTAAAATGCACATTCACTACCCATGAAAAGACTTTTGAATGCCCTTTCCCGGATTTAGATAAGGTGTGGAAGTGTGCATTCACACCAACAACACCAGAATCTGGAATTATTTAACTGCTTTTGAACATGACACTGATGTAGACAAAGCCAAAAATAGGAGCAGGAATCTATTAACAGCAGCATTATTCTGCCATCAAAAGGGTCCAATATGAGAACATTCCTGAGCAGAGTTCATTATTGGCTGCTCACTAAATGATAATCTAGGTTAGAAGCAGCATCTGATCCTTCAAACAGAACACTATCCATGAAGAATTTGATGACAAATATTTTGCATTGTATTTTAATGCTGTATTCAAGGCGTAGAATCTCACAGATCTGCTAACAAACCAACGTCATCCTCTGAGTTGTTCACTGTAATTATGCAAAAGATCAAGACTTGTTTAACTTGATTGTTTTAGGTCAAAAATAAGGATTCAATACAGTTTTGGTTTTTTTTATTATTATTATTGTTGCTGTTGCCCTTTTGCAGATGCTATTTCCAGATGCAATTAACTGTAATATCTCACTTTCCCAGTTCCGCAGCTGCACATGAATAGTCAAATCTTTGCATCTGTGCGATGCCCCTATAATCTTCAATTACCAAATCAGGGACTATTTTGCTCTCTAATTAAAGTAATTTCACTTAGAGCCATGTAATAGAAGATCCTCAAGTGCACTAAGCCTGGAGATTCATAGGACCTCTACCCTTTCTTCACAAGAAATGGCAAGAGATAGTAATGTGATAAGAATCCAGCAGCTAAGGAGGTGGAAGTAATAAACCCTCCCATTAATCTCATCTGCTGCTATAATGTTGTTGTTGTTTTTTTTCTTTATATACAGTCATCGGTTAAAAATAGGTTCTTCAGAAAGAAGAACCAGACTAAGTACTTAATTGTACCGATGCATACATTTACATGCTGCTTTCCATCTTGCCACACTGCCTTCACAAAGTGTAGTTGTAGATAATTGGTGTCTACAAGCTTGCACTTTGACCACCATATTATATTTAGCACAGATATCATAACTCCATAACTCTAGAAATGCTATTTACTGTCTACATTTCACGTACACTTGCTGGGCACTTGAAACAATCCACCACTTGTAATTATTCTGGCATGTCCAGGGAAATAATCTCCTTTAAGCAAAAGTCTTGGACAGTGTCTCTATCTTTTAATATCAGCAAATGCAAATCAGCATATTGTGCTTTGGTGGCAAAAAAAAAAAGGGACATATGCACATATATGTGAAAAACACTACAGAGGGCATTCTGAAAAAAAGAGGTTAAAAAAGTACTTTGCTGAAGAGTCATGTAAATGCAGTGTGCTGGGAATGCTCTTTATAGATCTGATCTATTTTGATTAGTTTTGTGGTATTTTGTGAAGCAGTACATTGCAGTGTCGTGGCAATCAAGGACTGGAAGTATTATTACCTAGAGTCAGCAATAATGAGAACAGAACCTTTAATTTCAAACTATAAGATAACACATTGATTAATAACCATGGGATGATTAGTCAATTCAAAACCTTAATGCACAATGGAGGAATTCATCTATTATCTATTCTATGTAATTCTTCTTTCATCTTGGTGACTTTAAAAACAACCGAGGAAAATTACTGTCCCTCAGTAAAGGCTTTTGAATTTCATATGCATTTAATTAGATAACTGCCAGCCCAAGGACAGGAACCATGACAAATAGTTGTTCTTTTCAAATTAGAAGAATAGACTGTTCAATGAGCAATATTGATGTTCTCTTGTACTGAGTTATACAAGACTTCTGCTACCACTTCCTTTAATTTATCTAACCTTCTTTAACGTTTAATGAGTTTTTTTTAACATGGTTTTAGTTGCAGATGCTAGTTGGTCATTTTTTAAAAATGTTGCTACCAGCAATAAACCCGCATAGACATAAACTCACACTCCACCACAATTTTCTTGTAATTAGGTATGAAAGTGCAATTTACATAGGAAAAAGAGCATTAGAAATTAAGAGGCCATCTTTATGTTAGTAGAAAAGCAACAGTTAATCCTGTTTAATCTGTTTAATTGCTTCAACAGCCATAATAATAAAGATTAGCTAGCTGTGAAATACTAACTCTAAAGCTAAGGAGAAAGTTTCTGTGTTGTGGGGTTGTTTTTTTCCCCCTGTTTCTGGTCTTGAGATGTTTTCTGCTTTTGGGGAATTGGAGTGGAAAGGGACGAAGGGAGTGTTGTTTATTTTTGTTTGTTTGTTTGTTTGTTTGTTTTCACATTATCTAAAATACTCGCAGTTACAGTTCAATCATCTTTTTTCCTTTAGCATATACACATAACCTAGAGACTGCCCAGCACATAAGGGTTTAGTAAGATGACCACCTAGTGGCCTCAGTCTCATCAGAAAAACCACGAAGGCCATGGCCGTCCTGACCACTGCCATTCCAGTCAGCCTGGCTCTAAATTACAGCTATTCAACAGGCCAAACCTTGCAACCATCTTGGACCCACGAATCTCTCTGTGGGCTGCCCTGGAAGTGTGCTGACAGCTCCCAGAAGTGACTCTGCTCTGAGCTTTCCACAGTGCTCCGGACAGAGATCGCATGCTCACACAGAGATAAACTGCATTCAGTAATCACCTATTAGACACGTTTGCTTCAAAGGGAACTTTTCATATGCTAAATGTCAAATCTGAAATAACTTATTCCTGAAAGGGTTAAGCTCACAGTATGTTTTACTTGACAAGTAAAACAGCATGCTTCTAAACATGACATACCAACACTCAGTGATAAAATATTTCCCAATCTTTATACCATTTTGATAATTCACTGTATTACACACAATCAAGCTATACAGGTTTCAGAGGGATTCTGAGCACATCGCTTAGACTGACAGAGCAAGTATTCCAGACAATTGGCTCCCTGAGGGTCAAGACAGTGATGCTCAATCAGGATTCAAACGGGTCATAAACCCTTCATGGATCTCGCTCAAGTGGGTGGTGATGTCTCCCTGGGGCAGCTCATCATTTTCTGCTACAGTCAAGCACTTGTCATTACAGACAAACTCCCCGTCAGTCTTAGGCACTCATTTAATCGAGTCTTAGTGAGAACAGCAAATATTATCAGTGCCACAGAAACCCTAAAGAGACAAATATATTAATCATAACTGCTGTGATAGTAATTTAAGACTGTCTCAAAACTCTGCTGGTAGTTCTTATATTATTTCTTCTTTGCAATATAGACTTAGATTTTCAAACCTGGGTGCTGAATTCAAGCAGTGCCATTGGGATCTAAGCCTCTCAAGATGAGTCAACTTGAAGACAAGTGAGAAGAAAATTGTGCCAGAGTAATCAGTTTCAGAGCATGGGAACTGGGAGGGTAGTAGAGTACTCCTGAATGCTTGAAAGCTAGGTCATGTTTCAAGGTCCTCATTTTAAGTAGACAAAAAGGAAACTAGTCTTCAAACATCCAGAAATGCTCAGAATAACTTGCAACTTTTGCTTTTGCAACTATTCAGATAACCTGGCATATAACCAAGACAGCCATAATACACTGCAGTCTTGAAATAAAAACCTAACACAATCCTGGCAGCTTGGGACACAATGTTTTTATTGTACTGTTTTCATACCTGATTATGATCTTATGCAAAGAAAAGAAAGAAAGAAAGAAAGAAAGAAAGAAAATGTTATGTATTAGAAAAGGATCTTAATAATCTAACATTGGACATGACTGGCGTTATAAAACCCTCCACTCAAAGCTTAGCAGAGGTGAAGGAAGGGGGCATGCTCCCTTTTCCTACACCATCATACAACCTTATTACATTTGTATAGTCCCAGATCTAATCTAGGACAAAATCTCTTACCTGTAGTAAACAACTAGTGCTTTTATGTTCAGAGCATGTTTTAGACTGAAGCTGAATACATGAAATTCATTATTCACATGCACAGGTGTATGGTTGAGTGTGATTTTTTCAATGTGATATAAACCAGGTGTTTTTATTCTACAACCTAATTGAGCCTGCAAGCTCTCCAAATGGTTCTGGTCCTTACAAGATCAGTGCTCAAGATCAAACTCTTGCTCAAGGCCATAAGCTATCTGGAAGATTTTGGTGCCAGTGTATCCAGGGGTGTACTGATGCAAACCAGTGAACAACACAGCTTTTGCCTTTGCACCTAATCTCCAAGAAACCCAATTAATGTACACAGCCCCAAATCTTTTGCAATTACCAGGGATCTACGGCTCAGCTGATCCATCTGCTATCTACAGGCATGTTCCCCACAAAAGAGCTTGAACATCATTTCTGCATGGTCTCCCTTAGGGACAGCTGGCAGTCCCAGGAGCTTAAAACTGCTTACACATCAGAGAGCTGTGTTTAGCACCCATCAGTTCCTTTCACACACTGCAAGTCATACAAATATATTTTAGAGACCTCAGACTTCTCTCTGCCTGGGCATGGGCAAGATATTCTTATCACTTCTGTTCTAAATCAAACTTCCCTCACACTGCACACTTATCAGAAAATTCAGGAATACATAAAATACATTCATTTATTTCTACATAGCAGGTGGATAAAATATATTGTATTAATGTAAAACTTTTAAGTTGAAAATCTCATGACTATATTCCTGAATATTAAAGCAGATATCAAAGCAGAATTTAGCAGGATAAACCAAATCAGAAGCTGTATTTCAATAATGGGGCT
Organism: Callipepla californica brunnescens; assembly: GCA_023055505.1. Lineage (NCBI taxonomy): Eukaryota > Metazoa > Chordata > Aves > Galliformes > Odontophoridae > Callipepla > Callipepla californica. The sequence goes on from JALIRH010000015.1 coordinate 8,716,340, forward strand.
TTACAAGCTGCTTGAGCTCAGTATTCATCACTAATATCAGCAGCAAATTAAAGAGAAATGAAGCTCACATGGCCACTGCCGTTATTTCAAAGCCTTCCTGTTCCTAAACTTCTTGATGCTTTTCTTCAAAGACCTTGGACCTGATCAATACCCATAACTAAGTAGGACTGAAAATCAATCTATTTGTGTTTCCAATCCCCCATATTTATGAATAATAAAAAATAAAAAAACAAAACAATATATGCGAAACAAAACATAACCCCAAAGCAATATGAAACCTTTTTTTTTTCAATTCTCCAGGTAGATTAGTGTGAACAGATTCACTGACCTTATTTAATAATAGATAATATTTCATTACATACATAGTGACCATGCCAGAAAGCTCTGAAAATGCCATTCAGTTAGTCATATACAACTAAAAATTTAATAATCATTGAAAAGAACTGCAATATTGGTAATTAAAGCCAAAGTACAGAAGTTTTGGATTGACTTATCTGTTCAAAGTGCAACCTGACTTACTGGGAAATAGTTAACTAAGAATTCCCAAGAATAAATCAGAGTATGCAGTTCTCTTTCAGTCTGGAACTTCATTTTCTGAAGCTTTATAGGTAGGAGAAAGATTATCCTCACAATAAAAATCTCCACCAAAACTCAGAAAATGTAACAATAATAATAATAATAAGTCTCAAATTTGTAATTATGTAATTATGCTTCAGTAAGTCTGGAAGTGATGCAGAAGTTTAAGATGGACAAGCATCTATCAGTTATAGCTTAATCTCAGCTAAGCATCCCTTTGGCAGAGGAATAAAGTGGATAAATTCTCAAGGTCTATTCCAGCCTATGAGTTTTGTGAAGTGATTTGGGATCTAGGAAGAGAAGATCCATCATGTAAACATAGAAGGGCAAAATGTTGCTCTTTCTTTTGTGTGTGCAAGGCACCAAACACAGTGGAAAAAACAAGCTTTCACTTCAAATGCATGAAAAGCTTTAGTACAAAGCCCACTGCTATTGATCAAAAGGAGGCCTAAGGTCTTGGATTAGGTGGGAAGGGACCCTACCACTGCTGTGCAAAGCAGGCAACATGTGAGGGGACAATGCTCTTCCAAAGTAACTAGGCATCGTTTCGTGGGAATGTCTTCCCTTGAATTCCTGCAGGTAACAAGCAAAAGCAACTTGCTACCCAGATCCATGCCAGCTGTGAACAACTGGGAAGATGAAAAGCATAAATTCATCCTTAAAATTTGGGCAAAATTCTAGAAGAGTTTTTACTGTTTTAGAAAAGTAAAAAGATTTTAATACGTAAACTTTAAAATAAGTATGAGAGTAAAGCAGCTTCTCAAAACCACCAGTTTTTTCAGTCATTAAGTCTGTTAGCCTTGCGTTTCTTCTGCAATACAGAACTGTTTATTATCATGCTTGTATTTTGCTTGCCATCGGCTCCTGCAGGTATCTTTTTGCAGTTCATGGATATAATCCTGTGACTATAGGAGGGTTTACCACAGTGCAGATCATTTAAGCAGTGGTGTCAATTAATCTCCTTTCCCAAAAAGTGAAGATCAGGACCGATGACAAGCACAACCACAGCAAAATCTTGGACAAATCTTGTTGGATTAGAGCAGCTCTTTCTGTCAGAGAGGTTGCACAGGTTGTTCATGACTTGATGTCTAGCAATTAAGACTATGCTCATAAGAAAATGGGTGCAAAGGGCACTGAAAAGTGTCACAAAAAGGTAAATCAGTGAATAAAGCCAGAATAGAAGTGAGAACTCCTGACACAAGTACTACTTAAATGGATCAGAATTCATTCTGATGACTTTTCTCTCTTTCAAACCATTTCTATTCACGTCCATAGTGTCTCTGATGGTAAACTATATAGGATGAAAAATACCCAACATGAAATTATCAATTAGCTCAAGATTTGCATTCACGTAAAAAATCTCCAAGTAGAGGAGCAAGGGCAGGGAGAGAGCAGAAAGCTGTATTTGCAAACAGCCAGCCTTTTTACTACCCAGCTTCAAAATTAAAGCCACCATGGCAACAGAACGCCAAGCATTTTTTAGTAGGGCAGAATGCTATTTATCTTTACAAAGAAACACTTACTCACTGAAATAATAGAACAATCTCTGTGAACTGTACTTCTTGAATGCACTGTTTGAATGGGTACATCTGTCTTCAATATTAAGGACATATTCAAGAGTTCCTCCATTTTGTATCAAGAAAATACCTTTTCTTTTCTTACTGCAGCAGGGAACTAAGGATGGTTGGCAGCCTTGTGACTTTAAAGTTCCTCTACTTTCTGCCACTGTTCTTATTTTTTCTATCTGTGTGAAAACTAGCAGCGGTAGCTATAGCTACTTTACTTCATTGAATAAACCTTAGCATGGAAAGATCTCCTAATGTCAGGAAAGGTGATTTTTCTATAGGATTTTTACTAAAGCAGCTAACTAAACTAGAACAATAACATATGCTGGAGCACGTCCATATAAATCCTGAATTTTTCTATTTGAATTGAGCTTACTGTACTCTTCTTTGATATGAAATATTCATGGTAAAAATGCAACTTCTTTAGTATGGGGTTAAGCTTTTAAATACTGAGAAGAAGAGTTTTAAAATGTCATGGCAATGCAAAAGCAAGCTATATAAATATTATGAGTTTTCATAAGTCAAATCTTTGGATTTTCTGTTAGTAACAGATTACGTTCAGTATCATTTACACATTAAGGGTTATCCTTCGGGTAAATTCTATAGGTCTTTCTAAGTTCAGAATTAGTGTACTATCCACTAGTCCTCTCTTTTCACAAAATCTTCAAAAGTTTCCAGCAGGAACTGCATATGGGAAAAATTGAACTTTATTTGCAAGCTTCTTTTCTTCACGCAGAATTGTCTGTTACAATGGGAACTTTCAATTCAGAAAGGAGCTGCTCAAATTCCAGTTCACGAGATTAGGAGGGTTGAAATATATAACTGACAAAAAAATCCTCTGGATATCATAAAATCCATATTTGGAAGATGATACCTCTGCCATTTAACAAAGCAACATGGCTAGGAATACCTTTAACATTACCAGTGGATGCTCTGATCATTTTGTGTCCACACTCCACACTCTCCTCACTCTTCCTCTGGCTGCAGGAATTCCATAAGGGTGGGTCAAGCGAGAAGACAGAGAAAATAATCCACTCTTTCCCTATCAGACCTCTGCCTCTAGCAGCAAGAAGATGGAAAGATCAACTGTCCATTTACTGCAGGTAGAAATAACAGACATCCAGCAAGTATCCAGATCCTCAGAAGTGAGATTACATGTTCATTTAAAGACCTCATTGATCTGTCTGTCCTCGCTCACTTACAAGGCCTGAAAAGGTACAGAGGAGCAGAGAGAAACCCTGCTTTGTAATCAAGCTGTTTTGCACTTTGAATCAATATTTTCATATTCACTGCAATTTAAAGATGTTCAAATCAGCGTATATTACAAAGCTGACTTGGTTATGCATAATTTTAATTCTTGCAATTTGTCACTTGCTTTCCAGACAATAATGTCTTGTTGTTTCTAAACACGAATCATAGTGACTTTCTCACTTTATGCGTCCTGCAAATTGCTTTGTTTTACATAGGCATAATTTGTTCTATTTTCAATTACAGTCACATTTTATAACTTTGACAATCTTAAAAGTATTATATGTTAAGATATTAATTTAAGGAATGTTGGATGAAGTGTGTAGACTTTAGTGCACAACATATTCTGACAGACCTGACAGAAAACATGAAAAATGTGTGTTTTCTATCATAATGATTATTTTTCAGATAACACCAGCTGTGCAACTATTAAACCAAGTGACTGTTTTTCCACATAACACCAAGTACCAGCATTCAATCATGAAAGAAATATAAATCTCCATGGGCTTTTTCCACATGCTTTAAATCAGCAGCAATCTGTGCATTTGTATCTGCACTAAAAACGTGGTAGAAACAGGGAATGTCTTCCAGCTGGAAACTCTTTGGCATCTTTATTGATAGACATTCTGAATAGGGCATGTAGTGCAATGTTTATAGGGATGTAGTTCAGTTTTAATCTAAGTTCCAAGTTAAATATCACATACACAAAAGCTTTCACTGGTAACTAAGTGACACAAGCAACTCCAGGAATTATAAAATCTTCATGTCACCCCTTCCATTTTCATATTCTGGGAGAGCTGGATTTCTCCTCAACCTTGATTAAAAAGGTTCAGACTGAATGTATGACAAAGGATGTCATTCCCTTTATGAAACTCAGAGCATTTAAAAGGGGCTTTAGTAATTTTGGGGTATTACAAGATTCTGTCTACACGCTGCATGTACAAGAACAGCCCTTCCTGACAGCTACCTAATTGGATAATGCCATCCTATAAATCCCTAACACCAGATGTTGTGAAGTAAAAACAGTCTTCTGGCTTTTTCCCTCCTACTCAGTAGAGTTCAGATGTGCTTATTAAACACCTCTAATTCTGTTTTATGTTCATTTCAGGCTCACAAACACATAGCATCACTGTATCTCAGATCCAGAGGAGATTAAAAGGCAAGTGCATTTTTTCTGGACTCACTATTTGCATATGTGGTGATCTATAAATTCTCCAGGGCAACAGACTTCAGAGATGATTAAGTCTTGAACTGGTTTGCGGCCTCATAATACGATAAATGGAACAGATTAAAAATGAAATAATTATGTTGACATATCCGCTTCGAACTACGACACTGATTCTGGGCTCAAAAGATGCACAAAATGTTTTCTATTTGTAGAAAAAATAGCACATATCAGGTTTGGCTTGGTACTGCTCATGCATGTAGGGCATATAGTTCTGAGTTGTGAGTAATACTGCTCATAAAAGGTCTGATCACACTGAGTGATAAACAGTTGCTTAGGGCCAGCACGAATTAACCAAAGAAAAAGAAACTAATATCAAGAGAAAGCAAAAGCAGCGTTGTAGAATGCAATGAAAGATGAGCAAAACCCTTCCCTGGAGCTTCTGCTGGCTTTCTCCCAGAACTGCCAGATTCTGTCGCTTTTTCTCTCTTTTTTGTCTACGGAAGAAAAAAAAGCAAGATCTTTTACAAAAGTTTTGAAATGTGGCTGTGTGGAGCTGGCAGCTTGCCACATATTGCTTCCTCCTGGTAATTCACACAAATGCTGTATTAGAACAAACCTGAAAAGAGGAAACAATACAGGAAAAAGCAGTTCTCTTAAATCCTTTCTTCCCAACTAACAGCTTAGACAGCCACAGGGGAAGAATGTCCCAGAAGGGTAAATAGTCCATGTGCAGTTAAAACACCTCAGTGGAAAATCAGAGAATCTAAGTCAGGATTCAATTTGCAATGGTTTTAAAGCAAATACTCTACTGGGTCATTATATTTGGACAGAAAATATAGGTGCATTTAAGCCTATCTCATATTTTCAATGACCCTGCCCAATAGTAGGAGAGAAAAATGTACTTATGACCTCTCTAACAGGCATTCAAGACAATAAATTACAAGCCCTGATAAGTCCTATGCTCTGTCTGCATCCAAAACATTTTCAACATTACAGTCAGACATCTCTTCAAGTGAAGCTTGCTTCTCACGCATTTGTTCTCCAGAAGCTCTGTGAATCCCTCCAGCATTCACCTCTACCCAAGCACCACAGCACAACAAAAACTCTCTTAACAGTCCACATCAAATCTCCACAGCTTCTTACAATGTTCTTTTCTCTCTTAATGGCTCACAGTAAGAAAAAAATACTATCAGAATGAAGAAAAAAAAAAAAGAGAAGGAAAAAAAAAAACCCCCCCGGTTTGTAACAACACAGCAAAAGATGGTTCTCTGATTCTTAACAGCTGTAAGTCAAAGTGTGAACAACTGAAATCAACTGCACTGCTGAACAGATGTGACCTGGACAACCCCTGGATCTTTGCTGCCAGCCACTGATAGCTTTCCCAAGATCAGGATGTTCCACTGCTCATTTCTAGCATTACTACTCATTACTCCTGCTAACTTCAGTAAATTGTTACTCCATGTGGAATGTCTAAGATCAGGGATTTCACTATGATTAGCAGACATTTTTCTCATTAAAAAAACAAAACAACAACAACAAATATCACAAAAACAGAGCAGTACACTGCCAATCAGCTAAAGCAAGCATATTCTGACCAGATGGGTTACACTCTTTTTGGTGATTTGTCACACAAATATTTCAATCATAATTCAAGCACAATTTCACTTGTTTCAAAATCTCTTCAGTTTTGGCTTACTTGACTCATGCATATTTATCTTAACCGGTCATGGATCCATACACATGATATTGGTCTTTGGTTGTTTGTCACTGAATCTTTTAAGGAACATATTGGTATGCTAAGCTATAAAAGGGAGTGAATCCACTTGAAAATCTCAGCAGGACAAATGCTAGAAATTTTCAATGATCTGAAATAAATACAGAAATGTAACTTATAGTCTAAGCTGACTTGCTTACTGTTATCTTTCCAACCTGTCTGTACTACGTACCAGTCAGATCTTATAAAAACCACAGACAGAGAGAATTAGTTTTGGGAAGCTCACTGAGCAATGTTGTTTGAGTCACTGCCACATCTTTTGCACACGCAGATAAAACATCTCTAATAATACCACCTGCAGAAAAACTTTTCAAAGCTTAAAGCTCAAAACTGCTTAACGATCAACTTGTGATTTCTTTAACAGCCCAGTAGTCAAGATATTCAGCTTGAACAAGGTCACCAAGGTTCAATTCCCTCCTCAGTGGATGAGAGCAAAGAACAATTCCCAGACTCTTACACAAGGTTTCCAAGTTACCAAGAACTGAAGTTTCCTGACAGAATGAAGCTCTCAGGACTGCACGTGGGGGCTGTTCACCATGTAAGAAACTGAAATGTCAGTGGAAACAGCAATCAAGAACAAAGCACATCCCGAGCCAATGATTTGAGTTCAAGGAAATGTTGCTTCTAATTCCTTTGATTTGCATGGAAACCAAATAAATTCACTACATTCAAGCTTTTGGGAGAAGACCTTTCCTTCAACTTAAGTCATGAAAGTCCTGAGTCTGCTTTTTAGCCTTGACCACGTTTGCTCACTCTTTAGATCTGCATTTTCCAGTCTTTATGGATTTTGTCTTTTTAGGTGGCATAATTTTCAAAGCACGAGATAACCTCCTTTTTGTCATTTATATGTGATGAAACGTCTGCTTTGGACCATTATACTTTAACATGATACAAACAATAATAGGCATTTCTGTGGGTGGCTTCTTAATTTTATAATTGGGGTAAAGACAAAAAGAGAGGATATACTGTTGTTATAATGCAAAGTTGAAAACAAATGAAAAATGTTACACAACTTCCTAGTACATTGTAAGTGAACGCTGTAGACAACAAATAGAACACAGGTGTACACACTCAGTGTTTCCTGATTCATAAGCTCTCATTTGCATTCCCAATTAGCAGTAATACTAGCTATGGCCACATTACAGCAACAGCTACAGTAGAGAAAAGTGCCATTTTTAGCCAAGCAAACACAGCAGCCATTACACACTCAGCAACCTGACCTACAGCCATGAAAGTCAAGTTGCTGGTTTATCACAGGATTAAGTGATAAAGAGGCTGTTAACTAGAACTTCTTTATCTGGTCTTTTTCTGAACTCTGTCATGTTATCTTTCAAATTTATCTAAACTACTGTGACACACAAGCAGTCAGGCTTTCAATTTTCAGCTGCACCTCAAGCAGCATAATCCGGAGCATTGTGCAGTTCACTGCCAGATATGAAGCACAGGGTATGTGTGGCTGGTCATCTGCAAGGACCCAAGATGATTCTGGTGAAGCACATTCATTTGTTATTTTTTTTTAATGACATGCAGTGTTACACCCTCCAGATTTTAAGTACACTGAGAGCATCAGCAATCACAATGACAGATCCTTTCCCACTGTTCCTGGTACTTTGTAGACTTCTGTTCAGTTGTTGCCCCTTACAATACGTATTTCTGGTCAGCTGATGGCAGAATATACTTGTGATTTTACAGCATGTAGCATGGTGTCCAGTCTTTAACAGAGAATCCCAAATAGTAAAGCAAGAACTATGATTATATAGAGTGATTTCTCATATCTAGCAGAAGACCAATATCAGGATAGTGTGCTTCAAGTACTACATGTCATGTAGACCTTTTTTGTAATATGGATTTCACACTTCAATTCATAGCCAGGAGAGCTAAGAAGCAATAGTATTTTCTTTCCCATGATCAACTGTAGTGTCAAAATAGTTCTAGATACTAAACATAAATCTGTTGTTCTGGTGGATGTTTAAAGGAGAGTGGAATGGGATACATTTTTATACACAGGCATGTATATATAACATATATGTGTTTGTTATATCTATATATGTTACACATAACATATTTTCCCATGAAGTCCTTTGTCCAGGTTTGACACATCAAATGATTTTTTCTGTAAAAGAACTGGCAGCCTCAGAAGTGCAGTATTATATGTTTCTCCTGCCAGCATGCCTGGCAGATTGGTCTCACAGATTTTTAATACAATACCTCATTTTGTGTAATGGGTGTAGTGCTCCTGCACTACCTTCTGTGAACAAGCAAGACACAAGCCTGCCTACCTTTTCCTCACCCTTTTTAAAGAAATGTAATCATTTTTGAAAGTCAGTAAACCAGTAAAGCTGCCTGCAACATTTCTGGGTTTTCAAAGAGTGTTATGTTGAACTTTACTGCACAAAAATTATTTTATGAAGTGATTCGGTGCTCTGTGCAGACCTCAGTCCTCTTTAGAAAACTGATGCTGTTGACTGCAATAGATTTTTTAACAGAAAAGTCAAACAGCACAAGTGATTTGCAACATTGCAGAACACAGTAATTGCCACTGTTCATCTTTTCAGAAGACCTATGAATCCAATGAAGATTTATAAGAAGAAAGTCACTTTCATTCTCAAATAATGTACAACTGGCAATATAATGCATGCACCTTTATCAGGCTGTGTTTATAACATGCTGCATCACTTTGTGTTATGACACGCTGTAAAGTCTGACCTAATTTGATACGACAGCTAAAATTTAAAGGACAACGTTTCCCATTTCACTTCCAAATGGGATAACTGCAACGTTCCAATGAAAGCTGGCCAGCAGCAGAAGGGCAGACGGGAAAGTGTCCATGGTCTGCCAACTTCAAATCACTGCTGAGTAGTTCAGCGTATCTCTAGAATAAAATCTTTTAAAAGAGCAATTAATCATCATTTAGGAAAGGTCTTCAGTGAAGAGTGTTTATTATCTTCTATTCGTGCATACCAGTTTATTAGCACACACTGAACTTCTGCAGCCATGTACCTGTATTTACATCAATTCAGAAGAATATGGTCATTCAAAAAGCCAAAGCAAAAAGTTCAGTGGTTTCTGAACATTCTCTAATTCACACTTCTTTACAGAGATGTTTGAATCCAGAATGATTTCAGCATCTAGTGCTTTGGACAATTTCTCATTATTAATACAGCACCTGGGGCAGTACTGCTTTCCAAGTGAACCCAAATATCTCTTAACCAGTCAAAATCTTCTGCAGAATGAGCTTGTTCTGCAGCTGTGTACCTTGAGCATGACACTGAATGATTTCTCCTTCCTATCAGGATACAGGATCACATTGAATCATGGGGGTTGGAAGGGACCTCAAGAGATCCAGTCCAACCCCCCTGCTACAGCAGGTACCCTAAAATAGGTTGCGCAGGTAGGAAACCAGATGGATCTTGAAGACTTCCATAGGAGATTCTACAATCTTCATTTGCAATCTGTTCCAATGCTTGATCACTCTTACCAGAAAGTTCTTCACATGTGCATATGGAACTTCCTAACTAGGACCAAACATCTCCATGCAGTATGCAAGACAATTATTAAATCTACTTCAACTTCACTTAATTTTCTTTCCCTGCTGAAATACAGACATCTGAGAACAGCATATCAATCTAATTAACTTCAACTTGTAGAAAATAACACTTCGAACCAGCATATTGCTTTATTAAGCCACTATCTATGCCATTGCATTGATGAAGGATGTTTTAAAAATAAATTATCCATAAACCAAAAACTTCAACCTAGCAACCGCAGCCTGCACTGTACTTCAGTTCCCAGTCAACCAGACAGTAGAGTTCAGAACACAGTCAAAGCCAAAGAAAAATGCCATTCAATCAAAGTAAATCCTAATCTTTTGTGCATTTCATGATGGTAGGACATTTAGAAAATGGGATAATTTTCTCAAATCATCTTAATGTGTAGAAGTCATATGAAAATCTCCATTTTCTATCACCTCTGTACTTACTTCTCTGAATAAATGCCTGAGGCAATCATTTTAAAATGCTACCAAAAAAAAAAAAAAAAAAAAGTAAAAAGCTGGGGCAGTAGAAGCATGCAGTTACAAAACAAGTAGTAAATTCATTTTTTCTCCTTAGTGGCAGCTGTCCTCAAACTCTTGGAGAAGTGAACCCTTGCTTGTGATGTCTGGCAGAAGTCTTCATGAATCACTTAGAGCAGTGTAAAGGCACTACTTCTCAGAGAGAGATAAAATAATAATTTTTATAGTAACTCTCATTTTTTCAGTGAATTAATAACATTTCAGAGAAGACTTCTGACCTATCCCTTCAACCTAAATTATCTAGTTATAATTACCTGCTAAAATATTATGGCATTTTCATATGCGTGGCTAAACCTGGCCTTCTCATGATGAAGTTTGATTATATTCCAGACCTGTAAGTTATGTATTTCTGATATCCTTGGAGAATTAAAATATATGAAAAATAAAACGAGACATGAATCTCATTAGGGAATCATCTGTAGCAGTTCAAGCAAATGTCTAATTTATAAGTTATAACTAGTTTGATTTTCTATGCTGTTGGCACAACCCTAAAAGCTTTGCACAGTGACATTTCCTATTGATCTCTTGTGAATAAAAAAACAAACAAACAAACAAACAAAAAAAACCCTTCTCCCTCCACTAAAAAAATTCCCCATTTAGGATGCTAGAGACTATGGTTACGTTCTAACTATTCACCTCAGTCTTCCACCTTGAGTCCTCCTCTTAGTAATAGTAAAATAAGGCACTGGAAAGCTAGAATAATTTGAATACTTTTGTAACTAACTTGATACGGCTTATTTATTTTAAATAAAAGTATCTATAGTTGTAATGCTAATTCTTGTGAATCAAGAGGAATTGTTATTTATACCCCCTTGTAAGGTGTGGGATGAGAATATGCCAGGTTGTCTCTGTTTCACCATTATTCTAGTATATAATTTGCATTGATTACCCTCACCAGATGCTTCAGATGAAAGAGTAAGAACCACTGCCACATGGTGAAGTAAAACTGTCGGCATCCTCCAGTGAAGGTGTAAGACTCATTCTGAGTAGTTCAGCATGAGCTGTAACCATTGAAATCAGCACCTTTATCTTCCTCGCAGACCCCCTTGGGTTATAAATAACTCTGAATACTCTTTATATTCTTTTAAATTATTCTTTTAAATATACAATCTTGCTAAGTAATTTGCTTTAACAACATTTGTTGCTAGTCCATATTCACTACATGACAGCATTAATGAAATAAGCTCCAAACACACCTGTAAGACAAAAAACCCACCATCACTATTTCCTGTTAGAAAAGTTGGTTGGAAATTTGCCTGTGGCAAATGTGGCAGTTTCTCATTGCACATACTTCTCCTGCTCACATGACCCTTCTTGTTCACTCAAGGAAATGCTTCCCACATTTCAGTGCCCTCAGATGCAGCAGCTGGAACACCTCTTTTCAGAGACAGCTTCAAGCAACGCAATGTAATTATAATTTTATACTTATGTACATATATATGTGAGGCACAAACCAAACACAATGCTCCAGATACTACTAAATTTAAACATACATTGGAATCAGATTAAAAAATTTAAATGCCAGTGTATGTAAGTTATAATTCATGATGTTCTTCGACTGAATCTAAATATGATGATTCCTGGTCCTCCTACAAACTGAACTATTTTGGTCATGAGACATTACCTTCCCAGCATGTGGTATGCCTATCAGCAGAAAAGTGGTAAAAAAGAACTGACTAACTTTATTTATTACATTTGTATTGCTTACAAAGTCATTTACTTAATGTATGAGTATCATTAGCAGTCCAACCACAAAAAGAATAAAAAATAAAAAAAAATACAATGATGTGTTTCATAGGTTCATTAAAATAATATTTCAAAGCAATCATTAGAACAAGAAGCTAAAGATCCAAGAGACAGTAAGTTATCTGCAAATAAATGAGGCAGAACAAACATGTTTTGAAGTAAGTTAAGAAACATGTTTACAAATATATTACATCCATAACAAAAAGCAGGAGATGAAGCTTGGAGACTGCTGTATCTGATTCCTTTGATGGAAGAGTATTCGTACTTGTGGTCAACACTTGGTGCCTGAGCACACAGCATATAGAATCTTATAACAGATGACAAAGACAAGATTACACATAAGAGTTCTTTACACTGACGACAGAAAACTATGGGCATTTTGCGTAAAGAAACAAGACAAAATAAAGACATTAAAAAAAACAAAACTGAACAAACAAAAGAACAACAATAAAAATAAACCATCACTGCAGGAACAAACAGACTTCCATGGCAAAAATGAAGTATTTCCAGAACATCAGACAAAGGGTACAGAAACACACTGAGAGTCTGCCCCTATGGCAAATTCAGTACCAGAAACACAAGTAAACATTCTTGGTCATTATATTTATTTACTGCAATAGCTATTCCCATTCCCTTTTGCACCTCCTACTATCTTACTCCCTTCTTGTATCTCAGGTTTAAGCAGCCAAAACAACATATTTTTCATGTCTTAAAAAATACAAAATGAGAAATGCAGTTAAAGTTGTGCCTTAATTAGTCCAACTTCTGTACTCATTCATTAGATCTCAGAGTGGACGATCAGACAGAGGCAAGAAATAGCCAGCACCTGAGCCTGTCCTTGAGTCTGTTGGTTGTTGCTGCTTTCTCGTGCATGCTAGGTTTCAAGGAAGCATAATGAGATTTGCAGAACATAGTTCCACTCCATCCTGACATATTCCTTTTCTCTAAGAAGGGACAGTGAATATTGCTTTGTATGATGATTTTTAGATCTAATTCAGTCTAACTAGGGGAAAAGGAATAAAGAATATTATTTGCATGAAATCTTTTCTCATTTCATTATCTACTACATGCTTTACTTTAATTATCATTGTTTTTTCTGAACCTTTAAAAAAATGTGAACAATTGTCACTGTCATGAAACTACAAGGACTAATAACTCTAGCCTATAAACAGCTGCTTAGAATTGTCAGCACCTTTAATTTTCTGGACCACCTCATATCTAATGAAATGAAGAAAGCTGTCCTCCAGACATCAAAACATAGAGGAGCTGACTGTTGGAGGGGAACTCTTGTGCTGCCAAAATCACCTGTGCTGCAACTGTTTGTTATGGGCCAGCAGAAGCACAAGTGTGCCTGAATCAAACCAAAAGCATGATGGAATGATTTAATAAAGAGTATACTGAAGGAAGGAGTACAGATGTAAGGGGAAGGAAATAACAGCTCTGGAGTTAAAGCTGCAATCAATTCCCATTACAAAGCTCTCTTTCAGTAGTCTTATAATCAGAGCTAGATTGGAAAAGGTGTTCAGCTCAAAAATTGTCAGATTTACTCTGAAAACAAAATGGAAAATTTAAATAACTTTCAGTTCAATCCTGTTAAGATATTGCCATGATTCAGAAATGCTTGTCATGTTCTTTAGACTCATTATCACTCAAAAACAACAACAACAAAAACCTATAACCTTTCTCCTACAACTTTAAATCTAGCAGCCTTACTCCATACCTAACATCCCTTGAGCAGATGAGCACTCATTATACACTGTGAGAAGCAACAGCAATTAATTGGAAGTCTACATATTCTTGCTGCAGATAGTTTGGGTCAAATCTTACATATCTGGGATTCTTGCCACTTATTTGGTGAGATTTGCTGCATGCATGAGTGTGCACTAACTAGTTGAAAGGAAAGAAGATAAAAAAGATGCCTAAGCCAGAACAATGCTTGCCAAGTGACAAGAGACCTTCCCACAGAGCAAGTACAGAAATCTGTTTGGAGAAGTAGGCATCAGTGCTCCTGAGACATAGCCATGTGCTGTTGTAGAGTGTTAAGAAACAGGCTTTCTACAAGTAGAAGAACAATTTGGATTCACTTAAAATTCCAAAACAACAAATTTTATAAGAGTTCATGGAATTGATGTTTTTAAGTCCAAAGAGGTCTCCAGAGTGGAAAAGTCTTGTAGCTAAGTTCAACCAACTAGAGTGCTACCCAAACAAATCGATGAAGCCTGAGCTTAAGACAGCGTTTTCTGAAATTTTCATGACATGTATAAAAGTTTCTTACGAACCCACATTAGCCCAGCAAATCAAACACTGATTTCGCTACCAGCAAGAGAACTGCCCCACTCTGTTAGGGATGATGTAACCTTTCACTTTTCACACCCACCCTGCCATAAACCCATAGAGTATGAAGGGGTTGTTTCTTTGGTATTAAGTTATAATAAAATAAATCCAGCCTACTAGGTTTACATCTTTGGAAAACAACAGCCAGGAATAAACCTGCTTGGCTAGGCTGTGCCGTAGGTGAGGGCAGGATCTGCCTGGGGCGAGGAAAGCCCTGCTTGGCACTGCCAGGTTTGCATGCAGCTGCCTGAGGCAATCCCCATCAGATTTTGGTCCTGATGTTTGTTGTCTCAAGACAACTGGTGGGTACATCTGGGGCCTCAGCCTGTGCAAGAATGCCCCAGGGTCTTTATATAAATAAAACGAGAAAAGTATGAAAGAAGTGAGAAGTGACACATTTTGATCACACTCTTTTCAGTGAATTTGCCCTCAGGACAATGCAGATTAATCCTTTCCTCTGAATAACGTAATTAAAAAAAATAAAGTTCTCAAGGATGTGTGAAGTGTCAGCACCTGCATTTTTGCATAGATAGCAGCATCTAGAGCAAGCAAATCCATGTCAGGATGGAGCACAGGTCGCACTGACCTCCGGGCACATATCTGACAGAGAAAGGATTGCACACACTTGAAAAAACAAATTCAGAGCCTGCAGAGCTCCACAAAATTTTGTAGAAAAACAGATGAGGAGTGTCATGAATTGTTTGATTAGAGCTACAGGCTCATTGCTGGAGAACAAATACATAATTTTCCATTAACTTACATATCACCAAAACAATTAATTAAAACATAATAAGCTTCATATTTGTAAATATACCACCAGCTGTGAATTAATAAGAAATACTTTTATTTGTGTTCATAAATGCTACAGGATTACTTATCAGACAAGAATCAGCCACTTCAGGCTGTTGCACTTTCAAGATCTACCATTTCGGAAGTATCTATGATTCTGTCAAGCAGAACACCATGGAAATTACACAAAACATGAGAAGCTTTTGTATATGATCTCAGGTCACAGGATGATCACTGTCTACAGGTGCCAGCAAGCACCATCTCCATTGTTGGGAGTGTAAATATGACGGGATATAACTAAGCATCGTTTACAAAATAAAATTAAAAAAATATTGTTGGGACCCACCAGCATTATATAAATTAATATCTGATAAAACCAGATTATCATGCAAATAAATCAATCAAGATTATCAATCCTATCACTGGTAGGATGCAGATTCTCAAGAAATTGAATGCATTTTTCTTAATAATCTAGTTGCCATCTGGCAAAATTCACCAAACACACACATTTTTTATAATAGATGAATCTAGCTTACAAAAAATAATGAATTAATTAAATAAATTTAAAATTTATTTATATCACAGTCATAACTGAAACTTCGGAATGAATAGAAAAAATGGTATACAAAAAATAAGATGTATCCATGTTATGAGAATTTATGTTCTGACTAAAAAGTACTTCCAGTTGATTTCACTGAAGCTCAAATTACTTATTTTCTTAAGGAAGAGCTAGCACTGTCATCCTGTCCTCTTTGGCCAACTTCCTAAGTAGTTCAGCTCATTGAAGGCAAGGAGAGAAACAAGAAAGGAAATGAATCCACCTTAACTGCTCTAAACTCTTCTCTAAAAAATCACCTCCAGTGAACCCTTCAAAAAGCCAGAGCCAGAGAACTATACTAACCAGCTCTTAATTTATTGGCTTACTCATGCAGTGAGTGCTTAGAAAAATCCAATACTGAATTCATTAATAATATTAAAGCACTAAATTCTATGCTAAAGTTTACTGTCTCGATCAACCACAATTCAGCAGCATTAAATTAGTATAGTCATAGTAGGTGAGAACTACAGAATTTGGTTACTAAACTAAGCAAGGAAAAAAATATATATTTCTTTTGTGTCATGCCTCCCATTCATTTCACAGCTCTCTATGGGTATACACAAGTTCAAAAAAAAATACTAAGTTAAAATTTTAATATATGTTAATACATACAATTAATGCCTACCTCGGCAAGAGATAATTCAAACATACTGACCAATGGGAATTCTCTCATTGAGGTCAGTGAAAATGTGATGGTACTCAAAACTTCTGAAAGAGTTTGATGTGTGGATACAGACAGCAATGCAAAACTGCAGTTCCTCATTTTAAAAACTTATTTCCACCATATTTATTTTGAATTTTACTTCTTCAGATAAAGAGCAGAGTTGAGGAGCAAAGTTAAAAGCAAATGAGGGAAAATGCAAGTAAGAGCATCACCACTACTTTTTGGCAACAATGTGGAGACAAAAAGCCTAGAAACGTCTAATCATAAAAGCTAGGTTTTTTATTAACTTCATGTAACAATTACATGTAACAACTACAAGAAATCTCCGTCCTCAAAGGTAAAAGAACCACCATTTTAGAAAATTATTATAACTGAAAAAAATAAAATTAGATGCAAAATGCATGTACTCAAGAGGCAAAGAATGTTCTAGGTATCACGATGGCACCAGTTTTGGAAAAGACTGAAACCCAGAAATTTCTGCTGTTGTTTGGCACAGGAAGGCATGTTATAGGGTAGAGGAATAGCCAAAATACTACATGAAATGGAGAATTTCAGGAGTACAAAATGTTTTCATGTCAACTGGCAGGTTAGTTTTCAATTCATATCCTGCTTCATAACTGAACCTCTTCTAAAAACATTGATGGAATTCTGTCAGTACAGAAGAACAGGGATTCTGCCTTCATCACATACACTAGCTACATTATTAAATTGTCATCCTTTAAAAAAAAATGTTTCAAATGATACATCATTTGCTTCATCAATGCACAAAATTTATCAATTAATTTTATCTTTGAAAACTATTAAACAAATTTGTTGAAACTTTACAGAAAGATTCCTGGAAACAAATCCTGAACAGTTTAGCCTTCTGTCTTCAGTGGAACAGCAATTATTTTGGTTTTAGCAGAAAACTGTATTGTCTATCTGTTTTTATCAATGGAGTTTTGGGGAGATGCTGGCACGGTGGAAAAAAGGGAAAATGCCAAAAGGGTGGAAGTGACAAACATCTGTACATTCACTTATCAAAGTAACACAGAATAGCAAACATAATTATTAAAAAAATGTTCAAATTGGAGATTGAGGGAATTTGGTATTTCACCAAAGGAAATAAATGAAGACGCAACTGTGAAACTCAGATGAAATAAAATTATATGATGGGATCATAGAATCATGGAATCCTTAGAGTTGGAAGACAGCTCTGAAGGACATCTAGTCCAATTCCTCTGCAATGAACAGAGATGTCACAGCTAGATCTGGTTGTCCAGGACCTTATGCAGCATTGCCTTGAAAGTCTCCAGGGATGGGGCATCAACCACATCACTAGGCAACCTCTTCCAGTGCCTTACAATGCCGTGTATCTCAAGTCACATATTTGTAAGCACTATAAATGGTCTTACCCTTTGTTGAAGCAGTGACTCAGTGCAATACCTTAACATGGGTAAGGGCATCCAATTTAATCACCCCTGCCATGGGAAGTAACTGGAATTCACCTGTGCTTATCTGCACAATAGAGTGTGTTTTATAAACTATTAAAAGCCTACTGTACAAAAGTGAAACTATTAAAAATCACAGCATCACTGACTCTGTAAGTGTCAAAAAGACAAGAGAGATGTGACACTGCAGAAAACCAATTTCATGAAGTGAAACATCTAATTTCCAGCTTAAGGTAGTTCTTTTCTTGGTTGTGCATGGAGCAGAAAACGTGAAAAACACAATGGAAAAGTCTGTTCTCTTAAAGATCCCCCTGCTCCCTCAAACAAATAAATAGATAGATACATACATTCATACAAACACAAATGATTGCCTGCTGTATATTCTGGAGTTAGAATTATTTGATCTGATATTTTTTTTTCCTTTATTATGCTTATGTCATGTACAGAGGGATATTGCTTAATCAGTTCAAATGGACTTCTGACCTACAGAAATTAGAGCTCTGTGGTTTGGCAAGAATGCATGATTTAAAAAATATCAAGGAATTTTATTTCAGAAGTAAAGAGTACACTTGGCAGCAAGAATGAGTAGGGTAAAGTTCTTATTCATATACACACACACACATACATGTGTGTGCTCTATGTATTCACTATTTGCTCCAAGATTCAACTCTGCTTAACAGCTGAGAATGAAGTAGAAAAAGCACATTCCAGACAAGAGGTACTAAACATGAACATATTCTGCCTCTCCTTTAATATGAAGAGTAAGCATCCCTCTCAAAAGAAGGACAACCTTCGGAGAGTCTATCCATGCTTACCTTTCTACAAGCTTTGATGGCTTTAGGCTACTTTGCTTGGAGAAAAAAAACCAGGTGTGTGATACAGATCAGGACAAGAAAAAAGGCTCTGACTGGTTGTGATGTTAGCTCACACCCAGCAGACAGGCAAAGGTTTTGGCCACAGCCTTCCTCACGTACAATACATATAATTAATAAAATCCATTTCTGCTTGGCAGAGCCTTCCAGTTCCACAGCCTTAATGCTCCCCAACAAGAAAACAAAGCCCAGGGCAAGTGTGGGGTTAGGATCAAATAAAGGAAAACAAGAAAAAAGAATTTAAAAAAAAACACTAAACCCTTATAAGGATTTCTTTCAGCACTGCTGACTCTCAGAAACCTGAGTCCGGGTGTAAGAAGAGTTAATTACTCCATGAGGTGCACAACAACAACATCACTTGAAACTATGTGACATTTTTGGATAGTTCCCAGGTTTTCGTAGCTAACAGGTGCCCAGTAGTTGCAGAATTTTCTAATTAGTTACTGTGCTACACTTCAAAAGTAATTACTAAAACGGCCAGATTATAATGTTGCGGAGAGTCATTCATGTGCCACCTACCATTAAGGGGAGGGAAGTTTTGTGAAGGTTAATTAGCATTTTTAAAGTACTTTGGAGATGAAAAGCTTTAACTATATGGCTAATAAAAGAAGTAAAGGTAATACTTTCTATTCAGCCAACTCATTTTTGCATCGACAGTGAATCGCAAGGGTTGCTCTAAGTTGAAGAACATAAATTTTCACCTACAAGGAATTAAATCAACTCCCAACAGGACTGATCTGTCAGGGAGGGGACAACTCCAGAAAGACACAGATCAACCCAGGTGACCCCAACGTTCTGCTGCATCAGCAAGGCTTTGGAAGTAGGGCAGCTCCAGAAGTGGACTCTGTAAGAGATGTGGGAGAAGCAGCCCTGCAGCCCCCAAGCTCAGTGCAGGAGGAGGGCAGGAGGTGTTTTATGTACCAAGCAGAAGTTTTCTGCAGCCCAGGAGAGGCTGAATGGAGGAGCAGGCTGTCCTCCTGCAGCATATAGGGTACCATACAGAGCATATCTCTCTATGCAGACCGTGGAGGAGACCAAAAAATATCCCCTTGCTTTCTTAGAAGGGATGAAATCTCTACCTTAAACTGTGTCCTCAGCATTCAGCAGGCCTACTGTTAAGATTTTCACAGTAACAAAGGGCATTAGACACCTTCCCTACAAACATAGAATTTATTTTCAACAGGCTTAGAGTTCCATATAATTTTTAATGAACTTTTTGTGGGCTTGGGAGATAATAGACAAGTCAATTTTAAGTATACGCACATATATTTTGTGTAAATTATGTTTCTTCACAAGGGTAATAGAGAAAAAGAAGCATTCACTAATTGCAAAAAATACATTTCAATTATTTGGCTGATACAACTACGACTTATGCTGTAAATCCAGAATTGTCACTGACAGAAATTTAAGACCATCATCAATAAAAAGATTATTTTAGTGCCACAGATGGTTGTCCTTTTATAGGCCATTTTAATGACTTGTTCTTATCTAATCTGTCATGCTTTATTTTGTTGCCATTATGAACTTTCTAAGATTCATATCAATCAATCTCTGATGTTTCCGAAACAGATGGTGTTACACAAAAAAAAAAAAAAAAAAAGGAAAAAGCATAATAACAGCATTTAATTCTCACAAATATTCCAACAGCTACACATTTATTTTGTCAAACATGAAAACTGTAATTTTTTTTTTAAGAAAACACCTTATAACTGAAATGAAATTATTCAGAAGTTATAAACTCAAATAGTTTACAAAGCAGAGTATGAAATCATCAAATTTCTGAAAGGTTATTGAACTTCAAAAATGATTGTCAATTAGGACACATTAGGACCCTATTTACTGTAGTTCTTAGCATTCATTTTCTTTACACAAAGCACTATTGGCAAAAAGTTGCAGTGATTGCTGAGTGATGTAGATAATTACTTAATACACAGGTTTGACTCAGGTCTGTTGCTTGAAATCTACTTGTGAGATGTGATAATTATTTAAGCACCTCAATTTACTGAAAAATTTGCCTCATCTTTGTAATCTTTGTGACTCTTGTTTAATCAGCGCACTGTCATCAAACAGGCACAAGGACTAGGAGAGCTGAGCTTTACAGCAAACAAAATTACTCACACCTAAGTGAATTAAAGAGTTCGGAAGATTGTCAGAAACATTCTACATCAGCATTACACAGTTCCATCACATTTCCCTGGTATGAGCTGAAAAACCCTTCCCATCATAACTTACAAGAATTTGCTGAAAAGTATCTCAGAGCACAAAGAAGACAAAGTGAAACACTCCTAGATGTTGAAATAACAGTCAGGGTTTCTAAACTGAACATCTTCCACACATGCACTATATACAGGCTTCAATTACAGAGTTCCTTTCCCCACACATGCAGTAGCAACATTTCTCCTAATTTCATACAGAAAACAGAAGCCATCCATAGAATTCATCTGATTAATCCTCTTTTTTTATTAGAATGGCCTAAACAGAAACACTGCAACATGAGATCAAGGCTCAGAGCCTGCCCACACCTTGAATCACCCCAAGGATGAAGACTTCTAAGCAATATTTCTGCACTCTAGTTACAGTTCATAACCATTGCTACCGAGAAACATATTTTCCCCAACTTCAAATCAAAATTTCTGCTGCTGCAGTTTGTGCTTTTTGCCCCTTGTCCTTACACTGTTTCTCCAAGAAAAGCGTGGCTCCGTCTTCTCTTGAGCCCCATAAAAGTACCAGAGGACAACAACTGGATCCCCCTCTTTGCCTGCTGCTCTCCTCCAAGCTGAACAACCCCACCTCTGTCTCTCCTTCACTCAATTCATTATTTCTAAAGAGTTCAGAGGGTGATGTATGAGATATTTAATAATATATCCAGTCCCACTGTTCACCACCAGCAATCAACTTCAGGTGACAATAAATACGTGACAGAACTATAGCAGTAACATCACAACTTCAGCTGGTGAATCTTATTGTGCTTCACGATGGCTAAGGAATTGTTTTCTTCCTCTTTTACAGAACAGGAAAAGGAAGAAACAAAATCAGAAAGAAATGAATGTTCTTAGTTCCAAATACTCTCTCTTTATAAGTTTGTTACAGAGCTCATGATAATTTCAGATTTTTATGCTTTCTGATAACCTATGAGTAAAATGCAGCTAATTAGCTTTAATTGTTAATTGTGTTTTATGTTTACAGTAGACTGCAGTAGAATAGGTATCATTGTATATCGACTTTCTTACTTAGCCAACAGATGTGTCCCCAGCAGGACATTTCTTCTACTAAATACACTTAGCGTGGTGATGATTCCAACAAAATGAAGATTTCTCTTGGCATAAGTAAAATGTTTAAAAGGAGAATTAAAAAATAAAAAATAAAGGGCATATTCTAGATGCATTATTTTTTCCCAGGAAAATCAGTGAAACCTGACAATTTGCCCAATTGTTTCTAAGACAGAAGGAACGGAGCAACAAAATTACCACTGCTCCAACAAAAATAATTATGAGGGCAAGAAGTGGCAATGGTCACAACATGGGCTACAGCACTTGTGTTTCCAGTACATAAATTAGGTTATCACTGGTATGGCTTTATGTAAGTCACTGGAAGACTAAAGAAAGTATCTCCTACAGTGAGAAATTAAAGCCGACTGGAACTTAGGATGATATGGATTCACCTTCTATGGAAATATTCCAGACCCATCTGGATGTCTACCTGTGAGATGTATTGAAGGGTACCTGCTTTAGAAGGGGGGTTGGACTCAATGAACTTTTGAGGCCCTTTTCAACCCCCATGATTCTCTGATTCTGTGACTTGGACTACTATAATATGTCTTCCTCATTAAACTGTGCTCACTCAAGGCAGCAATTACATAGAATAAAAGTAAGTTGAAAACTTTCCATTTTGTTTAAATAATATATGTCTTTATAAAGCACTGAAGACAATATCAGACGTTATGGAAGCACAGCTCCAAACCATCTGTAAGCACGCAGGTACAGAATCAAACGGAAGAGGCAGTACCTGTGGTTACAGGATTATATTTAGTGAATGGAATCCAGTTTCTTAAATGGTGAAAATCAGGTTCTTATAACTGATCTGATCAGTTCTCCCTATTTCATCTCCAAAGCTGCTCCATTTGCATGTCTGGTGTGCCAACTGCTATTCTTTAAATTAATGCAATCATCTGTTCACTAGGAAAAAAGAAAACACTGAACTATATTTTCCAAGATGAAAGGGCTGGATAAAAGACATCTCAGAGAGAAGCCTTCCGTTATGTCAATGACAAGTTTTGCCTCAAATAATACTGGCTGTAAACATATTTTGTTTTAAAATGCACTGTTCTTATATTTTATCTGGGCTGCACTGAGTGGCATGAATACAATGCACTGCACTTTAGGCCATAGTGGGAGGCTAAAACAAGACTTATATTCCTTCATCTACAGGCTGGCAGCAGCTGAATATGTCACAGTCAAAGAAATATAAATGTTGTTTATCAGAAAAGACACATGCAATAGTTATCTCTTGAAAAGTAGCCAAACAGCAGTCAAAAATCACATCCTCAGCATTAGACTGGATGCTTACAAGACGCAAAGACTTACTGTATACTAAAAGCTCATTGCTTTCCACAAGTCTCGCTTCCCTAAGGGCTTGGGCAATGCCTCAACCAGAGATGTAATCACATTCCCAGACTTTGATTTTTCTTTTTGCTTCGGGTTTTTGCCTTTAGACTGTGTATTTTTCCTGAGATGGAGCTCTCCTCGGGGCTCTGTGTTTGGGCTTCACTACTCCAGAAGGCTCAGGACCCACTGTCCCTATGTCCCTGAAGCTGACCATTAGAGGCAAATAAACATCACCAGAAAAAGCAGGACTAATACAAACACTTTCAGGGATTGATCCCAAGCACAAGTGCTCTTATAAAATGGCTGTTTCAAAGTGGGCCTTCTGACAGTGCAGAGCACAAGAATTAAACAAAGAATGACACAGACCCAGGAACTCCCCAGGGCTTCACAGAGAGTCTGCAGTGTTCCCATCTTCAGCTTAAAAGCAGCTGAAGTCCAGAAAAGTTAGTGCCTAGCCATTTCTCCCCAAGAGCAGGCAGAATGGCTGCTCCTAATGTCGAGGTCTCCAGCTCCACTTTTTCAAAGGAGATGGTACAACTGGGATCAAAGCAGGCTGCCCTAATATGAGAAAACTTGTCATGGATAATGATTCTTCCGTGAACTAGGGATTGTCTTGAAAAGTTTTGCTGCACCAAAAAGCAACCAGTCACTAATATGTAGGGTTTTCAGTTTTTCTTCTTTAAAAGGAGCACCTGCTAAGGTGCAGTACTAAGGAGATACTTTCTGTATTACTAGGACTCACATAATCAAAATAGGAAGAGAAAAATTATTTCTGTTCTTTAACCATGTTGGTCATTCATTCAAATAACAGTACTTCCAGTCTGCTTGAAACTTCACCAACTTGGTGAACTAGGTAATAAAAACAGGCTCTGAAGAGTTATTGCTGCTGTCTGAGGCAATTCAGCACAATTTCATGGAAAGGTTAAACAAATTTTGCCGGCTGCTTGATTTAATTCTGCACCAAAGATAACAAGATCACCTTGCTGTCTGTAATTTTCCGTTATTATTTAACAAATTCTCTGGCAGGTCTGTCTATAAATATTTCTGTTTTCCATAACTCTGTGACTTTCACAGCCAAATCCATTAACTAGCTTTTTTCTCTGTCTAATGACTGTCCATAGAAGCAACACTTGGGTTCAGAAATTTATTTTAAAAGGAGAGGTTGAAAACACACAGGAATTGCATGGAAATACAAAATAAAATAAAATGAAACAAATCAACAGCAAAATAGAACAGGCTGAAAACTCAAACAGCTTTCTGATGTGCTTTTTGCTACTCTAGTACTTCATCAGCAAGAAAAGCTTCTCTCTGCTAATGTGACCCATTAGCAGAATTACACCACCTCTAGAAAGATTTTGCAAAGGTCACTAGAATAATTACAAAATATATTCTTCTTAATGTCACTGATTAACACTAGCACTAAATACTGCAATCTAATCAATCAAAATGGCCAAAAAACCATTCAGATAAGATCCAAAATGTGTCTGCATGGTGCATGAAAGGATTTAGTCCTAAACTCAACATCTTGAAAACCTACAAACAAATGAAAACAAGATGTCTGGATGGGATATTTTGGATAACTCAAACTCAGTGCCATAGATAAAAATGGCACTTGGTAATTTTAGAACAGTTCCAAATAATATTTGCAGAGCTGGGAGCCCATTGTGTGAAGCTGCCCACAAATATCTGTTTAATAAATATTGTGCTCCTATTCCATGTAGATTTTTCTATCTCAAAGCAATTTTGAAATACATCAGTGAAATCCCTATGAATCAGCAAAATCAGATGCTGCTAATCGTTATAGGCTATACCACTAGAAATTTCAATTTCTGCAATGCCCATTTAATGTAAAATGCATAGGCAGTCCTTGGAGTGTAGACTGGATCCTGAGGCTATAACTAAGTTCCCTAATCTTTTGACTTCAGCATCAGGCTCCTTGTCTCCTTCTCTCTAGTTGACCTAAGCTTGCAAATATTTATAAATGTATAAACACATCCTCAGGTTTTTTTCCTCTACAGAAGATACAAATTCACCTGGAAGGGTGATGGATGCCTTCGAGGCAGAATAGAGGCTGTCCTAGTAAACAAAGACCTTACCTGAGAGACAAGAGCTGAGAATGGACTAGCTTGACAAAACCTGACATCCCCAGGGAGCCTTTCCTCATCATCTGCTTGTTGAGGACTGTTCCTATCCCTTCAAGTTTCCTTCTAAGAAAGGAGCATTCCCATTTCTGCTTTTAATGATAAAAGAACTCAGCAAAAGAGGTTTTAGTCTGTGATTCTCAATCAGAAATAAGGACATAATCATGCACATGTATAAGAGCAAAGAGCAGCATTTAAACACTTTTCATTGGTGTTCAGTATGAATAAGACCTGGTGATGAAGGTAGTGGCTGTTAAATCCCACTCTCACATATGTTACCCTATATGAGCCTGAATATTAGCTTAGCATTAAGTCCAAAGACCAATAAGACACCGTTGTTTACTCAGCATCACCAGGTCCAAGACACTGTAGATCTGGTCAACAGGGCACTGTAACAGCAGCTAATCTGATTTCCTGCACGCCTTGAAGAACTATCATGGGAAAGAATTAAATAACCCTGTCTACGATGAATATGTAAATTAAATGCTAAGTGGCAGAAGTATATTGTGCCTTTAAGGCACAAAATAACTATGGTCCATAAACCACTGTTGGCTCACACACAGATCTCCCACTGCTGTCAGTGGGAATCTCAAATGCAGACTGAGATCTGTATATGCCCCTGAGAGTCTTTATTCAAATAAGAAATTTAAATGACTGGTATGGCTAGAGGAAAAAAAGTCAGAACCTAACCTTACTATCTTTAAAACTGGTGAATTAAAACCATGCACTGTGCCAATTTTATCTCAAATTTCATTTTTAACTTCATGAAAACACAGAGTAACTGCTTCCAGCTTTCCCTTCTTTCCCCAAGAAGCCATGCTCCATCTGTGAAAGTGATAAAGAATCACCCTGAAAACAGCAAAATTCTACTGT
The DNA here is from genome assembly GCA_023055505.1 of Callipepla californica brunnescens. Taxonomy (NCBI): domain Eukaryota; kingdom Metazoa; phylum Chordata; class Aves; order Galliformes; family Odontophoridae; genus Callipepla; species Callipepla californica. Next base: position 8,742,794 of record JALIRH010000015.1, read on the forward strand.
GGGCCAAATAAATCATTTTTCCTACAGTAGAACTTTGCTTATTTAAAATTAAGAACAATGTCCCTAGCAGATAAATCTCCCATTAAATTCATGTTTGCATGTCTCACAATTAAGAATCTGACTTTCATCAAGGACAGTTTTCTCTTTCATGCAGTGGGAATTAAGCAATTTGCCAGTTAGTACTGCCACCTAGAAAACTGAACGATTTCTAATAGGACAAAACCTTCTACAGTGTAGACTTGGGAACTACAAGCCAATCAATTAGACCTTGGTGGGGAATTACTGAGATAGTAATAAGTATTTGCTTTCTGTAAGGAGGTCTTTAAAAGTGTTCTGGAAAATGTAAGCCAACAGAGAACTAATTACTCTGTGTATGTGTGTCTAAGTAAAATGAGGATAAACCTAAAGCTAACGGGTATTTAAGAAACTCCATCTCTGTGTTGCCAAGACAAATTCACTCTATTCTTCAACAGCAGGTCAAGGATTAATTCTGGGAATTCAAAAACTCTCTGTGAACTAAATGTCTTAAATCAATAAGAGTGAAAGTAACAATAGGGAAATACTGACCACAGTACATGCAATCAGTAGCGAGAAAGCTCTACTAAATTTTAGCTTTAATTTATAGAAGATAACAGGAAATTTGCTGAGACACTGTTTAGTGCAATCCGTATTAGCTGTTCATGATCCATATTATTAAAATATATTGAAAATGTCATTATATAAAACACAAAATATTATTCCTTTTTATATTAATATAGTGGGCTTTGTCTGTGCAACATTTTGAGGAAGAAGAATACAATTCTATCAAATAATATAAATTTAGCAAGAAAACTGCTTTCCAAAAGCTGACAACAAAATACTAAAACTTAACATACTCTATTAACTAATAAAATTAGGTCCAGAATACTACTGATAGATATATTTTTCATTAAGTCTAAAATATAAACACAGAAATAATGGTCTAGAGTTAGAAACATCCAGTCAGCAAGCAGACACGTCAAATAATCTGATGCTTGATGGAAAAGCTTATTTTGAAGCCTAGGCCAATATTTTAGGTTTAAGAAACACATTTATCATCTATATTTGAGAACTAAAAATCAAACTTCTGTTTCCAGAAGTTTCAGTTTTCCCCTATTCTTAGTCCCTTATTTTGTGCACCTTACTGAAGAGATAAAAAGGCGACAACATTCTTCCACCCCCGCTTCTACAGTTAGCTTCCGAGACCTGGAAACATTGGGTGTTATCTTTTATCCCAGGATCAATTTTTGCCTTTCAATTTAGGAGTTAGAGACTGCTTCAGACAGCAGAGAATTTGAAGGAAAATTCTGTTCTTCCTTACACTGAGTGAAAAAGTACAGAATAGAAGAGGGAACAAAAGCCTGAATGGAACAAGCCACAGTTTTAAATTTTTATTTATGGAAGTCATGCTACTGAGGCAATTACATCTGTTTATCAAGTCACAGTTACTCGTATGTTAGAAAAAATGCATCTAGAAATGTATTACTAGCATGCTGTCTTTGAAAGACAGCTACTAGCATAAGGCAACATACATTCCTTCCTCAAGGTGCCAAATGAATGACTATTAAGGAAAATAAGTACTGAAAGATGAAAAGTAAAGTACAATCTTTGGCCAAAAACTGCCTAAAATAGTACAGTCATTAATTAAGATGACACTAATTAAAATGAAAGTGAGAGGTAATAACATGTAACTCGAGTAATGCGAGTGAATTCCTGATGAAAAGGAGGACTGAGTTTAAAAATTATTAGAAGAGAACTTCCTGAGACACCCACTCCCTTTCCTTCCATCCATGGCACAATAATGTAGAAGACAGCATCTGAAAATGTTGGTACAGCACCTTGACAGAAATAAAAACCAGACTAGATATTTCTAAAGAACATACAAGAAGGCAGTAAGAAGGAGAACTGTGCACACACATTTTAATGGCTATAAGCCAGCAACATTAGAATTCCTGTTGCCAACTTCTTCCAAGGAGCGTCATTTTGTTATACTAGAATAAATGGATTGTTTCATTTTCCTTTCAGCATTTGATTTTAAGCACTGTTATAGAAACAAGGTAATGGACAAGACAGATCACTATCGTGATACTGTGAAGCAATTTTTACCTTCCCAAGATGTATTAAACCGTTCTGTTAGCTACTAATCGTAGTAGTAAAATACAATTGTTTATCAGACTTGCCTCTACTGTGACTGATTAACAATTAATACAAACAAGAGAAATGAGACAACACTATACACAGGAAAGATGTTTCTGATACCAGTTTGGCAACCCAAAGCGAGAAATACTGTAATAATCATTTGGAACAGAGGACAGATTATGTTACTAACAGATACTCTTTTAAAAAGCATGCTAAAATTTAAATGATATAAAAAAGGGTTTTACTAAAAACTTTCACCAGCAGGAATTAATTTTGTCAGAATTCATCACTGAGGTAACATGACTCTCAGTCACATCAGCACATTCATCAAACTGAATCAGTATATTGCAACATCAACTGCATTACATCTTTGCAGAGTTCCCAAGATTTTAAACACATGAACACTGCATTATTATTGTACTATATCGTGTTGTACTCTGCACACATATTGCCATTACGTTGTACTGCATTGTCTTATGCACAGCATATTTCAAATGTGATGAAAAAATTTCAAGTCACTTAGAGCTTCTTAATGAGGTTCAATTTTTGAACATTGCCAGTCTATTAGAATCGAGTTGAACGCCAGCAGAATGGATGGCAGGTGGGGAAAGAGAAAAGAGGGGAAATGAAGCAGCTGTCTGCCTTTTCTATGCCTCTGAGCACCTACTAGTAAAGGGACAAGAAAACAAAATATCACCAAAAAACAAGAAAATTAGTTCAAAATCTTCAGCACTTCTCAGGTTCTTCACAAACCTAAATCCCTCTACCATCTCCCTCAGATGAGGCTTTTAAATGCTGAAGTCACCTTGCCAAAATATGTTTAAACTCTTGGGAAAAAAAAAAAGAACAAAGTTAATTATCACTTCTCAGACTGCAAGAGCACAGTGAAATGCTACATGACCAGAGATTCCAAGGGCCCTGGACATGCCTCCAAGTATTTGCACTTCACTGAAAGTCGTCTCTGAGTACAGGGATAATCTGAACTGTCTGTCAAGGGAAGATAAAACATATTGACTGCTTTTCTTGAATGTTTGTTGTCTCACTCAAACCATTGCTTTCTTGAAACTGGTTATAACAGTCCAACCATATTTCTTGGTTCCACACTTTGCCAAAAAGAAATAAATAAATAAAAGAAAACAAAACCCCTGAAAGACAGAAGTTGCAAACGCACTGCAACAACTGTTTTAGCCATGGAAATTTAATTTATGCAAAAGAACATATTATTCAAAGGCTCACATATTGTTCATGTCTTCACTGTGTCTTCAATTACAATATTTAAAGATACTGTTTAAAAACAGAAACAAAACAATCATGCCAAAGCTAAATGCGTGGAAGAGTTCAAAATACAAACCATCTCCATCACTGGAACCATCAAAAGTAAACAAGTAAGACAGAATCACAAGTGACCTATCAGCTCACCAACAACAGCAAATTAATTACCCCTTGGCATAAGTATCTTTTTTATGTACAGCGTCTGGATCATAATGAGGTCTTTACTATGCAACCATATTTCAAGTAATTGTCACCTTAAGTAAACATGTTTTAATTACTGTCACTTTTTTCATTATTCATTCTCAAGCCTACAATACCTGTCAGGATTTAATGGATTGTCATCTCCTGCTACTTTCCTCTGGCAACATATGTCCCCATTTATTTCACCAGCAAACTAATTAAAATACCTAGATTATACAATGAATTTAGGGTGATTTTGATGGTGATGGTGTCACAGTTGTCCATCCTAACAAGTCTTCTGAGCTTTATATCTGCTTCTCTGAACACTTTCCTAGTGTTTTGTAACTGGAAATAAGGTGCTGTGTGACTGTTGATAAGGTGACATTTGCCACAAGCACTGTCACTTTGAAGAATATCCAAGGAACAAAAAGGGAATCAATATAATTGCGAGTTATCAACTTTAAATTTTCATTCAATTACGTGATACAGAACAGTGTATTGAAAATAATTTCAATTTGCCTGGTGCAAGGAAATAGAGGCACATTCTAGAAAAAATACTCTCTCTTTTATTTCATATCTAATTCTTAATATCGCTAAGGGTAATTTAAACAATACGTTTCTCAGCTAGTTATAAGGCACGTCATTTACTTACACTTTGAGACATTTTAATATAATTGTTTTTCACCTCAAATGATCTACAGAGAACTTGAAGGCCAGCTCATTCCAGCATCTGAAGGTGCTCTAATTGTTTTTACTACTTGTATTAATAGCGAGGGATCTCAAATGTTACGCTTGCTGCCATTTCCATACCAAGCCCTTATTGATGGACTATCTGGTCTGTCCATCCTGTACCAAAAGCCAGTTCCTTACACGTATTTTCCTGGAGACCAAAAGGGCAAACAGTAACGAGGGACTGGCATTTGGTCTTGTGACAAACCTGTAGCCTTAGGAATTACTGCTTTATTTGTACGAAGAAGGAAGCTTTAAAACATGTAAAATGCAGGTTAAAAGAAAACGTAAAAGGAATAATAGCTGGAGTGAGAGAAGAAAAATGAAAAAGGCACCGTAGCCAGGATTACACGTAGCTTAACTCCACTGCCTACAGAATCTTTACGTAAGCAGTGCTACCAGATACATCCTGCTCCTGTAACCATTAGTGCCATTTTAAAAGTAGCCACGTACAGTGAATCATATTTGACTCATTGCCAACTTCACTGTTCTGAAGGCAGAACGTTAAAATAAATGCACGTGCTTTATTGGTAGGAATTCTTACCAGCTCTTTAAAGTGAAAGATTAATTTAATCCTTTAATCACATAAAATCTCAGTGAGCTCTATTTGATAAGCCACACATAGTCCCATTTCCTTAACCTGGCATACAGAGAAGAGCCTACTTGAAAGTCAAGTTTTGAAATTAGCATCTGTCTGTTTTTACCTATCAAACACAATCACGCTGGGAATGACTGAAACTTTTATTGCTCTCCTGACAGACACCCGGAGCCAGTGCTGTCATTGCTCCCTTTTGTAAGCAGTGAGAAAGTGAATGAGATGGACAGTTCTTCATAGAAATATTTAACAAAGAGCAGACTGAAGCCTTTTCAAGGACATCACCTTTTGCAATTCAGAAAGGTTCTTTTTGTTTGACTTTCTAGCATTGTCATATTTAGCTGTTTGTCTTCTCTCTTCTCAGGCAGTTTTCCCCTTTGATGAACCTATTTTATGAAGGAGACTAAGATAATCACCAAAAAGCAGACAGAATAATTCAGGTCAGGTTAGAAAGGTGATGTATGGAAAAGACTGTGATTCAAGCAGAGCCCTGAAAAGGCATTTACAGCTCCTAGAACAGAAGCAGAAATGCTGCTGTATTTCTGAGCAGTGCACATGAGCTTCGCCTTCAGTTTCAGGCTCACTGGGGCAAGCTGTGGCAGTGGTCAAGGCTCTCACTTCACCTTCTGCTCTCTGTGGGACAAGAACTGGCCAAGAATGACTGAACAAGTCCTGTGCGAGTACAGAAAACTCATAAAATATTCCTCTTTCTTCATCTGACCCTGCTCTGTTCATTTTTGATAAAAGCATACCATTACAGTTTTTGGGCTAGTGGGCAGCTACATCAGCTGGGGAGGTAATATTAATCCTGCTCCTGTTCAGATGCCCTTCTGTGTCACAGACTACACTGACTGCTGCATTGATGTTGCAGACATGCCTGTAGCACCACAGAAACATTTAAAAGGGTTCAGTCAAACCTCTATTACTTTACTTGCTGGAGAGCTACTGCCAGAAATGTCCCAGTACAGGGAAGATTGTGATGCCTTAGTATAATAACACCACACTACTGAATAAAAAGAAAGGAGTCATTAGTATTTTGAAACTGCCCAGAGGAAGAATACTTGATTCCTTGCTATATTCTATTTCTAATCACAGCTGCCTCTCCAAGTGATAAGAAGTATTTGTGTTTCTCCATCAGAAAACAACAGTAGTTGCTGGAGTCATGGTGAATTATTTCTTTCATATCCTTGGAAACGTATTATACAGCCTTAATTAAAAGAGATATCTGAAAGAATGGCAAAATGCTCTTAATAGAAAAAGGACATTCTGGTTTTCAATAGCAAGGAAAACAAAACATTTGTTTACTTCCTTCAATATTTTACAAGCCAGGAAAGTCCTTCACTCCATAAGTTGCCTCCCAAAGCTTTGATTTCATCTATTCTGCAGTATTTCACTTCCATCAAAGATCAGGGGTTGGAACACACCATTTTCCTCTTACAACAATTTCATTTTTCCTCACTACCTACATTTAATACAAGCCATTGTCTAGAGAGAAAAAGAAAAAATGTCAAGAAAATGGCTCTAGGGTCCAGAATAGTAGACAGCAAATCTCCAACAAAGAAGAGAATAAGAACACCTTGGTGATATCATACACTAATTTCAGTAATTTGGAAAATTCCAACAAGTTCTTCGGCAAGCCGCTGAGTTACAAGTTATAGGGTGGTGCAAGTTATAGATCACTGGATAAGTAAAACAAAAGTGTTATCTGATCTACATTCATGCCTGGGTGAGAAGTGAGGTAAGAAACCACTGTTAATGAACAGCCAATAAAGCAAAGCAGGTCTGGAAAAGGAAAAGCTGTCAATTAGAAGCAGTTACTCAAACAAGGCTTATGGTCTAGCCTTGTATCATATGAAGGAAGGAAACACACAGCCTATGGTCTGTGATTATAGTTACACCATTGTTCTCAGAGAGGGAATCATTTCCTTCAGGTGAAAAACTTATTGATCCTAATTCAGTCAAGAGAACCATCCAGTATTTCATTGTTCTGAGGCTATATCATCATTTCCTTTTAAATTGCTATTTCCTAATATCTTTTTTTTGATTAATAAAGAAGATTTGGAATAAGCATGTCAGTCACTGGTTGCTCAAGTTGGAATATATACTGAGGAGAAAACACCACTCTATTGACTCTTCTCTTGTAGTCGTCTAGGAGCAACCACTGCTGTGTATTCTACTCTTACATTCTGTTTCAAGTATATATGTAAAGTTTGAACTGAACTACTGACTACTGTAGTTGACAAATACATATAAATAAATATCCTCAAAAGTTAA